>OZ038380.1:54017937-55502937 GCA_964036045.1 Eutreptiella sp. 'Long Island Sound 2002'
GCGGGTGGGTCCTTGGGATCCCCACCTGTTTACACACATGATGCGCCTGTTGCCTACCCAACGTACAGTGGTCCGCTGCCCACTCCTGCATACACACAGGTGTATTGAGCAGATGCCCAAACTGCATTTTGCCAGCAACTTATTTTGTCTTTTCTTAACGCAACAACCCAGGTGTCCATCCCACATCTCCGTTGCCTCTGCATGGCAGTGTGGTCTGCACAGGTCGGACCGAATGTTTCATCGAACCCATGCCGGCGCCTACGTGCACTTTTCTCGCATCTTGCCCAACGATGAAAAAACGTCCAAAAAATGGCCGTTTTTTGGTCAAAAGTTGAGTTTTTTGGCCTCAGACAAGCGGTTGAAGACCATTTGCCTTCCAAAATCGGCCAAAAAAGGCAGTTTTTTGGTCAAAAATTGAATTTTTTTGCCTTCAGCCAAGCAGTTGAAGACCCCCCCCCCCCTATTTTGAGGGTGCTGGATGCGAAAAAGCAGGTTGTAGGCACACACAGATCAGGAAAACACAATTTACAGCATCCATATGCACCAAAATTTCCCATTTTTCATGAAAAAACCGGCAAAAAATGGCCGCTTTTTGGTCAAAAATTGAGTTTTTCGGCTTCAGACAGGCAATTGAAACCCCCCCGCCCTATTTTGAGGGTGCTGGATGCAAAAAAGCAGGTTCTAGAGAGAGACAGATCACGAAAACACAATTTACAGCATACATTTTTCATGAAAAAACGGCCAAGAATGGCCGTTTTTGGTCAAAAATTGAGTTTTTCGGCCTCAGACAAGCATTTGAAGACCCCCCCCCCCTATTTTGAGGGTGCTGGATGCGAAAAAGCAGGTTCTAGGCAGACACAGATCACGAAAACACAATTTACAGCATGCGTATGCACCAACATTTGTCATTTTTCATAAAAAAAAACGGCCAAGAATGGCCGTTTTTCGGTCAAAGATTGAGTTTTTCGGCGCCAGACAAGCATTCGAAGACCCCCCCCCCCCATTTTGAGGGTGCTGGATGCGAAAAAGCAGGTTGTAAGGGCACACAGACGACGAAAACACAATTTGCAGCATCTGTATGTACCAAAACTTCCCATTTTTCATGAAAAATCGGCCAAAAATGGCCGTTTTCTGGTCAAAAATTGAAGGTTTTTGGCCCCAGACAAGCAGTTGAAGACCCCTCCCCCCATATTTTGAGGGTGCTGGATGCGAAAAAGCAGGATGTAGGCAGACACAGAGCAGGAAAACACAATTTACAGCATCCGTATGTACCAAAATTTGCCGTTTTTCATGAAAAATCGCAAAAAAAAATGACCGTATTCCGGTCAAAAATTGAGTTCTTTTGGCCTCAGACAAGCAGTTGAAGACCCCCCTCTCCATTTGGAGGGTGCTGGATACGAAAAAGCAGGTTGTAGAGGCATATATATCACGAAAACACAATTTACAGCATGCGTATGCACCAAAATTTGCCATTTTTCATGAAAAAAACGGCCAAAAATGGTTTTTTTTGGCCAAAATTTGAGTTTTTTTAGCTTCAGATAAGCAGTTGAAGACCCCCTCCCCCTATTTTGAGGGTGCTGGATGCTAACAAGCAGGTTGTAGGGGCACACAGATCACAAAAACGCAATTTACAGCATGCGTATGCACCACAATTTGCCATTTTTCATGGAAAAAAACGGCAAAAAATGGCCGCTTTTTGGTGAAAAAAACCCTATTTTGAGGGTGCTGGATGCAAAAAAGCATGTTGTACGGGGACACAGATCGCCAAAACACAATTTACAGCATGCTAGCTACTTGAATGGGTGTTTTTTTTTATGTTGCAGGTTTTGGGATTTTTGGACATCATAAAATCCTATGTGATGATCCTAGATGAAAGTACATGAAAAACCCTACAGATCGATCCCTTAACTTCCTTTCCAACCTCAAAGGTACAGGAGAAAAAGTCAAAACAAAATTCGCCACAGAAACACGCCAACAACACGCGCGCAGGCGACGACGGGCGACTTTCTCATGGCGGCAAGAAATCGGGTCAGAATAATCGATCTTAATCGACTTCCCGCAATTTCAATCATTAAGTTAAAATTATCAAAATTCCTGATCGATTTAATCGATTGGGAACGTTAGGGACGGGATCGGTCCCATGCTGGTTCCCAATAGGCTCGAGGAAACATATCCCCATAGGCAGGACGGAAACTAGGCATAGGTGACGGGGAAGCATGGACATTTGCCCTAAGGGCCATGGGGTCCCGGGTACTGCTTCATCCTGCTCCTTAGAGCAAACCATGGGAGGGCTGGATCACACCCAAGCATGGCAGCGGGTACCCATGACAACCGCAGGTGGGGAAGGTTTCCTCCCCAGGCCCACACTTGGGGCAGGATCTCCACATGACCCCAAATCCCCACACAAACGGTAATCATTCCCCAAAAATCAATGACATTCCGTAAAAGATGACAAGTATGACCTGTAAATGGATAATAAACCTGGTAACGTATGAAGTATCAAGTCCCTGGTCCTGGCGGGGATTGTTCGGCATCCAAAGGACCCCTTAACCCGTGGCAGGTGCACCGGGTGCCGGCTTTGACGGTCACCACCACAGTGGCAGTGGCATACACGGCCAACATAGGCGTCACATGCGACCGAGGTGGTCCCACAGGTCGAAAGCGACCCCAGACATCGCGCACGACGGTCCAGGCTTCCGAAGGCCGCAGGCTGGGGGAGAGACCCCACGGGTCCTTCCAAGGGTGCACCATGTCCATTTCCACGACGCGAGTACTGAGTGGTAAAGCCGCACGAGCTTCTCCATAAGGGATCAGGCATCAAGGCCGTCCCCTCTGTTGCCTCATTAGTACGAAAGCAATGCATGGGGGAGTCCCCGTGCAATCTGGGGGGAGGTGTCGACTCCTCAAACCGACAGTTTCCCAGGCAGACTTACCGAGGTCAAAACACCGAAGGTCACCACCCGACTGCGGAGGCACGTCCGTTGGCTCACACTGGGACTGAGAGGGGCAGACCGCTGGGAGTTTGCTCCAGGCGACTGGGCTCTCAGCCTGGCGTCTTCAGGATCTCAGCGACAGGCACAATCACAGACACACGGTATCACAAGCACAATCTGTACTTAATTACTGGTCCAACCGGACCATATGTAATGAGATGTACACGGCGATCGTGGCCGCATCCGTATATCGGTTCGAGTCCCTTATGGGGACCATCTGTGGCTCCGTAGTGATCCAGCGGGACCCTGTAGGCATGTACATGGCGAACCTCAGAGTGATTCACGGCCTCCGGGGTTGCTTAGGTATGATGTATGAGAAAAAAGGTCAAAACAGGGTTTCAGAGCAAAGATAGTAGGGGATGACACGCATCTGGGAGGGTAGGGCAATGACATAGCACAGGTCAAAAGGCATGTAAACACACTCCGTAAGGAGCACCAAATCATGCCCCGGTCAGGATAAGGGGTCATCAGGGGGAGCGGGGGAGAAAGGTGCCCACAGGCTAGCAACTCACACACACCGACCCAGGTTCTGGATCCCTGTGTATGCCATGCCCGGAACCGTATGGGCTTCAAAGCCCCCAGAGCTCAGAAAAATTAAGGGGTCAGTGGCTCCGCCTGGTTTCCCACGGATGCACTAGGAGGGGGAGTGACATACAACTGGTGACAGTCGGGACGGTGGAAGTAGGCCACCCTTCCACGTTGTGTCCACCGGATTCAGCAAGCGGGGGTGTGGCCATCTGCTCCGGTCTGTCCTCTCGGCATCGGAGGCAGTCCCACCTGGTTCCCCATGGATTCAGCAGGGGGGGGGTCAACCACTATGACTCGACCATGAAAGAGACAGAGGGAGCAGATCTGGGTCCCCCCAACTCGACTTTGGGAGGTCGGCATCACGCAGAGGGCTGAGCGCCACGCAACGGCTGTTTCAAACCACCCGATTAGGGGGCTACCCGAGTTGCGCAGCATTTCACCCACTCCACTGGAACGACATTGCACCAGAGCCGGCAGAGAGCAAGCAAGCAAGAGACGTACTGACGACTTGACAGACTTGTGCTCAATCTGCCGACTCAGGGAAGAGCGCAGGGCGGGGATCGGTCCCCCCTGGCTTCAATCACCCTGGTCAGAGCCTCCAGGTCAGAGACCTGGATCTTCGTCTTGTGCCTGCAGATATACTCCATGAAAGGGGTGTTAATCCGCGGCACAAAGGAAGAGACACGTTCCGAGGTGTTATGGCAGGGCCCACAACCTCTCCAGTGCACCTTGAACTCCAGTCCCCCAGGCGCCGAAACACTCGGACGCTGGGCCAGGATCTTCTCAACGGTGTAGTCATCCTGCTCAGCATAGTCCTTAGGCGGCTCAAGTTGCATGGTCAAAAACGATGGAAAAGGTAGGAAAATGACAGGTTTCGAAAGGCATCAAAAATAATTGTTTTGATGGATATTTGAAAACCGTCGCAAACAAGTATGGCGGGATAAATATTTCTATAAGAATGACGTGTCCCATGGGCGAGACAGGGAGAAGTATTGTTTGGAGGCCTCGCGCAAAGACGTTCATTTGTGTCAGATTAAAGTGCTACAGCACGACGCATTAGGCAGGTTGTCGAAAAATAGAACCTGTCGTATTTATACACGTAACTTAGTACCATTATCAGGATTGCGTGATAGAGATGGATCTATTAACGAATAAACTGAAACAATGGTGTACCCAAGAATCTTGAAAAGTATAAATGATATGGATCAAACTGCAGTTTCAAGCGCGAGGACTTGCGCATGGAACGGCGCATGAGAAACATTAAAGTTTTGGTGATCATTGCGCGAGGCCTCACGCAATGGATCTCATAAGCGATCATAGAAACCAAAGATGGAACACATCCACCAACTACACAGCATGTGCATTCCCTTGATGCGGCGCTGCTGCATGGGCGATCATACAGGTCCCGCCGGCATCTCCAGTTTTCATACTGTGGTCACCGCTGGCTTCACTGCCCAACAGCAATGGTAGCGCGCCGCAACTGGCTACCGCAATCAGGATTAACGAGTCAAATGTGGGATCACCAGACAGTTACAGTTAACCGAAAATGGTGCATGCGACAAGCGAATCACAGAATAATTGGTCGCGCAAAAACTGTGTGACAGGTTGATGTTTCAAGTCAAGAAAGTTTTTCAAACAGCGATCTTTACGTAGATACAGGTAAGCAATTAGTCTTCACAGCAACAATGCCCCTGCGAAAAGAGTTGGACCTTGAGAAGACAGTGGCCGCAGCATCTGGAGTTTTTTCTGCGATGTCTGCTCAGAGGAACCGCCGTACCACACGGCAGAAGAACTGTGGGAAGGGCTAAAACAGGGGGACGAGGGCGCGTGATTTTTGTTTGTGTTTTTTCTGCGTCTGCGCAAAAATGAACGGACGCCTTGCAGCGTTGAAAAAGCGATTGGGGCAGAAGTCAAGAGATGGGTTGGTGTTTTGATAGAGGAGGCCTGGCGCCTTTTTTAGCTGATGCCCCACCGCGCAGTTCCATACCAGGTAAAACCAAAGTCAGTTGTTGCGGTAGAGGGAAGTAGGGCGCAGCGTTGCATTTTAGCAAGGCCAGGTCTGGCGCGATACAGCGCACCTTCGGTGAAGGAGAAGGCCGCAGTCAGGTTACAGACTACAAGGAACAAAATACACCAACAGTGGGTTGTGTTGTGGATGGACAACTGGTACAACAAACAGTTTACCACAAATCCTGACAAGAAGGACAAAAGCCTGAACGCAACAGCGTTTGCTGTGTTGCTACTGAAGGATGCACCGCGCTACTGGCATGGTCATCCAAGCCTGGAAGAGCTTGAAAGGCGTGTTCCTGTTGTTGCACGCATGCGGGGGAACACCGAGGAAAAATTGGCACGTATCCTGCGTGATCTAGGATTTGCAAGCACGCGACCTGTTGTTCGAAGCATTAATTAGGGCGCCGCTTGACCTTATTCGCCCTGTACCTGCCAAGAGACCACATTGGCAACCCTTTTGTCTAAGTAAAGAAAAGGTGAGCAGCAACGTCTCGCTGCTTAATCTATTGCGATTCACTAGGGACTTGGCGCAGCACACTCGACCAGTCGTGCCTGTTCAATGTGATGAGAACATCCATTACCGCATTTGTAAGATGATGTACGGTGAAAAAACAACGGGTTGGAATGTCCGGCTTTTCTTGCGGTCACACCTATATTGGATGGTTTCTGGCACGCGTACAAGTTTTGCGTTACACAAACATTTCGCTCATTTTGGCCGATCGTGACCTTTTTCCGTAAAGGTTTGTTGCGCAGCAGTGACACAGTCCCCTGTTTTCCCAAGCTGATCACAATGGAGATAACTGTTGGCGCACTGCTGTTGGGTATGGGCCCCCACCATACGGCGTCTTAACAGAAAATGTCATTCCCTTGGGCTGGCACGTCCTGTAAATCGGCGAGGAGGCCTCTGTTACACTGCGTGTAAGGCCATACAGGTTCTGTTAACACAATACTGTCCTATGCTACTATACCTAGGTCACCTCGTTAGACAGTGCAATTGGGCCGGGGAGACGGCCAACACGGGTGTTTTTGCTTCTGAGGGATTGCAGATTGTTATGTGTCTGTTAGACCGTTTGAATATGGGGGACACACTTCTAAAATACAAACGCACTTTTGCAACTGCGCTATTGTGCCACACTGCATGGCACACAGCCATGCCTGGACAGGCTTTTGCCGAGGAGTTTTGTGAAAGTCTGCTTTCCAGCCTTGTGACAAAGGAGGGCCAAAACAGAGGTGCAGTAACCATTGAAGATGTTGACGATCTGTATCATCTCATCACTATCCGCAATGAAGGTCACAGGGTGAACGTCTGCAAAATCCCCAATTCCTTTGTCAATTCCGTACGTCAGCGGTTAACTGCTTACTTGAACGCAGAGCGTGTATATGTGCCTTGGTTTAGGTGGTGTGCTGAGCCTACCTGTACAATTCAGGGGCATTGGCCGCGAAGGGGTGTACCTAACCTTCAACCGTCTCTTCTAATTCCAAAGGGTTCTAACCACTACAAACAAGTCCTCGTGTCTGTGTTGTTGGTGCTAACGCAGCAGGGGCCGCTTAAGGCTGGTTTTGAGCGAAAACTGTCGGAGCTGATCCCCCAACGCAGTGTGTTGGAGGAACAGAGAGAGGACGAAACGCTGCGAAACGTTCGAAGAAGATTGAGGAACATGCAGTGATGCGCGAGGCCTCGCGCAAACAGCATGAAACAACAGGTTAGTACACCCCCTCTCTTGCGCGAGGCCTCGCCCAAGGTTGACAGTCAAAAACAGTGCCGAGCCCCTTCAGTTTTGCATTCTCAACCATATAGTACTCGTATTTGCTCAAAGCGCCTCACATATGCATTATCGATGACGATTTTAACCCTTTTCAATGTTATGTTTCCTTCAATACAGGCTTTCTCCTTATCGCAGAATGGCAAGCCCCGCCAAAAAAACAGCCGAGGAACGAGAAGATACCGACTATGACCCTGGGACCTCAGGATCGGAGGCTGGAACACCAAAGAAGGGGGGTAAGAAGAAGGAAAAACCAGATCCTGGCTTAACCTTGGGTACTGACATCGAGGAGGTGGGTTCTGATGCGTTGTCGCTGAAGGAGGAAGAGACTGTTGAGAAAGGTCAAGCTGCAGAAGCACTGGCCCCTGCAAAGCGGAAGTCTACTGGTGGGGAACCAGCCCCCAGGGAGGTGAGGACTGCCTCCAAGCCTCAGGCAGCGAAGTCGGTTACCGGTGCAGAATCCGACGAGAGCGATGAGGATGAAGAGGGGAAGAGCGAGGAAGAAGAGGAGGAGGAAGCGCAGGTCTCCCAGGGCAAGGCAGCGAAGAAAGTGGCAGCGAAGCCGAGGTCCGAGGAAACCGGGGCCCGAGCTCCATTCAAGCAGCCAGCCCGTCAGTCCCAACTAAGAAGCGAGCCCGCAAAGCCACCGCCTAAGGGTAAGACGTCCGTTGCTAAGGCATTGGGTTCTAAGATGCAAACTGTTCTGAAGAAAAATTAATTTCTTCGCTTATTCTGATATATTATGCGCGACGGCTTGCGCTATGCATTCCTCTTCGACAACCTTTATGCTGTCACCTTGTGTGGCACATTTCGCTCTGTGATGCATTTTATTGCGCTGCTGTGTTGGTGTCTACGCGAGGCCTCGCGCAAAGAAGGGGTGCCAAAAAATGCTTGTTGTCGTGCAGCGTGCAACATGGTTTTCGAAAACTGGTTCTCCAAAAGATTGAAAGCTCATGGGTGTTTTTATTGCAAAGCATAAGTAGTATAGGAAACAAGACGTCGTGGTTTTCCCAAAAGAGAACATAATTTTTTTGGAAATAAATGATTTTCTCGGGCAGTCGGTTTGGTTGAAAATAAAGGAAAATGGACCAGTTAATTGCTTTTCACAGGGGTTTTTGGTTCTTGTGTTTTAGGCCCCCATTTTTTTTCGCAGTGCCCTGGGGAGGCAGTTTTGGGCGCATTTTGACCATGCATCTCGAGCCGCCTAAGTAGTCAACGTCCGAGTCGGCCTCATGGGCGGTATAGTCGAGGGACACATGTTTCCCACAAACATCAGGCTCACGGGCACGGAGTAGATCCCCATGACGTTCCCTGAACTGTCCAGCGCCCACCTTGATACAGTGGGTGTCCTCACCAATCCTGTGGACCACCTCTCCGGTCGTGAACCAGATTGTGTTGCAGTGAGTGCCGATAGGTCAGGGTTTCAGTACCCACACCGGGTCACCCACCCTGAACTTCTGCGCTGCCGACTTCGGGGCGGTCTTGGCTTGCACGGCGTGCTCCTTCTCGAGCTGCTGGCGAATCTCCCGTGTCGTGGTCTCTTGCCGAGCTAAGAACTCCTTGGCCTCCATTGCCATGCCTTCACCTTGCAAGGGGAGTCCCCGACCCAGGGGGTCCGTGCCGAAAAGAATCTCGTGAGGCGATAAGCTACCCGGTGTGGGAGTGTCATGATGGGCCTTGAAAGCCGGCCACATCTCCTCAAACCAGTTGCGGCACTTCATGGTGAGGTGGATCCTGCGCAGCTTCACAAACAGCTGCCTTCCAGTCACATCAGCTCGGCCATTGGACCGGCAGACATAGGCGACGCTCTTGGCATGCCGTATCCCCGTGAGGAAACACATGGCCTTGAACCAGCCGCCAGTGAACTGGGGTCCACGGTCGCTGCAAATGTCAAAGACAATCAGCCAATAGATTCGGGCCACGCAAGGCAGGCGACAGTGAAATGCGGCAGGGAGCGACAGGAAGGCGACAGGGTGGCGACAGGAAGACGACAGGGTGGCGACAGGAAGACGACAGGAAAGCGGCAGGAAAGCGGCAGGAAAGCGACAGGAAGCGACAGGCAGGCGACAGGAAGGCAACAGGAGAGCTGCGACAGGAGGGCGACAGGAGGGCGACAGAGGAGCGACAGGGTGGCAACAGGGAGACGACAGGGAAGCAACAGGAAACAACACATAGCGACAGGGGAGGAAGGCGGCGGCCCGAAACTAATGACGAATTGTCAGGACTGCCACTTCCGTGGCTAGCAACACCTTTTTGCGTGCCGGGACGGCCACAACGTAGCCCCTGTGTCAGTCCACACACAAGACAACACAATCGAAAACTTCTTTTCCAATGTGTACTTCGGGCACGGAGAAGACATCCATTGAAGCGGTACCCAGAACCTACGGCCCATGGCCCGGAGGCCTGTGAGCCGTCACACCCGTTATGGCCCATGGCCCAGAGGCCTGCGAGCCGTCACACCCTTGCGGAAGCCGTTGACACCGGCTATCCCTGTTCTCTACCCCGTGAAATCTGGAATCCGATTTCTAACCAAAAAATCGATGTAGAATTACCGTGATTTTATTGTCTTGATCGATTTTCGGGCAGAAATCGGTGAAATACCCGATTTCTACCGCGATTTCTAATTGTCGTGAAATTGCCGCCTGATGTCGCCTGTTCTCGCGCCTTCGTCGCTTCTCCGTGGCGAGTTTTGTGATTGACTTTTCTCGAGTACCTGTGAGGTTCTAAGAGAACTTAAGGGCTGAATCTAGAGGGTATTTAATGTACTTTCATCTGGTGTGTTCACCAGAATTTTTCGCCGTTGCGTTTTCGAGAAAATCAGCGCGCAAGGCTTTCCGTCGATCGTGCGAACTCATGCTTCTCAAGGACCAAGAGTTCGCACGGAACCCTACGTCTACCCCCTATGTCTTTCACCCATGCCCCTTTCACGCGGGCATATCATCTTGCTTAGGGAAGCGGGCAATGGCGGTGTTTTAGGCAGCCTATGGGCCTCGCAAACCCAAGTCGTTTGCGTGCGCAAACGCTAACTTTGTGGCCTTGTGAGCATGAACGTTAATGACCGAACACGAGGCTCACAAGACCAAAAGCCCGAGGCCATTTTCGTTTTTCGAGCCAACTCAACGATGGCTCCACGCAATTCAATGCGTACCAAGACGCTTTTTTCAAAAGAGGGCAAGTTTTGGTCGAAAATTAGGCCAAAATGGCCAAACCCCCGAGGCTCGTATTCGAAGCCTATGGGGAGTTGAGCCTCGAACCAAGGCAATATGTAAAGTAGAGACCACGAAGAACATCTTGGATGGCATGGTTGATTTTTAGAATCTTGTCTTCTTTTTTCTATTACTTCGTCTTGTGAGCACGCGTGCCACATTGCCTCTTTGCACACGCGCTCATATGCAAGCACCAATGACACGAGTGGGCGGAGACAATCTAACCATAGTGTGCATGTTTGAAAGCACCTACTATGGGCCTACTCCAAAAGTGTTTACTCATATTTTTGCTCCTCAAGGTCCCAAGGATATGTTCATGCCAATATCGCCGATATATGCACTTTTTCCCACAAATAGTGTGCTTCAAGGATTGAGGTGTTAAAAATGCTTTCATTGTGCTTTGAACCTCAACCCTTGTTGCAAAAGGGAAGCAAAGCTTCGGTTTGCATCCATGCAAAAGCCCGAGGCTCCTTTCTCTTGCGATACGGAGATACGATATTTGGAGGGACCACTTTTTGGGTGAATTTTGGCCGTTTTGCCCAAAATGGCCACAAACTCCTTCTCCCCCTGATTTCACCCCCGAGGTTGCGTGCGCCACTTGACCAAGGGTAAAGGCAATTCGGAGAGGGCACATAAGCCCACATCGAATGAGGTGTTTCCCCATGTGGCCTCTCCTCTTGATGGGAGAGTTGTGAGTCACCCAATTTGGGGTATGTTGCCATTCTGCCCCATACGTGTGTCACTTTCCCTCCAATGGGAAAAATAGCTAGAGGCAACCATGAGAGATGGCAAGTGGCATATATTGGGACCTAAGTCCCATGTGTCTATCGCATCTTTGGTTGAAAGGATCCTCGCCGTGGCCATGGAGATATGAGATCATGAGTGCGGGCCATTTTGGCCAAATTTCGCTGTTTTTGCCATTGTATGCTATATTGGAATTACCATATCTCCATGGGGCACGGAATCTAGCCGGGAATAAGTGGCGCATATTGTAGCATATGATCAACGGTTGAAGGCCCTTGAGTTTCGTATTTGCTCCTCCGGCTCATCCGGAGTTTTTCAACTTTTGGTGCGATCCACGATCCCCCCTTTGCACCGCATGTTGCTTTCTGCCCCGTCCGCGTGGTCATCCCCTCGGTGAACAGTAAGCAGCCAGCGTGACAGCAAGCGATAGCCGAGGGCATGGGACCAAAGGGGATATCAAGGGTTGTGAATCAAGGCTTGGCGCGTCAATATCGCCAAGATTTCCTACCCTGGACGGTCGCCCGAGACGGCCGATTTGCCATTTTGGCAATCATGACCCCATGTGACGAACCCGTGGTGCCCTGATGCCGGGACCTCAGAGGGAAGCAGGTTGGGTGAGGGCTCCAGGGAGTTTGTACTCGAAGGGCATAGGGTCAGTTGCCTCGCCCCTACCTCTGGCGGGTCCGGACGAGGGGTCAATTTTGGAGATTTTGGAGCTAATATCAGTTTGGGCTGAAACAGCCCATTTTCAGCTACCAACTCCTAGGGGATAATGGCGGAGCCATATCTCCAGCTCAGAAGGGGAGTTGGAACCTGCCGTTAAGGAAGCATAGGGAGCCACTGTCAGTTGGCCTTGGAGCGCCTTGGTTCCCAGGAACTCGCCTGTGGCTGGGCGGGACACCCCCCCTATTGGCAGGGTTTCAGGGTCCGGACTGAGCAGGGCATGGGTTGTGTTTGAGCCCCCGCCCCCACCAGCGACTTGGAGGGTCGGACCTGGGATTGGGATACGAGTTGGGATAGAGTGTCTATTGTCCTGTGATGCCCTTACCCCAGTCCAGTCTTAACCCCATGTGTACATATCCTGATGTGTTGCTGTACATACTTTCGTTCCCTTGTTGCAGAGTGGCAAGGATCCTGAAACGCTTTGTCACATGACACGAGCGTATTGATGCCCTTGTGAGCGTAGTGCCTTGCCTGCCTGCTCACCTGTGCGTGTCACCGCAGCGTCCCGTGGTCGGCCCCCCACGGGAACGCGTCAAAAGCGTTTCACCGCCGCGGGGTTACCCAACCCTCGCGTGCCACTCGGGGCCACCAACCTCGAGCAGCGCGGCGCAGCTCGCAGCTCGCAGCGCCACCCAGCGACAGCGCCGAGTTCGTCACGGAGCCAGCAGCGCCGTCCAGAGCATCGCCCTGACCGCGCCGCGACCGTGAAGGAAGTGGACAGACCAGACCCATCGGCCGACCAACTAGGCCGCGTCAACCACTTCCACAACCACCGGCTGATCAGGACCAGCCGCACACCCAGCCCAGTGCTGCAGCACCCGCCTCAACAACCACCACCAGTTCGTTGAGTTGAACGAGTGCATACCAAGGACCTCAAGACCAACTACGCCCCCGCTGCCATGGTGAACTGGCAAGAAGCGGGCAGGACGTGGCCGCGGCCCCACCCCCATGCAGCGCAACTACTGCGTGGGTTGGTCTGGGACCAGCACTACCGCCACAGCCACCCCCAGTGCGAAGGCGGCATGGCCCGGAGCTTCGAGCTCCGCACGGACATCGCCCCCGACCGCCTGCAGGCCGTGGAGGACTGGCTGCGGGCGGAAGGTTTTGCCTTCCGCTTCCAGCAGAGGCGGTGGAGGACCTGGGCCCGGCCGGACAGGCCCGTCGAAGGCCTGCGTCCTGACGGGATTGAGGAGGACGAGGAGCCCAACGTGTACCCGTCGGGCGCCTCGATCAATGTCTCCATGTGGGACATGATCGAGAAGAGCTTCCCGGAACCGGGGAGCGAGCGCAGGCTGCAGGGCAGCAGCAGCGCGTCTCCGGGGAAGGAGAGGCGGTCCGCCGGGGACAGGAATCGGGAGCGGAAGTGGCGGGAGTACCAGGAGTCCCTGGCCGCCGAAGCCGCCCAAGGCGCCAAGGGCGGAACCCCAGCCCCCAGTCCCCAACGGGCCAATGGTGGTCATCACCCCGGCTCCACCACCCTTGGCAACTACATCAAAGTCGCCAGGCAGACCAAGGCCAAGCCCCGTCCGCTGCTCCTGAGGCCCCAGCAGGCCCCAGCAGGCCCCAGCAGCGACGTGGAGTCGGCCCACCGCGGGAGGATGCCGGCCGACCAGGCCAGCTCCAGCAGCAGCGTCGCTCCCGACAGGGACGTGGCGCGCGCCTGTGAGCGCGTCTGTGGGGTGCCCTGCAACCTTCGGGTTGTCCGGCAACGGGCCAGGCAGCACAGCGCTGCCGTGGAGGGCGCCGTCGGCATCGCCCAGGAGGAGGCTGCGGAATGGGCGCATGGCATGGCCATCCACGCCCGGACCGTGGCGGCCATTGCGGCCGGACTCACGGCCGTAGCCGCCCATGGGGCAGCAACTGCCCAGGTCAACGGTGAGTTGGCGGCAGCCGACGAGGAAACCCGCCGGACGCAGGAGGCCATTGCCTGCAGGGAGGCCGAGGTGAGGGCGCTGGAAGAGGCGCTTGCCCAAGAGAGGGCAAAGAAGGAGGCGGAGGAAAGGGCCCACGCCGAAGCGACGGCAAAGGCCCAGGCGGACGCCGCCAAGAAGGACACCATCGAGGCCGCGCGACGGAAGGTCGCTGAGGAGAAGGCCAAGACAGAGGCGGAGCTGGCGGCGTTGGAAGCGCAGAAGGCGCGGCTGCAGCAGGCCCGGGAAGCCGAGGCGGCTCGTGCTCGGGAGGAAGCCGAGGTGCGGGCTGCCGCAGCCACCGCCGCCGCAATGGAGGAGGCAGAGGCCAAACTCCGCCGCGAGACTCCCCCGGGAGGATCACGAGTGGAGACCCTTCGAAAGCTTTTCGAAGGGGACGCCTCCTCCAGGATGACGCTGGACGAGGCCGACACGGGCAGCAGTGGGAGCAGTGGCCCCACTGCCCATCGACGGAGGAAGGGCAAGGGGAAGACCCCCGAGAGGCCGCGGAGGCCAGCGGGTGGACATCCCCACGACAGTGATCCCTTCCTCACTGCCAGCGACGGGGATGAACGAGGCCGCCGACATCGCCAAGTGGTGGCTTGGACGGGCGGAGGCGGCGGAGACGTCCCCATGGAACCGGAAGGTGAGGGTGAGGATCTCCCTCCTCCCTATCGGAGCTCGGAGTCTTCCGAGACCGAGACGCCCAGGTGGGGCGACATGGACGAGGATGACGACATGGACTTCGGCATCACGAAGAGGCGCCCATCCTCGGACCCACCGAGGCGACCCGGCGGAGACCCACCGGGACCCCCTGGCGGAGGACCATCAGGACTCCCTGGAGGACGCCCACCAAGTGGACCCCCTGGAGGCGGACCAGGGGGCGGGGGAGGACCCCCTGGACCGGGCGGACCCGGCGGAGGCCCTCCTGGAGGACCCCCTGGGGACCCCGACGACCCACCAGGGAACGGCGACCCAGATACCACCTGGCGGTGGATTGTCTACCTCCGCAGGAGAGTCCAGTTGCTTGAGCTGGAGGTAGACACGGGCAAGGGCGAGATAGCTCGCATCTCCAGGGTCGCCGCGCGCGCGCAGAAGGAGCTGGACATCGCCAGGGCCGAGACCAAGTCGCTGACCAACGTCGTCAGCGGCCTGCAGCAGAGGCTGGACGCGCTGGAAGCCCGTGGGAGCGTCGGCAGCGACCACCCATCCCCTGAAGTCTGGCTCGTCGGACGACGGCTGGGGACCCGGACCAGGTCCAGGCAGACCCCACGCCCCCGGCGGAGCCCCCAGGAGTCGCCCCAGCGCCAGTGCCCCCTCTCTCACCGCCCCCTCTCACCACAGCGCGGGCCGCCGCAACGAGCGCGTGCCGCCCGGCAGTGGCAGTGAGGATTGGCGTGATGAGTGGCTCAGCGCGGAGTACCGGCGCCCCGGCGCCCCGCACCAGCCCTGGAGCGGATCCCAATGGCTGGTGGACGTTATGGTGGACTCAGGGATGAGGTCCCTAGAGGAGACGTGGAGTGGGATGTTGGCGAAGGTGAGGACCTGGACCTGGACTTGGAGGAGTACAACATCAGCCCGCCGCGTGGTGTACGACGGGAGGCCGCTGAACGCAGCCGCCGGCGCCGTGATGAGGATGCGTACATGGAAGAAGTACGGCGTGAACACTTTGGTTCAGCGTACATAGAGGAACCGCGGCGTAGCCACAGGGGTTCCATGGAGGAGATGGACGTGGCGGCCGTGGGAGTCCGTGGGCGAGGCCGATGGGAACCTCGGTCGACCTCGCGGCCGGCGTTCATGGTCTCTAAGGCCGCGGACGCCGCCGTGTGGGAAGACTTGAAGGACATCAAGCCCCCCATGTACGACGGCAACCCCCTCAACCTCGACCGCTTCTTGGAGAAGCTGGACGATTGGGGGCTGACCGTCACTGAAGACCTGCCTCCCGCGGATGCGGAGAGATATGTCTTCAGACGGTTCAGGTACCGCCTGCCGGAAGTGCTCGGCGAGCTATACTTCGTGGCGACCAAGGGGGAGAGAATCAAGACCCTCAAGGAAGCCAAGAAGTGGCTCAACGAGCAGGAGCGGGTGGACGCTCCGCAGGTGGCTGCCAAGCGCTGGAAGTCCATCAAGCTTGAGCATGATGGACGGGACATCCGCCTACGAGATTGGCGAGACTTCCGAGGGAAATACACCCTCTTCCGCCGCAACGTGGAGGATTGGAACGAGGGTGACGAGCAGGCTCGCCTGCTCTCCATGCTGCCGGAAGCATGGATCAAGAGGGTCACCAAGGAGGAATCCAAGAGGGCCAAGTCCAACCACACGGTCAAGATGATGCTCCCCAAAGAGTATCATACGAACGTGGTGGCCTGGGCGAAGAAGAACGTGGCCCGGGATGTCAAACGGCACTCCCTGCGGAACGCTCTCCTCATCACCGTCTCGGGCGATCACGAGAAGACCGCGATGTGGCGCCTTGACGAGTGTGAGCTGAGCGGCGAGACCATCCGTCTGCAGGCCATCCCGGCGCGGATGAGCTGCGACGAGATCCTGGAGTGGTTTGGCGAGGAAGTACTCAAGGAGTACCGAAACCTCCACCACACCCGCGGGTTGAGGCCCGGCGACCGCGACGTCAACTACGTTGGCGAGGGACCTGGCGGGGAAGCTGCCATGGACCCAGCGGGAGCCGGCGGCGATGAGACTCTCGTCGACGATGACGACGACGATGAGCCCGCCGAAGTGGCCGTGTGTGCCTTCGTGGCCAAGAACCTGAGCGCGGGGAGCAAACCGGGAAACTGGAAGCCCCTGCAGCAGGATTGGAGGAAGCAGGAGAAGAGGGACCCTCGCCGCATTGGCGACCCTCCTCTGTCCTTTGGGGAGTTCATACCAGCTCACCCTCAGGGCTGTTTCGTGTGTTATGGGAGGAAGCGAGGCTTCAACCATGACCACCGAACATGCCCCGTCCACAAGGCCGACACGGAGGCTTACAAGAAGGCGCACGGGTCGAAGAAGCGTGCGCCCGCGGGTATCGGGGAAGCCAAGGTGGAAGTGGACAGGGACGAGCTCTCCAAGCTGGTGTCGCAGGGGACCGAGTTGGCCAAGGAGATCCAGGAGATCAAGAGGAACTGGGTCCCCAGGTCGGACAACAAGAACAAGGAGAACAACCAGAACAACCAGAACAAGGACAAGGACAAGAAGCCTACTCGCAGCGAAAGAAGGAAGAAGGGCATCAACGAGGTTGATGCGGAGGAGAACACCCCTTCTTCCACAACTGACGCCCCCTAGCGGAGCCCCTGCAGCCAAGGGCCCCAGCTAGGGCGGTCGCAGGATGGTGACGTGGGAAGCGCCGAACCATCCCAGTCGGGAGTCGATAAGCACAAGGGGACTGCCGCGGGCGGAAGGCCCGGTCCGGCACCCAGTCGCGGAGGCGGGCTGAGGGCAAGTGAAGGCACGAACCCTTGCACCCGTCCGTCCTTCGCGACCAAGAATGTGTTTGATGTACTACAGGATCTATCCGAGAGTATCGGAGGATCACCCGGACCGCAGCTGGATGCTGCAGATGGGCAGCCTGAGCCCATTGTCCACGACCTGCACCAGTCGCTTGTTGAGCTTCTGGAACGGCCGGAGATCCTGAGTTTGCACGCCGTGCGCCGTGTCGGTCGCGAGCGGCAGTTGCATCTTAAGGTCCGTGCTTTATGCGGGGAAGTGGAAAAGGTTTTCGACGTGTTGGTCGACACGGGAGCTCAAGTCAGCTTGGTCAAAGCTGGCCTACTTCCACCAGAGTGTCTGACCGACAGTCCGAAACCTGTCAGGCTGAAGGTGGCGAACGGCCAGTACATGGTGGGAGGCACGAAGGAAGCGGCCATTGGGCTGCAGTTCGTCAACCATCGTGAGCTGAGCCGCCCAGACCTCGGCAAGGAAATCCTCCTGCACGGTCGCTTCTACGAGGCCGAGATGGACCAGGACATGATCGTTGGGTACGACTTCATGATGGAGACGGACTCCGGCGTTCTCCCGGCCCAGGCCTCCATGACCCTGTACCAGGACGACCAGCTCTCGTGGCTTTCGTCACCTGAGCACCATGTGGAATGCCAATGGATCCACCCCGAACGCAATCAGCTCGAAGTGGCCGCGCTGGACACTGAGCCAACTGGTCCTGCAAACCAGGAGTACGGCGTAAGGCCGGAAGTGGCGAGCCGAGTTGTCGCGGACTTGGGAGCTTCGGATCTGGCCCTGGATGCGTTCTCTTCAGGAACCTCCGCCCATCTGCGGGTGTGTGAGAAGTACTGGAGCGCACAGGACTCCGCGTGGAAGAAGCACTGGGGTCCGCATCAGGGATTGATGTGGATCCATTGCCCCCGTTGGGACATTCCAAGAGCGATAGCGAAGATTCGCAAGGACCGCTCCAAGGCAGTGCTGGTTGTTCCTATGGGATGCACCGAGGAGGAAAGTACCCGACATTGGGTAGCCTCATTGACCAACATGACCTTAAATAAGGTCGTCCTACCGGCTGGAGAGAGTGTCTATCAGGACGCTAAGGGACAGCCCATGCCACCCCAGAGATGGCCAACTGAATTCCACTATGTGGATGGGGGCCTTGATCAGGCCGACACCACGGACTTCGTGTGTGTCAACCGTATCATAGCAGAGCCCTGGCGGCAATGCTTTGCGGGTCCCCCTGTTGACATCGCAGAATCGGAATCGGAGGATCCCCTCACTGAAGAGGAGTGGGATCTAGTTCAGGGGTATATGGATCAGCCCTTTCACGACTGGGGAAACCAGCGTGAGGGCAAAGGCCAGGACAAAGCCTGGTGGGAAGTGGACTCAATCGTCTCCGGTTCCTATGACAAGAATACCTTCGTACAGAGGGTGCTGGTCCACATGTCCGGCCGTACGAGCCGCCTGGCGGTAACCCACCCACCTACGGCGACCTGTTCCGAGGCAAGACCAGAGATGGCCCTTTGGGCCACCTGGGAAGACCACCTGAGCCGAAACCGAGCGGGGTCGATACCCCTCAAGTAAGCTCCGTGGTTCGAGTGCCCGGAAAAGCCAAGGCGGAGTCCGATGACTGCCCCAAGATCCAGGCATTGAGGGCCAGGCTGAAGCAGAAGTATGGTGATACCTTCTTCAGCGGAAAGCCTGTGTTTCCCCCACTGGTGCGTGGACCGTATGGCGAGGCCAAGATACGACTGAAGCAGGACCCCCGTGTGTATCGGCACCGGGAGTTTGCCCTGAGGGGCGAGAGGAAGGAGGCCATGGAGAAGATCCTCCGTGACTTCATCCAGAGAGGCTGGCTCGAGCCGTGCCACTCCGAATGGGCCTCTCCGTGCTTCGTCGTCCCCAAGAAGGTTGCCGGTGAGTGGCGGCTCGTGGTCGACTACCGCGGCCTGAACGCCCAAACGCAGCATGATAGCTATACGCTTCCCCTCATTGAGGACATGCTGCAAAAACAACACCGGCGGAGGATCTTCACGGTGATTGACCTGAAACATGGTTATCATCAGATGCCTCCCGCCGAAGAGTCCCGTGCCTGCACAGCCATGAGCACTCCACTTGGACCTCTCCAGTGGAAGGTGATGCCCATGGGCGTTACCAACGGCAATGCAGCCTTTCAGCGGATGCTGGAGAACCTGCTTGAGCCAGTGCGCGACTGTGCGGACCCTCTCGTGGATGACGTGATCATCGCGTCCGGGGACCCCAGTATGAGCTACGAGGACCTCCTGGAGGCACACGAGAGGGACGTCACTCGAGTGCTGGACCTTCTGGTTCGGCACAAGCTCACGGGCAGCAGTGACAAGGCCACCATTGCGGTAAGCGAGGTGGTCTTCGCTGGCCACGTAGTCGGGAACGGGCAGCGAAAGCCCATACCTGGCAAGGTGGCTGCGATTGAGCACTGGGAAAAGCCCAAGACGGTCTCTGAGCTACGGGCGTATCTGGGGTTCTGCAATTACTACTCGGGGTATATCAAGATGTATGCCGAGTATGCAGCCCCCATGACGACCATGCTCAAGGGCAACCGAGAAGAGACCAAGAAGGGGTCCAAGAAGGCTCTGGTCTGGACAGCTGAGTCCGACCGTGCCTTTGAGGGGATGAAGCAGGCGCTGCTATCCGCAGTGGGTCTGCACCTCGTGGATCCCGACCGAGGGTTCGTCCTGCGCACCGACGCTTCCGACTACGCCATTGGCGCTGTGTTGGAGCAAGTGCTTGACGACGGGAGGCACGTGCCCGTGGCCTTCTGGAGCCGAGTCCTGGCGGAAGGCCAGAGACGGACGTGGACGCCCCGTGAAAAGGAGGCGTATGCCATCGTCATGGCTCTCAGGAAATGGGCTGGGTACATAGCCCTCCATCCCGTCACCGTCTGCACCGACCATCAGAGTCTGCAGTCGTGGCACAAGGAGCACGTGGACACCCCCTCAGGTCCCGCCTCCCGACGGGCAAGATGGCATGAGACCTTGGCCAAGCTCGACCTTACGGTTGTTTACATTCCTGGAAAGGATAACACCGTGGCGGACTGTCTCAGTAGGTGGGCCTATCCCGCCAGCAAGGGCATGCAGGATATCTCTGCCCATGGCGATGAGGCTGAGACCGCTGAAGCCAAGAGGATCATCGAAATGGAGCGCCTGATGGAGGAGGAGGGTGCTAAATGCTTCGTCGTCATGGCTGCAGATGCCCCCCTCGCGTCGAGGGTGAGCAGAGCGGTCAGAGTACTCGCCCCTGATTGAGCTGAGTCCGACAAGCACCTCTTCCCGGAGTCTTGCCTCCAGGACGACTGGACCGACGATTACGCCAAGTCTGAGGCCTTTGCGGCCGAGTATAGGGCTGTGACCGACCCTGACGACGGGCAGAAGTGGCCAAAGGGGCTGACCGAGGAAGATGGCAAGCTCTACCGAAATGGTAAGCTGCTAGTACCGGAGTCCCGGGTGCTCGAGCTTTGTGAAGCTTGGCACCACCACATGCTGCACCCAGGGGTCAAGAAGCAAGCTCTTGACATGCAGCGTCGGTTCGAGATCGACCATATCGTTCTCTACACCGCCATCAAGAAGGTCAGGAAGGGTTGCTCGGTCTGTCAGGCCTGCAATCCCGATAACCGGAACGTCAAGGGGGAACCCCAATGGACCCCGGTTCCTGACCAGCCCATGGAGAGCGTGGCCATGGACGTCTTCTCCATGCCCGAAGTTCACATTGGCAAGGAGACCTTTGACTGTGTGGTTCTCTGTGTGGACCGCCACAGCGGCTACGTTGTAGCCGTTCCGGCACGCAAAAAGGGGTTGCTTGCCAAAGAGGTGGCAGTCATGATGATTCGTCATTGGCTGACCGTCTTTGACATCCCCTGCACCATTTGCAGTGCCCGAGGGCTTCAGTTTACTGCTGGCTGGTTCAAGGCTATGTGTTCCCTGATGGGGATACGTCATGCCAAGAGCGTCGCCTATCTCAGCCGGTCTAACGGCCGTGCTGAAGTGGCTGGACGGCAGCTGTTTGAGAAGCTGCGCAAGATCCACATCACCAATCCACGTCGGAACTGGTTTGAGGAGATGTGGCCTGCTCTGAAGGCCCATCATGACACCCCCACTCCGGGCGGTTGGTCCCCTCACCAGATTCTGTTCGGCAGGGACCCCCTGTGTAGGGGACTTCCCTTGTCTGGTGATGGCATGGCTATGGATGCCAAAGAGTTCTTCGCGCGGCAAGAGCAAACGGCGCGGGACATCCGCCAGCAGCTTGAAAAGGAGCATGCTGAGCGTCAGAAGTCCGCCCCAAGCTCGACAGCGCAGAAGTTCAGGGTGGGAGACCCGGTGTGGGTGATCAGACCCCGCCCTATGGGCACCCACCGCACCAAAACCTGGTTCACACCCGGCGAGGTGGTCCGCAGGATTGGTGAGGACACCTACCGCATCAAGGTGGGTCACGGACAGTTCCGGGAGCGCCACGAGAGTCAACTCCGTGTGCGGGAACCCGACCTCCGTGGCCAACATGTGTCCCTGAGCTATGCCGCACATGAGGCTGATTCGGATGATGACTATGCTGAGCAGGACGACTATACTGTCGAGAAGATCCTGGCTCAGCGTCCGAAAGCCTCGGCACCCGGAGGTCTGGAGTTCAAGGTTCGTTGGCGAGGCTATGGGCCGTCCCACGACACCTGGGAACCCGTCTCCTCGTTCGTGCCGCGGGTCAATACTCCCTTCATGGAGTACATCCGCAAGCACAAGACCAAGATCCACGTTTGGGACTTGGCAGCACTCACCCGGGCGATTGCAGCCAGGGGTGCCTGATCAGCGCCCTGAGCCCTCCCCTGATGTGCTTTGAGGCGCTTGTGAGGCCGACGGATCGTCCCTCACTTGCTTGCTCTCTCTCATCTTCGAGTGACCTGCCATCAGAGTGGCCATATACCCCCCCCTGCTGAATCCAGAGGAGGATAGCCCCTCTCTTTCAATTCTATTCGTCACTCCCCACCTGCTGAATCCTTCGGAAACCAGGTAGGGCGACTGACCTTCATATTTCTGAGCTCTTGGGGCCTTGAAGCCCATACGACGTTGCGCAACGGATGCCGCTGTCATCGGCATTGCGAATTTTTGGTGTGTGGTCTGGTTCCATGGCACTTGCGGAATCCAGACCAGTCGACGTGTGTCAGCTGACTATATATGGCCTGAACTCAGGCGTTTTCCTGTCCACCCTCCTGCATTGCCTTATCCTGACCGTGGCGTGGCTTGGCGCTCTGTCCAGAGCGTGTTTACACGCCTATTTACCCAGATTATTGCTTGTTTTTCTGCCCTCCAGGATATGTGCATCTGTATGTTAAGTGTCATCAGCCCATCGCTGAGAGATGGACTGTTTTTCACCACGTATCGGGATACAGAGGCGCCCTGAGTCGCCGTTTACATGTTCTTACAGCCTGGTCCAGCCTGGACCAGTACCTGAGTACAGATTCTACTGTTTGAGTGCTCGTGATACCGTGTTGCCCTATTCGCTGTGATGTGGAGATCCTGATGGCGCCAGGCGGGAAGCCCAGTTGCCTGACTACACTCCCAGCGGTCCGCCACTGTCAGTCCCGGTGTGAGCCTACCGATTCGCCGACGCACTTGCAGTCGGATGGCGGACTCTGGTGCTCCTGACCTCGGTCAGTCTGCCTGGGAAACTGGTGGTTTGAGGAGTCGACGCCTCCGCCCACACTGCATGAGGACTCCCTCATGTATGGCCTTCGTGGTAATAGGGCGAGGGAAAAGACGGCCTTGATGCCCGATCCCTTTAGGAGGAGCTCCCTTAAGATCTCTTAAGGAGTTCGGCTGTGGCACTCTGGACTCGCGTCGTATGGATATGGACATGGTGCGCCCGAGGAAGGACCCGTGGGGACTCTCCCCAGTCGGCGGGCCTTGGGAAGCTTGGGGAAGCCTGATGGATCTTTGTGGTCGCTCTCGACCTGTGGGACCACCTCGGTCGTCGTGTGTCCCCTATGTTGGCCGTGAATGCCACTGCCACTGTGGTGGTGACCGTAGCAGCCGGCACCCGGTGCGCCTGGTATGGGTTAACGGGTCCTTTGGATGCCGAACAATCGCCGCCAGGACCCGGGATTTGATACTTGATACTATACATGTGCTACGAGCTTTTACAGCATCATACCTATCTTACTGTGATGAAGTGAGGATGTGACACCCCCCCCCTTCAGGGGATGGTCCTGGGTACCCGCTGCCATGCTTGGGTGTTATCGAGCCCCCCCCCAGGGTTTGCTCTAAGGAGGGGGGTGAAGCGGTACCCAGAACCTACGGCCCATGGCCCGGAGGCCTGTGAGCCGTCACACCCGTTATGGCCCATGGCCCAGAGGCCTGCGAGCCGTCACACCCGTGCAGAAGCCGTTGACACCGGCTATCCCTGTTCTCTAACCAGTGAAACTTGGAATCCGATTTCTAACCAATAAATCGATGTAGAATTACCGTGATTTTATTGTCTTGATCAATTTTCGGGCAGAAATCGGTGAAATACCCGATTTCTACCGCGATTTCTAATTGTCGTGAAATTGCCGCCTGATGTCGCCTGTTCTCGCGCCTTCGTCGCTTCTCCTTGGCGAGTTTTGTGATTGACTTTTCTCGAGTACCTGTGAGGTTCTAAGAGAACTTAAGGGCTGAATCTAGAGGGTATTTAATGTACTTTCATCTGGTGTGTTCACCAGAATTTTTCGCCGTTGCGTTTTCGAGAAAATCAGCGAGCAAGGCTTTCCGTCGATCGTGCGAACTCATGCTTCTCAAAGACCAAGAGTTCGCACAGAACCCTACGTCTCCCCCCTATGTCTTTCACCCATGCCCCTTTCACGCGGGCATATCATCTTGCTTAGGGAAGCGGGCAATGGCGGTGTTTTAGGCAGCCTATGGGCCTCGCAAACCCAAGTCGTTTGCGTGCGCAAACGCTAACTTTGTGGCCTTGTGAGCATGAACGTTAATGACCGAACGGGAGACTCACAAGACCAAAAGCCCGAGGCCATTTTCGTTTTTCGAGCCAACTCAACGATGGCTCCACGCAATTCAATGCGTACCAAGACGCTATTTTCAAAAGAGGGCAAGTTTTGGTCCAAAATTAGGCCAAAATGGCCAAACCCCCGAGGCTCGTATTCGAAGCCTATGGGGAGTTGAGCCTCAAACCAAGGCAATATGTAAAGTAGAGACCACGAAGAACATCTTGGATGGCATGGTTGATTTTTAGAATCTTGTCTTTATTTTTCTATTACTTCGTCTTGTGAGCACGCGTGCCACATTGCCTCTTTGCACACGCGCTCATATGCAAGCACCAATGACACGAGTGGGCGGAGACAATCTAACCATAGTGTGCATGTTTGAAAGCACCTACTATGGGCCTACTCCAAAGGTCTTTACTCATATTTTTGCTCCTCAAGGTCCCAAGGATATGTTCATGCCAATATCGCCGATATATGCACTTTTTCCCACAAATAGTGTGCTCCAAGGATTGAGGTGTTAAAAATGCTTTCATTGTGCTTTGAACCTCAACCCTTGTTGCAAGAGGGAAGCAAAGCTTCGGTTTGCATCCATGCAAAAGCCCGAGGCTCCTTTCTTATGCGATACGGAGATACGATATTTGGAGGGACCACTTTTTGGGTGAATTTTGGCCGTTTTGCCCAAAATGGCCACAAACTCCTTCTCCCCCTGATTTCACCCCCGAGGTTGCGTGCGCCACTTGACCAAGGGTAAGGGCAATTCGGAGAGGGCACATAAGCCCACATCGAATGGGGTGTTTCCCCATGTGGCCTCTCCTCTTGATGGGAGAGTTGTGAGTCACCCAATTTGGGGTATGTTGCCATTCTGCCCCATACGTGTGTCACTTTCCCTCCAATGGGAAAAATAGCTAGAGGCGACCATGAGGGATGGCAAGTGGCATATATTGGGACCTAAGTCCCATGTGTCTATCGCATCTTTGGTTGAAAGGATCTTCGCCGTGGCCATGGAGATATGGAATAATGAGTGCGGGCCATTTTGGCCAAATTTCGCTGTTTTTGCCATTGTATGCTATATTGGAATTACCATATCTCCATGGGGCACGGGATCTAGCCGGGAATAAGTGGCGCATATTGTAGCATATGACCAACGGCTGAACGCCCTTGAGTTTCGTATTTGCTCCTCCGGCTCATCCGGAGTTATTCACTTTTTGGTGCGATCCACGATCCCCCCTTTGCACCGCATGTTGCTTTCTGCCCCGTCCGCGTGGTCATCCCCTCGGTGAACAGTAAGCAGCCAGCGTGACAGCAAGCGATAGCCCAGGGCATGGGACCAAAGGGGATATCAAGGGTTGTGAATCAAGGCTTGGCGCGTCAATATCGCCAAGATTTCCTACCCTGGACGGTCGCCCGACACGGCCGATTTTGCCATTTTGGCAATCATGACCCCACGTGACGAACCCGTGGTGCCCTGATGCCGGGACCTCAGAAGGAACCAGGTTGGGTGAGGGCTCCAGGGAGTTCGTACTCGAAGGGCATAGGGTCAGTGGCCTTGTCCCTACCTCTGGCGGGTCCAGACGAGGGGTCAATTTTGGAGATTTTGGAGCTAATATCAGTTTGGGCTGAAACAGCCCATTTTCAGCTACCAACTCCTAGGGGATAATGGCGGAGCCATATCTCGTGCTCAGAAGGGGAGTTGGAACCTGCCGTAAAGGAAGCATGGGGGGCCACTGTTAGTTGGCCTTGGAGCCCCTTGGTTCCCAGGAACTCGCCTGTGGCTGGGCAGGACACCCCCCCTATTGGCAGGGTTTCAGGGTCCGGACTGAGCAGGGCATGGGTTGTGTTTGAGCCCCCGCCCCCACCAGCCACTGGGAGGGTCGGACCTGGTATTGGGATACGAGTTGGAAAAGAGTGTCTATTGTCCTGTGATGCCCTTACCCCAGTCCAGTCTTAACCCCATGTGTACATATCCTGATGTGTTGCTGTACATACTTTCGTTCCCTTGTTGCAGAGTGGCAAGGATCCTGAAACGCTTTGTCACATGACACGAGCGTATTGATGCCCTTGTGAGCGTAGTGCCTTGCCTGCCTGCTCACCTGTGCGTGTCACCGCAGCGTCCCGTGGCCGGCCCCCCACGGGAACATCCATCGCCACACTCTCCATTGGCTGGTCAGGAATCGGCGTCCATTGGGCTTCTCCCCGGACATTCTGATTGTCAGGATTGCAGGCCTGACCGACCAAATAACCCTTCCTGACCTGCTTGATGGCATTGTAGAGGCCGATCCCATCGATCTCGAACCGGCGCTACATGTCCAGCGCTTGCTTCTTAACCCCAGGGTGCATCATGTGGTGGTGCCAAGCTCCACACAACTCAAGCATTCGGGACTCTGCTACCTGCAACCTACCATTCCCTCAGAGCTTGCCATCTTTCTCGGTAAGCCCCTTCGGCCACTTATGCCTGTCGTCAGGGTCATTAAGAGCCTGGTACTCGGACTCAAAAGCCTCAGACCTGGCATAGTCATCGGCCCAGTCATTTTAGAGGCACGACTCAGGGAAAACGTGCATGTCGGACTCAGCACCCTCTGGGGCGAGTGCTTAGGACCGCTCTGCTCGACCTTCTTCCAAGAAGAGCATCTGCGGCCATGCAGACGAAACACTTCACACCCCCCTCCTCCAGCATGCGCTCCATATCAATCATCCTTTTGGCCTCAGCGGTCTCAGCCTCGTCCCCATGGGCAGAAAACTCCGTCATGCCCTTGCTGGTGGGATAGGCCCACCTGCTGAGACAGTCCGCCACGGTGTTTTCCTTTCCCGGAACCCAGACCACCGTGAGATCGAACTTTGCCAGAGTCTCGTGCCATCCCCCTCTACAGGCGGCTTGTCCTGAGGGGGTGTTCACTTGCTCCTTGTGCCAAGATTGCAGACTGTCATGGCCTGTGCAAACTGTGACGGGATGCAGGGCTATGTACCCGGCCCACTTTCTGAGAGCCATGACAATGTTCTAAGCCTCCTTCTCACGGGGCGTCCATGTACGCCTCTGGCCTTCCGCCAGGACTCGGCTCAAGAAGGCCACGGGCACGTGCCTCCCATCGTCAAGCACTTGCTCCAAAACGGCGCCGATGGCGTGGTAGGAGGCGTCTGTGCGCAGGACAAAGCCTACTTTCGGATCCAGGAGCAGCAGACCCACTGCGGATAGCAGCGCCTGCTTCGTTCCCTCAAAGGCACGGTCGGACTCTTCATTCAAACCAGAGCTTTCTTGGACCCCTTCTTGGTCTCCTCCCAGCTGCCCTTGAGAATGGCGGTCATGGGGGCTCCATATTCCGCATTCATACTCCGCATGATATACCCCGAGTAGTAGCCGCAGAACCCCGGGTATGCCCGCAACTCGGACACAGTCTTCCGCTTCTCCCAGTGTTCGATCGCCGCTACCATTCCAGGTATGGGCTTCCGTTGCCCGTTGCCAACTACGTTGCCCGCGAAGACCACTTCGCTTACCGCGATAGTAGCCTTGTCACTGCTGCCTGTCAGTTTGTGCCGGACCAGCAAGTAGAGCACTCTGCTGTCGTCCCTCTCATGTGCCTCCAGCAGCTCATCGCAGCTCATGCTGGGGTCCCCTGAAGCAATGATCCGGTCGTCGACAAAGGGGTTCGCACAGTCACGCACTGGCTCCAGCAGGTTCTCCAGCATCATCTGGAAAGCCGCATAGCTGTTGGTAACGCCCATGGGCATCACCTTCCACTGGAGTGGTCCGACAGGGGTGCTCATGGCTGTGCAGACATGGAATTCATCGGCGAGAGGCATCTGGTGATAACCATGTTTCAGGCCGATCACCGTGAAGATCTCCCGCCAAAATTGCTTTTGCACCATGTCCTCAATGAGGGGCAGCGGATAGCTGTCATCCTGCGTTTGAGCATTCAGGCCGCGGAAGTCGACCACCAGCCGCCACTCTACCGCCACCTTCTTGGGGACCACGAAGCAGGGGGAGGTCCACTCGGACTGTCAGGGCTCCAGCCAGCCTCTGTCGATGAAATCCCTGAGAATCTTCTCCATGGCACCTTTCCTCTCGCCCCTGCGGGCGAACTCCCGGTGCCGGTACACACAGGGGTCTGGCTTCAGTCGTATCTTGGCCTTACCGTACGGTCCACGGACCGGTGGCGGGAACACAGGCCTACCACTGAAGAAGCTGTCCGCATACTTCTGCTTTAGCCTGGCCCTCAAAGCCTGGATCTAGCGGCACTCATCGGACTCCGCCTTGGCTTTGCTGGGCAAGTGGACCACTGAGCTTACTTGAGGGGGAGCGATCCCCCTCGTTTTCGGCTCTGGGGGTCTCCCCAAGTGGCTCATTGGCCCATCTCCGGCCTTGCCGCGGAACAGCTCACCATAGGTGGGTGGGTTCCCTTCAATTGGCTCGTCCCGGCTTGACATGTGATCCAGTACCCTCCTTACCAAGGTATTCCCATGGTAGGAACCAGAAACGGTGGGGTCCACTTCCCACCAGGCTTTGTCCTGGCCTTCCCCTTCTTGCTGGCTTACCCAGTCATGAAAGAGTCGATGCATATACCCCTGAATCAGATCCAGCTCCTCATCAGAGAGGAGGCCCTCCAATTCTCCCATGTCGGCGGGGGAAAGCGCGAGGCATTGCCGCCAAGGCTCAGCTGTCATACGGTTGACACACAGAAAGTCCGTGGCGTCTGTCGGTTCCAGGCCACAATCCACAAAGTGGAATTTCGTTGACCGTCTCTGGGGTGGCATGGGCTGCCCCTTAGCGTCCTGATGGACACTCTCTCCAGCCGGTAGGGCGACCTTGCTTAAGGTCACGTTGTCCAGCAAGGCCACCCAATTTCGCGTACTTTCCTCTTCGCTACAGCCCATAGGGACAACGAACACTGCCTTGGAACGGTCCTTGCGGATCTTTGCAACTGCCCTTGGAATGTCCACTCTGGGGGAATGGATCCACATTAGACCTTGATGCGGACCCCAGTGCTTCTCCCGCGCAGAGTCCTGGGCAATCCAGTACTTCTCACACACCCAAAGATGGGGTGAGGTTCCTGAGGAGAACGCATCCAGGGCCAGATCCCATGCTTCCAGATCAGCCGCCACTCGGTTCGCCACTTTAGCCTTGACGCTGTACTCCTGGTACGTCGGCCCTACAGGCTCGGTCCCAAGTGCGGCTACTTTGAGCTGATGGCGCTCGGGGTGGATCCATTGGCACTCCACGTGGTGTTCCGGTGACGATAGCTACGAAAGGTGGGTAGTCCTGGTACAGGGTCATAGAGGCCTGAGCCGGGAGAACGCCAGAGTCCGTTTCCATCATGAAGTTGTACCCTACGATCATGTCCGAGTCCATCTGGGCCTCGTAGGACTTTACCATGAGGTGGATTTCCTTGCTGAGGTCCGGGCGGCTCAGTTCACGATGGTTCACAAATTGCAGCGCTATCTCGGCTTCCTTTGTTCCTCCCACCATGTACGGTCCATTGGCTACCTTCAGCCTGACAGCTCTCCGACCTGCGGTAAGACCCTCTGGCGGAAGTACACCAGCCTTGACAAGACTGACCTGGGTACCTGCGTCACCCAGCAGGTTGAAGCCCCGCTCCACTTCCCCGCACAGGGCACGGATCTTCGGGTGAAGCTGCCGCTCGCAGCCAACCCAGCGCACGGCCTACAATCCGAGAATCTCCAGCCTTTCCAGAAGGTCAAACGGTGCAGGCCATGGGTAATGGGCTCTAACAGCCCATCTGCAGCATCCAGCTGCGGTCCGGGTGATCCCCTGATACTCTCGGAAAAATCTTGTAGTATGTGAAATACATTCTTAGTGGTGAAGGATGACTGGGTGCAAGGGTTGGTGCCTTCACCGGGGCCCTTGATCAGACACGTGGGTCCATCTAGGGCGGTTATCCCTCCGGCATTCGCCCTCACCCACTCATTGCGACTGTTTTTCCCTTCCGGTCCTGCTCGCGGCACTCCGCTGGGTATACGTCCGGGGGAATCGACGATTCCCGCCGTGGATGGGGCGGCGTTGACCGCGGCAGCATACTACGACTGCCGTGGCTGGGGCCCTTGGCTGCAGGGGCTCCGCTAAGGCGCGTCCGTGGTCGCGGTGTCCTCCTGCGCGGCAACCTCGTTCACTGCATCTCCTTTCCTCCTCGGCCGGCCCTTGTCCTTCTTGTCCTTGTCCTCGCTCTTGTCCTTGTCCTTGTCGTTGTCTTTGTGCTTGTCCGGCTTAGGTCCCCCAGGCTCTCTTGATCTCCCCACCATCATCAGCTTGGAGAGCTCATCCTTGGACACCTCCACTTTGGCTTTCCGGATGTTAGCGGACGTACGCTTCTTGGTCCCGTGCGTCTTCTTGTATGCCTCCGTGTCGGCTTTGTGTACAGCAACACATCCTGATATAGTGTGTCGCGCGATCGCAGCAGAAGAAAAATAAAATTACGAGCAAAAGACGCACCGCCAGCAGAAATAAAGCGAAAAATCGTCTTTTCCGACCTCAGAAACCCCCCCAACAATTTTACGCCGCTGTTTGGCGAGGTCGCAAAATATAGGACACTCACCGAAAAAGACGAACAATAGGGTCGCGACGGCGAAGAAACTGAGCGTTGCTTGCCCCAAACCACCTAGCAAAGTGCGTGCCCTAGGCGCTAGGGACTTGTGCGCGCCCCAAAACAACCCACACATAGACAACAACAACGCCACCGGCCGCCGACAAGCAAGTATGTTATGTGCCACGCACCGCGAAAAACCAACGAAACAAACACAACGCGGAAAGAGGTAGACAAGGAGAAAACATAGGTAACGAACCGCACCACGGTGGAGACATACCAAGTACACGACCAAGCAATGCAAGCCCACTCATGTAGGAAATACGCGCGAAGGGGATCACAACAAAAAGAGCAAGAAGCCGCACATGTACCCAAGTATGTTGAATGTCGTGCATGAAAAATACACACAAGCAACAACAACGCCACCGGCCGCCGGAAAGCAAGTATGTTATGTACATATGTGCCATATGTTGTGTGCATAACGCCGTAACAAGCGCAAAACAAGTAAAGTGATAAGCAACGCCAAAGTGCGCCGCCACGAAAAGCGCAACGAAAACCGCACCGGCAAGGAAAACCAACAAGAGGTAGCACCGAAAGAACGCCTATGCTCACCCCCACTCGCATAGGGAAAGAAAGGTATGCCCGCACGCGCATGCCCGGAACGCCGCAAGGCCAACACCGCCGCGGACGAGCGGCAAGGTATGAAGGGACAAACAGGGAGGAACAAAAAGACCACCGAGGTAAAGCACAACACAACAAAAAACAAAAAAAAAAAAAAAAAAAAAAAAAAAAAAAAAAAAAAAAAAAAAAAAAAAACCAAGCATACACACGTGACTAGTGGGGTCCAAGTATGTTGCCACGCTACGCTACGTAACCGAGACGTGCCCACCGCCCACCCACACGCCCGCTTATGTAGGAGGCGAAGGGGAGCGAAAGGGAACAAAAGGTATGCCGCCGCATGCAAACGAATAGTAGACAAGCCACACACCGCCACCAAGAACGCAAGTATGTTACCATGTCGTGCCACGTCGCCAACCGCGGAGTTGCGTGGGTTAGAACACACAAGTAGCCACGGAGGGGGATAGGAAGAGCAAACACACAAATGGCATAGCGCCGGCGAGTGCCGGGTCCCAACAAACACACGTGCACGCACCCGTGTCCTATCCTCACAGGTCCCGAAGAGAAGCGTATGCTCGTGTCGTCCGGGCGTCCGGGCGTTAAAGTAGGGTTGTCTTAGACGCTTAGGCAAGTATTGCGTCGTGCCGTCGTCACACATAAGCGAACGCCCGACAAGGCGGGAGGACTAGAACACGTCAAGGTAGTGGGGAAAGAGGCAGGTATGTTGAATGTCACGCCGCGCACGCGGAACGGGCGACGAGAACAGGTAGCGACCAAAGGGGGGTGGAAACAAGCCGGGAGCAAATGGGGCGATAAACCTACACGCAAGCCGGTCGCACATGAATGTCGCATGACGTACCGGCCAGCTCGAGGTGCCGTGCCGCGACAAAACCGCCGCCGCCGCACGTTTGCTTACGCACCCTTCTCTCCCTACGCAGGTTCAAAAGAGGAAGCCCGGGCCGACAAGAAAAAAGACAGAGACACACAACAAAGCGGAGGCAGGGAAAAAGTGCATGCTAGGGAGAGGGGTAGAGGAAAGGGTAAAGAGCAACGAAGCCGCGAAAGGAACAAGGGGAAGCCAGCGAACGAGCAAGGGGCGCACACAGAGGAGGGGACACGGCGGGCACACGGCGAGCACAACACCGCACCGAGACACCGGAGAGGGGAGCACCGGGGGACCAAGGAAAGAGCAGCACCACACACCACGACACGCACGGCACAGGCACCACACACACCGCACACACCCAACGAACCCCGGCAACCCACCCGGCAGTGGGCGGGCAGACGGGAGAGGGACAGCGCCTGACCCCAAGCGCCCCTCACCATGGTGGAAGGCACCCCCCCCGGGGACGCCTTTCCGCCACCCCCACAGCGAGCAACGCCGGCCCGCAAGGGCGCACGCTGTGGGGCCGGTGCCGGGCCCCCACGCCCACACCGACCGCACCCGGGACACGCGGGTCGCGGAACCCTGGCTGCACGCTCCGGAGGACGGGCAGCCGGGGGAGGGACAGCGCCTGGCACCAGGCGCCCCTCACAACGGTGGAAGGCAGCCCCCCCCGGGGACGCCCTTCCGCCACCCCCACAGCGAGCAACGCCGGCCCGCAAGGGCGCACGCTGTGGGGCCGGTGCTGGGTCCACACGCCCGCATCGACCGCACCCGGGACACACGGGTCGCGGAACCCTGGCTGCACGCTCCGGAAGACGAGCGGCCGGGGGAGGGACAGCGCCTGGCACCAAGCGCCCCTCACAACGGTGGAAGGCAGCCCCCCCCGGGGACGCCCTTCCGCCACCCCCACAGCGAGCAACGCCGGCCCGCAAGGGCGCACGCTGTGGGGCCGATGCTGGGTCCACACGCCCGCATCGACCGCACCCGGGACACACGGGTCGCGGAACCCTGGCTGCACGCTCCGGAGGACGAGCGGCCGGGGGAGGGGCAGCGCCTGACACCAGGCGCCCCTCACAACGGTGGAAGGCACCCCCCCCGGGGACGCCCTTCCGCCACCCCCACAGCGAGCAACGCCGGCCCGCAAGGGCGCACGCTGTGGGGCCGGTGCTGGGTCCACACGCCCGCATCGACCGCACCCGGGACGCACGGGTCGCGGAACCCTGGCTGCGCGCTCCGGAGGACGAGCAGCCGGGGGAGGGACAGCGCCTGACACCAGGCGCCCCTCACAACGGTGGAAGGCAGCCCCCCCCGGGGACGCCCTTCCGCCACCCCCACAGCGAGCAACGCCGGCCCGCAAGGGCGCACGCTGTGGGGCCGGTGCTGGGTCCACACGCCCGCATCGACCGCACCCGGGACACACGGGTCGCGGAACCCTGGCTGCACGCTCCGGAGGACGAGCGGCCGAGGGAGGGGCAGCGCCTGACACCAGGCGCCCCTCACGACGGTGGAAGGCACCCCCCCCGGGGACGCCCTTCCGCCACCCCCACAGCGAGCAACGCCGGCCCGCAAGGGCGCACGCTGTGGGGCTGGTGCTGGGTCCACACGCCCGCATCGACCGCACCCGGGACACACGGGTCGCGGAACCCTGGCTGCGCGCTCCGGAGGACGAGCAGCCGGGGGAGGGACAGCGCCTGACACCAGGCGCCCCTCACGACGGTAGAAGGCACCCCCCCCGGGGACGCCCTTCTGCCGCCCCCACAGCGAGCAACGCCGGCCCGCAAGGGCGCACGCTGTGGGGCCGGAGCTGGGTCCACACGCCCACATCGACCGCACCCGGGACACACGGGTCGCGGAACCCTGGCTGCACGCTCCGGAGGACGGGCGGCCGGGGGAGTGACAGCGCCTGACACCAGGCGCCCCTCACAACGGTGGAAGGCACCCCCCCGGGGACGCCCTTCCGCCACCCCCATAGCGAGCAACGCCAGCCCGCAAGGGCGCACGCTGTGGGGCCGGTGCTGGGTCCACACGCCCGCATCGACCGCACCCGGGACGCGCGGGTCGCGGAACCCTAGCTGCACGCTCCGAAGGACGAGCGGCCGGGGGAGGGACAGCGCCTGACACCAGGCGCCCCTCACAACGGCGGAAGGCAACCCCCCCGGGGACGCCCTTCCGCCACCCCCACAGCGAGCAACGCCGGCCCGCAAGGGCGCACGCTGTGGGGCTGGTGCTGGGTCCACATGCCTACATCAACCGCGCCCGGGACACACGGGTCGCGGAGCCCTGGCTGCACGCTCCAGGGGACGAGCGGCCGGGAGAGGGACAGCGCCTGACACCAGGCGCCCCTCACAACGGTGGAAGGCACCCCCCCGGGGACGCCCTTCCGCCAGCCCCACAGCGAGCAACGCCAGCCCACAAGGGCGCACGCTGTGGGGCCGGTGCTGGGTCCACACGCCCGCACCGACCGCACCCGGGACACACGGGTCGCGGAACCCTGGCTGCACGCTCCGGAGGACGAGCGGCCGGGGAAGGGGCAGCGCCTGACACCAGGCGCCCCTCACAACGGTGGAAGGCACCCCCCCCGGGGACGCCCTTCCGCCACCCCCACAGCGAGCAACGGCGGCCCGCAAGGGCGCACGCTGCGGGGCCGGTGCTGGGTCCACACGCCCGCATCGACCGCACCCGGGACACACGGGTCGCAGAACCCCGGCTGCGCGCTCCAAAGGACGAGCGGCCGGGGGAGGGACAGCGCCTGACGCCAGGCGCCCCTCACAACGGTGGCAGGCACCCCCCCCGGGGGCGCCCCTCCACCACCCCCACAGCGAGCAACGCCGGCCCGCAAGGGCGCACGCTGTGGGGCCGGTGCTGGGTCCACACGCCCGCACCGACCGCGCCCGGGACACGCGGGTCGCGGAACCCTGGCTGCACGCTCCGGAGGACGAGCGGCCGGGGGAGGGACAGCGCCTGACACCAGGCGCCCCTCACAACGGTGGAAGGCACCCCCCCCGGGGACGCCCTCCCGCCACCCCCACAGCGAGCAACGCCGGCCCGCAAGGGCGCACGCTGTGAGGCCGGTGCTGGGTCCACACGCCCGCATCGACCGCACCCGGGACACGCGGGTCACGGAGCCCTGGCTGCACGCTCCGGAGGACGAGCGGCCGGGGGAGGGGCAGCGCCTGACACCAGGCGCCCCTCACAACGGTGGAAGGCACCCCCCCGGGGACGCCCTTCCGCCAGCCCCACAGCGAGCAACGCCAGCCCACAAGGGCGCACGCTGTGGGGCCGGTGCTGGGTCCACACGCCCGCACCGACCGCACCCGGGACACACGGGTCGCGGAACCCTGGCCGCACGCTCCGGAGGACGAGCGGCCGGGGGAGGGACAGCGCCTGACGCCAGGCGCCCCTCACAACGGTGGAAGGCACCCCCCCCGGGGACGCCCTTCCGCCACCCCCACAGCGAGCAGCGTCGGCCCGCAAGGGCGCACGCTGTGGGGCCGGTGCCGGGTCCACTGCCCGCATCGACCGCGCCCGGGACACGCGGGTCGCGGAACCTGGCTGCACGCTCCGGAGGACGAGCGGCCGAGGAAGGGACAGTGCCTGACACCAGACGCCCCTCACAACGGTGGAAGGCAGCCCCCCCCGGGGACGCCCTTCCGCCACCCCCACGGCGAACAACGCCGGCCCGCAAGGGCGCACGCCGCGGGACCGGTACTGGGTCCACACGCCCACATCGACCGCGCCCGGGACACGCGGGTCGCGGAACCCTGGCTGCGCGCTCCGGAGGACGAGCGGCCAGGGAAGGGACAGCGCCTGACACCAGGCGCCCCTCACAACGGTGGAAAGCACCCCCCCCGGGGACGCCATTCCGCCAGCCCCACAGCGAGCAGCGTCGGCCCGCGAGGGCGCACACTGTGGGACCGGTGCTGGGTCCACACGCCCGCATCGACCGCGCCCGGGACACACGGGTCGCGGAACCCTGGCTGCACGCTACGGAGGACGAGCGCGGCCGGGGGAGGGACAGCGCCTGACACCAGGCGCCCCTCACAACGGTGGAAGGCACCCCCCCGGGGACGCCCTTCCGCCACCCCCACAGCGAGCAACGCCGGCCCGCAAGGGCGCACGCTGTGCGGCCGGTGCTGGGTCCACATGCCCGCATCGACCGCACCCGGGACGCACGGGTTGCGGAACCCTGGCAGCCCGCTCCAGAGGACGGGCGGTCGGGGGAAGGACAGCGCCTGACACCAGGCGCCCCACACAACGGTGGAAGGCACCCCCCCCGGGGACGCCCTTCCGCCACCCCCACAGCGAGCAACGCCGGCTTGCGAGGGCGCACGCTGGGGGGCCGGTGCTGGGTTCACACGCCCGCATCGACCGCACCCGGGACACACGGGTCGCGGAACCCCGGCCGCCCGCTCCAGAGGACGGGCGGTCGGGGGAGGGACAGCGCCTGACACCAGGCGCCCCTCACAACACGGTGGAAGGCACCCCACCCGGGGACGCCCTTCCGCCACCCCCACAGCGAGCAACGCCGGCCCGCAAGGGCGCACGCTGTGGGGCCGGTGCTGGGTCCACACGCCCGCATCGACCGCACCCGGGACACACGGGTCGCGGAACCCTGGCCGCCCGCTCCAGAGGACGGGCGGCCGGGGGAGGGACAGCGCCTGACACCAGGCGCCCCTCACAACGGTGGAAGGCACCCCCCCCGGGGACGCCCTTCCACCACCCCCACAGCGAGCAACGCCGGCCCGCAAGGGCGCACGCTGGGGGGCCGGTGCTGGGTACACACGCCCGTATCGACCGCACCCGGGACACACGGGTCGCGGAACCCTGGCAGCCCGCTCCAGAGGACGGGCAGCCGGGGGAGGGACAGCGCCTGACACCAGGCGCCCCTCACAAAGGTGGAAAGCACCCCCCCCGGGGACGCCCTTCCGCCACCCCCACAGCGAGCAACACCGGCCCGCAAGGGCTCACGCTGTGGGGCCGGTGCGGAGAACCCACGCCCGCACTGACCGCACCCAGGACACGCGGGACGCGGAACCCTGGCTGCCCGCTCCAGGGGACGGGCGGCCAGGAGCCGCCGCCCCCGCAACCCCAAGCCAAGTAGGGGGGAACCGGGACCGGACCGCCCCCCCCCAAGCACGCCAAACGGAGCACGGGACCGGGGCAGGACACGCGGAGGGGCACGGACCAAGTGGAACGGCCCTACCAGCGCCCAGTGCCGGGACCACGCGAGATGCGCGCGCCACACCACCCAGCGGGGGGGGGAGCGGACACCGCGAGAGCGCGAGCGCACACACACGAAAAGGACACGCGGGGACTACCGGAAGGGCAACCGGACCGAGCGCGCGGAACGCACAGACCGCATGGAATGGCGTACCAGCGAGCGAGGGTAAGGGACACCCGGAGGGGACGGCCCGCCACACGCAGCGCGGAACACGCGGGGCGGGAAGGGGGAAACAGGAGAGACACAACACCAGGTACCGGCCCGAACCCCCCCCGAACCGGCCGCGAGCGCCGCGCACACACAGACGGGACACTGCACCCGCCAAGGCAGTAGTGGCGCACAGCGCCACGCCCCAACCCCTAGGCTAGGCAGCCTCCGCGCCAGCCCAAGGGGGTCCCACTGGCGACAAGCCAGTAGCACGGGCCCGGCGGCGCCGGCGCCCCGGGCGACCACGCATTAGGGGGGCGACGCAGTGGGTAAGCGCCCGCAGCCACGGCTGCGAATTGATGCACTGACCGAGGAGTGGCGAAACGGGGACGCCGGGGAAGGACGGGGCTCCGAGCTCTGTGAACCCGGGGGACTCCGCCACCAGGCAGGAGGTGCGTCTTGGAGGGCCCCCCACTAGGACCCGGTGGGGAGGATATCACCTGGCCCGACCAGGTGGCCCCCCGGGGCCGAAAGGCGTCTAGTACCCGCAAAATCAAACCTCAAACCTCAAACCGTGTCGGCTTTGTGGATCCGGCACATCCTGTGATCACGTTGGAAAGTGGAGCTCCGCCCGTAGCAGACGAAGCAGCGCTGAGGATGATCTTGGATGAACTCCTGAAAAGGACAGTAGCGGATCGCCCACTCGGCGGGGCTCCTTCTTTTCCCTCTACTTCTAACCCTGCTGAAGGGGCCTCCAGCTTTCCTGGTTGCTTCCTTTGTGCAGGTCGTTGGCCACGAAGGCACAGACGGCGGTCTCAGCGGGTTCATCCTCGTCGTCATCATCGTAGACATCTTTGCCGCCCTCGGCTTCCGCCGGGTCAATGACAGGTTCCTGGTCAGACTCTGCGCCAACCTGGCGGACGCTGCGCTCGCCTGCCTGCAGTCCGTCGTTGTGGGCAAGGTTCTTGTACTCCTTGTACTTCCTCTCCAACCCACTCCGGCTCGTCTTCGCAGCTCGTCCGCGCCGGGATGGCCTGCAGACAGATGGTCTGACCGCCTACCTCACTCTCGTCCAGGCGCCAGATCGCTGCCTTCTCGCGATCCCCTGAGACTGTGATGAAGAGGGCATTCCGCAGGGACTGCTTCTTGAAGTCCCGGGCTACTTTGGCTCTTGTCCAGTCCCCGACCTTCTTGCGATGCTCCTTGTTGAGCATCATCTTCACGGTCTGGTTGCTCTTGGCCCTCTCCGCTTCCTCCTTCGTGACCCGCTTCACCCAGGGTCCGGAAGGAGATTGAGCAGGCGGGACTGCTCATCACCCTCGTTCCAGTCCTCCACGTTTCAGCGGAGCAGGACGTATTGTCCTCGGGAGTTCCGCCAATCCCGCGGGCGGATCTCCCGGCCAGCATCCTGAAGCTTGATGGCTCTCCATCTCTTGGCGGCAACCTGCGGGGCGTCCACCAGCTCTTGCTCGTTGAGCCACTTCTTGGCCTCCTTGAAGGTCGTAATCTTCCCCTCTTTGGCTCCCACAAAGTACAGCTCTTGGAGCACCTCCGGTAGGCGCCATCAGAACCGTTTGAAGACGTTTTGTCCGCCGCGGCGGGGTCGATGTCTTCAGTGACGGTCATCCACCAATTGTCCAGCTTCTCCAGGAAGCGGTCGAGATTGAGGGGGTTCCCACCGTACATGGGGGGCCTGATGTCCTTCAGGTCTTCCCACACGGCCGCGTCCGCGGCCTTGGAGACCATGAACGCCGGTCCCCAGGTTGACCGAGGTTCCCACAGGCTTCCCCAGTGGGTTCCCACGGCTGCCACGTCCATCTCCTTCTCGAAGTCCAAGCAGCTGCGCCGCGGCTCCTACACGTATGCTCCTCAAAGGACTCCTCGGCGTACACCTTCCATGTACTCCTCCTCCTCGCGGCTGCTGCGGCTGGCTGATCCCCAAGATGGGCTGATCTCGAAGTCCTGCATGGCGTCTGAATCGGGATCATCCAGGTCCCACTCCATGTCCTCTTCGGGCACCTCATCCCGCAGCGCTCCGTATCGGCCATACGACGGTGTGGCTGGCTCCGAGGCGTGCCTCGGCCGCTTGGGATGAACGGGGGTTCAGAGGGGGTCAGGGCGTCTGTCGTAGTCTACACCCAGCCATTCGTCCCGCTCCTGATTCCCGCTGTGCTGCGGGGGCATGGGGTCGCTCCGTCGGGCGCCGTCACGGGTTGAGGGCGTGTGGTTACTCCCAGGGGCTTTGCTGCGGCCACAGGACCTGCCTAGATCGGGACAGGGTCCCCAGCTGTCGTGGGAGCCCGACTCCAGAGGGGGCGGCCGGTCGCTTCCGTCGCTCCTCAGGTCCTCCAGCCTGTTCATCTTCCTGTGCAGCTTGGTGACCACGCCGCTCAGCTTCCCGGCCTCATACCTGGCGATCTCGGGCTCCTTCTGGGCCTTGGCACCGATGGCGGCACTCTTGTCGATCTCAGGCTTGCTGATCTGCCCCTGACACTCCGAGTTCCAGATCTTCCTCTTGAGGTACACAATCCATCGCCAGATGTCCTCGGGGATGTCTGCTCCCGGCGGTTCGTCGGGGAGGTCTCACTCTGGTGGTCCTCCAGGGGGTCCCCTGTCTGGTGGCCCTCTGTATGGAGGTCCACCGGGTGGTCCTCCTTCCGGCGATCCGGTGGTTCCTCCTCCGCCCGGGGGTCCAGGTGGTCCACCATCTGGGGGTCCTCTGCTGCCGGATGGGTCCGCGTGTGGGCAATCTTATGTCGTCGTCGATGTCCGTGTCTCCTCATCGGGGTCCGCATCTTGGCGGGTGTCGGCCGGGGGTGCTTTACCTACTGCGGTAAGGAGGTGGGTGACCGTCTCCACCCGAGTTCGGACGGGTGTCGTCGCCTTCTCTGCCACCGGCTCCGGGCACTCGCACCTTGCAGCCTGTGGGCTCGTGGCGATGCTGGCGGTTTTGTCCATCCCCATCGCTGCAGGTGATCAAGGGGTCTGAGTCGTGGGGGAGCTTCTCGGCAGACATCCGTGGTCCTTTGGGGGGTCTTCCCCTTGCCCTTGCCGTGGAGACGGGCGGCGGGGCCGCTGTTCTCGCTCCTCCGAGAGTCCGCCGCGTCCAGGTCGATCTCCATCCTGGAGGCGGGGTCCCCGTTGAAAAACCTCTGGAGTGTGTCCACTCGGGATCATCCCGGGGGCGTCTCGCGGCAGATCTTCCTCCCGACCTCCTCCATCGCTGCGGCGGTTGCCTCTGCAGCACGCCTCTCTGCCTCCTCGCGGGCAGGAGCAGCCTCCCGCTCCTGCTGCTGCTGCAGCCGAGCCTTCTCAGCCTCCTTGGCCCTGAGCACCGCCTCGGTCTTGGCCTTCTCCTTGGTGACCTTTCGTCGCGCGGTCTCGACGGCCTCCAGCTTTGCGGCGTCCCCTTCGGCCTTCTTCACCGCCTCCCTTCGTGCCGTCTCTTGGGCTAGGGCGTGCTCCAACGCCTTCACCTCTGCCTCCTCTTCCACCACCGCCTCCTGGGCGGCGCGGGCTTCGCGAGCAGCCGCCGCTTCTCGCGCGGCTGCTTCCGCTTCACGCCTCTCACGGGAAGCCGCCGGGTCCCGCGCGGCTGCGGCCGTATGTGCGACCGAGATTGCTGCCACGGGCGAGGCATGAATAGCCATGCCGTGGTCCCAGTGGGCGGGCTCCTCCTGGGCGATCAGGACAGCCCCGTCCATCGCAGCTTGCTCCTCCGCGGCCCGCTCTCAGGCAACCCGGAGGTTGCAGGGCACGCCGCAGATGCGCTCGCACGCGCGGGCCACTTCGCCTCGCTGAGGGGCAGCGAAGGGTGGCGCCACACTGCTGCTGCTGCTGGCGGACGCTGCTGGGCGGAGTGGCGCTCCTGGCTTGGTCCACTTCACGTCGCTGTCTGGACCTTAGTTCTTCAGGTGAAGCGGACGCGCGGGCTTTGCCTTGGACCTTCGGGCGACCTCCATGAACTCGTCCAGGGTGCCGGGTCTCCGCTGGGGGCCGCCGTTGCCCGGGCTGGGGGCGTTCGGCTCTTCAGCCGGCCGGTCCTCTTGGTGGAGGTCGGGGCTGAAGTCGGCGACGTATTGGCTGTCACGCCAGATACGCCACCGCTTCTGCTGCCACGCGTGCTCCTAGCCCAGGGCTTGGAGCTCCGCTTTGATCTCGCGATGATGGTTCACATCCTCGCGGATCTCCGCGTACTGGGAGGCGGCTTCCCCCTGGGGCCGAGAGTGGCAGTACTTCCGGTCCGACTCCGGCCCCTGCTTGAGGCTGCGGATGATGGCCAGGCTGGGCTTCTTGGGGCAGGCCATGGGGCTCCGTTGTGGTTGTAGCTGTGGTTGTCCGTGTGAAAGATGCAAAGGGTCTTTCATGACAAAGTTCTTGGGGTTGGGGTACTCGTGGGGCCCTGGGTGGCATGCTGGGATGAGGTACCTAAGCGGCATTAGAACGCTTTTGACGCGTTCCCGTGGAGGGGCCTGGCCACGGGACGCTGCGGCGGACACGCAAGCAAGCAGGCAGGCAAAGCACTGCGCTCACAGGGGCATCCTCATAGAACAAAGCGTTCTACGATCCTTGCCACTCTGAATAAAACAAAAGTATGTACAAAAACACATTGGGCTATGTACAGAGGTGGCTTGGGCCATTGACTGGGGCAAAGGTGCCTCAGGGCAATAGACTCTCAGTCCCCAACCATATCCCATACCTAGGTCCCACCTCCCCAGTGGCATGCCGGAACGGGGATTCAAACCCCACAAAGGGGCCTGCCCATATTGGACCCTAGACCCCTGCCAAGGGGGAGGTTCCTTGACCAGCCACGGGCGGGTTCCCGGCAGCTAATGTTTCTCAAGGCTGGCTGACAGTCGCTCCTCATCTCTCCCAAGACAGCAGGTCCCAAGTCCTCTCTGAGCTGGAGGAATGGCCCCGCCATTATCCCGTAGGATTTGAAGGCTGAAAATGGCCTGTTTCAGCCCATTCTGACTATGGCTCAAAAACGTGCATAATTGAACCCCCAGGCCAGGCCTCACGAGGGCAGGGGCGAAGCAACCAACCCTGTACTCCTCGAGTAAGAACCTGCTAGATGCACTATGCAAATTGGTTCCCCCTGATTCCCCGGCATCCTGGCGCCAAAAGGTCGCCACGTGGGGTTCGGGATGCCTAAATTGGCACAATTGGCCATCTGGGGTGGCCGACCAGGGTTGGCTTTTGTGGCAATCTCGTCAAGCCAAGCCTTGATCCACGGGCCTTGATATCCCCCTTGGTTCCGTGCATTAAGGTTTGGCTTGCTGGCACGTTTGCTGCTTCTCGTTCCTCGAGGGGATAGTCACGCGATGGGGCAGAAAACAGCAAGAAAGGCAAAATTCGGCAACGTGGCACGCACACTAGGTTGCATAACTCCAGCTAGGCCGTAGGCGCAAATACAAAACTCTAGGGCGATTGACCCTTGCTCATATCCTACAAGAACTGCCACTTCTATCTGGCTAGGTCCCTTGCCCCATGGAGATGTGGTATTCTCAACTAGGCCTGAAATGGCAAAAACAGCGAATTTTGGCTGAAACAGCCCACACTCACGATCCCATATCTCCATGGTCATGGCGAGCAATAATCTAACCAAACTTGCTATAGACACATTGGACTTAGGTCCCAATATATGCCCCATGTCAACCCTCGAGGTCGCCTCTATCCATTTTTCCCCTTAGCGGAAATATGGTACACGAAAAATGGCAAGAGGCAGCATACCCCGGATTGAGCCTAGCATGGCTCTCCCATCCCAAGGAGAGAATATAAGGGGATACACCCTATTTGTGGCGGGTTTATGTCCCCTTTCCAAATCGTACCTAATCTTGGAGAAGGGGCGCACACAGCCCAGGGGCGAACATTAAGGGGGAGATCAGGCTTGGTGCCATTATTGCGAAAACAAGAGTGTTAGTAGTCCCAAAAGTGTTTACTCCAAAACTTGTATCTCCGGTTCCCAAGGGAGATGGACTTTGGGCCTTTCCATGGATGCAACCAGAAGCCTGAAGTTCCCTTATCAACATTAGTTCAGGTCCGAAGCACAAGAAAACCATTTTTAACACTTCGGCCCTTGGAGGACACAAAAAGTGGGAAATGTGGTCCAAATGCCGATATTGGGACATATATAGCCATGGGACACCAGCACCCATATGATATGGCATATATCCAAATTGAAGGATCCTATGGTAAGTGTTCAAAAAAATACTTACTATGTGTCAAGTCCTCCACTGGATCCCAAGTCAACCGTGCATGCATATGGGTACATGTACAAAATGCAGCCTACGCGCGCGTGCTCACAAAGCAGTATAATATAAAATAGTAGATGGGCTTGGGAAAAAAAAGCAAGTCATACACAATGCTCTTCCTGCTCTCTACGTTCCATATTGCCTTGGTTCGAGGCTCATATGGCCCTTGCCTTTCAGAACGGGCCTTGGCGCCACGGCAATTTTGGACCAATTTTTAGAGGAAAAGTCGTCCTTTCAACCGACCATTTTTTGGTACGCATTGAACTGCGTGGAGCAGTTGTTGAGTTGGCTCCAAAATCGCAAATGACCTAGGGCTATTGGTCTTGTGAGCAGTACATTAAGTTATTTACGTTCATGCTCACAAGTATCCAAAGTTAGCATTTGCGCACGATTTTGACTTGGGTTTTTCGCACCCATGTGTGTCCCAAGACACCGCTATAAGCAGCTTCCCCAAAGGGAGCGAAATGCCCATGTGAGAGGGGCATGGAAAGAAGGCAAGGAGGGAAAATGTAGAGTTTCATACAAACACTTGATCTATGAGAACCATGAGTTTGGTTGCTTGATGGAAAGGCTTGCGCGTCGATTTTCTCCCATACGCGACGGCGAAAAATTCTGGTGAGCCTACAAGATGAAAGTACATGAACAACCCTACCGATCCATCCCTTAACTTCCTTTCCAACCTCAAAGGTGCGGGAGAAAAAGTCGAAACAAAACTAGCCATGGGAACAAGCCGCCAACACGCGCGCAGGCAGGGAAGCGGAAAATTTTCACGTCATTGAGAAATCGGGTCAGAATAATGGTTTTTAGTCAACTTCCTGCACCATTCGATCATTAAATTAAAATTAGAAAAATTCCTCATCAATTTAATCGATTGGGAAGGTTAGGGACGGGATCGGTCCCTGACTGCTTCCCAATGGGCTGGAGGAAACACATCCCCAGAAGCAGGACGGGGAGTAGGCATAGGTGACGGGAAGGATGGACATTTGTCCTATGAGCCATCGGGTCCTGGGTACCGCTTTACTACATCCCGTAGGCACATCAACCTCGCAGTCTCCACAAGTGTGCACCACATGGCCATCCCCCATGTGAATGGCAGCGGTAGGCATGATGTTCTTCAGGTCCCCACGAGGTAGAATTTTCTTCGCCACGATCGATATAGTGGACCCAGTATCCAGTACCCCTAGGCTTTCCCGTGCCCCAAGACGGACGGGTACCCACAAGACCAAGTCTGTAGGTCCCCCGGAGCGTCCCTGTCATACCTCCGCGGGACAGGTCACATCAAACTCCTTCTTGCACAGTTTTGGCACCATCCTCATGAAGCGGGAACGTTTACGGGGTTGGACCTGTCCACATCTTCATCGTCACACTTAGCTCCTTGTCCTTGTTGCGCCTGCATCTGGGAACGGGTTGTAGTCCCCCGGTTTTGCTGCCCTCGAGAAAGCTCAGGGCCGATCCCCCCGGATGTAGGGTGGGGATTTCCTCCAGACCGGTCCTGGTTCTTGTCCTGATGCTTCCTGTCACCGCCTCCGCGTCCTCCACCTTTGCCTTGCTCTTGGCCTTTGCCCTTGCGTCGTCCTTGGGACTTCCCCTTGCCCTTCTCGCCTCTGCCCTTGCTTCCACCGCCTCCACGCCATTCTAAGCCTCGCTCCTCAGCTTGGCCGACAAGCGCTGCTTTTGGTAGCACCCATTTTTGTTGTGCTTGCAGTTCCCAGAAAGGGCACAGGTATTGGTGCACCTGTAGTGGTTGGGCATCTTGACATTCCCACCAGTGTTGGTCTCCTGCTTCTTGCCCTGGACCAGGAAGCATTCGTGCTCGTCGCAGTCCGGGGCATGCGGGAGGCCCCCCTGCTCATCTGTGACGTGACACCGGAACAGGTCTTGAAGCGTATTCCAAGGGGGGGGTGTCCTCTCTAGGCTTCAGTTTTAATCACCCACAAAAATGAGTTTTCAAAACTACACGTTTCCAAGTCCACACCACTTGTCCCACGCGTGGCCATGCAAGCAGAGAAACAATGCAATTACATGACTACAAATAATTCTAAGATGTTACCCAGCTCTCAGTCAGTCCTGAAAATAGAAAGGAACAATAACAAATAATAGGTTAAGAGTAAAGAAGGAGTGGAAAGTCTCAAAACCACTCCATGGTTAGGGTAAGGCTCGGGTAGGCAACAAAAAGTCACACGAGTTGGTCAAAACTGACGACATCGTGTCGCGAATGTCCTGAAATGCGGCGACCTTCGACGCGTCGTGTCCAGCTCAGGACTGTCGTCAGGGTCAGGGGACGGTACTGATGGTTAGGGCAGTGAAAAAGTGTGAAATAGAGCTATTTTGGCTCAAAAAACAACTTCTTCGCGTCGCTCCCTCCTCGACGCGTAGACGCCGCTACCCGTCAACTTTACGCTAACTTAACGTATGTATGCACACACTGAGAGATGCGCTACGACATTGCCCTATGCACTGATTCAGAAACCGCCCTGATGATTTTACAAAAAATCGACAACTAACCCTCCAACCCAAAAATTGACCTTCACAGATCGGCGCCGGAACGGTGCCGTAACATAGGCATATTCTTAAAATTATCATTCCTACAACTAAAAAAATTAAAATTTAACTCTGAAAAAATCGAGAAATAACTTTTAAAATTCTCGCAGAAACACAGCCGACGGCGACAGTCGTCGGTCGCGCACACACACACACAAAATAGTGTTTGTAGGGTTAGAAAAGGGCATTTCTGGGCCAGAAAGATAAATACAGATTAGTTCCGGCCCTGTCCTGGGTCATTCCGTTTTTAGGCCACCCAAGACCTGGTATCCTGACCCTAGTATGCGGGGTATGGACCCCCATACGCATCACTACTCTCCCTAAGAGGTTGCTGCAGCTCCAGGAAAGCAACTTCTGACCATCAGGAAGGGTCAGGAAGTAGTCTGGTACCGAAATCAGGTTACCAGTGTAACCAGGATATTATTCTGAGGTGAAAAACAATAAACAGTGACATCAGAAAAAAATTCTGCACTAAAATCTGAGGGGTTATTGAGGCTAGGCACTAGCTGCAGCAGGAAACAGGGCGCCACGCATGGGCTGTGGAACTGGGCGATGAAGGCCTGCCCTGCAGCTGCAAATGCCTGCCCCACTCAGGGGTCGAGGGCTGAAAATTGGCCCTCTTTCATAGAACATAATCAGTAAAAACTGTAAAAAACTGACAGTGTAAAGTACAGAGTGTCCTGCCAACGGGTGCCTGATCAGGGCACACAGGACTGTGCCTGCAAACAGGAGCCAGAGGAGCAAAGGGAGCTGAAAAAATAGAAAAAACAGCAATAAGAGGGTAAGATCTTCCGAAGAAAATTCAGGAAAAACCCTGCAGGGCAAAGCAAACCTTTTTACAGCGCGAAGCGGGCAAAGAAAGATTCTGCAGCGCGAAGCGTGCAAAACCTGCGGCGCAAAGCGTGCAGAAAATTCAGGAACAACTGTTTATTCAAACAATTATTCCGAACTAGATAAGGTCCCCGATCCCAAGGACACTTGGGCTTCGAACCAGGCATCCAAGGATGTCTCAGCTGGTCTTGGCGGTCGTCTAGGCCTCCTGCAGGACCGCGAGCGACGGCCTCGCGGACCCTGTGTCCTGTGGGTTTTGCTGGGGTCGTCATTGCTGCTGCTGCAGGCGGCGGTAGCGCAGCTCCGGGTCTGGGCTTCCACAGCCATGAATATCCTTCTCTCTGCTGGGGTCCTGCAGTCATGGCTGTCGCAGAGGTCGTCCCTGGTCTCGCTGGCGTCATCTCAGCGGCACTGGGCATCTTCTGGGCCTTCTCCTCGGTGGTAGGCCCCACGCTGCCCAACCCAGTTTTCGGACCCCTCATGAAAGGAGCGGCTGGACCGCGGCCACTGCAGCGCCTCGGTCCAGTCTTCAATCCATCGCCGTGTAGAGGGTGATTGGCAGCGGCTGGGAGTCCCAGGGTCCGGGTCGCTGTGGCTGGCACTGTCGCTGCTGCAGCTCGACTCTACGATGCATCCCACGTAGGCCTCCTCGTCGTTAGACATGAAGAGGCGGGCTGCGATAGTGGTGGGCCCTACTCACAGACACCCCAATTTATTCGTGTCCATGAGCAAGATGGATTTTGGAATTATTCCGAAGCGTATTCCAAGGGGGAGGGAGTCCTCTCTAGGTTTCAATTTTACTCACCCAAAAGAGTGAGTTGTCAAACCTACACCCTTCCAAGTCCACACACCTTGTCCCACCCGTGGCCATGCCACAAAAACAATGGAATTACATGACTACAAAGAATTCTAAGAGGTTACCCACCTCTCATTCAGTCCTGAACACAGACATAAACAATAATAAAGAATAGCTTAAGGGTAAAGGAGGAGTGGAAAGTCTCGAAACCACTCCATAGTTATGGTAAGGCTCAGACAGGCAACAGAAAGTCACAGAAATTGGTCAAAACTGACGACGTTGCGTCGCCATTGACCTGAAATGCGACGACGCTCGACGCATTTTGTCCAGCTCAGGACTGTTGTCAGGGTTTCGGGACAGTCCTGAGGGGTAGGGCAGTGAAAGAGAATAAAATAGAGCGATTTTATCTCAACCAATAATTTTTTCGCGTCCCTCCCCCCTCGACGCGTCAATGCCCTACGCGTCGACTTTACGCTAACTTAAAATGTGTATGCACACACTGAGAGATGCCCTACAACATGCGGCTATGCACTTATTCAGAGAGCGCCCTGACTATCTTACAAAAAATTGACTACTAACCCTCTAACCCAAAAGATGACCTTCGCGGATGGGCGCCGGAATTGTGCCGTAACATCTTCTAAAATTCTTGTAGAACTCTTAGAATTCTGGCCGAAAAGCAGGCAATGGCGACAGTGGTCGGTCGCGCACACACACACAAAATAGGATTTTTGGGGTTAGAAAAGGGCATTTCTCGGCCAGAAAATTACATACAGATTAGCTCTGGCCCTGCCCTGGGTCATTCTGGCCTATTGGCCACCCAAAGCCCGGTATCTTGACCCTAGTATACGGGGTATGGAACCCCATAAGCAACACCCTCCCCCCTGAGAGGCTGCTGCAGCTCCAAAAAAGCAAGCTCCGACCATCAGGAAGGGTCAAGAAGTAGTGTGGTACAGAAATCAGGTTAACAGTTCAACCAGGAAATTATCCCGAGGTGAAAAACAGTAAACAGTGACATCAGAAAAAAATTCTGGAGTAAAATCTGAGGCGTTTGGGAGGCTAGGCACTAGCTGCAGCAGGAAACAGTGCGCCACGCATGGGCTGTGGAACTGGCCAATGAAGGCCTTCCCTGAAGCTGCAAATGCCTGCCCAACTCAGGGGTGGAGGGCTCAAAATTGGCCCTCTTTCACAGAAACAAAGATCAGTAAAAACTGTAACAAACTGAGAGTGTAAAGTACAGAGCGTCATGCCTACGGGTGCCTGATCAAGGCACACAGGACCGTCTCTGCAAACAGCAGCCAGAGGCACAAGAGGAGGTGAGAAAATGAAAAAGCAGCAACATCAGGGTAAAATCTTCCGAAAGAAATTCAGAAAACATCCGTACGGCGAAGCGTACCTTTTTACAGCACAAAGCTTGCAAAGAAAAAATTGTGCAGCGCAAAGCATGCAAAACCTGCAGAGCGAAGCGTGCAGAAATCTCAGGAACAACTATTTATTTAAACAATTACTCCGAACTAGATAAAGTCACCGATCTCAGGGACACTTGGGCCTCAAACCAGACATCCAAGGATGTCTCCGATGGTCTTGGCGGTCGTCTAGGCCTCCTGGAGGACCGCGAGCGACGGCCCCGCAGGCCCTGTGTCCTGTGGGGGTCGCTGGGGTCGTCATCACTGCTGCTGCAGGCAGCGGTGGCGCAGCTCTGGGTTGGGCTTCCACAGCCCTGACCATCTGGGGCGTTCACGAACTCCTTGTCCCTGGTGGGGCCCTTCAGGCCTGGCTGTCGCGGAGGTCATCGCTGGTGTCGCTCGCGTCGTCTCTGCGGCCTGTGGCATCTTTTGGGCCTTCTCCTCGGTGGTAGGCCCCACGCTGCTCAACCCAGTTTTCGAAGGCCTCATGGGAGGAGCGGCTGGACCGCGGCGACTGCAGCGCCTTGGCCCAGTATTCAATACACGGCCGTACAGGAGGTGATCGGCAGCGGCTGGGAGTCCCAGGGTCCGGGTTGCTGTGGCTGGTACTGTCGCTACTGCAGGTTGACTACACGATGCATCCCACGTAGGCCTCCTCGTCGTTCGACATGAAGAGGCGGGCGGCTGGAGAGGTAGGGCTTACTCATGGACACCCCAATTTATTCGTGTCCATGAGCAAGATAGATTTTAGAATTATTTTGAAGCGTATTTCAGGGGGGGGGGTGTACTCTCTAGGTTTCAGTTTTATTCACCGAGAAAAGTTAGTTTTCAAACCTACACCCTTCCAAGTCCACACCCCAAGAGGATTAGGTGCTCCTCTTGGGTGTTGGTTCCCAGGCATACATGGTCGATGTGTGCTTCAATCTGAGGACCCCGGGATGTGAGTTCTTGCACCACAGGTCTCCAACGTAGGATGGATAGGATCTTGTTCATCAGCTCTTGAAAAAGAGCGGGTGCGTTAGCCACGCCAAAGGGCATGACATTCCACTTGAACACCCTCCCCTGAGGGTTGATGAAGGCTAGGAGCTCCTGGGCATTGAGCGTCAGGTCCACTTACCAGAATCCGCTCCGCTTGTCCATCTTTGTCCTGTAGCGGCAGGAGGCTATCTTCTCGAGGGTTGACTCCATATTAGGAATGGATCCTGAGTGGTTCAACGTTTTCTTGTTCAGCTCTCCATATTCCACTACCAGCCGTTTGGCTGTAGACCCAGGGTTAGCCACCAGAAGACAGGGGCTGCAATATTGGGGGTAGTCCCGATCTTTGTACTCCGGGACCAGGCCAGCGTCGATACATTCTTGTATCTGTTGCTCAATGTCATCGGCCTGTTCTTTAGGAGCCGGGTAGTGTCTCCTACATATCTTGTGACCTGCAAACTCGGCCTTCAGCTTGAGGTCCATCTGTACCAGGAGTCACAGGAGGCTTGAGGGGGTAGTTCCCCAAATTGCTCCAGGTAGGTCCTGATCAGCTTCTGTACTCTAGGATCCAAGAGTTTGATCTTGTCCTCCATGTCCCCATAAGAGTGTAGATTGCTTGCCCCTTGGTGTATAGACGCAGGGAGGTGATCCTCAACCGGCTCAGCGTCCTTGGTCGTATCCTTCAGTCCTTGATGTGCGTAGAGAAGGTCCCGTTCCACAGTCTCAGGTGGTCGGTGACAACATAGGCACACTCGAGGGGTTCGCATACGCATTGCTCTGAGATTTCATCCTCCTCGGGGGTCCTCACATGGGGACCCCACACGCTCTTCATGAGTTTCAGATCCATCTTTCGTTGCCAGGTGGTAATTTTATGTTCGAGTTCTCCCTTCAGTTGGGAGATTTCTTCCATAGACCCTTGGTTCAACGGCGCGGAGCGGCGGGTAGGCCTAGCGTAGCATAACCTTTTCGCCACCAATCCCCCCTTGGAGTCCACGTACTCTCTCAGCCCGGATCGGGGATCCAGCTCCTCGTCCAGGGGTTCCTCTCCCCTCATGGAGAGTAGGGGTTTCAGTGGGGCAGCGTACTCGGCGTTCTCCCCTTCCTCCACGCCCGTCTGCACGAAGAATGCGTCATGCTTAGTCTCTTCATCAGAGTGTACAGAGCTTGGTAGCTCCGATAGCCCACACTCTGAGACTACATCAGGATTAGATACACGGCAGGGCGAGCTGGGGGGAACAGTGTCAGACACTACGTACTCGTCTCCCCCAGGAGTAGTCTCTACGGCGTCCTGAGGTCGTAGCCGATTTTTCAGGACATCCAGGGTGTAGCCGTTGCTCTCACGTTGAATTTCCTGGACCATAGCAGGCCCAGATCTTCCCAGGGCACTGGGGCTAGGCTCCTGTCCACCACGCTTAGCATGCTCGCAAATCCGGGTTTCCCAATGGGCGTCTTGCGGCCCAGAGGCCCATATATCGCGTCATCCAGCAGTTCGATGGAGGTGAGCGTCAGCTAGTCCAATAGAGTACGCCAGTACTCATTTCCCCCATGGGCTCCCCAATCCGGGAAGCACAGGACCATACGCGAACGTTCCAGGGCCACCTTGGTCAGGACCTTCCCTAGTTCACTGAATCTTGGGTTCCCGTAGGCAATCCCGAAAGAGGACCAGTAAAATTTATAGCAGCAATTTTTCCCTTTCCTGCAGTAGAGGTCCAGGACATGTTGCTTGTCGCTGGCGAATAGCTTCACGTTAAGGTCTTCCCTGGAGTATCCCAACTCTTTTAGACCTTGGTCCAAGACATCCCCAAGGAGATGATAGTCCTCAGTTTTGGAGGGGACCACCATGGTCGAGGGCTCCTTCTTGCGGTTTGAGGTTTGAGGTTTGATTTTGCGGGTACTAGACGCCTTTCGACCCCGGGGGGCCACCTGGTTGGGCCAGGTGATATCATCCCCACCAGGTCCTAATGGGGGGCCCTTCATGACACACCCCCTGCCTGGTGACGGAGTCCCCCGGGTTCACGGGGCTCGGAGCCCTGTCCCTCCCCGGCTTCCCCATTTTGCCACTCCCCGGTCAGTGCATCGCTTAGCAGCCGTAGCTGCAGGCGCTTACCAACCGCGTCGCCCCCCTAATGTGTGGTCGCCCGGGGTGCCGGCGCCGCCGGGCCCGTGCTACTGGCTTGTCGCCAGTGGGACCCCCGTGGGCTGGCGCGGAGGCTGCCTAGCCGTGGGGCTGGTGAGTGGCGCGGTGCGCTACTACTGCCTTGGCAGGTGCAGTGCCCTGGTCGTGTGTGCGCGGCGCTCGCAGCCGGTGTGGGGGGCCTGTGCCTTGTGTTGTGTCTTCCCCGTTTCCCCCTTCCCGCCCCGTGTTTCGTGCGCTGTGTGTGGCGGGCCGTCCCGTCCGGGTGTCCCTTATCCCCGCTCGCTGGTACGCCATTCCATGCGGTCTGTGCGTTTCGCTGGTTCGGTCCGGTTGCCCTTCTGGTATTCCCCGCGTGTCCTTTGTGTGTGTGTGCGCTCGCGCTCTCGCGGCGTCCGCGCCCCCCCCTCCCCTCCCCGGGCTGGTGTGGCGCGCGAACCTCGCGCGGTCCCGGTGCTGGGCGCTGGTAGGGCCGTTCCACGCCGTGCGTGCCCCTCCTCGTGTCCTGCCTCGGTCCTGTGGTCTGTTTGGCTTGCTTGGGGGGGGGCGGCCAAGTCCTGTTTCCTGCCTACCTGGCTAGGGGCTGTGCGTTCCCCTTGGGGCCTGTCTGCCCTTTCCGGGCGTTCCAACGCCGGGGGGGGGGGGGGGACGGCTTGCGCGCTGTCCTCCCCGTTGGTGCGGCCGGGGGGGGCCAGTGGGGCGGGGGGTCGCCTTACCTCTGCCTCCCCTGGGCAGGCAGCAAAGCGGCTGTCTTTGGTGTTGCTCTGGCCATGGAGGGCGTGGTGCCCATACCGCTCAAGTTCGTGCTCGCATGCGTCCCCGGGCGCGGTCCGTGTGGCGTCCTTGTGCGCTGTCGCGGGTTTGCTTGTCCATCGCGGTTCCTGCGGGAGCAGGCGGCTGGGGGCGTGGAGGCGGTCCCTGCTGCGCCCCCCCCCCCCCCCCCGGGCGCCGCGGTCCTTCCGAGGGGAGGGGGGACCGTCCCCCCTGTCTTTGGGGGGTTGGAGGGCCGGCGACCCCGTGGCTCGCGGATCGGAGGGGGGGAGTGGGGGGACAGGGGGGGGGGTCGCGCCGTGATTCTCCACCTCTCTCCTCCGGGGGGGGCGGCCTGTGGCCCCCTGCCCAGACCCCCCTGCGTCGCCGGCGCATCCCCCCCAGGTGTACGTGTTCGGCCGAGGTCGTTCGGCAGCCCCAGGCGCCGGGCGCGGCCTGCCGCCGGCGGGTCAGCCTGGCGGGGGGAGGGGGGGCGGCCTGTGTGCCGCCATCCCCGGAGGAGTGGCCGGGGGGCCCAGCGGGGCGGGGGGTTGCCCTGCCTCGGTCCGTCCCTCTGCCTTCCCTGGACGGGCAACAAGGCGGGTGTCATTGGCGACGCTCAGGTCATGGAGGGCGTGGCCCCCATACTGCTCCGGTTCGTGTTCGCGTGCCTCCCCCGGGCGTGGTCCGTGTGTCGTCCTTGTGTGCTCGCGCGGGTTCGCCCGCCTGTCGCAGCCCCCGCGGGAGCAGGCGGAGGTGGGCTTGGGGGCGCGCGGCGTGCGGGCTCAGCTGCCTTTCCCCTCGGGCGCCGCGGCCCCTTCCCGGGGAGGGGGGGCGTCCCCTCTGCCTCAGGGAGGGCGGAAGGCCGGCACCCCTGTGGTCCGCAGGCCGGAGGGGGGAGTGGGGAGGAGAGGGGAGGCGGGGCCGCGCCGTGGTTCCCCACCCCTCTGCCCTGGGGGGGTGGCCCAAGGCCCCCGGTCCACTCCCCCTTCTTCTCCGGCGCACCCCCCCTGGGTATATATGTTCAGCCGGGGTCGCAAGGCAGCCCCGAACGCCGGGTGCTGCTCGGCCGGCTGTCGGTTGGTCGGCCTGGCGGGGGGGGGGGGGGGGGGGGCTGCCACTGCGCCGTACCCCGGGGCTCTTCCGGAGGGCCCCGCGGGGTGGGCAGCGGGGAGGTCTCTCTGCCGCGGTCTGTTCCCCCGCCTTCTCTGGGCGGGCACCAAGGCAGGTCGCTTCGTCTGTGCCCGGCCCTCCATGCTGCATTCCTGGGTGTCGCCGTCACGCTGCGGCCCACGGGGCACCCTTGAGCGCCGGCGCAGAGCTGCCGGTTGGCAGCGGGCACTGCGGGAGGGAGTGGGCGGCCGACTCGGGGCACTCGGCTTGCGGCTTCGCTCGCCGCGGCTGTGGCGTCCCCCCCCTGGGTGCCGCGACCCTCTCGGGAGGGGCGCGGGGCCGCCGCCTCCCTGGCCGGCCTCCGGCCGTCCGCGAGTGGGGGGGGGAGAGGGGGGGGAGGGGGGGAAGGGGGGAGGGGGAGTTCCCCGTAGTCCGCCCCTGGTCTCCCGGCGCCGCCCCCCGGCGGTCGCGGGGGGGCAGCCTGGTGGTTCTGGTCCCGGGGGACCAGCCGCTGACGGGGGGGGCGCACTCTTCCCCTGCCCCCCTCCATCCTTTGGGTGCCAGACCCTCGTGCAGGCCCTAGCTCGGGCCCCCCGCTCTCCTCGCTGCCGCCGCATGGTGCCCCCTGGCCGGAGGGGGGGGAGGGGGAGGGTCAGCGAGTGCTGGGGGCGGCGGTTCGGGTCAGCAGTTAGCGATTAGCAGGCTGCGGGCAGTGGGCCCCCCCCCGCGCTCATTGCCCCCGCTTTCCCCCTTACTGGAGGTGGTGCGCGCCCCTCTGCCGCGTCCTAGGGTTGGGGGGGTGGGGGTCGCGCTCCGGGTCGGGGGGGATCCGGCCCTGCTGGGGGGGGTGTCCCGCGGCACCCTCCCCTTCCGGCCCCCTCCCGCTCATCGCTCGGGTCGGCGGGGCGCGGCCGTCACCTGCGTCGTCGCTTGCGTGGGGGCTGGGGCTGCGGCGGCGGCGGGTTCCGCCGGCGGTAGCGCCAGTGGCTGAGGGCGTTGCAAAAGGCCTGGGGGAGCCAGTTGCTGGCATCCGCATCCGTGATGCGGAGCACCGCCCCTCCTTCCAGGAGAGCCGGCCACGTCGGTTCCCTGTTGGACCACGCCGCCCCTATCACCGCCCGGAGGACCCTCTTGTGGTCCTCTGGGGCCGCCCACCCCCCTGGAGGCACCTCCCGGTTCCCCCCGTCCCTCCGGAGGAGCACGGCATCGAAGGTCCGGTTCCTCAAACCCACTGGTGGTCCTCGAGCAGGCCCAGCTCAGCCACCCGTACACCTCCACCACCAGGGGGAGGGCCCCGCCCCCCAGGGCGTCTGCGACCGCGTCCCAGTCCCGGTCCCAGGGCCCTACTGCCCCCCGCGCTGACTCCCCCTGCGGCCCCTGTGCCTGCAGCGCCGGCGCCGCGCCCCGCCCCCCCACCGCCGGGGCAGCGGCCATCCGCGCCGGCTCTGCCCTCCGCGCAGGGGGAGCCGGCTGGGGCTGGGGTCGGGGGGGTTGGGGGGGGGTGAGGTCTCCTGCGTCGGGGCCCGTGTTGTAGAGGTGGGCGTGGTGGTGGTGGTGGTGGTGGGTGCCATGCGCCGGCATTTGTTGGATGCCGGGGGGAATGCACCGCACCGGCTGTACGTCGGGCTGCGGGGGTGCGCCGCCCCCTGTCCCCCTCCCTCCGCCCCGCCCCCCCCCCCCCGCGGCTCTCGTGCCCAGTCCTGTCTGTCCCCGGGGGCCCACGTTGCCCTTGCCCTTGCCCTCCGGTCCCTTCCCGGCCCCCATGCCTTTGTCTCCCTCTCCACGCCGTGGGTCCCGCCCACTGTCACCTGCGCCCTGGCCTGCACCGCCAGCGCCCGTATCCTTCCCGTGCCCGTGCCAATGCCCTGGGCTGCGCCCACGTTCGCCAACCGCGCCCCGTTCCATTCCATGCGCTCCGTGGCCGCCTGCCTTGGCGCCCTGCTCGCGCCCCTCCGTCTCTCTCCCGTGCCCTTGCCCTTTCCCTGCTCCGTGTCCCGCATCGTGCCGTTTGCTGCCCGTGCTCTGTGCCCCTCCGCTGCTGCTGGCCTCGGCGCCTTGCCCACGCCTTCGTTCTCGCTGCTTGCCGAGTGCGCCCAGGCCTATCCCCTGCGCTTGTCCTTGGGCACTCCCCCTGTCGCATCCCGACCGCCGCTCTGCGTTCCCGTGGCGGGCACCCTGCTCCGCCTGCGCGCTGTGCCCCCCCTCCCGGATCACGCGCCGGGCATCCTGTTGCCGCCGCGGCCGTCCCGTAGGGAAGGCGGCCTTGGGGGGGTACGGCTTGGGGGGGCTGGTGTGGGTGTGGCTGGGGTTGGTGTGGGCGTGGTACTTCGCGCCCTCCCTGCCCTCCGCTGCGGCTTTGGCGGCTCCAGGCAAGGCGCCCAGGGCCCGCGCCGGGGCCGCCCCCCGCGCTGGCGGCGTGCCAGGGGCAGCGGTCGGGGCCGCGGCGCGGCTTTCTGGGGCTGTGGTCTCAGCTCCCTCGGCGCCTGGGGCCCCCTCCGGGGGCGGGGCGGCAGGGCTCGCGGCCTTGGCGGCATGGCGGTCTCCTGGGCCGGCGCAGGTCCCCGGGTTGACAGCTCGGTGTCGGCAGGGGCCGCCCAGGGCTGCCTGGCCGGCGGCCCGACCGGCACCGCTGCCTCCGCCAGCCGCCGCTCCTCGCGCTCCGCGAGGGTCTCCCCCGCGCATCCCCGGGAGACGGGGGAGTGGGAGCGGGACCGGCGGTGGTGGCGGTCATCCTGCTGGTGGGAGCCGTCGGAGTGCAACATCACAGTTATCCTGGTATGCATGCGTGGCGGCAGGCGTACCCTCTCCACTACCTCGTGGTGCATCTGTGGTGTGCCGTGGGCAGTGGTGTGCAGTGCTCCGCAGGGGTGAGGAGGGGAGGGGAGGGGGGGCCGGCGGTGGTGTTGACCCCGTGCAGGCGGGGGCCGGTGGCCATCCATCGGCACTGGGGCGGGAGGTGGGTGAGCCATGCGGCCCACACGTCGCGCCAAAGCTCCCAGTCTGGGGCGGGGCACAGGGCCCTCGGCCCCCGGGGGTCGTCGGGTTGTGCAGAGGGGAGCCGCACTAGGTTGACCCCCGTAACGGCGGTGACCTCCTGTGTTCGCAGGAAGGTGTGTACCCCGCCCCGCAGCGTGGGCGCTGGAAGGGAGGGGCGGGGCACGGGCGCCGCCTCGTACAGGTGGGTGGGGGTGACCCCCAGGGACCCGCTCCGGGGCCCTGCGGGTCGTGACGACGAGGAGGAGCAGGGAGGTGCCCAGGTCGTCTTGCCAGAGGACCTGCCCCCTGTGGTGCGCACCCCTGCTCCTGGAGAGGGGGGGGGACAGGTTCGGCCCGGCCCAGCCGCGGGGTGCGTGCGTCGCTGGTGGGAGGGCGGGTCACCAAGTGGGCTCTCTGGGGAACGCCTTGCACATGACGGCGTACGGGGGGGTGTGCCTGACGCCGTCGTACACCAGGTTGGTCGGGCAGGGGCGGGTGGGCGTCTTGTCCGCGCCTTCCAGGAACACCGTGATTTCGCCCACCTCCAGATCCTCCTCCGGCGGATGTAGAAGGTGGTGTGCCGCATCCCATTTGGACAACCCTCCTGGCCACTCGGCCCGCGCCTGGTTCAGGTACAGGGCCGTGTCCCCGGGGCAGCGCGTCCTGAGGGCGTGCAGCAGGGCTGGGGCGCTGCTGTGGGGGGACATGGCGGACCTCGCGCCTGTCAGCCGCAGGGTGTCCCCCATGGACAGGGGCCGGCCTGACCGGTTGGACGTGCGCCACTCCATCCAGTGCCCGTAGAGGGCTGCCTCCGGGCTGATGAGCCTCGGCTGGATACCGTTCGAGATCCGGTGCATCGCCGAGAGCAGCGTAGGGCCCCCCGCTCCGTTCAGGGCGCGGATGGCCGGGTGGGCGGCCTCGCTGAGGAAAGCCCACGCGCTGCCCGCCGGGTCGTGCTGGGCGGCAGTGTGCGCCTCGTGAGCCTCCGTTACCGCGTCCGCCACCAGGCCCCGGACGGCCGCCTCTTGCGCCCGGCGGCGGGCTCTGGCGTGCTCCGGCCTGTCCCCCCGTCGGCGAGGCATGGTGCTGCGGGCTCTGCAAGGCCCGGCTGCGGGTGGGGGTCAGGGCGCGAACACCTGCGACAGGTGTGCAACGGACGTGGAGTCCCGCAGGTGCACGTGGATCCACAGGAGGGCGGCGCCCGCGGGGCCTGCGCGGCCGTCTGAGAGGGCGTCTGCGCCCCCGATGCGCCGGTGCAAAGCCTCCTCTCCCGTGCGTCTGTGCAGGCCCGCGGGAGGTACAGGCCAGGGGCACGCGGCCACCTGGGGGCACTGCGCGCACCTGTTGCTGCCTGTCGGCGCTGCGGAGGATACCGTGTTGCATTTCCCGCAGAGGGGGCAGGTGTGTGGGAGGTTGGAGGGCGGCGACCCGGGGCCGAGACGTCGGTGCCAGAGGTCGTCCCACCGCTGGCGAAGGGGGTCCCAGAGCTCTAGCAGGCGGGCGCGGACGCGGCGCCGGTAGTCCCTGCCGAGCGTCTTCTGCCGGACCTCCTGCCACGCGTCGTCGGGGAGAATTCTGTGGGCCTGGAAGGCGGCGATGAGGTCATCCCACGCCGGGCAGGGGTGTCCCCAGGGGGGGGTTGCCATATACGTGTGACGCCTGGTGAAGTGGGGCACCTGAGCACCCCACTGGCACCCGTCCGCGGCGTCCTGGTGGAGGAGGGCCAGTAGGTTGCCGTCCGTGACTGCGTCCCATCCTACCAGCAGCCCTTCGCAGCTGTCTAGCTCCTGGCGCAGCGCAGCTGCAAGGTCGGTGGGGAGCATGAGGAGCAGGGGCCCCAGAATGACGCCCAGCGGGGACAGAACGTCGTCATACACAGGCCCCCCAATTTTGAAGTGCGCCACAGTAAGCCGGGCGGCTCCGCCCTCCGGGGGGAGCCACAGGATGGTTGCCGCGTCGCGTCCCCATGTTTGTATCTCTGTGGCTCCGAGCACGTTGGCGGTGTGGGAGGCGATAAGGGGTCGGAGGGACTCTCGGATAAGCGAGGACACGTCCCCACTCCAGCCCACTTGTGGCTCCGGGGCCGCCTGTAGCCATTCTTCTGCCGCCGCGTCCCACGGGTGGTCGGGCCCCGCCCCGCGAATCATGGTGGGCCGTGGCCGGGTGTGCAACCCCCACCCCTCGAGGGGGACGGCGGCGTACCATTGTGCGAGGGCCTCCCGGGCGCGCGTTGCGGCGCACCACCGGCCCCATTCGCGTGGCCATCCCTCGCCCACTATACGGGCCTCCCATGCGGTCATGTAGCCGCGCCCGATGATCCACGGTGGGAAGAGGGCGTGTTGTAGGTGCTTTGAGAAACCCCCCGGCAGGTCCCGCTACGGGTGGGGGTCCTCTTGCGGCAGGCACTCCAGGGGGCCATTCATGACACAGAGGGAGGCTACAAAGTCCTTGCCAGGCCGCGGGGGAGGGGCGGGGCAGCAGCCCTCTGCCGCGGTGAGCCATCGGTGCACCCGGGCCGCCGCAGTTGGGGGCTCGTGGAGGAGTTGCTCCAGCCGGTGATTGCGAAGCTCCCACGCGAAATCCCCCAGCCGGAGCATACGGTGGAGGAAATTGTCTACAGAGGTCCCTCCCGGCGGGTCGTAGTGGGCTATGGCGCGGAGCTGCGCTTCTGCCGCCTCGGGCACCAGCTGAGAGCAGAAGACTTCTGTCCATGCGGCGCCCGCGGAGCGCCACAAGCCCATCCATAGAGTCTTGTCCCCAGGCGGGAGGTGGCCGGCCGCCTCTTGAACCGCCTGGCGGTAGTGGGGCCAGAGGAGCCGGTGGGCGCATCCCACGTGCATGTGCACCGGGGTCTCCTCCGGGCCGCCGCAGAGGAGGCACGGCTGCGGGAGGACAGCAACGCTCGAGAACCGCTCCTTTCGGACGGGGAGCCTGCATTGCACTGGCCTGTGGCCGTTCCTGGCCCGCAGCGCCCGGTGGTTGGTGGTTGTCGCGGTGAGGTCCCGGGCGTGGACATAGGCTGTGGCGTGGGCCGCGCCCAGGGGTGTGTGCCCTCGGTGCGTCAGCGCATGGTCCGTCTGTGCCCGCTGCGCAACCGCGCCGAGCGTCCGCATCGTGGAGGGCCGTAGGTTGAGGTGGCCGTCATGACCGGCGACTATGGGGTGGGCGTGGCTGGGGCCCTGGGGCGTGTTCTGTAGGACGGCGTCCTAAGACGCCCCCCAGTCCGCCTTTTGCAGTAAGACGTCGCTGTGGTGGGAGGTGGCTCGGGCATACCAAAGAACGTGCTCGGTGTGTTGCCCTCGCGCGCGCAGGCCGTCCCGGAGCTACCGCAGGGGCATCTGGTTGACTACCTTTGCCGCGCCCGCGGGGACCCCCGTTGCCCGCCCGCGATCCGCGTGTTGCAGCAGGTGGAGGATGACTTCGGCGTCCACCGTATGGACCCATGGCAAATGGTCACCGTATTGCAGGGGGAGGGGAGCGGCCACCCCCTCCCCGTCGGGCACGTGCAGGTGAGGTCGGCTGCGAGAGCGAACCTGGTGTCGTGCTTGCAGGGCCCGTCCCCCGACGCATCGGAGGAGGTGTGGCCCCAGGGGTTGCTGGGGGTCAGTTGGTCCACGCTTAGCGCCCTGGTGTCGCTGGGGCGGACCGCTCGGTGGTCGTGTAGTCAGACCTCTGCCCCAGCGATCGTGCTTGCGCAGGACCTGAGCGCCCTCACATGTTCCCTGAGCCACGCCAGGCCTCCGGGCTGTGTAGCACCAGGTGCCCCGTGTCCTCTGGCTGGTCCTCCAGCGCGTGCACTGCCATGTGTGGGTCGTGCGGCACCTCCATAACTACCAGCAGGGCAGTGCGGCGAGGGAGCCCACGGGGCCTGGGCTGGCCCGCCCCCACCTGCACTATCACCCACTCAGCCTAGAGCTTCGCTTGTTCCGTCGCTCGGGCGCACTGGTCGTCCGTAGTCACCAACCATACCGGCGTCGGCGCATGGGGCAGTGGGCACAGAGGCTTTGGGACACGCCATATCCGCGTTAGGTTCCTGGTGCTCAGCGTCCGCGAGTACGTCGCGGAGGATGTACAGGAGGGCCGTCGGTGGGTGGTATGCCGCCCCCTGTGTGGGGGGGAATAGGCTGCCCTGACGGCAGTAACCCCCGAGGTGAGAGTGCAGGCCGTCCAAGGTCACCCGTGGGCCAGTGTGGGCGCCCTGCTTAGCCCTCCTGGGGTTGACGAGCCTCAGGCGGGGGTCCCGCGTGCTGGTGGTGTGGAAAAGGTGGACCAAAGCGTCGCGCCACCCGGGGTGGTCGGTGGGCTCCTACTCGTGGCCGCAGTAGTGGAGGTGTTCATCGGCGCACTGCTTAAAGCATTTTCGCACCGCTGTCGGCCACAGGTCGTCGTTGTCGGCGAAGGGGTGGTACAGCCCGTGGTGCCCATGCCACGGCGTCGTGTGTGGCACCGTCAGGCAGCACCTGTCGCGGTGCCGCAGCTTGGTGGTGCGCAGCGTGACGATGTTGCCTGGGTGGGACTGTAGTTGGACGTGCGCTGCCCTGGGGCAGGCGATGGGGTTGTAGAGCCCCACTCCCAGGGCGGCCAGGGCCCGGGGTACGGGGTGGACCCAGTCGCCCCTTGCCAGGGTTTGAAATTCCGGGACGGGGTAGTGCACCTCGGGGCATATGCCGTGTGCACCCCCGATTTCCCAGAACATCCTGGTGACCTCGGCGCGCACGGAGGCTGAGCGGTGGTGGAAAAGTGTGCCCACGAGGGCCACCCCTGCCTGCTGGCACCGCGTTGACACTCGCGTAAGCCCCAGGGTCCCGTCATCCTGCAGGCTGTACCGCGAGGCGTCGAAGGCGTATCACGCCCTGTCCCTCGCGACCTGGACCGTGATGTGGTCCAGGTGGCGCGCGGTGTCGGAGTCGTCGGCGATGAAGGAGGCGACGTATTGCGTCACTCCCCCTAGAATCGCCAGGATGACGTCCTGTACCGCTTTCCGTGGCGCGAAGGGTGTTGAGGCACCAGTGTTGCACCGCCGCCAGGCGCAGGCGGTGTTTGCGCTGCAGTGATAACTGCCCGTCTGGCTGCAGCTGAAATCCCAGGTAGGGGAGTCCGCCGCCGGCACCCAGTGCCATGGATTTTCCAGGTGGGGACAGAGGTGCAGCTGCAGGCCCGGGACCCCCTTCGTGGTGGCCATGGCGCACTTGCGGGGGTTGAGCTCCATGCCCATCGTCCCCAGGTACGCGGCCACTGCTTCCACTCCCTCGACGGTTGGAGATGGAGCTGGCGAGGACAGGGTCAGGGCGCCAGGGGGGGCTGGAGGGGTTGGGAGGGGAGCGCAGCGGGCAGCTCAGTGGTGGCATGCGGAGGGAGGCAGGGCAGGCAGAACAGAGCAGCGCAGCGGTACAGGGCAGGGGTGTGGGACAACTGGAAGGCGGCAGGGGCAAGCAGGGGAAAGGAGCGAGGGAAGAAGGGCTCCAGGGGAAGGGACACGGGAAGGCGGGACTCCACAGAGTAGGCGGCAAGGGACATGGGGCAATGGGGCGACAAGGCAAAGGGCAGGGGAAGGAGGGTGGCCATGGGTACATGGGCTCGCCGGTGTTCCCGGGGAAAGGGATTGGGATGGTGGGGAGGTGTAGTCCCGCCAACCGTCCCACCAATGGGCCCACCATTCCCGCCGCAACCATACCCGGTGATGGGGATGGTGTACCCGCCACCGCCGGCGTACCAGGGCATGCAGCCACAGGCACACGTGCAGCAGCGCCCGCAGGCCGGTGGGACAGCCAGGGGGGCGCAGGAAGGGAAGGGGGAAGAGCACAGGAGGGTGTGGGAGAGGTTAGGGAAGGCAGAGAGGAGCCTGAGGGAGAGGGATGCCAGGGTCAAGGGTGAGGCAGGCAGGGCGGAGGAGGGGAGGACGGAAGGGACCCACAGGCCGCAGGGAGGGGAAGCACAGGCAGTAGAGGAGCTGCAGACGGCCTGGGCGGACCTTCGGAGAAGGCGGGGGGGGGTTGAGAGGGAAGAACCGGAGGGGGGACGACAAGAGGAGGGGAGGGGGCGGGAGGGTACCCCACTGGTGCCGTTCCGACAGCCGGCTATCCCGCCGGAGCAGGAGGGAGAGATGCAGCAGAGGGCATGGAGGCGGATCAGAGGGGAGGCGGCGAAGCTGGCGGAAAGGGACAGGGAGGTGGCGGCGCGGGAGCGCAGGGTGCGGGAGGAGGAGGAGGCGGTGGCCCGGGGGGCCCACCGGCTCCTCCCGGATCCGGAAGGGGACACCCCCTCCATGGACGTGGAGGGGCGGTCGCCGTCAGGGAAAAGGGCCAGGGAATAGGAAGAGGAGGCGGGGCAGGAAAGGGGGAAGCGGTGCAGGGGGGAGGAGCGAGGGGCAGGGGAGGCTAAGGGGGCACCGCGGCCGGCCAGCCCTAGCCGAGAGCGGACGCCAACGGACTGGGACTCGGAGTCCCGCCGCCGCGGCAGTATGCGCCGCCGCCGGTGTGGAGGGGACCCGGGACAGTCGCGGGGTGGACGGCGGGGGAAGTGGCGGAGCTGGTCCGCTACGTGAAGTGGGCGGGGAAGACAAGGGGAAGGCGGGAGAAGAGGGGGACCCGCCCCTGCAGCGACCTGGTTGGCAGGGCAGGGAGGCCCAGGGAAAGGGGGCCGGAGATGAATGAGGGGCGGTGGAGGAGGATGCTGGGAGAGGCGCTCCCGGGGTTGAGCCTTGACTGTCCTTAGGAGAAGGGGATAAAGCCCAGGGCTCAGATGCTGCGAGAGCTATTGCAGCGGGAGCGGTGGTACGGTGGCGACGCGTAGGGCCGGGCAGGAGCGGGACCGGGAAGCGCCAGGAGCCAGGGGCCAGGGGCGTGCAGAGAGACGGGCAGCCGGGATGCGAGGAGGCGGACGCGGGGCGTCGGCGAAGGTGGAGGAGGGTGAGGGGGGGATCTGACAGACACGAGGAGGGGAGGAAGGGGCACAACGAGGAGCTGACGGGATGCAGTAGTAGAATGGGGTACTGTGCCGGAGCAGAACACAAGGTCGTGACCAAGGTGAACAGCCAGAGATGGCGTGGAGCGGCGCTGTGCCCTTCGGGTGAAGCACGGTGCCAGGGCTCTGCCATGCAGGAGAGGCGAACGGGCAGACAAATCCAACATTCCGACACGCTGGTGCCAGGGTCTTGGCTGATGGTGCACAGAACGTGTTCTCAGAGAGATTGCTGGGACGAGTAGCGCTGCTGTACTCGAGTCCGGTGCTGCGGAGCCATGTCTTGGTGGCGCCCCTGTGGACTGACAGCGGGAGTGTGTGGGCAGTCTGCCGACTTGCTACATGGCGGCAAAGCTCCCTGCATGGCAAGATGGTGCTGCATTGAAACCATTGGACCTACACGTGCCCTGCTCTGAGGGGTTGACCACGGCCGCCCAGGCATGCACCAGGCCTTGGTGGCCGTCCGAGCCATGGGACACCTGCGAGGTGCAACGAAGTATGAACCCTTGGTGAACACGCCGGGTCTGACTGGAGGCTCTCTTCTGATTAGAATAGCTCCGTACAGAATCGCCGCAGCTGGTCTATGCGGCTAGGCTCCACAGTGCAAATGCAGCGAAGGGAATTTGACAAGTGTCTCACTGTTGTTCTCTCTGTGTTCCTTCGGAAGATACCGTGGCCCATGGTGTGTAGGAACCCAACGTCAATGCCAGTCCTGGGGTTGGGCCACAGTCCAGTCCGCAGATACACCCCCCCCCACACACCAGGCACAAGGCAACCGGGAGGAGGTGAGAGACGGGGACCGAGGGAACACTAGGGTGGAAGAGACCCCAGGAAAAAGGGTAGGGGCGACGGAGAGGGGCAGGGGTAGAGCACGCAGGTGGCACACAGGAGTGACAGCGCGGCTCAGTCAGGGAGAACAGACGTACAGGCAGGGTGGACTGCGAGAAGGAGAATGGGAGGGGAGACGGGCGAGTGAGGGGGAGCGGGGCTGCGGGACAGGGGTAGCACGGAGAAGAGCAGGGGGCACACACAGGGCGCGCGGGAGCAGCGGAGATCACGAACACGGGGACACCAAAAAAAACAACAGCAGAACAGGCGGACACCAAGGGAGGACACGTAGAGGAGGCAGGGCGCGGGAGGTGGGGGGAACAGGGGGTCAACAAGGGCGCGAAGGAACACAATGTCTCTCACAGAGAAACACCATGCCGATGACCTGCATAGAACCGTATGGGCCGCCCCGCCCGACCATCAGAGAACTGATTGAGGGGCGGCCGGCGGGAGAGGACGATGGGGGAGTCCCCACGAAGGGGAGTCTGGGAAGGCCGCCCAGGTCGGCCTACAGGTCGGAAGACCGGGCGGAGGCCCTGAGGCACGTGAAAACGCGCGAGATACAACCATGGCACGGGGACGACCGGCGGCGAGCACACAGAGCAGGAGAACAACACTAAGAGGGCGGGCAGGAGACAGAGGAGAGGGCAGGGTGGGGAAGCGTGGCCAGGGACCGCCAAGGGCCGCGCCACAGGATGGCGATGGGACTGGAGGTGAGCACCGGACGGAACAAAGACAGATGGCGATGCAGTGTTGTTGTGCGTGCATACAGGGAGGAGGGAACCGCGCGGAAAAAAGCACGAAGAAAAAAACCGCGTACGACACCCCACAGCACCAAAGGAGGGCGAGCGGCACAAAGCGAGCGGGCGGCGGGGGAACGGGATGGAGCAAAAAGGGCAGACGAGGGCCCGCGGGTGGCGCGAAAAAAAAACGAAATCATAGCAGGGGACTAGGACGGCATGAGAGGCGGCACAGGAGTAAGGGGCGGGGGCGGGAGGGGAGCGACCCTTTTTAGGCGCACGAGACGGTCCCCAGATTGATGAGGATCCAAAGGGCCCGCGCCACAGGGTTGCTGGCAGCCCGGTGGGGTATAAACACGGGATGCGGGATGGGATGGGGCCGCACAACAGCCCAGGGGATTAGGCCGGGGCCGCGGCACAGGGGAAGGGGGCGGGGGCGGGAAGGGAGCGACCCGTGCTAGGCGCATGAAACGGTCCCCGGATGAAAGAGGATCCAGTGGGCCCGCGCCACAGGGTTGCTGGCTGCCCGGTGGGGTATAAACACGGGATGTTGGGAAAAGGGGACGGGGCGGAGAAGGACGTGTGGCTAGGGCCGCACAACAGCCCGACTGGGTGCGGAGTCCACGGGACGCTGGGAACTTGCCGTTGCCGGGATGTGGCATAGGGGAATGGGACATGGGATGGGAAGAGAGAACGAAAGCGCCAAGCAACAGCCCCGTGGGATTGGAAAACCGGTCGCCATGGAGTGGTGAACCATGGGCCAACCATGGGGAACCTGACTACGGGAAGTCGGGAAAATGCCGTGAACTCCGGGACGGCCGTGAGTGCGTCTGCAGGGGTGAGGGTTAACCTTGAGGTCCCCGGGTCAATGACGTGAGTACACGTAGGTTCACGCGTGAGCGGGACCAGGGGGAACGTGGAAAGGGTCGCCCCCTGGCCTCCAGCCGTGGATGGACGACACCCAAGTGCATCCGGGAGCCAAGTGGGTACTCCAACCCGTGAGGGATGGGGAGTGGTGGAATGTGGTTGACAGAGAGAAATGCTCTGCTGTCGGCGAGGGCTATCCACAGGAAACCCGCCTGCAGGCAGGCAAAAGGCTGTGCTAGGGGGGGAAGGCCGGGGGATCCTTCAAAGGGTGACCGGAAGGAGCTGAAACTGTGAGGGCAGCAACTGAAGGGAACCTACCGCCAGTCATGCCCCAAGGGAACCTGGTTGAAGTTCTCGGCCGTGAGGTGAGACAGGGGTCGCCAGGGGAACTGATCGTGGAGAGCTCCCCTTCCCGCCAGAGTCGGCCACCATGTAAAACAAACAAGGAGATGTCAGATGAGGCTGCGGATGCGGCCGCCCTTACTTACTTATTTACTTACTGCCATGTATGGGTCGTGCGGCACCTCCATAACTACCAGCAGGGCGTTGCCGCGGAGGAGCCCACGGGGCCTGGGCTGGCCCGCCCCCACCTGCACTATCACCCACTCGGCCTAGAGCTGCGCTTGTTCCGTCGCTCTGGCGCACTGGTCGTCCGTAGTCACCAACCATACCGGCGTCGGCGCGTGGGGCCGTGGGCACAGAGGCTCGGGCCACGCCATATCCACGTTAGGTTCCTGGTGCTCACCGTCCGCCACTACGTTGCGGAGGATGTACAGGAGGGCCGCCGGTGGGTGGTATGCCGCCCCCTGCGTGGGGGGGGATAGGCTGCCCTGACAGCAGTAGACCCCGAGGTGAAGGTGGAGGCCGTCCGGAGTCACCCGTGGGCCAGTGTGGGCGCCCTGCTTAGCCCTCCTGGGATGAACGAGCCTCAGGCGGGGGTCCCTCGTGCCGGTGGTGTGGAAAAGGTGGACCAAAGCGTCGCGCCACCTGGGGCGGTCGGTGGGCTTATACTGGCAGCCGCAGTAGTGGAGGTGTTCATCGGTGCACTGCTTGAGGCATTCCCGCACTGCTGTCAGCCACGGGTCGTCTTTGTCGGGAAGGGGTTGGTGCAGCCCGTGGTGCCCATGCCACGGCGTCGTGTGTGGCACCGTCAGGCGGCACGTGTTGTGGTGCCGCAGCTTGGCGGTGCGCAGCGTGACGATGTTGCCTGGGGGTGACTGTAGTTGGACGTGCGCTGCCCTGCGGCACGGAATGGGGTTGTAGAGCCCCACTCCCAGGGCGGCCAGGGCCCAGGGTATGCGGTGGACTAAGTCGCCCCCTGCCAGGGTTGCAAATTCTGGGACAGGATAGTGCACCTCGGGGCATATGTGGTGTGCACCGGCGATTTCCCAGAACTTCCTGGTGACCTCGGCGCGCACGGAGGCTGAGCGGTGGCAGACAAGTGTGCCCACGAGGGCCACCCCTGCCTGCTGGCACTGCGTTGGCACTCGCGTGAGCCCAAGAGTCCCGTCATCCTGCAGGCTGTCCCGCGAGGCGTCGAAGGCGTATCACGCCCTGTCCTTCGCGACCTGGACCGTGATGTGGTCCAGGTGGCGCGCGGTGTCGGAGTCGTCGGCGATGAAGGGGGCGACATATTGTGTCACTCCCCCTAGGATCGCCAGGATGACGTCCTGTACCACTCTCGGCGGCGCAAGGGTGTTGAGGCACCAGTGTTGCACCGCCGCCAGGCGCAGGCGGTGTTTGCGCTGCAGGGAGAACTCCCCCTCCGGCTGCAGCTAGAGTCCCAGGTAGGGGACGCAGTCCGCCGCTGGCTCCCAGTGCCATGGGTTTTCAAGGTGGGGACAGAGGCGCTGCTGCAGACCCGGGACCCCCTCCGTGGTGGCCATGGCGCACTTGCGGGGGTTGAGCTCCATGCCCATCGTCCCCAGGTACGCGGCCACTGCTTCCATTCCCTCGACGAAGTGCTGCAGCGTGTGCGTCACTACCAGCAGGTCGTCTATGTAGGCCTGGATGAGGCCCCTTTCGGCCTCTCCGGGCACACTCAGGCGGTGCCCCTGAGCCCTGAGCAGGGGCTCCAGGAGGAGCGCGTACAGCAGGGGGCTTTCAGGGTTGCCCTGCTGGACGCCGCGCAGCATGTGGACGGGCTGTGTCAGCCCGTGGGCGGTGACGATGCGCAGCCTGGCGCATGTGTGGAGGAAGAGCAGGAGGTCGGTGACCTCTGGCGGCGCGGAGGGGTGGCGTAGAATGAGGTGGAGGGCGCCGTGCGGGGCGGTGTCGAAGACCTTGCGGGCGTCGAAGGAGAAGACGTAGTTGGGCCTTCCCCGTTTGAGCTGCGGCTGCGCCATGAACAGGGGGAAGCCGGTGTTGGAGCCGGGGAGGGCCCCTTGTTGCCAGTCGCTGACCACTCCGTGCTGTGTGAGAACCTCTGTGATGCGCTGGGTGAGGGGGCCCGTGAGCAGCTTCATGTCCAGCTGGCCCAGGGCTATTGGCCGGTAGTTGTCCAGTCTGGCAGAGCCCGGTACCTTGCTGCTGAGCCGGATGTGCGCGTCCCTCCAGTGCATCGGCGGCGGGGCGCCGCGGAGGATTGCCCGGTAGGTGTGGACCAGGAGCCACTGGACGGGTGCCGGGAGGGCCTTGATGAAACGGGCCTCCACGTGGTTGGGACCTCGGGCCTTGCCATCGGCCTTGTCCAGGGCGGACTGCAGGTCCTGCATGGAGTACTGCTGGACCTGGGCCCAGGCCCGCTCAGGGACCCGGAGCACGTGGCGGCCGAGGACCGCCTGGAAGCCGGGGAGGCCCACAGGGCGTTTATCATACACTTCCCGCCAGAAGGCGCGAACCACGAACATCACGTTGTGGGCCTCTGTGAGGAGCGTTTGGGTGTTGGGGACCCGCACGTTCCAGAGGCCCGGCGAGCCCGGGGCCTCTATCTCTATGGCCCCCCGCACGGCTTTACAACGCTGGGCAATGTCCTGGGCTTGGCGGCGCCAGAAATCTTTGATGGCGCGCTTGCGGTCAGCCGCCAGGACTGCGCGCAAGTGGCGGATGTCCTCTTTAAGGGCGGCTGCTTGCCTCCTGTAGCTGGCCCTGCGTGGCCGGGCGGAATCCAGGCGACGCACCTCGCAGCTCTGCCGTAAGCCGGAGCGCGGCCTCGGATCGGATGCCATGCTGTGCCGCGTTCGCCCGGTATGCTGCTGCCGCGCACGCTGCCGGGGTGTCCTAGCGGGGGATCGCCGCCTGGAGCCGTATCCCGCTCTCAGGGGGGTTCCCTCCCGCCAGATCCGTTCCCACCGGGGACGGCTGCCAGCGTCCCACTACTTGCGCCAGGGCGACATGCGCTGCGTGGAGGTGTTCGAACACCTTGTCCACCGCCGCCGCGGGCATGGACCCGTAGGCTTGCTGCTCTGCGGGGCCCAGCCAGGGCGCCAGGGAGGGCTCATCCTGCGAAGCGGTGGCCGCTGCCCACAGGCAGCGTTGGACGGGCGCGGCCTCGGCGTCGTACAGGAGGAGGTGGCCCTCCGTGTGGCTGTAGGGGGCGGGCATCGCCGCGTGCCCTGCCGCGTTGAGGAGGCCTCGCAGGGCCAGGCTGACCAGGAGGTGGTCCGACCCGACCACCAGGATGTGTGCCATGCCGCAGGCCCACACGCTCCCCCGCGGGGACCACGGCAGGAGGGGCTCGTTGACGGGGAAGGTGTCCACCCTGTGCCGGAACAGGTGGAGCGTTGGGGTCATGTCCTCTGAGCTGCCTGCCGTGGACCTCCGGAAACCGCAGACCTCCCCACCTGCTCAGAAGTGCTCCGTGGCCAGGTTGGTGGTGGCATCCATGTAGATGATGGTGTCGCCGGCGATGACCACTGGGTGTCTCCCACCGACGCTGCGCGCCGTGGCATACATTTGTATGTCGGCCCAGAACGCCGCCCTTCTCGCCCATGGGGAGCAGCCTGCCTGCGGTCTGTGGACGTTGATGAGGGTGAGGCCTCCCCCGTCCGTGCGGATCTCCAGGGCCGCGGCCTTTCCGGGGACGATTTCCGTGAAACTGAGCACCTGGTGCTTCTCCACGTACTTGCTGCTGACCGCGGTGAGGAGGCATTCCCCTCTCGAGATGGAGGTGGCCCCTGTCTCCGCCAGCCGACTGCTGAAGAAGGGGGTGTTTCCCTTGTCCCAGAGCGCCGTGGCCACGTGCATCTCCTGCGCCCGGGTGGCGATCCCTGTTTCCTGGAGAATGATGGCAAAGCCCCCCTCCGGATATGGCATGCCGGTGATGAGGTGCCCCTTGTCGGTACAGGCCTCCGGCCCCCGACACCGCCGGACCATGTCCCGGAGAGACCCGTCTGGTTGGACGAGGCCGTTGCGGAGGTTCCATGAGAGGAGCCATAGGGCGTCGTCCGCCGCGTCCTCCTGGAGTCAGCTGTCCTGCATCCGCATTGCCGCCGGGTCCGCTGGAGCAGCCAGGTCTCCTGGGTGTGCTGGGGCCATCGGGTGTCGGGGGGCCAGGGGGGGCATACTTGTTGGGCTGCACCGCCAGCCCCCGGGGCGGCTCTGGGCGCCTCCTCCTCGGCCTCCGCGTGGCCGGCCGCCTGAGGCGGGGGGCGCCAGGCGTTCGGGGCATGCCACGGGGACCTCCGTGCCCTCTGCTGGAGGATCGGGGAGGCCGCCTCCTTGTCGTCCACAGGGGCGGCGGCCTGCACCGTGTGCCGGGCCAGGTGTTCCAGGCTCGCCCCGCTTGTGTAGTACTTGTCTGCACAAAGGGGGCATTTTGTTGGCTCGGTGGCCCCCCGTGCCAGGGGGAGTGGCGCCGACTTTCGGATGGCGCCCTCCGGCGCTGCGTCGAAGGGCATGTTGGCCAGCGGAACTTTGTGTGGCGCCAGCGCGCGGCCTGGGGCCGATGCATCGACGGCTCGTGTCGCGGGCGCGGGTCCGAGACTCTGGACGGTGTCGCGCTCCGAGTCTGCTTGCGGCCACTATTGCCAGTGCGTGGCGCCGATTTGGCGGTCGGGCTTGCCCCTCCTTTGCATGTCGTGGAAGGCTTGTTGCCAGTGGTACACTGTGGTTGGGACCGCCAGCCTGAGCTCTTGGTCGGCGGGGGGTGCCGCTGCCGGCCACAGCCCTGGCTTTGCTGCCTTGGCGTTGTCCTTCAGGCTGACTTGGAGCAAGAGGGCGTGGTGTTCGCCCTCCCGCAGCGCCTTGACGATCATGCGAGCGCAGTCCGCCACGCAGATTACGGCCTCGGGCCTCGCAGATGCTCGGGGTCGCAGACGGCGATGTGCGCGTCCAACAGGCTGAACATGCAAACTACCCACTGCGGGTTGTGCTGTCCCCGTTGGGCCACTGCGAGGGTAGCCGCCGGGCGGGCGTGCGTGTTTGGCCCCGCGTGGAGGTCAGGGACGTCGGTGGCCCTGATGGCGTTTCCCTGCCATGCGGCCCGTAGATGCTCCTCCTGGTCGGCACTCCACACCAGTGCGGGGGGGTTGGCCCAACCTGGTTCCTGCCCCTTGCTGGGGGCGCTGACGATGTGTAGCAGGACTGCTAGCGGTCAGGGGTCCGCCGTGCATACCCTCAAGTAGCTAGACGTGTGCTCAGACTGCTCCAGAGGTACGATTTCCCATCCGTCACCGTGGTCCATTTGGAGGGCGTAGGGTGCTTGCAGGGTGAGGGATAGAATCTGGGAGTGCTCGACAAAGAAGTCGGTCCCCAGTACGAAATTGGCGTGTCGGTGTCCATCACGTAGAACCGATGGGCAAGGCTTCTAGATCCCATAGGCACCTCCACCTCACAGCTCCCACAACCGTGCACCACATGCCCATCTCCCATGCGGATGGCTGCGGTAGGCAAGATGTTCTTCAGGTCCCCAGAGGTAAAGCTTTCTTGGCCACAATATATATAGTGGCCCCTGTATCCAGTACCCCCAGGTATTCACGTCTCCCAAGACTGATACGTACCCACAACACCAGATCTGTAGGTCCCCCGGAGTGTGCCTATCACAACTCCGCGGGGCAGCTCACTTCAAACCCCTTCTTCTGAAGTTTCCGCCCATGCGCATGAAACGGGAGCGTTTACGGGCGTTAGACTGGTCCCCATCTTCGTTGGCACGCTTAGTCCCTTCTTCTAGTTGGGCTTGCGGCTGGGAACGGGTCGTAGGTCCCGTGTTTGGTTGCCCACCAGAAGGCTCAGAGTTCCCCCCTCGCGCAGTATTGGCGTTCCCTCCGGACTGGTTCGCGTTCTTGTCCTTGTCAGGCCTGCGGTCAGAGTCTCCCCATCCACCTTTGCCTTGGCCACCGTGGCCTTTTCCATTGCCCTTGGACTTGCCCTGGCGGCTGTCCTTGTCGGCTTTGCCCTTGCCACTGCCCTTGCCACTGGGGTTCTCGGTCTTAAGGTTTGCCGAGAGGCGTTGCTTGTGTTAGCACTCGTCCTCGTAGTGCTTCCTCGTACCACAGAATGCACAGGTGATTGTGCACCTGTAGTCTAGTGTAGTATAGTCTGTAGCTAGTGGTCCGGCAGCTTGGCCTTGCCGCCGGTGTTGGTCTCATGCTTCTTCCCCTCGACCACGAAGCAGTCACGCTGGTCGCAGTCAGAGACATGAAGCAGGCAGCCCTGCTCATCTCTGGCATCACAGCAGAAGAGGTCCTGGACATTGCTCAAGAAGCGAGCATTTCTGGGGATAGTCCCCTGTCCTGGTCGGTGTCCTTGGTACCCTCGGCCTTGGCTCCCAGAGCCGCCTCCTCAAGGACGGTAGGCGTTCAGGTGCTGGTCGCTTTATTTTTCCAGCGCCAGCTCCAAAGGTAGCACAGACAGGTCCTCGTAGTTGAGGGCTCTCGCCTTGCGCTCTGCTGTTGCCCGGCATTCATTCCACACTCCTCGTGGGAGCTTACCCACCAACCAGAATAGCAGCTCGTCGCTGCCGTAGGAACCGGGCGTGAGTCGCCCTACCCGGTGGTCCAAGTCGGCAAGCAGCTCGGAAATCCTGGCAGGCTTGGGGTTGTTGGGCAGCACGGCCAGGTTCTGGATCTCGGCCCTGATGGGGACGTCGATCTTGTAGGTAGGGTACTGCCTCTCCAAGGCAACCAACACATCGGCGAAGGTGGCGGACTTCGTCACGATCTGCTTGACCTGCTTCTCCAGGTACTTGGTCTTGCAGCACTGCAGGAGCAGATCGCACTTCACTCGCGCACTAGCACGGGTTCGGCCGGTTATCCTCAGGAACCGGCCAAAGTTCTCAGAAAACCCGCTGAGGTCCTTCCCCTTGAACTTCGGCAAGTTCACCATGATCTTGGAGCTGGCTATAGCCTTAGCATCCTGGGACCTGCGTCCCTCATGGCGCTTGGTCTTCCTCCTGCTCTTCTTCTTTATGCCGCTCGGGTTCTCGGGGTCCTCGGGGTCATCGTCCTCAGAGGTGAAGCAGACGTCATAGATCGCGGCTCATCATCAGAAGGATCTCCAGCCAGGTCACGAGAGCCGTGGGGCTCAACATGGACCATAGCCCGTAGGGCTGTCAAGTCCAACCGATCCAGCTCGGCTCGCTTGGAGTTCTCCATGTGGCTGTAGGGGGGGCAGGCTGGTCTTGGTACGAAAGGGCTCCTTGGTATCACCACAGCGGTCAGCATAGGTCGGCTCCTCAAGCTTCCCAGGGTGTTCGTCAGTCCCACCACCAAATGATTGGTCTGTAGACAATGAGGTGAAACTCCCACGGTGGTAGCTGACGCTTGGGGAGGAATCAGGGGCTCCAGTTTGGCCAGAATTTCTTGAGTTAGATCACCAACCATTTCAGAAGTGGCTCCTCGAAGAGCCTCTCGTATCTCCGCCGCGTCAGGGATCTGTTTGCGGATCTTCCAGATCCTTTACTCCTTCCACCACAAGACTCAGGGTCACGTAGGCCGCTCAGAGAGGTGAAACCAGGTGCTGGCATAGTATAGCCAGGCTCGGGTGCCGCATAGCCAGGTATCTCAGTCATGTACACGGCCGCCCTGGGTCTGTGATAGTCATCCTCATAGCGGCGCGGCATAGGCTCAGGAACACCAGTGTGGGTGGAGCTGGATGCCACTGGTTCACTGACTGCAGTTGCCATGGTTCGCACAGTCGCGGTTGGAGTCACACCATAGGTGGCGTAAGGCATACCAGTAAAGTCTAGACCCTCAGCCATAGGTGGAGTGGCTGTGGGTGAGGATGTAACTGCATGTGTGGCTGGGAGTGTAGTGGTTGTTGGACAGGGTACTGCAGGGTAATCTGAGGCGCTCGGCGCGCTCTCAACAGGTTTTTCATTGAAGGGCACCTCGTCGGATGGTTCGTGTTCATCTCCAGGATCTACCTCTTCGGCTCCAATGTCCACTGCTAGGTTCTCCTTCTCCTTCTCTTTACCTTCAGGTCTTCCAATGGATAGTCCACTGAAGGCAGTTCTCAAGCCCTCCAGGGAATCATCCCGCAGCCACTCAAGGGCACTGAAGGTACAGGCTCCTCGGGTTCAGGTTCACCAGCAGGTTTGGGCGCTGGCTTGGCTGGTGCCACTGAGGGCGCTGTCGTCTCAGCAGTGTCCTCGGTGTCCATATTATATTTCTTTGCCCTGCAGTGGAGTCAGTCTTGACGTACTAGTTGTACTGCACAAAGACTGAAAATCCCTGCTACCAGAAATTTAGAACAGGCTTTCACTGTTGATTGCTTTGATGATATTGTTTTGTTTGTGCCTCTGCCTGCTCCTGCTGCTTCTTGATGTAGTTCAGGTTGTCCAAACAAATATGGTTTGATGAAATCAACCAGAAATAAGTACCCACAGTGCAAGCAAAGGACCACAGGATGAAACCCACAACATGAAGGGCTGCAGTCAAAGGAGATAGTGTAACAACGAAGGAAACTCACAATAATTACAGATTTGTGAAACGATAGTTAGAACATATCATACCATCATGGGAAAACTGCCCACATGGGCATCCTTCCTTTTGTAGTGCCATCTAGAGATGTGCACTCTCTGTTTTTGGTCCCATAGGGGCTGAGGTGGCATGGCTTGTGGCGCTGAGGTCACTCCCATGTCACATGGGATCTTCCTACTTAGCGAGGCTGACTGGGAATTGAACCCAGGACCTCTCAAAAAGAGGTGCGACAGCCCCCTAGGGTGCAGACCACTAGGATAGCTAAGCATTCATGAGGAAATAGAGAAAAAAGTATAGGCTCTAGAGTGATGTCAGCGCCTCAGTCAGTCCAGGAAATGGTGCATAAGTCCAATCAGTTCGGGGTCAGGGTTCCAGACAACATCCATAGTTCAATGCTTGGGTTTATAGGTCAAAATATCTTGTCACCCCTTTTGGTTAGGCCAATACTAAGATAAAAATGTTTCCTGCCTTTAGGCCTCTTTATAACAACTGAAGCTAACCTTTTGGGACGGAAATACACTTTTTCTTACTAAACGACACTCAAAAGACACTCACAGCACGTGCCGACACTCAAAGAACACTGAAAGCACGCGCCAAGACTCAAATGACACCCAGAGCACGCGCCAACCCTCAAGTGACATTCACAGCACGTGCCAACACTCACGTGACACTCACTGCACGCGCAAACACTCAAGTGACACTCACAGCACGCGCCGGCACTCCAATGACACTGACAGCAGGTGCCAACACGCAAAAGACACTCACAGCACGCGGGAACACTCAAATAACACACAGAGCAAGCAGCAGCAGCAGCAGCAGCAAGCAGTAGCACCAGCAAGCAGCAGCACCATCACTTGCTTCTTGTGTCGCCCTGCACACGCAGAAGAAGCAGAAACATTCAACCACCAATCGTAATCAAACGAAGTTTAAATCGAATTCATTGCAAATTCTATCAAATATCTTACATTTGCATTGTTAATCCTTGGCAACGTCTGTTTGCCCCGGCGCGCCCGCGGCTGGTGCCAGATGCTGGCCTCGGAACAAGACGTGTACTGTATTACATTCTTGCAATACAGTACGTGTATATGTACGTTACGCGTATAAATACGCCGTACTGTGCCAGCCCTGCCTTCCGTGGCGGTATCGTTTGGTTGTGAGGGGTGCGGGCCAGGAGTTCCTTGAATGTGTGGAGGCGGTGGTGCCCCTCACACCGGCTTGCTCCCCCTGCCCAGCCCACCCAGCGACGGAGCTCCCGCAGGGCTCGGGCGGACCAACATGCCAGGTGGGCGGGCGGGTAGGGGAAGGGCTCCGGGCTCGGGGTCGGGGAGTGGCACCGGCAGGGGCCAGGGGCGGGGGACGGGTGTCGGTGGTGTGAGTAGCGGGAAACACGGGGCCGTGATTGCCGTTCGCGAGGGGAGGGGGTTGTGGACTTGGGGCGGCGGCGGCCTGGGTAGCGGCGGCCCGGGGAGCGGGAGTGGCGGGAGCAGGGTCCTGGGGAGTTACGGCGGGGCCTCGGGGAGCCGGAGCGGTGAGGATGGGGCCTGGGGGTGGGGGAGCGGGAGAGGCGGGGGCGCGAAAGTCGTTGGGGTGGAGTGGGGAGCGGCGCCGTTTTCGGGAGCAGGCTTTTTCTGCGGCGCCAGCCGGGCCAGTTTGGGGGCAACGGTGGTGGCAGGGGGGCATTGTGCAGTTCTGCCAGGTACGGGGGGGGAGGGGGAAAACCCTCTGCCCCGCGTGGATCCGCTGGGGTGGGTACAGTGGTTGGGGTGGCAGGTGGTACGGGTCCAGTGGTACCCGAGGGGGCTGCCCCGGTTGCAGGTGGCTTTCGGATGGCTGGCCTCCTCCGGCCTGGGCGTGGTGGCTGTGCGGATACATTTCCTGGTAGTGGGGGGGCAGCTCCTGGTGGTAGGCCGGGTAGTGGAGTTGGTGGCCTGGTGGGTGTTGTGGCCACCCCAGCTGGGTGTGTTGCGTGTGCATGGATTGTGGGCTGGTGGAGTAGGGTGGCGGGCACCGGTGGTGGTGGTTGGGTTGGTGGTTCTGGTGGTGTTGGTCGTGGCGCTGGTGGTGGTGGATGTGGTGGTGGCGCTGGGGGTCATCCCGGTGGTGGTTCTGGTGGTGGTGGTACTGGGAGTGGTGGTGGTGCTTCTGCTGCGGGTCTGCCCCAAGTATCCGTTGGGGCTCTGGTTGGATAAGGGGCCCGGGCATCATTTGCAGCCCATGGGGCTGCAGGGGTTGGTCGGTAGTTGGGACGGGTGGGGGTTGGGTTTGACCGAGACCAGTGTCGAGGGATCCCATGTCCCCGGGTTGGTCTGGCCGGCGGTCGTGGTGGTTTGTGGGGGCCGGATGGCGGGGCGCTTGGAGATGGGGATATGGACTGTGGTTTGGAGAAGGTCGTGTTGCATGGCCCCCTTCCTGGTGGCGGTTCATGCCAGGGCAAAGGGGGCGCGGGATTCGGTGGGCGTTGGGTTGTGGTGGCGGGGGCCTTACTGTTGCTGCTGCTGCCGCCCCTGTTGTGGCTGTCTGCGCTGACGCTGCTTGTGTTGGTGATGGTAGTGCTGATGGTGGTGGTGCTGTTGGTGCTGTTACTAGCGCTGAGGCTCCAGCTGCTGCTTGGGGTTGCGCTTCGGTCAGGATACCGGCTCGAGGTGGAGGAGGACGTCGTCCTGGAGGTGCGAGGGGACCGGCTCCGGGCAGCTGGGGTTCGCGGGTTGCTGCTGGGGTGCAGGGACCGGGCGCATGGTGTTCGGTGGGTTGCCGGCAGGCTGCTTTGCATCTGTGGCTTTGGCTTTCGCTTTGGCCGTGGCCTTGTGGATGAGGGAGGCGGGGAGGGGCGAGGAGGCTGATGACGAGGACGAGCATCAGGAGGAGAATCAGGAGGTGGTAGTGGTCTTAGGGGATGCAGATTGTGCCGTCATGCGGGCGGGGGCGGCCTTGCGGGCTGCGGCGGCCTCCACCGCCGCGGCAGCAGGGAGGATGGAGGCCATCTCCTCGGGCTGCGGGTTGGGGGCGGGTGACTGCGGGGGCACGGTTGCGATTCGGCGTTTGCAGGGGCCAATGCGGCCTGCAGCGGCGTGTGGGAGAGACATGGGGCTGCAGTCTCCACTGAGTGAGTTGGGCTGGGCTTGGCTTCTGCACCTTACGAGGGCGTGCGCGTCAGTGCCCACGGGGGGGGGGACAGTTCACGCGGGCTGCATTTGGGTGCGGGGCGGGGGCGGGCTTAAGGTTACGGGGCTGTGTGCGGTGGGCGTGTGTAGGCCGCTGGGTAGGGCAGGCGTGTCGCGGGGCGTGCGACTCTGTGTTGCGGGCGTGTGGGGGTTGCCGGGTGTTGGGGGCGGCGGGTCACGCGTCCTCAGGCTGTCCGTGGCGCGTGTGTGCAGCCTTTTTGGGTGGAGGGGGGGTCCATTGCGCGGAGCTCAGGGGTGGGAAGGGAGGGGCAGGGGTTGTGGAGCGGGTTTCGCTTGTGGTGCGTTGGTGCTGGTGTTCGCTCGCGGTGGTGTGCATGTGTGGTCTCCTGTAGGTCTGGAGGTTTGGAGGTGGAGTTTTCCGTCCACCGCGGCTGCGGCAAGGATTTTGCAGATGCTTGTGCGGAACTGGTGTGTCTCTTGGTCTGTGGTGTGCAGAGGGTATCGTAGGGGTGGGTTCAGGTCTACGCGCCAGAGGATTCTGTGGCGGCGTGGTAACTGCAGGTGAGGGGTTGTTATGTGCTGGCAGGGGGTTCCTTCCGTCGACTGGTGTACGGCTGGTGAGGATGGCCTCAGATCCAGGGCGCGCCTCCTGTAGTTAGCCAGCGCCGTCTGATCTACTGGGACATGTAGAGCATGGCCAGCCCTAGGTGGTAGCCCGCTTCACAAGAGGTGATTTGGGCCTGGCGTGGGCGCGGGTGGCGGGGGGCGGGGCTGGACCCCCTGGTTGGAGGACGCCTCTGAAAGTTTTGTGTGGGCTGGTGGGCTGCCCCACCGCCTGGGGGGGTGTGGTTCCCGGGGAAAGCATGGTGTTGTTCCCCCTGGGAACCCATGGGCCATGCGGCGGTGCCCTGACCGGCACCACGTAATAGTGCCTGCGCTCCAGGACTGTATACCAGACCTCCGGCCGGGGCTGCTCGCGGTCCGTAGGTCGGGGGGGAAGGCCGTCATCCCTCTGCGCTGTTTCGGTCCGCCGTGTGATCCTTCTTCGCTGAGGCCCTTCAGAGGCGTGTGGTCCCTCTGTTGGTGTAGGTGTCCGTGTCGTGTGTCAGGACTTGGGTCCACTTGACGGGCAGGATACAGACGCGCTAGTCTATCGCCTGCCAGCGAGCCCTGCAGAGGCCGAGGTCCACGGTGGTCTCCTGGAGGCCTTTCCCCGGACTGGTGAGGTCCCGGAGGGCCTGGATGGTGAGGGCGGCGCAGCTGTCTTTTAGGCGGTACCAGCCCAGGGGGTGTCCAGGGCCCTGCTTTGGAGGGCTGTGTGGAGAGGGTCGGGGTCGTTTATGCTGGTCGCCGTGAGGGGGGTTGCTTAGGGTCAGGGGGCTCTGGCGGGGTGGGCTGCCGAGGTCCGGTGCGTCGACATTAATGTTCCGTGCATTCCTCGGTCGGTGTGGCTGGTCTGGGCGGTGCCGGATGGTCCTGTTGCCGTGACGCGGGTGGTTCCGGGGTGCCAGAGGTGCTTGTGGTGCGGGGGCCCTGTGGTGACCGTTCTTGCGGGGCGCGCTGGTGGAGTCTTGGAGACTTGGGGATGGTGGTGGGGGGCATGTGTGGGCTGTTAAGTAGGTTGATGCACATCTCGGTCATGTACGGCAGCGTAATGGATGAGACGGAGCATGCATTCCCTGGCGGTGTGGTTGGTAAGTTGCTCTGTGTATGCCAACAGGACGCGTTTGCGATGTGCCATTGGGGCCGCCGCCCTGCGGACTGCTTCTAGTTGGAGATGTGCTGCTGCCTTCATTGGGCTTTCTGCGTGTTTGGTTAGTTGCCGTTGCAGGGCTTGTGTCACTGCCCCGGTCATGGTGGCCTCCTGGATCAGGGGGGCCCTGAACAGGTGGTTGGCGGCCTGGTGTGCATGGCTGTGCGACGGCAAGCCATCATGTTGCTGTAGGGTATCCGCTGGGGACCAGCCTACTAGTTTGTCTCTGCCAGCATGGAGGGGGCACGTCTTGAAGTGTTCCCAGTCCTCCGAAGTGGTGTGGTCGCATGAGCAGAGGATGTGTTTTTCCGGGATATGGATCTGTTTGCAGGCAAGCCAGCGGGCAACTCTAGTGAGGAGTGATAGTTGCTCTCTGAGGAGCTGGATGCGTCGCTTCTGCAGGTGGGCTGGGACGCATCCTAGGCGGAGTGCTGAGTCGTAGAGGGGGACTTTCAGTGTCTCCTGGAGCTCCTGGAGGTGTGCTCGGCTGTCCGCGTCACCGAGTACCCGGGCGAGGTGTTCGATGGGGTTGGGGTACTGGTAGGCTCTGTTGTGTGAGGTATAGGGTGCGTCTTCTTGTACCGAGTCCGGGGCCTGATGAAGTTCTGGTTTGGGGGGTAGGTGCTGGAGGTGTGTATGGTTGCGGTCCAGGTCTGGAACCTGGAGGGCAGGCAGGTGGCTGGCACCTTGGTGCACTGCCTGGATGTCTATTTTACCGTCTCTGTATTGGTGCCTGTGGGATTCCTGCTTTATGATGTGGAGCTGGACATAGGGAGGGAGGCTGCGCAGGGCTTTCCAGGGCATCACTGCTTGGGTGCCAAGGCTGGTTTCGGTGGCCTTTCAGAGCGGTTGTCGTGCAATGCGGAGGAGTAGGTGTGTGTCGACAGTGGCGTCCCCTACGAACCAGACTTGGACAATGTGTGGAAGATTAGCAGGTAGCGTCGCCGCTAGTCTGGTGACGGCGTCTACCATGGACCCCAGTTCGCCGTGTGAGGAGGCCCCGTAGGTGGTGTGGCCCGTGTGGTGGTCCATGCGGTACTGTCCCTTGGTGTGGGTTAGTTGCAGGGTGGCTCCCCCTGTGATGGGCTTGAGGGCGGACTCGCCTGAGGCGTCGGTGAAAAAGATGAGCTTCGCTGGTGATGGCTGTGGGAGGCGGCATTGGTTCATTTGCAGATAGGCGTATGTGGCGAGGCCTGTGGTGAGGTGGGGCACCGGGATAGTGGGCTGCAGGATGGGGGTGCCCTTTACTTTGCAGATGATGTGTTTCGTGCGGGTGGATACAGCTATGAGTCCATTTCTTGTTGTCCTTGTGTGAGGTGAGAGTAGATGTACTAGAGAATGTAGGCCGTGTCTGGGTTCAGGTTTCCGAACATGAGGGTTTGCGTTAGGTGCTTTGGCGTGTTGCACAAGTGGTGGATTGCGTAGTAGGGGTGTTTGTGTTTGCCCATTCTGCCTGGCTTGTACATTTTGTAGCGGAAGGCGATCCCGGTGGGGTTGGGGCAGGTCCAAGTGGGTGTCGTGGTGAACAGCCCCTGGGGTTTGTGCTCTAGGTCCACTGCTACGGTGGATTTGGTGTCGGTGGGTCGGAACCACGGGGCCACCCGGGCATAGGCCCGCGCGGGCAAGTGGGTTGTGGGTCTGGTGTGCCGGCGTGCTATGAGGTGCAATACGGGCCACAGTGTTATGGCTGGGTTGGGGTCACAGGCCCAACATGTGCGGAGCATTTGTTTGTAGTCTTTGGGGACTGTTGGTAGGTCTTGGGGCGTCATGTGGTGTTTTGATATGCGCCACTTTGCCCCGTGATGGATGATGGTGGTCTGTGTGGACTTGGCTTCATTTGAGGCAAGCAGCAGGGTTAGTGGGGGGACCTTGCCTGTCACCGGGGAGATGCATTCTTGCCTCCAGCCTATGGGTGTGTAGGGTACCGCCGCTGGGATTCGATGTGGCTGCTGTGCTCTAGACTCTCCGTAGGCCGTCTCCATTTCTTTTTGTTGTCCGGTAAGTGGTTCGCCGTGGTTCGTGCCGCTTTTGCGAGGCATTGGAGGAAGAGCCAATATTGGGGCCAAGTGGGGCGCTGTCGGAAAGGGGTGTGGTGTGCCCCGCTGCAGTGGAGGACCCTCATTTCGGGGAGGGTGACGTACACCACTGTGAATGAGGCGCCAACGAGGTGGATGGTGTCGATGGTGCCTGTTGAGCGGTGGTGGAGGTCCCCGCAGAGGACTGCCAGGGGGCCTTCTTCCTGGCAGGTGCCGTTGGTGAGGATGGCAGGTATGAAAAAGGGAGTAGAAGATGTAGATGGTTCCAGATGCGGGTGTTGGTGCTGGTGTGCATGCCTCCCTGGTGGAGTACCCAGCGTGGGCATGTGTTGCGGGCTCTTTGTGTGGCCTGGAGTCTGATCCTGGCGACTTCTCGGAGCTTCGGGGAGTGGTTGTGGGTCATGCGATGGAGGAGGAGCGCGGCGTGCCTGGTGTAGGCTGCCTTCACCTCATCCCCTGTGGGGTCTCTGTAATGGGGCCACGCAGCACAGATAATTCAGGTGGGTATGGAGGTGGGCCAGCCCCCGTGTGCCGCCCATGCGCTAGTGACGGCACGTGTGGTCGGTTGGAGGGCGGTGTGGGATCTGTTAGGTGGAGTGCCTAGAAGCCTATGGAGGCGTTCAGCACCCCAGTGTGGTAGTACGCCAAGTTTTGGTGTGATAGCGAGAGGGCTTTGGTGGCCGGGGACGCATGTCTTGGGAGGTGGGGTGGGTGTGATTGCAATTTTTGGGGGGGAGGGTGGCATCGTCGTAACAGATGTCATTATATCATCTTACCCGTCCACATATGTGGCCACATTCCGGTCCGCATTTTAATGCTCTCCCTCGCCGTAAAGCAATAGCGTCCCGTTAGGGGTGAGAGTCGGGAATTGCAGGGGTAGCACATAGCCTGGGGACGGAAACACTCCAGGGTAGATAGGGTGAGGGTACAACCCGGCTCCAGGGGAAGGAGTAGGGACAGCAGGTAGGTACAGACAGGGGGAGGGAAGCGACGCCCCTCTGAGTGACGGCGGGTTGGTGGTGAGTAGGGGTGAGAAGGCGGAACAGGGGGAGAGGGCGCAGGGCGGCGAGGCAGGGGTAGGGCAGGGGGGCGAGCAGGGGGCACACGCAGGGCGCGCGTGGGCAGCGACGAGCGCGACAGGAGAGGCAACCGAGGGAAAAAGCAGGTGACCCGGAGGAACAGGGCCGCACGGGGAGAAGAGGGACGCAGGGGGCCTGCAACGGCACAAAGGTGCACCACGTCTCGCGCAGAGAAACACCATGCCGATGACCCGCATTGAGCCGTACTGGCCGCCCCGCCCCACCATCAAGGAACTGATGGAGGGGAGGCTGGCGGGGGCGGACGAACGGGTACCTGGGGAGGCCCCCTAAGTGGGCCTACAGGATGGAGGACAGGGCGGAGGCACGGAGGCGCGTGAGAGCGTGCGAGATACAGCCCTGGCGAGGGGATAAGCAGCGGAGAGCACACAGAGCAGGAGAGCAGCAGTAAGAGGGCAGGCGAGAGACAGGTGGCGGGAGGGGAGGGGAGGGGAGAGAAGAGAGGGAAGAGAGGAGAGTGACGCGAGGGAGGGGCGCCCACCTGGCTTGGCCAAGGACCGCCACGAGGCACTCCCCACGAGGGCGAGGGGACCGGAGACGAACACCGAGGGGAGCCGTGACCCGATGACCAGTGCAGTGCTTACGTGCGTGCATGCAGGGAGGACATTAAAAAAAACCAACATACGCGGCAAGGGAAGGAAACCACTAGGCAGGAAACGCTGCGGGAAAGGGTGGGGGGGGGCAGACCACGAGAAACAAAAAAAAACAGAACCACAATGCACCACCGGAGGGCGCGTAGCAATGGGCGAGCAGGCAGCGGGGGAACGGGTAGGAGCAAATAAAGCAGGTGAGGGGCCGTGGGTAGCTCGCGCCGAAAGAAAAAAAGCAGGTGACGAGGAGGGGAATAGGCACGGGTACCGGGGGAAGCGGGGGCGAGGCCAGGAGAAAGGGCCCCCTACAGGCCCAGAAGGAAGGAAAACCATCCAAACAAAAGGGGGCGGGAAGGGAGTGACCCGTGCAAGGCGCACGAAACGGTCCCCGGATGGATGTGGATCCAGTGGACCCGCGCCACAGGGCTGCTGGCGACCCGCTGGGGTAGAAACACGGGATCAGGGATGGGAAAAGAGGAAGGGACCGAGAAGGGGGTGTGGCTAGGGCAGCACAACAGCCCCAGGAGGACGGGAAAGCACGGAGCGCAAGGGGGTAGGCCACAGTTGGGTGACGGGATGTGGCAAAGGGGAACGGGACGTCGCGGGGTTGCGAACCAGGGGACGAGGGGTGGCAGAAAGTACCCAGCAACAGCCCCTTGGGATGGGGAAACCAGTGGCCATGTGATCGGGACAAGGGGATTGGATAGGAGCGACCCGTGTAAGGAGCACGAAGTGTTCCCCAGGTGGATGAGGATCCTGTGGGCCCATGCCACTGGGTTGCTGGCGGCCCGGTGGGGTATAGACACGGGATGAGGGATAGGATGAGGGGATGGAACTAGGAAAAGAGTGTGGCAAGGGCCGCGCCAGAACTCCTAAAACGCGGGACGCGGGGATTCAGCTGGTGATGGGATGGGGCAAAGAAGAACGGGACAACGCGGGGTTGCGAAGGAAACAGAACAGGGAAGGATGGCAGAAAGCGCCAAGCAACAGCCCCGTGGGATTGAGAAACCAGTCGACATGGAGTGGTGAACCATGGGCCAACCATGGGGAGCCTGACCACAGGAAGTTGGGAAAATGCCCTGAAGTCCGGGACAGCCGTGAGGTGTCCGCAGGAGTGAAGGTTGACCCAGAAGTCCCTGGGTCAATGACCTGAGTACACGTAAGTCCACGCGTGAGCGGGACCTGGGGGAACGTGGAAAGGGTCGTCCCCTGGCTTCCAGCCGCGGATGGACGACACCAAAGTGCCTCCGGGAGCCAGGTGGGTACTCCAGCCCGTGAGGGATGCGGAGTGGTGGAATGTGCTTGAGAGCAATGTCTGGCTGTCGGCGACGGCTATCCACAGGAAACCAGCCTGCAGGCACCCAAACAGGTGTGCTAGGGGGGGAAGGCCGGAGGATCCTTCCATGGGTGACCGGAAGGACCTGAGACTGTGAGGGCAGCGACTGAAGGAAACCTACTGCCGATCAAGCCCTAAGGGAACCTGGTTGAAGTTTTCGGCCGTGAGGTGAAACAGGGGTTGCCAGGGGAACTGATGGTGGAGAGCTTCCCTTCCCGCCAGAGGCGGCAACCATGTAAAACAAACAAGGGGATGTCAGATGAGGCTGCGGAAGCGGCCGCCCTTACTTACTTACTTACTGCTCTGGGTCCCCTGCTACAGTGGATTTGGTGTCCGTGGGCTGGAATTGCGGGGCCACCCGGGCGTAGGCCCCTGGGGGCAAGTGGGTTGTGGGTCGGGTGTGCCGGCGTGCTATGAGGTGCAACACGGGCCACGGTGTTATGGGTGTGTTGGGGTCACAGGCCCAACAAGTGCGGGGCATCTGTTTGGGGGCCTTGGGGGACCGTTCGTAGGTCTTAGGGCGTCATGTGGTGTTGTGATATGCGCCACTATGCCCCGTGATGGATGATGGTGGTCTGTGTGGAATTGGCTTCATTTGAGGCCAGCAGCAGGGTTAGTGGGGGCACCTTGCCAGTCACCGGGGGGACAGGTTCTTGCTTTGAACCTATGGGTGTGTGTGGTACCGCCGCTGGGATTGGATGTGGGTGCTGTGCTCTGGACTCTCGGTAGGCGGTCTCCATTCCTTTTTGTTGTCCGGCAAGTGGTTCCCCTTGGTTCGTGCCCTTTCGTGTGAGGCATTGCTGGAAGAGCCGATATTGGGGCCACGTGGGGAGCTGTAGGAAAGCATTTTGGTGTGCCCCGCGCGGTGGAGGACCCTCATTTGGGGGAGGGTGACGTAGACCACTGTGATTGAGGCGCCAACGAGGTGGATGGTGTCGATGGTGCCTGTTGGGCGGTGGTGGAGGTCCCCGCAGAGGACTGCCAGGGGCCCTTCTTCCTGGCAGGTGCCGTTGGTGAGGATGGCAGGTATGAAAAAGGGAGTAGAAGATGTAGATGGTTCCAGATGCGGGTGTTGGTGCTGGTGGGCATGCCTGTCTGGTGGAGTATCCAGCGTGGGCATCTGTTGCGGGCTCGTTGTGTGGCCTGGAGTCTGATCCTGGCGACTCTGCGGACCTTCGGGGAGTGGTTGTGGGTCATGCGGTGGAGGAGGAGCGCGGCGTGCCTGTTGTAGGCTGCCTTCACCTCGTCTCCTGTGGGGTTTCCTTAATGGGGCCACGCAGCACAGATAATTCAGGTGGGTATGGAGGCGGGCCAGCCCCCGTGTGCCGCCCATGCGCTGGCGACGGCACGTGTGGTTGGTTGGAGGGCAGTGTGGGATGTATTAGGTGGAGTGCCTGGAAGCCTGTGGAGGCGTTCAACATCCCAGTGAGTTAGTACGCCAAGCTTTGGTGTGATAGCGAGAGGGCTTTGGTGGCCGGGGACGCATGTCTTGGGAGGTGGGGTAGGTGTGATTGCCATTTATGGGGAAAGGGTGGCATCGTTGGGGCCGGCGCTTTGAATTACTCCAAAGTGGGTGGTGCCTTCCAGGACGTTCATTGGGGGGCCTTGTGGCCCGAGGTCCAGGGCCGTGGCTGCCCCTGTGATCATGGCTACCAACCTGGTAGGGTGGACGATGAGGTTCTTTTAGGAGAGTCAGGAGATGGTCACTTCCAGTAACTTGTGGGCTTGCTGGGTGACTGCGGATTCGTCGCCAGGTCTGTGGGGTTCGTGCGGGGTGTGTGCAACCACGAGGTTGGTGTCGTCCGCGAAGCCCACCAGGTGGGAGGGGCAGGGTTAGGCTGCGTAGGCCGGGTAGTCCTGCTCCATGATGAGGGCTAGGGGCAGTGTCACGAGGAGGTACAGGTGGGGCCCTTCTGCCCCCCCCTGGGGGACCCCGCTGCCCGGCTCCAGGAAGGGGGTGAGGCTCACCGCGGGACAGACTGTGTATTTGCCGGTGCACATGTATTTGGTGGTGAAGTTGTCCAAGGGGAGGCCCAGGCGGGTCCAGACCGCTTTCAAGAGGAGCCAGGAGGTGTTTGGGAGGGCTCCCTTGACGTCGACCGGGTCCATGTCGGCGACGGTATCCTGGATGAAAGATGGCCTCGTGTGGGGACCGGCCTGGGATAGGCCCCCAGAGGCTGGCGGGTATGTGGGGGTCAAGGTGGGGGCCGATGCGGCGCAGGAGGATGGTCCAGACAATCTTGACCTGTGTGACTGCACCAGTTGTCAACGCCAGTTGTCCGGGTTGGCCCAGTGCCCCTTGTTGTAGAGGAGGCGGACATCGTTGGCCCATTCCGGTGGTAGGGGTCTGTCCCCTGACAATGTCCCACAGCCGCAGGGCGGAGAGGCGCAGGAGATGGGCGGGGAGGTCGTGGTATGCCTCTCCAGGGAGGCCGTTGTAGCCCGGGGTTTTGTGTTGCCGGAAATTGTGGATGGCCTTCTGGACTTCGTGGATGGTGAAGGGGCACTTTGCTAGTTGCCTCCTCTTGGCGTGGTTGAAGACCTTGGGGAGGCAGTTGATTTTGTTTTGGGTTTCCGTGTCTAGCTTGTCCTGGTTTGGGCTGTGCTGGTGGGGGAAGCTGTCTGTGGTGGCCTGGAGCACTGTAGCCGGGTCGTTGGTGAGGGAGCCGTCTTCCTAGTGGATTGTGGTGATGGTGCGGTGGCCAATGTCGGTCATGGCGTTGTTGAGGTGGCGTATGGCTTTGTAGGGGACTTAGTGGCGCGCATATCACTCGTGCTCTTGGACAATGCGCTGTTGTCTGTGGAAGTGCCACTGCTGCAGGTCCTCCCTGATGTGGGCTATCTGCGTTCTGCAGTCGTGTATGTGGTGGCAGGCTTGCGGGTTGTCGGTGTGGAGGAGGGTCGCCACGTGTTTCTTCGCATGCCAGAGGGCGTGGTGAGTGATCCTCAGTCTGGGGTTGTTGCTGGAAGCCGCAGGCGACAGTGGCCGTGCGCATGGCTGTGAGTAGGTTGATGGGACCCTGCTGGTTGCGCCGGGCGCGGTCTGTTGCCCTGTGGGATTGGGACCAGGCTTCCTTGTCATGCAGTGGGGGCATCTTCAGCGGGGGCGGCAGGCCTTGCTCCGCTTCCCCGGGGGGCTTGGCGGGAAGGTTGGGGATCGTGACGCGGAGGTGTAAGGGCCTATGGCCTGTTGGTCCCAGCAGAAGGGGGCCGTATCAGGCTTCTGCCCAGATGATGGTGTTCACGTCGCCATAGCACAGGTCGGTTCGGGAGGGGACGGCGTCGGTTTGGTGGCGGAAGTGGGATAGTTTGCCTTCCAGGCCAGCGGTTACATCCACGAGCGCTAGCATGTCGACGGTGTCGCGGAGTGCGTGGTTCTCGGGTGTTGCCTATCTCCTGCAGTCCGCCAGGGAGGGGGCGGCATTCATGTGGCCGATGATGATGGTAGGGGCGAGCATGGCCATCTGGCGGTATGCCTCGGCGAAGGCTTGGAGAAGGGGTTCCGTCGCGTCGCCTCAGGGGACGTGGGTGTTGATGACATTTAGTCGCCATCCGTCCCCGACGACTTCGTAGACGCTCAGTCTCCCTGGGACGCTGAGGTGGTGGACGAGGTGGATGTGAATGCCCGTTTGGGCATACAAGGAGGTCCCCTTGTGCCACTAGTCTTTGTATGCTTTCTCGTCCGGGGGATATATGGTGGTGGGCTCTGGGGCGGTTGTCGTGCTGAAGGCCTTTGTCCTGAGGCTTGAGGTTTGAGGTTTGATTTTGCGGGTACTAGACGCCTTTCGGCGCCGGGGGGCCACCTGGGCGGGCCAGGTGATATCCTCCCCACACGGTCCTAGTGGCAGGACCTCCATGACGCACCTCCTGCCTGGTGGCGGAGTCCCCCGGGTTCACAGGGCTCGGAGCCCCGTCCCTTCCCAGGTTCCCCATTTCTCCACTCCCCGGTCAGTGCATCAATTCGTAGCCGTGGCTGCTGGCACTTACCCACCGCGTCGCCCCCCTTATGCTTGGTCGCCCGGGGTGCCGGCGCCGCCGGGCCCCTGCTACTGGCTCGTCGCCAGTGGGACCCCCGTGGGCTGGCGCGGAGGCTGCCTAGCTGTGGGGCTGGTGCGTTGCGCAATGTGCCACTACTGCCTTGGCAGGTGCAGTGCCCTGGTGGTGTGTGCGCGGCGCTTGCGGCCGGTTCGGGGGGGTTGGGGCCGACGCCGGTTGTTGTGTCTTCCCCTTTTCCCCCTTCCCGCCCCGCGTTTCCTGCGCTGTGTGTGGCGGGCCGTCCTGTCTGGGTGTCCCTCATCCTCGCTCGCTGGTACGCCATTCCATGCGGTTTGTGCGTTCCGCGGGCTCGGTCTGGTTGCCCTTGTGGGGTACCCCGCGTGTCATTTGTGTGTGTGTGCGCTGGCGCTCTTGCGGCGTCCGCGCCCTGTCCCTCCTCCCCGGGTTGGTGTGGCGCGCGCATCTCGCGCGGTCCCGGTTTTGGGCGCTGGTAGGGCCGTTCCACGCGGTCCGTGCCCCTCCGCGTGTCCTGCCTCGGTCCCGTGCTTCGATTGGCTTGCTTTGGGGGGGCGGTCCGGTCCCTTTTTCCCCTACCTGGCTTGGGGCTGCGCGCTCCCCGTTGGGTGGGTGCGGGCTTGGGGACCCGTCACCTACCCCACCGCGCGCGCTCTTGCGAGCTGGCTTTGCGCGCTGTGGGGGCGGCAGGGGGGTGCCCAGGGGGGGGCGCTCCTTGCCAGGGTGTGGGGCGTCCGGGGTTGGGCGCTCTCCCAGCCCGACCACTCGTCCTCTCAGGCGTGCGGCCACGGCACACTACCCACTGGCTGTGAGTGCGGGGGATGCGGGCGTGGGGACGCGTCACTAACCCCACAGCGCGCGCTTCTGCGAGCTGGCTTTGCGCGCTGTGGGGGCGACACGAGGGCGCCCAGGGGGGAGGGGGCGCTTTTGCCTGGGTGTTCTTGATTGGGCACTCTGCCACCCCAGACCGCCCGTCCTTTGGGGCGTGCGGCCGGGGCCCACTTCCCACTGGCTGTTGGTGCGGGGGGTGCCGGCGTGGGGACCCGTCACCAACCCCACAGCGCGCGCTCTTGCGTGCTGGCTTTGCGCTCAGTGGGGGCGGCACCAGGGCGCCCCGGAGGGGCGCCTCTTGCCTGGCTGTCCGGCGTCCGGGGTCGGGCGCTCTCCCACCCTCGACCGCCCGTCGATTGCGGCGTGCGGCCGGGGCCCACTACCCACTGGCTGTGGGTGCGGGGGGTGCGGGTGTGGGGACCCGTCACCAACCCCACAGCACGCGCTCTCGGGAGCTGGCTTTGCGCGCTGTGGGGGCGGCACGAGGGTGCCCGGGGGGGGCGCCTCTTGCCTGGGCGTCCTGGATTGGGCGCTCTTCCACCCCCGACCGCCCGTCCTTTTGGGCGTGCGGCCGGGGCCCACTACCCACTGGCTCCGGCTGCGGGCGGTGCGGGTGTGGGGACCCGTCGCCAACCCCACAGCGCGCGCTCTTATGCGAGCTGGCTTTGCGCCCTGTGGGGGCGGCACCAGGGCGCCCCGGGGGGGGGCGCCTCTTGCCTGGGTGTGGGGCGTCCGGGGTCCGGCGCTCTCCTACCCTCGACCGCCCGTCGATCGGGGCGTGCGGCCGGGGCCCACTACCAACTGGCTGTGGATGCGGGGGGTGCGGGCGTCGGGACCCGTCACCATCCCCACAGCACGCACTCTTGCGAGCTGGCTTTGCGCGCTGTGGGGGTGGCACAAGGGTGCCCGGGGGGGCGCCTCTTGCCTGGGCTTCCTGGATTGGGCGCTCTTCCAGCCCCGACCACTTGTCCTTTCAGGGCGTGCGGCCGGGGCCCACTACCCACTGGCTCTGGGTGCGGGGGGTGCGGGCATGAGGACCTGTCACCAACCCCACAGCGCGCGCTCTTGCGTGCTGACTTTGCGCGCTGTCGGGGCGGCACGAGGGCGCCCGGGGGGGGGCGCCTCTTGCCTGGGTGTGGGGCGCCCGGGGTCGGGCGCTCTCCGACCCCCAACCGCTCGTCCTCTCGGGCGTGCGGCTGGGGCCCACTAGGCACTGGCTGTCGGTGCGGGGAGTGCGGGCCTGGGGACCCGTCTCCAACCCCACCGCGCGCACTCTTGCCAGCTGGCGTTCCGCGCTGTGGGGGCAGCATGAGGGTGTCCGGGGGGGGGGGGCGCCTCTTGCCTCGGTGTGGGGCGTCTGGGGTCGGGCGCTCTCCCACCCCCGACCACTCGTCCTTTCAGCCGTGGGGGTGGGGCCCACCACCCACTGGCTGTGGTTGCGGGGGGTGCGGTTGTGGGGACCCGTCACCAACTTCACAGCGCGCACTCTTGCGAGCTGGCTTTGCGCGCTGTGGGGGCGGCACGAGTGCGCCCGGGGGGGGGCGCCTCTTGCCTGGGCGTCCTGGATTGGGCGCTCTTCCACCCCCGACTGCCCGTCCTTTCGGGCGTGCGGCCGGGGCCCACTACCCACTGGCTCCGGCTGCGGGCGGTGCGGGTGTGGGGACCCGTCACCAACCCCACAGCGCGCGCTCCTGCGTGCTGGCTTTGCGCGCTGTGGGGGCCGCACGAGGGCGCCCGGGGGGGGGCGCCTCTTGCCTGGGTGTGGGGCGCCCGGGGTCGGGCGCTCTCGGACGCCCGACCGCTCGTCCTCTCGGGCGTGCGGCTGGGGCCCACTACCCAATGGCTGTCGGTGCGGGGAGTGCGGGCCTGGGGACCCGTCTCCAACCCCACCGCGCGCACTCTTGCCAGCTGGCTTTGCGCGCTGCGGGGGCAGCATGAGGGGGCCCGGGGGGGGGGAGGGGCGCCTCTTGCCTGGGTGTGGGGCGTCCGGGGTCGGGCGCTCTCCCACCCCCGACCACTCGTCTTTTCGGCCGTGCGGGCGGGGCCCACCATCCACTGGCTGTGGTTGCGGGGGGTGCGGGTGTGGGGACCCGTCACCAACCTCACAGCGCGCACTCTTGCGAGCTGGCTTTGCGCGCTGTGGGGGCGGCACAAGGGCGCCCAGGGGGGGGCGCCTCTTGCCTGGGTGTCGGGCGTCCAGGGACGGGCGCTCTCCCAACCCTGACCTCTCGTCCTTTCGGGCGTGCAGCCGGGGCCCGCTTCCCACTGGCGGTGGGTGCGGTGTGCGGGCCTGGTGGCCCGACTGTCCTTGGCACCTTCTCCCGTGCCGCAGTTTGTTGTGTGTTGTGCCCGCTTCGCGGGTTTGCGGCACCCGGTGGCCGTTGTGGCTTGGCACCTGTCCTCTCGCCGTGGTTGTGGCCGGCAGCGTGCCTCTCTGCTGTGCCTCGTGGCCCCGCGTTGGTGCGCCGCGCCTTCTCCAGTCGGGTCGCACTCAGTGCTCCGGTCGGCTCTCCCGTCGCCGTGTTGCCTTCCTTCACCCCGGGGGCTGTCGCCCCCGGCTGGACTGGGTGGCTGCGCGGGGCACGTGGAGGCGGGCCGAGAACCGGCTTCATTGTGCCTGCCGCTGGCCTCTGCCGAGGCAGGGGCGCTGGGCGCGTCCCGGAGCCCCGCGATGGGGTTGTCCCTGGCGGGTCCATCCAGCTTCAGTCTTGGGCTGCGTGCGCTGCGGTGGTTTTGGCGTGTGTGGACCCGGTCACTGACGCATCTGGTTTCTCGTACCGTCCGTCTTTCGACAGGGAACTTCGCCGGTGCACCGGGGCTGTTTCGTGTGGACGCCGACACCTCCCCTTTCAGGTCCGAGGACGCCGAACCCCGGTTTCGCACGTGTGCAAGTGTGCCCGCTTTCTTAGCCGGGTCGGGCGAGCTGGCCTCCCGGGCGCGTTTTGGTGCGCCTCACCTTTTCCTGTGGCCGTTCTTAGTGCCCTCTTTGTCTGCTCGGCCCCCTTCGGGCCAGGGTCGCCCTTCTTGTGGTTTCTCCTGCTTTCTTCCCTTTCTGCGCCCTCTATGTCTCCTGCGTTTCGTATTTACCGGCCCTGGGTGCCTTGGGCCTTGGCGTCTTGTGCCCCCCCCCTCTGGGTTTTTTTTCCCTCTTCTGCGCCCCCCCTTGTCCCCGGCGTTCCGCGTTTTCTGGCCCTCGGTGCCCTGAACCTTGGTGTCTTGTCCCCCTCCCCCCCTCTTGGTGGTTTTTTCTTTCTTTTTTGCTTTTTTTTTTTTTCCCTCTGCTGCGCCCCCCTTGTTGCTGGCCTTCCGTGTTTGTCGGCTGCGGGTGCCTTGGGCCTTGGCGTCTTGTGCCCCCCCCCCCCTCTCTCTTGGTTTTTTTGTTTTTTTCTTTTCCTGCGCTGTGGTGTGCCGGTTGTGCGGTGCTGCGTTTGTGTGTTCTGGGCTCTGGGGCGTGTCGGTGTGTGTTGCTGTGGGCCTTGTGCTTCAGTCACCTATGATTTTAGCAGCTGTTTTTTCCCAAAATTCAAAATCATGCATTTTCAGAACCGCGATATCAAACTGTACACAGTAGTACTGTTGTTTTTATGTTTTCTCAATTTTTTTCTCAAAATTATGCTGTCGCTGAAGCTGGAGCCGCAGATAAACTGTCAGCAACTGCCGCGTACGCGAGTTTCAGATTCCCGACCGCCGTGCGCAATAGAAGATCGCCAAAAAGTCCACTTTTTTTCGCAGTTGGAAGCAAAGTAAAGGCATGAGCGTGTTCCCAAGATAAATACCTTGCTGCTGACCTAAAAACATCCAGATTGGCAGGCACAGATTCGGAGAAATTCACGCTTCTCTACCCAAAAACCACCTTTGTACATGGTTTTAGGGTCTCTGGAGGCCATATAGAGGGCCTTACAGGGCTGTAAGAGGTGGTATAGAGTTGATATATGAACAAATTGTCATCAGCATTGGTAGAAGCCTACATGACAAGCGATGTTTTGCCTTTATTCTAGGCTATTCATCCCTTTCTCATGCCCCATGGGGCCCAATATCCATATCGTTCATAGGTAGGGTTTTGATCACCTATCACCGTCCAGACACATGTTCGGGGCTTGGGTTGGTATTGTATGCATTTGAATGAGAAGAACTACATAAGGTATGATAGTATGTGCATAAGAATGGGATGAACGATGAACATTTGAGTTTTTTGTGGCCCTTTTTTGCACCGTTTGTGGTCCGTTTCCATATGGTTCATAGGTAGGCTTTTGCGTGCCTATCACCGTACACACACATGTTTGGGGCTTAGGGTTTGTGTTGTAAGCATTTGTATGATAGGTCCTACATATAATATGATAGTATGTGCATAAGAAGAAACGTGGGGGCCTGTGTGCGCTTGCGCTCCGTCGTTCGGTGCCCCCTGCTTGTGCCTCCTCCTTTTGTGTTGTTGCCTGTTGTGCTGCGCGTGCCCGGTGGGGCTGTGCTGCCTCGGGTTTTTGCCGGTTGTCCCCCCCCCCCCCGCCGGTTGTGGTGTCCTCTGTTGTGCTTCGTCGTGCCCCGTATCGTGTGGCGCCGCGGCCTGTGGTGCGTTTTTGTGATGTGCCCGGTGGTGTGTGGGGTGCTTGTGTCGGGTCAGGTTCTTGCGCCATGTTGTTTGGCGCGGTGTGGTGCCGGGCCGTGTTGTGCTGTTTTTGTCCTGCTGTGCTGTCCTGCGTTGCTGTGTTCTCTGCTGGTTCTGGGCTCCGGGCTGGTTCCGGGTTGTTTCTGTTTCTGTGCTCTGCTTGTGCGGTGCTGTGCTAGTGTGCCTGCGTCGTTGCTCTCTGTGCGGTGCTCTCCTGCCCTTGCGGCGCCGGCTGCTGTTTTGTGTTGTTGCCTGTTGTGTTTGCGTGTTTGCTGTTGGGCCTGGCTGTCCTCTGTTGTCTCCTGGTGGGTCCTGGTGGCTCCTGGTGTCGTCTTTCGGTGGTGTGCTGTGGTGTGTCCCTGGGTGCTGTGCTGCGCCGTGTTGCTGTGCGCTGTGCCGCCTGGCGTTGCGTCATTGTGCACTGTGTTGTTTCGTTTTGCTCCATTTGGTGCTGCCGCGCGCTGTGTTGTATCCTGGGGCGCTGTCCGTCGTCCCCGGGTCCTGAGCCTTCTGGCGCCATGTTTTGTCTTGTCCTTTCGCGCTGTGTGTGTTTCGGGGTGGTGTGGTGCTGCGTGGTGTTGTTCGCCGTTGTGCTTTCTGCCGTGTGCGCCCTGTGGTGTCGTGCTGTGCGTTTCCTGTCGTCTCCGCCCTGAGCGGTGTTGCTGTGTGGCCCGCTCTCCCTCGATGCCTCGTGGTGGTGTGGTGTCCTGTCCTGCTGCCTTGTTGGGTGTGTTTCTTGCGTTGGTGTGGTTTTACCTACTTGAAAACCCGCTGCAAAATTTGTTAAAATGCGTTTTTTTGGCTTTTGAAAATAAAGTAAAATTATACACGACCCAACACACTCGCTTGCAGCAAGACCATGTACGCTTCAGTGTCTTACGTGGTACCCGTTGTTCTTGATGTACTTGGCCTCGTACTTGTGCTTGGCGTCGTGGAGCGTGTTGGTGTCCATTGCTAGGGGTTGACCGCGTTCCCCCAGGGCAGCCCCCTGAGCTGCAGAACAAGGTTAGTGATGGGCACGAGGGTGGGGAGGGAGGTGCATGGAGAAGAATAAGAAAAAGGCGGCAGGGCGGGACGTGAGGGGTCGTGGCGAGTTATGAAAAAGTTTCCAGTTTTACGCGCTGCTCGCGATGCGTTTTTCTTTGCGCCCAAAAACCAAGTTAGACGACGGGAGGGACGGTGTTAGGGTCCCACGAGCGTTACGGTGCTTACGGCGTTAACTATTCATCTATTTCACGTCGAAAAGTTTTTCCTGGTGTTTTTACGCGTTTCGCAGCGCGCTTTTTGGCCTAAGCGCTTATTATGCTGATTAGCTTTATTTTCAGCTATTCAGAAACATGTTTCCTCGTGTTTTACCTATCTTTTTTTTTCATTCTGGGACAGGACCCGAGCGCGCGCGTCCTTGCTCCTGGAAAGTGAGGGGGTGGGGACTCAGTCTGCACCCTGTGCCATCGGGACTCTTTGGAGGGCGGTGGCGGTGTCCTTGGAGTATGTGATGGCTTGGTGGTTGAGGTCGAGGAGGTTGACGGTGGCCTCGGTGGCTGCGGGCCGGGGTTGTAGGGGCCTTCGTCCCCGGCCCCCATCCCGTCAGGGAGGGGGACTCGGGCTTGGGGAATTCTTACCGGTTAGTGGGCCTTTGGATGGGCAAGGGGGGGAGGCCGCGACTCCATTCTGGGGGAATTTCCCTGCTGTACTTGGTGCCCCGGTGGGCCTTGTTCTCGGGGGTGACGCGTCAGATGCGGTGGGCGCTGTTGACCTCCAACCCATCGCCCTCCGCCTTGTCTGGGGCGCTGGGTTGATTGAGTTGAGGTTGGCGGTGCCATTGCACCCTGCTGTTTGGGCCCCTGCCCTCAAGGCGGTATTCGATCGTGCCCTCGCACAAGATCCAGGTGCCCGTGTGGTTGTTGCGGTAGGGTTGTTGGACTCTCGTGCCCGGTTGCAATTCTGAGTACATGTCAGGCTGTGGCTCTCCTTGTGGTGGGAGGAAGGACGATCAGGACGCCTGGTCTGCGTTTGCAGGGGGGGTTTGATGGGTTGCCTGCCGGGTTGAGAAGAGAGTCTGGGGCGGGTGCGCAGGCATGGGAGGTCGTCCTCTTGCTGCCTATTCTGGCTTCTTGGGGGTAGGGGCGGGTGTGCCCTTTTTTTGCCGTGATTGTTTCGGCGGGTTGGAGGTGGTGGGCCTCGCAGTGCGTTGGCTTGGAAAAAGGGTTGGGTGGCCTGTTGCTTTGGGTCCCGCAGCTGGTGTTCCGCCGGTGTTTGCATTGTCGCCTTCGCGCAGTTTCGCGTTAGGTTGGCGAGTCTCTGCAGTGCTTTTGGGGATTCCGTGGGCCATGGTAGTGCGGATGGGCTGTCGTCTAAGGGCTGGTGGAGGTGGTAGTTCCTCATGGATCTCGCCTGCATGACCCAAGCTTCCGTGGGTTCTGGCGTGGCTGGACCGTTGAGGGACCCTTGGGTCCAGTACATTGCTGCATAGAGGGCTTCCTATGGGGCGCCGTCTCGGCCTGTGGCAGTGGTGGCTTGAAGGAGCTGCTGTCCGCCCGGCGAGGGTTCCTCAGAGTCTGTTTCTGGGATGTCGGCGTTGGCCGCCATGAGGACCCCGTGTGCCCAGTGGAGTACCCACCATTGGGCGTCAGCTTTGAGAATGCTGATGGAGGATCGGTGTTGGGGGGGTTTCGAGGATGTCCCATGGTGCAACGGCTACTTCACTTCGGCAGGGGTGGAGCTGTGGGGTGACCATGCGGCAGACGAGTCGATCAACGTGGGGGGGCGTGACTTGGTCTTCGGGTCCCTGGGGCGGCGCAGGCCTTGCTGGGATAGTAGTGGGTTCCCAGTGGCGTTCGTGGGCGGCAAGGGTCTAGAGTGCATCTGTGATGATGTGTTGCACTTGCCCCTCCGGGACGATGTGGTGCTCCACGCCAGAATCTCTGGGTAGGTGGGCCGATTGGTGGACGGTGATGTGGGCCAGAGCGCGCTGGTGCGCCATTCTTCCCCCGTCTGCTGCCTGCCACCGTTTGTCCCCCGGGATGTGCTGATGATGGTGCTTTGGTCGGGGCAGTTCGAGGGCGAGGGACTCTACCCTGTGCGGGGGTATTGCGTACGCCCTAGATCTGTTGTGCAGGATGTATCTGCCCGAGTCCGCAGGCACTGTTCCCAGGTACATGTTGCCTGATATGGTGGGGGCCGGAAGTGGTGAGCAAAGGGCTGAGATGCACAGCTCGGAACAGGGCGGGTCGTGGTTTCACAACGGGGGTGGTCGATGCCGTATGGAATGATGTGGACGGCGAAAGGCCCGAAGGCGCGCTGCAGCCCGTGGGGTTGGATGTCGTTGAGGCGCGCCACCGCTTGTGTGTGGGAGTGCCCAGTGCAGATCCACACGGCGCCCGCCCGTGATGCCGCCGGGTTCAGGCAGTCCGTGATGATGCCCGTGATTGTGCGGTTGTGGGTGGCATCTGACATCCTGGCAGGGGGGGTGCCTATGCAGGGGATAGTCTGGTCTTGGTGAAGAGTGCGGGCCCTGCGTCGTGCATTGTGTCACTGTTGGGCTTCTTGGGCAGGGGTGTGTACGCCTGCGCGTTTGGGCTTCCTGTTGGGGCGGTCTGCCGTGTCAAAGGGGGTGGGCCAGCAGGGGGGTTGATGGCGGGTGGGGTGCAGGAGATCTCCCTGTGTTGCCCGTGTGTACAGGGTGGTTGCGGCGGTCCCTTCGGCCTGTATGGTGTACCGCTTGTCGTGCCGGCGGTGGGTGATGAGGACGTTGGGTGCCGTCAGTTCGTACACCTGGGTGGTGTGGGGGATGTGGCAGGTGACAGTGATCTTGGCGGCATCGTTTTTGGGGGTTGTGGTGTGACGGACGATCTAGTGGGCTGCCCATTTGTCGTGGGCGGTTTCCCCCTCCGTGTCCAGTTTCAGTGGGTCGTGGAGTGGTTTAAGCGCAGGCAGCTTTCCTAGGTAGGTAGGTAGGTAGATAGGTAGGTAGGTAGGTAGGTAGTTAGTTGCACTCGGTCGTGGTGGGGTGCCCCATGGTTCCCCCTGGCGTCGCCCCTGTGTCGAACAGGAAGAGGTTCCGCGCGTGAAGAGGGGAGGCGGCTTACTTCCCGCTAGACCTGACTGGTTGCCCCCAACAAAGCTGCCCCGGGCAACAGGGGGAGGGCTGATTGCCGCCAGCGTGACGTGCTTGTTCCGCCGGGAGGGTGTGCCCCCATGCTTGCGCACGTCCCCTCCTTTGGGCGGAACCCTAGAGGTTCACCTGACTTCCTGGCGTATCCCCTTCCCTAGGCATGCATGCATGTTCTTGGTACTGGGGTTCCGAGGCGCTTGGGTGTCACACGCTCCGCCTCGGGTCCAAAAGCAGCGCAGGCCTTAGGATGCAGCCTTACCCCCGGGCTCCGGATCTCGTTTGGCCGGGTCACCTGCATGGCACGGGCTGCCTCAGTTCCCGGGCTATGGACACTGGGTTTCCTACTGTTGTGTGGTGTTTGTGTGTGGGTCCGGATTGTGTTTGGGCTCGAGGTTTGGGCTACGCCCCGGCACTCCTGGCTGGGGTTATGGGGTGGGTGTGTATTCGTGTGCCCGCTCCGCTTGTACCCCGCCACTCCTGGCTGGGGTGTGCGGTGTGGGTGTGTGTGCTTGGGCTCGGGTTTCAGGTGCGCCCCGCCACTCCTGGCTGGAGTGTTTGACTGTGTGCGTGTTTGTGTGCCCGCTCTGCTTGTACCCCGCCACTCCTGGCTGGGGTGTGTGGAGTGGGCGTGTGTGCTTGGGCTCGGGTTTCGGCTGCGCCCCACCACTCCTGGTCGGGGTGTTGGGGTGTGTGTGTGCTTGTGTGCGCGCCCCGCTTATACTTCGCCACTCCTGGCTGGGATGTGCGGCGTGGGTGTGTGTGCTCGGGCTCAGGCTTCGGATGCGCCCCGCCACTCCTGGCTGGGGTGTAGGGGTGTGTGCGTGTTCGTGTCCCCGCTCCGCTTGTACCCCGCCACTCCTGGCTGGGGTGTGTGGTGTGGGTGTGTGTGCTTGGGCTCGGGTTTCAGCTGCGCCCCGCCACCCCTGGCTGGGGTGTTGGGGTGCGTGTGTGCTTGTGTGCGCGCCGCGCTTATACCCCGCCACTCCTGGCTGGGGTGTGCGGCGTGGGTGTGTGTGCTCGGGCTCAGGTTTCGGCTGTGCCCCGCCACCCCTGGCTGGGGTGTTGGGGTGCGTGTGTGCTTGTGTGCGCCCAACGCTTATACCCCGCCACTGCTGGCTGGGGTGTGTGGTGTGGGTTTGTGTGCTTGGGCTCGGGTTTCGGCTGCGCCCCGCCACCCCTGGCTCGGGTGTTGGGGTGCGTGTGTGCTTGTGTGCGCGCCCCACCTATACCCCGCCACTCCTGGCTCGGGTGTGTGGTGTGGGTGTGTGTGCTTGGGCTCGGGTTTCAGGTGCGCCCCGCCACTCCTGGCTGGAGTGTTTGTCTGTGTGCGTGTTTGTGTGCCCGCTCCGCTTGTACCCCGCCACTCCTGGCTGGGGTGTGTGGAGTGGGTGTGTGTGCTTGGGCTCGGGTTTCGGCTGCGCCCCACCACTCCTGGTCGGGGTGTTGGGGTGTGTGTGTGCTTGTGTGCGCGCCCCGCTTATACCCCGCCACTCCTGGCTGGGATGTGCGGCGTGGGTGTGTATGCTCGGGCTCGGGCTTCGGTTGCGCCCCGCCACTCCTGGCTGGGGTGTAGGGGTGTGTGCGTGTTCGTGTCCCCGCTCCGCTTGTACCCCGCCACTCCTGGCTGGGGTGTGTGGTGTGGGTGTGTGTGCTTGGGCTCGGGTTTCAGCTGCACCCCGCCACCGCTGGCTGGGGTGTTGGGGTGCGTATGTGCGTGTGTGCGCGCCGCGCTTATACCCCTCCACTCCTGGCTGGGGTGTGCGGCGTGGGTGTGTGTGGTCGGGCTCAGGTTTCGGCTGCGCCCCGCCACCCCTGGCTCGGGTGTTGGGGTGCGTGTGTGCTTGTGTGCGCGCCCCACCTGTAACCCCGCCACTCCTGGCTCGGGTGTGTGGTGTGGGTGTGTGTGCTTGGGCTCGGGTTTCGGCTGCGCCCCGCCACTCCTGGCTGGGTTCTTGGGGTGTGTGTGTGTTTGTGTGCCCGCTCCACTTGTACCCTGCCACTCCTGGCCCGGGGTGTGCGGCGTGGGTGTGTGTTTGGGCTCGGGTTTCGGCTGCGCCCCGCCACTCCTCGCTGGGGTGCTGGGGTGTGTGCGTGTTCGTGTGCGCGCTCCACTTGTACCCCGCCAATCCTGGCTGGGGTGTGCGGCGTGGGTGTGTGTGCTCGGGCTCGGGTTTCTGCCGGGCCCCGCCACTCCTGGCTGGGGTGTTGGGATGTTTGTGTGTTTGTGTGCCCGCTCCACTTGTACCCCGCCACTCCTGGCTGGAGTGTGTGGTGTGGGTGTGTGTGCTTGGGCTCGGGTTCCGGCTGCGCCGTGCCACTCCTGGCTGGGGTGTTGGGGTGTGTGTGTGTTCGTGTGCGCGCTCCGCTTGTACCCCGCCACTCCTGGCTGGGATGTGCAGCCTGGATGTGTGTGTTTGGGCTCAGGTTTCGGCTGCGCCCCGCCATTCCTGGCTGGGGTGCTGGGGTGTGTGCGTTTTTTTGTGCGCGCTCTGCTTGTACCTCGCCACTCCGGGCTGGGGTGTGCGGCTTGGGTGTGTGGACTTGGGCTTGGGTTTCGGCTGCGCCCCGCCTCTCCTGGGTTGGGTGTGGGGTGTGTGTGTGCTCGTGTGCCCGCTCCGCTTGTACCCCGCCACTCCTGGCTGGGGTCCGTGGTGTGGGTGTGTGTGTTTGGCCTCGGGTTTCGGCTACCCCCAGCCACTCCTGGCCGGGGTGTTGGGGTGTTCGTGTGTTCTTGTGCGCCCTCCGCTTGTACCCCGCCAATCCTGGCTGGGGTGTGCGGCGTGGGTGTGTGTGCTTTGGCTTGGGTCTCGGCTGCGCCCCGCCACTCCTGGCTGGGGTGTTGGGGTGTGTGTGTGTTCGTGTGCCCGCTCCGCTTGTAACCCGCCACTCCTGGCTGGGGTGTGCGCCGTGGGTGTGTGTGCTTTGGCTTGGGTTTCAGCTGCGCCCCGCCACTCCTGGCTGGGGTGTTGGGGTGTGTGCGTGTTCGTGTGCGCGCTCCACTTGTACCCCGCCACTGCTGGCTGGGGTGTGTGGTGTGGGTGTGTGTGTTCCGGCTCGGGTTTCGGCTGCGCCCCGCCACTCCTGGCTGGGGTGTTAGGGTGTGTGTGTGTTCGTGTGCCCGCTCCGCTTGTTCCCCGCCACTCTTGGCTGGGGTTTGCGGCGTGGGTGTGTGTTTGGGCTCGGGTTTCGGTTGCGCCCCGCGACTCCTGGCTGGGCTGTTGGGATGTGTGTGTGCTCGTGTGCCCGCTCCACTTGTACCCCGCCACTCCTGGCTGGGGTGTTTCGCGTCGTTGTGTGTGCTTGGGCTTGGGTTTCGGCTGCGCCCCGCCTCTCCTGGCGGGGGTGTTGGGGTGTGTGTGTGTTTGTGTGCCCGCTCCGCTTGTTCCCCGCCACTCCTGGCTGGGGTGTGCGGTGTGGGTTTGTGTGCTTGGGCACGGTTTCGGCTGCGCCCCGCCACTCCTGGCTTTGTTTGGGGTGTGTGTGTGTCTGTGTGTCCGCTCCGCTTGTACCCCGCCACTCCTGGCTGGGGTGTGCGGCGTGGGTGTGTGTGTTTGGGCTCCGGTTTCCGCTGCGCCCCGCCGCTCTTGGCTGGGGTGTTGGGGTGTGTGTGTGTGTGTGCCCGCCCCGCTTGTACCCCGCCACTCCTGGCTGGGGTGGGCAGTGTGGGTGTGTGTGCTTGGGCTCGGGTTTTGGCTGCGCCCCGCCACTCCTGGCGGGGGTGTTGGGGTGTGTATGTGTTTGTGTTCGCGCTCCGCCTGTACCCCGCCACTCCTGGCTGGGGTGTGTGGTGTGGGTGTGTGTGCATGGGCTTGGGCTTCGGCTGCGCCCCGCTGCTCCTGGCTGGGGTGTTGGGGTGTGTCTGTTTGTGTGCGCGCTTCGCTTGTACCCCGCCACTCCTGGCTGGGGTGTGCGGCGTGGGTGTGTGGGTTGGGTGTTGCCTGGCACCTGTTCCTGTGCCGTGGTCCGTTGCGTGTTGTGCGCGCTGCCCGGGTTTGCGGCACCAGGTGGCCGTTGTCGCTTGGCACCTGTTCGTGTGCCGTGGTTTTGGCCGGCGACGTGCCTCTCTGGCGTGCCTTGTGGCCCCGCTTTGGTGCGCCGCGCCTCGTCCGGTCCGGTCACTCTCGGTGCTACGGTCGGCTTTCCTGACGATGTGGTGCCTTTCCCCATCCCGGGGGCTTGCGACCCCGGATTTGCTGGGCGGCTGCGCGGGGCACATGGAGGCCGTCCGGGAACCGGGCTCTTTGTGCCTGCCGCTTGCCCCTGCCAAGGCAGGGGCTCTGGGCTCGCTCCGCGTCGTAGCCGTTCGGGGCCCCGCGATGGGGTTGTCCCTGGCGGGTCCCTCCGGCGTTGGTCTTGGGCTGCGCGCGCTGTGGTGGTTGGCGTGTTTGGACCCGGTCACTGGCGCGTCCGGTTTCCCGTACCGTCCGTCGTTCGACGGGGGACTCTGCTGGTGCACCGGGGCTGTTTCGTGTGGACGCCGACACCTCCCCTTGCGGGCCGGGGGACGCCACGCCCGGGTCCCGCGCGTGTGTGCGTGCGCGTGCTTTGCTTGGCCGAATCGGGCCGGCCGGCCTCCTGGGCCCGTTGTGGTGCGCCTCACCTTTTCTTTTGGCCCCTTTGTCCTTGTTCTTTGTCTGGCCTCCTCCGGGCTTGGGTCGCCCTGTTTGTTGTGTGTTTTTTTTTCTTCTTCCCTTTGTGCGCCCCCGATGTCTCCGGCGTTCCGTGTCTTCCGGCCCGGGATGCCTTGGGCATTGGCGTCTTGTTCGCCCCCCCCCCTTCTTTCTTTCTTTCTTTTTTTTTCTCCGCCCCCCCCCCCTGTTTTATTTTTTGCTCCTTGGTGTCTTGATCCCTGCGTTTTTGTTTGTTTTTTTTTCTTCTGCTTTGTTTCTTGTTTTGTTTTGTTTTTTCATTTTTTTTCGCAGGTTGTGCGGTGCGGTGTCAGTTTGTGTGTTTGTGGCTGTGGGTTGTGCTGGTGTGTGGTGCTGTTGGTGCTGCGCTGTCTGGTGCGTTGTGTGTTTTGCTTGGTGCTGTGTGGCATGCTTGTGCTTGGCTCGGTTTTCGTGACTTGCTGTCCGGCGCGGTGTTGCGCTTGGTCTCCTTGGGCTGTTTTTGTTGTGTCTTGCTGTCGCGTGCTGCTGTGTTCTCTGCTTGTTTTTTTTTGCGTTGTTCCGTGCCTTCCGTGGTGGTCCCTCCTGTTTTGGTCTGTGTGGTGCTCGGCCGTGGTGTGTCTTGCAGTTTGACGTGGCCCTGTAGCGTTGCGTTCCTGTGCTGGCTTCTGTTGCGCAGTGCCGTTTGGTGCTCTGCTGTGCTGTGGTGCGTCTCTTTGTTCCGTGCTGTGTTGTTTGTTTCGTTGCGGTGCTTGGGTCGCGTCTTGCCTCGTCCGCTGCTGTGGCGTGTTGTTGTGCTCTGTCTGTCCTTGGGCGCGGTGCTGTGTCGTCCTGCCGTGCTGCCTGTGGTCCGTGTGCTGTCGTTCCTTGTGCCGTGTTTCTGGGTGCCTCCCTTTTCGCGGCGCCCCTTCCGTGGTGCTGTGTTGGTGCGCCTGTGTCGTTGCTCTCTGTGCGGTACTCTCTCGCCCCTCTGGCGCTAGCTGGTGTTGTGTTGTTGCCTGTTGTGTTCGGGTGTGTGCTGTTGGGCTTGGCTGTCCTCTGTTGTCTCCTGGTGGCTCCCCTGTCGTGTTTCGGTGGTGCTGTCCCTGTCTGGCCGTGTGGCTCGCCTCTTGTGGCTTGGTGTGGTGTGTCTCGGTGCTCACCTCCGCTGTGTTGTGTTCTGTGGTGCTGTGCTGTCGTGTGGTGGTGTGCTGTCGTGCCATGCTGTCTGTTTGCGTTGTTGCCCGCGCCTGTTGTTTGTATCCTGGTGCTGCGCTCTCTGTTGTGTGTGTCCTGGTGTGCTTTCCTGTGGTTGGTCGGCTTGTTGTGGCGCCCTGCTCCCCTGTGTTGTGTCCTGTGGTGCTGTGCTGTCGTGTGGTGCTGCGCTGTTGTGTTCTGGTGTCTTTTTGCGGTGCTGTGTGTGCTTGCCGTTGCTTTTGGTGTCGTGTCTCCGTGGTGCTGTCCCTGTCTGGCCGTGTGGCTCGCTGCCCTGGGGCTTGGTGTGGTGTGTCTGTGTGCTCCGCTCCGCTGTGTTGTGTTCTGTGGTGCTGTGCTGTCGCGTGGTGGTGTGCTGTCGTGCCCTGCTGTCTGTTTGCGTCGTTGCCTGTGCCTGTTGTTTGTTTTCTGGCGCTGCGCTTTCTGCTGTGTGTGTCCTGGTGTGCTTCCCTGTGGTTGGTCGGCTTGTTGTGGCGCCCTGCTCCCCTGTGTTGTGTCCTGTGGTGCCGTGCTGTCGTGTGGTGCTGCGTTGTCGTGTTCTGGTGTCTGTTTGTGGTGCACTGTGTGCTTGCTGTCCTTTCAAACCACTGTTTAACCCGTTAAAAAAAGTTTTTTTTGAAATAAAATAAAATTATACACTACCTAACACACCCCCGAGCAACAAGACCATGTACTTTGTGCTGACTTACCTGTCACCCGTCGTTGGCGGCTTTGGCGGCGATGCTCTGGTGTTTGTGGACTTGTACTTGAGTAGGTCGTTGTCAAAGTTGTTGGCCTTCATTGCTAGGGGTTTACCGCTTTCCCCCAGGGCCGCCGCCTGAGCTGCAGGGCAAGGGGAGTGATGGGTACAAGGGTGGGGAGGGAGGTACATGGAGAAGAATAAGAAAAAAGGCAACAAGGTGGGACGCGAGGGGTCGTGGTGAGCTACGAAAATATTTCGGGGTTTAAGCGCTGCTCGCGACGCGTTTTTCTTTGCGCCCATGGCGAGTTAGACTACGAGAGGAACGGCGTTATGCTCCTACGACAGTTACGATGCTTACAGCTTTAACTATTCGCCTACTTGAGGTCAACATTTTTTCCGTCGCGTTTTTACCCGTTTCGCAGCGTGCTTTCTGGCCTAAGCGTTTTTAGCTAATTAGCTTTATTATCAGCAAGGGTTGAAGTTTCCAATGTATTTGACGGCGTAGGGCTGAGATGCACAGCGTGGAGCAGGGCGGGTCGTGGTTTCACAAAATGGGGGTGGTCGATGCCGTATGGGATGATATGGACGGCGAAAGTCCCAAATGCGCGCTGCAGTCCGTGGGGTTGGATGTCGTTGAGGCGCGCCACCGCTTGTGTGTGGGAGTGCCCACTGCAGATCCACACGCCGCCCACCCGTGATGCCGCCGGGTTCAGGCAGTCCATGATGATGCCCGTGATTGTGCGTTTGAGGGTGGCATCTGACATCCTGGCAGGGGGGGTGCCTGTGCGGGGCATAGTCTGGTCTTGGTGAAGGGTGCGTGCCCTGCGTCGTGCATTGTGTCGGTGTTGGGCTTCCCGGACAGGGGTGTGTACGCCTGCTTGTTTGGGCTTCTTGTTGGGGCAGGTTGCCGTGTCCAAGGGGGTGGGCCAGCAGGGGGGTGATGGCGGGTGGGGTGCAGGAGATCTCCCCATGTTGCCCATGTGTACAGGGTTGTTGCGGCGGTCCCTTCAGCCTGTATGGTGTACCGCTCGTCGTGCCGGCGGTGGGTGATGAGGACGTTGGGGGCCGTCAGTTCGTACACCTGGGTGGTGTGGGGGATGTGGCGGGTGACGGTGATCTTGATGGCATCGTTTTTGGGGGTTTTGGTGTGTGGGACGATGTAGTGGGCTGCCCATTCGTCGTGGGCGGTTTCTCCCTCCGTTTCCAGTTTGAGTGGGGGGTGGAGTGGTTTAAGCGCAGGGGGCTTTCCTAGCCTTTTGCGTGTGGCGCCACTTTGGGCTCGACCAGTTATCGTGGGCTCGAGGTCTTCAGGGCTCCCACATGGGTGGCTGCCGCTGTCGCGACTTGGAAGAGGTTGGTGGTGTAGGGGTCTAGGGTGGGGGGGGAGGCCTAGATGGGGGCCGAGAGTGTCGTGGTCTTGGTATGCTAACCAAATGGTTTAGCCTCGTTGGGTGTTGCGGTGTGGAGTTTGCTTCTGCGTTTGCTTGATGGATAGGGAGGCTTTGATGTCCTCCGGTGCCTGTGGGCTTCTCGGCATGGCGTACGCCCACAACCCCGGGCTGTTGATGCCCTGCGGCGCCTGGCCTATCCCTCTCACCGGGTAGAGGGTGTGGTGCGTGTGTGGGACGCCTAGGTGTTCCTTGAGGAGGTCCCTGCGGATGTCCTCTCACCTGTGTTGCCAGGTGTGCAGGTGGTCGTTGAAAGCAGGGTAAGTGATGACAATGGCTTGCCACGGGTTGGGGCCTGGGTGTACCCCCATGCTTAGGCGTCTCAAATTGCAGGGTCAAAAACAACAGAAAATGTAGGAAAACGAAAGGTTTCAAAAAGCATCAGATAATAATTATTTTGATGGATTTGTCGAGACCGTCGCGAACCAGTACAGTGAAATAAATGTTGTCGTAGGAATGACACGTCCAATGGATGATAGACGGAACTGTATTGTTTTATGTACCTTCTTTGCGCGAGGCCTCGCGCAAAGGCGTTCATTTGTGTCATTAATGTACTACAGCACAACGCATTAGGCGGGTTGTCGCAAAAAAGGAAAACCTGTCATATTTGGACACGAAAACCTTGTACCATTATCAGGGTGGAGTGATAGAAATGGATCTATTAATGAATGAATCTTGACATCACTACACCCGTGAATCTTGGAATGTATAACTGCTCTGGAACCAACCGTATTTTCATGCGCCAGGCCTCGCGCATGGAATGGCGCATGAGGAACATTAAATCTTCAGTGATGTGTGCGCGAGGCCTCGCGCAATGGAGGTCATAAGCGCTCATAGAAACAGGAAATGGACAGATCCACCAACTACACAGCATGTACATTCCTTTTGATGCGGCGCTGCTGCATGGGCGCCCATACAGGTCCCGCCGGCATTTCTAGCTTTCATACTGTGGTGACCGCTGACTTCACTGCCGAACAGCGATGGTAGCGCGCCGCAACTGGGTACCGCAGTTAGGATTAACCAGTTACATGTGGGACCACCAGACAGTTACAGTACACCAAAATTGGTGCATGCGACCAGCAGTTCATTGAACGTTTGGTCGCGCAAAAATTGTGTGACAGGTTGATGTTTCAAAGCGAGAAAACTTTCGAACAGCAATTTTTAGGAAGATACATTTACGCAATTTTTTTCCAGAGTAACAATGCTCCTGCAAAAAGTGTCCGACCTTGAGAAGACAGTGGCCGCCGCATCTGGAGTATTCTGCGATGTCTGCTCAGAGAAACCGCCGTATCACACGGCAGAAGAATTGTGGGAAGGGCTAAAACAAGAGAAGAGGGCGCGCCATTGTTGTTTGTGTTTTTTCTGCATCTGCGCAAAAATGAACAGATGCGTTGCAGCGTTGGAAAGGCAATCGCGGCAGAGGGTAAGAGATTGGTTGCTGTTTTGATAGAAGAGGCCTGGCGCCTATATCTACTGATGCGCGACCGCGCAGTCCCATACCAGAAAAAACCGAAGTCTGTTATTGCGATAGAGGGGAGTAGGGCGAAGCGGCGCATTTTAGCAAGGTCAGGTGTGGCGCGATATAGCGCACCTTCAGTGAAGGAAAGGGCCGCAGTCAGGTTACAGACTAGATGGAACAAAATACACCAGCAGTGGGTTGTGTTGTGGATGGACAACTGGTACAACAAAAAATTTACCACGAACCCTGACAAGACCGATAAGAGCCTTAACGCAACAGCGTTGGCTGTCTTGCTACTACAGAATGCACCACGCTACTGGCATGGTCGTCCTAACCTGGAAGAGCCTGAACGGCGTGTTGGTGTTGTTGCGCCCATGCTCGGGAACACCGAGGGAACCTTTGCACGTAACCTTGGTGATCTAGGATTTGCATGCAAGCGGCCTGTTGTGCGAAACATTAGGGCACCGCTTGACATTCTTCGCCCAGTGCCTGCCAAGAGACCGCATTGGCGGCCCCTCTGTCTAAGCAAAGAAAAGGTACGCGGCAACATATCACTTCTTAACCTACTGCAATTCATGAGGGACTTGGCGCAACACACTCGACCAGTTGTGCCTGTTTTATGTGACGAGAACATCCATTACCGCATTTGTAAGATGATGTATGGTGAAAAAACCACAGGTTGGAATGTCGAACTATTTCTGCGGTCACACCCTATATTATATGGTTTGTGGCACGCGTACAAATTTTGCATTACACAAACATTTCGCACATTTTGGCCGATTGTTACCTTTTTCCATAAAGGTTTGTTGCGCAGCGTTGACAGATTCCCCTGTTTTTCCAAGCTGATCACAATGGAGATACCTGTTGGGGCACTGCTGTTTAGTATGGGCCTGCAGTTACGGCGCCTCAACAGGAAATGTCACTCCCTCGGGTTGTGTCTAAAGCCATGCAGGTTCTGTTAACACAATACTGTCCTATGTTACTATACCTAGGACACCTCGTAAGGCAGTGCAATTGGTCCGGTGGGACCGCTAACACGGGTGTTTTTGCTTCCGAGTGATTGCAGATCGTCATGTGTCTTTTGGACCGTTTGAACATGGGGGGCACACTTTTAAAGTACGAACGCACTGTTTCAACTGCCTTTTTATGCCACACTGCATGGCACTCAGCCATGCCTGGACAGCCTATGCTGAGAAGTTGTGTGAAAGTCTGCTCTCCAGCCTTGTGACAAAGAGAGAGCAAAACAGAGGTGCAGTGACCATTGACGATGTTGACGATCTGTACCATCTAATCACTATCCGGAAGGAAGGTCACAGGGTGAACGTCTGCAAAATCTCCAATTCCTTTGTCAATTCCGTGCGTCAGCGGTTAACCGCTTACTTGAACACGGAGCGTGTGTACGTGCCTTGGGTTAGGTGGTGCGCCGAGCCTACTTGTGCAATGGAGCCACATTGGCCACACAGCGGTGTACCCAGCTTTCCACCGTCTCTTCTAATTCGAAAGGGTTCTAACCATTACAAACAAGTCCTTGTGTCTGTGTTGTTAGTGCTGACTCAGCAGGGGCCGCTTAAGGCTGGTTTTAAGAGAAAATTGTCGGAGCTGATTCCCCAACGCAGTGTGTTGGAGGAGCAGAGAGAAAATGACACGATCCGGAACGTTCCAAGAAGATTGGAGAACATGCAGCGATGCGCGAGGCCTCGCGCAAACAGCGTGAAACAACATGTTATTACATCCTTTCTCTTGCGCGAGGCCTCGCGCAAGGTTGTTAGCAAAAACAGTTGCGGTACCTATCAGTTTTGCATTCTGAGCAATACCATACCCGCTTTCGCTAAAAAATGCGTCACACATTGATTCTTCTCGACAGTAGACAGTTTCAACATTTTTAATACTTTGTTTCTTGTGAAACAGGCTTTCTTCTTATCGCAGGATGGCAAGCCCCGCCAAAAAGATAGGTCAGGAAATGGTGGATACCGACGATGATCCTGAAGAATCGGAATCGGAGACTGGAACGCCAAAGAAGGTGCGGAAGAAGAAGGAAACCCGAGATCCTGGTCTGACAATGTGTACAGACATCTAGGACTACCTGCAGTGAGATGGGAAGCAGGTGGAGGTTGAGCTGAACAACGTGAGAATCGACCAGGAGAAGACAAAAGGACAGATCAGACAGAAAGATGCGAAGTTACTGCAAAAACGTATGGAGTCACTTGAAGCAGCACCACCAACAGGCCCCATACACGTGGTTCTCTGGGATGACAACAGTATGTTTCCAACCGACTGTTCTTTCTTCTCGTTGCGCGAGCCCTCGCCTATGGACCTGTCTTCTAATCGCAGATGGCGATTATTGGTGTGTATCTGGACAGCACAGCGTTGAAGCGGTTTTGAAGATTCTGAAGAAGCGACGGGCAGCATGTCTGGACTTGTACAAGTGGCATTCGACATGCACGGCTGATATTTTGAAGCCTGATACACTGTGGGCCTTCCGTGCGAAACTGGCGGGACAGGCACAAGGAAGCGTACCAGACGTTGAGCCGATACCACTGTATGAGGCGGCAGATAACCTGATTGGATGTGTGGAAGATCAGCGGCGGCGGAACCTACCTGACACATACAAGAATCTCAAGATCGCCATTTTGGATGCTGTGCGGATGAGTGCCCTTGTTCCAACTGCTGAACTGAAGCAACAGAGTCAATTTGTATGTTCATTTACCGTTGTTTCAACGCTGCTCGTTGCGGGAGGCCTCGCGCATCACCTTGTCTATTTCAGTATAATACGTATAAGTTGTGGAAAGATTTCATGACGTTTGCCTATTATGCTGGTCCGGATGCTGTGAAAGGTCTGCAAAAAATCCATGACAAAGGGGAGAAGGTATCGAAGAACGCACTATCGAAACTTTAGGGTGTCATCTTGCCAAAGTGCTACAAGGAAGTGGCAGCCGAGATGCAGGAAGAAAAAACAACCCTCAAGTTGTTGCAGAAACCGTTCGACACCATCATCCTCCAACAGTGGGTCTCAATGAATCTGGACCAACCGGGGAACGGCCAGTACGTCCGATCTGAGAAAGGAGTGTATCCCCGAAAAGGTCCAGGTTCCGTTTCTACACGGCTGCGCGACACCCTCTTCTTTTTTGTTCTGTAGCCAAGAACATGCGCAGCCGCAAAGAGGATGCTGCACTTGGAGGGCATGCCCTGCAGGTGACTCTTTGCACATGGGGCTATTGGCGGGAACCTGGAGGCAAAAGTCGCGGTCCATGGCCGGCGTGGAAATCCATGTTGCGCGCACCACTGTGGCAGGTGGCAGAAGAAGGCAAACCCATTTTCGTGAAAATCCTCAATGTCCAAAGACTCCTTGGTACAGAGATTTCCGAGAGCCGTGTGGTCCCCGCAGCTGCTGGGGTTACTGGTTACTTCAAGGCAGTGGAACAGCAGGTAACATTGCTGGCAAGTCAGAACTACCACAATTAAGGCGACCCGCATTGCAGCTCTGGTGCACAAACTCCCGAGGCGGTTCTTGGAGATTGACAAGAACCTGATTGTTGTCAACGGCGACATATTTGAACATCTTCATTCTGACTGGATGTGCCCAGCCTGGCTGTATGCAGAAATGGTGCGTGCTGATACACTTATCTGCGGTTCTCAAACTGTTGTCGACATCATGTACGACGTTTTGGACACGGTGACAGAGAGGCGTCTCAACGATGATCTCAACGCGCCGCGCATTGGTGACATGTTGCGTATTCCAATCTTCAGTTGGCCAACCAAACCAAAGGCAGGGAGTCATCCTACGTAGTTGGACGTTCGCTGATTGCTCATTTTGGCACCGGAGAGCTGGAGCAAAAAGGTATAATTTCGTCGTTATGCCCTCTCTTTGCGCAAAGCCTCGCGCAATAACTTCTCTTTCTTTGCAGATTCCGAATTATATGGCGTTTGGACCCACTCAAGTACAGGAGATGGTAGACACTGAATTTGGCAGCCCCCTGCCAATAACACATGTTCTGTGGTCTTTCGACACTCACCTCCAACACCTGAAGGAGACGAAGGGCCTCAGGCCTTCTTTCGCGTTCATTGATCATCAACCAGACCTGGTGTGCAAGATTGCTGCCATCGAGCCGGATTCTCGCATGTACCTCCTTGGTGTCTCCACCGACAGTCTCTCTGATTGGGTCAACAGAGTGCAGAATCAGCTGAACCACGTCCTGACACAGGGGTCAAAGCTGGACGAGTCTGGTGATTGGGACCAGCAGGCCAACTGGAGAAACCGCGGTATTCCCCTTTGGGTTCGGGATGAAAAGTTGGGTTCTGATGCGTGCAAGCTGAAGAAGGAGGAGATTGTTCAGAAGGGTCAAGCTGCAGAAGCACACGCCCCTGCAGCAAAGCAGAAGTCAACCGGTGAGAAACCTGCCCGAAAAGGAGAAGAAGGCTGCTTCCAAGCCTCAGGCAGCGAAATCGGGTACCGGTGAAGATACCGACGAGAGCGATGGAGATGAGGAGGAGGAGAGCGGGGAAGAGGAGGAGGAGGAACCGCAGGTCTCCCAAGGCAAGACAGCGAGAAAAGCGGCAGTGAGACCGGGTTCTGAGGAGAGCCGGGCCAGAGCTCCATTCAAGCAGCCAGCTCGTCAGTCCCAACCAGGAGACCGGCCCGCAACGCCGGCGCCAAAGGGTAAGACTTCCGTTGCTAAGTCTATGGGTGCTAGGATGCAAACTGTTCCGAAGAAAACGTAATTTCTTCGCTTGTTCTGATATATTATGCGCGAGGGCTCGCGCTATGCATTCCTCTTGGACGACCTTTTTGCTGTCACTTTGTGCGGCACATTTTTCCCTGTGATGCATTTTATTGCGTTTTTGTGCTGATGTTTGCGCGAGGCCTCGCGCAAAGAAGGGTGTGAAGAAATGCTTCTTGTGGTGCTGCATGCAACATGGATTTCAAAAACTGGTTTTCGAAAAGATTGCAAGCTAATCGGTATTTTCATATGAAAGCATAAGTGGTAGAAGAAAGAAAAAGTCATGGTTTTCCAAAAGAAAAGCAGTGCCTTTTTAGAGAGATACATTATTTTCTCGGGCAGTCGGTCTTCTCGAAAACAAATCAAACCGGTCCAAGTAAGCAATTTTCTGCTTGATTTTATGTCTCTTTGTTTTCAGGTCCCTCAAACAACTATTTTTTCTGAGTGGTGCAGAGAGGCACTTTTTGGCAGATTTTGACCCTGCAACTTGAGCCGCCTAAGGCATGGGTGCTGACCACGCTTGTGGGGGCATGTGGACAGTGTGGGTAGGGATCGCCGTTATGGGGTCTCTCCCCTCGCATGTGATGGTGGCATCCCCTTGCACCGTGAGAAGAAGGTGGTGGCGGTCTGCTGGGAGCCTCCAGGTGTCGGTCGGCTCGGTGCCCCAGTGGAGGCGAATGGCTTGGTGTCCTGGTGTCATTTTGTCCATCGCAGTGTGCCCTTGTGGACCGTCCATTCCCGTGGTAGGTCGCTGCGTTCGTTGCGGTCCGGGGTGGTGCAGTGTTGCGGAGGGAGTTTCATCCGGGTGATGGGATGTGTCAGGCGCTCCTGGTGGATGCGTTTCTGCCTGGTTGGTAGGGGCCGCGGTTGGAGCATCTCATCTTCCGGTTGGTGTGGGGCCCTCGCTTCCTGCAGCCCTGCGCTGGCGAAGATGTCATGAAGGGTGGGTGATGTGGGAAGGGGGCGGTGTTGGATCGCTCCAGGTGAGGTGGTAACCCGCTGCGTTGTCGGGGTCTTGCTGTATGGTGATGGTGGTGGCAGTTTCGTCCTCCGGCGTCCACCGCTGTGGTTTGTCGTCTAGGGGGTGGAGGTTTGGAGTTTGGGGTTTGACGTTTCAGGTACTAGGCGTTCTTCGGCCCCATGGGGCCACCTGGTCGGGCCAGGTGATATCCTGCCCACCGGGACCTGGTTGAGGACCCTTCATGACACACCTCCTGCCTGGTGGCGGAGTCCCCCGGGTTCACGGGGTTTGGAGTCCTGTTCCTCCCCGGCTTCCCCATGTCGCCACTCCCCGGTCGGTGCGTCACTTAGCAACTGTGGTTGCAGGCGCCTACCCACTACGCCGCCCCCCTGATGCCTGGTCGCCTGTGCTGCCGGCGCCGCCAGGCCCGTGATACTGGGTTTTCGCAAGTCGGATCCCCACAGGCTGGCGCGGAGGCTGCCTAGCCGCGGGGCTGGTGCGTACCATTGTGTGTTACCACTCCCTGGGCTGGTGCACTGCCCTGGTCGTGTGTGCGCGGCGCCCGCGGAAGGTCTGGGGGGTCGAGGCCGGTGCCGGTTCTCGCTTCTCCCCTTGGGCTCCTGCCTGCCCTTGCGTCCCTCGCCCTGCGTGTTGCGGGTTGTCCCGCCCGGGTTTCCCTTCCCTTCCCCTGCCGGTACGCCATTCCATGCGGTTTGTGCGTTTCGCGGGCTCGGTCCGGTTGCCCTTTGGGTCCGCGCCGCGTGGCCGTTGCCTGTGTGTGCGCTTGTGCTCCCGCGGCGTACGCGCCCCCCCCCAGTCCGGGTCGGTGTGGCACGCGCGCTACGCGCGGTTCCGGTGCAGGGCGCCAGTAGGGCCGTTCCAGGGGGTTTGTGCCCCTCCGCGTTTCCTGCCCCGGTCCCACGCTCCGCCTATTTAGCTCTGGTGGAGGTGGCCCGGTCCCTTCGTCCCCTTGCCTGGCTTGGAGTCGCTCGCTGCCCTGCGGGCTTCCTGCCTCTGCGAGCTGGCTTTGCGCGCTGTCAGGGCCGCACGAGGGCGCCCAGAGGGGGGGCACCTCTTGCTTGGGTGCGGAGCATCCGGGGTTGGGCGCTCTCGCTCGCCCAACCGCCCGTCCTTGGGGCGTGCGGGGTCCGCTACCCACTGGCCGTGGGTGCGGCGGGTTTGGGCCTGCGGACCCCCAACGAACTTCACCGCGCGCGCTCTTGCGAGCTGGGTTTGCGCGCTGTGGGGGCGACACCAGGGCGCACGGGGAGGGGCTTCTCTTGCCTCGGTGGGGGGCGTCCGGGGTTGGGCGCTCATCCACGCTCAACAGCCTGTTTTTTGGGGCGTGCGGCCGGGGCCCTCTGCCCACTGGCTGTGGGTGCGGGGGATGTGGTTGTGGGGACCCGTCGCCTACACCACACAGCGCTCTTGCGAGCTACCTTTGCGTGCTTTGGGGGTGTCACGATGGCGCCCGGGGGGGGGGGTCCCTCGCCTGGGTGTGGGGCCCCCCGGGTTGAGCGCTCATCCACGCCGGACCACGCGTCCTTAGGGCGCGCGGCTGGGGCCCGCTACCCAATGGCTGTGGGGGCGGGGGCTGTGGGCGTGGAGACCCGTCATCAACCCCTCGGCGCGCACTCTTGCGAGCCGGCTTTGCGCCCTGTGGTGGCGGCACCAGGGCGCCCGAGGGGGGGCGCCGGTCGCCTGGCTGTGGGGCGTCCGGGGTTGGGCGCTCAGCCACGCCCAACCGTCCGTCCTTGGGGCGTGCGGCTGGGGCCCGCTACCCACCGGCTGCGCGTGCGGGGGGTGTGGGCGTCGGGACCCGTCACCAACCCCACGGCGCGGGCTCTTGCGAGCTGGCTGTCCGTGCTCTGGGTGTGGCACGGGGGCGCCCGGGGGGGAACGCCGGTTGCCTGGGTCCGGGGCGCCCTGGGTTGGACGCTCACCCACGCCTGACCGCTGGTCCTTGGGGCAGGCGGCCGGGGCCCGCTGACCACTGGCTGTGGGTGCATGGGGCTTGGGCGTGCGGAACCGTCACCAACCCCACATTGTGCGCTTCTGTTTGCTCGCTTGACACGCTGCGGGGGCGGCACAAGGGCGCCCCGGGGGGGGGGGTCTGTCCCTTGGGTGTGGGGCGTTCTGGGTTGGGCGCTCACCCACGCCCGACCGCCTGTCCTTGGGGTGTGCGCCCGGGGCTGGCTACCAACTGGCTGCGGCCGCGGGGGGTGCGGGCTTGGGGACCCGTCACCAACCCCACAGCGCGCGCTCTTGCGAGCTGGCTTTGCGCGCTGTCTGGGCGGCACGAGGGCGCCTGGGGGGGGAACGTCTCTTGCCTGGATGTGGGGCGTCCTGGGTTGAGCGCTCACCCACACTTGACGGCCTGTCCTTGGGGCGTGCGGCTGGGGCCCAGTACCCACTGGCTGCGGGTGCGGGGGGGACTGGGGCGTGGGCACCCGTCACCAAACCCACGGCGTGCGCTCTTGGGAGCTGGCTTAGCGCGCCGTGGGGGCAGCACGAGGGTGCCCGGCGGGGGCGTCCGTTGCCTGGTTCTGGAACGTCCTTAAATGGGCACTCAGCCACGCCCGACCGCCCGTCTTTGAGGCGTGCGGCGGGGGCCTGCTTCCCATTGGCTGCGGACGCGGAGGGTGTGGGCGTGGAGACCTGTCACCAACTCCACAGCGTGCACTTTTGCAAGCTGGCTTTGCACGCTGTGGGGGCGGCACAAAGGGCGCCCGGGGGGGGGCGTTCCTTGCCTTGGTGTTGGGCGTCCTCGGTTGGGCGCTCCCCAACGCCAAACCGCCCGTCCTTGGGGCTTGCGGCCTGGGCCCGCTACCCACTGGCTGCAGATGAGGGGGGTGTGGGCGTGGGCCCCTGTCACCAACCCCACGGCGCCCGCTCTTGCAAGCACGAGGGCGCCCCGGAGGGGGGCGTTTCTTGTCTGGATGTGCAACGATCTGGGTTGAGCGCTCACCCACGCCCGACCGCCCGTCCTTGGGGCCTGCGGCCAGGGCCCGCTAACAACTGCCTGCGAGTGCGGGGGGTGTGGGCGTGGGGACCCGTCACCAACCCCACAGCGCGTGCTGTTGCGAGCTGGCTTTGCACGCTGCGGGGGCAGCACGAGGGCGCCCCTGGGAGGGGGGCGTCTCTTGCCTGGGTGTGGGGCGTCCGTGGTTGGGTGCTCCCCCATGCCCGACCGCCAGTCCTTGAGGCTTGTTGCCGGGGCCCGCTACCCACTTGCTGTGGGTGCGGTGTGCGGGCGTGAGGGCCTGGCTGTCCATGGCACCTTCTCCCGTGCGGTGGTTCGTTGTGTGACGTGCGCGCTTCCCGGGTTTGCGGCAGCCGGTGGCCGCTGTCACTTGGCACCTGTTCTTGTGCCGTGGCTGTGGCAGGCGGCGTGCCCCTCTCTTGCATGCCTGGTGGCTTCGCGTTGGTGTGCCGCCCCTCGTCTGGTTCGGTCGCTCTCGGTGTTCCGGTCGGCCTTTCAGTTTCCCTGGTGCCTTCCCCCAGCCCTGGGGCTGTCGCCCCAACTTAACTGGGCAGCTGCGCCGGGCACCCGGAGGCCGGCCGAGAACCGGGCTCTTTGTGCCTGCCGCTGGCCCCTGCCAAGACAGGGGCGCTGGGCTTGCTCCACGTTGTACCCATTCGGGGCCCGCAATGGGGTTGTCCCTGGCGGGTTCCTCCGGCTTCGGTCTTGGGCTGCGTGCGCTTCGGTGGTTTGACGTGTGTGGACCTGGTCACTGACGCGTCTGGTTTCCCTTACCGTCCGTCTTTCGACGGGGGACTTTGCCGGTGCACCAGGGCTGTTTCGTGTGGACGCCGACACCTCTACTTTCGGGCAGGAGGACGCCACGCCCAGGTCCCGCGCGTGTGTGCTTGTGCGTGCTGTTCTTGGCCGGGTCGGGCCGGCCGGCCTCCTGGGTGCGTTCTGGTGCGCCTCACCTTTCCTGTGGCCGTTTTGTCCTTCTTCTTTGTTCGGCCCCCTCCGGGCTGGGGTTGCCGGTGCCTCTGTTTTCTTTTCCCTCCTTCTTTCTTTTCCCCTCCCGCGCCCCGGCTGTCTCCGGCTTTTTGTGCATCCCGGGCCTAAGTGCCATGGGCCTTGGCGCTCTTCGTTTGCTCCGCTGCCCCCCCCATCCCCCCCCCCCTTTTTTTCCTTTCTTTTTCTTTTGTTCGGCGCCCCTTTGTCTCGGGGTTTCTGTTGTTTCCGGCCCTGGGTGCCCTGGGCCTCTGCGCTTTGTGACTGCCCGCCCCCCCCCCCCTCTCTCTGTCTCTTTGTTTGTTTTGCTGTTATGGTTTTCTTTGCGCTCCCGCTTTTTCGTGGTTCCCGCCGCTCTTGGCTTCTGCACCGCCTGCCTGGGTTTCTCTTTCCTCCTTCGTGCGCGTCCTTGCGTGTGGTACGTCCACTGTGTGCTGGGGCTGTGCCCCCTCCCTGCCTCCGGTGGCTGCTCATGTCTTGCTGTGTCTCGTGTCTTGTTGTGTGGTGCCGCGGTATGTTGTGGGCTGCTTGGTGTGGTTCGCAGTTGTCTTCCGGTGCCGTGTGGTGCTGGTGTCGTGCTGTCTGGTGTGTTGGTGTGCTGTGTTGTTGGTTTTGTCGCTGGCGGTCTCCCGTGGGCGTTGTCTCCCCCTTTTTTGTTGGTGTCATGCGGCGTTCTGTTGTGCTGTGCTGTTTTGCGCGGTGCTTTGTCGTGTGTGGTGCCGTCGCGCGTTGTTGTGTCGTGTGTTGTGCTGTGAGCTGTCCTGGTGCGCGATGTCGTCTGGCCATCGAGCCCGCTGCGCGGTTTTTCTTCCCTGCCCCCCTCCCCTCCTGCTGCCCCCTGGTGCCGTTGCCTGGTACCCTGTTGTGGCCTGTTGTTTGTGTTCTGCCCTGGGGTGCGGTGCTGTGTTGTTCTGTTGTGCCGCCTGCTGTTTCGGGTGCTGCTGTTTGCGTCGTTTCTTGCTGGTGGTGCCCTGTTGCTTCGTTCCCGCTGGCTGGTGCCGTGTGTTGTTGCCTGTAGTTGCTGGGTGTTCGTTGCTGGGTCTTGTTGCCCGCTGTTTTTTTCCTGTGGCGTGCTTCTTCGCGGGTGCTCCTGCCTGACCCTGCCGTGTGCTGTGGTTTGTTGTGGTGTTCCGCTCCCCTGTGCTGTGTCCTGTGTTCTGTGGTGCTGTGTTGCCCTGTCCTGCCGTGCCGTAGTGCCCTGCTGTCCGTTTTGCTTTGCTGGTGGTTTTGTTCTGTGTCCTTTCCCTGTGTCTGCGGTGCTGTGTTGCGCTGTGCGTCGTGCTGTGCGGTGCCGGTTCTATCTGTGCTGTTGTTGGTGCCTCGCATTTTGGTGTGTCGCTGTGTGTGGTGCTGTATCCGTTGGCGTTCTGTGCTGTGGTGGTGCTGCCCTGTTGTGTGGCGTAGTGTGCCGTGGTGTAGTGCTGTGCCGTGTTGTGTCCTGTGCTGCCGTGTTGCCTTGTGGTGCCCTGCTGCTGGGCTGTGCTGTGTGTTTTCATATTTCTGTGGCCGGTCCCTTCTCCTTTCCCTGTTGTCTGGTGTGCTGGTGCGGTGTCCTGTGGTGTCCTGCGCCCTGTGCTGTGTCCTGCGGTGCTGTGCTGCCTTATGCTGCTATGCTGGCTGGCTGTGCTGTGCAGTTGTCTGCGCTGCTGGATTTTGTTTTTCTCCTTTTGTTCTCTAATCCTTTGCTAAAAATCCCTGCTGTTTCTCCGTACCTATGACAACTTTCTGAAAACCAAAAATTGAAATGTTTCTCACTAGAAAATTAGACACTACGCAACTCACGCACGCAGGCAGGCGGCAATACTAAGTTACATTTCTGTCTTACATGTTGCCACGCGGCCTCGAAGATGGTGGTCTTGCTTGCAAGGCGTTGACCGCTTTTCCCCCGGGGCCGGTTGCCTAAGCTGACGAAAAGGGGTGAGAGGGGGCACCAGGGAGGGGAGGTAGATGCATGGAGAAGGAAAGAAAAGGAAACGAAGCAGGGCGAAGGGACGCGGCGGGTTAGAAACTATTTTTGAGTTTTATGCGCTGCTCGCGGCGGGTTTTTCGTTGCGTTTTTGGCGGGTTAGAAGACATGCGGGGTGGCGTTATGTTTGTACGAGCGTTACAGTACCTACAGCGTTAATTATTCACTGATTTAAGAGCAAAAAAAGTTCCGTCGCGTTTTGCCCTTTGCACCGCGCTTTTTTGCCTACACATTTTTCATGCTAATCAGCTTTATTTTCAGCTATTTAGAACGTTTTTTTGTCGTGTTTTACTTATCTTTTTATTTCTATCTGTCGGGTACTCGCTTCCTGCAGCCCTGCGCTGATAGTGGCGAAGATTTCATGGAGGGTGGGTGAGGTGGGAAGGGGCCAGCGTTGGATCGCTCCAGGTGAGGTGGTAACCCGCTGCGTTCTCGGGGTTTTGCTGTATGGTGATGGTGGTGGCAGTGTCCTGCTCAGGCGTCCACCGCTGTGGGTTGCGGTGTAGGGGGTGGAGGGTGATGGTGTGGTGATGCTTCCAGTTGTTCAAGACCGGGAGGGCGTGGAGGCCGTGCTGGGTTTCCTCGGGCGGGCGGGGGCAGCTTGAGGCTGCTGCCTCCAGGAGAGATACGTCTTTTTCTCTAAAAGAAAAACTAGCAGAAAAAGATTGTAGACAAACAAACAAAAGGTATGCACTTCGGCGATGTCCGGAACCTAAAACCAAAGAAAACACAAAGCAAATCAGAAAACGTCACAGCTTGTAGATCATCCACGGCTCATACAATATAATGCAGAAATAACCAATAGGACCATTTATCATGGCCCATTAGTATTATGGTCCCCAATCTTCTTGGCCAATACCTTAGACGTTTGTTTTCTGTAATCTTCATATTTTTGATTTCTAAATTGACAACTATACAATCTGCAGGATGTGGGCAGTGTCGCTGCCTTTGCTGGACTCCCAATGGTCTTGATATAGTCTTGAGAATCATCCAAAGGTCCATGGCACTATGTCCATGGCACCCAAATGGGAGTAATCTTGAAAACTATCAAGCGCCATGCAGGATGGTGATAATTGCGCTGCAGCTTGTTCTCCTGCTGCGCACAATCTCAGCGCGATCGTGAAGGTCTCTTTGGTTGTCATCGCTGTTGTAATAGGGGTCAAAGTATTTGTATGGTCCTTATATGGTGTTACAGTTAAGGACCATCTTGAACATATCTTTTCGTGCACCAAATGCGCCATTGATCTCTTCAAAGCTGTGAGCGTTGTCCTGGTCGTCGTCTTCAGCGTTGTTGTCGTTGTCCTCATCGCTGAGGAGGTTTGGAAACTCTTTTTTCAATTGGTCTTAAGAACTTTGAAACTTGCATGTCTTGAAGGTTATACAAGTCTTCCTTCATATAGCCCAAAACTGCACGCCAAAGGCTACCACACAAAGCAACGAGAACATACTCAGCATTCGACGAACTCAGGGAAGTGATTTTGACACTGCCCCCTTCATGTCCTGAACTATATATAAACAAAAGGGGGCATAGAATATTGTTATCCAAGCAAAACAATGCATAAATGAAACATGAATGTGTGTCTTCCCCCAACGCCAATCAGTATGTGCATGCAAAGCTCCACTAATGGGCTGTGATTGGGTGCACTTAGGTTCAGGATTGAGGACAACTACCATTTAATAAAAAATCGTGAACATGGCCTACTTGAGGCAAAAAAAAAGCGCCGGTAGCGGCGCTTGAGGTGCGCATGCATGCGCCCTCAAACCCGAAACTGAGGTGCAATCAATCTAAACTATGAAACTGATTGAAAAGCTTAACAAATCGACTGGAACACACATTTTTCGGATCAGCAAGCGCTATCTCAGGAGGCGCTGTTGCCGACCCAAAACTCAGTTTTATAGCATAAGGCATGTCCAAAACACCATCAGTGTAAACCTACAGAAAGCCCTGATTCACTCGTACCAGCACCATCCAAAATAGTGCTGAGATCGTCATTTTCAGTGATCACACCAGAATCAGGACTGCACACTGAAAACAGGGAGAAGATAAGTTTCAAGAAAGCCTTACACTCCTCTCCCAAGTCGAGATTTACACCTCAGGCTGAAAATTGAAAGGAAGGTGCAGTGCAACAAGACAAATTGGGTGGGAAGAATGCAAAGCATTCGGGTCGGGTGTTGACCACCACATAGCTCTACCGTGTTAGCAACCCCCTTCTAAGCTCAGACACACCGAGCCAGAAAATGGGTGGGTCTGGGGCTGATTCTCAGAAGGGAACCTGGCGAAATATGTGTTTTTCACTATAAAAAAAAACTCGAAGAAAAAATATAGTAAACAGACAAACAAAAAAATGCACTTCTGAGATGTCCACACCCTAAGGCCAAAGACACCACAAGGCAAATCAGAAGCATTCACAGCTTGAAGATCATCCACTGCTCATATAATATGATACAGATACGACCAAAAGGACCATTTATCATTGCTCATAGTTATTATGATTACAATCATGGTTACTAACCTTATCAGCCCATATTATGAACTCTTTTTTGTTGTGAAATGTTCACATCTTTGAGTTCCAAATTGACCAGTACACAGTCTGCAGGATGTGGGCACCGTTGATGCCTTTGCCGGAGGTTAAGAACTCCCAATGCTCTTGATATAGTCTTGAGAGTCATCCAATCATCCATGGCACTAGGTCCATGGCACCAAAATGGGAGTAATCATGAAAACTATCAAGCGCCATGCACTATTGTGATAATCGCGCTGCAGCTTGTTCTCGTACTGCGCGCACTCTCAGCACGATCGTGAAGGACTCCTTGTTCGTCATCGTTGTTGCAATAGGGCTCAGAGTAATTATATGGTCCTTACATGGTGTTAGAATCAAGAACCTTCTTCAACATGTTTTTGGCGTTTACCAAATGCTCCATAGATCTCGTCGACGATGTACGCGTCATCCTGCTTGCTGTCCTCAGGGTCGTCGTTGTTGTCTTCGTTGCTGAGGGCGTTTGAAGATTTTTTTATCAATTGGTCTTAATAGCTTTGAAACTTGCATGTCTTCAAAGGTATCCAAGTCTTCCTTCTTATAGCCATAACTGCACCCCAAAGGCCACCACACAAAGCAACAAGAACATAGTCCGCATTCGACGAATTCAGGAAAGTGATTTCGGAACGGTTCCTTTCATGTCCTGAAGAGTATATAAACAAGGGGGGGCATATAACCTTGTTATAAAAGCAAAATCATGCATCAAAAATGAATGTGTGTCTCCCCCCAACGCATGATGCCGGTGCACTGACTTGTTTTGAAACGCAATCAGTATGTGCATGCAAAGCTCCAATGATCGGCTGTGATTGGGTGCACTTAGGTTCAGGATTGAAGATTTCTGCAGGTCTATAAAAAATTGTGAACATCGCCTACTTGAGCCAAAAAAACTAGCGCCAGCAACGGCGCTTGAGGTGCGCATGCATGCGCCATAAAGCTTAAAACTGATGTAGATTCAATCCAAACTATGAAACTAATTGAAAACTCTTAAAAATCAACTGAAACACACATTTTCCTCATCGGGACGCGCAATCCCAGGAGGCGCCGTCGGCAACCCAAAACTCAGTTTTATAGCATAAAGCATGTCAAAAACACCATCAGTGTAAACCTACAGAAGGCCCTGACTGACTGGTACCAGCACTATCCAAAACAGTGCTGAGATCGTCACTTTCAGGGATCACACCAATATCAGGATGATACACTGAGAACAGGGGGGAAATAGGTTTCAAGAAAACGTTACACTCCTCTCCCCAATGTGGAATTACATCTCAGGCTGAAAAGTACAAAGAAGGTGCAGTGTAACAAGACAAATTAGGTGGGAAGAATGCAAAGCATTACGGTCCGATGTCAACCACCACATAGGTCTATACCTCCATAGCTCCAAAGCTCTGACGCACCGAGCCCGAAAATGCATCTATCTCGGGCTGATTCTCCAGAGAGAACCCGGGGAAGTTTGTGTTTTTCTCTAAACAAAAGAAATAGCAGGAAAAATAGTAAACAAACAAACAAAAAAATGCACTTCTGAGATGTCGAGACCCTAAAGCCAAAGACAGCAAAAAACAAATCAGAAAGGTTCACAGCTTGTAGACGATCCACCTTTCATATAATATAATACAGAAATAACCAATAGGACCATTTATCATGGCCCATAGTTATTATCATTACAATTAATGTCACCAATCTTCCTGGCGCATACAATGAACTCTTTGTTCTGAAATCTTCATATTTTTGAGCTCCAAATTGACCACTACGTAATCTGCAGGATGTCAGCAGCGTGGTTGCCTTTGCTGGCGGTTGAGACCTCCCAATGGTCTTGGTGCAGTCCCGAGAATCATCCAAAGCTCCCCGGCCCTATGTTCATGGCACCAAAATGAAGTAATCATGCAAACTATCAAGCGCCATGCACCATTGTGATCTCCAGGCTGCAGCTTGCTCTCTTACTGTGCCCACTCTCAGCGCGATCATGAAGGTCTCTTTGTCGTCATCTTCCTTGTAATAGGGCTCAAAGTAGTTATATGGTCCTTACATGGTGTGAGAATAAAGGACTCTTTTGAACATGTTGTGGGGGTTAAAAAATGCTCCATCAAGCTCGTTGACGATTTACGCATCGTCCTGGGTGTCATCTTCAGCGTCGTTGTTGTTGCTGAGGTCGTTTGAAAATTCCTTTTCTTTGTGGTGTTATTAAAATTGAAACTTGCATGCATTCAAACCTATCCAAGTCTACCTTCATATAGACCACAAATGCACCCCGAAGGCTACTACACAAAGAAATAAAAACATACTCACATTCCACGAAACCAGGCAAGTTATTTGGAATCGGTCACCTTCATGTCCTGGAGAGAATATGAACAAAGGGAAGCATATAAAGTTGTTATATAAGCAAAACAATGCAGGTAAGTAAGTAAGTAAGTAAGGGCGGCCGCGTCCTAAGCCTCATCTGAGACCCCCTTGTTTTTTTTACATGGTGGCCGCCTCTGGCGGGAAGGGGAGGGCTCCACCATTAGTTCCCCTGGCGACCTGCGTCTCGCCTCACGGCCGAAACATTCAACCAGGTTCCCTTCGGGCATGACCAGCGGTAGGTTTCCTTCAGTCACTGCCCTCATGGTCTCAGTTCCATCCGGTCCCCCGTCGAAGGATCCTACGGCCTTCGCCCCCCAGCACAGCCTTTAGGGTGCCTGCAGGCGGGAATCCTGTGGATTGCCGTCGCCGACAGCGCAGCATTGCTCTCAACCATATTCCACCACTCCCCATCTGTCATGGGCTGGAGTACCCACTTCCCTAGGAACCCGTTTTGCCCAGGTAGAGTTGCACAGAAAAATTGATGTTTGCACGCAGTTGCACTAAAGTTTTGCCAGTTGCACAGAATTGCACTGCAGTTGCAGAGTGCAATCCCTGTGCAACCGCGCTGGCGCCGCCGTCGCAACTGCCGCCGTCGCCGCCGCAACTTGAATTTCACGAGAAATTTACTAGCCATTTGCCAGATTTGCAATGGTTTTGCAAGGAAATGCTACTTCCTAGTTTATTAGAACTACTTACGGTAGTTTTAGCAGCGAGGACTTGATGAATGACCTTGTGGGACTATTTACCTCAACTGCATGGGGTACCGCCCTATTGGATCGCCTAATTGCACGCATCAATAAGCAAAAATGATACAAGAAACGCGCAAGGGACGCCATTCAGCAGGTTTACTCACCTACAGAGGCTGTCAGCCTCGTTTTGGAGCTTGAAATGCCAAAGAAAAAGGTGATGTTTCTTGCTATGTCGCTTTTTTGCGTTATTGATGCATTGTGCAACCGCTTCTTGTGGTGTGCAAGTGACCACTTGCACACTTTCGAAGCCATAACATTCTCATACATCGTCTAATATGGTCATTTACTCCATTCAGGATACCTACATACTCTAACTTGCACACTAGGACATTCTATAACACAACATTCATAAAAATAGTGTGATGATGGCAATGTTACGCTTTGTGCAAACATTTGTGCAAGTAGTTTATTGCACCGTTTGCACACGGTTGCACTTGTGCAACTACCAATATATGCCTCTCCCTTTCTAGGTACAAGAACCTTATCTGTTGGGTATCCAAGCTTCGCCGTGACCGGGAGGGGCGCCTCCCCGCTAATTGGGAGCACCCCCTTCCATCGTTTGAGGCTCTCAAGATTGCTTGGGGGGAGCTTGGGAGCAAGCAAATCCTAGTCCTAAGCGATTACAATGAGGAGGTAGGTGTCCGTTGGGATCTTGATGAGTTTTTTAAGCCTACCTCAACTGAAGACGATATACTTGATACAATGTCATTGCCGCTTTTGGATGGGGAACAACCATATGTTTTGATCGTTCGGGGTGATGGATTTTCTTGTGCATCTCGCCCCTGGGTGCAATTGGCCATTGGGTTTGCTAACCATGGTCAGAAGGCGCGCACCCTAGCTTAAAATTGGACCATCCATGTTGCCCTCACAAGTGAGCACCACATCGACGCTCTACGTGCAATTTTTTCAAAGACTTTGGAGGCAATCCAAAGTATTATAAATACTGGATCGATCCTCATTTGTGAAACATGGTGTCGTGCCCGAGTCATGTTAGGTGGTGACTCCCCATGGCTCCGGAAAGTGCTAGGAATTTCGAGCTATTTTCGCATTGGGAGTATTTATACTTACGCGACGTGGTGCGACCACAAGGGAAAGTGCGAGGACCCAAAGTCGCGGCGTTCACCCAAGAGTAACAAAAAAATATATAAACTTCATAAGAAGGGGTTGGACTGTACCACCGCCAAAGGATGTGTGAGTGAACCCTTGTTGCATATAGAGGAACGGTTCAAAGTTGTGGTTATGTGCATATTGCACCTTGTTATTCGGGTTGGTGACTACCTCACCAAATTCATTAGGAAGAAGTGCAAGCACCTTCCGCCGGCCACTAGGGATTGTGTTCAAGATCGCCTCAATTGTGCCAAGACCAAAATTAGTCTCAAAGGCCATGCCTCTCCAGGTGGGGAAGAGACATGGCTGTTGTTGGCAAACTGGCGTCATATTGACAAGGCCATGAAGCTTCCGAACCATGTCATTGATGTGGTTGTACAAATGGCTTCTTTACTTACGGCACTACAAAGTTGGGAGTTCAATTCGAACGCCCTCAATTGTAAATCCATCGCGAAGAAGTTCAAACGAACAATTTGTCCTACCATTCGATCGCCATATTTGTTATGGGTACAATTTGATGCTCCCGAGGTTCTGAAGAAATTCGCATCCACGGGGTTGCGGTATGTTTGGCAGCGACATTGTGGAGTCGCTAAACTACCTCTTCAGGGACCACTTTTTGTGCTCTTTGGCTAGGGGAGGAGGGAAAGGCACACCAACGGAACGTGACACGCGCCTCGTCACGCAAGCGCTAGAACGTCTCTTCCTCACCAAGGAGATGCCTCGATGGCAACGCGCAAATGCTGATCAGGTGTGTCTCTTCATGTTGCTTGTCATCTAGTACCCGATTCGACCGCCATGTGTTTGGACATGTGCATGTGTGTTGTACGCCAGACGCGGAGCGTGTGCAAGTCTTGTGCAAGTGGTGTGCAACGTGTGCAAGTCCGTTGTTGCATTGTGCAACCACACGTTGCACACTCTGGTCCCATCTTTCTTTCCGTAGCGGTCGCGCATGGGCGACCATGGATCCACAACTCCAACAACTCCAACAATTATTACAACTTCTACAGGCAAGTGGGAGCGGTAGTGGTAGTGGAGCGTCAAGTAGACCTGTACAAGCAAGTGGGAGCGGGAGTCAAGGGAGCGGAAGTCAAGCGTCGACTAGTAGTGGTTTGACAACGCCGAAGAAACCGCCAGTTGATGAACAAGCGAGCAACTCAGCAACCGAGCAAACCAGCCCGCCTCAATTGCAATCCCACTTCCCATGTAAAAGCAAGTTGTTGGTGCACCATAGTTGTCACATGGACGCCCGGCTTGCCGATGATAGTTTGGAATGGCGTTGGCTTCGCGATGTAACGCCAAAATATTTGTATAGGCGCTCATTGTGTCATTGGCTCAAGAAGTGCCGGCAAGTCGACCCCTCGGGAGTTATCACGTTTCCGTGGCAAGGCTCCGCCTTCACCGCCACGCGGTGGAGTGATTGGAAAATCTTGAGGATTGGCCTCCAAGGCTACGCGGAAGCATGCATGGTGCTGAGTGAGGCTGCCTTGTATGCCTTATTCATGGTGTGGCAAAGGGCTGGGTTGGGAGAGGCCATTGGAACCAGGTGAGTGAGCGGCGGCAACCCGGGAGCCCGTGCAGGCGGCCACGGACATGGGCATGGGCATCAGTTTTTTTTCACAATGTTTGAGGCATTTCGGAGAAAGTATATGACGTTCACAACGATGGGGCATATGGCGCGTCAGCCCCATCATTATTGGAGGAGGGGGCAACAATTTTGTGGGGCAATCAGCGGACCGCGAAAGCCGTTGGTGCCGTGGCACACTCCAATGCACCGCCAACAACACCGAGTCCTCTCAATGTGATGGCGCCAACGTACACCCCCGTTGAGAAGGTGTGCAACCGCTGTGCAAGAGTGTGCAAGTGCCGTCGTGCACACACTCCATGTGTCAATGATTGTAGGACAGGCCGGTAAGCGGCCCATGGTGCAACTAGGGTGATGTTTAGCATTGTTTGTTTTTTTCGACATGCATCGCATGCCCCATTGACGGTGCCACACATGAATCCGTTCATTTTCGCTATGGTGTTTGTGAACGCCGAGGTGTTGTGCAACCACACCCTTGCACACCTTGCACCTGTGCCACCGCCCTTCACAGCTCACCGCGACGGACGTGCAGACCGCCATTTTTGTTTGCGACAAGCGTGGCCCCGGTGTGATTGTGAGTGGAGTGTGACCGCCGATCCCCATTGACAAATGGCAGCTCACCATGGAGGGCAAGAAGGGTGGAGGAAATTAGAAAGAAGTGGAAAAAAGATATGAAGGCCGCTCTACGGGAGTTGGACGGGAGCGTGGGAAGCCCGGATCAAGGAACAAAATCGCAACCACGGGTCCGGTCTGAGAAGGCCGCGCCTCACCTCCCTTCCTCAAGTGAGTTTCCATTGGATTTTGCAACGACGCAACAACGGTTCCGGTTGGACAAGGCCGCGCCTCACCTCCCTTCCCCAACGGAGTTTCCATTGGATTTGGCAATGAAGCTCGAGGAAAGGTTTGAGAACGATAGTGAGTTGGGCAACCATATTGCGGATGAGAGTGATTGGGCACCCCCTACGGAACACAAGCCAATGAAGTTGGAGAAGCAAGAGAAGCCCGCACCCCCCCCAGCCACCGCCCGTTCCGCAAGGAGGAAGCCAAAAAGCGTCCCACGTGTCACCAAAGATGATGTTGCTCAAAGCCCAACACGCATTGAAGGAGCGTGTGGCCAACGACACGAATAAGACCAGGAAGAAGAAAGAGGGGCTTGGGGCAAACTCGAGCAAACAAAAGAGACTTGCGTTGGATTTGGATAGCGATACGACGGCTGGAAGTGAGGCATACGAGGAGAAGCCCACCACGAAGAAAAAGAAGGGAGATGGAGGCAAGTGCGCACAACCGAACGCGCCAAAGAAGGAGAAAAGCGCAAAGGCGAGCGTACCGCCACAACCGCAAGCGCAGCACGAAAGTGAGCGCCCGAACCAAGATCCAAAAGAAGAGGAGAGCCCGAATGAAGCAAGTGACCATGGCACACCGCATGCAAATGAGCCTGCCGCACTCCAAAAGGCCACATCCGCCGCGGAGGTGTGACACCGTCGTGTTTACTCGCATTCCATGTTACGTAGCTTGTGCAACTAGTGTGCAACCCTTCTACAACTTGTGCAAGCACTCACTTTTGCGCGGTTGCACACACTTGCACACCGGTTGCACATCTTACCTTCGTAGGACCTCGCGAGGCAACGGCGAAAGGAGGCCGCGAACAAGCGTGCGGAGGCGTGCAAGAAGTTCGGCCTTCCGCCCGGCTGTTGTGTACGATGTTGCTTTTTGGAAGGACCAAATGGTGGCTACCGACTCGCCGTGAGCGGCAAACGCCAACCTCAAAAAGGTGACAAGAAACCAAAGAAAGGACAAGAGTTGGTCCGAATCCCACCGCATTGGGAAGATGATCAGGAGGTGGCGGCAGACGTCATGCGGTCTGTATGCGTCATCCCAGGAAAGACCTCATTTACAAACAAGGACGACACGGTGCAAGCACTGAAAGAGATGAACGGCGGGCACGAGGACAATGGCGTTGGCAAGGAGGACAATGCAGAAGTGGCGGAAGCCAATGAGGACAATGACAAAGTGGTGGAAGCCACCGAGGACAAAGAAAAAGAGACGGTGCCGGATGCCGAGGCCAAGGGTGGTGGCGACGAACCCGATGGCGAGGGCATTGCCGTGTTGGGTGGGGCTGGCAGAGGTGTGATGTAGCCCAATGGTGACGGTGACCGTGACATGCAAAAAATGGACGAAGGGGAGTCCCCACCCAAGGCCGATGAGGAAAAGGTGTGTACTGACGAAAAGGAAGGCACGAAGAAAGAGGGTGAACCCATGCAAGAGGGAGAGCAAGGGGAGGCAAAGCCCACAGAGGATGTGAATGACAAGCCCGCCACCCCAAGTGACACAAGTGTGGCCGTGGCGGAAGAGGGGAAGACCGATGAGGCACCCAAGACGAACACGCCGAAGAAGGAGGGTTTGGATAAAACGCAAAAGCTATGGAGCTCACCACCTCCGCAATGACTAAGCGACACCCTCGTTCAAAAGCTACGTCATGCAAGGGGTTGGGAGACCATTGAGAGACTTGGCACTCACTATCGGAGCCTCCTCCTTGGGGCCATTAAGGCATTTCCAAGCTTTCGCAAGGAGATTGCAATTTCCGCACGGACCTCCAAAATGGAGCCGTTGGTGCGATGTATAAAAGATTTTGTGCGACGACACCTCTTCCATTTGTCCTACACAAGCATTGCTGTTGTGCATGGCGCGGGGAGTGCCCCCATGAACCTTCATACTCATGGCCATGACGATTGTGCTCTCACTGGCGAAATCACCATTGGTGATCTCGATGGGGGATACCTTTTCACGACGGGTTATTTGGGTGGGAAGGAAGTCAAAGCCCGTGCATGGGCACATTGGGGGGAGCGACTTGTATGGGGATGCTTGGTCGATGCAAGAGCCGGCGTCCTTCTCAATGCATATCATTTGCATTGACCTACGCGTTGACTCGGGGAACGCTATGGTATTGCATGCTACACGAGTGCATCCTGGGCACGCTTGACGCCCGTGGTGCGACAAGGACTCCTTGAAATGGGTTTCCATTGTGGTGATGACATGTGATTCCAACGATGGAGGTTGCGTTATTGCTTGTGTTATGTGTGATTTGTAGTGCATTGTCCAAATGTGCTCGCATTGAATGGATTCTTCTTTTTTTTGTAGTACGGTGCGCACCGCGCGTAGCATGGTGGTTGCACACGGTTGCACACCGGTGGACAAGTGCAACCGGTGAAATTGGGGGGTTGCACACGCCAATGGGGGTAGACCAAAAGCAATTTTAATGTGAAATATTGTGGTGTGTGATGGTAAAAAAAATGGTTCTCCTCTCTCTACAACCTATTCATTACACGCAAAACGTGAAAGCGCGATCCCTTTGGTTAGGACGGCATGTCCAAGGGGTTGGCTGTGCAAGGGGGCGGTTGCACAACCCCCGCATTTGGGAATTTTGGGGGGAGGTGTTACATGGGTATGGGACACACTTTTGAGGCATGTGAGAGGTTTGGGTCATAGTACACTAATGGAATATGCCATGAGATATTCGCTAGCACCCAAAGACCACCAAAAAAGAGGGTGAAATGGAAGTTTGTCTCGGTGTGCAAAGGGGGTGTGCAAGTGGCCTATGTCACACTTCATCACAGGGGTTGCACAAGAGTGCCGCCATCTACGTGGGCAAAACGGGTTCCAAGGCTTGCCTCCCAGATACACTTGGTTTTTGTCCATCCGCGGCTGGAGGCCAGGGGGCGACCATTTCCACGTTCCCTCGGGTTCCGCTCAGGCATGAACCTACGTGTACGCAGGCCAATGACCTGGGGGCCTCCGGGCCAACAGTCACCCCTGCAAACACCTCACGGCCGTCCCGGTGTCCAGGGCATTTTCCCAACTTCCTGTGGTCAGACTCCCCATGGTTGGCCAATGGTTCGCCACACCATGTCGACTGGTTTCTCAATCCCACGGGGTTGTTGCTTGGCGCTTTCTGTCGCCCCATTTCCCCTGCTCTGATTTGTTCAAAACCCCGCGATGTCCCGTTCCCCTTTGCCACATCTCGTCAGCGGCGCACTCCCCACGTCCCGTGGTTTCCCGGTCCCAAGGGGCTGTTGCGCGGCCCTTGCCACACCCCTTTCCTGGTGCTGTCGCCTCATCCCATCCCTTTCGAAGCCATAACATTCTCATACATCGTCTAATATGGTCATTTACTCCATTCAGGATACCTACATACTCTAACTTGCACACTAGGACATCCTATAACACAACATTCATAAAAATGGTGTGATGATGGCAATGTTACGCTTTTTGCAAACATTTGTGCAAGTAGTTTATTGCACCGTTTGCACACGGTTGCACTTGTGCAACTACCAATATATGCCTCTCCCTTTCTAGGTACAAGAACCTTATCTGTTGGGTATCCAAGCTTCGCCGTGACCAGGAGGGGCGCCTCCCCGCTAATTGGGAGCACCCCTTTCCATCGTTTGAGGCTTTCAAGATTGCTTGGGGGGAGCTTGGGAGCAAGCAAATCCTAGTCCTAAGCGATTACAATGAGGAGGTAGGTGTCCGTTGGGATCCTAATGAGTTTTTTAAGCATACTTCAACTGAAGACGATATACTTGATACAATGTTTTTGCCGCTTTTGGATGGGGAACAACCATATGTTCTGATCGTTCGGGGTGATGGATTTCCTTGTGCATCTCGCCCCTGGGTGCAATTGGCCATTGGGTTTGCTAACCATGGTCAGAAGGCGCGCACCCTAGCTTAAAATTGGACCAGCCATGTTGCCCTCACAAGTGAGCACGACATCGACGCTCTACGTGCAATTTTTTCAAAGACTTTGGAGGCAATCCAAAGTATTATAAATACTGGATGGATCCTCATTCGTGAAACATGGTGTCGTGCCCGAGTCATGTTAGGTGGTGACTCCCCATGGCTCCGGAAAGTGCTAGGAATTTCGAGCTATTTTCGCATTGGGAGTATTTATACTTACGCGACGTGGTGCGACCACAAGGGAAAGTGCGAGGACCCAAAGTCGCGGCGTTCACCCAAGAGTGACAAAAAAATATATAAACTTCATAAGAAGGGGTTGGATTGTACCACCGCCAAAGGATGTGTGAGTGATCCCTTGTTGCATATAGAGGAACGGTTCAAAGTTGTGGTTATGTGCATATTGCACCTTGTTATTCGGGTTGGTGACTACCTCACCAAATTCATTAGGAAGAAGTGCAAGCACCTTCCGCCGGCCACTAGGGATTGTGTTCAAGGTCGCCTCAATTGTGCCAAGACCAAAATTAGTCTCAAAGGCCATGCCTCTCCAGATGGGGAAGAGACATGGCTGTTGTTGGCAAACTGGCGTCATATTGACAAGGCCATGAAGCTTCCGAACCATGTCATTGATGTGGTTGTACAAATGGCTTCTTTACTTACGGCACTACAAAGTTGGGAGTTCAATTCGAACGCCCTCAATTGTAAATCCATCGCGAAGAAGTTCAAACGAACAATTTGTCCTACCATTCGATCGCCATATTTGTTATGGCTACAATTTGATGCTCCCGAGGTTCTGAAAAAATTCGCATCCACGGGGTTGCGGTATGTTTGGCGGCGACATTGTGGAGTCGCTAAACTACCTCTTCAGGGACCACTTTTTGTGCTCTTTGGCTAGGGGAGGAGGGAAAGGCACAGCAACGGAACGTGACACGCGCCTCGTCACGCAAGCGCTAGAACCCCTCTTCCTCACCAAGGAGATGCCTCGATGGCAACGCGCAAATGCTGATCAGGTGTGTCTCTTCATGTTGCTTGTCATCTAGTACCCGATTGGACCGCCATGTGTTTGGACATGTGCATGTGTGTTGTACGCCAGACGTGGAGCGTGTGCAAGTCTTGTGCAAGTGGTGTGCAACGTGTGCAAGTCCGTTGTTGCATTGTGCAACCCCAGTTGCACACTCTGGTCCCATCTTTCTTTCCGTAGCGGTTGCGCATGGGCGACCATGGATCCACAACTCCAACAACTCCAACAATTATTACAACTTCTACAGGCAAGTGGGAGCGGTAGTGGTAGTGGAGCGTCAAGTAGACCTGTACAAGCAAGTGGGAGCGCGAGTCAAGGGAGCGGAAGTCAAGCGTCGACTAGTAGTGGTTTGACAACGCCAAAGAAACCGCCAGTTGATGAACAAGCGAGCAGCTCAGCAACCGAGCAAACCACCCCGCCTCAATTGCAATCCCACTTCCCATGTAAAAGCAAGTTGTTGGTGCACCATAGTTGTCACATGGACGCCCGGCTTGCCGCTGATAGTTTGGAATGGCGCTGGCTTCGCGATGTAACGCAAAAATATTTGTATAGGCGCTCATTGTGTCATTGGCTCAAGAAGTGCCGGCAAGTCGACCCCTCGGGGGTTATCACGTATCCGTGGCAAGGCTCCGCCCTCACCGCCACGCGGTGGAGTGATTGGAAAATCTTGAGGATTGGCCTCCAAGGCTACGCGGAAGCATGCATGGTGCTGAGTGAGGCTGCCTTGTATGCCTTATTCATGGTGTGGCAAAGGGCTGGGTTGGGAGAGGCGATTGGAACCAGGTGAGTGAGCGGCGGCAACCCAGGAGCCCGTGCAGGCGGCCACGGACATGGGTATGGGCATCAGTTTTTTTTCCACGATGTTTGAGGCATTTCGGAGAAAGTACATGACGTTCACAACGATGGGGCATATGGCGCGTCAGCCCCATCATTATTGGAGGAGGGGGCAACAATTTTGGGAGGCAATCAGCGGACCGCGAAAGCCGTTGGTGCCGTGGCACACTCCAATGCACCGCCAACAACACCGAGTCCTCTCAATGTGATGGCGCCAACGTACACCCCCGTTGAGAAGGTGTGCAACCGCTGTGCAAGGGTGTGCAAGTGCCGTCGTGCACACACTCCATGTGTCAATGATTGTAGGACAGGCCGGTAAGCGGCCCATGGTGCAACTAGGGTGATGTTTAGCATTGTTTCTTCATTTCGACATGCATCGCATGCCCCATTGACGGTCCCACACATGAATCCGTTCATTTTCGCTATGGTGTTTGTGAACGCCGAGGTGTTGTGCAACCACACCCTTGCACACCTTGCACCTGTGCAACCGCCCTTCACAGCTCACCGCGACGGACGTGCAGACCGCCATGTTTGTTTGCGACAAGCGTGGCCCCAGTGTGATTGTGAGTGGAGTGTGACCGCCGATCCCCATTGACAAATGGCAGCTCACCATGGAGGGCAAGAAGGGTGGAGGAAATTAGAAAGAAGTGGAAAAAAGATATGAAGGCCGCTCTACGGGAGTTGGACGGGAGCGTGGGAAGCCCGGATCAAGGGACGAAATCGCAACCACGGGTCCGGTCTGAGAAGGCCGCGCCTCACCTCCCTTCCTCAAGTGAGTTTCCATTGGATTTTGCAACGACGCAACAACGGTTCCGGTTGGACAAGGCCGCGCCTCACCTCCCTTCCCCAACGGAGTTTCCATTGGATTTGGCAATGAAGCTCGAGGAAAGGTTTGAGAACGATAGTGAGTTGGGCAACCATATTGCGGATGAGAGTGATTGGGCACCCCCTACAGAACACAAGCCAATGAAGTTGGAGAAGCAAGAGAAGCCCGCACCCCCCCCAGCCACCGCACGTTCCGCAAGGAGGAAGCCAAAAAGCGTCCCACGTGTCACCAAAGATGATGTTGCTCAAAGCCCAACACGCATTGAAGGAGCGTGTGGCCAACGACACGAATAAGACCAGGAAGAAGAAAGAGGGGCTTGGGGCAAACTCGAGCAAACAAAAGAGACTTGCGTTGGATTTGGATAGCGATACGACGGCTGGAAGTGAGGCAGACGAGGAGAAGCCCGCCAGGAAGAAAAAGAAGGGAGATGGAGGCAAGTGCGCACAACCGAACGCGCCAAAGAAGGAGAAAAGCGCAAAGGCGAGCGTATCGCCACAACCGCAAGCGCAGCACGAAAGTGAGCGCCCGAACCAAGATCCAAAAGAAGAGGAGAGCCCGAATGAAGCAAGTGACCATGGCACACCGCATGCAAATGAGCCTGCCGCACTCCAAAAGGCCACATCTGCCGCGGAGGTGTGACACCGTCGTGTTTACTCGCATTCCATGTTACGTAGCTTGTGCAACTAGTGTGCAACCCTTCTACAACTTGTGCAAGCACTCACTTTTGCGCGATTGCACACACTTGCACACCGGTTGCACATCTTACCTTCGTAGGACCTCGCGAGGCAACGGCGAAAGGAGGCCGCGAACAAGCGTGCGGAGGCGTGCAAGAAGTTCGGCCTTCCGCCCGGTTGTTGTGTACGATGTTGCTTGTTGGAAGGACCGGATGGTGGCTACCGACTCGCCGTGAGCGGCAAACGCCAACCTCAAAAAGGTGACAGGAAACCAAAGAAAGGACAAGAGTTGGTCCGAATCCCACCGCATTGGGAAGATGATCAGGAGGTGGCGGCAGACTTCATGTGGTCTGTATGCGTCGTCCCAGGAAAGACCTCATTTACAAACGAGGACGACACGATGCAAGCACTGAAAGAGATGAACGGCGGGCACGAGGACAATGGCGTTGGCAAGGAGGACAATGCGGAAGTGGCGAAAGTCAATGAGGACAATGACAAAGTGGTGGAAGCCACCGAGGACAAAGAAAAAGAGACGGTGCCGGATGCCGAGGCCAAGGGTGGTGGCGACGAACCTGATGGGGATGGCATTGCCGTTTTGGGTGGGGCTGGCAGAGGCGTGATGTAGCCCAATGGTGACGGTGACCGTGACGTGCAAAAAATGGACGAAGGGGAGTCCCCACCCAAGGCCGATGAGGAAAAGGTGTGTACCGACGAAAAGGAAGGCACGAAGAAAGAGGGTGAACCCATGCAAGAGGGAGAGCAAGAGGAGGCAAAGCCCACAGAGGATGTGAATGACAAGCCCGCCACCCCAAGTGACACAAGTGTGGCCGTGGCGGAAGAGGGGAAGACCGATGAGGCACCCAAGACGAACACGCCGAAGAAGGAGGGTTTGGATAAAACGCAAAAGCTATGGAGCTCACCACCTCCGCAATGACTAAGCGACACCCTCGTTCAAAAGCTACGTCATGCAAGGGGTTGGGAGACCATGGAGAGACATGGCACTTACTATCGGAGCCTCCTCCTTGGGGCCATTAAGGCATTTCCAAGCTTTCGCAAGGAGATTGCAATTTCCGCACGGACCTCCAAAATGGAGCCGTTGGTGCGATGTATAAAAGATTTTGTGCGACGACACCTCTTCCATTTGTCCTACACAAGCATTGCTGTTGTGCATGGCGCGGGGAGTGCCCCCATGAACCTTCATACTCATGGCCATGACGATTGTGCTCTCACTGGCAAAATCACCATTGGTGATCTCGATGGGGGATACCTTTTCACGACGGGTTATTTGGGTGGGAAGGAAGTCAAAGCCCGTGCATGGGCACATTGGGGGGCTGGCTCAGCTAGCACTACACAATCCCCATAGATGGGCCAACTCCTTAAAACCGGTTTGTTTTCTCTGTTTTCTGCTCTTTTGGTGCCCTTTGCTACCTTTCATTGAAACGGGCACCCTCAAAATATACACAAAAATGGTATTATACATGAAGAATGGAATTTTTGACCTCAAATACCCCCCATGGGGTTTGAACCCACACTCTACCAACCTTAGAGTTGTGTTTTTCCTCTAAGCTACTACCTGTCGTCGACGGTCTCAGAGAAAACCGTAGTATAATAAAAAATTTGGAAAATCAGTACTCCTTACATGCTCCAACCACTATTAACCTCCCATGCTCTTCAAACCGGTCACGCGCTCACTGAGTTGTTCAACTAGTGATTTGCTGTACCCAGAGCTTTGATTTCTGATGCAATCCAAAATGTTTTAAGGATATAAAATTTTAACAAAATGACAGAAGGAAATGAGCCACTGGATTTTCACGAGTTCGTGCTGAAATTGCCGGATTCGGCGTGGAACCTGAGTTCTGAGTCGTTGGAACATGCAGCACAGTTGGCGAAGGAAGGCGCAATGAGTGGTCTCAGTCCTTGGCAGGCAGCGTCACTGTATTCCAAACTTACAGGAAAGAAAACACTGGCCACTGTCAAAGACACGATGGCCTTGGTTCGTGATGCCTTACTCACCTTAAAGGGCGACGACATTGGCAGAACAGGAACGTCGTCCCATCGCGAAGACGTCTTCTTGGCATGCGAAACTTTGAGCGGTCCCAAGGACCACGCTGGCCCCGCGTCGGACAAGGAGTCCACGTTCGTGTGGCGCGATGAGGTTCTGTCGCTTCCTTCACGCTTGTCTGCACTCCTGGAAGAGCGAAAGGTTTTGCAAGACGAGTTTCGCAGAAAAAAGATGTTGAAGCACCTGCCAGTGTTCGACGAGTTCCATAGGGCAGCTGTTAATAACGCGCCAACGCACAAACATCCAGCGGACGCGGAGAAGCGTCGTTGGGAACAACAGGTAAAAGACGCCATGCGAGTCCTGGGAGTAGTCTTAGCACGCGAAGATGACACAACGGTAGCTCTGGAAGCACCTGTTTCATTGGTACTATGTGAACATTTGTTTGCAATGTTGGGTGCGTTGGACTACAGCATCCAAAGCTCCCGGCGAGTGGCAGTAGATAAATGGTTTGAACAACCTGCGATTGCACCAGAGTTACTCTCGAAGGATGACATGTCACTACTTCAGTCGCGCAACAAATTACAAAAAGACCTGAGAGGCACGCGTTTCTCCCCTTACTCGCATCGTAGTTCTTTCCGTTCGTTTTCAACACGAGGTCGTTTTGATCCACGGAAATCTGGCAAAGGAGGCAAAGGCAAAGGTAAGGGTTTCACCCAAAGATTTGTGCGACGTAACGACAAGTTAGATGAACGACCACAGCAGTAGCTTGACTGTAGAGGATTTATTGGCACCAGCCGTGTGCGTGCCACCGCCGATCCATCCCCACATGCCACTCCATTTGCGCTGTCGTGCACAATTGCATGAATGGGAAACGTTGAAGGACACATACGCGGCGTCAGTGATTCGCAATGGGCTGCAGCTTGATTGGGTTGACGGTTTTGATCCGGATCGGCCAACCGACAACTTCCGTCCTCGTTCTTCCCACGCAGAGGTAACCGACCCTGAATTGGTAAAACACGTGTTGGATGCAGTGCAACAGGGTTGCATGGAACGCGTCGAGCGCAAAGACATTAAGTGTTGTGCAAGTATGTTCGCAGTGGACAAAGCGTCAGACGAGGCACATCCTGAGGGAGGCCGTCGACCTATCACCAATTTGAAGAACGTGAACCAGTTTGTACAGACCACCTACTTTCGTTTGGTCACTCTGTGGGGCATTTTACCGTTCTTGAGACCCGGTCAGTATGCTTGCAAAATTGACCTGAAAAGTGCTTATTTTCACATGGGTATCCATCCGCAGGATCGACCTTATTTGGGGGTCTACGTCGACGGTGAATTTTACAGGTGGTGCGTTTTGCCGTTTGGATGAAACGTTGCACCACGGGAATGGCAACGCCTCATGCAACCAATTTTAAATGCCGTGCGCGAACGCGGAGCACTCGTTTGGGTCTACTTGGACGATTGGCTCATCATTGGCAATACTTACCGTGAATGTCTGGAACACACACGTTTTTTGGTACAACTTTCGCATGGGTTGGGTATATTGGTCAATGTCCAAAAATCATGTTTGGAGCCGTCTCAAGAAATTATAATGCTTGGTTTTATGCTAAACTTCAGGGAAGGATTCGTCGCGGTACCTCCAAAGCGCCTACAAGCAATTTTTCGGGACGTGAACAGACTGGCACACAGTCACACACCATCAGTGAGGCGATGCGCCTCCGTTCTTGGAAGAATCCGTTCCTTGTTGTTCGCCATGCCCATATCCGACTCCTCAGCGACGCCCTGGCGGTGCACGTGGCGGTGGCAGTCCAGGCTGGCTGGGAGGCAGACGTGGCGCTCCCGGAGCGCGTGTCACGTCAGTTGATGGATCTGGCGGACGAGTTACACCAGTGGAAGGGACGCACCTTCGTAGTTTCCATGGGTCACGTCAGGGACATGTACTCGGACGCGTCAGATCTGGCGTGGGGCGGAGTCCTTCAAGGGAATGCCCAAGCAGCGTTCGGTTGGTTCCTGAATCGAGAGGAACACATAAACGTCAAAGAGTTCAGGGGAGCCCTACTTACGATTCAAGCGTATGCGCTGAGGGACACCACGCTGCGATTTTTCACCGACTCAATGGTCCTTTACTGGTATCTCCGCAAGTGGGGAGGTCGCAAGCCGCGGTTCAACGCATTGATTCTCCAACTGTGGAATTTTACACAAGCCAATCGCATCGAGATTCAACCGTTTTACGTGCACACCTCGGTGAATCCGGCGGACATTTGGTCTCGGCTTCGTTGGACACCGTCGGAGGCTACCTTCCCGTCGGACGTGTTGACTTGGATCCTGGAGGAGTTCAAAAGTTGGATTCAGCCCGAAATCGATTGGATGTCAAGGAGTTCCAATGCGGTGTGCAGCAAGTTCGTCAGTCCGTGTCCTCAGCCGGGGGCTTACGCCATCGATGTCTTCTCCCAGAATCTAACTTTACTTTCACCGGGGTGGGTCTTCCCGCCGTTCAAGCACATACCTCAGTTGGTCAACAAAGTGTTGGAGTCACCAGGGGTGAAGGTTCTCATGGCTCTGCCGTACAGGCCGCGCGAGGTTTGGTGGAACCTATTGATGAAACACGTGAAGTTCGCAGTGAACACGTCGGAGTTCCGTTTGCAAATGCCAGACGGCACGGAGACACAACCACGTTTCGTGTTGACCTTGGCGTATGTTTGCGTGAATACTATCAATTGCGAGGAGCTACCAACGAAAAGGCGACGCTTATCATCAATGAAATCGGGAAAGACACCTTGAAACGTTACAATTCTGCGTGGCACATGTTTGGTACGTTCTTGTTACAAGACGCGGCGCTTGCTCCACTGTTAAAGGTGGAGCGCTTTGGTCAAATCCCACTGATGACGGTGGCGGTGCAACTTTTAAAGTTTTCACGCACGCATTCTTTAAGTGCTGGGCGTATGGCGTATTCAGCAGTGTGTTCATTCCCGTGCTTTTCGCAACTACGTTTCGAGGGTATGCTACGCAACTTGAAACGTGACTGGTTCGTCACTGTTCCTCATTATCATCGTTTCTATGATGTACGGCGTCTTATACAAGTCATGCATCAGCAACCTGTGGAGACGGAAGCTCAGCTGCGCTTGCAAGCCATTTTGTCCTTGAGATTCTTTGCCTTGTTCCGAGGCGTTGATCTGGCGCGATCACGTAGGGATATCCAACGCGCTGCTCAGCCTTGGTTCATTTCTGCTAAGCGCAAAGGGAGGAGATACTATGCACGTTATCCTATTCACAATGTTACGCCACCGTCAATTGATCCGCAGCGCTGCTTAGCGCGTTATTTGGAGGCTACTGGTGATTACGAGGGTTCTGAGATTTTTGTGTCCCTACGAAAGCCACTGAAGCCTTTATCATCTGATACCATCAACGGTCTCACTACTCGCTGGTTAAGGAAACACCTACTGGAATTGGGGGAACTGGAGACGGATTCGTTTTCCGCGCATTCTACACGAGGAGCAGCAGCAACTGCACTAATCTATCTTGGCGTGGATCCACATGTGGTAGCAGCATTGGGTGATTGGTCCTGTTACGATACATTCAGGAAGTTTTACGACAGGACCAGAGCTCTGTTGCGCATCACGCAAGTTCTGGTCCCTCCTGATCTGGCGACTGGAGAAGCGGCGCGCGCTTCGCGCCTGGCGATTAATTAATTCTTATATAAGGGTTCAGTTCACGGGAGCTCAGTTCTTCCGTTCTGTTGCCCATATATGGGGATTGTGTAGTGCTAGCTGAGCCAGCTCGGATTTACCCGAATAGGTGAGGAGGAAAGAAGAGATGGCAAAGCAATAGCACTACACAAGACACATATATGCCCCCCCTGTCCCTCCCCTAAGTTCTTCGCTCACCGTGAAAAGCAGTTGACACTTGGGTCGTCGGTTGCCACGGTTTTAAGAGCATGGGAGGTTAATAGTGGTTGGAGCATGTAAGGAGTATTGATTTTCCAAATTTTTTATTATACTACGTTTTTCTCTGAGACCGTCGACGACAGGTCGTAGCTTAGAGGAAAAACACAACTCTAAGGTTGGTAGAGTGTGGGTTCAAACCCCATGGGGGGTATTTGAGGTCAAAAATTTCATTTTTCATGTATAATACCATTTTTGTGTATATTTTGAGGGTGCCCGTTTCAATGAAAGGTAGCAAAGGGCACCAAAAGAGCAGAAAACAGAGAAAACAATGATAGAAATAAAAAGCCCAAGAAAATGTTTTCCACTCTCGTTGATTGTGGTTGACGCCAAAGCTGACCTCCAAACCAAAGCAAGCAACGGGCACGGCCAAGGTCTCTCTCAGAAATTGATTGGGTTTGAACCGGTTTCGCCTCTACGGGCCTCCTCAGCAAACAAACATGGCTGAAACACAGAAATATGCACAGCGAAAATGGCATAATTCCAAAAACAGACAATACAATGTGAAACATGCCGAAAACTCAGCGATAGTCTATATTATCTCATTCCTAAGTGACATCAAACTCAGTATTAGCGGCCCTGCAATGCGGCGCGCGCCGCTGTCCTGAAAAATCGCTTGACAGAAGTTAATGGTCTGAGAATAGCATATAGTTTGGCACTGTGTTTTAGAAAGGGCAATCGGCGTGACAGGCAGTGAACAACACGTGGCCATGACACCGGCACCGCTGAGTGATGCCACGCCCTCAGGACATGTACACGGGGGATTCCCACCCACCCACCACCCCCATGTTCCACACCATCAACAGACTGTTCACACTGTGACAGTGAAGGAGAAGATCCAGGCAAAATCTGATTAGTGACTCGCTGGCGTCGCGGGATTAGTACCCTATCACGGTCTTCCCAGGTCAACAGATTGGACCGAATCACAGCCTCAGGATAATCAAGGAAAGACAGTGCAGTGACCAATCTCAAGCGGCAAACCCTAAAGAACGACTGCTCAGAACATATGCGGAGATATCTAATACACTCCCCCCTGATCCACTTGCATTTGATGTGTCTGGGTAAGTTTGATCGCCACGGTAGATACGCACAACTGTGGGAAGCTTTCCAATACACGCTGGTGCGAAGTGGGGTCACAGAAACAACCAGGACATCCAGGAATGGTACGTTACCATGCGCTGCATTTACACAGAAAGAAAAGGGTAAATGTGGCGGGTAAACCTGCTTGAGCTTGTCCTGAATGTTAGCTACAGACACTGAGATGGGGTGTAGCAGTAAACCGTCGTCAATGTAACGGAACAGATGGAGATGTGGTGGCAGGGGGTTTTGCAATTCATACATCCTGAGCACCAACTGTGCCCAAGCAGGGGCACAGTTGGTGCCCATGGCGAATCCAACCAGCTGCAAAAATACCCCTATGCCCTCATTCAGAAAAATGCAATGGTGGAATACCACATTCATCAGGAATTTCCCCAGAAACATTGAATCATCTGGTTCGTTGTTCATGTATGGGAAATACTCTAGTTGGGAAGAAACGAAGTCCTGATCCAGGTCCCCGAAGAAACAACTGATCATAGACAATTCCTGGCTAGATAACGCACTGGACATATCATCTAGGTGTCGGATAACAAAGCGTCGCCACCAGTCACAAGCCTTGGCAATGTCTGACCATTTGAAATGCGTGTATAGGGCATCAAAATCATAGGAAGACGCCACCCATTCACGGCCATCGGCAAAGCCCTGTGGGTCCTGACTCAGGTGTCTCAACCGACCTAGCAGGTCTATTGTATCCAGCAAAGGTGCGCTCAGCGGGTTTAGAGCACGGTCAGCCTTTAATAATATGGTTCCACACGTGGCAAGGAAAATCGAGCATGGTGTTGTTGCCCAGCGGTGCATACCCACCACCGGGCGCGAAGGGAATCTACCAATCGAAGAGAGGCCAAAACCCTGTTTGTGAGTTTTTGCTAACAGGTAGAACACCGGCAATTTAGGAGGGGGCTGGTTGTCGAAAAACTGTTGCAGAAACTCCGTGAGTGACTCGGGCAAGCATGGGATTGCAATCATAGCCAATCTGTGTTGCCAAAGTTTGGCTTTTTCCTCCCATTCAGTCACCGTAGATGTGTCACCCAACATGCGGTAAACGGGCTTGTCATTGAGTGTACTCGACATGTGACAAGAGGCCTCATGCAGATACGCACCTTTAGAGACAATGATTGATCCACCATCTTTATCAGTAGGCACCACGATGTGGGAAGATAAGAAATCATTCATTTTGTCCTTACACAACGACACACCACGTTTTGGGTTGTCCCCATTCACCAAATGTTCCAAGTACAACCGAAGTTGGTTCGCCACCGTACCGAAGGCACTATCTATGCGGCTTACCTCATGCGGTATCGCTTGTTCCACAACTGGGGGCGGGGAAGTTCCTTTGCGCACGTACATGCGTTTATAGGGGAAGGATTCAAAGGGAGGGTAGTGGGATTGTTTGGATGACGGATGTTTTTGGTGGTATACATGCCAAACCAATACCCTTCTAAGTTCGAGAAATTCATGAGTCAATTTTCGTGACATGTTGGAAAGGAAATGACGGGGGTCGGGAAAGGGTACAAATTTATTACCCAACTTCATAAGCAATGACAAATGATTTGGGACGTCGCCAATAACGTCGCCTTTGAGCACCGGGACTTCATCCTTGACCCTGCGTTCAAGGGCAAAATGTGTAGAGCGGCGTTTTAAGCGGCGCCATTCACTCTTCCTTTGCGCTTGGCGTTCGGAGTGTCGCCGCTCTTTCCGCGTCGTTTTCTCTTGCCCTTCTCCGCGGGTTCCACGGGTTTCTTCTTTCCCCGACGAATGCGTGGCCGCTTTTTGACCAAAGTGCGGCGTTTCTTTTTGGGGCCGGTCTTTGCGGCGTTGGCGGACGAAGTAGAACCATGACTCTTGTGGAAGTTTTTTGAATTCTTCGAGTTTTTTGAGTCATTCGTGTTTTGGTTCACCTTTTCGGACCGAGTGTTCAATAAATTGTGCACCGCCTTCGTCAACAAAGTCACTTGGTTGTAAACCCGGCGAGTGGCAGTAGATAAATGGTTTGAACAACCTGCGATTGCACCAGAGTTACTCTCGAAGGATGACATGTCACTACTTCAGTCGCGCAACAAATTACAAAAAGACCTGAGAGGCACGCGTTTCTCCCCTTACTCGCATCGTAGTTCTTTCCGTTCGTTTTCAACACGAGGTCGTTTTGATCCACGGAAATCTGGCAAAGGAGGCAAAGGCAAAGGTAAGGGTTTCACCCAAAGATTTGTGCGACGTAACGACAAGTTAGATGAACGACCACAGCAGTAGCTTGACTGTAGAGGATTTATTGGCACCAGCCGTGTGCGTGCCACCGCCGATCCATCCCCACATGCCACTCCATTTGCGCTGTCGTGCACAATTGCATGAATGGGAAACGTTGAAGGACACATACGCGGCGTCAGTGATTCGCAATGGGCTGCAGCTTGATTGGGTTGACGGTTTTGATCCGGATCGGCCAACCGACAACTTCCGTCCTCGTTCTTCCCACGCAGAGGTAACCGACCCTGAATTGGTAAAACACGTGTTGGATGCAGTGCAACAGGGTTGCATGGAACGCGTCGAGCGCAAAGACATTAAGTGTTGTGCAAGTATGTTCGCAGTGGACAAAGCGTCAGACGAGGCACATCCTGAGGGAGGCCGTCGACCTATCACCAATTTGAAGAACGTGAACCAGTTTGTACAGACCACCTACTTTCGTTTGGTCACTCTGTGGGGCATTTTACCGTTCTTGAGACCCGGTCAGTATGCTTGCAAAATTGACCTGAAAAGTGCTTATTTTCACATGGGTATCCATCCGCAGGATCGACCTTATTTGGGGGTCTACGTCGACGGTGAATTTTACAGGTGGTGCGTTTTGCCGTTTGGATGAAACGTTGCACCACGGGAATGGCAACGCCTCATGCAACCAATTTTAAATGCCGTGCGCGAACGCGGAGCACTCGTTTGGGTCTACTTGGACGATTGGCTCATCATTGGCAATACTTACCGTGAATGTCTGGAACACACACGTTTTTTGGTACAACTTTCGCATGGGTTGGGTATATTGGTCAATGTCCAAAAATCATGTTTGGAGCCGTCTCAAGAAATTATAATGCTTGGTTTTATGCTAAACTTCAGGGAAGGATTCGTCGCGGTACCTCCAAAGCGCCTACAAGCAATTTTTCGGGACGTGAACAGACTGGCACACAGTCACACACCATCAGTGAGGCGATGCGCCTCCGTTCTTGGAAGAATCCGTTCCTTGTTGTTCGCCATGCCCATATCCGACTCCTCAGCGACGCCCTGGCGGTGCACGTGGCGGTGGCAGTCCAGGCTGGCTGGGAGGCAGACGTGGCGCTCCCGGAGCGCGTGTCACGTCAGTTGATGGATCTGGCGGACGAGTTACACCAGTGGAAGGGACGCACCTTCGTAGTTTCCATGGGTCACGTCAGGGACATGTACTCGGACGCGTCAGATCTGGCGTGGGGCGGAGTCCTTCAAGGGAATGCCCAAGCAGCGTTCGGTTGGTTCCTGAATCGAGAGGAACACATAAACGTCAAAGAGTTCAGGGGAGCCCTACTTACGATTCAAGCGTATGCGCTGAGGGACACCACGCTGCGATTTTTCACCGACTCAATGGTCCTTTACTGGTATCTCCGCAAGTGGGGAGGTCGCAAGCCGCGGTTCAACGCATTGATTCTCCAACTGTGGAATTTTACACAAGCCAATCGCATCGAGATTCAACCGTTTTACGTGCACACCTCGGTGAATCCGGCGGACATTTGGTCTCGGCTTCGTTGGACACCGTCGGAGGCTACCTTCCCGTCGGACGTGTTGACTTGGATCCTGGAGGAGTTCAAAAGTTGGATTCAGCCCGAAATCGATTGGATGTCAAGGAGTTCCAATGCGGTGTGCAGCAAGTTCGTCAGTCCGTGTCCTCAGCCGGGGGCTTACGCCATCGATGTCTTCTCCCAGAATCTAACTTTACTTTCACCGGGGTGGGTCTTCCCGCCGTTCAAGCACATACCTCAGTTGGTCAACAAAGTGTTGGAGTCACCAGGGGTGAAGGTTCTCATGGCTCTGCCGTACAGGCCGCGCGAGGTTTGGTGGAACCTATTGATGAAACACGTGAAGTTCGCAGTGAACACGTCGGAGTTCCGTTTGCAAATGCCAGACGGCACGGAGACACAACCACGTTTCGTGTTGACCTTGGCGTATGTTTGCGTGAATACTATCAATTGCGAGGAGCTACCAACGAAGAGGCGACGCTTATCATCAATGAAATCGGGAAGGACACCTTGAAACGTTACAATTCTGCGTGGCACATGTTTGGTACGTTCTTGTTACAAGACGCGGCGCTTGCTCCACTGTTAAAGGTGGAGCGCTTTGGTCAAATCCCACTGATGACGGTGGCGGTGCAACTTTTAAAGTTTTCACGCACGCATTCTTTAAGTGCTGGGCGTATGGCGTATTCAGCAGTGTGTTCATTCCCGTGCTTTTCGCAACTACGTTTCGAGGGTATGCTACGCAACTTGAAACGTGACTGGTTCGTCACTGTTCCTCATTATCATCGTTTCTATGATGTACGGCGTCTTATACAAGTCATGCATCAGCAACCTGTGGAGACGGAAGCTCAGCTGCGCTTGCAAGCCATTTTGTCCTTGAGATTCTTTGCCTTGTTCCGAGGCGTTGATCTGGCGCGATCACGTAGGGATATCCAACGCGCTGCTCAGCCTTGGTTCATTTCTGCTAAGCGCAAAGGGAGGAGATACTATGCACGTTATCCTATTCACAATGTTACGCCACCGTCAATTGATCCGCAGCGCTGCTTAGCGCGTTATTTGGAGGCTACTGGTGATTACGAGGGTTCTGAGATTTTTGTGTCCCTACGAAAGCCACTGAAGCCTTTATCATCTGATACCATCAACGGTCTCACTACTCGCTGGTTAAGGAAACACCTACTGGAATTGGGGGAACTGGAGACGGATTCGTTTTCCGCGCATTCTACACGAGGAGCAGCAGCAACTGCACTAATCTATCTTGGCGTGGATCCACATGTGGTAGCAGCATTGGGTGATTGGTCCTGTTACGATACATTCAGGAAGTTTTACGACAGGACCAGAGCTCTGTTGCGCATCACGCAAGTTCTGGTCCCTCCTGATCTGGCGACTGGAGAAGCGGCGCGCGCTTCGCGCCTGGCGATTAATTAATTCTTATATAAGGGTTCAGTTCACGGGAGCTCAGTTCTTCCGTTCTGTTGCCCATATATGGGGATTGTGTAGTGCTAGCTGAGCCAGCTCGGATTTACCCGAATAGGTGAGGAGGAAAGAAGAGATGGCAAAGCAATAGCACTACACAAGACACATATATGCCCCCCCTGTCCCTCCCCTAAGTTCTTCGCTCACCGTGAAAAGCAGTTGACACTTGGGTCGTCGGTTGCCACGGTTTTAAGAGCATGGGAGGTTAATAGTGGTTGGAGCATGTAAGGAGTATTGATTTTCCAAATTTTTTATTATACTACGTTTTTCTCTGAGACCGTCGACGACAGGTCGTAGCTTAGAGGAAAAACACAACTCTAAGGTTGGTAGAGTGTGGGTTCAAACCCCATGGGGGGTATTTGAGGTCAAAAATTTCATTTTTCATGTATAATACCATTTTTGTGTATATTTTGAGGGTGCCCGTTTCAATGAAAGGTAGCAAAGGGCACCAAAAGAGCAGAAAACAGAGAAAACAAACCGGTTTTAAGGAGTTGGCCCATATATGTGTCTTGTGTAGTGCTATTGCTTCGCCATCTCTTCTTTCCTCCTCACCTATTCGGGTAAATCCGAGAGCGACTTGTATGGGGATGCTTGGTCGATGCAAGAGCTGGCGTCCTTGTCAATGCATATCATTTGCATTGACCTACGCGTTGACTCTGGGAACGCTATGCTATTGCATGCTACACGAGTGCATCTTGGGCACGCTTGACGCCCGTGGTGCGACAAGGACTCCTTGAAATGGGTTTCCATTGTGGTGATGACATGTGATTCCAACGATGGAGGTTGCGTTCTTGCTTGTGTTATGTGTGATTTGTAGTGCATTGTCCAAATGTGCTCGTATTGAATGGATTCTTCTTTTTTTTGTACTACGGTGCGCACCGCGCGTAGCATGGTGGTTGCACACGGTTGCACACGGGTGGACAAGTGCAACCGGTGAAATTGGGGGGTTCCACACACCAATGGGGGTAGACCAAAAGCAATTTTAATGTGAAATATTGTGGTGTGTGATGGTAAAAAACATGGTTCTCCTCTCTCTACAACCTATTCATTACACGCAAAACGTGAAAGCGCGGTCCCTTTGGTTAGGATGGCATGTCCAAGGGGTTGGTTGTGCAAGGGGGTGGTTGCACAACCCCCGCATTTGGGAATTTTGGGGGGGGGTGTTACATGGGTATGGGACACACTTTTGAGGCATGTGAGAGGTTTGGGTCATAGTACACTAATGGAATATGCCATGAGATATTCGCTAGCACCCAAAGACCACCAAAAAAGAGGGTGAAATGAAAGTTTGTTTCGGTGTGCAAAGGGGGTGTGCAAGTGGCCCATGTCACACTTCATCACAGGGGTTGCACAATAGTGCCGCCATCTACGTGGGGGAAACAGGTTCCAAGGGTTGCCTCCCAGATACACTTGGATTTTGTCCATCCGCGGCTGGAGGCCAGGGGGCGACCATTTCCACGTTCCCTCAGGTTCCGCTCAGGCCTGAACCTACGTGTACGCAGGCCAATGACCTGGGGGCCTCCGGGCCAACAGTCACCCCTGCAAACACCTCACGGCCGTCCCGGTGTCCAGGGCATTTTCCCAACTTCCCGTGGTCAGACTCCCCATGGTTGGCCAATGGTTCACCACACCAGGCGGCTGGTTTCTCAATCCCACGGGGTTGTTGCTTGGCGCTTTCTGTCGCCCCATTTCCCCTGCTCTGATTTGTTCAAAACCCCGCGATGTCCCGTTCCCCTTTGCCACATCCCGTCAGCGGCGCACTCCCCACGTCCCGTGGTTTCCCGGTCCCAAGGGGCTGTTGCGCGGCCCTTGCCACACCCCTTTCCTGGTGCCGTCGCCTCATCCGATCCCTCATCCCGTCTTTACACCCCAGCGGGCTGCCAGCAACCCTGTGGCTCGGGCCTCCTAAGGGTGGACCGTTTGGTGCTCCTTGCACGGGTCGCTCCTATCCCATCTCTTTTTCTTTCCCATGTGTTGCGCTCTCCTGACCAGCCCCGGCTGATCGAGTCCGGGACGTCTGGCCACATTTCTCATGGGAAGGCCCTATTGGCCTACCAGGGTAATGGCACGAGAACACAGCGCCGCTAAGCGGATGTGGCCCACCAGGGAGGCCCCTACATGTACCCCTGCTAGGGCTTGCAGGGGAGGTGCTCTCTGTATGCGTGCACCGCTCTGTGGTCTAGCCGTCCTTGACGTTGTCGTTCAGACTTCGCCATCCCTGGCGGAAGGCCCTCCTGATGTTCGTCCCTCGCCATTCCTGGCTGAGGGTCCTTCATTCTTCTGTCTCCGCTATTACTGACTCCGGCTTATTGCTGTTTGTGTGATCTGCGCCCTAGGTTAAGCAGGGGGCGCGGCCCTAGTGATCTATATTTGTTTGGGCAAAAGAACACAGCGCTTTTTTTTCTTTTGCGGCTGTGGCCTAGCAGGGACGCCACTACATGTACCCTTGCCAGGGCTGGGAGAGATTGAGTGCTCTGTATATGTGCTCTTGCTCAGACAGGCGTTCAGCCCCGGATGATCCAGACCGGGACACCAGGCCGCCACTTGTCCCTGGATGATCCAGTCCGGAGGGCAACGGCTCCTGCTGCTTGTTCCGCCCCGGATGATCCAGTGCGGGGCGTCAGGTCTCATTTCACCGAATGATGCTATTGTCGTGTTTTGGCCGGTCCTTCTTGTTTTGCCCCGGATAATCCAGTCCAGGGCAGTCCATGGTCTCTTCACGGCATCGCTGCTTCACCACGGCTTTGTCCAGGTCTCAGCATCACTGCATCACCACAGGCGCCTCCTTCTCCCTACTGCACGGCTTCCACGCGGCCTCGTCCTCCTGGCTGCTGCTCCGCATCACCACGGCCTCGTCCACTTGTCTACATCACTGCATCACCACAGCCTTGTCCTACTCATTATTTCCCTGCATCTCCTCGGCCTCGTCCTCATCTCCGCTTCTCTGCATCATGACGGCCTTGTCCTCCTGGCTGCATCTCTGCATCACCGCAACCTCATCCATAGGTCTGGTTCTCTGTTTCAGCCCGGCCCGTCCTCATTTATGCTGCACTGCATCTCCTCAGCCTCTTCCTCATCTCTGTATCACTGCATCTCCATTACGTAGTCTCTTGCGCTGCATCCGGACGTGACTCCATCGCTGCACCACCTTGGCCTCAGCTTCATGTCTCCTTCGGTTCTGGCGGCCCCTTTCCCCTGGACTCTCCAGTAGGTAAGTAAGTAAGGGCGGCCGCGTCCGGAGCCTCATCTGACATCCCCTTGTTTGTTTTATATGGTGGCTGCCTCTGGCGGGAAGGGGTGCTCTCCCCCATCAGTTCCCCTGCCGTGTCTCCTCACGGCTGGGAACTTGTACCAGGTTCCCTTGGAGAATGACCAGTGGTAGGTTCCCTTCTGCCGCTGCCCTCACGGGCGCACCTTCCGGGCCCCTGTCGAAGAATCCCCTGGTCTTCCCCCCCAGCACAGCCTATAGGGTGCCTGCAGGCGGGTTTGCTGTGGATAGCCGTCGCTGACAGCGCAGCATTGCTCTCAGCCACATTCCACCACCCCCCATCGCTCACGGGTTGGAGTACCTACTCGTCTCCGGGATGTAATTGCGTGTCGTCCATCCGCAGCCGGAGGCCAGGGCGCGACCGTTTCCACGTTCCCCGGGGTCCCGCTCATGCGTGAACCTACGTGTACTCGGGCCCTCGAGCTGGGGGCCTCAACGTCAGCCCTCACCCCTGCAGACACCTCACGGCCGTCCCGGGGTTCAGGGCATTGTCCAAACTTGCCGTGGCCAAGTTTCTCCATGGTTGGCCCAGGGTTCCCCACTCCATGGCGACTGGTTTCCCAGTCCCACGGGCGTCTTGCTTCGTGCTTGCTGTCGTATGTTGCCTGTCCCGCTGCATCTGCAGCCCCGCGTTGTCCCTTTCCCCTTTGCCACATCCCGCCACTGGCCCTGTCCCGTGGTTGTGGCGGGCAGCGTGCCTCTCTGGCTTGCCTGTTGGCCTGGCGTTGGTGCGCCTCGCCTCGTCCCTTTTCGTCTCTCACACTGTGCCGGTTGGTTGTCCCGTTGCCGTGGTGCCTTCCCCTACTGGGGGCTTTCGCCTCCGGATTTACTGGGCGGCTGCACAGAGCACGTGGAGGCCGGTCGAGAACCGGGCACATGGTGCCTGCCGCTGGCTCTGCCGCGGCGGGGGCGCTGGGCTCGCTCAGCGTTGTACCCGTTCGGGGCCCCGCGTTGGGGTTATCTCTGCCGGGTCCCTCCGCCGTTGGTCTAGGGCTGCCTGCGCTGCAGTGTTTTGGCGTGTGTCCACCCGGTCACTCAGGCGTCTCGTTTCCCGTGCCGTCCGTCATTCGACGGTGGACTCAGCCGTTGCACCGGGGCTGTATTGTGTGGACGCCAACACCTCCCTATTTGGGTCGGAGAACGCCACACCCGGGTTCCGTGCCCGTGTGCGTGTGCCCGCGCTTCTTCGCCGGGCCGAGCGGGCCGCCCTCCCGAGCGCCTTTTGGTGCGCCTTTTCTTTTGGCTGTTGTCTTGTTCTTTTTCGCTCTGCCCCCTCCGGGCTGGGGGTTGCCCTTGCCTTGTTTTTTTTTCCCTCCTTTCTTTTTTGATTTTGTTTCCTCGCACCCCCGTTGCTTGTCGCCCCACTGTCTTCATCTTTTTGTGCTTTCCGTCCCGGGCTGCCCTTGGCCTTGGCGCTCTCCGGTTATGTCTGCCCGTCCCCAGCCCCCCCCCCCAACACCGGCGCCTTTTTTTTTGGTTTTGAATTTTTGCTGGGCGTTCCCCTTGTTATCGTTTTGCCCCTCCCTGACACACACACACCCCTTTTTTTTGCTTTTGTTTCCTTGCTGTGTGGTCCCTTTGTTTCTTTGCCCCCCCCCACTTTTTTTTGCCCTCGCCACTTCTGTATTTTTTTTCTTTGGTTTTTTCAGGGAGGGTCTGATACTCCATTTCACCCCCCTTGTGGCTGGTGCCCCGGCCGTTGTGTGTCCTCCTGTGTTGTTGTGGTGCTCTGTGTGTGCTCTTGCTGGTGCACGGAGGGATCCCTCCTGTGTCTCGCTTTCTGCCCTGCTGCCGCGCTGCACCCGTTGCTTGCCTCGTCTTCTGGCCGTGTGTCGCTGCTTGCCTTGTTGTCCTGTTCGCTTGTGCCCCCTTCTCTGTACTCTGGTTCCGTCCCCCTGCTTCTTCCCCCCCCCCCCCTGCTCTTTGGTTCTTTTTTGGTTTTTCTTGTTTCTGTCTGCTGTTTGTTCCTTTCGGGGGGGCGGGGGGCGGGGTCAGGTTGCTGCCACGCGCCTTTGTTGCTCGCCCTGCATGGCTGTGTGCCGTGCTGTTTCTTTTGGTGGCATGTGTTTCCTTGTTGTGGTGCGCGTTGTGGTGGTGCTGGTGTTGCCCCCCCCCCCCCCGCCCCCGGCCGTTCATTTCGTGGTTTGTGGTGTTTATCGTCTCGGCAGCCCCGTTTTTTTGCGTATTCCTGTTTCTTGCTGTGCCCTGCTCTCGCCTGTGGACGTGGTCCGCTGTGTGGTGTGTGTGCTGCCGTGCTGTGCCGTGCTGGGGTGCTGTCCGGTGCGGTGGTTCGTTGTGTGGTCTCGTTGCTTGTTGTCCTGAAGTGTTGCTGGCTGCGCTGTTTTTTCCTTTCTTTGGCTCTGTGCAGTCCCTGCGTGCCCTCTTGTTCGGTGCGATTCTGCGCTTGGTTGCTGTCCCTTGTGTGACGTGCTGTGCTGCACCGGGCGGTTCTTGTGCTCCCGCTGTCGGCTGCATTCCTGGGCTGTGTCCTGTTGTGCTGTCGTTGTGTTGTCTTGTGTTGTCGCGTGTTGTTGTGCAATCTGGGGTGCTGGTCTGGGCTGTTCTTGTGTTGTGGTGTCTGGTGTTGTGGCGTTCCTCCTTGTGGTTCTTTGTGTTGATGTTTTTCTGTTGTTCGTTGCCCTGTCTCCTGTCCTGGCGCGGCCTGCCTGGGTGTGGCGCAGTTGTGCCCTGTGGCGCTCCTTGGGGTCTGCTGTGCTGTTTATCCCTGTGTTGTGTTTGGTGGCGTGTCTTGTGCGGTGCTGTGGTGTGCTGTGCTGACGTGCCTGTGTCCTGTCGCCCTGTGCTGTGTTTCGCAGTTTTTTGGTCGATGGTTGGTGCCTGGTCTAACTGCTGTTCTTTTCCTGCCCTTCTGTGTTGGTCTGGGCTGTTTCTGTCCGTGTCTGCTGCCCGCTGTGGTCTTCCCGTGGCATGTGTTGTTGCTGGTGTTCCTGTCTGGCTGTGTGGCCCACTGCCAAGTTGTGTGTTGTGGTTTGTTGTGATACCCTGGTCCCCTGTACTATGTCCTGTGGTGCCGTGTGTCTGTGTGGTGCCGTGCTGTGGTGCCGTGCTGTCTTTTTTGTTTCGCTGGCGGTGTTTGTTTGTTCTCGCTGCCTTTTCTTTCCTCTCCAAGCAAGAAAATGCATAAATGAGAAAAGAATGTGTCTGTCCCCCGAACCTGTGGTGTCCGTGCACCAACACGTTTGGAAACCCAATCAGTATGTGCATGCAAACCCCCACTGATGGGCTGTGATTGGGTGCACTTCAGTTCAGAATTGAATACACCTACCATTTTATGTAAAGTTGTGAACATGGCCTACTTAAGCTTAAAAAACTAGCGCCCGCAAAGGCGCTTCAGGTGCGCATGCATGCGGCATAACTTGAGATTGATGTGGAATAAATCAAAACTATAAAACTGATTGAAAACTCTTAACCATCGACCAAGAAACACATTTTCTGGATCGGGGCGCGCGATCTCAGGAGGGGCCGTCGCCGACCCAAAACTCAGTTTTATAGCATAAAACATGTGAAAACACCATCAGTGTAAAACTACAGAAAGTCCTGATTGACTGGTACCAGCACTATCCAAAACAGTGCTGAGATCGTCATGTTCAGGTGTCAACCAATATGAGGACTATACACTGAAAACAGGGGGGGGGAACGTTGCACAAAAGCCTTACACTCCTCTCCCCAGTCGGGAGTTACATCTGAGGCTGAAAAGTACAAAGAAAGTGTAGTGCAACAAAACAAATTGGGTCGAAAGAATGCAAAGCATTCGTGTCGGATGTTAACCACCACATGGTTCTACCGGCTTAGCACTCCCATCCCAAGGTCAGACACACTGAACCAGAAAATGGGTGGGTCTGGGGCTCTTTCTCCAAAGAGACCCCGGCAAAATATGTTTTTTTCACCATAAAAAACAATAGTAGAAAAAGCAGATAGCAAACAAACAAAAAAATGCACTTCTGAGATATCCAGACCCTAAAACCAGACACAACACAAAGCAAATCAGAAACATTCACAGCTTGAAGATCATCCACTGCTGATATGATATAATACATAAATAACCAATAGGACCATTTATCATGACCCATAGCTATTACGATTACAATCATGGTCACCAATCTTATTGGCTGATAATATGAACTCTTTTCTCTGAAAGCTTCATATTTTGAGTTCCAAAATGGGCACCACACAGTCTGCAGGATGTGGGCACAGTGGTTGCCTTTGCTGAGGGTTGAGACCTTCAAATGGTCCTGATGTAATCTTGAGAATCATCCAAAGGTCTCTGGCACAATGTGCATGGCACCAAAATGGGAGTAATCAAGAAAACTATCAAGTGCCATGCACCATTGTGATAATTGCGCTGCAGCTTGTTCTCCTGCTGCGCGCAGTCTCAGCGCGATCGTGAAGGTCTCCTTGGTTGTCATCTTCCTTGTACTAGGGCTTAAAGGGGTTATACATTCCTTACATGGTGTTAGATTCAAGGACCTTCTTCAACATGTTTTCTGGTGTTTACCAATTGCTCCATAGATCTTCTCGAGAATGTACGCGTTGTCCTGGCGGTTGTCTTCAGCGTTGTCGTCGTCGCTGAGGGCGTTTGAAAATCCTCTTTCTTTTTGATCTTAATAAGTTTGAAACTTGCATATGTTGAAACGTATTCAAGGCTTCCTTCATGTAGACCAGAAATGCACCCCAAAGGCTACCGCAAAAAGGGTTGGGAACATACTCGACGTTGGACGAAATCAGGGAAGTGATGTCGAAGCGGTTGCTTTCACATCCTACAGAGTACATGAACAAAGGGGGTCATACGACATTGCTATATCGGCAAAACAATGCATAAAGGAAGCATGAACATGTGTCTCCCCCCAACGCGTGGTGCCTCTGCACCAACAAGTTTGGAAAACCAATCAGTATGTGCATGCAACGCCCCACTGAGGGGGTGTGATTGGATGCACTTATGTTCAGAATTGAAGACACCCATTGGCCGATAATATGAACTCTTTTATCTGAAAGCTTCATATTTTGAGTTCCAAAATGGGCACCACACAGTCTGCAGGATGTGGGCACAGTGGTTGCCTTTGCTGAGGGTTGAGACCTTCAAATGGTCCTGATGTAATCTTGAGATCCATCCAAAGGTCTCTGGCACAATGTGCATGGCACCAAAATGGGAGTAATCAAGAAAACTATCAAGTGCCATGCACCATTGTGATAATTGCGCTGCAGCTTGTTCTCCTGCTGCGCGCAGTCTCAGCGCGATCGTGAAGGTCTCCTTGGTCGTCATCCTCCTTGTACTAGGGCTTAAAGGGGTTATACATTCCTTACATGGTGTTAGAATCAAGGACCTTCTTGAACATGTTTTCTGGTGTTTACCAATTGCTCCATAGATCTTCTCGAGAATGTACGCGTTGTCCTGGCCGTTGTCTTCAGCGTTGTCGTCGTCGCTGAGGGCGTTTGAAAATCCTCTTTCTTTTTGATATTAATAAGTTTGATACTTGCATATGTTGAAACGTATTCAGAGCTTCCTTCATGTAGACCAAAAATGCACCCCAAAGGCTACCGCAAAAAGGGTTGGGAACATACTCGACGTTGGACGAAATCAGGGAAGTGATGTCGAAGCGGTTGCTTTCACGTCCTACAGAGTACATGAACAAAGGGGGTCATACGACATTGCTATATCGGCAAAACAATGCATAAAGGAAACATGAACATGTGTCTCCCCCCAACGCGTGGTGCCTCTGCACCAACACGTTTGGAAAACCAATCAGTATGTGCATGCAACGCCCCACTGAGGGGGTGTGATTGGATGCACTTATGTTCAGAATTGAAGACACCCACCATTTTCTATAAAATTGTGAGCATGGCTTACTTGAGCCAAAGAAAATAGCGCCGGCAAGGGCGCTTGAGGCGCGCATGCATGCGCCGTAGCTTAAAACTGATGTAGAATTAATCCAAACTATGAGATTGATTGAAAAGTCCTGGACCGAAAAACACATTTTCTGGATCGGCGCGCGCCATCTCAGGAGGGGCTGTCGCCGACCCAAAACTCAGTTTTATAGCATAAAACAGGGTGAAAGCATCATCAGTGTAAGACTACAGAAAGTCCTTATTGACTGGTACCAGCACTGTCCAAAACAGTGCTGATATCGTCATTTTCAGTGATCACACCACTATAAGGACTATATGCCTTACTATACACTGAAAACAGGCAGAAAATAGGTTGCACAAAATCCCCATAGGGACCAACGACAAGAGGTCCGTTTCCTTCGTGTGCTGTTTCCTTGCCACGTGGGGGATCGGGGTGATGCATGGGACTAGTGTGCACATGTGGTCCTGTACTGCACCAATCCCACCGTCAACTTCCGCTTCTTACCCACATGCCCCTTTGGCTGATGGTGTGCAACCCCCTTACGGCCCTCTTCTTTTGACACCCATAGGGCCAACCACACCCTTTGTTGCACCTTGCCGATGCGGTTTTCCTGCCTCCTCACCTCATCCCACTTCCCCTCGGAGACAAAATCTTTGGATTTCTACAAACCGCCCCCCCGAAGAGTACAGCACAACGCAACCAAACGGCACCCGTAAACCCTCCCCCTCCGCAAGCACCAACGCAAGGTACCCTACCCAAGACAATGGCACGAGGGAAGGCTCATTCATCCAGCCCTCCAGCATGCTACTCACCTCCCCACACACCACCCAAAGCTGGACAGAGCCCCGCTGGCCCGGCCTACGTGCCATGTCACTCCCCGATGTGGCCAACATTGCACAATGGTCACACATCTTGGCAACAGTCTTGAATTCTACGTCCTCACCGACTCTGCGGAGGTCGTGAAGTGAGACACAGCGCGCTACTTTGATCCAATGCGCCAGAATGCGCGCCAACAGCAGCGCACAGTCTGCAACCCCCCTATTCCCATTCCTCCTTTGTTTCCCACGGAGGCGGGGAAACCCAAAAGTGAACCGAGGGCATTGTGGTGCACGCCGGGACACCATTGAACAGAGTGCTGCCGTTGGGTACATATGTATTTCACCTCGGCCTAACCCGCACACCCCGTCTCACACACGCATGTGTGCATTATGCCATCCCACTCAGCCTCAAAAAAACAAGGCATAGAAGTGCCCCACACCCGGAGGGCGACGGGGGACACGTAAGTAGGGTCAATGAGTGTCGCCCGTCCTCCCACGTCCGCGGGATACAATGCACACTTGGGACCTCCCTAAGCGTGCCATGGCTCGCACTCCCCACTAAGTCCTTCTTCCCCACATATTTGAACGCCGGCTGAGGCTTCTGGCGCGTTTCACCCTTTGCGGAAAGTTTCCGGGTGGGCATCCAAGAGAGCACCGGCGGGCAGAGCGCAGCCATTTTTGGAGGTCGGTTCGGGGGAGTTAAAGGCACGACCCCTTTTTGGGCTTTAGTTTGGCCAGCACCTTGAGTCAGCATCCAGTGGAATGCTCAGTTCCGCATCACTGCCCTTCGTTGCTTCTTCCTCTTCCTCTTCCTCTTCTTTTACCCCCTCCCACTCCAAAAAAATATGCGGGCGCTCAAACGCCTCCAGGTGGACTTTGTAGTCAACATTGTCATTGTCCACCGACACACGGAGATGGAGATGTTCCCCCCGTTGGTACAACTCCTCTCCAGGTTGGTGTGCCCGCACCGTCACGTCACCGAGTTCACCCTTGGTCCAAAACATTTTGCGCACCGCCCGGCCTAATGGATGCGCAAAGGGTAAGAGGAACTCGCAGAGCACCTCACACTCCACGTCAACACTTGCTGATTCGGACGAACCCCACTACTCTTTGTCGCTACTGTTTGTCCTCTGGGACTGTAACTGTCGCAAAGTCAGAAATCCCCACCGAAAAATGGCTCGTGTGGGCCCCCCATTTCCACCCGTGGACCGTTGGGCGTTGTTCCTAAACGCTTCATTGCGTTCATTTTAGCCTTCCAAAATGAAGGTATGGTGAGTTGAGGGCTATACCATTCCCCCCTGATGGTATTGCCTTCCTGGTCACCCACCCACCGTCATCCTTAAGCTGACCCTTCGTCACAAAACTGATTTCACTTCTTTTTCAGAATCTTTTCACTGATTTCACTTCCTTGTAACTTGCCACCTTGGACATAAATTATTATTGTATAAGTGTTCCCGACAGCCAAATTGCGCATTAGCACAGCCGGGATGGCACCTCTTGGCACCCTATCTTTTTTCACTGCTTGCACTGATTCCACTTCTTTTTCAGAACCTTTTTCACTGATTTCACTTCCTTCTAACTTGCCACCTTGGACATAAATCATTATCGTATAAGTGTTCCCCACTGCCAAATTGCGCATTAGCACAACCGGGACGGCACCTCTTGGCACCCCATCTTTTTTAACTGCTTGCACTGATGCGACTTCTTTTTCACAACTTTTTCACTGGTTTCACTTAATGCCTTTATCCTTCTAGCTTGAAATCATTATTTACCCATACCATTCTCAATGTGTTTTTCACCTTTCAGGGAGCACCCTAGTACCCAAACCTCTAGAATGAAGCTGATTTCACTTACCAAAACAAAGCATAAGTGATTTTTCCGCAAAAATCCACGTACTTTGGTTGAACGGACAACACCAAGGCACATCTAAGCAAGGAAACGAAGTTGAATTGCAATCATTATTTACCCATACCATTCTCAATGCGTTTTTGACCTTTCGGGGAGCACACTAGTACCCAAACCTCTAGACGGAATCTGATTTCGCTTACCAAAACCAAGCATAAGTGATTTTTGCCCAAAAACCTCACGTAGTTTGGTTGAATGCATGACACCAAGGCACATCTAAGCAACGAAACGAAGTTGAATTGCAATCATTGTTTACCCATACCATTCTCAATGCGTTTTTCACCTTTTGGGGAGCACCCTAGTGCCCAAACCTCTGGACGGAAGCTGATTTCACTTACCAAAACCAAGCATAAGCGATTTTTGCGCACAAATCACGTAGTTTGGTTGAATGCACGACACCAAGGCACATGTTAGCAAGGAACCGAAGTTCAATTGTTTACCCATACCATTCTCAATGCAGTTTTGCACTAGTACCCAAGCCTCTAGACGGAAGCTGATTTCACTGCTGATTGCACCTTATTATTTTCCATTTGGACGGCTTTAGTAATTAGTGATCTAACAGTATTAGCTATTAAACTAAGTAACTTGTTAAACTTATTAAAAAGCTGACGTAAAATCTGCGGAATCTGCGGAAGCTGCGGGCAGAAGCGGCAGAAGGTGCGGAAACGGCAGCGCGATCAGTAAAATCAGTTTTGTGACGAAGGGTCAGCTTAAGGATGACGGTGCCGTTACCGCCAGAAGGACCCATGTGGGGGAACAATGGGACCCCCTTTTGCGGCCTCGGGAAGGGCACAGACTCCCCAACCCGGCGCACAGTGTCCCCGTCGCTCGCGCCCGTCCTTTTGGCGCGGGGAACAACGGCTTGCAATAATGAAGGTCTGTAGGACCAGCCAATGCCATTGGGCGATCTCTACTGCCTATACTCCAATTCTCCACCCTCCTCCCCGTGACTCCGATCGTCCCTGACCGCACCAATGCTTCCATGTCTTCCGAAATACAAACAACTCACACGGGTACACCCTCGGCAACCCTTTCAATAAGAAACAAACACTTGATCAATAAATTTGAATGAACTTCACCAGTGAACCAAAACAATCCATCACCAAATCGAGCTGAGTGTAACCTCATCAATATATGCACATGATCATGGAGGGGGGAACAAAGAAGACAATGTCGGGCAAAAGGACAGAAGGAAACAGAAATATAAGTGAAGCCCTGGAATAAGATATGCCATTATCGAAGAAGATGTTGCATCCCTACTCCAAGCATTGATTTGATATATGATGCAGATTCGATCTATGCGTTCGTTGGGGACGTTTGACACTATGCGAACACAACTTCCATACAACACATTGGGAAAAATGATATTGATTAATGGGATCATGCATGACACAATGACATGAATAACGTCCACATGGTGCATGACACAACACACATACAACACAATGGCCTCATTGGATTCAACATACGCGGGGCCCCACATGGCCCATCCTCACTCTTACCTACAAGAGGGCAATACTGGAATTCAGAAACATGAATTTCAAACATGCGAAGTGTTCTCACCGCGGATCAAGCATGACATAATGGCCTCCATGAACCCAAAGTACGGCATGGCCACTTACATGACTGGTCCAAACTCATGAATCACCAATGATCACATGTAAAGAGCCTGCAATGAGGATCACTGAAGATGAGTCGGGAGAGTACTCTCACCGCAATACCTGACACCATGAAGAAGGTCTGTAGGACCAGCCCCTGCCATAGTGCGAGCTCTAGCGCCTCTACCCGATTTCTCCACCCTCCTCCCCGTGACTCCCATCGTCCTTGACCTAACCAATGATTCCATGCTCTATAAAACCCAAAATCCAGAATTCCTGCAAGTCCAATCCTTGGCAACACAATCCAAACGAATCCCTCAGGTACACCCTTGGCAACCCTTGCAATAAGAACCAAACACTTGATCAATGAATTCGAATGAGCTTGACCAATGAATCCAAATAACCGATCACCAAATTGAATTGAGTGTGACCTCATCAATACATGGACGTCATCATGGAGAGGGGAGCAAATGAGACAATGTCGGGCAAAGGGAGAGCAAGAAACAGAAGTATACGTGACGCTCTGGAATAGAATGTGCAATTAACGAAGACGACGTTGCATCCCTACTCCAAGATTCGATGTTATATACCATGCACATTCGAGCTAAAGACAAATGACGCCATGCTAACAACCTCGATTCAACACGTTGAGGAAAATGACATTGAGATCATGCACGACAAAATGACATCAGCGAGGTCCATATGGCACATGATGGAGCACAAAGAAATGATACACGACACAATCGCATTATCGGATTCAACATAAGTGTGGCCCACATGGCCCTACCTCACTCTTGCCTACAAGACGGCAAAAACTGAAATTGAGAAACGTGAGCTCCAAATATGAGGAATGTCCCACCGTGGATCAAGTGTGAGACCATGGCCTCAATGAACACAAAGTACGGCATGGCCACATACATGACTTGTCCACACTCATGAATCACCAATGATCACAAAGAAAGAGCTGGCAATGAGGATCACCAAATATGAGCAGGGAGAGTGACCTCAAGGCAATACCTCACACCTGGCATGTGTGACACACTCCATATATCATCATGCTGGCAACGCCTCGGTACTTCACACCGGACGCTGGCTGCCTATCACTTAGCAATAACATACACAATGGCCAGGAAAGTGAATACACGTGGCGGGTTTACTTGCTGCTCGCGAACAAGACATCAAGAAGGGCCAGCCCACCAAGCCTCACCTGTTTAGTGTATGCTGCGTACCAATTGCTGGGCTCCTGCGGTTAGAGTATCGCGAACCAAATGCACGAACAAAATGTAGAGCCAAAACACGACATACACCTCATGCCCTCGCATGCTTGGACATGTCACTCAGTCCCATCACCTGGTGCCTAATAGCTTGGGAACCGAAGGCATTGGCAAACACAAATTGTCATGTGCATCAGAAACCATCCACACATGGATAAGTGAAACCAATGTTGCCTAATTGCATGTTCGTGTGACACCGAACCAATTCAATGCATGCTACTTGGAGAGAGATTGGGCAAGTGTGCTTGGGTAGGAAGATCCCCCGGATCACATGAAGAGACCTAGACCCGGCCCGCAGAGTGAGTGCACATGGAGAGATATCCCGGGTTCAATAAAAACACATCTGACACATGGTGAGATTGTCCTATCCCAAGGAGAGATTGTCCCGCCTCGAAGAGAGATGGTCCCGTCCCAATCCAGGGCTTGAGAGACATGGTCCCGCCCTAGTCCATGCCCTCAGAGAGAGATCCTCACCCATCCATGCCCAGGAGAGAGAGCCTAGCCAGTCCTTGGCCGAAGAGAAATAACCTAACCAATCCATGGCCCCGGAGGGAGAACCTGACCTCAGTGAAACCCAATCCCGAGCGCATAGCCTAGCCATGACCCATGCGAGCATGCATTTGTAGAGAGGGCTTCACCTAGCAATGATTCATGAAGGCATGCACGCACTTGATGTGAGAATCACGAACAAGGATTGAGGATTATCCCTACACCCAATTGCCTAATCAAATCAGCTATCCTCATGCCATACTGCAAATGAACAAAGGAGGGATAGTGGATCACCAACGGTATTCGACCAATGATATGAATTCACCGAAGGGTTCGACCAATGACATGAATTCACCGAAGGTCAACGGAGTAAGACGGCAAATGAGAGGTTAACAACCAGGGCATAAGTGAAATTCTTCACCTTTTTTTGGTGCATGGGGGTTGCCCCCCGGCGAGCATAACACAAAAGCAGCCTAACCACGGGCAAGTGAGCGTTCATGGCGAGCCGAAGTTCATCGAAGGACAGCAGCCATATGTACAGTAGCTCAGGGGGTGTGACCCTGCTCCAAAATGAGCCAAAGGCCTGGTTACTGTGGGCTGTGGCTTCGCCATTAGCCCTGTGGTTGGTGTTATGACGCTAGACGTATCGAAAATAAAAGGGACTCTATATATATTTATATATATATATAGAAATCAGAAACAAACAAGGAACCCCGGCCATAGATCATCTGGGGTATCATAAAAGACCTCCAGTTAAGTGGAAACCACTGACTCCTCCAAAGTTCGGAAAGTTCGGAAAGCTTTGAGAACCGAATGATGCCTGTGGTGGCCTTACCGTAGTAATTGAGCGGTTGCCGCTTTCAAATTGACCTCACAGGCTAAGGGGCTCACAGGCCAACTTCAGCGTTCAAGGGGACGGGAACGAGGATCTCAGGGTACTTTATCAATCTGTTGGCATGCAGCGTAAGGGCAAACGCCGTTTTTGAGCGGGCTCGGAGCATTGGAGTGCTGCGTTCTTTTAGTCCAGGTACCACAGGACTTCCGGGGACGGCTCGCGAGGTTCCGGTATCGAGAACCAGCAATGGTAGTATCCAAAACCTTCAGGTTCATACCACCAGTGAATGCCGAGGTACCACATGATAGCAATGGATGGGGAAAAAGGCTGTACATTGGATGATTGACTGGAAGGTGTACGAAGAGGAGCTGGAAGAGATGTGCTGACACATACGTGGTCCCATCTCGTCGATCTGTCAAATGGTGTCAAGAAGTTAGGGGGGGGGGGTGCAGATCGCAGGTGGTGAAGATGAGGAGGATGGGGAAGAATGACAAAAAGAAAAAAGAAAAGGAGGGGGGGAGAAACTTGTCACCCGGAGACCAAGGCGGGGCAGAAACCCCCCAGTCGCTTGCGGAGCTTAGTTTCTTTTCGCGATGGCTTTTTTAGGGTAACTTGCTTCTAAGTGGGTAGTTACGGTAAATTAAGTAGTTGGGATTTGGTTTTTTTGTTTTTGCTGTGAACGTGTCTGTGTTTGTGGGTTTTTTTTTTTGGCGACTGTTGTGTTTGTCCTTTTCGGGTAGGTCAACAAGGTGGGTTTGTGAGACGAAGTGCTGTAAATGGAGTATTGGTTGTTCCATGGGTTGTCTGCGGAATCTGGTTGGAGTAAGTGCAGATCGTTAATTGGGTTTTGTCTGAGCCAGGTTTGTGTTTCTTGCAGTGCTGTTTTGAGTCGCTTTCTTCTGTATTTAAAGGCTGTTTTTAGGTTTTGTAGGTGTTGGAAGTAGGGAGTGTCGGGTGGAATTTCTCTTAGTGCATTACTGAGTGAGTTGGGAATAAGCGTGCGGATGTAGTTTCTTCTTTCTCCTTTTGTTGCATGTAGCCACCAGTCGATGACTGTTTGTATGAAGGGTTGTTGCCAGACCTCAAAAAGGAGGTCACGAACAGGTTTCGCTGTGGTGCATTCGGTCACCATTGTTATGGGGTCGAGGGGGTGATGAGTGTGGCATTTGGGGCATTGATATGTGTTAAGTTTGTAATGGGGAAGAAAACCAGTGCAACAGTACAGTCCGTTTGTCCATTTAAAAGGTAGTCTGGAAAACCAAGATGTGTGGGCGTAGAAGTCGGTGCTAGAAGGTAAGTGTATGTTGTTGTGTTTATGGTTTGGAAGTAGGTGTTTGACAGTTTTGTGTGTAATGCGTCCTGGCAGTGGTGTATGATTGTGGTATATGAAGTGAAAAGTGTCAGGGTTGTGGTGTTCTGGGTGTTGGTGGAGGTTGAGTGATACCCATTTAGAAATTTTGTCAGAGTGCTCATTGCCATCAAAATCAGCGTGTCCTTTGATCCAGGTGAAAATTATGTGCAGGTGGGTGTTGTGAAGAAATTCCCAAATATAGTTGTACCAAACAGCGAAGCAATTAGCGTTAGAAGGGAAGGGTTTAGTTTTTGATTGTTGTATTTGGTGGAGTGTGGAGCAAACTGACAGGTTGTCAATGGCAAAAATGATTGGTTGAGAGAGAGTGTCGACGTGTTGGAGGTAGGTAAACAGTATAATGGCAGAAATTTCTGCTGGGTAAGATCCTTTTATCGGTGATGTGTTGCAGATGGTTGTTGGCGGTGTAGTGTTGAAGGTGATGGCGGCGCCCGATGGCGTGTCCACTGTGGGGTCATCCAACCCGTCGGTGTAGGCAATCGTAGCGTTAGGGTAGGCGTCGAGTGCGTCTAAAAGATCGTGGCATCCCCAGTAGTGCAGGTTTTGAGGGTTTGGGGGAGAGAGATTGTTTTTCAGGGTAAATTGAATGAAATTTTGAGTGGTGGTGGTGCCAGTGAAAGAAAAAGGGAAGTTGGTCGTGTCGGGTAGTGAGAGACACTTCGTGGGCTTGGAAATATCTTGGGATGTGGGGAGAGTAAGGAAGGGAAACTGGTGGTTGGGGGTGAGGATTGTAGACATGTCAAGGAAAGTAACTGTGGTTTTCCGAGGCATGGCGTGGTCGACTGTGCCTCGGAACCACAGGGTCGTTTTTGTGGTGTGGGTGGTATTTTTTGTAATGGAATATGTTGGTGGGACGCTGTTGGATTGGTGGTAAATAAAGGCGACTTCGATTGTTGTGTGTGTAGGGATTTGAGAAGGGAGACATGGGTTGACTGTGTTTATGTTGTGAGTGTGGAAACCTAAAAAACTAGCAGAGTGAGCAGTCATGCGTTGCATGGTGTTGGGGTTAGTGGACTTGTAGCGCAAGGTGTACTTGACTCTTTCGTTGGTGTGGGAAGGTCCGTCGTCGTGTGTGTAGCGCAGTATATGGTTGATGGCTTGGATGTGGGTTACAATAGAAATTTTCGTGATGTTTAGACCTAGTGTGTGTGTGTTAACCACGCAACTGAATTGCTCCACGGGTTACCATCTTTTCATTTTTGGAAATGAACTCCTTGAACTTGTTTTCCTTGAAACTTATCCAAGTTTTCCTTCAAATAACCCAAAAATGCACCCCAAATGCAACCACAAAAGGCGACGGAAACATACTAAGTGTTCGAAGAAATCACGGGAGTGTTTCCGAAACGGTCCGTCTCATGTCCTAAGAAGATATGAACAAAGGGGGACATATAAAAATTAAATATGAGAAAAACAATGCATATTTACAACATGATCATGGGTCTCCCCCCAACGCGTGGTGCCGGTGCACCGACGCGTTTGGAAACCAAATCACCATATGCATGCAAAGCCCTACTAATGGGCTGTGATTTGGTGCACTTAACTTCAGGATTCAAGACACCTACAATTTTAGAAAAATTCATGAACATGGCATACTTGCGCCAAACAAACTGGCACGGAACGGCGTCGCGATAGTGCCGTAACATCCGCTTATGTCTAAAACTGATATAGAATTAATCTTATCAATAAAACTGATTGAAATATCTTAAAAATCGTCAGAAATCGACAATTTCTGGATCGGCGCGCGCGATCTCAGGACTGGCCGTCGCCGACCCAAACTCAGTTTTTTTGTACAGAAAATGGTGAAAACACCATGAAGGTGAAACTACAGAAATTCTTGATCCACTGATACCAACACTGTCGAAAACAGTGCTGGGATCGTGGAATTCTGTGTGTGTACATATATCAGGATTTTGCACTGAAAAAAGCGAGATAATAGGTTGCACGAAATCCTTTCACTCCCCTCCCAAGTCCTGAGACACATCTCAGGCTGAAAAGCACAAAGAAGGCGCAGTGCAACAACAAAATTGGGTGGGAAAAATGCAAAGCATTTGGGTCGGGTGTTAACCACGCAACTGAATTGCTCCACGGGTTAACACTCCCCTCCCAAGCTCAGAAACACCCACAGAAAATGGGTGCTTCTGTGGCTGAATCTATGAAAATAAGCCGAGGAGCAATAAAAAAACACAGATTTTTACTTTGATCCCGGACCTGGGATTTTAGGAGGCACCGCTGGGATCCGGTACCCGCATGTAATGTACATGTCTACACACACACCATTCATGGCACTCACAAGTGCCTCACACATAGGGTCCTCTGACCCCCTGGCTCAATCACAGTAAAATTTCTGCAATCCTGGACAGAAATTAATCATAAAAAACTGACCTCTACACAGAACTTAAAATTAAAAATAGTGCAAAAAAAAATAGTGAACAAACAAAAAATAAAAAAGTGCACTTCTGAGATGTCCTGACCCTAAAACCAAAGACAACACAAAGCAAATCAGAAAAATTCACAGTTTGTAAAATCATCCACTGATCATATAATATAATACAGAAATAACCAATAAGACCATTTCTCATGGCCCATAGTCATTATGATTACAATTCTGGTCACCAATCTTCTTGGCCCATACCATAAATTTTTTTTTCTGAAATCTTCATATTTTTGACTTCCAACTTGACCACTTCGTAATCTGCAGGATGTGGGCAGCGCTGTCGTCCTTGCTGGAGGTTGAGAACTCACCAAGGATCATGATATAATCTTGAGAACCATCCAAGGGTCCATGGCACTTTGTCCATGGCACCTACATGGAGTAATCAAATTGAGAACCATCCAAAGGTCCATGGCACTTTGTCCATGGCACCTACATGGAGTAATCAAACACCATTGGGATAATCGCGCTGCAGCTTGTTCTTCAGCGCTACGCAGTCCCAGCGCGATGGTGAAGGTCTCCTTGGTCGTCAATGTCCTTGTAATAGGGCTCAAAATAGTCAAATGGTCCTCAAATGGTGTAGGCACCAAGGACCTTCTTGAACATGATTTTGGGGTCTACCAATTGCTCCATAGATCTCGTCGACGATGTTTGCGTCGTCGTGGTCGTCGTCTTCAACGTCGTCGTCGTCGTCGTCGTCGTCGTTGAGGGCGTTTCGAATTTCTTTTCATTTTTGGAAATGAATGACCTTGAACTTGTTTACCTTGAAACTTATCCAAGTTTTCCTTCAAATAACCCAAAAATGCACCCCAAATGCAACCACAAAAGGCGACGGAAACATACTAAGTGTTCGACGAAATCACGGGAGTGATTCCGAAACGGTCCCTTTCATGTCCTAAGAAGATATGAACAAAGGGGGACATATAACAATGAAATATGAGCAAAACAATGCATATTTACAACATGATCATGGGTCTCCCCCCAACGCGTGGTGCTGGTGCACCGACGCGTTTGGAAACCAAATCAGCATATGCATGCAAAGCCCTACTAATGGGCTGTGATTTGGTGTACTCAACTTCAGGATTCAAGACACCTACAATTTTAGAAAAATTCATGAACATGGCATACTTGCGCCAAACAAACTGGCACGGAACGGCGTCGCGATAGTGCCGTAACATCCGCTTATGTCTAAAACTGATATAGAATTAATCTTATCAATAAAACTGATTGAAATATCTTAAAAATCGTCAGAAATCGACAATTTCTGGATCGGCGCGCGCGATCTCAGGACTGGCCGTCGCCGACCCAAACTCAGTTTTATTGTACAGAAAATGGTGAAAACACCATGAATGTAAAACTACAGAAATTCCTGATCCACTGATACCAACACTGTCCAAAACAGTGCTGAAATCGTGGAATTCTGTGTGTGTACATATATCAGGATTTTGCACTGAAAAAAGCGAGAAAATAGGTTGCACGAAAACCTTACAGTGTGGGGGGGAGTATTTTGTTTTATTGGGGCTGCGAAAGGATAGTTTCGCCTAACTTGGAGATATGACTCGAAATTGTGTTGTCCAGTTTGTCGAGGTCCTGTTGCGGGAGTGAGTTGTAGATTAACCGGTAGGTGAGGGTAGGTATCAGTTGTATGTTGGATAGTTTTATGATTTTGTTGTGTGTGAGAGAGAGGGTGGATATGTTGGCAAAAAAAGCGTGAATGGTGTTGAGTAGAAGTTGGAGCATGCTGGGGTTTTGTTGTTTGTTGAAAAAGTAGGTGCCCAGGTATTTAGGAAAAACCCTGGGGTCGCCATCATCGGTAAAAGTACTGAAATGTTTGGTAGGACTAATACGAATGGTGATGTGGGTGGCGTTGTTGAGGGCGTGGAGTTCGGACTTTGTAGTGTTAAAGGAAAGGCCGTATCGGGGCCCTTGGACAAAGGAGAAGTGAAGCACTTTGTGTAGACTGGCATGGGAGGTTGTTTGGAGGGCTATGTCGTCAATGAAAGAGAAAAGATCGTTGAATTCGTGTTTAGGTAGGAGAGATTGTATGTGGTTAATGATCGGGTGAAATTCTCCACCTTTAGCATGTTCACCCGTTGCACGTGCACACAACATGTTCAACACACACAATTACCAGCGATTGACCCTCTTTGATTCCATGGGAGATCAAGTTGTCATGACACATTCAAAGCAAACAAATGATAAGCCAAGAAATGAGGAATTGCTAGGCCTTGCGGAGCAACGACCGAGTTACTTTCTTCCCCTCCAGTGCGCCTACCTCGGCCACATCCACTTCCACTTCACTTCAGCTAGGGCTCCTCCAGCTTCAAGGGACTCGTGGTCCCGCATGCACGTAGGCCTGGTACTCCCGAAGCAGATGCGCCCATTAACATACACCGGTCCCCTCCCAAGTGCAGTGATGCACCCAAGGGCGACAGCCGGTGTGGGCGGAGGCAGCACACCAGGGTTTAGCCAGATCCTTAACTCCGGGCCTTCTATCATCCACTGGAGTTGCACTAGCTTCCGATTTGCTTCCATATCCATAACAGGGTAGAACTAATATTATTAGCACCCGTTGGGAAGAATTTTCAGACAATCGGCCCGCATTGAGGAACACAGAGCACGCGCACGCCAACAGGAACACGAGAGGGGCGCGCGCACACACAGCAGGCCTGGTCTGAACCAGAAGTTTTAAATCCTCCATCCTGTGGTTTATAAATGATACAATTTCAGAATTATCTTGAAATTATATCCAAAATGCATGAAATCGCAGAAATTCCTGAAAAATAGAACACTGCAGCCAATTGGGATCCGAACCGGCTTCACCCCCCTTCCCAGAGCATTGTCACCTGCTCCATAGACAAAAAGAGGACGAGAGGACCACGGTTGTTCCCTTGGCGCCCCCCGCATTATGGAAGGGTACCACACACACCGTGGCAAACCTGCCCAAGTTATCGGGGGGAGGGGAAAGCACTCAAAAGAATGAAATCCCTCCTGTCAACACTAAACCTAGAAGCATAGGCTCGGCAGATCAAAGATACACAAAAACAACGTCTTCGACCAGTCTACAGAAAGAGACCACAAACAAATATATGAAGCATGACATGAATAGCATGAACCCCTTACATGACCCGCACTCCCACCAAGAGACATGAGAGTACTGGACCACCCCCAGGAGATATTGGCATATGAGGGGGGTTATCATGCATCATGACAAGCGTAGACACAAGCAATGTAGAAAAAAATGTTTTTCTTTGGAAAACATTTTTCCGAAATTTTTTTCTGAACTTTTCAGAGTCATCGGACTCCGGGTGCAAGATGAGCTCGAACCGATGCCGCCATTGCGTCCAGGTTGCGAAGAAATTGTCATGGATCTGGTCGGATGGTCCCGAGGTGCCAAAAATGTGGAAAAATGAGAAAAAGAGTTTCTACTAAAAATAGTCACATTTGTTACTAAAAATAGCGCAGGCGAAAAATTGAGATCTCCAAACTGAGGAACGCTGGAGGGAAACCGACCTCACCAATGTGATGACGACAGCTATCGGTTGGCTGCGGATTAGACGGAACGCGAAACAGAGCCGGTAGGACCAAGTTCTAAAAATACAAAGTTTGGTTATTAAAAATAGAACAAGTGTTCTAAAAATGGAAAGTGGTGTGCCAAAAATAGAAATGGCCCTTCGGGAGGGGTTTAGCACGTCCGGTGGTCCCCAATGCGTTCGGCAACCTCCCAATAGGTCAAATGGCACCCAAAAGTGGCAAAAACAAGGCAACAAAACAACGCGGGTGAGGAGAGCAAAGCAAAGAAATATCAACTTCATATACCCCGCAAACTCTGGAATTCCAACCCAGAAGTCTGCGAACGATCCCATATAGCGGGGGTGTCGCTCCCCCCCGTGCACTTACCAAGGGCTCCACCAAAAGAAAAGGGGGGGGGATGAGTGGGTATTGACAATTCTTCATTGGTGGGAATATTCTGAGCAAGCGGCGACCGATTTTGCACACAGGAAAATTATGAACACAATTCAACACTGATCTTGGTTCCACATGCTCGTCTCATGTGAAGAAAATTGGGATGGGGGTTACTTGGGAGGTATTGAGCCATGGTATGTGCATCCCTGCGGCAAATGAGGCAAAAACAAACAATCGTGTCAAGGGTGAAGGGTGAGTCACTCAATGCTGTTTGTGCATGATGAAATGCACCAAAACATCCTTGACATCTAGACTAATCCCCATTTTTCTTGAGATATTCCAGCCACACCGTGGTATACCTCGGCACAAAACTGCTCTGAGGCTCCCAGGAGTCCCGCGAAGCGGCAAATCCTTTCCAACGAACCTTGTATAGCCTCTCCACTGGCGTGGCGTGGTCCGGCTTGTCCATTAGGATTCGCTCCGCGGTACAGGCATCCTCCTCACCGTCATCGTCGGAGTCCAGGTCCCCTGCCGTGAACTCAAGTCTCACCGCTCGCCCGCTGGGGTCAGGCGCCCGTAGTTGGAGCTGAGTCTGGTCCCAATCAAGGATTTTGCTGTCTCCCCCCTTGACGGCATACACATCTTGCCCGATCTTGCGCACGATGACCCCTGGGATATACCACGATTGTTGGCGATGGCGGGTTAGCACGTCCTTGTAATGGCGCTCCACCCGAACGGTGTCCTTGAGGGAGTAATTGTGGATCTTGCCATCGTTGAAGTACTTGGCCCTCTGCTCATGCTCATCATGCAAGGACTTGCATACCTTGGCCGCTGTTGCATCTGATTCACTCATCATGGCTTCCGCATCCGAAGCAACCTTGCCATGGTTCATCCACGGGAGAGTTCGAGACACTGGATCCCGTACGAACAAAATGCGGTGCGGAGACAATCCGGTAGGCCCCGGTAGTTCATGGAAGGCTTCCAAAACTCTCCAAAGACAGTGAAACCAATTCCTCCCTGGCTCCTCGATGTGCAATTGGCAGAACTTCTGGAACATTTGCCTCCCGGGACCTACCAGGACCGGCCCCCGCTGTGCCACTTCCGCCTGTAACCCCTGCTGACTTGCTCCGGATCAGCGCTTGCATTCCTCAACGTCCAGGGTCCAAAATCCAAAAATATAGAAAATACAATCCTCCTTCAACCCTGAACAGCAACCAGATCCCGCAAATACAGCAATAACCCGATCCACAATCCAATCCACTCTGCGGGCTTCCGTTCAGCACACCGGTTGTCCCACGGTGGCGGGCATGTACAAGAATTGCACCCAAGAAGAAAGCCCTGAAATTGGCATATGAACACAAATAAAGCAGAGTTAGGGAAAGATGGAAACGTACACAATCACAGCCAAAGACCCCTCATCCCCTGGACTCAAGACCTTCCCTTGACGCACCAACATGATGCCCTGAACCCAGTCCAATAAGATGGCTGAATACCATGTATCAAAAGTCACTACACAAACCCCGAAAATGTGTTCACTCCCAAGCCTCTGAATCCTAGCCCAATTTAGAAGTGGGCGTGTCATGGCCTAGAGTGGCATACAGGACCATGCCCCTCCCTGACATATACTTGGTTGGACTTGGAGTCGAATGGGCTTAGAGATATGCCCCATGAGTCTGAACTCACAACATGCCAAAAACTGCCAATTCACACCATATTGGCCGTATATCAAATATATGCTCAATATCGAAGTTATCACTTATCCGAAGGCTCAAACCATGCATGGAATCGAAGTCTAGTATTCATGGAGGATGGAGACCAAAGGTCAATGCCCATGTACATCCACACCTTACCCTCGAAACCCCTTCAGATATAGGCGCCACACACTGCCCAAGTCAGCCCATGATCTTGAGACCAATTCTTGTAATCATTCGTGCGCCAAGCCAAATGGAGTACGCGATCAGACATATGGTGGTGTCCGACACCAAAGCATATGCCAACATATGGACAACATACCATGGTTCGACTCCCTATAGGCTTCTTGCTGTTTGCCGACCAGGTAAGTACACAAAACGCAAAAATGAGCAAAAATTGAGGTCAAAAACATGAAAATATGTCCAAATACAAAGTTGTCATGATAGTATATCTCTATGCTCACCCATGATATCCGCGCATGGTTCAATATAGAAATGATTAAAACCATTTGCAAACAATTCCCCCACTTCGATCCCCAATCAGGCGCATGGAGATACCTTCGCCACTCATATCTACATGCCCCATGAAAATGGGAGTGCACTCATGGATCTCTTTGCCAAACATACCATGAGCAATACATAAGCGGTAGACTTAGTCTAGCGCGTTCAATTCCACAATTAAGACATGGGCAAGGCCCTTGTCACGTGTGGCTCCCCATCTGTTCGGCCACACGAAGATATATAACATGGGCGTAAGCACATTGAAGAACATACCATGCATATAACACATGCCCTCAAAAAGTGGCTCCCACCATGGTATGCCATGCCCCTCCATCGACATAACTTCACGTTAAAAATACGTGGGAACCCAAAGAAAGTATCTATGCAACCCCAACACTCATGTGGTAGACTGGAAAGTCGCAATAAAATATTCGGTCGCACAGTCCAAGAGTTATATATCACTTTCCACCCTCTTGACCATTATCCCTTGCTACCTCAGGCATGTGTACACACCAAAGACGTTTGATGATTCCTAAATTAAGTTGAGACCAAGGCAGTTCAAACCCGATTCTCGAAATTGGGACTACTCGCGGTGAGCCGGAGATGGCCTCACGAATCAACTTTGTTTCGCCTAAATCTCCAAGCAAAACGAAGGGCATAACAGAATGAAGGTTGATTCGTGATCGGGGAAAGATGTCAGACCACTCGAGATTCGTCATATCACGTGCGGCGATGTCGAAGTGGAAAATCCAATTCTGAAAGTCTGAAAAAATCAGATTAATTTTGCGGATGTATAATATGAAAATTGCGGAAGCAACGAACCCTTTAGTGATGAAATCTGACCCTTCATCGGGGTTTCCGCCAAAATATCTGTAAATAACAGTTAACCAATCGGTTACCGCAAAATCTCGAGCCGACTGATAGTCGCCGATACATTGACCATCAGAACGGAAGGCTGAAAAGTTACGAAAACATTATGATAAAAAAACCCTGTTGATTCCTGATATTCTGATATATAAATCTCAGCACGCGGCACCTCGGTACTGAATATGGCCGCTCATAGCCGGAATGGCCAAACCTATCACACTATCACATCGGGTTAGGTCAGGTGGATGGAAGAGTATGATATCAGCCAATGGCGGCTTGCCGGCACATAGATACACACCCCAAGTGACCCAAAGATGGCCACGGGGGTCCGAACCGGCTTCACCCCCCTTCTCAGAGCGTTGTTACCGCTCTGAAGTCATTGGAGAGAGGACGGGAGGACCCCAATGGGCTCCAACCCCCCCCCCATGTCCCAAGGACACATGGAGGCCCCACACACGTCGTAGGCGTCCCCCAAGCCCGTAGGCAGGGGTGAGGACACTGATAATCGGTGCCCTATGCCATATCCTGTCTCCTCTTGATCTACAACATGGACCAAGGGGATCAAAGATAGAGAAACGTCGTTGGTTGACCTAAAAAAGTATACCACAATGAAATATATATGTGGAGATCGAGTGAAGGGGGTATATGGCCAATCAAGGCCGGGGAACCCCCGGATGGACGCCCTCACCCGTCTCTCAAGCACAGAAACAAACAAAAATGCCAAAGGGAATTCATTATGGTGCTACAGCAGCCACCAAATGGACCAACACGTTCTTGACATCCAAAGAAATGTTCTTTTTCTTCAGATAGTCCATCCAGACCGTGGTGTACCTCGGCACAAAGCTGCTCGGAGGCTCTCACGAATCCCTGGATGCGGCGAATCCCTTCCAACGGCCTTTATAAAGCCTTCCCCCGGGCGTCCCTGGGTCCGGCTTGTCCCCGGGGATCCTCTCGGCGGTGAAGTTGTCGTCCTCACCATCGTCGTCCGAGTCCACATCGCCGGCCGTGAACCCGAAGGTGACGGGACGTCCGCTGGGGTCTGGCGCTCGGGGACGAAGCTGGGTATGGTCGCGGTCCAGGATCTTGTTATCCCCCACACGAACCGCATACACATCCTGCCCGACCTTCCGCACGATTACCCCCGGCACATACCAAGATGCCTGCCGATGCCTGGACAGGACATCCTTGTGGTGCCGCTCCACCCACACGGTGTCTTGGAGAGCATACTTCTGCACTTTTCCCTGCTTGAAGTACTTGGCCCCCCTGTCATGCTCGTCCTGAAGTGCCTTGCACACCTTGGCCGCCGTGTCGTCCGCCTCAGCCATCATAGCGTCCGCATCCCTGGCCACTTTGCCATGGGTCAACCACGGGAGAGTGCGTGACACTCGATCCCGTAGGAACAGGATACGATGGGGCGACAGTCCAGTGGGCCCCGGAAGGTCGTGATACGCTTGGAGTACTCTCCACAGCGAATTATACCAATTCCGACCCGGTTCGTCGATATGCAGCTGGCGGAACGTTTCGAACATCTGCCGGCCGGCCACCTCAGCTCGGCCATTTGACCGGCTGTGGTATGCCACGGTCTTGGCGTGCCGAACGCCCATTACGGAAAGATTATGATAAAAAAACCCTGTTGATTCCTGATATTCTGATATATAAATCTCAGCTGGCGGCGCCTCGGTACTGAATATGGCCGCTAATAGCCGGAATGGCCAAACCTATCACACTATCACATCGGGTTAGGTCAGGTGGATGAGAGAGTATGATATCAGCCAATGGCAGCCTGCCGGCACATATATACACACCCCAAGTGACCCAAAGATGGCCACGGGGGTCCAAACCGGCTTCAGACCGCCGCGCGGCCGTTTGACCGACTATGATACGCCACGGTCTTGACATGTCGAATACCCATGTGCCTGCCCATGCTCTTGAACCAGGAGCCCACAAATTAACTCCGTCAGTCGCTGCATATGACAGCGGGGAGGTTGAAGATGGTCAGACAATGCCCAATCATGGCTTTGGCGACGGTCTTGGCTTGGAGACCCACTCCATGCTTGTCTTTCTTGTCCTTTTTCCTTGGACTTCTTACCCGGAACCGCCACGATATACCCGCTATGTCGGTCCACAGGGGGATCAATACAATCATATTTTTCCCCCTCAACCGTGACCTGGGGCATGGCAAACACATTTGTTGCCATGGAGCGCATGGGTGCCTCAGGGATCGCCGTATCAACAGGGCTCCCCGATGTGGCGTGGTTCGGGCTTTTGGTGGCCCTAAACGCGGCAGAATCGTTGTTATAACGATTTAATATTGCGAGTATCCCGGAGGGAACTCAAACCTCCATTCCAGATTTCGTTGCATCTTGTCGCGGCCAGGATGCATAAGTTGGGCGTTCTGCTAATGGTCAATGAGCGCCTCGACCCGGTTTTCTGGCACCGATAGCTTGTGGTTGAGGAAAAGCTTGTCCCCGTCCTCCATCAAGCCTTCGGGCCACCCATTGTCCGACGGGGCACTCACGGCGCTCCAATACTTGCTCCAATGCTCCGAAGCGGCCTAATCCTCTGACGAATCCTCCATGAGCACCGACTCCACGTACTCAACGGGCGCCATGAGACATTCCTCAAAAATCTCTTCCATTAGAACTCAAACTCGGGCATCCCATCGTTGACTCAACTCTGCCTTGGATGCCATGATCACAAGGCACTTGGTGTTGCCCTCTTCCATGGCCTTCTCGAGCTCAATGATGCGTTTGGCCTCCTCTGTTTCCTCGGCGTCTCCACGGCTAGATATGTCCATCCAAGCCTTGCCCGCGGGAGAGGCCCAATGACTGAGGCAATTGGCTACGGTGTTGTCCTTCTTGGGGACATAGACGACGCTCAAGTCGACTTCGGAAAAGTCTCGTGCCATCGTGCTTGCCTTGTCGCTGGACCCGAGGGAGCACCACATGCTCCTTTTGCCAACTCTGAAGTGATTGATGATCGGTACATACCACCACTGGTTGAAGTCCGATGTGGCCCGACAATTTCCAGAGCGGGCACACAATGGCATAAGTCTCCTTCTCCCTCGCAGTACACGTCCGACGTTGGCCTTCCGCCAGGACTCGACTCTAAAGGTCCACCGGGACATGTGTTCCATCGCACCGGACTTGCTCGAGGAAACCCCCCCCACGGCATAGTCCGAGGCGTCCGTGCGCAACACAAATCCCCTGTCCGTGTCCACCAAGAAAAGACGCAATTGATCAAATAGTTGTTCCTTCAACTTGTCAAACGCTCCTTCGGCTTCGGTTGTCCATGCCAGTTTTTTCTTGCTTCCCTTGCGACCATCGAACTTGCCCACCTGTAGCATCTTTTGGAGAGGCCCCCAGAGATTCGCATACATTCCTACATATCCCGAATAATAGTTGCAAAATCCCATGAACGACCGGAGTTCACTAATGAATTTGGATTTTTTCCAGTGGCGTACTGCCGCCAATTTCCGGGGCATAAGTTGGCGTTGCCCGTGACCAACCACATGTCAATCGAACATCACTTCACACAAAAAGAATGAGGCCTTTGTGGGCTTGCAGCCCATGCTGTGCTTGTCCAAGACCCCCAATACTCGGCGCAAGTCCTTCTCATGCGCCTCGATGAGCCCCTAGTCGGTCATGTCCTGGTTGCCCAACCCAATAATGACATCATGAACAAACGGGTCAGAACAATCTCGAACGGGTTGTAGGAGATCGTCCATCATGCGTTGAAAGGCAGCATTCCCATTCTTGGCTCCCATGGCAACTACCTTCCATTGCATGGGCCCCAGCGGAGTGGACATAGCTGTGCATGGCCTGGAGTCCTCATGCAGCGGCATCTGGTGGTACCCGTGCTTTAGGTCCAACACCGTAAAGATGCGCTTCTTCTCCTGCTTTTGTAGGATGGAGTCAGTCAGCGGTAACGAGTACAAGTCATGCTTGGTTTGCTCGTTCAATCCCCTGTAATCAACAACCAATCAGGATGAACCCTTCTCCTTTTTCCGAACGATGAAGGCCGGGATTGCCCACTCACTATTGGACCGTTCAATCCAACCACACTCGATAAATTCCATCAAGAGCTCTTCATCGCTTCCGCTCGTTCCCCTTGGAGTTGATATTCCCGGTGACGATAAACTTTCGGGTTTGGTTTCAGTTTGATCTTGGCCGTACCCAATTTCCCGCGATCCCGAGGATTCTTTTTGGCAACTCCACTAAATAGCCGCGGATAGGCTTCAATGGGTCTATCCTTGAGCTCGGCTACCTTTGGGTTCTCCTTGGCTTCTTCCGCCGCTTGCCGGGGTATTGAAACTACCGACTTCACGGCGGTGTAGGCCTCTTGTGGATCCACGTCCGACATCTCCTTGTTCGATATGCCCTGTTCATCAACGTTGGCGGCCGTTCCCACCGATAATCTTCGAAAGATTTTGGGCCATGGGCTGGAATTCGTCGAATTTGTCACCCACTTTTGGAAAACCCCATGTCGGAGGGTCGAACCCTATGGGACCATTGTATTGGTCGGCCAAATGGTCCATAACTCCTGCCACAAGCTCATCCCTCTCAAACTTCCCGGTCACCAACTCCCGGTCGTCCCACCAATGGGGTGAGTTGGCCTGGGCTCGCTCTTTTCAAGCATCCACTCGGTCATGCATACACATCCGCATGTAGGGACAACCCGATCGATCTCCGAGTGAGTGAGCACGTCAACAATCTCCGTAGGATCACTGCCTTCTTCAAACATCACCCTCATCTGTACCGCCTCTACCCTCCTGAGAAAAGCTTCATCACCAGTGGGTTGGCATTCTGAACCATCAATTAAGAGAGCCTTGGTACTCCATGCTTGTCCCGGGGCGGGCATTGATTTAACCTGGGCGTCGATGAACAACTGCTCCTCGGGTCCAAATTGCATCTCCTTGGGGCTGATGGAGTCCAAAGTCGGTTTCAGATTCCCCGACGGACATGGGCTGGATCGTATGCCCGTCACAACCAGGATACCCATTGCTCGATCAGCAATAATCTTGTTCACGGTACTTCTGGTATCTTCTTGAGCACCATGCCAGTACAGGGGCCCCAAGTCCTTCAATCCCCAATGCTAGGGGACAACCTCCACATTATCACTGTTCTCTCTCCGAGCACCCCCCCGGGCCTCCCATCACGCTCGCCAGCCGGCACATGGGAATCCTCTCTTCAGTCCATCCAGGCCTCCCTACGCCCAGGGATGATCCAGGGTTCGGGGTGGATCAAGGGGCACGCCGTGTTCGTGGGGAATGAAATCTCAGATGCTTACTCAAAGTGGGCCGCCCACGTGATGATCTGGGACCCCTCCCTCCTTCCCCCCCCCCAAGATAGGGTGCATATCCAGAGGCCCCCTCCCTGCCATACACAAACTGACTACCACCTCAATCAAGCACCTCCTCCCTCGCCACAAACACGAAAAAGTCCACGCACCGTCCAGCTTCCATTTTTACAACCACACTTCATGGTTCAAAGGCCTCACTTTCAAATGGTCCTCCGGAAACTTCAACATGGCGCCGTTTGCTTTCCACAACGACTTGCGCCCTTGCCAGTGCCACGCTTGCCCCGACCCGCACCCAATGGATGTTATCTCTTTCGTCTCACACTGCCCAACATGCGAACACCTGGTGCAAACCTACATTCAATGCTGGCACCCCTTCTTCACCACGGTGGTGTCCCAAAGGTGGTCCCTGACCACACACGTCGGGGAAAGGCGCAATTTCGTCCGAGGGCTGATCCCATGTCCCTGTAAACGAAACTCACAACCCCCCCCTCCGGCCGAAGAAAACCAGCAAACTGTCATGACTTAAAACTCACCCTGATGGCTCGTGTTCCCCTGCTCCTCAATGCTCTATACCGCACGCGGGAATGGCTAAACGACCACCCCCCCCGAGCCCCACTCAACCCCCCCATGGGCCCAAACCCATGGGGACGCCCCTGGTCGCCTTACAGCACGTCAAACAGCGCCCAACGGTGCCCCCCCCCCCCCGCCTACCACCCTCCCCCCCCCCCCTCCCGGACAAGGTTGCACACAAGCCTCCAAAGCACCCCCGTCCCCCATCCCCTGAGGCACACACCATAGCTCGAAAACACGCCCGCCAGCCCCCAAGGCCTGTCTGGCCTCTATCGCTGAAACGCAGTACCACAAGCCAACCCCAGCCAGAGCCCTTGCCCCCCGAACGGCCGCTCACAATCCAGGACATGTTCAACCTCCCCCCCCTACCCGACCAGCACCCCCCCTCGCCGCCTCCGCCCCCGTCTCCGCCCCTTCTCCCCGCAGAACAAGGTACTTCGCACCAGCCCTGCCCTCCCCCGCGAGCACAAACTCACAATTGTCCTCACCTTCGTCCAACGTGTCATCTCTTTGAAAAAGCCACAGTCACACGTTTCTCTATCGCCAGCCCCCGACAGCCCTAACACGGCGCAACCAATCAGTACTACCACACTGGCACTCACCAGTCACTTCTGCAAATGAGTCTCTCCCCCAAGCCACCACCCGTGCTCAAGCCGTCATGCTCTAACCCCCAAGCCGCAACCGTACCGCCTTCGGAAATCAGGCAGAGACCCCGGCTCTGCCGTTGTCTATAATGGGGCTGCCAAGTCTCTTGGAGATATGGCAGAGGAGGACAGCAACGTGCAGCGTTACTCAGCCCGCGATTGAACTTGGTTTCGGGCTCCCGCCCCTCCCCGAAATAGCTTGGCGCGCAAGAGCCGTTCTCCCCGGCCTGGCCAGCCACAAAAGGCGCCGTTCAGTGCAAAAAATGCTTTGACCACGCAGAGTCCCCCTTGTGCCAATGCCTCGTACACTTCCTTGGCTGCGGGGGATCCCGGGAAGCAAATACGTCCGTCTCCGGTTTTTCGCCTCCAAGTTGTTGAACCATGCGATCGTACACTTGTGGCGCCACACCATATTCCATGAGATAACCTCCGTGGTCCCCATTGAAGTTGGTACTCACGGTCTTGACCGCCCGCACAATTTTTTCCTCCTCGTCTCCGGTCAACTGAGATAATTCCGGGGCATGGTCGGTAGATAGCCAAGTAAGACACTCCTTGTCCTCTTGAACCAACGATGCGCGGTGAGGTAGAGCTCCGATTGCGTTGCTCACCATAGAATCATACCCCATAATAATATCCCAATCAGAAATGTCCGCGGCATAAAAATTCCCGGAACGTACGATCCGCTTCGACAAACCAGGTCGGTTCAAGCGATCATGATCCCGAAATTTCATGCCCATAGTGGCTTCATGGGTACCTCCACCCATGATTTTGCCATTGGCGACCCCCAAGCGCACTTGTCTTCGGCTTGGCTTCGGAAATTCTTCTGAAAATAATCCTTTCCAAACCAAGCTCACTTGGGCACCTGTCTCCACCAATACATCCGCAATCACCTCTTTCTTTCCACACCATACTCGCACTTTCAAGTGCAACTGCCGTTCGTCTCCATGTGGAGTATGGACAGCCCTCACGGCATGCGACTCCAGTACACTTGGATGCATCAATACTTCCAGCTATGATCCTGGATGATGTAGATCTTGGGTTGGTCATGCCCATCCACGGGGCGCTCCGTGGTCTCTCCATCATTTATTTGTGTGCGACCCAAATTCATGTACTTCCCTTGGTTGGGTGTTCCATGGGCTTGGACCTACAAACCTCAGCTTTCTTGGCTCTTCTAGAGACCCCTTGTTTCTGTCGTGGGTACCTTCTTTCTATGAATTTTGCTGATCCGTGGCGGAGAGACCTCCGGTGTCCCATCCCCTTGGGGGCTTCTCTAGGTCCGGTTTACCGTAGCACCATCATGCCGGGAATCACCTGCGCCATGACTTCCCATTCGTTCTTACAAATTTTTCAAGTCCTCCGTGGCCTTCCTTAGCGACTCAGCAACCTCGTTAATTTGCCAAATGCGCCGATCGCCACCATGGCTTGATCCCACATGTTGACCTCCATCAGCATGTCTCTTTTTCCATTCATCACTCTGCTTCTCCTTGGGGACTTTTTCGGGGTGGGGTGGGAAGTATGCCCGCTTGTCCTTCTCGTACAACTTGCACGTTTTGTGGTCCTGCTTATGGGATCGCCCTTTCCCATTGCAGACCCAGCACCATGTTCCCGCCGGTACTCGGTAAAGCTCAACGGGGGGTTTCTAATTCTCCGCGGCTCCTTTCCTTGAAGGGCTGGTGCTTTTCTCCACTTGCCCTTGTCATTACCATACGCTTTTGTGTTGTGTGCCACAAACGCGAAGAAGTGTGCATCCTCATGATCTTCCCGAGTCATGTACTCCCCGCCAGACAACGTCTTTCCATCCTCAGACCCTGGACTTTGACTTCGATCTTCGCCAATGGTTTGATCTTCCTAGATTTGACGATAAATCCGATCGTTGCGGCGCTCGCGACTCCCAATGCCGTGACGGTAATTAATGTGAGCCTCGTTTTTGGAATTGAGCTTCAATTCCACGCTCACGTATTGGACTCTTGAGTCCAGGCTCTTGCGGGCTGGGATCATCTGCATCCTCAGCTTCTCCCCACGTCTCCACTCGACGTTGTTGAGCCGCAGCAAACGTCCTCTAGCCCTGTCCCCGAACACCTCCACGTAGACCGGATTCTTCATGGAGATTTTCCCGTCTGGCTCTCCTGGTTTCGCCGGAAATATTCCATGAACCAAGGATGCTGATCTTCCGGAGACATATTGCGTACTGCCAAGCGCTCCTTTGCCCGCTTCTTTTCCTCGTCTTCCACACGCTGCTTCCAGTACGATTGTAGTATATCTCGCAAGGAATGGCAAATCTTGCTTGATTCGAACCAATCTTCCACTGGCTTCAGAAGCCGGCGGTACTTTTAGAGATACCTTCTCGAATCCCTCCACCGCAATTCTCCACACTCCAAGTTGACCAAAGATAGTCCAACTTTTTGTTTGGAGCATCAACTGTTCCTTCTTGCTCCAACCAATCGAGGCATTGCTCCAACGTACTGATCCTCTTCTCCCGAATTTGGTGACGTAAATCCGCCTTTAGCTCCGAGGTGAAACGATGTGGGAAAGTGCGACATGCCCACTTGTCACGGGCATCCTGCCGCATCTCACCCACGACTTCCTCGGCAAAATCTTCCCAGTCGAGGATGAGGTCGTCAAAGTTGGCACGATTGGTAGTAGGGAATTTCCAAACCCCGAAGGTCTTCGAGCCTCACGGCATCCCCAACATCCAAAGCGATGACGCCCCCGAGGCGGATTCCTCCCGACCTCTGATTTGCCTGGGGAGTGGAAATATAAACCCCTGATTTGCATGTCTTCACGTGGCCGGGGCTCAGCTTTGCCCAACCTCGGACCTCCCATAGTCCATATTCCCGACCGCGGGTCCATCACCCATGGATCTTCCGCTTCTCCACTTAAACCATCTCGGCGAGCAGCTGACCTCGAGGCTTCTTCATCCACACGTGCCGGATAGGCAGCTTTGGCGTCGAACGTCGCCGCGACTGGAGGAAAACTCAAGTCCACGTCAACGGTCTCCTCCCGGGCATCCCACTTGGGCGTACCAATCCCCGAGCCCTTTTTTTGGCGTCTTCTTCGCCAGCATGACACTTGCTGAAAATAGTGGGATGTCCCTGAATAGCGAGTGCTCAACCCGTGGCGGCCCATAAGGTGCCAACTCCATGGGACCCTCCATGGGCACTACTCCTTCTGCCGCTGTCCTCAAGGTCGTCACCTGTCTCAGCAACGACTCTGGGGCAGGATCCCGTGGCAGGTTGGGGCTGGTCCCGGGACGGGCGTTGGATTTCCTCCACGCTTCTCCAACTCCCCCATCCTGTTCTCGACTGTCTCCAGGTACTGGATCATGTTGTTCACCACCCGTTGCTGCTGTACCAGCATGCTCTCCAACTTGGCCTCGTAGTCTCCTCGATGTAATCCAATTGTCTTCAAATCGTTGTCAAAGATGATCTGGTCCTCAAGGATTCTAGAGGTGTCATCATCCAACTCGTCGATCTTCTGAATAAGGGCATCTTTGCCCAACCGGGGATAACTTCCGATGAGGAAGTCCACATGATGGCAATGGCAGTGATATCCATTCCCAACTTGCCCGCATGCCGCCTTCTTGGTATCTTCGTGAGGATGGCGGTCATCCCCTTCACGATCCCGTTGCAGCTTTCCCGGAGCTCCACGCTCTTGGTCTCCACACATGACGGTGCTGCGTGTCCCGTCACCGTCCATCCTCCCAACTTCTTCACCATCGCCTGTGTTCCTCGGGACGGTGGTGGTGGCTGCCCTTCGCGGCAATGATTCCTGTTCTGCGTCATGAGCAAGTTCAGGATTTGGGGCGGTATGGGATCGCCCCGCCGGGAAATCTGGCTCTCCGCTGGCATCATCCGAAGAGTAACAAGTATGATATCCCTTGGAGTCCGACGGAGCACTGAACATCTGGCGGACGGGGCTCGGCGTCATTTCCATCGCCGCTTCCGCATCCCCCTTGGACGGTTTTGGCGAACCGCGTTTGCGGTAGCGCCTAGTTTTTGAGCCGCTGGTGCAACTCGTGACCTCGTCCGATTCTTCCAATCGTACTCGGAGGTGAACTCTTTTTCCACATGATCCTTCACAAAGGGTGACAATGTCCTCCATGTCGGTACCCACTCTTCTCTCGGAGTGTCCTCTTTCTTCTCGGGCTTCAACGATGGTGACCCGGGGTCCGCCTGGGCAGGGCTCGTGAGGGCCCAAGCTCCCCGGGTGGTGGTAGGCGGCAGGTACTCCTCTGCTACCATAAAGAAGGTCTGTAGAACCAGCCCCCGCCATAGTGCGAGCTCTACCGCCTATACCCTATTTCTCCACTCTCTTCCCCGTGACTCCCATTGTCCTTGACCTAAGCAATGATTCCATGCTCTATAAAACCCAAAATCCAGAATTCCTGCAAGTCCAATCCTTGGCAACACAATCCAAACAAATCCCGGAGGTACACCCTTGGGCACCCTTGCAATAAGAACCAAACACGTGATCAATGAATTCCAATGAGCTTGACCAATGAATCCAAATAACCGATCACCAAATTTAATTGAGTGTGACATGGACATGATCATGGAGAGAGGAACAAATGAGACAATATCAGGCAAAGGGAGAGGAAGAAACAGAAGTATAAGTGAAGCCCTGCAATAAAGTATGCGATTATCGAAGACGACGTTGCATCCTTATCTCCAAGAATCTATTTTCCATACCATGCACATTCGAGCTACGGACATATGACGCCCTGCTAACAACCATGATTCACCAAATTGAGGAAAATTACATTGACGTCATGCACGACAAAATGACATCAAGGAGATCCATATGGCACATGGCGGAACACAAAGAAATGATACACAACACGATCGCATCATCGCATTCAACATAAGCGTGGCCCACATGGCCCTACCTCACTCTTGCCTACAAGACGGCAAAAACTGGAATTGAGAAACATGCGCTCCAAGTATGAAGAATGTTCCACCGTGGATCAAGTGTGACACCATGGCCTCCATGAACACAAAGTGCGGCATGGCCACATACATGACTTGTCCACACTCATGAATCACCAATGAACGCAAATAAAGAGCTGCCAATGAGGATCACCAAATATGAGCAAGCAGAGCAGCCTCATGGCAATACCTCACACCTGGCATGTGTGACACATTCCATATATCATGATGCTGGCAATGCCTCGGTACTTCACACCGGACGCCGGCTGCCTATCACTTAGCAATAACATACACAATGGCCAGCAAGTGAATACACGTGGCGGGTCTACTTGCTGCTCGCGAGCAAGACACCAAGAAGGGCCAGCCCACCAAACCTCACCTGTTTAGTGTATGCTGCATACCAATTGCTAGGCTTCTGCGGTTAGAGTATCGCGAAGCAAAGGCACGAACAAAATGTAAAGCCAACACATGACATACACCCCATGCCCTCACATGCTTGGACATCCAACTCAGTCCCATCACCTGGTGCCTAATAGCTTGGGAACCGAAGGCATTGGCAAACAGAAATTGTCATGTGCATTAGAAACCATCCACACATGGGTAAGTGAAACCCATGTTGCCTAAATGCATGTTCGTTTGACACTGAACCAATTCAATGCATGCTACTTGGAGAAGGATTGGGCAAGAGTGCTTGGGTAAGAAGATGCCCCGGGTCATATGAAGAGACCTAGACCCGGCCCGCAGAGAGAGTGCACATGGAGAGATATCCCGGGGTCAATGAGAGCACATCTGACACATGGTGAGATTGTTCTATCCCAAGGAGAGATTGTCCCGCTTCCAAGAGAGATGGTCCCGCCCCAATCCAGGGCTTGAGAGAGATGGTCCCGCCCCAGTCAGTGCCCTGAGAGAGAAACTCTCACCCATCCATGCCCAGGACAGAGAACCTAACCAATCTATGGCCGAAGAGAAATAACCTAACCAATCCATGGCCCAGGAGAGAGAACCTGACCTCAGCGAAACCCAATCCCTAGCGCATAGCGTAGCCATGACCCACGGGAGCATGCATATGGAGAGAGACTTTCGCCTAGCCATGACCCATGAAGGCATGCACGCACTTGATCTGAGAATCACGAACAAAGATTGAGGATTATCCCTACACCCAATTGCCAAATCAAATCAGCTATCCTCATGCCATACTGCAAATGGACAACGGAGGGATAGTGGATCACCAACCGTGTCCGACCAATGATATGAATTCACGGAAGTGTTCGACCAATGACATGAATTCACCGAAGGTCAACGGAGTAGGACGGCAAATGAGAGGTTAACAACCAGGGCATAAGTCAAAGTCTCCAACTTTAGCAAGTTCACCCGTTGCACGTCCACACAACATGCTGAACACACACCATCATCAAGGATTGACCCTTTTTGATTCCATGGGAGATCAGGTTGTCATGACACATGCAGAGGAAACAAATGATAAGCCAATGAATGAGGAATTGCTTGACCTTGCGGAGTAACGACCCAGTTACTTTCTTCCCCTCCAGTGCGCCTACCCCAGCCACATCCACTTCCACTTCATTTCAACTAGGGCTCCTCCAGCTTCAAGGGACTCGTGATCCCCCATGCACGTAGGCCTAGCACTCCCGAAGCAGATGCGCCCATTAACGTACACCGCTCTCCTCCCAAGTGCAGTGAAGCACCCAAGGGCGATAGCCGGTGTGGGCGGAGGCAGCACATCAGGGCTTAGCCAGATCCTTAGCTCCGGGCCTTCTATCATCCACTGGAGATGCCCTAGCTTCCAATTCGCTTCCATTTCCATAACAGGGTAGAATGAACACTATTAGCACCCGTTGGGAAGAATCTTCAAACGATTGGCCCGCATTGAGGAACACAGAGCACGCGCACGCCAACAGGAACATGAGAAGGGCGCGTGCACACACAGCAGGCCTGGTCTGAACCAGAAGTGTTACATCCTCCATTCTGTGGTTTGAAAAAAATATAATTTCGGAATTCTCGTGAAATTCTTTCCAAAGTCGCTGAAATCGCGTAAATCGCTCAAAGAAAGAAAACTGCAGCCAATTGGGATCCGATCTCGCTTCAACACATCACATATATAATCATGCTGGCAATGTGTCAGTACTTCACACCCAATGCCGGGTGTGTATCACTCAGCAATAACATACGCAATTACCAGCAAGTGAATAAACGTGGCAGGTTTACTTGCCGCTGGCGAACAAGGCTTCAAGAAGGGCCAGCCCGCCAATCCTCATCTGTTTAGTGTATGCAACATACTAATTGCTGGGCTCCACGCGGTTAGAGTCGCGGACCAAAGGCATTAATAAATCCCAACGCCAACACACAACGTATACATCACGACTTCTCATGCGTGGTCATGCTACTCAGTTACATCACTTGGTGCCTACTTACTTGGGAACCGAAGCTACTAGCAAACACGGATTGTCATGTGCAATAGAAGCCATCCACACATGGACACGTGCAATCAACATTGCCAATCTGCATTCTCGTGTCACAGCAAACAAATTCAATGCATGCTACCCCGAGAGAGATAGTTAAGAAGATGTCCCGGGTCACATGAAGAGACCTGGACCCGGCCCGCAGAGAGAGTGCACATGGAGAGATGTCCCAGGGCCAACGAGAGCACGTCCATAATGAGATTGTCCTGTTTCAAGGTGCGATAGTGCCGCCTCAAAGAGAGATGGTCGCGCCCCAGGTCAGGCCTTGAGAGAGAGATGGTCCCGCCCAAGTCCATGCCCTGAGAGAAAGACCCACACAAATCCATGGCCAGGAGAGAGAACCTAACCAGTCGATGGCTGAAGAGAGATAACCTCAACCAAACCATATCCAGAGAGGTTGCATGTGCAGAAAGAACTTAGCCTGGCTATGGCCCATGGGAGCATGCATATGGAGAGTAACATTTGCCTAGCCATGACCCATGAGAGCATGCATGCAGTTGGAGTGAGAATCTATACCTTGATGGAACATTATCCCTGCACCCAATAGCCAGATTAGCTGAACTCATGCCCTACTGCATGCTGACAAGAGAGGGATAGTGGAACACCAAGAGTGTTCGACCAAAGATAGGAAATCTTCATTGGGACACTTCTTCGCGGTGAATGGAGTAGAACGGCAACACACAAATGGGAGGTTAGCATCGAACGTTAGCATAAATGCCATTCTCCACCTTTAGCATGTCTGACGATTGCACATGCACAGGGCATGCTCCACACGCGCCATCTCGAAAGATTGATTTATCATGACTCACACACAAGGCAAACAATGGACAAAGAAGAGCAATGGAAGACATTCCAGGCAGGGCAACGACCGAGTTACTTTCTTCCCGCCCGCTGTTCCTAGCTCAGCCACCTCTACTTCAACTCCTCTTCCACTAGCGCTCCTCCAGCTTCAAGGGACTAGTGATCCTCCATATGCGTAGGCGTGGCCAAAGCACAAGCAAATGCGCCCATTTACGCATACCAATCCCTTTTTACGGGGCCTGTCGGTTTGGGCGGAGGCACCACACGAGGTTTTGGCCAGAGTACAATTCCAGGCCTTCTATCATCTACGGGAGTTGCCCTAACTTCCGATTCGCGTCTGTTTCAACAATAGGATGCAATGTAACACTATTAGCACCCGTGTGGAAGAGTTTTCAACCGATCAACCCGCATTGAAGAACAACGAGCACGCGCACCACACCAGGAATACGAGAAGGGAGCGCGCACACACAGCAGGCCTGGTCTGAACCAGAAATGTGAAGTCGTCCATCCTGTTGGTTATAAATAGTATGAATTCGGAATTCTTCTGAAATAATACCCGAAATCGCTGAAATCACTGAAATATGGAACAGTGCAGCCAAAGGGGATCCAAATCGCTCTCAGCCCCCTTCCCAGAGCATTGGCAACCGCTCGGAAAGACATAAAGGGGACAGGAGGATCCTAGCTGATCCCCTGGCGCTCCCCTCAATGTGGAAGGATACCACCTACATCGTGGCCACCCGCCCAAGTAATCGAGGGGAGAAAGAATACAAAACAATGGACTCCCACCTGTCACCACTAAACGTGAAAGCATTGGCTCGGCGGATCAAAGATGGAAATATGCAACGGCCTCGACCGGTCTACGTAAAATCGTAAAAAAACGGTATATACTGCCTGACATGCATAGCATGAACACCTCACATGACCCGCACTTGCACCAAGAGGCATGAGAGTAATGAATCACCCCAAGGGGAGATTGGTATTCAGGGGGGGGAATGACACTGCATCATGACAAGCGTAGATAGAAACAATGGAGAAGGTGTTTTTTTTCGAAAATTGTTTCCTTTTTTTTCGAACTTTTTATGTTAATTTTTTTGCGGAGGCTCAATTTCCAAATCAGATTGCAGGTGCAAGATGAGTTCAAATGGACTTCCCCTTCGTGTCCAGCTCGCAAGAAGATGTTTGTCGATCCGGCCGCAACGTCCCAAAAGCCCACAATGCGGAGAAATGAGAAACAAATGTTGTACTAAAAATAGTAACATTTGTTACTAAAAACAGCACAGGCGAAAAATTGAAATCTCAAAACTTAGGTACCCTGGAAGCAAACCGACCTCTCTTATGTGACCGCAACACATATTGGGTGGCTGCAGACTCTTACAAAACGCAAAATGGGGCCGGTAGGAACAAGTTCTAAAAATAGAAATTGTGCTAACAAAAAATAAAACAAGTGTGCTACAAATACAATGTGGTGTGTGGAAAACAGAAATAGCACTTGGAGAGGGAAGTAGCACATCCGTTTGTCGTCGTTGTGTCAGGCAACCTCCAAATAGGTCAAATCGCTCCAAAGAACGGCAAAAACAACGTTGGTAAGGAGAGCAAAGCAAATAAATATCACCTTCGTATCCCGCGCAAACTCTGGAATTTGAATCCAGAAGTTCACGCACGATTCCATATAGCTGGGGTGTCGCTCCCACAAATGCACTTACTAAAGGTTCCACCAAACAAAAATAGGGAAGATGAGTTGGTCTTGACAAATCTTCATCCGTGGGAATCTCCTGAGCAAGCGGCGACCAACCGTGCAGACAAAAAACAACAAAAAACATAAACACAGTCCAAGACTGATCCTTGTTCCATATCCCTGTCTCATGTCAACGAAATTGAGATGGGGGGTACTTGGGAGGTTTTGAGCCATGGTATGTGCATCTCTGCGGCAAAAAAAGCAGAAACAAACGATCCTGTCAAGGGCTAAGGAAGAGTCATCTCCATTCCATTCATGCATGATCAAATGCAGCAAGACATCCTTGAAATCCAGACTAATTTGCTTTTTCTTGAGATGCTGCAGCCACACTGTGGTGTACCTTGGCACGTAACTGCTCAAAGGTTCCCACGAGTCCCGCGAAGCGGCAAATCCTTTTCATTGAAGCTTCTATAGCCTCTCCCCCGCCGTGGTGGGATCCGGGTTGTCCGTTATGATGCGCTCCGCGGTATAATCATCCCCCTCCCAGTCATTGTCGGAGTCCGGGTCGCGCGCCATGACATCAAACGTCGCCGCTCCCCCACTGGGATCCGGCGCCCGTGGTCGGAGTTGTGTATGCGCCCGATCCACGATCTTGTTGTTCCCCACCTGGACTGCATACACTCCTTGTCTGATTTTGCGCACCATGACCCCTGAAATATTCCACGATTGCTGGCAATGCCGTGTCAACACGTCCTGGCGATGGCGCTCCACCACAAGAGTGTCCTTGAGGGAGTACTTGTGGATCTTGCCTTCCTTGAAGTACTTGGCCCTCCGCTCATGCTCATCATGCAAAGACTTGCAAACCTTGGCTGCTGTGGCATCTGCCTCATTCATCATGGTGTCCGCGTCCCAGGCAACCTTGCCATGGTTCATCTACGGCAGAGTTCGACACACCCCATCCCACAGGAATGAATTGCGGTGCGGAGACAAGCCCGCAGGCCCCCGTAAGTCATGGAGAGCTTGTAAAGCCCTCCAAAGAGAGTGAAACCAATTCCCTCCGGCTCCTCAATGTGCAATTCGCGGAACTACTCGAACGTTTGCCTCCCAGCTATCTCTGCGCAGCCGTTTGACTTGCTGTGGTACGCCACGATCTTGGCATGTTTGAATCCCCATGTGCTTGCACGTGCTCTAGAACCAAGAGCCAGAAAGCTGACTGCCCCGGTTGCTGCAAATTGCAGCAGGGGCGTCAAGGATTGTCAGCCAATGCGTAATCACCGCTCGGGCGGCGGCCTTGGCTTGCAGACCCACTCCATGCTTGTTTGTCTTGTCCTTCGTCTTCAACTTCTTACCCGGAACAGACACAATATACCCGCTATGTCGGTCCACTGCGGAAATAGTACAATCATATTTTTCCCCCTCAACCGTGACCTCGGGCATGGCAAACACATCCATGGCAATGGAGCGCATCGGGGCCTCAGGGATCGCCGTATAAACAGAGATCATCGCTGTGGAGGTGTTCTGGCATTTTATGGCCCTATACATGGCACAATCGTTGGAATACCGATTCAATATTGCGTAGTATCCTGGAGGGAACTCAAACCTGCATTGGAGATCTCGTTGCATCTTGTTGCGGCCTGGAAGCATAGGATGGGGGTTGTGCCAGTCGTCCATGGGCGCCTCGACCCAGATTACCCGCACAAATAGCTTGTCATTGAGGATGAGCTTGTCCCCGTCCTCAGTCAAGCCTTTGGGCCACTCATCGTCCGATGGGTCACTGACGGCGTTCCAATATTTGTTCCATTGCTCGGAGGAAACGCAATCCTCCGGCCAATCCTGCATGAGCACCAGCTCAACATACTCAATGCGTGCCATGAGACTTTCCTCTAAAGCTTCTTCCATCAAAACCCGAACTCCGGCATCCCGTCGCTGCCTCAGCTCCGCCTTGGATGCTATGACCACAAAGCACTTGGTGTCATCCTCTTCCATGGCCTTCTCAACCTCAATGATACGTCTGCCCTCCTCCGCTTTCTCTGCGTCTTCATGGCTGGATATGTCAATCCCAGCCTTGCCAGCCGGATCGGCCCAACAACTGAGGCAGTTGGCTACAGTGTTGTCCTTCCCAGGGACATATACGACGCTCAAGTCGAACTTCGCAAACATCTCGTGCAATCAGGCGCGCCTTGCCGCCGCACCCAAGGAGGTATCAAAATGCCCCTTGTGCCAGCTCTGAAGAGATTGATGATCGTTATATACAACCACGGGTTGAAGTCCGATGTGACCTGACCATTTCCGGAGCGCGCACACAATGCCATAAGTGTCCTTCTCCCTCGCGGTCAACGTCGGATGTTGGCCTTCTGCCAGGACTGGACTTGAAAAGGCCACTGGAACATGTGTTTGGTCGCATCGGACCTGCTCCAGGACTGTTCTCACGGCATAGTCAGAGGAGTCCGAGCGAAGCACGAATCCCTTGTCCTGGTCCACCAAGAAAAGACCCAATTGACCCAATAGGTGTTCCCTCAACTTGTCAAACGCTTCTTCGGCTCCGGTTGTCCATGCCAATTTTTTCTGGCATCCCTTGCAACCATCAAACTTGCCCACCTGCAACATTTTTTGGAGAGGCCCCCGGAGATCCGCATGCATTCGTACATATCCGGAATAATAGTTGCAAAATCCCATGAACGACTGGAGTACGCTAATGGTCTGGGGCTTTTCCCAGTCGCGTAGGGCTGCCTTTTTTCCGTGCATGGGTCAGTGTTGCCCGTGCCAATCCACATGTCCGGCAAACTCCACTTCTCTCACAAAGAGTGAAGCCTTTGTTGGCTTGCACAACATGTTGTGCTTGTCAAAGTCCACAAAAACTCAGCGCAAGTCCTTCTCATGCGCCTCGATGAGCTATCGTCGGTCCTGTCCTCGTCGCGCGGCCCAATAAAGATATCATCCAGAAACGGGTCCGCACAATCTTCTACGGGTTGTAGAAGATCCTCCATCATGCGTTGAAAGGCGGCATTCCCATTCTTGGGCACCAGGGGAACTACCTTCCATCGCATGGGCCTGAGCGGAGTGGACATCGCTGTGCGTGGCCTGGAGTCCTCATGCAGGGGCATCTGCTGGTACCCGTGCTTTAGGTCCCGCACAGTGATGATGCTCTTCTTCTGCTGCTTTTGTAGGATGGAGTTGATCAGCGTTAAGGAGTACAAGTCATGCTCCGTTTGTTCGCCGATCCCCTGTAATCAACAACCAATCTCCATTCACCTTTCTCCTTCTTTGGAACGATGAAGGCTGGGCTTGCCCACTCAGTATCGGAGAGTTCAATCCAACCACGCTCAATGAATTCCTTCAAGAGCTTCTTTGTCGCTTCTGCTCGTCCTCCTTGGAGTTGATCTTCCCGGTGACGATAAATTTTCGGGCTTGGTTTCAGCTTGATCTTGGCCGTACCAAATTTCCGCGATCCGGAGGGTTCTGGTTGTCAACTCCAATAAATAGCTGCCGATAGGCTGCAATAAGTGTTCCCTTGAGGCCGGCTACCTTTGGGTTCTCCTTGGCTTCTTCCGCCGCTTGCCAGGGTATCAAAACTACCGACTTCATGGTGCTGTATGCCTTTTGTGGATCAACGTCCCACATCTCCTTCTCCGATATGCCCTGTTCATCGACCTGGACCGCGGTTCCCACCTATAATCTTCACAAAACTCGGGCCACGGGCTGGAAATCATCAATTCTTTCACCCACTCTTGGAAGGCCCACATGTCGGAGGGTCACCCTATGGGCCCCTCGTATTGGTTCGCCAAGTGGTATATAACTCTTGCCACAGGACCAACCTTCTGGAACTTCCCGGTCACCAGCTCCCGGTTGTCCCACCAATGGGGTGACTTTGCTTGGGCTCGCTCCTTCCGAGCAGCCACTCAGACATGCATACCCATCCGCATGTAGGCGACAACCCGGTCGATCTTCGAGTGAGAGAATACGTCAACACTCTCTGTAGGGTCACTCTCTTCTTCAAACATGACCATCATCAGCACGGTCTCTACCCCCTGATGGACGCTTCATTACCAGTGGGTTGGCACTGTGAACCATCAGCCAGGAAAGCCTTCGTACTCCATGCTTGTCCCGGGGCGGGCATTGGTATACCCTTGGCGTCGATGAGCAACTGCTTCTGAGATCCAAATTGCATCTCATCGAGGGTTATGGAGTCCAAACTCCGCTTAAGATCCTCCAGCAGACATGGGCCAGCTCCTATGCCTCTCACGACCAGGCTACCCTTTGCTCTATCCGCAATGATCTTGTTCACGGTATGTTTGATGTCCTCTTGGGCACCATGCCAGTACATGGGCCCACGCTCCTTCCAGTCCGAATGCTTTGACCACGCAGAGTCCCCTTTGTGCCAATGCCTCGTACACTTCCTCAGCTGCGGGGCATCCCAGGAAGCAAATATGTCCGTCTTGGAATTTTCGCCTTCAAGTTGCTGAACCATGCGACTGTACACTTGTGACGCCATGCCATATTCCTATAGATGACCTCCGCGGTCCCCATTGAACTTCATACTGACCGTCTTGACCGCCCGCAGAATTCTTTCCCCCTCATCTCCGGTCCACTGTGATAATCCCCCGGCATGGTCCGTAGATAGCCAAGTAAGACACTCCTTGGCCTCTCGAACCAACGTTGCACGGTGAGGAAGAGCCCCAGTGGAGTTAATCACCATAAAATCATACCCCATAATGATATCCCAATCAGAAATATCCGCGGCATAAAAATTCCCCGACAGTAAGATCCGCTTCGACAAATCAGGTCGGTTGAAGCGATCATGTTCCCAAAATTCCATGCCAATGGTGGCTTCATGGGTACCCTCACACATAATTTCTCCTTTGGCGACCTTCAAGCGCACCGGTCCTTGGCTGGGCTTCAGAAGTTCATCTGAAAACAACGCCTTCAAAACCAAGCTCACTTGGGCACCCGTATCCACCAATACATCCGCAATCACTTCTTTCTTTCCGCATCTTACTCGCACTTTCAAGTACAACTGCCGTTCATCTCCATGTGGAGTATGGACAACTCTCACAGCATGCAACTCCAGTACGCTTGGAGGCAGCAATACTTCAAGCGTATGATCCCGGCTGGTGTAGATCTTGTGTTGCTTATGCCCATCCACGGGGATCTCCGTGGTCTCTCCATCATTTACTTGTGTGCGGCCCAAATCCATATGTACGTCCCTTGGAAGGGCGTTCCGTGGGCTGGGACTGGCGAACCTCAGCTTACGTGGCTCTTCTGGTGCCTTCTTGAATACCAAGGGTACGGTCCTGCTTTCAAATGTACTCATTTGCAGTTGAAAGACTTGCGGTGTCCCATGCCCGTGGGGGCCTCTCTAGGTCCGGTTTACTGCAGCACCATCCTGCTGTGAATCACCTGGGCTATGACCTCCCATTCGTTCCTGCAAATTTTTCAAGTCCTCTGTGGCCTTCCTTAGCGACTTGGTAACCTCATCAATTTGCCAAATCCGCTGAACGCCACCGTGGCTCAATCCCACATGTCACCCTCCACCAGCTTGTTCCTTTTTCCATTCATCAATCCGCTTCTCCTTCAGGACTTTTTCCAGGTGGGCTGCGAAGTATGCCCGCTTGTCCTCCTCATACACTTTGCAAGTCTTGTTGTCGTGCTTATGGGATTGCCCTTTTCCATTGCAGACCCAGCACCCACCATGTTCCCGCTGGTACTCGGTAAAGCTCAACGGGGGATTTCCACTTCTCTGCAGCTCCTGTGTCTACGGGGTGCTGCTTTCCTCCATTTGGTCTTGTCATGACCATACGCTTTCGTGTTGCTGGCCACGAGCGCGAAGAAGTGTGCATCTTCATGATCTCCCCGAGTCATGTACTCCCCGCCAGACGACGTCTTTCCATCCCCGGACCCTGGATCTTGCCTTTTGTCTCCACTGACGGCTGGATCTTCTTGGATTGCGGGACCATTCTGATCGTCCCGGCGCTCCTGATTCCCATGGCCGTGACGGTCCTTGGCGTGAGCCTCGTTTTTGGAATTCAGCTTCAATTCCACGTTCACGTTTTCGACTATTGAGTCCAGGCTCCTGCAGGCTGGGATCATCTGCATCCTCAGCTTCTTGGCACGTCTCCATTCCACATTGTTGAGCCGCAGAAGACGTCCTCCAGCGTTGTTCCCGACCATCTCCACGTAGACCGAATTCTTCATCGAGATCATCCGGTCCGGCTCTCCATAGTTCCGCCGGTAATAGTCCATGATACGAGAATGCTGATCTTCCGGCGACATAATGCATACTGCCATGCGCTTCTTTGCCCGCTTCTTTTCTGCGTCCTCCACTCGTTTCTTCCAGTCAGCTGGTAGTACATTGCGCAGGCCATGGGGAACCTCGCTTGATTCTGACCAATCTTCCACTTGCTTCAGAAGCCGGCCGTACTTGCGGAGATACCTCCTCCAATCCCTCAACCGCAACTCTCCACGCTCCACATAGAGGGGTATTGACCGAAGATCGTTCAGCTTCTTGTTAGGGGCGTCCGCTCTCTCTTCTTGCTCCAACCCATCAAGGCCTTCCTGCTCCGTACTGATCCTCTTCTGCAGAATTTGATGACCTAAATCCGCCTTTAGCTCTGAGGCCAAACAATCTGAAAAGGGGTGGCACGCCCACTTGTCCCGGAAATCCTGCTGCGTGTCACGCACGACTTCCTCGGGTAAATCTTCCCAGTCCAGAATGGAGTCGTCTAGGTTGGCAGGTTTATCGTCATGGTGGGGAATTTTCACACCTCGGAGGTGTTCAATCCACACGGCATCCCCGACATTCGAAGCAATGACGCCCCTGGTGGGGATTCCTCCCGAACTGCCATTAACCGGGGAGTGGAAATATACGCCTGTGATTTCCATGTCCTCACGGAGCCAGGGCTCAGCTTCTCCCACGCTCGGACCTCCCATAGTCCATATTCCCGGCCGAGGTTGCCGCACCCATGGATCGTCCGCTCTTCCACTTGAATCATCTCCGTGAGCCGCTGACCTCAGCGCTTCTTTGTCCACACGTGCCGCATAAGCAGCTCTGGCGTCGAAGGTCGCCGCGTCTGGAGAACTGCTGATGTCAATCTCAACTGTCACCTCACGGGTATCACGGTTGGGCGTACCAATCCCCAAGCCTTTTTCCAGCGTCTTCTCCCCCAACATCACGCTGGCTGAGAATAACGGGATGTGCCTAAATAATGAGGGGGTCAGCCTGTGGCAGACCATATCGGGCCGACTCCATGGGACCCTCCATGGATGACACTCCTTCTGCAGCTGTCCTCAAGGTGGTCAGCCGTCTCAACAAAGACACCAGGGCAGGATGCCGTTGCAGGACGGGTCCAGGTACCGGGACGGGCGTTGGAATTCCTTCACGCTTCTCCAAATCCCTCATCCTGTTCTCAACTGACTTGAAGTACCTGATCATGGCCTCCACCACCCCTTGCTGCTGTACCCCCATTCTCTTTCGGTCTTGGCATCGTAGTCCTCTCGATGTAACTGGATCGTCTCCAGATTGTTGTCGAAGATGGCCTGGTCGTCAAGAATTCCAGAGGTGGTGTCCTCCAAATTGTCGATCCTCTGACCCCGGGCATCCTTACATAACCGCGGATAACTTCCGATGAGGAATTCCACATGCCCGCAATGGCAGTGATCTTCACTCCCAGTTTTCCCGCACGCCGCTTCCTTGGTGTCCTCGTTAGGATGGCTATCATCTCCTTCCCGATCCTGCCTTTCTCGTGGCGTCTCTCCCGGAGCACCACGCTACTCTCCTCCGCCACTCAGGGTGTTTTCCGTCCTGTCACCCTCCATCTTCCTGTTTTCTTCACCGTCTCCTGCCTCGTCCACGGGTGCCGCTCTTGTCGCCCCAAACTCGGTATTCCTTGGGACTGGGGTTGTGGCTGCGGTTCGCGACAATAATCCCCGTTCTACGTCATGGAAAGGTTCAGGACTCGGGGCGGTATGCAACCAGCTCGCCGGGAAATCTGGCTCTATGCTGGTGCTATCTGAGGGGTAGCAAGTATGATATCCCACAGAATGCGACACAGCACTGACCATCCGGCGGAGCAAGTGGGCGTCATTTCGATTGCCGTTTCGGCATCCCCCATCGACGGTTTTGGCGAACCGCGTTTGCAGTAGCCCCTAGTCCTTGAGCCACTGCTGCAATTCGTGACCTGGTCTGATTCTTCCACGGGTACTCAGAGATGACATCAGTTTCAATATGCTCCTTCACAAAAGGGGACAATGTCCTCCATATTGGTACCCACTCATCTCTCCGAACATATTCTTTCTTCTCGGGCTTCAACCGACAATTTCCAGATAGTATCGTCGATGCTGACCCGGAGTCCACTTGGGCAGGGCTCAAAAGGGCCCAAGCTCCCCGGGTGACATCAGAAAAGTCCACATGGTGCATGGCACAACACGCATACAACACAATGGCATCATTGGATTCAACATACGCGTGGCCCCACATGGCCAATCATCACCCTTGCCTACAACACTGCAAAATTGGTATTAACAAAAGGTGAATTCCAAACATGCGAAGGATTCTCACCGTGGATCAAGCAGGACAGTATGGCCTCCATGAACACAAAGTACAGCGTGGCCACTTACATGACTTGTCCACACTCATGACCTACCAATGATCACACATAAAGAGCCCGGGAGCCCCCACCCGAATACCTTGGAGGCATAGAGCAAAAAGAACATGTAAAGACCTTGCAATGAGTATCACTAAACATGAGTCGGGACAGTAACCTCAGGGCAATACCTGAACCCTGGCATGTGCAACACATCACATATCATCATGCTGGCAATACCTCAGTACTTCACACCCCATGCCAGGTGCGTATCACTCAGCAATGACATACACAATTGCCAGCAAGTGAAAAAACGTGGCTGGTTTACTTGCTGCTCGTGAACAAGGCTTCAAGAAGGGCCAACCCACCAATCCTCACCTGTTTAGTGTATGCTACATACTAATTGCTGGGCTCCCCGCGGTTAGAGTCGCTGACCAAAGGCATCAATAAATTGCAACGTCAACACACCACGTATACCTCTAACTTGACATGCGTGGACATGCCACTCAGTTACATCACCTGGTGCCTGATTGCTCGGGAGCCGAAGGTATTAGCAAACACAGATCGTCATTTGCAGTAGAAGCAATCCACACATGGACACGTGAAATCAACATTGCCAATCTCCACTCTCGTGTGACAGCAAACCAATTCAATGCATGCTACTTAGAGAGAGATGGAATAAGAAGATGTCCCGGGTCAGATGAAGGGACCTAGACCCGGTCCGCAGAGGGAGTGCACGTGCAGAGATGTCCTGGGTCCAATGAGAGCACGTCCCTGGGGAGACTGTCCTGTCCCAAGGAGCAATGGACCCGCCTCAAAGAGGGATAGTCCCGCCACAATTCAGGCCTTGGGAGAGAGATGGTCCCGCCCCAGTCCATGCCCTGAGAGCAAGACCCTCACCAATCCATGGCCAGTAGAGAGAACCAAACCAATCCATGGCCAAAGAGAAATAACCTCACCAAAGCTTAATCCAAAGAGCTTGCATGTGGAGAAAGAATTTAGCCTAGCCATGACCAATGGGAGCATGCATGCAGTTGAAGCAGGAATCCACAACCTTGATCGAACATTATCCCTGCACCCAATAGCCAGATTAGCTGAAATCATGCCCTACTGCATGCTGACAAGAGAGGGATAATGGATCACCGAGCATGTTCGACCAAAGATAGGAAATCATCATTAAGACACTTCTTGGCGGTGAATGGAGTAGAACGGCAACACATAAATGAGAGGTTAGCATCCAAAGATAGCATAAATGCGATTCTCCACCTTTGGCATGTCTACCCATTGCACGTGCACAGGGCATGCTCCACACGCGCCATCTCCAAAGATTGATTTATCATGACTCACACACAAGGCATACAATGGACAAAGAGGAGGAACAGAAGACATTCAGGGCGGAGCAGCGACCGAGTTGCTTTCTTCGTGCCAGGTGTGCCTACCTCAGCCACCTCCACTTCAACTCCTCTTCCAGTGGGGCTGCTCCAGCTTCAAGAAACTCGTGATCCCCCATACGCGGAGGCGTGGTAAATGCACAAGCAAATGCGCCCATGGATGCGCACAAATCCCTTTTTACGGGGCCTGCCGGTGTGGGCGGAGGTACCACACCAGGTTTTAGCCAGAGTACAATTGGAGGCCTTCGATCATCCACGGGAGTTGCCCTAGCTACCGATTCACGTCCATTTCAGCAACAGGATATATTCTAACACTATTGGCACTCGTGGGGAAGAGTTTTCAAAAGATCGGCCCGCATTGAAGGACAGAGAGCACGTGCACACCACCAGGAACACGAGAAGGGCGCGCGCACACACAGCAGGCCTGGTCTGAACCAAAAATGTTGAACCCGGCATCATGTGGGATATAAATAGTATAAATTCGGAACTCTCCTGAACTTATACCCGAAAGGGCTGAAATCACTAGAAAATGGAACAGTGCAGGCAAATGAGATCCGAATCGGCTTCGACAAGATCTTCACATTGGCGTCAAAGGTCAGACTCACACTGAAGCAGGTCCGCCCGCGGTCCTTGGAGTCCGTGATGGCCAGCACCCGCTCGTTCGCCATGTTGCTGACCAACTCTGCAAAAGGAAAACAGGCGGTAAGGGGTAACAACGACAAGGTGCGCGCCCCCAAAAACCTCACTACAAGGTCGTCTCACCTAACCAAAGCCACGAGCAGAACCACTCCTACACATGTATGGGCCATTGTTGACAGGTCAAAAACGAGAGGCACGCTCCCACACTGCACTCCAGGGTCGTCTCACTTAACCCAAACAACGCGCAAATATGGGCCATTGTTGAGAGCTCAAACAAAAAGGGCGCAGACCCGAAACCCCACCAGAAAGAAAAAAAGAACTACTGCACTCCGTAGTAATTCATGACTTGCTCTAAAGTATCCCCAAAATGCTTATATTTCAATTACTCAATGGTTAGCAAAACCTGTAAAACATGCCTCACAAAACTACATAAACTTTGGGAGGGTTGCACAGGAGCAAAAACGTACCTAAAATGTTTCATTTGATTGTTTGCATAAAAACATTTCAATTCAAAATGGTCCTACGGTCATACCCGCAAACGCAACAATCAAACACAGACACAACTATACGCAAGTGAAGCAAAGCACAAAGCAAGATGCAATTGAGGCAATGCACTCCTCAGTATGGCACAAGTGCATCCTTTTTTTCTCTGCCATACGTGGTTGAACCTGGACCGGGCTCACCACAGCATAGTGTCTGAGAAACAAGAAGAAGGCAATCGTATGAATACAGTCATCATTCAATGTTATGCTATCCTACAATGCAATGCTTCCATAAGTATTATCCAGATCACTTTGCTACGCAACGTATGAAAAATAAGGCACATTCATGAATGCAATGAATGCAATGAATGCATGACGGGTGTTGCTTCAACCGATGACAAATAATCAAACTATGCTTCGTGCACAACATCTGCTCAAACTGACCACACAAACCACGAGCATGACTTAAGCATGCGAGTCTAGGTTAGTGAGGAACAGCAAAATCCAGGCAATCAGAAATCGGAAGATAAATCAGAATATGAAAATTTGGAATATTCTGGACTGCGCAAGCACTGCCGCAGATCACACATCGCGGCACAACGATTCTACGGATCGCCGCCAATCGCAGATCTCAGAACGTAGATCTAAAGACAGTTACAGATCAGAACAAAACAGAACACCAACAGGAACAGCAACAGAAGGCGTCCATATGGGAAAAAAGATTTTTTCTTACTCCCCTGCAGACCACGCACCACGATTGGAGGTGTCTAATGCAGGCGCCTTCTCACATGCTGCCCAGGCACACTCACTGGCAACAGGCAGTTCAAGACAGAAAATTCCCAGAGGGCTAGACACAACATAATCAGCAGACATGGCAGGCAGACACAGCATGCCAGGTCACCATGGTACACAGACGTTCGAGATTACAACACCCTCAGGTTATGCGTAGCAGTAAGGAAAAAGAAAAGCAGGAATTCTTTGCCTGGGGTTTGAATGACCCCCCCCCACCTTCCTACAGACTGCATACACAACCTGTCTGGAGGTCACCACAGAAACTGCACCTGGTTTCACCTGGTTACACCTTGCAGCTACAGCAAAACGACACCTCATCAGCGTGATAAATCTGAATCTGAATTCACCTAAAGTACTGACCACACACACACACTGAAAGTGGTGATGTGTAATGGGTGTCATGCCCACAGAAAAAAAACTGTAAGGGCAGTCAAGTACCTCACTGGTTTCCCTAAGTACTGTACACAGAATACGGGATATCCGAGGAAGAGACAAATTTCTGGCAGGTCCAAAAAATGAAAACGAAAAAGAACAAAATGAAGTCTGCCCCAGAGGGCTGCAGAGAAGGCTAGGCACAGGTCCAGCTAGACTCGTCGGGTCAGCTCAAAAATCAGAAAGTCTGTCTCTGGACCAAGACACCTGAAAGGGCTTGAAAATCAGGCAAGCCCAAAGTCAAAGCAACACAAACTATCAGCAGAGTAAATAACGTACAAAGAGGTACCCAGACAGAAGATGGGCTCAGGACCTCTATCTGTGGGGAAAGAGAGGAGGCAATCACCAAGAATTGGTGCAGACAGCGAATATTCCACGCAATTGCAAACATTTGGTTCGCTTTACCCTCAAATGCGAACATAATGTACATCCACAAACTCAGGACTGCCGAGTACTGTCAAAAGCGTTGACAGTTATTCTCGACATCCAGGTGAGAGGGCTACACAGAGTACATCACAGGGTATCAGCAGAACACAAGATACAGCATTCAACAGAGGCAAGAAGGGAATTTACCTACCCCATATCGCGGGCGTGTCGCCTGAGGTATCCCACTCCCTCAAAAGGCCAACTTCCTCAAGGCTGGATTTAAAACAAACAAAAACAAAATGCAATTCAGGGGCTGCTCAAGAGACCCACGTGCAATTTAGGAGCCCCCCCCCCCCAGGGGGGGACTCCAAGATGAATTCGATTCCATTCAACAACACTCAAGAAAATTCAGTCACAGCCCTGAATCCAGGCTTATCAATCCTACCATCATCTCAACCATCAACATCAAGTAAATTCAAATTTTGCCGGTCAGGTCAGCACAGAAAACCAGACCTAAGACAGCACCAAAGACAGTATGCAGGGGAGGAAATACTACACACCCGTAAGGAACCAACTTATGGATACAAGCACAGCTTATTCCCCCTGAGTTGCGGCCCCCACAGGGCAAAGGAAACACTTTCTCCCGCCGGTCTCGGTCGGCACCGTATTCAGTTTACTATCCCCTGGCCTCCTGGTCTCTTTACCCATAAAAAGAAAAACGAGACTGCCTAGTGATAGCACGGCTCAAGGTACCCCCAACTGAAAGAGTAAGCGGGAAGCAACATGGGAATAAGCTTGCAGAAGGCATCACGCACACAACACAGGGTTAATACATGCTAATCCCCAAGACCAATGGACTATCCGAGGTTACTATACACTCTGCAGCAGGCCCATCACAAGAACCTGTGGGCTTCAAGATAAAGTAACAGGACAACTCATCCCTGTGGTTAAGTCAGTACCTAGGCCAATGCGCAGGGAAATCAACACCTGCAGCTGTACACCGCTGCGCCTCATTTCAGAGGATTACAGGGCTTATGAACGGCAAACTCTCGGAGGGGGGGGTTCTATGCGGCAAACTTGCTGTCGGGTTTACTGACGCTTACCCAACATCCAGAGGATACTTGCCATGGCGCTTTCTATGACATTTTCCCCCTCCCGTGGATTGCGGAATCCAATGGAAAGCAGGCAAGCTCAACTCTCCTCTCCAGAGCCCGCTAGCTCTCTCTCTGTCTGCAGAGATTCTACCTGCATATTTCCACAGATAATATCGCCCAGAGGACAACACCACTTGGGCGTTGTGTAGGGAGTGCCCCAGTGAGAGGACTTGGGTCATGCTCGCTTCAGAGGACTGGTGTCGTCACCTGGGTTTAACAACACGGATTCTGCTCATCATTACATAGCTGGCAGCAGGTCCGGTGAGTTCTGACGTAGGGTGACTCAGAGGTGTACACATTGGCTGGAACATAGAACCCCATTGTACAGTGTGGCACATAGTACGAGCCTGCCAATTGACAGCAGGGCTCTGTATCAAGGGTGCCTTCATGGCTTGCCTCGGTGTGCTTGCGCGTATCATTCATTCAGCGCTATGTACGTTTGCAAAGCCAGTCACGAACCGTCTCCCTCAGTCCCAATGGACCATTATTGATGGCTATCATGACCCCTTGTTATGCGTGAATGTAACTGAAAGGACTGTCAAGAACCATCTCAGTCAGTCCCAATGGACAATTATTGACGGCTGTCATGACTCCCTTTGAGGCCTGTTGAAGGCGGGCATGGGACTGGGGAACCCAGACGTAACATTAACTTGGAAACACGTCCATTATAGCATCAGCCGACGGACAAAACAGGTACCCTTCCCCACTCTCGGCTTCTGGGTTTGCCTGGTAATGTTAAAGAAAAGAGGATAGCCAAAGTCACGTTTACTCTCGTTCACTGGCACGGAAAAATTTGAACCAACAAGAACAAATCCGGAAGACAGCTCAAGTAGGAAGTTAGCCGTAAGGAAACAAAGGGCATATAGCACTGAAAAGCTCAAGAACGAAAAATCTTCGAGAAACACTCAACGTGCCCTCTTGGGTAAGGAATTGCACAAGTACACTTAGATGACAAAGCATCTGGCCAGTTCCGGACTGGGGTTACAAGAGAATAACTGGGAAAGGGTGGTCACCCCTTGAACCCTTGCCAGGGGTTGTGTTACCTCGGGCAGGAACATGCTGACCCTGAAGGCCAACAGTAAGTAAAGTATCATTCACGGAGACCCCACGGCAGCAATCTATGACATCCTCCGGTTACCTGCGCATCAGCCAGGGTAGGACTCAGGTTCTGCTCCTTGACGCGCCTGGCGATGTGAACTACGCGCCGCAGACCAGCATCAAGCAGGGCCAGGAGCCTTGTGTCGCGTCAGGTAGCGTTAGACGCCAGACACAGCCAAACACTCAACAGGAACAAGGTAGTACCTAGAGGTACAGAGTACTGCAGGTCAGGGTGCACCGGTTACCGCAAGCTGGGGGTTACTGGGGCTATTGTCAACCAGCCCTCAGTCCCTCCTCCCCGGCCTAGGGTGCATCTCGAGGTAACCGAGCAACAACACTAAAACCATCCGCCCGCAGCACAGTCAACACCCATCACGAAAATGGTACATACTTACATGGGGAACAGTAAGTGGTAATGAGTAACTCAACAAACTCAGCACATATCCCTCAGTTGGGAATCAATGTAATCACCATTACACACCCACAATGACGAACGCTCCAGAAACTGGGGCATCAATACGGGGTGCTTGGCGAAGGGTAACTCCCTGGATGGTTCGGGTCATCAAGGAAGAGTACCCGCTCTTAGGGCTAAACGAACCCAGAACCAAAAGTTCATAAGAAATATTAGGGTTCAGAAGTAAGACAGATTAGGGTTAGTCTGAAAGGGGTGTCCCCCCTTTTCAGTTTCCGGAAAAACAAACAGAGTAAGGGGAGTTTAAATATATCTCACCATAACTCGCTTCGCGAGCACAAACATTCAAACTTATCCAGCTCAGTGGTAGTTAAACGCACAAGCGCCAAAATTCATCCTGCATTCCCCCCCACTGTGGAGGACAGAAATCTGGTCTCCGGGTGTGTGGGGTAATTGCAGCAAAGCGGTGCGCGTGCATAGACTCATCTGTCACCCCCACGGACAAATACGGGACAGTACACCAGGACCTGGACCCACAGGAAAGCTGGACAGTAATACCAGCAGATGAAGGGCCCACAACAAAAACACGTTGCCTAGCCACAGCACTGCGTATTTTCTGGTCCATCCAACTCCAGTTCTTCACTTACTCACTGCAGGTCACCCAGGGCTGCCAAAACAGACACTACCCATGGGTGCCTACACAGCAGAAAAGGGGTAGGTACCCTGGAGTAAACACTTTTGCACCCCCGTAACATCTGGTAACTCAACACAGTCTACAATCACTGATTATCCGGTGGGTTCAGGGTCTTGCACCGACTCAAAGTCCAGCGCTATAGTCCAATTTTGCCAGCCCTGGACACAGAGTACCTGAATGCATCAGCTCGGCGCGGTTGGCTCAACGCCCCCCGAAGGTGTAACGTCCAGGGGGCTTAGGACGGACCAGCGCATCACGGTATTCGAGATAATCTGAACAAACTGAGAAAGCAGACACTGCAGGCAATGGAAACATCTCAAACGCGTGGGCGCTGTTGCCAATTGCGGCTCCCGCCGACCAGCGGAGGGGTATCACACCACTAACAGGATAACGTTAACAAGAATTGTCAGAATCATAATCAGGAAAACCAAATTCCAACAAACCAAAATTCAGCTGCACAGGAATTGCATATTCCTGAAATCTCCCAGGCAGAGAAGTGCAGGTGCCACAGGCGCCCTGAAACATCCCCCTGCAGGTAGCAGTCAAAGCTTACTCAAGACACTCCGGTCTCAGCGTGCCTAGCCTGAGAAAGCAATAAAGGGGTTGAGACCACACTGACTGCAGGGATGCCCACCTGCAAGGAGGAGGGTACTCATAACAAAAGAAGGGCACAAGTAAAATTACTGCCACGCCCTTGTCTACACTCTTCTTTCTCTCTCTCCCTCTTCCTGATGCTGATAACGACCACTAACTCACAAACAAGCAAGCAGGACTCTTGGTGGGCCATAACAAAAACTAGCCCAACGGACGAAAGGACCAAACACAGCGAAGCAAACAGTGAGGAGAATGGATATGGGTTAGAAGTACACAATTGTTCAGCTTTAGGCGCCCAAGCGAAGCGCCCGCGCAAGCACAGGGGTGGGTGTTCCCATGCACAAAAACTGCGTGCTGGCATTTTCTCTTTCCCCCCGGCCCTTTGGCTTAGCGTTTTATCGCCTAGGGATCAGAAATCCCTTTTTGTGGGCTTACCAATTTTTGGTAGCCCCAAATCAGGGCAAAGGGCCTGAAAATATTTTCAGCCTGAGAATAGGCACCATTCGCCGGGTATGTTTCCGATTCGCATGTGTGTATACAACCCTAGCAGGTGCTCACACACACACACACACACACACACACACAAGGCTGAGGCAGGGTAACCACAAATGAACCCACCCAACAGCAGCCCCAACTGTCGCCTTCCCTCAGACAACAACCCACTGCACTGCACAATGCAGCAGGAATTTTCGAAAATTCAGTCAAATGAATTCTACGTGGCCCTGGAGCCTGCATTGAGTTGAACAAGCAACAACGCTGCAGCGCAAAACTCTTTCTGGAGGGATGCGGCAGCTTCCACATAACCGCCTCCGCCAGCCGCAGGTGTTGGGGCAGCGTCTTCCGCTTGGTGGCGGAACTCAGCCCCGGGCCCGTGTCGGGTCGTCCATCGCTCTTCTTTCCTGGCTCTGGGTCGAGGTGCCTGGCGCCCTTCCAAAGGGCCAGGACTCAAAGCACAGCCTGCCATGCTCTCTAAAAAAGGTTTTATAGTATTTTCAGCACTGTGTTTTTGTTGTGCCTCTCCTGCTGCTTGCTGCTGGTGTAGGGTTCCTGCCGCTTGTTTTTGATGAGGAAAATGTTTTTTTGTTGAAATGCTGTCACTCCAGGATAACCCAAGCCAGAGATAAGCAAGTAGAAGATAAACAGGATCAAAGCGTGAAGGGCTGCAGTCACATTGAGTTAGATAAAGACAACTATCAACAATAGACCACAGCAATTTACATTCAATGCAAATGAGGATGAAATATTTTACATGTTTGAGAAAACCTGATTGGAAAACTGCCTCAACTGCTCAATTCCTTCAATAGTGCCATCTAGAGATGTGCACTCTTCCTTTTTGGGTCCCATAGGTGCTGAGGTGGCATGGCTCGTGGCGCTGAGGTCACTGCCATGTCACATGGGATATTCCTACTTAGCTAGGCTGACTGGGTATTGAACCCAGGACCTCTCAAAAAGAGGTGCCCCAGCCCCCCTAGGGTGCATACCACTAGAATAGCTAGGAATTCATGAGAAAACCTAGATAAATTCATAGGCTCAGCCTCCACTTATCAGTGCCTCAGTCATCCTGGAAAAGATGTTTTGGTGCATATAGCTTAGGGATTAAGGGGTCCACCCAACATTTAGTGTTTGGTTCTATAGGTCAAAATGTGTTATCACCCATTTTGGATAGGCCAGTACTAAGATAAAAATGCAAGAGTGCTTGGAGCACCTCTAATAGAACTAACGTATACCCTAAAGCATTGGAAAAGCACTTTTTCTTACTCCCCCCTTGTGCTGTGGTGGCCACCACTGTCGCATTTTCAGGAAGAAGGGATTTTTTCTTCGCCTTTCCTTGGATTCCCCACATACTTTAGATTACCTATAGCTTTCCTTACACTGGAAAAGAGCGCTTTACCATGGCCAGCGACTCTGGCTGCATTGTTCAGGACAATTTCCAACAGAAACCTCAGCGCTCTTGGCGCTGCAGGGGTTCCTGTGGCTCCGTAGGGTTAGAGTAGGGCATGAAAAGACCATATGGATATGCATCCCTCCCTCCAGGCTGCAGCGTAACACAACCCAACGCCAGACGCTCAAAGGACGCTCGATCTAAGTCTCATGGAACCTGATGGAGACACACGTCCTGGTACTGGGGCGAGGGGGCGACAAATAAATTAGAAATGCCCCTTGGAGGGGACTTGGTTCTGGTTCAGTCTCCTGCTGCTGCTTTTCAGCCCGGACAGCGGCCTACTCAGCGAAGCTTTTGCGAGGATATCTGTACAACAGAGGAATGGGAGGATGAGGGACGAATCCACGCAAACGCGAAGCGACAACACCTAAATCCGTCAAATGACGGCGTAGAATTTTTCTGAATGCACATACCTGAACAGAATCCAATTGTGCATTAGATGCACATTTTTATAAAATTTGTGATCATCTCTTGATTTTTTTAAATCAAGAAATTCCCACGCAGAGAGAGGCGGCGCGCAGGGGCGGATCCCAGCGAAGCGCCGGAAAATAAAGAATTAATAAGATTATAAACGTATGTTACGCAGAATGACGAAAATGACGAAACACACATAAACGAACAAACATAAAGATTCCACCCACATTGTCAGAAAGAATTCCAAATTCAAGAATTCGAAAATCACCAGAAGCACTTCAATGAATCAGGTATAAACCACAGGTCTGCTTGTCTCGTATGGAGCATGCACATTGCTCGTCTCGTGTCTCCATGAATGTGCTTGGTAGCAGCGCTAACAAACGATAGAGGGATAGGTTAGAAGATTGCAGATGATTAGAGGTAAGTTCAGGGTGATTAGACATACACACATACGCATAGCGTCGTTTCTTGCTTGTGTCTCGCTTTTCCCTCACCTTGCTTCACTCTCCAGCAGTGAGTAAGGTAGGTAAGCCCAGGTGGGGCCACCCCCTGGTGGAGTTCGTGATCGTGGTTAAGATTTGTAGGAGAAAAGGAAAGATGGTACAAGGTTGATGACAGGTTGGAAAACTGGTGCATGCTTGTGCATTCACACACGCATTGAAGGGTAGGCCACACGTGGTGCGCTCGATACAACCCTTGTTTAGGTTACCCAGGGACTCCACACCACATTCTAAAAGAGACCGGCTGGAGTTCCTTAACCTTGCTTGCTTGTACTGAGGTTTGAGGACAGCGTATTATAGGGCTACCTGAGAAGCGTATGATACGTGGAGGTAGTCTTGGTTCCTCAGCCGCAAACCTCAGTCAGCTGCCTTTGCTTTACAGGTGGAAAGGTCAGGGTGATTGGTGCAGCAGCGTTCCCTTTTTTCCTGCCCTGCTAAACAAGGGCGCTGATCACACAAACAAATAACTCCGCCTCTGCCTGTGGGAGGGCCAGGAGTCCGACTTCATCAACATATGCGCTGTGCACGCCCCAAGAGCACTCCTTCCCTCCAAGCCCTAGCAGGGAAACACGTTGTGGCGTCCCTGTTAGGCCACACATGCTTAGTAGCTCTGTGTTTGGTTGCCATTTCACAGGTGAGCCGCTAGGGCTCGTGACTTCACCTTCAACGCCACCCAGTAGAGTGTGCGTGTAGGAGTGGTAGTCCTGAGTGGGGGCTTAAGCCAGTTGCAGAAGTGCTCGCCCACCAGGATGGTGCCACAGCAGGGTGTGTAGGACCTGTAGTGCGTGTGTCACTGTCCCACCCCTTTCCTTCAATTTTAGCGGGGTTGATGGGCAGTGGCAGTGGTTAGGCTAGATTTTGGGCATCGTAGCAAAGAGGGGTTTTCAAGCGTTCATAGCTTTTTGCCACCCCTCCCCTGTAGTAGTCAGATAGGTAGGGCAAAGAATACCTGGATTAGTATGCTGGGTATTCCCCCAAGGTTTTGCGCCAGCACAGAAACTGGGCGCTCCGGGGAGGAGAGACCCGGGGCGTACCCCGTGGCAGCGGTAAGATATCCTCCAGGTCTAGCAGACGTGCAGACTTGGGTATAATTAGGACACCATTTCTGCAGCTTGCTCTCAGGACCTTATGAATAGCACACTTACACATACGCTTAGGCAGGTAAGGGTAAGGTTCAGTCCCTAGCTTTAGTCTTGGAGGCAAGCGTCTCAGCGAGCCTCAGTAACTCACCAAGTTTGTTCTGGGACAAGTAGTCGGCCAGAACTGACTTTAGGCGTCCCTCAGGTAGTACCAACGCTAAGAAGGGCTGCAGGTGGCCCTTTTGACTCCAAACCCTTCCGAGAGGGTGAGGAAGCGCCAACCCTGGCGATAGCGGTGGCGTACAACAGACTTCACCAGGTAGAAGCCCTCCTTAGCCATCCCCTCGGCGTTCATGTCGGGGAGTTCCCCTTCACCTTCCATAGGGCTGGCAACCCCTTCTAGGTCTAGGGCGGCGATTTCCTCGTCGTTCAGCTCCCACTCCTCCCCACAGAGGTCTTCAGGATCATAGTAGCGCTTCAGGTGCTGAGCAGCGCACACCAGGGTCCCCCCTGGACGGGCAGAACACCGCACTGTGATACGGTGTCCATTTACAGATAGAATATTGTAGAGACCGAAGTAAGGGTCATCGCTGGTAGAGCGTGGCCAGGCGGGTGGTCGGCTGTGATGCACCAGCACCGAGTCCCCCTCTTGGTAGGTGGCAGGCACCCGGTGCTTGTTCTTCTTGTTCCACTGACGGTCCCTCACTCTCTGGAGCGTAGCCTTGGGCTTGTCCACCTTTGCTTGTTGCTCTTGGACCCACTCACCCACAGAAGAATGGGTGTCCTCCGGATAGGGAGCGTGTAGGAACCACGCCGGGCGCCCTGGGAAGAGCTCATGGGGCGAGTAGCCAGTCGCCGAACTCTCTTGGGAGTTCATCATCAAGGATATGACGGGGATTAGTCTCACCCAGTCTCTGGTGCGTTCAGTTTTGCACCATATCCTTACATTCTCCTTGAGGACACGAATCTGCCGCTCACATAGGGGGTTGCTCGTGTGGGAGTAGGGGATTTCCGTAGACACCTGGACATTGAGGGATCTCAGGACCCTTTTGTACCAGCCGGTATCTGAGCGTACTCGTACGTCCTCATCAGAGTTGATCTCCTTGGGCGCCCCATAGACACAAAACCACTCCTCCAGGAGTATCTTGACAGTCTCCTCCCTGGTAATGTGCTTGGCACATGGGAACACCCTAGTAAACCTGGTCAACCCACAGGTTACCAGGACGGCGAAGTCATAGCCCCCAAACTTAGGCATCTCTGTGTAGTCCGCGTAGAGAAAACTTTTTATCACAGTGAGGGATCGGCGGGACCGAGGAGAGACCCTGTCCCTGATATCCTGAGGTTTGCAGGATGTACACGGGCACTTGTCCACGATAGGCTGGAGAACTTTTGCAGCTGGTCATCGGTCCACGTAGTGTGGAACCACTGCTTGAATAGCCTCAGGGCACGGTCAGCACCCGCATGACCGCTGGACTCATGGGTCCACTTCAGCAGCGCTGGGACTCTGTCACTGGGTACCACGATTCGGTTCTCGTGCCAGAGGTAGCTCTTGTCCCTCTTCCACTTTTCTTGGTTGACCAGGAGGGGTTCAAGGCGCTTCTCCGGGCGTTTGTAGATATTCCCAAACCCCTTCAGGTACTCCGCTTGTTGGAGTCCATACAGGCAGCGTATCATAGTCATGTTGAGGTCCAAGTGTACGTCCATACGGCTGAACGCCTCCTTAGCAAGTGCTTCAGACCGGGCACCAATCAGGGCGTCGAAGTTGTTGCGGCTGATATAGTCTGCACATTCGTTCTTCACTCCCTGGATATGGTGTACCGTCAGCCGTAGTTGGCTGAGGTAGGTCCACCAGCGCCGTAGCTTGGCCTTCTCAGGCCGGGGACCCTTCTGGAAAGTGCGGACCGGTTCTTGGTCGCACAGCCAGACCACAGGGGTTACTCCCCAACAGTCGTGCCTGAGAGGGTGGCACCAGCATTCCCGCGAGCAATTCCTGCTCGTAGGTGGAGTAGTTCCCCCTGGCCTGGTTCCATTTCCAGTTCCAGTGTCCCAGGGGTACTAGGACCCACTTGTCGTCAGGATAGCTGTGCTTGAGGTTTCAGTCTTGGTTGAGACCTTCTGTCCCCCATTGGGAAATAGCCGAGTCGAATTCCTCCTTCTCTAGTGCTTGCCATTGGAACAACGTTCCACCACCGCCCACATTGCTGGCGTTAGTCATCAGGAAAATCCCACCCTGTGCTCTAGGCACGCCCAAGCAGGTAGGTAGGTAGGTATCTTCGGGATTCGGGATGCCTCCTTCGACAATGCAGGAAGTAGGTCTTACCAAGGGGTCGTCCTGTCTCTCCCGCTGCCCTATGTCAGGTGCCTCTTAAGCCGCTCCAGCATGTGCTTGGGAAGGCATTGTCGCGGCCACCCGGTTCATGTGTCCCGGGTGGGAGGGTGTCCCCACATGTGTCCATGGGTAGGGCCACATGCCCTCCTTTGGGCGGCAGCTCTGGGGGCTGCCCAGCCGTATGGAGTATCTCTCACCACAAGGGGTATTGCTCCCGCTAGTCTACGGTACGACCGCCTCATTCTTGTGGCTTGAGTTGCGGGGCTTCTCTGCTTGGCAGGCGACCCCCTCCTGGACTGTGTACCAACTCGCCTGTCAACAGTTGCTTCCATGGCTCCGGGTGACGTTTGCCATGGTCCCCGATGCAGCCTGGCCGGGCTCGGACCAGTGGCCTTGGGGTACCGCCCCTGCTGCTGGCCCTGTGGGTTGCTGGGTCAACCGAGTGCGCCCGACCCATGGGGTGTTGGTTCTTTCTTGTCCCTCGGCCGCCCTACGTGTGCACGTGTGTGCGGTGTCCTGGGCCACTTGGCTCCTGTTCACCGGTGTGCCCGCCTGGCACGTTGCTTTGCTTGTGCGGTGTCGTGGGCCACTTGGCTCCTGTTCACCGCTGTGCCCGCTTGGTGTGTTGTTTTGCTTGTCCGGTGTTCTGGGCCACTTGGCTCCTGTTCACTGGTGTGCCCGCTCGGTGCGTTGCTTTGCTTGTGCGGTGTCCTGGGCCACTTGGCCCCTGTTCACCGGTGTGTCGGCTTGGTGCGTTGCTTTGCATGTGCGGTGTCCTGGGCCACTTGGCTCCTGTTCACCGGTGTGCCTGCCTGATGCGTTGCCTGTGTAAGCGGTGTCCTGGGCCTCCTGGCCCCTGTTCACCGGTGTGCCCGCTAGTCGTGTTGTGCTTCGTGTGCGGTGTCCTGGGCCTCCTGGCTCCTGTTCACCGGTGTGCCCGCTTGGTGCGTTGTTTTGCTTGTGCGGTGTCCTGGGCCACTTGGCTCCTGTTCACCGGTGTGCCCGCTCGGCGTGTTGTGTTGCGTTTGCGGTGTCCTTGGCCACTTGGCTCCTGTTCACCGCTGTGCCCGCTCGGCGTGTTGTGTTGCGTGTGCAGTGTCCTGGGCCCCTTGGCTCCTGTTCATCGGTGTTCCTGCTGTGTGTGCTGTGGGGCGTGTGCGGTGTCCTGGGCCACCTGGCTCCCGTTCACCGGTGTGCCCGCCTGGCGCGTTGCTTTGCTTGTGCGGTGTCCTGGGCCACTTGGCTCCTGTTCACCGATGTGCCCGCTCGGTCTGTTGCTTTGCGTGTGTGGTGTCTTGGGCCACTTGGCTCCTGTTCACCGGTGTGCCCGCTCGGTCCGTTGCCTGTGTGTGCGGTGTTCTGGGCCACTTGGCTCCTGTTCACCGGTGTGCCCGCTTGGTGCTTTTTTTTGCTTGTGCGGTGTCCTGGGCCACTTTGCTCCTGTTCACCGGTGTGCCCGCTCGGTGTGTTGTGTTGCGTGTGCGGTGTCCTGGGCCACTTGGCTCCTGTTCACCGGTGTGCCCGCTCCGTCCGTTGCTTTGCGTGTGCGGTGTCCTGGGCCACTTGGCTCCTGTTCAGTGGCGTGCCCGCTCGGTGCGTTGCCTATGTGTGCGGTGTCCTGGGCCACTTGGCTCCTGTTCACCGGTGTGTCCGCTTGGTGCGTTGTTTTGCTTGTGCGGTGTCCTTGGCCACTCCGCTCCTGTTCACCGGTGTGCCAGCTCGGTATGTTGTGTTGCGTGTGCAGTGTCCTGGGCCGCTTGGCTCTTGTTCACTGGTGCGCTCGCCCGGTGTGCTGTGCGGTGTCCTGGGCCACTTGGCTCGTGTTCACCGGTGTGCGCGCTCGGTGTCTTGTGCTGTGGGTTGCCTGTGCGGGGCGTCGCTGCGGGGCGCGCACTCGTCAATCCGGACGGTGGCTTTCTGTAGCCGGCAGGGGCTGTGTACCCTCTGGGCGCGCACTCGTCCGTCCGGACGGCGGCTGTTCGTAGCTGGCAGGGGCTGGGTACCCTCCAGGCGCACACGCGTCCATCCAGACGGCGGCTGTTTTGTAACCGGCAGGGGCTGGGTTCGCTGCTGGGCGCGCACACGTCCAGGCGGACGCTGGCTGGTGTTGCTTGTCACCTGTCCTCGTGCCGTGGTTCGTTGCGTGTTGTGCGCGCTCTCCGGGTTTGCGGCACCCGGCGGCTGTCGCTGCTTCGCATCCCTCCGTGTGCCTTGGTTGTGGCCGGCGGCGTGCGTCTCTGGTGTGCCTGGTGGCCCCGCGTGGTGCGCCGCGCCTCTTCCGGTCTGGTCGCTCTCGGTGCTCCAGTCGGCTTTCTCGACGCCGTGGTGCCTTTCCCCACCCTGGGGGCTCGGGCCCCCGGATTTACTGGGTAGCTGCGCGGGGCACACGGACGCCGGCCGAGAACCGGGCTCATTGTGCCTGCCGCTGGCCCCCGCCGAGGCAGGGACGCTGGGCTCGCTCCGCGTCGTACCCGTTCGGGGCCCCGCGATGGGGTTGTCCCTGGCGGGTCCCTCCGGCAACGGTCTTGGGCTGCGTGCGCTGCGGTGGTCGGCGTGTGTGGACCCGGTCACTGACGCGTCCGGTTTCCAGTACCGTCCGTCGTTCGACGGGGGACTCGGCCGGTACACCAGGGCTGTTTCGTGTGGACGCAGACACCTCCCCTTGCAGGTTCGAGGACGCCATGCCTTGGTCCCGTGCGTGTGTGCCTGTGCTTGCTCTTCTTGGCCGGGTTGGGCGGGCCGGCCTCCCGGGCACGTTCTGGTGCACCTCACCCTTTCCTTTGGCCGCTTTGTCTTTCTGCTTTGCTTTCGGGTGGCCCTTGTCGTGGTCCTTTGTTTGCCCTCCCCTCCCCCCTTTTGCCTTTTTTTTGTTCGTTTTGCCGTTGTTGTCTTGCTCGCGCCCTCTTTGTCTCTTGCTTCCTTTGGTTTCCGGCCCCAGGTGCCCTGGGCCGGGGCGCTGTGTGTTGTTTGATTTGTTGGCCTCGCGCTTTTTGGCTCTCCGTGCGCTCTCGCTTCTTTGGTGTTGCCTGGCCGCTGGCTGCTCTCTGGTGGTTGCCCCCCCCCCTCGCCGTTGTTGCCGCCGCTCGCTGCCTTGCGGTCGTTTTTTTTTCTCGTTATGTCTGCGCCCCCCTTGTCTCCGGCTTTCCTTGGTTTCCGGCCCCGGGTGCCCTGGGCCTTGGCGCTGTGCGTTGTGTTTTTTTTTTCCCTCCTGCCTCTCGGCTCCTTGGGCGCTCTTGCCTGCTTCGTGTCGCGCGCTCGGCCGTTGGCTGCTCCTTGGTGGTTGCTGCCTCCCCCCCACTCCTCTCCTTTTGTTTCCTGCTGCCGCTCGTTGCCCTGGGTTTTTTTTTTCTTTGTGTGTGCTCCCCCGTTGTCTCTGGCTTTCTATGATTTCCGGCCCCGGGTGCCCTGGGCCTTGGCGAGGGTTTTGTTTGTTTGGTGGCCCTCCCGCTGCCCGGCTCTCCGTGTGCTTGCGCCTCGTTTGTATGTCCCGCCTGGCCGGTTTGCAGGATCCATACGGGCACTTGTCCGCGATAGGCTGGAGGGTCTTTCGCAGTTGGTCATAAAGTCCACGTAGTGTGGAACCACTGCTTGAATAGCCTCAGGGTACGGTCAGCACCCACATGACCGCTGGACTCATGGGTCCACCTCAGCAGCGCTGGGACTCTGTCACTGGGTACCAGGATGCGGTCCTCGTGCCAGAGGTAGCTCTTGTCCCGCTTCCAGTGATCTTGGTTGACCGGGAGGGGTTCAAGGCGCTTCTCCAGGCGTTTGTAGATATCCTCAAACTCCTCCAGGTACTCCGCTTGTTGGAGTCCATCTAGGGGGCGTACCATAGTCATGTTGAGGTCCACTTAAGTGTGTACGTACGGCGGAACGCCTCCTTAGCAAGTGCTTCAGACCGGGCACCAATCAGGGCGTCGAAGTTGTTGCGGCTGATATAGTCTGCACATTCGTTCTTCACTCCCTGGATATGGTGTACCGTCAGCCGTAGTTGGCTGAGGTAGGTCCACCAGCGCCGTAGCTTGGCCTTCTCAGGTGGGGCACCCTTCTGGAAAGTGCGGACAGGTTCTCGGTCGCACAGCCAGACCACAGGGTAACTCCCCAACAGTCGTGCCTGAGAGGATAGCACCAGCATTCCCGCGAGCAATTCCTGCTCGTAGGTGGAGTAGTTCCCCCTGGCCTGGTTCCATTTCCAGTTCCAGTGGCCCAGGGGTACTAGGACCCACTTGTCGTCAGGATAGCTGTGCTTGAGAGTTCCATCTCGGTTTAGACCTTCTGTCCCCCATTGGGAAATAGCCGAGTCGAACTCCTCCTTCTCTAGTGCTTGCCATTGGAACAACGTCCGACCACCGCCCACATTGCTGGTGTCAGTCATCAGAAAATCTCACCCTGTGCTCTAGGCACGCCGAAGCACTTAGCGTTGGCCACCTTGTCTTTGAGCTCGTCAAACGCTTGTTGCTCTTGTGGGCCCCAGCGCAAAGTAGTACTCTTCTTGATCAGGTCCGTCAGAATGGCGCTGGTGTAGGTGAAGTTTTCGATATGGCGGCGATAGAAGTGGCACGCTCCAATGAAACTGCGTACATCATGGACTCCTTTCTTGGGGTTTTCATGTCGTACCTTAGCTTCAATCAGGGGTTTGGCCTTAGAGGCCGCTGCGGTCCACCACCCATAGCCAGCGTCCAACCCCAGGTACTGCATGGTCTCCTGCATGAACTCACACTTCTCCAGCTTGGGTCTTGTGTGGTTCCCTTGGCAGACAGCAAAGAACTCACCCAGGAGGATTAGGTGATCCTCCTGGGTATTGGTCCCGAGGCATACATCGTCGATGTGTGCCTCCATCTGGGCCCCCCGGGATAGGAGTTCTTGCACCTTGGGTCTTCGCCGTAGGATGGACAAGATCTTGTTCATCAGCTCTTGGAATAGAGCGGGTGCGTTGGCCACGCCAAAGGGCATGACCTTCCACTTAAACACCCTCCCCTGCGGGGTGATGAAGGCTAGTAGCTCCTGAGCGTTAGGTGTCAGGTCCACTTGCCAGAATCCGTTCCTCTTGTCCATCTTGGTCTTGTAGCGACAGGAGGCTATCTTCTCAAGGGTAGACTCCATATTAGGAATGGACCCTGAGTGGTTCAGCGTTTTCTTGTTCAGCTCTCCGTAGTCCACTACCAGCCGTTTGGCTGTAGACCCAGGTTTGGCCACCAGGAAACAGGGGCTGCAGTGTTGGGGGTAGTCCCCATCCCGGTACTCCAGGACTAGGCCAGCGTCGATACACTCTTGTATCTGTCGCTCAATCTCGTCGGCCTGCTCTTGAGGAGCGGGATAGGGTCTCCTCCAAATCTTATGGCCCAGGAACTCGGGTTTCAGCTTGAGGTCCATCTGTACCAACTTGTCACATGAGGCTGGGGGTGGTAGTTCCCCGAACATCTCCAGATAGGTCCTTTTAAGCCTCTGCACTCGCGGGTCCAATAGCTTGATCGCGTTTTCCATGTTGTCGTCGGAGTGTAAGTTGCTTGCCCCCTGAGTAATAGAAGTCGGGAGGTGATCCTCTACCGACTCTTCGCCCTTGGTAGTATGCTTCAACCCTTGATAGGCGTATAGTGTGTCTCATTCAACCATCTCTGGTGGACAATGGGAACATAGGCACCCTCGAGGGGGCCCACATACAGATTCCTCCGAGAGCTCGTCCTCCTCTGGGGTCCTCACATGGGCACTCCATACGCTCTTCATGAGCTTAAGATCTACCTCCCCTTGCCAGGTGGTGATCTTCTGTTGGAGGTCTTCCTTCAATTGGGATAGATCTTCCATACGTTCTTGCTTCAGTGGCCATGAGCTGCGGGTAGGCTTAGCGTAGCATAGCTTTTTCGCCACCAACCTCCTCTTGGAGTCCACGTACTCCCTTAGCCTGGATCGGGGGTCGAGCTCTTGGTCCATGGGGTCTTCCACCCTCAGGGAGAGTAGGGGTTTCAGTGGGGCGACGTACTCGGCGTTCTCCACTTCCTCCACGCATGTCTGCACGAAGAAGGCGTCGTGCTCAGTTTCGTCATCTGAGTGGATAGAGCTGGGGAGCTCAGATAGTCCAAACTCAGAGACGCCATCAGGAACAGGTACAAGGCATTGAAAGATGGGTTCGTTGTTGTTAGTCACGACGTATTCATCCCCCCCGGGTATAGTCTCAATAGCATCTTGAGGTCGTAGCCGATCCTTCAAGTCGCCCAAGGTGAGTCCATCGCTTTCTCATTGTATCGCCTGAACCAGGGTCGAGTCCAGGTCCTCCCAGGGGACGGAGGTAAGACCTCCGTCCACCACGCTGAGCATACTTCCCCATCTGGGTTTCCCGACCGGCGTCTTACGCCCCAGAGGCACGTAGATGGCCTCATCAGGTAACCGAACAGAGCTGATAGTCAGCCTGTCCAGGAGGGCTTTGCCAGTACTCGTTGCCCCCATGGGCTCCCCAATCGGGGGAACACAGGACCATACAGGAACGTTCCAGGGCCACCTTGGTCAGGACCTTCCCCAGTTCACTGAACCTCGGGTTCCCGTAGGACATCCCGAAAGAGGGCCAGTAAAATTTGTAGCTGCAGTTTTTCGCCTTGCTGCAGTAAAGGTCAAAGACATGTTGCTTGTCGCTGGCGAACAACTCCACGCTCAGGTTCTCTCTGGAGTAACCCAACTCCTTCAGACCTTGGTCTGGGACTTCTCCCATTAGTTGATAGTCCTCTGTTGCGGAGGCCGCCATCATGTTCGAGGGCTCCTTTTTCGATACCCTCAGGTAGCTCGAGGTATACTCCGACTGCTCCAGTGGCAGGGACTCGCTGCCATTGCCGTGGTCCACGTAGAGGAGGTAGGGCGCTTGCAGCGTCAGGGATTGTATCTAGGTGTGCTGCACGAGAAAGTCAGTCCCCAGTACAAAGTCCAAGGCCTCTGTGTCCATCACATAGAACCGATGGGCCATAGTTCGGGAGCCCATTGGTACCTCCACTTCACAGTCCCCGCAGCTGTGCACGACATGTCCGTCCCCCGTTCGTATAGCCGCGGTGGTCATTGTGTCCTTCAGGCTCCCACAAGGTATAATCTTCTTGGCCACTATAGATATGGTGGCTCCAGTATCCAATACCCCCAGGTATTCAGGTCCCCCTAATCGGATACGTACCCAGAACACCAGGTCCAGGGCCCCACCGGAGCGTCCCCGTCAGAACTCGGCGGGACAGGTCACCTCGAACCCCTTGTTCCGCAATTTGCGGGCCATCCTCATGAAACGGCTTCTCTTCTTGGCGTTGCCGTCATCACCATCTTCATGCTCACGCTTGGCCCCTTGCTCTCGCTGGGCTTGAGTTTGCGAGCGTGTGGTAGGATCAGACTGCCCTCCAGAGGGCTTGGAGTTCTCCCCTGGATTAGGGTTGGGGTTGCTTCCGTTCTTGTCCGGGTTTTTGTTGTCCTTGTCTGGCTGGCGGTTAGCGCCTCCTCCTCGTCCACCTTGGCTCCTGTCTTCTCCTTTTCCACGTCCTTTCGAGTTGCCCTTGCCGGCGTAGTTGCCGTTGCTCTTGCCACCGCCCTTACCAGAGCATTTGCCACGATCCTCGCCCTTCAGCTTCACCGACAGGCGCTGCTTGTGGTAGCATTCATCCTCGTAGTGCTTCCTCTTGCCCCAGAAGGCACAGGTGATAGTACACCTGTAGTCATCCGGCAGCTTAGGCTTGGCGCCGGTGTGTGTCTCCTGCCTCTTCCCTTGGACTACAAAGTAGTCTTGATGCTCGCAGTTGGGGGCGTGTTGCAGGTGGCCATGCTTATCTCTGGCGTCACACCAGAAGAGCTCCTTGACATTGTCCATTATACGGGCGTGCCTGGGGGTAGTCCCCTGTCCAGGTCTGGGTTCTTGGTACCCTTACCCATGGCTCCCAGAGCCTCCTCCTCCAGGACGGTAGGCGTTCAGGTGCTGGTCGCTTTCTTTCTCCAGCGCCAGCTCCAAAAGTAGCACAGACAAATCCTCGTAATTGAGGGCTCTAGCCTTGCGCTCTGCCGTTGACCGGCACTCGTCCCTCGGCTCCCGAGAGAGCTTAGCCACCAACCAGAAAAGCAGGTCGTCGCTGCTGTAGGAACCTGGCGTCAGTCATCCAGCTCAGTGATCCAGGTCAGCCAGTATCTCGGAGACCCTGGCAGGTTTGGGGTTGTTGTGCAGCACGGCCAGGTTCCGGATCTCGGCCCTGATGGAGAGGTCCCTACCAGGACCGGCCCCTGCTGTGCCCCTTCCGCCTGTTACCCCTGCTGACTTGCTCCGGATCAGCGATTGCATTTCTCAAAGTCCAGGGTCCAAAATCCAAAAATATAGAAAATGTAATCCTCCTTCAACCCTGAACAGCAACCAGATCCCACAAATACAGCGATGACCCAATCCACACTGCGCGCTTCCGTTCAGCACACCGGTTATCTCACGGTGGCGGGCATGTACAAGAATTGCACCAAAGAGGAAAGCCCTGAAATTGGCATATGAACACAAATAAAGCAAAGTTGGGCAAAGATGGAAACGTACACAATCACAGCCATAGACCCCTCATTCCCTGGACTCAGGACCTTCCCTTGACTCACCAACATGATGCCCTGAACCCAGTCAAATACGATGGCTAAATGCCATGTGCCAAAAGTCACTACACAAACCCCACAAATGTGTTCACCCCAAAGCCTCTATATCCTAGCCCAATTGGGGGGGTGGTGTGTCATGGCCTAGAGTGGCACTCAGGACCATGCCCTACCCTGACATAACCTTGGTTGGACTTGGAGTCGAATGGGCTTTGAGAACTGCCCCATGAAGATGACCTCACAACATGGCAAAATCAGGCAAATCACACCATAATGCCCAAAATCAATTATATACACAACAATGCATACGGCAAATATTCAATTGCTCCATGCATGTGTCACGCCGGAACGTAATATACAAGGGTGATATAGACCAAAAGTCGATGCCCAGGAATATCCCATCAATGGCTCCGAAACCCCTCCAGTTATGTACATGACATGCTTCTCAAGTCAGCTCATGAGTTTGAGACCTAATTTTGTGAGGCCCCGTGTGCCAAGCCAAAATGACTATGTGATCCGGCATATGGTGAGGTACAACACCGAAGCATATGCCAACATATAAGCAACATACCATAGTTCACAGATCTCTAGGCACCTTACTGTTAGCCGACCAGTTGAGCACATAAAACACAAAAATGAGCATAAAATGAGGTCAAAAGCATGCAAATAATGCAAAATTCAAGATAATTACAATAGTATATAACTTCGCTCACCCATGGTATCAACATATGATTCAATACACAATTGTTTGGGACCATTTGCAAACAATCCCCCCACTTGGACCCCCACATGGACGCATAGGGACACCTCCGAACCTCCTCCCAACACGCACCACGAAAATTGGAAAATTGATAATGGCGCTTGTGGGTCGCTCTGTAAGCCCTCAAACATGCACTATATGAGCGGTAGACTTAGTCCAGCGCTATGGAGTTCACCATTAAGACACAGGCGAAGCCCTTGCCACGTATGACTCCATATATCTTCCTACAAACGGAGAAGAATAATATGGGCGTGAGCATGTCGAAGCACATACCATGCATATAACACATACCCTCAAAAAGTGGCTCCCACCATGATATACGGTGCCCCTCCATGGTCATAACTTCACGGTAAAAATACGTAGGAACCCAAGGAAAGTATCTATGCAACCCCAACACTCATGCTGTACACTAGAAAGTCGCAATAAAATATTCGGTTGCACGGTCCAAGAGTTATATATCACTCTCTACCCTCTTGACCATTATCCCTTGCTACACCGGGCATCTGTACACACCAAAGGCGTTTGTTGCTTTTCAAATTAAGTTGAGACCAGGGCGATTCTCACCTGATTCTCGAAATTGGTATTCCTCGCGGTGAGCCGGAGACATGAATCTTCAAAGTGGTCTCACGAATCACTTTTGTTTCAACTATATCTCCAAGAATAATGAAGGGGATGACAAAAGGAAGGTTGATCCTTGATCGGGGAAAAATGTATGACCACTCGAGATTCATCATATCGAGTGCGGCAATGTCGAAGTCGAAAATCCGATTCTGAAAGTCTGAAAAAATCAGATTAATTTTGCGAGTGTATAATATGAAAATTGCGGCAGCAACGAACCCTTTACTGATGAAATCTGACTCTTCATCGGGGTTTCCGCCAAAATATCTGTAAATAACAGTTAACCAATTGGTTACCGCAAAATCGCGAGCCAACTGACAGTCGCCGATACATTGACAATCAGAACGGAAGACTGAAAAATTACGGAAACTTTATGATAAAAAAACCCTGTTGATTCCTGATATTCTGATATATAAATCTCAGCTGGCGGCGCCTCGGTACTGAATATGGCCGCTCATAGCCGGAATGGCCAATCCTATCACACTATCACATCGGGTTAGGCCAGGTGGATGGGAGAGTATGATATCAGCCAATGGCGGCTTGCCGGCACCTAGATACACACCCCAAGTGACCCCAAGATGGCCACGGGGGGGCGAACCGGCTTCACCCCCCTTCTCAGAGCGTTGTTACCGCTCGGAAGTCATTGAAGAGAGGACGGGAGGACCCCAATGGGCTCCAACCCCCCCCCCCCATGTCCTAAGGACACATGGAGGCCCCACACACGTCGTAGGCGTCCCTCCACGCCGCAAGGGAGGGGTGAGGACACTCATTATCGGTGCCCTACGCCATATCCGGTCTCCTCTTGATCTACAACATGGACCAAGGGGATCAAATATAGAAAAACGTCGTCGGTCGACCTAAGGAAGTATACCACAATGAAGTATATATGTGGAGATCGAGTGAAGGGGGTATATGGCCAATTAAGGCCCAAAAATCCCCGGATGAACGCCCTCAGCCGTCTCCCAAGCAGAAAAACAGACAAGAATGCCAAGGGAGATCCATTACGGTGCTACTGCAGCCACCAAATGGACCAACACGTCCTTGACATCCAAAGGAATGTTGTTTTTCTTCGGATAATCCATCGAGACCGTGGTGTACCTCGGCACGAAGCTGCTCCGAGGCTCCCACGAATCCCTGGATGCGGCAAATCCCTTCCAACGGACTTTTTAAAGCCTCCCCCCAGGCGTTACCGGGTCCAGCTTGTCCGCCAGGATCCTCTCGACAGTGAAGTCCTCGTCCTCACCCCCGTCGTCCGAGTCCACATTGCCGGCCGTGAACTCGAAGGTGACGGGACGTCCGCTGGGGTCTGGCGCTCTGGGACGAAACTGGGTATGGTCGCCGTCCAGGATCGTGTTATCCCCGACACGAACCGCGTACACATCCTGCCAGACCTTCCGCACGATTACCCCCGGCACATACCAGGACGCCTGCCGATGCCTGGACAGGACATCCTTGTGGTGCCGCTCCACCCACACGGTGTCTTGGAGAGCATATTTCTGGACTTTTCCCTGCTTGAAGTACTTGGCCCTCTTCTCATGCTCGTCCTGAAGTGCCTTGCACACCTTGGCCGCCGTGTCGTCCGCCTCAGCCATCATAGGATTCGCATTCCTGGCCACTTTGCCATGGTTCAACCACGGGAGAGTGCGTGACACTCGATCCCGCAGGAACAGGATACGATGGGGCGACAGTCCAGTGGGTCCCGGAAGGTCATGGTACGCCTGGAGTACTCTCCACAGCGAACTGTACCGATTCCGGCCCGGGTTGTCGATGTGCAGCTGGCGGAACTTTTCGAACATCTGCCGCCCGGCCACCTCAGCGCAGCCATTCGACCGGCTGTGGTACGCCACGGTCTTGGCGTGCCGAATCCCCATGTGTTTGCACATCGTCTTGAACCACGTACCCACAAATTCACTGCCCCGATCGCTGCAGATGACAGCTCCGACATCAAAAAACGTCAGCCAATGCCTGATCATGGCGTTGGCGACGGTCTTGGCCTGCGAATTCACTCCATGCTTGTCCTTCTTGTCCCTCTTCTTGGACTTCTTGCCAGGGACCGCCACGATATACCCGCTGTGCCTGTCCACCGCCAGGAAAACACAGTCGTAGGTCTCTCCGTCCACGGTGACCTCAGGCATGGCGAACACATCCATGGCAACGGACCGCATAGGGGCTTCCGGTATAGCCGTGTACACCGGATTCCCAGCCGTGGAGTGGTTGGGGCTCTTCGTGGCCCGACACACGGCGCAGTCGCTGCAGTACTTGTCCAGGATGGCGTAGTATCCCGGTGGGAACTTGAAACGCCACTCCAGGTCCTGCTGCATCTTGTCCCGACCAGGATGCATGAGCTGGGCGTTATGCCAGTGGTCAATGAGCTCCTCCACCCAGTTCTCAGGCACCAATAGCTTGTCCTTGAGGAACAGTTTATCCCCATTAAAGAAGGTCCCTACCAGGACCGGCCCCCGCTGTGCCCCTTCCGCCTGTTACCCCTGCTGATTTACTCCGGATCAACGATTGCATTCCTCAAACTCCAAGGTCGAAAATCCAAAAATATAGAAAATAGAAAATACAATCCTCCTTCAACCCTCAACAGCAATCAGATCTCACAAATGCAGCAATAACCCGACTCACAATCCAATCCACGATGCGGGCTTCCGTTCAGCACACCGGTCTTCTCACGGTGGCGGGTATGTACAAGAATTGCACCAAGGAAGAAAGCCCTGAAATTGGCATATGAACACAAATAAAGCAAAGTTGGGGAAAGGGGTAAACATACACAATCACGGCCATAAACCCCTCATTCCCTGGACTCAAGACCTTCGCTTGACTCACCAACATATTGCCCTGATCCAGGTCAAATGAGATGGCTAAATGCAATGTGTCACAAGTCACTACACCAACCCCAAAAATGTGTTCACTCCCAATCCTCTAAATCCTAGCCCAATTGGGGAGGTGGCGTGTCATGGCCTAGAGCGGCACTCAGGACTATGCCCCATCCGGACATAACCTTGGTTGGACTTGGAGTCGAATGGGCTTGGAGAACTGCACCATGAAGATGACCTCACAATATGGCAAAATCATGCGAATCACACCATTGTGCCCAAAATTCAATTATATACTCAAAAATGCATACGGCAAATATCCAAATGCTCCCTGCATGTGTCAGGCCGGAGAGTAATTTGCAAGGGTGATATAGACCAAAGGTCCATGCCCAAGAATATTCCATCATTGGCTCCAAAACCCATCCAGTTATGTACATGACATGCTTCACAAGTCAGCTCATGAGTTTGAGACCTAATTTTGTGAGGCCTCGTGTGCCGAGCCAAAGTGACCACGTGATCTGAATTATGGTGAGGTGCAACACCAAAGCATATGCCAACATATAAGCAACATACCATAGTTCACGGATCTCTGGGCACTTTACTGTTAGCCGACCAGTTGAGCACATAAAACACAAAAATGAGCATAAAATGATGTCAAAAACATGCAAATATGTCCAAATACAAAGTTGTCATGATAGTATATCTCTCTGCTCACCCATGATATCCGCTCATGGTTCAATATACAAATGATTGGAACCATTTGCGAACAATTCCCCCACTTGGATCCCCAATCGGGCACATGGAGATACCTTCGCCACTCATATCTACATGCCCCATGAAAATGGGAGTGCACTCATGGATCTCTTTGCCAAACATACCATGAGCAATACGCGGTAGACTTAGTCTAGCGCTTTGAATCCCACAGTTGGGACATGGGCAAGGCCCTTATCACGTGTGGTTCCCCATCTCTTCGGCCACACGAAGATATATAACATGGGCGTGAGCATATCAAGACATAAACCATGCATATAACACATACCCTCAAAAGTGGCTCCCACCATGATATGCCATGACCCTCCATGGACATAACTTCACGTTAAAAATACGTAGGAACCCAAAAAAAATTGCTATGCAACCCCAACACTCATGCGGTACACTCGAAAGTCGCATTACAATATTCGATTGCACGGTCCAAGAGTTAAATATCACTTTATACCCTCTTGACCATTATCCCTTGCTACACCGGGCATGTGTACACACCAAAGGTGTTGGATGCTTCCCAAATTAAGTTGAGACCAAGGCGCTTGCAACGCAGTCTTCTTTATTCTCTTTCCTCACACTCGCACGTAGATATGGCCCTTCAAAGTGGTCCCACGATTCACTTTTGTTTCCCTTATATCTCAAAGTCAAATGGGTGGCAAGTATAAGGGAAACCTGATTTGGGCATAGGGAAAAGAGTATGACCACTCGAAGAAGACCAAATCAAGTGCGGCGATGTCGAAGTCGAAAATCTGATTTCGACATCGCGAAAAATTCAGAATAAAATTTCGAGTGCATATTTAGAAAATTGCGGAAGCAACGAACCCTTTACTGATGAAATCTGACCCTTCATCGGGGTTTCCGCCAAAATATCTGGAAATAACAGTTAACCAATCGGTTACCGCAAAATCGCGAGCCGACTGATAGTCGCCGATACATTGACCATCAGAACGGAAGGGTGAAGAGTTACGAAAACATTATGATAAAAAAACCCTGTTGATTCCTGATATTCTGATATATAAATCTCAGCACGCGGCACCTCGGTACTGAATATGGCCGCTCATAGCCGGAATGGCCAAACCTATCACACTATCACATCGGGTTAGGTCAGGTGGATGGAAGAGTATGATATCAGCCAATGGCGGCTTGCCGGCACATAGATACACACCCCAAGTGACCCAAAGATGGCCACGGGGGTCCGAACCGGCTTCACCCCCCTTCTCAGAGCGTTGTTACCGCTCTGAAGTCATTGAAGAGAGGACGGGAGGACCCCAATGGGCTCCAACCCCCCCCCCATGTCCCAAGGACACATGGAGGCCCCACACACGTCGTAGGCGTCCCCCAAGCCCGTAGGCAGGGGTGAGGACACTGATAATCGGTGCCCTATGCCATATCCTGTCTCCTCTTGATCTACAACATGGACCAAGGGGATCAAAGATAGAGAAACGTCGTTGGTCGACCTAAATAAGTATACCACAATGAAATATATATGTGGAGATCGAGTGAAGGGGGTATATGGCCAATCAAGGCCGAAAAATCCCCGGATGAACGCCCTCACCCGTCTCCCCAAGCACAGAAACAAACAAAATGCCAAGGGGGATCCATTACGGTGCTACAGCAGCAACCAAATAGACCAACACGTCATTGACATCCAAAGAAATATTCTTTTTCTTCAGGTAGTCCATCCGGACTGTGGTGTACCTCGGCACGAAACTGCTCGGAGGCTCCCACGAATCCCTGGATGCGGCGAATCCCTTCCAACGGACTTTCTAAAGCCTACCCCCGGGCGTCCCCGGGTCCGGCTTGTCCGCCAGGATCTTCTCGGCGGTGAAGTCGTCGTTCTCACCCTCGTCGTCCGAGTCCACATCGCCGGCCGTGAACTCGAAGGTGACGGGACGTCCGCTGGGGTCAGGTGCTCGGGGACGAAACTGGGTATGGTCGCCGTCCAGGATCGTGTTATCCCCCACACGAACCGCATACACATCCTGCCCGACCTTCCGCACGATTACCCCCGGCACATACCAGGATGCCTGCCGATGCCTGGACAGGACACCCTTGTGGTACCGCTCCACCCACACGGTGTCTTGGAGAGCATACTTCTGGACTTTTCCCTGCTTGAAGTACTTGGCCCTCTTGTCAAGCTCGTCCTGAAGTGCCTTGCACACCTTGGCGGCCGTGTCGTCCGCCTCAGCCATCATGGCGTTCGCATCCCGGGCCACTTTGCCATGGTTCAACCACGGGAGAGTGCGTGACACTCGATCCCGTAGGAACAGGATGCGATGGGGCGACAGTCCCGTGGGCTCCGGAAGGTCGTGATACGCTTGGAGTACCCTCCACAGCGAATTTCACCAAATCTGGCCCGGTTCGTCGATGTGCAGCTGGCGGAACTTCTCGAACATCTGCCGCCCGGCCACCTCAGCCCGGCCATTCGACCGGCTGTGGTATGCCACGGTCTTGGCGTGCCAAATCCCCATGTGCTTGCACATCGTCTTGAACCATGTCCCCACGAATTGACTGCCCCGATCGCTGCAGATGACAGCTGGGACATCAAAGATCGTCAGCCAATGCCTGATCATGGCATTAGCGACGGTCTTGGCCTGCAGCCCCACTCCATGCTTGTCCTTCTTGTCTTTCTTCTTAGACTTCTTGCCAGGGACCCCCACGATATACCCACTGTGCCTATCCACTGCCAGGATGACACAGTCGTAGGTCTCTCCTTCCACGGTGACCTCAGGCATGGCGAATACATCCATGGCCACGGACTGCATAGGGGCTTCCGGTATAGCTGTATACACCGGGTTGCCCGCTGTGGAGTGGTTGGGGCTCTTCGTGGCCCGACACACGGCGCAGTCGCTGCAGTACTTGTCCAGGATGGCGTAGTACCCCGGTGGGAACTTGAAGCGCCACTGCAGGTCTTGCTGCATCTTGTCCCGACCAGGATGCATGAGCTGGGCGTTGTGCCAGTGGTCAATGAGCTCCTCCACCCAGTTCGCAGGCACCAATAGCTTGTCCTTGAGGAACAGTTTATCCCAGTTAAAGAAGGTCCCTACCAGGACCGGCCCCCGCTGTGCCCCTTCCGCCTGTTACCCCTGCTGATTTACTCCGGATCAACGATTGCATTCCTCAAACTCCAAGGTCCAAAATCCAAAAATATAGAAAATCCACTCGGTTCTCAGGGACCAGTAGCTTGTCCTTGAGGAACAATTTGTCCACATCCTCGGTCAAGCCCTCAGGCCAATCGTCGTCCGACAGGGCGCTCACGGCATTCCAGTACTTGCTCAAATGCTCGGATGCCGCGTAGTCATCCGACCAGTCCTCTGTGAGCACCGACCTGACTAGCTCTACAGGGGCCACCATCCATTGCTCGAGGGTTTACTCTCGAAAAGCTTGGACGCGGGCACCCCGGAACTTGGCCAGGTCCGTACGGTTTGCCATCACCACAAAACACTTGACCCCCTCTTGCTCCATGGCCTTCTCCATCTCGATGATGCGCTTGGCCTCCTCGGTCTCCTCGGCGTCGCCATGTCTGGATATATCCATCCACCCCTTGCCCGCGGGGTAGGCCCAGCGACTGAGGCAATCTGCCACAGTGTTGTCCTTCCCCGGGACGTACACGACGCTGAGGTCGAACTTGGCGAACGTCTCGGGCCATCGGGCCCTCCTAGCCGCTGGTCCTGAGGGGGTGTCGACATGCTCTATGTGCCAGCTCTGTAGGGACTGGTGGTCCGTGCAAACCACCACCGGCTGCAGTCCGATGTGGTCAGACCACTTCCTGAGCGCACATACAATGGCGTATGTCTCCTTCTCCCTCGCGGTCCATGTTCGGCGTTGGCCCTCAGCCAGGATCCTGCTCCAAAACGCCACGGGAACATGAGTCCCGTCGTCCCGGACTTGCTCGAGGACTGCCCCCACGGCATAGTCCGAGGCGTCTGTCCGTAGCACGAATCCCTTGTCCGGGTCCACGAGGAACAGCTGCAACTGCCCCAGGAGTTGCTCCTTCAGGCGGTTGAACGCATCTTCAGCCTCAGGGGTCCAGGCAAGCTTCTTCTTGCTCCCCTTCCGGCCATCGAACTTGCCCACTTGCAGCATCTTGTGCTGCGGCCCCGACAGTTCTGCATACATTCGGACGTAGCCCGAATAATAGTTGCAGAACCCCATGAAGGATCGGAGTTCGCTGATGGTCTGGGGCTTTTCCCAGTGGTGCAGGGACGCCAGCTTCCCAGGCATGGGACGGCGTTGCCCGTGACCAACTACGTGACCCGCGAACACCACTTCCTTCACGAAGAGTGAGGCTTTGGTGGGCTTGCACACCATGTTGTGCTTGTCCAACTCGCTGAGCACTCGGCACAGATCCTTCTCATGCGCGTCGATGAGCTCGTCCTCAGTCATGTTCTCCGTGCCGGACCCGACGATGATGTCATCCACGAAGGGATCGGCACAGTCCCGGACAGGACCGAGTAGGTCCTCCATCATGCGCTGGAAAGCGGCGTTGCCATTCTTGGCGCCCATAGGCACCACTTTCCACTGCATGGGCCCCAGCGGCGTCGACATCGCTGTGCAGGGCCTGGAGTCCAGGTGTAGCGGCATCTGGTGATAGCCGTGTTTCAGGTCTAACACCGTGAAAATCCGCTTTTTTTGTTGCTTTTGGAGGATGGAGTCCATCAGGGGAAGCGAGTACGAGTCGTGCTCGGTCTGCTCGTTCAAACCTCTGTAATCAACCACCAACCTCCACTCGCCCTTCTCCTTCTTGGGCACGATGAAGGCTGGGCTGGCCCACTCACTGTCGGAGGGTTCGATCCATCCCCGCTCAATGAACTCGGCCAGCAGCTTCTTCATGGCCTCGGCCCGATCGCCCTGAAGTTGGTACCCCCGATGGCGATAGATCTTCGGGTTCGGCTTCAGCTTGATCTCCCCTGTACCAAACCTCCCACGACCTGGAGGGTTCTTGTTGGCGACGCCACTGAATAGGCGCGGATAGGCATTGATCAGCCTCTCCTTCAGCTCGGCGACCTTCGGGTTCTCCTGGGCCTCTTCAGCCGCTTGCTTCGGTATGGATACAACCGACCGCACTGCGGTATGGGCCTCTTCTGGGTCCGATTCTGACTTCTCCTCGTCCGATATGCCGTCTTCATCGTCGTGGGGAGCTCTTCCCACCGATAATCTTCGGAAATTTGCGGCATCGGGCTGGTGACTGTCGCTATCCGCACCCATTCTGGGAAAATCCCATGTCGGTGGGTCCGACCCAACCGGACCATCGTATTGGTCGGCGATGTGATCCATGACCCTCGCCACGAACTCGTCCTTCTCGTACTTGCCGGTGACCAACATCTTGTCATCCCACCAATGCGGAGATGTGACCATGGCCTGCCTCTTCTTGGCTGCCACACGGTCGTGCATCCCCATCCGCATGTAGTTGACGTCTCGGCCTCGGACAGGACGTCAATGCCATCAATAGGCTGATCCGTCCCCTCCTTGGGCTCAAACATGACCTTCATGGGCACCGCCTCCACCGTACGGATGAATGCTTCATCACCCGTGGGCTGGGCTTGCGCCCCATCCACCAGGAAAGCCTTGGTACCCCACGCTTGACCCGGGGAGGGCATTGATACACCCTTGGCGTCGATGAACAACTCCTTCTCTGGCCCGAATGACATCTCGTTCAGGGTGATGGAGTCCAGCGTCGACTTGAGACCCTCCAGCGGACATGGGGTGGATCCAATGCCGGTTATGACCAGGATCCCCTTCGCCCTATCCCCGATGATCTTTTCCACCGTACGTCTGGTATTGTCCAGGGAGCCATGCCAAAACATGGGTCCCCACCCCTTCAAACTTCAATGCCGGTGCCAGGCTGAGTCTCCCCGATGCCAGTGCCGCCTACACTTCCTCAGAAGTGGGGCATCCCGGGAAGCAAAGACGTCCGTCTCGGGCGCTTCAGCTCCCAGCGTCTGAATCGTCCTGGCGTACACTTGCGGCGCCACTCCATACTCCGTGAGCTGAACTCCACGGTCTCCTCTGGACTTGGCACCCACAGCTTGCACCGCTTGGACGATCCGATCCTCTTCCTCAGCATTCCATTGGGATGATCCGCATGCATAGTCCGTGGACAGCCATGTTAGGCATTCATCATCCTCCCGGACCAGCGTTGCACGATGAGGAAGGGCTCCAATGGCATTTGCCACCATGAAGTCATACCCCATGATCAAATCCGAATCGGTAATGTCGGCCACATAGAAGTTCCCGGATAGAGTGCTTCTCTTCGCCTGATCAGGGCGGTTCAAGCGCTCATGCTCCCAGAATTCCATACTGATGGTGGCCTCATGGGTGCCGCCACCCATAATCTCTCCGTTGGCGACCTTCAGGCGGACCGGTCTCCGGCTGGGCTGCAGGAGTTCCTCCTCGAACAACCCTCTCCAGACCAGGCTCACCTGGGCACCCGTATCCACTAACACATCCACCACCTTCTCCTCTCGTCCGCACCGTACTCGCACTTTCAAGTGCAACTGCCGCTCGTCGCCATGAGGTGTATGGACTACTCTCACGGCATGCAACTCTAGCAGGTCCGGGTGCATCAGGACTTCAAGGGTATGGTCACGGATGATGTAGATCTTGGGTTGGTCCTGCCCGTCCACGGGGCTCTCCGTGGTCGCTCCTTCCTCCTTGCCACGTCCCGTACCCACATGTACTTCCCTTGGCAGGGCGCTCCAGGGGTTGGGAGTGGCAAAACTCAGTGGTTTTGGCTCTTCTGGAGCCTTCTTCAGCACCCGATGTGCCTTCGCTTTCTCTGAGATTCCACTGATTTTCGGAGGAGAGACCTCCGAGGTCCCACTCCCGTGGGGGCTCCTCTAGACTCGGCCTCCCGCAGCCCCTTTCCGATTGCAATCCGCCAGGACTTTGTCCACCACGTTGCTGGGCTTTGAGTTCCTCCAACGTCCTCAACATGTCCTCAGCCACCTCCTCGATCGACCTCACTCGTCGGTCTTGGCCAGGTCCACCACCATAGCCTCTTCCTCCGCCTTTTCCTTGGCCTTTGCCTTGGCCTTTTCCTCCGTCCCCGCCCTTCGCCTTCCAATCGGAAATCCGCTGCTCCTTGGGCTTCTTCTCGGGGTGAGCGCCGAAGTAGGCCTTCTTGTCCGCCTCATACACCTTGCACTGACGGTGGTCGTGTGCATGGTTGTCTCCCTTGCCATAACAGACCCAGCACCCGTCGTGCTGAGACCTGTACTCTCGGAACGAGAGCGGTGGGTTTCCGATCCTCCTTGGCTCTCTGCTCTTCTTGGGTCCCACCTGGCTCCATCTGGACCGATCCTGCCCATGGTTCCTCACGTTGTGCGCCACAAACGCGAAGAAATGGGCCTCCTCGTGATCCTCCCGGGACCCGGTCCAGTGGTCTTGGCCACTTCCACTACCATCCTCCGCGGAGTTGGCCGTGTCCTCCTGGATCTCCCGATGATGGCGGTCTTCTCGGTGTCCTCGTTGTCCATGACCATGTCGATCCTGCACGTGGGCCTCGTTCTTCGCATTGAGCTTCAACTCCACCGTGATGTACTTCACGATCTCGTCCAGGCTCATGCGGGCGAAGATGACCTGCATCCTCAGCGGCTCCCCGCGCCTCCACTCCACGTTGTTGAGGCGCAGCAACCTTTGCCCCATGGAGTCTCCAAATACCTCCACGTACACGGCGTTCTTCAGTCCCAACATCCGGTTGGGCTCGCCCAGGTTCCTCCTGAAGAACTCCATGATACCCGCATGGGTATCCTCCGCCGCCATGATCCTCACCGCCACCCGCTTCTTGGCGCGCTTCTTCTCCTCGTCCTCCAATCGCCTCTTCCAGTGGCCGGGGAGGACGTCCTTCAGGAGGTGGCAGATCTCGCTGGCCTCGTTCCAGTCCTCGACCAGCTTGAGGCATCTGCGGTACTTCCGCAGATACCGGTTCCACTCCCGGACCCGCAACTCACCGCGGTCCAGCGGCAGCGGGATGGACCACAAGTCCTCCAGTTTCTCGTTCGGAGCGTCCACCCGCTCCTCATCCTCCAACCACTGGAGGCAGGCCTGCTCCGTACAGATCAGTCCTTCCTGGATCTGATCCCGCAGCTCCTCCTTCAGGTCCTGCGCCAGCCGGTGTGGGAATGTCCGGCATACCCACTTGTCCCGCGGTGCTCCCCGCATCTCGCCGACGACCTCCTCGGCGAAGTCCTCCCAATCCAGGATGAAGTCGTCCAGGTTGGAGGGGTTGCCATCATAGTAGGGGATTTTGATTCCCCTGACTTCGCCAATCCTGATGGCGTCTCCCACGTCCCCAGCCACCACTCCACCGAGACGGATGCCACCTGTGGCTGAGGGGTGTGAGTACACTCCTTGTACATCCCTCTCCTCCATGGAGTGCGGTCAAGTTGGGCCTGAACCCATTGGGTTTGGAATGCGGGAAGGACTTGCTCCATCGGCCGTCCATATCCCCGTATTGGGGTCCTTCGCCCACAGGTTTCCGCCTGGGTGGCCTCGACCATGTCTGTCGGCGCTTCCCATGGTTCGCCCCTGCATGGTCTGGCTCTGGATCTCCTCTTCCGCATAAACTGCATGGGTAGTCGTAGTGGTCGGTAGATCCTGGGCGGCGTGGGACATCTGTACCGTCAGGCTCCTCGGGTCCGTGGTTACGTGCCCTTCCCGCATGGACCCAGCCGGTGCCGTGTGTTCCCCGAGCATTGTGGATTCGCTGAACATGGGAACAAACGGCAGCGCCCCCGGGTCAACACGCGGAGGCGCGTAGGGTGCCTCTGCAGGGCCGCCCATGGGTTTATCCATGGCGCTCCTGAGGGTCTTAACCCGCTCCACCAGCTCTGCCGCGGCCGGCTTTGCCAGGTGCTCCGGACGCGAGGCGAGGGGCTGTAGTTCCTCTAGCCTTTTCAGGCGTCCCGACATGTCCTCCACCAGGTGGATGAGGCTGTCCACCACTCGCTGCTGCTTCTCCAGGGCCAGCTCCAGATTCTCCCGGTACCGGTCCCGTTCCGCTCGCAGCTCCTCCATGTCTTTCTCCGCGGCCGACTGGTCATCCAGGATCCCGGCGACGTCCTCCTCTAGGCCGTCCTTCGCGTTGTCCAGGCGGTCGAGTCGATGCACGATAGCGTTCATCCCCATCTTTGGGTACTTGCTCATGAGGAAGAACACGTGCTCGCAGTGGCACTCAGCGTGCCTTCCGCCTGATCCAGCGCATCCCGCGGTTCCCGCCGCCTCAGACTCATCGCCCATGGGCGTATCGCCTATGGCGTCCGTCTCTGGTCCCGTGTGCCGGGGCACAGGTGCCGTCTGGGCCCTGGCTGGCCTCTCCAAGCCCTCGGTGTCGTGCTTCAGGGCGGGCTCGGGGGCCGTATGCGCCCTGGGGATCGGCGCGGGCGTCTCCTCCAACTCCGAGGGTTGCTCATAGGCTGTCCGATAGCCCTCGGAGTGCCCCCCCACAGCCTGACCGGGCTGGGGTCCGTATCCATAGCCCCGGCGTCCCTTGCCGCAGGCTTGGGTGACCCGCGCTTCCGGTAGCGCCGGGCCTGTCCTCCACTGCTGCCTGAATGGCAGGTCTCCTCAGAGTCCTCCGCGGCGGAGCGGAGGTTGCATGCCTTTCGGCAGCGACGCTCACACATGGAGACCAGATCCTCCATGTCAAGTCCTCCTCCTCCCGAACGTCGTACTTCTCTTCGGGCTTCAACTTCCGGAGTTCGCCATGCTCTTGAACGTCTCGGCTCTTCTATGGCTCCAGTCTCCGGCGTGGTCTCCACTGAGTCCACAATACGCACCCGGGGCGTACTTGGGCAGGGCTCATAAGGGCCCAAGTCCCCGGGTCGGCGGTAGGTAGGGGCAGCAGGTACGCCTCTGCTACCATAAAGAAGGTCCCTACCAGGACCGGCCCCCGCTGTGCCCCTTCCGCCTGTTACCCCTGCTGATCAACGATTGCATTCCTCAAACTCCAAGGTCCAAAATCCAAAAATATAGAAACTAGAAAATACAATCCTCCTTCAACCCTGAACAGCAATCAGATCTCACAAATGCAGCAATAACCCGACTCACAATCCAATCCACGATGCGGGCTTCCGTTCAGCACACCGGTCTTCTCACGGTGGCGGGCATGTACACGAATTGCACCAAGGAAGAAAGCCCTGAAATTGGCATATGAACACAAATAAAGCAAAGTTGGGGAAAGAGGTAAACATACACAATCACGGCCATAAACCCCTCATTCCCTGGACTCAAGACCTTCCCTTGACTCACCAACATATTGCCCTGAACCAGGTCAAATGAGATGGCCAAATGCAATGTGTCACACGTCACTACACCAACCCCAAAAATGTGTTCACTCCGAATCCTCTAAATCCTAGCCCAATGAGGGGGGTGGCGTGTCATGGCCTAGAGTGGCACTCAGGACAGAGCCCTACCCTGACATAACCTTGATTGGACTTGGGGTCGGATGGGCTTGCAGAACTGCCCCATGAAGATGACCTCACAACATGGCAAAATCATGCAAATCACACCATTGTGCCCAAAATTCAATTATATACTCAAAAATGCATACAGCAAATATCCAAATGCTCCATGCATGTGTCAAGCCGGGGGGTAATATGCAAGGGTGATATAGACCAAAGGTCCATGCCCAAGAATATCCCATCATTGGCTCCGAAACCCCTCCAGTTATGTACATGACATGCTTCACAAGTCAGCTCATGAATTTGAGACCTAATTTTGTGAGGCCTCGTGTGCCAAGCCAAAGTGACCACGTAATCGGGCATATGGTGAGGTGCAACACCGAAGCATATGCCAACATATAAGCAACATACCATAGTTCACGGATCTCTGGGCACTTTACTGTTAGCCGACCAGTTGAGCACATAAAACACACAGATGAGCATAAAATGAGGTCAAAAACATGCAAATATGTCCAAATACAAAGTTGTCATGATAGTATATCTCTATGCTCACCCATGATATCCGCTCATGGTTCAATACACAAATGATTGGAACCATTTGTGAAAAATTCCCCCACTTGGATCCCCAATCGGGCACATGGAGATACCTTCGCCACTCATATCTACATGCCCCATGAAAATGGGAGTGCACTCATGGATCTCTTTGCCAAACATACCATGAGCAATACATACGCGGTAGACTTAGTCTAGCGCTTTGAATCCCACAATTGGGACATGGGCAAAGCCCTTGTCACGTGTGATTCCCCATATCTTCGGCCACACGGAGATATATAACATGGGCGTGAGCATATCAAGACATAAACCATGCATATAACACATACCCTCAAAATTGGCTCCCACCATGATATGCCATGACCCTCCATGGACATAACTTCACGTTAAAAATACGTAGGAACCCAAAGAAAAGTTGCTATGCAACCCCGACACTCATGCAGTACACTCGAAAGTCGCATTAAAATATTCGGTTGCACGGTCCAAGAGTTATATATCACTCTCTACCCTCTTGACCATTATCCCTTGCTACACCCGGCATGTGTACACACCAAAGGCGTTGAATGCTTTCTAAATTAAGTTGAGACCAAGGCGCTTGCAACGCAACCTTTCTTAATCTCTTTCCTCACACTCGCTCGTAGATATGGCCCTTCAAAGTGGTCCCACGATTCACTTTTGTTTCCCTCATATCTCCAAGTCAAACCGGTGGCAAGTATAAGGGAAACCTGATTTGGGCATAGGGAAAAGAGTATGACCACTCGAAGAAGACCAAATCAAGTGCGGCGATGTCGAAGTCGAAAATCCGATTTCGACATCGCGAAAAATTCAGAAAAAAATTTCGAGTGCATATTTAGAAAATTGCGGAAGCAACGAACCCTTTGCTGATGAAATCTGACCCTTCATCGGAGTTTCCGCCAAAATATCTGGAAATAACAGTGAACCAATCGGTTACCGCAAAATCGCGAGCCAACTGACAGTCGCCGATACATTGACAATCAGAACGGAAGGCGGAAAAATAACAGAAACATTATGATAAAAAAACCCTGTTGATTCCTGATATTCTGATATATAAATCTCCGCTGGCGGCGCCTCGGTACCGAATATGGCCGCTCATAGCCGGAATGGCCAAACCTATCACACCATCACATCGGGTTAGGTCAGGTGGATGAGAGAGTATGATATCAGCCAATGGCGGCTTGTCGGCACATAGATACCCACCCCAAGTGACCCCAAGATGGCCACGGGGGTCTGAACCGGCTTCACCATCCTCGGTCAAGCCCTCAGGCCATTCGTCGTCTGACGGGGCGCTCACGGCATTCCAGTACTTGCTCCAGTGCTCGGATGCCGCATAGTCATCCGACCAGTCCTCTGTGAGCACCGACCTGACTAGCTCTACAGGGGCCACCATCCATTGCTCGGGGGTTTCCTCTCGAATAGCTTGGACTCGGGCGCCCCGGAACTTGGCCAAGTCCGTATGGTTTGCCATCACCACAAAGCACTTGACCCCCTCTTGCTCCATGGCCTTCTCAATCTCGATGATGCGCTTGGCCTCCCTGGTCTCCTCGGCGTCCCCATGGCTGGATATGTCCATCCAAGCCTTGCCCGCGGGGGAAGCCCATCGACTGAGGCAATCCGCCACAGTGTTGTCCTTCCCCGGGACGTACACGACGCTGAGGTCGAACTTGGCGAACGTCTCATGCCATTGGGCCCTCCTTGCCGCCGGTCCTGAGGGGGTGTCGACGTGCTCCTTGTGCCAGCTCTGCAAGGACTGATGGTCTGTACAAACCACCACCGGTTGCAATCCGATGTGGCCAGACCACTTCCTGAGCGCACAAACAATGGCGTACGTCTCCTTCTCCCTCGCGGTCCAGGTTCCACGTTGGCCCTCCAGAACGCCACGGGTACGTGCGACCCGTCGTCCCGGACCTGCTCGGGGAGTGCACCTACAGCATAGTCCGAGGCGTCCGTCCGTAGCACGAATCCCTTGTCCGGGTCCACCAGGAATAACCCCAGCTGCCCCAGGAGTCGCTCCTTCAGGCGGCTGAACGCATCTTCGGCCTCAGGGGTCCAGGCAAGCTTCTTCTTGCTCCCCTTCCGGCCATCGAACTTCTCCACCTGCAGCATCTTGTGCAGCGGCCCCGAGAGTTCTGCATACATCGGGACATAGCTCGAATAGTAATTGCAGAACCCCATGAAGGACCGGAGTTCGCTGATGGTCTGGGGCTTTTCCCAGTGGTGCAGGGACGCCAGTTTCCTAGGCATGGGACGGCGTTGCCCGTGACCAACCACGTGACCCGCGAACTCCACTTCCTTCACCAAGAGTGAGGCTTTGGTGGGCTTGCACACCATGTTGTGCTTGTCCAGCTCACTGAGCACTCGGCGCAGATCCTTCTCATGCGCTTCGATGAGCTCGTCCTCCGTCATGTACTCCGTGCCGGACCCGATGATGATGTCATCCACAAAAGGGTCGGCACAGTCCTGGACCGGACCGAGTAGGTCCTCCATCATGCGCTGGAAAGCGGCGTTGCCATTCTTGGCGCCCATAGGCACGACTTTCCACTGCATGGGCCCCAGCGGCGTCGACATCGCTGTGCAGGGCCTGGAGTCCGGGTGTAGCGGCATCTGGTGATAGCCGTGTTTCAGGTCCAACACCGTGAAGATCCGCATTTTCTGTTGTTTTTGGAGGATGGTGTCGATCAGGGGAAGCGAGTACGAGTCGTGCTCGGTTTGCTCATTCAAGCCCCTGTAATCCACCACCAACCTCCACTTGCCCTTCTTCTTCTTTGGCACGATAAAGGCTGGGCTGGCCCACTCACTGTCGGAGGGTTCGATCCATCCCCGCTCAATGAACTCGGCCAACAACTTCTTCATGGCCTCGGCCCGATCGGCCTGAAGTTGGTACTCCCGATGACCATAGATCTTGGGATTCAGCTTCAGCTTGATCCTCGCTGTGCCAAACCTCCCACGATCTGGGGGGTTCTTGTTGGCGGCACCACTGAATAGCCGCGGATAGGCATTGATCAGCCTCTCCTTCAGCTCGGCGACCTTCCGGTTCTCCTGAGCCTCTTCAGCCGCTTGCTTTGGTATCGATACAACCGACCGCACTGCGGTGTAGGCCTCTTCTGGGTCCGAGTCTGACTTCTCCTCTTCCGATATGCCGTCTTCATCGTCGCCGGGCGCGCTTCCCACCAATAATCTTGGAAAATTTGCGGCATCGGGCTGGTTCTTGTCGCTCTTGGCCCCCATTCTTGGAAAATCCCACGTCGGCGGGTCCGACCCAACCGGACCATCATATTGGTCCGCGATGTGATCCATGACCCTCGCCACGAACTCATCCTTCTCGTACTTGCCGGTGACAAACATCTTGTCATCCCACCAATGCGGAGATGTGACCCTGGCCCGCCTCTTCTTGGCTGCCACACGATCATGCATCCCCATCCGCATGTAGTTGCCGACGTCGTCGACATCGGAGTGGGACAGGATGTCAATGCCATCACCTGGCTGTTCCTCCCCTCCTTGGGCTCGAACATGACCCGCATGGGCACCACCTCAACCCTACGGATGAATGCTTCATCACCAGTAAGCTGGGCCTGCCCCCCATCCACCAAGAAAGCCTTGGTACCCCACGCTTGACTCGGGGAGGGCATTGATACACCCTTGGCGTCGATGAACAACTCCCCCCCTGGCCCGAATGACATCTCGTTCAGGGTGATGGAGTCCAGCGTCGACTTGAGACCCTCCAGCGGACATGGGGTGGATCCTATGCCGGTTATGACCAGGATCCCCTTCGCCCTATCCGCGACAATCTTCTCCACCGTACGTCTGGTATTGTCCAGGGAGCCATGCCAATACATGGGCCCCCACTCCTTCAAACCCCAATGCCTATGCCAGGCTGAGTCCCCTCGATGCCAATGCCTCCTACACTTCCGCAAAAGTGGGGCATCCCGGGAAGCGAAGACGTCTGTCTCGGGTGCTTCGGCTCCCAGTGTCTGGATCATCCTGGCATACACCTGCGGCGCAATTCCATATTCCGTGAGCTAAACTCCACGGTCTCCTCTGGACTTGGCACCCACAGCTTGCACCGCTTGGACGATCCGATCCTCTTCCTCAGCATTCCATTGGGATGATCCGCATGCATAGTCCGGGGACAGCCATGTGAGGCATTCATCATCCTCCCGGACCAGCGTTGCACGAAGGAGAAGGGCTCCAATGGTGTTTGCCACCATGTAGTCATACCCCATGATCATATCCCAATCTGTAATGTCGGCCACATAGAAGTTCCCGGATAGAGTGCTTCTCTTCGCCAGATCAGGGCAGTTCAAGCGCTCATGCGCCCAGAAATCCATACTGATGGTGGCCTCATGGGTGCCACCACCCATAATCTCTCCGTTGGCGACCTTCAGGCGAACCGGTCTCCGGCTGGGCTGCAGGAGTTCCTCCTTGAACAACCCTCTCCGGACCAGGCTCACCTGGGCACCCGTATCCACCAACACATCCACCACCTTCTCCTCTCGTCCGCACCGTACTCGCACTTTCAAGTGCAACTGCCACTCGTCACCATGAGGCGTATGGACGACTCTCACGGCATGCAACTCTAGCACGTCCGGGTGCATCAGGACTTGAAGGGTATGGTCACGGATGGTGTAGATCTTGGGCTGGTCCTGCCCATCCACGGGGCTCTCCGTGGTCGCTCCTTCCTTCTTGCCATGTCCCGTACCCACATGTACTTCCCTTGGCAGGGCGCTCGAGGGGTTGGGAGTGGCGAAACTCAGTGGTTTTGGCTCTTCTGGAGCCTTCTTTCGCTCCTGATGTGCCTCGGATTCCTCAGGGATTCCACTGATTTTCAGAGGGGAGACCTCCGAGGTCCCACTCCCGTGGGGGCTCCTCTAGACTAGACTTCCGGCAGCCCCTTCCGGCTGCGATCTGCCAGGACTGTGTCCACCACGTTGCTGGGCTTTGAGTTCCTCCAACGTCCTCAACATGTCCTCAGCAACCTCCTCGATCGACCTCACTCGTCGGTCTTGGCCAGGTCCACCACCATAGCCTCTTCCTCCGCCTATCCCTTGGCCTTTGCCTTGGCCTTTTCCCCCGTTTCCCCCTTTCGCCTTCCAATCGGCAATCCGCTGCTCCTTGGGCTTCTTCTCGGGGTGGCGGCGAAGTAGGCCTTCTTGTCCGCCTCATACACCCTGCACTGACGGTGGTCGTGTGCATGGTTGTTTCCCTTGCCATAACAGATCCAGCACCCGTCGTGCTGAGACCTGTACTCCCGAAAGGAGAGCGGTGGGTTCCCGATCCTCCTTGGCTCTTTACCCTTCTTGGGTCCCACCCGGTTCCATCTGGACCGATCCTGCCCAAGTTCCCTCACGTTGTGCGCCACAAACGCGAAGAAATGGGCCTCCTCGTGATCCTCCTGGGACCCGGTCCAGTGGTCTTGGCCACTTCCACTACCATCCTCCGCAGAGTTAGCCGTGTCCTCCTGGATCTCCCGATGATGGCGGTCTTCTCGATGGCCTCGTTGTCCATGGCCCTGTCGATCCTGCACGTGAGCCTCGTTCTTGGCGTTGAGCTTCAGCTCCACCGTGATGTACTTCACCATCTCGTCCAGGCTCATGCGGGCGAAGATGACCTGCATCCTCAGCTGCTCTCCGCGCCTCCACTCCACGTTGTTGAGGCGCATCAGCCTTTGCCCCATGTTGTCGCCGAATACCTCCACGTAGACGGCGTTCTTCAGCCCCAACATTCGGCTGGGCTCGCCGAGGTTTCGCCGGAAAAACTCGATTATTCCGGCGTGGGTGTCCTCCGATGCCATGATCCGTACGGCCACGCGCTTCTTTGCTCTCTTCCCCTCCTCATCCTCCACTCTTCTCTTCCAATACCCGGGGAGGACGTCCTTCAGCAGGTGTCGGATCTCGCTGGCCTCGTTCCAGTCCTCCACCAGCTTGAGGCTTCTTCGGTACTTGCGGATGTACTGATTCCATTCTCGGACCCTCAGTTCCCCGCGCTCCAGCGGCAGCAGAATGGACCACAAATCCTCGAACTTCTGGTTGGGGGCGTCCACTCGCTCTTCGTCCTCGCGCCACTGGAGGCAGGCCTGCTCCGTCTGGATCAATCCCTCGCGGGTCTGATCCCTGAGCTCCACCTTCAGGTCCTGCGCCAGCCTGTGTGGGAATGTCCGACATACCCACTTGTCCCTTGGCGCTCCTCTCATCTCGCCGACGACCTCCTCGGCGAAGTCCTCCCAATCCAGGATGAAGGCGTCCAGGTTGGAGGGGTTGCCATCGTAGTAGGGGATTTTGATTCTCCCTGACGTCGTCAATCCTGATGGCATCTCCGACGTCCGCAGCCACCACTCCACCAAGACGGATACCACCTGTGGCCGGGGGGTGTGAGTACACTCCCAGTACATCCCTCTCCTCCATGGAATGCGGTACAGTGGGGCCTGAACCCATGGGGTTTGGAATGCGGGAAGGACTTGCTCCATCGGCCGTCCATATCCCCGTATTGGGGTCCTTCGCCCACAGATTTGCGCCTGGATGGGCTTGACGATTTCCATGGTTCGCCCCTGCATAGTCTGGCTCTGGATCTCCTCTTCCGCATAAACTGCATGGGCAGTCGTAGTGGTCGGTAGATCCTGGGCGGCATGGGACATCTGTACCGTCTGGCTCCTCGGGTCCGTGGTTACGTGCCCTTCCCGCATGGACCCAGCCGGTGCCGTGTGTTCCCCGAGCATTGTGGATTCGCTGAACATTGGAACAAACGGCAGCGCAGCCGGGTGTACACGCGGAGGCGCGTAGGGTGCCTCTGCCGGGCCGCCCATGGGTTTATCCATGGCGCTCCGGAGGGTCTTAACCCGCTCCACCAGCTCTGCCGCTGCCGGCTTTGCCGGGAGCTCCGGACGCGAGGCGAGGGGCTGTAGTTCCTCTAGCCTTTTCAGGCGTCCCGACATGTCTTCCACTAGGTGGGGGAGGCTGTCTACCACTCGCTGCTGCTTCTACAGGGCGAGCTCCAGATTCTCCCGGCACCGGTCCCGTTCCGCTCGCAGCTCCGCCATGTCTCTCTCCGCGGCCGACTGGTCATCCAGGATCCCGGCGACGTCCTCCTCTAGGGCGTCCTTCGCGTTGTCCAGGCGGTCGAGGCGATGCACGATGGCGTCCATCCCCATCTTTGGGTACTTGCCCATGAGGAAGGACACGTGCTCGCAGTGGCACTCAGCGTGCTTTCCACCTGATCCGGCGCATCCCGCAGTTCCCGGCGCCTCGGACTCCTCCGCCATGGGTGTGTCGCCCATGCTATCCCGCGTTGGCTCCGTGTGCCGGGCCACAGGCGCCGTTCTGGTTCTGGCGGGCCTGTCCAACGCCTCGGCGTCATGCTCCAGGCTGGGTTCTGGGGCCGTGTTTGCCCTTGTGGGCGGTCTGGCCGTCTCCTCCGGCTCCGAAGGTTGCTCATAAGCTGTTCGATAGCCCTCGGAGTGCCCCTCAGAGTCCCAGAGCCTGACCGGGCTGGGGTCCGTATCCATAGCCCCGGCGTCCCCTGCCGCAGGCTTGGGTGACCCGCGCTTCCGGTAGCGCCGGGCCCGTCCTCCACTGCTGCCTGAATGGCAGGTCTCCTCAGAGTCCTCCGCGGCGGAGCGGAGGTTGCATGCCTTTCGGCAGCGACGCTCACACATGGAGACCAGGTCCTCCATGTCAAGTCCTCCTCTTCCCGAACGTCGTACTTCTCTTCGGGCTTCAACTTCCGGAGTTCGCCATGCTCCTGAGCGTCTCGGCTCTTCTCTGGCTCCAATCTCCCGCGTGGTATCCACCGAGTCCACAAAACGCACCCGGGGCGTACTTGGGCAGGGCTCATAGGGGCCCAAGTCCCCGGGTCGGCGGTAGGTAGGGGCAGCAGGTACGCCTCTGCTACCACAAAGAAGGTCCCTACCAGGACCGGCCCCTGCTGTGCCCCTTCCGCCTGTTACCCCTGCTGACTTGCTCCGGATCAGCGATTGCATTTCTCAAAGTCAAGGGTCCAAAATCCAAAAGTATAGAAAATGTAATCCTCCTTCAACCCTGAACAGCAACCAGATCCCACAAATACAGCAATAATCCAATCCACACTGCGGGCTTCCGTTCAGCACACCGGTTGTCTCACGGTGGCGGGCATGTACAAGAATTGCACCAAAGAGGAAAGCCCTGAAATTGGCATATGAACACAAATAAAGCACAGTTGGGGAAAGATGAAAACGTACACAATCACAGCCAGAGACCCCTCATTCCCTGGACTCAGGACCTTCCCTTGACTCACCAACATGATGCCCTGAACCCAGTCAAATACGACGGCTAAATGCCATGTGCCAAAAGTCACTACACAAACCCCAAAAATGTGTTCACTCCCAAGCCTCTATATCCTAGCCCAATTGGGGAGGTGGCGTGTCATGGCCTAGAGTGGCACTCAGGACCATGCCCTACCCTGACATAAACTTGGTTGGACTTGGAGTCGAATGGGCTTGGAGAACTGCCCCATGAAGATGACCTCACAACATGGCAAAATCAGGCATATCACACCATAATGCCCAAAATCAATTATATACTCAAAAATGCATGCGGCAAATATTCAAATGCTCCATGCATGTGTCACACCAGAACGTAATATACAAGGGTGATATAGACCAAAGGTCCATGCCCAAAAATATTGCATCATTGGCTCCGAAACCCCTCCGGTTATGTACATGACATGCTCCTCAAGTCAGCTCATGAGTTTGAGACCTAATTTTGTGAGGCCCCGTGTGCCGAGCCAAAGTGACCACGTGATCCGGCATGTGGTGAGGTACAACACCAAAGCAGATGCCAACATATAAGCAACATACCAAAGTTCACAGATCTCTAGGCACTTTACTGTTAGCCGACCAGTTGAAGACATAAAACACAAAAATGAGCATAAAATGAGGTCAAAAACATGCAAATAATGCCAAATTCAAGATAATTACAATAGTATATAACTTCGCTCACCCATGGTATCAACATATGATTCAAAACACAATTGTTTCGGACCATTTGCAAACAATCCCGCCTCTTGGATCCCCACATGGACGCATAGGGACACCTTCGAACCTCCTCCCAACACGCACTACGAAAATGGGAAAATTGATAATGGCGCTTGTGGGTCACTCCGTAAGCCCTCCCACATGCACTATATGAGCAGTAGACTTAGTCCAGCGCTATGGAGTTCACCATTCGGACACAGGCGAAGCCCTTGCCACGTATGACTCCATATATCTTCCTACAAACGGAGATATATAACATGGGCGTGAGCATATCGAAGCACATACCATGCATATAACACATACCCTCAAAAAGTGGCTCCCACCATGATATGCCATGCCCCTGCATGGTCATAACTTCACGTTAAAAATACGTAGGAACCCAAGGAAAGTATCTATGCAACCCCAACATTCATGCGGTACACTCGAAAGTTGCAATAATATAATCGGTTGCACGGTCCAGGAGTTATATATCACTCTCTACCCTCTTGATTCTTATCCCTTGCTACACCAGGCATGTGTAAACACCAAAGACGTTTGATGCTCCCCAAATCCAGTTGAGACCAAGGCAGTTCCAACCCAATTCTCGAAATTGGTATTCCTCGCGGTGAGTCGGAGATATGATTCTCCAAAGTGGTCTCACGAATCACTTTTGTTTCGACTATATCTACAAGAAAAATGAAGGCGATTACAAAAGGAAGGTTAATTCGTGATCGGGGAAAAATGTATGACCACTCGAGATTCATCATATCCAGTGCGGCAATGTCGAAAATCTGATCCTGAGTGTCTGAAAAAATCGGATTAATTTTGCGAGTGTATAATATGAAAATTGCGGAAGCAACGAACCCTTTACTGATGAAATCTGACCCTTCATCGGGGTTTCCGCCAAAATATCTGGAAATAACAGTTAACCAATCGGTTACCGCAAAATGGCGAGCCAACTGACAGTCGCCGATACATTGACAATCAGAACGGAAGACTGAAAAATCCCGGAAACGTTATGATAAAAAAACCCTGTTGATTCCTGATATTCTGATATATAAATCTCAGCTGGCGGCGCCTCGGTACTGAATATGGCCGCTCATAGCCGGAATGGCCAAACCTATCACACTATCACATCGGGTTAGGCCAGGTGGATGGGAGAGTACGATATCAGCCAATGGCGGCTTGCCGGCACCTAGATACACACCCCAAGTGACCCCAAGATGGCCACGGGGGTCCGAACCGGCGTCTGTAGCGTACTGCCTCTCCAAGGCAACCAGCACGTCGGCAAATGTGGCGGACTTAGTCACCATCTGCTTGACCTGCTTCTCCAGGTACTTGGTCTTGCAGCACTGCAGGAGCAGATCACACTTGACTCGCCCACTAGCATGGGTTTGGCCGGTTCAGTTGGAGAAACCGGCCAAAAAATTCTCAGCGAACTCGCTGAGATCCTTGTCCGTGAACTCAGGCAAGTTCACCACGATCTTGGAGGTCGCAATTGCCTTAGCCTCCTGAGACCTGCGTCCCTCAGGGCGCCTGGTCTTCCTCTTCTTCTTCTTCTTCCGCCGACTCGGGTTCTCGGGGTCCTGAGGGTCGTCGTCCTCCGAGGGCGAAGCAGAGGTCATAGACGGCGGCTCATCGTCGGAGGGGTCTCCCCCTAGGTCACTAGAGCCATAGGGCTCCACGTCAACAATAGCCCTTAGGGCTGTCAGCCCCAGCCGGTCCAGCTCGGCTCTCGTTGAGTTCCCCACGCTGCTGTAGGGAGGCTGGGCCGTTCTTGGTATGAAAGGGCTTCTCGGTATCACAGCAGGGGTCGGCATCGGTCGGCTCCTCAGGCTCCCCAGGGTGTTTGTCAACCCTGCCACCAGGTGATTGGCCTGTACTTGGTGGGGTGAAAATCCCACGATGGTAGGTGACGCTTGGGGTGGAATCAGGGGCTCCAGTTTAGCCCGAATCAGAAAAGTTTATAGTGTTTTCAGCACTGTGTTTTTGCTTCTCCTGCTGCTTGTTGTTGCTGTAGGGTGTCCTGCTGCTGGTTTTGGATGATGAAAAGCTTTTGTTTGTTGAAATACAGTAAAGCCAACTCAATCCAGGATAGCCCAAGCCAACAGTATGCAAAGAGAAGGTAATTCAGGATCAAAGCATGAAGGGCTGCAGTGTAAATAGTGAAAGATGATTAGATATTCACAGAAACTGCAACTCAGGATACAAATGAATGCATATTCACAGAGATAGCTGAAATGTTTTGGGAAAAGAGTTAGAAAACTGCCTCAGGATCACTCTCTCTCCATAGTGCCATCTTGGGAGATGTGCACTCTTTGTTTTGGGTCCCATATGTGTTGAGGTGGCATGGTATGTGGCGATGAGGTCACTGCCATGTCACATGGGATCTTCCTACTTAGTTAGGCTGACCAGGAATTGAACCCAGGACCTCTCAAAAAGAGGTGCCTAACCCCCTATGGTGCATACCACTAGGGCAGATAAGTATTCATGGAAAAACATAGATAAATTCATAGGCTCTACCTTAGGTATGTCAGTGCTCAGTCAACTCAGGAAAAGATGTTTTACTTCTGATTGAAAGGGGATTAAGGGGTCCACTCAATATCCTGATTGGGTGTTTGGTTCCATAGGTCAAAATGTGTTATCACCACTTTTGGCTGGACCAATACTAAGACAAAAATGCATGGATGCTCAGTGCATCTCTAATATAACTAGAGTATGTCCTTAAGCAATGGAAAAGCACTTTTTCTTACTCCCCCCTTGTGCTGTGGTGGCCACCACTGTCGCATTTTAGGAAAGAGGGAATTTTTCTTGGCCTTTCCTTGGTTTCCACATCTACTTTAAAATACCTACAGTCTCCCTCACACTGAAAAATGGGCGCTCACCATGGCTGGCGTCCTTTTGCTGCTCTGATTGTACAGTTTCCTACAGAAGACTCAGCGCTCTTGGCGCTGTTGGGGCTCCTGTGGCTTGGTTGGGTTAGATTGGGAGCATGCCAAACATGTGCATATGCATCCCTCCCTCCAAGACGCAGCGTCGACACAACCCAAACGCAAGACACATTATACACACTCGCATGGGTTCTCGTAAACCTGCTGGCGACCTGTGACCTGTCTTCGGGCGTAGGGAGTCGGAAAAGAAATTAATTTGCCCCTTGGTGGGGTCTTGGTTCTGCTCAGTCCCTCCAGGCACCTGCGTTTCGGCCCGAACACGGCCTACTCAGCGAGGCTGCGCGTGGGTATCTGCAGAGGCAGGAATGGGAGAATTATGGACGAATCCACGCAAAAACGAAGCGACGACACCAAAATCCGTCAAATGACGGCGTAGAATTTTTCTGAAACGACACACCTGAGTAGAATCCAATTGTGCATCAAAGGCACATTTTTATAGAAATTATAGTCATCTCTGGATTCTTTAGGTCCAGAAATTCATACGCATAAAATGGCGGCGCGCAGGAGCGGCTCCTAGCGAAGCGCCGGCAAATGGAAAAATAATGGAATTATAAACGTATGTATCACGTAGTCTTGAAAATGACGAGACACACATTAATAAACAAACATACAGATTCCACCCACACTAATAGAAGCTTCAAAAATTCAAGAATTCGAAAATCAATTGAAAAGACTTCAATGAATCAGGTATAAACTACAGGTATGCTCGTCTTGCATGCCGCATACACATTGCTCGTCTCGTGTCTCCGTGAACGAGTCGTGTAGCAGCGTTAACAACGATAACCACGATAGGGCGCGGTAGAGGGATTGATTACAAAGATTGCAGATGATTAGCGGTCAGATCAGGGTGATTAGTCATACACACAAGTGCATAGCAACGTTCTTCGCGTGCGCCCCTTTTGTTTTCTCTCCTTGCTTCACTTCCCAGCGGTAGGTAAGGTAGGTACGCCCAGGCGGGGCCACCCCCTGGTGGAGTCAAGATTGTTGTGGAGATGGGCAGGTTTGCCCAACGTGATTGTGCATAGTCGTGCATGCACACACGCATTAAAGGGTAGGCCACACGAACTGCGCACGGTAAACCTTGTTTAGGCTACCCAGGGGCTCCTCGGTACGTTCTTTAAGAGAACCTGAGGAGTCCCTTAACGCTTGCTTGCTTGATAAGGGTAGCTGCTCCATGCAGCGTGTTTGCGGACAGCGTATTATAGGGCACACTGAGAAGGGTATAATACCTGGAGTGTGCCTTGGTTCCTCCGCCGCAAACGCCCTTTTATTTGCCTTTGTTTTACAGGTGGGCAGGTAGGGTGAGTGGTGCAGCAGCATTTTTTTATGCCCTGCTAAACAGGGGCGCAGATCACACAAACAAGTAACTCCGCTCCGCCTGTGGCAGAGCAGGGAGTCCGACTTCATCGACATCTGCGCCTTGCACACGAGAGCACTCCTTCCCTCCAAGCCCTTGCAGGGGAAACGCGTTGTGGCGTCCCCTGTGAGGCCACAGTTGCTTAGCAGCGCTGTGTTCTCTTGTCATTTCACAGGTGGGTCGCTAGGACCCTCGAGAACTTCCTCTTCGCAACGCCAAGTAGAGTGTGCGTGTAGGAGTGGTAGTCCTGCGTGGGGGCTAGAGCCAGTTGCCCAGTGCTCGCCCACCAGGATGGTGCCACTGTAGGGTGTGTAGGACCTGTAGGGGGCGTGTCACTGTCCCACCCTTTTCCTGCAATTTTAGCTGGGTTGGTGGGCTGTGACAGTGGGTTAGGTTAGTGTTTTGGCCACATAGCAAACAGGCGTTTTGCATGCCTTCATAGCTTTTGGCCACCCCTCCCTTTAGTAGACAGGTAGGTAGGGAAAACAATACCTGGATTAACACTCTGGGTATTCCCCCAAGGTTTTGCGCCAGCACAGAAATTGGGCGCATAGGGGAGGGGAGACCCGGGGCGTACCCCGTGGCATCAATAAGCCAACCCTCCAGGTTTAGCAAGGGCGCAGACTTGGGTATAATTAGGACACCACTTCTGCGGCTTGCTCTCAGGACCTTAGGACTAGCACACTCACACATACGCTTTGGCAGGTAAGGGTAAGGTTCAGTCCCTAGCTTTAGTCTTGGAGGCAAGCGCCTCAGCGAGCCTCAGTAACTCACCAAGGTTGTTCTGGGACAAGTAGTCAACCAGAACTGAGTTTAGGCGTCCCTCAGGTAGAACAAATGCAGAGAAGGGCTCCCAGGTGGCCTCTTCGACTCCAAACCCTTCCCAGAGGGTGAGGAAGCGCCAACCCTGGCGATAGCGGTGGCGTAGGACAGACTTCACCAGGTAGAAGCCCTCCTTAGCCATCTCCTCGGCGTTCATGTCGGGGAGTTCACCTTCAACTTCCATAGGGCTGGCAGCCCCTTGTAGGTCCAGAGCGGCGATTTCCTCGTCGTTCAGCACCCACTCCTCCCCACAGAGGTCTTCAGGATCATGGTAGCGCTTCAGGTGTTGAGCGGCGCACACCAGGGTCCCCCCTAGAGGGGGAGAACACCGCACCGTGATACGGTGACCATCCACAGATAGAATCTTGTACGGCCCGAAGTATGGGTCATCGCTGGTAGAGCGAGGCCGGGCGGGTAGTCGACTGTGGTGCACCAGCACCCAGTCCCCCTCTTGGTAGGTGGCCGGTACTCGGTGCTTGTTCTTTTTGTTCCACTGACGCTCCCTCACTCTCTGGAGCATAGCCTTGGCCTTGTCCACCTTCGCTTGTTGCTCTTGGACCCACTCACCCACAGAAGAATGGGTGTCCTCTGGATAGGGGGCATGTAGGAACCACGCCGGGCGCCCCATGAAGAGCTCATGTGGCGAGTAGCCAGTAGCTGAACTCTCTTGGGAGTTCATCATCAAGGATATGACGGGGAGTAGTCTCACCCAGTCTCTGGTGCGTTCAGTTTTGCACCATATCCTGACGTTCTTCTTCAGGACACGAATCTGTCGCTCACATAGGGGGTTGCTCGTGTGAGAGTAGGGAATCCCCGTAGACACCTGGACATTGAGGGACCTCAGGACCCTCTTGTACCAGCCAGTATCTGAGCGTACTCGTACGTCCTCATCGGAGTTGATCTCCTTGGGCGCCCCATAGACACAAAACCACTCCTCCAGGAGTATCTTGATAGTCTCCTCTCCGGTAATGTGCTTGGTACATGGGGACACCCTGGTAAACCTGGTCAACCCACAGGTTACCACGAGGGCGAAGTCATAGCCCCCGAACTTCGGCATCTCTGTGTAGTCCACGTATAGAACACTGTTAGCACAGTGAGGGATGGGCAGGGTCGAGTAGAGACCTCTGTCCCTGATATCCCCTGGTTTACAGGACCTGCACGGGCACTTGTCCACGATAGGCAGGAGCGTCTTCCGCAGCTGGTCGTCAGTCCACGTAGTGTGGAACCACTGCTTGAACAGCCTCAGGGTACGGTCAGCACCCACATGACCACTGGACTCATGGGTCCACTTCAGCAGCGCTGGGACTCGGTCACTAGGCACCACGATGCGGTCCTCGTGCCAGAGGTAGCTCTTGTCCCGCTTCCACTGGTCTTGGTTGACCAGGAGGGGTTCAAGGCGTTTCTCCAGGCGCCGGTAGATATCCCCAAACTCCTGTAGGTACTCCGATTGTTGGAGTCCATCCAGGAGCGTATCATGGTCATGTCCAGGTCCAGGTGTACGTCCATACGGCTGAACGCCTCCTTAGCCAGCGCTTCAGACCGGGCACCAATCAGGGCGTCGAAGTTGTTGCGGCTGATGTAGTCGGCACACTCGTTCTTCACTCCCTGGATATGGTGTACCGTCAGCCGTAGTTGACTGAGGTAGGTCCACCAGTGACGTAGCTTGGCCTTCTCAGGTGGGGGGCCCTTCTGGAAACTGCGGACCGGTTCTTGGTCGCATAGCCAAACCACAGGGTTACTCTCCAACAGTCGTGCTTGTGAGGATAGCACCAGCATACCCGCGAGCAGTTCCTGCTCATAGGTGGAGTAATTCCCCCTGGCCTGGTTCCACTTCCAGTTCCAGTGGCCCAGAGGCACTAGGACCCACTTGTCGTCAGGGTAACTGTGCTTGAGGGTTCCATCTCGGTTGAGACCTTCCGTCCCCCATTGGGAAATGGCCGAGTCGAACTCCTCCTTCTCTAGTGCTTGCCACTGGAGCAACGTTCCACCACCGCCCACATTGCTGGCGTCGGTCACCAGGATAATCTCCCCTTGTGCCCTAGGCACGCCCAAGCACTTAGCGTTGGCTACCTTGTCTTTGAGCTCGTCAAACGCTTGTTGCTCTTGTGGGCCCCAGCGCCAAGTAGTACTCTTCTTGATCAAGTCAGTCAGTACCGCGCTGGTGTAGGTGAAGTTTTTGATGTGGCGGCGATAGAAGTTGCACGCCCCAATGAAACTGCGTACATCATGAAGTCCTTTCTTGGGGTCTTCGTGTCGTACCTTGGCATCCATCAGGGGTTTGGCCTTAGAGGCCGCTGGGGTCCACCACCCATAGCCAACGTCAAACCCCAGGTACTGCATGGTCTCCTGCATGAACTCACACTTCTCCAGCTTGAGTCGTGTGTGGTTCTCCTGGCAGACCGCAAAGAACTCACCCAAGAGGATTAGGTGATCCTCCTGGGTATTGGTCCCGAGGCATACATCGTCGATGTGAGCCTCCATCTGGGCCCCACGGGATATGAGCTCCTGCACCTTAGGTCTCCTTCGTAGGATGGACAAGATCTTGTTCATCAGCTCTTGGAACAGAGCGGGGGCGTTAGCCACGCCGAATGGCATGACCTTCCACTTGAATACCCTCCCCTGAGTGGTGATGAAGGCCAGTAGTTCCTGTGCGTTGGGCGTCAGGTCCACTTGCCAGAATCCACTTCGCTTGTCCATCTTGGTCTTGTAGCGACAGGAGGCTATCTTCTCCAGGGTAGACTCCATATTGGGAATGGACCCTGAGTGGTTCAGCGTCTTCTTGTTCAGCTCTCCATAGTCCACTACCAGCCGTTTGGCTGTAGACCCAGGTTTAGCCACCAGGAAACAGGGGCTGCAGTGTAGGGGGTAGTCCCCATCCTTGTACTCCAGGACCAGGCCAGCGTCGATACATTCTTGTATCTGTCGCTCAATCTCGTCGGCCTGCTCTTTAGGAGCTGGATAGGGTCTCCTCCGGATCTTGTGACCCACGAACTCGGGTTTCAGCTTGAGGTCCATCTGTACCAGCTTGTCGCATGAGGCTGGAGGGGGTAGTTCTCCGAACACCTCCAGATAGGTCCTTATCAGCTTTTGTACCCGCGGGTCCAGTACCTTGATCTTGTCCTCCATGTCCTCGTCGGAGTGTAAGTTGCTTGCCCCTTGAATAGAAGTCGGGAGGTGGTCCTCCACCGACTCTTCGCCCGCGGTAGCATCCTTCAGCCCTTGGTAGGCATACAGAAGTTCTTGCTCAACCATCTCCGGTGGACGATGGCAACATAGGCACGCTTTAGGGGGTTCACATACACATTCCTCCGAGAGGTCGTCCTCATCTGGGGTCCTCACATGGGCACCCCATACGTTCTTCATGAGCTTGAGATCTACCTCCCTTTGCCAGGTGGTGATCTTCTGTTCGAGGTCCTCCTCCAGTTGGGATAGGTCTCCCATACGTCCTTGCTTCAGTGGCCACGAGCTGCGGGTAGGCTTCGCGTAGCATAGCTTTTTCGCTACCAACTTCCTCTTGGAATCCACATACTCCCTGAGCCTGGATCGAGGGTCCAGCTCTTCATCCACGGGGTCTTCCACCCTCATGGAGAGTAGGGGTTTTAGTGGGGCGACGTACTCGGCGTTCTCCACTTCTTCCACCGCAGTCTGCACGAAGAAGGCGTCGTGCTCAGTTTCGTCGTCTGAGTGGATAGAGCTAGGTAGCTCAGATAGTCCACACTCAGAGACTCCATCAGGAACAGGTACATGACAGGGAGAGTTGGGGGCGTTGGTGTCAGTCACGACGTACTCATCTCCTCCGGGTGTAGTTTCAACAGCATCTTGAGGTCGTAGACGATCCTTCAAGTAACCCAAGGCGAGTCCATCGCTTTCTCGTTGTATAGCCTGGACCAGAGTAGGGTCCAGGTCTTCCCAGGGAATGGTGGTAAGACTTCCGTCCACCACGCTGAGCATACTCCCCCATCCGGGCTTCCCAATGGGCGTCTTGCGTCCCAGAGGCACGTAGATGGCCTCATCAGGTAACCGCACAGAGCTGATAGTCAGCTTGTCAAGGGGGGTTCGCCAGTACTCGTTACCCCCATGGGCTCCCCAATCGGGGGAACACAGGACCATACGGGAACGTTCTAAGGCCACCTTGGTCAGCACCTTCCCCAGTTCACTGAATCTGGGGTTCCCGTAGGCCATCCCGAAAGAGGGCCAGTAAAATTTGTAGCTGCAGTTCTTCCACTTGCTGCAGTATAGGTCCAGTACATGCTGCTTGTCGCTGGCGAACAGCTCCACACTTAGGTCTTCTCGAGAGTAACCCAACTCCTTCAGACCTTGGTCTAGGACTTCCCCCAATAGTTGATAGTCCTCAGTTTTGGAGGCCGCCATCATGTTCGAGGGCTCCTCCTTCGATAGTCTCAGGTAACTCGAGGTATGTTCCGACTGCTCCAGTGGCACAGACTCTCTGCCACTGCCGTGGTCCACGTACAGGAGGTAGGGCGCTTGCAGCGTCAGGGATTGTATCTGGGAGTGCTGCACGAAGAAGTCAGTACCCAGTACAAAGTCGAAGGCATCTGTGTCCATCACATAGAACCGATGGGCGATAGTCCTGGAGCCCATAGGTACCTCCACTTCGCAGTCCCCGCAGCTGTGCACCACATGTCCATCCCCCATCCGTATAGCGGCGGTGGTCATGGTGTTCTTCAGGCTCCCACAAGGTAAAATTTTCTTGGCCACTATCGATATTGTGGCTCCATTATCCAGTACCCCCAGGTATTCACGTCCCCCTAGTCGGATACGTACCCAAAACACCAGGTCTTGGGTGCCACCAGAGCGTCCCCGTCAGAATTCCGCGGGACAGGTCACCTCGAACCCCTTGTTCCGCAATTTGCGGGCCATCCTCATGAAACGGCTTCTCTTCTTGGCGTTGCCGTCGTCACCACCTTCATGCTCACGCTTGGCTCCTTGTTCTTGCTGGGCCTGCGTCTGCGAGCGTGTGGTAGGTCCAGACTGCCCTCCAGAGGGCTCGGAGTTCCCCCCTGGATTAGGGTTGGGGTTACCTCCGTTCTTGTCCTTGTTCTTGTTGTCGTTCTGGCGATTAGCGCCTCCTCCTCGTCCGCCTTGACCCTTGTCTTGACCACCTTGACCACGTCCTTTCGACTTGCCCTTGCCGGAGTCGTTGCCTTTGGCCTTGCCTCCACCTTTGCCTGAGCTTTTGCCAGGATCTTCTCCCTTAAGCTTCGCCGATAGGCGTTGCTTATGGTAGCACTCGTCCTCATAGTGCTTCCGCTTACCGCAGAATGCACACGTGATGGTGCAGCGGTAATGATCCGGCATCTTCACCTTGGCGCCGGTGATCTTTTCCTGCTGCTTCCCCTGGACAACAAAGCAGTCTCGCTGCTCGCAGTCGGAGGCATGCTGCAGGTGGCCCTGTTCATCTCTGGCATCACACCAGAATAGCTCCTTCACGTTCTCCATTAGGCGGGCGTGGGCGTGTTTGGGGGTAGTCCCCTGCCCAGGTCGGGACCCTTGGTACCCTTTGCCTCCAGAACCTCCACCACCAGGACGGTAGTGGTTCAGGTGTTGGTCGCTCTCCTTCTCCAGCGCCATCTCCAGGAGCAGCACGCATAGATCCTCGTAGCGGAGGGTTCTAGCCTTGCGCTCAGCCGTCAGACGGCACTCGTCCCATAGCTCACGGGGGAGCTTGGAGCACAACCAAAACAGCAGGTCGTCGCTGCTGTAGGAACCAGGCGTCAGTCGTCCAGCCCAGTGGTCCAGGTCCGCCAACAGCTCGGAGACCCTGCCGGGTTTGGGGTTGTTGGGCAGGACGGGCAGGTTCTGGATCTCGGCCCTGATGGAGAGGTCGGTCTCGTAGGTTGGGTACTGCCTCTCCAGGGCAACCAACACGTCGGCAAAGGTGGCGGAGTTGGTGACGATCTGCCTGACCTGCTTCTCCAGGTACTTCGTCTTGCAGCACTGCAGGAGCAGGTCGCACTTCACTCGCCCACTCGCGTGGGTTTGGCCGGTCAGTCGTAGGAACCGGCCAAAGTTCTCAGCGAACTCGCTGAGGTCCTTGCCTGTGAATTCAGGCAGGTTCACCACTATCTTGGAGGTGGCAATAGCCTTCGCCTCCTGAGCTCGGCGTCCTTCAGGGCGTCGGGTCTTCTTCTTCTTCTTCTTCTTCTTCTTACCCTTGGGGTCCTCGGGGTCCTCAGGGTCTTCGTCATCCGATGGCGAAGAAGAAGTCATCGAAGGCTGCCCATCATCGGAGGGGTCTCCGCCTAGATCACTGGAGCCATAAGGCTCCACGTCCACCATAGCCCTTAGGGCTGTCAGCCCCAGCTGGTCCAGCTCGGCCCTCGTCGAGTTCGTCACGTGACTGTAGGGCGGCTGGGCTGTCCTCGGGACGAATGGGCTTCTTGGTACTGCTGCAGGAGTCGGCATCGGTCGGCTCCTCAGGCTCCCCAGGGTATTCGTCAACCCTGCCGCCAGGTGGTTAGCCTGTACTCGGTGGGGTGACATTCCCACTGTCGTAGGTGACGCATGGGACGGGATCATCAGGGGCTGCAGTTTCTCCCTGATCTCTTGCGTGAGGTCGCTCACGATTTGCGAAGTGGCTCCTCGGAGCACCTCATTGATCTCCGACCGCGTCAGGGACCTGTTGGAGGATCTTCCCGATCCTCTACTCCTGCCTCCCAGAGACTCTGGTCCTCTCCTCAACCCACTCAGGGGTGCATACCCAGGTGCACACCCAGGAGCATACCCAGGAACTTCCATGTAGGTTCCAGTGGCGTGGAGTGGATGGGGATGGTCAGCCGCATACCAACGCGGCGCAGAGCTGGAAGCCACCGGCTCACTGGCAGTAGTTGCCTCAAGGAGCGCAGTGGTAGGTGGGCCCATGCCATAGGCGGGGTAGTGAGGCATGCCAGTAAAGCCTGTGCCCTCTGCCATAGGCTGGTTGGTTGTGGAAGTGGATGTAGCGGCGGCTGGGAGTGTGGTGGTTATGGGAGAGGGTGATGCATGGAGGCCAGAAGCGCTTGGTGCGCCTTCGAAGGTAGGGACATCCGTTGGGTCTTGCCCTTGCTCCTCTCCTTCGTCTGCTCCTTCTCCAGCATCCTTCTCGCTCTCGTTTCCTCTCTTCCTCTTCACAGGCTGAGGCTGAGAGACCATTTCCTTCACCGACAGGGCCCCAAAGGCTGTCTGGAGGCCATCCAAGGAGTCCTCCGCCGTATCCATTGGCCCATGTAAGGGCTCCACCGAAGGTACAGCGTCAGGCGCCGGCCTTGCCGGTGCTTCTGGCGCTGGCGCTGTGTTCACCTCGGCGTCCACTCTTCCTTGATCCATCTTAACCCGCCCTTCTGCTTGTATTTGCCTGCTCGGAGCACTGGTTGTACGGCGCGGGGTCGCTGCCGGTGCACAGAGACAGGCTGCCTCTGCTACCAGAAAAGTTTATAGTGTTTTCAGCACTGTGTTTTTGCTTCTCCTGCTGCTTGTTGTTGCTGTAGGGTGTCCTGCTGCTAGTTTTGGATGATGAAAAGCTTTTGTTTGTTGAAATACAGTAAAGCCAACTCAATCCAGGATAGCCCAAGCCAACAGTATGCAAAGAGAAGGTAACTCAGGATCAAAGCATGAAGGGCTGCAGTGTAAATAGTGAAAGATGATTAGATATTCACAGAAACTGCAACTCAGGATACAAATGAATGCATATTCACAGAGATAGCTGAAATGTTTTGGGAAAAGAGTTAGAAAACTGCCTCAGGATCACTCTCTCTCCATAGTGCCATCTTAGGAGATGTGCACTCTTTGTTTTGGGTCCCATATGTGCTGAGGTGGCATGGTATGTGGCGATGAGGTCACTGCCATGTCACATGGGATCTTCCTACTTAGTTAGGCTGACCAGGAATTGAACCCAGGACCTCTCAAAAAGAGGTGCCTAACCCCCTATGGTGCATACCACTAGGGCAGATAAGTATTCATGGAAAAACATAGAGAAATTCATAGGCTCTACCTTAGGTATGTCAGTGCTCAGTCAACTCAGGAAAAGATGTTTTACTTCTGATTGAAAGGGGATTAGGGGGTCCACTCAAAACCTTGATTGGGTGTTTGGTTCCATAGGTCAAAATGTGTTATCACCACTTTTGGCTGGACCAATACTAAGACAAAAATGCATGGATGCTCAGTGCATCTCTAATACAACTAGAGTATGTCCTTAAGCAATGGAAATGCACCTTTTCTTACTGAATCTCTTGAGTGAGATCACCCAAAATTTTAGAGGTGGCTCCGCAGAGTGCCTCATTGATCTCCAACCGAGTCAGGGACCTGTTGGAGGATCTCCCCGATCCTCTACTCCTGCTCCCGCATGCCTCAGGGACTCTCCTCAGCCCCCAGTGGAGCCACGTCACGGTGGCGCCCCAGTGGACAGGCAGCCGGGGTGTGCAGGCTATCCGCCGACTTGGTACATGGCGGCAAAGCTCTCTGCGTGGCAGGAAGGTGATGCATTGAAAACATTGAGCTTACGTGCGCCATGCTCAGAGGGGTTGACCTACGAAATGCAACGGAGTGCGAACCTTCGGCTATGCGGCTGGGCTCCACAATGCAAATGCAGCGGCGGGAATGCGACTAGCGTCTCCGGCGCATGGTGGGTACAGGGCAACAGTCCAGACGACAGATACACCCTCCCCCCCCCCCACACACAGGGCGCCAGGCAGCCAGGAATGGGGTGAGAGGCGGGGACCGGGGGAGCACCCAGGGGAAAGGGTAGGGGCGAGGGGGAGGGGCAGGGGTAGAGCACGCGGGTGGCACACACGAGTGACAGCGCGGCACAGACAGGGAGGGCACACGTACAGGCAGGGTCGACAGCGAGAAGGAGAATGGGAGGGGAGACAGGCGAGAGTGGGCGCAGGGCAGCGGGACTAGGGTAGCACGGAGAAGAGCAGGGGGCACACGCAGGGCGCGCGGGAGCAGCAAGGAACGCGAGCACAGAACCAAAAAAAAAACAAAAGAACAGCAGCAGGACAGGCGGACACACAGGAAGGGCACAGAGAGGAGGCAGGGCGCGGGAGGTGGGGGGAACAGGGGGCCAACGAGGGCGCAAAGGAACACAATGTCTCACAGAGAAGCACCATGCGGATGACCCGCATAGAGCCGTACCGGCCGCCCCGCCCAACCATCAGGAAACTGATGGAGGGGCGGCTGGCAGGTGAGGACGACGGGGGAGTCCCCCCGAAGGGGTGTCAGGGGAGGCCGCCCAGGCCGGCCTACGGGTCGGATGACAGGGCGGAGGCCCTGAGGCGCGTGACGGCGCGCGAGATACGACCATGGCGCGGAGACGACCAGCGGCGAGCACAGGGAGCAGGAGAACAACACTAAGAGGGTGGGCAGGAGACAGAGGGGAGGGGAGGGTAGAGAGGAGAGAGAGCAGATACATGTACAGCAACGCGGGCTAAATGGCTGGGTCGCCCGGCATGGCCGGGGACCGCCAAGGGCAGCGCCACAGGATGGCGGAGAGACTGGACGAGTGCACCAAACAGAACCGAGACAGATGGCGAAGCAGTGTTGTTGTGCGTGCATGCAGGGAGGAGGGAACCAAGCGGAACAAAGCACGGCAAAAAAAGAAGAAAAAAAAAGAAAACAAATGCGGACAACACCCCGCAGTACCAGAAGGAGACGGGACAGAGAAGGGCGAGTGGCTAGTGCCACACGACGGCCCCAGGTGACTAGGACAGCAAGGGAGACCGCACAGGAGAGAGGGGCGGGGGCGGGAGGGGAGCGACCCGTGCTAGGCGCACAAAAAGGTCCCCGGATGGAAGAGCATCCAGTGGGCCCGCGGCACAGGGTTGCTGGCGGCCCGGTGGGGTATAAAAACGAGAGAAGGGATGGGATGGGGCCGCACGACAACCCAGGGGAATAGACCGGGGCCGCGGCACGGGGTAAGGGGGCGGGAAGGGAGCGACCCGTGCTAGGCGCACGAAACGGTCCCCGGATGGATGAGGATCCAGTGGGCCCGCGCCACAGGGTTGCTGGCGGTCCGGTGGGGTATAAACACGGGATGAGGGATGGGATGCGGTCGCAAGACAGCCCAAGGGATTAGACCGGGGCCGCGGCACAGGGGAAAGGGACGGGGGCGGGAAGGGAGCGACCCGTGCTAAGCGCGCGAAGCGGTCCCCGGAAGGAGGAGGCCCTAGTGGGACAGCGCCAGAGGGTAGCAGGCGACCCGGTGGGGTATAAACACGGGATGAAGGGACAAGGGGACGGGGCGGGGAAGGGCGTGTGGCTAGAGCCGCACAACAGCCCGACGAAGTAGGGAGTCCATGGGACGCTGGGAACGGGCCGGAGCAGGGATGAGGCAAAGGGGAATGGGACATGGGAAGGGCAGGGAGGCCGAAAGCGCCAAGCAACAGCCCCATGGGATTGGGAAACCAGTCGCCATGGAGTGGTGAACCATGGGCCAACCATGGAGAACCTGGCCACGGGAAGTCAGGAAAATGCCCTGAACTCCGGGACGGCCGTGAGGTGTCCGCAGGGGTGAGGGTTGACCTTGAGATCCCCGGGTCAATGGCCTGAGTACACGTAGGTTCACGCGTGAGCGGGACCAGGGGGAACGTGGAAAGGGTCGCCCCCTGGCCTCCAGCCGTGGATGGACGACAACCAAGTGCATCCGGGAGCCGAGTGGGTACTCCAGCCCGTGAGGGATGGGGAGTGGTGAAATGTGGTTGACAGAGAGAAATGCTCCGCTGTCGGCGAGGGCTATCCACAGGAAACCCGCCTGCAGGCGCCCAATAGGCTGTGCTAGGGGGGGAAGGCCGGGGGATCCTCCAAAGGGTGACCGGAAGGATCTGAAACCGTGAGGGCAGCGACTGAAGGGAGCCTACCACCGGTCATGCCCGAAGGGAACCTGGTTGAAGTTCTCAGCCGTGATGTGAGACAGGGGTCGCCAGGGGAACTGATGGTGGAGAGCACTCCTTCCCGCCAGAGGCAGCCACCATGTAAAACAAACAAGGAGGAGTCAGATGAGGCTGCGGACGCGGCCGCCCTTACTTACTTACTTACTTACTCAGGCCACTCAGGGTTGCATAACCAGGAACATCCACATAGGCTCTCGTAGCGGGTAGAGGATGGTGATAGTCTGCTGCATACCAGCGCTGCGCAGAACTGGAGGCCACTGGCTCACTGGCAGTAGTTGCCTCTGGAAACGCAGTGGTAGATGGGTCCACACCATAGGCAGGGTAGGTAGGCATACCATTAAAGCCTGTGCCCTCAGCCATGGGCGGGACGGTTATGGGTGTGGATGTTGCAGCGGCTGGGTCTGGAGTTGGGAGTGTGGTGGTTGTAGGAGAGGGTGATGTGTGGTGGCCAGAGGCGCTTGGTGCGCCCTCGAAGGTCGACTCACTTGTCGGGTCTTGCCCATGGTCTACTCCTTGGTCTGCCATGCTGTCACCTGCATCCTTCTCTCTCTCTCTCTCTTTTTCTTCACAGGGTTGGTGTCTACCTCCTCGACTGAGAGGGCCCTGAAGGCCGACTGAAGTCCCTCCAGCGAGTCATCAACCACATCCACTGTCCCATGTAAGGGCACAGAAGGTACAACGCTAGGTCCAGGTCCAGGTTCACCAGGTGCTGGCCTTGCTGGTGCCTCAGGCGCCGTCCTCGCGTCGGTGTCCTCCTTTTTTGTGTCCATATTTTCGCCCTTCTTGCTTATGACAGTACTCGGCGCACTGGGTGTACGGTACAGGGTTGCTGCCGGTACGCAGAGACTGTCTGCCTCTTGCTACCAGAAGGTTTTATAGGGTTTTCAGCACCGTGTTTTTGTTGTGCCTCTCCAGCTGCTTGCTGCTGGTGTAGGGTTCCTGCTGCTTGTTTTTGATGAGGAAAATGTTTTATCTGTTGAAATACTATCACTCCAGGATAACCCAAGCCAGAGATAAGCAAGTAGAAGATAAACAGGATCAAAGCATGAAGGGCTGCAGTCACAATGAGTTAGATAAAGACAACTATCAACAATAGACCACAGCAATTTACATTCAATGCAATTCAGGATGAAGTATTTTCCATGTTTGAGAAAACCTGATTAGAAAACTGCCTCAAGGGCTCACTCTCTTCCATAGTGCCATCTAGAGATGTGCACTCTTTGTTTTTGGGTCCCATAGGTGCTGAAGTGGCATGGCTTGTGGCGCTGAGGTCACTGCCATGTCACATGGGACATTCCAGCCACCTAGGGTGCATGCCACTAGGATAGCTAAGAATTCATGAGAAAACATAGATAAATTCATAGGCTCTGCCTCCAGTATATCAGTGCCCCAGTCACCCAGGAAAAGATGTTTTATTGCATATAGCTTAGGGATTAAGGGGTCCACACAACATCCTGATTTAGTGTTTGGTTCTATAGGTCAAAATGTGTTATCACCCATTTTGGTTAGGCCAATACTAAGATAAAAATGCAAGAGTGCTTGGAGCACCTCTAATACAACTAAAGTATACCCTAAAGCATTGGAAAAGCACTTTTCCTTACTTCTCACGTGCATCCAGGCAATGTCACCGCCAACACAGGTCACAAAGGAATCAGCAAACAAAACTGGTGTTAACACAGGTACTTCAGAAGTCAGCAGCAACGCATTATTCCTTTCCCTCAGGTGCTGCCAACCCTGCGATGCTGCAGAGATCCGCCAGCCAGCCGTCTCAGCGGGCCATGGCAAAGGGGATGCGCTGGGCTTCGCACTTCTTGCCCCTCAGCGCATTGTCAGCATATCCACTGCCGAACCCAAACACAGGACTCGTCAGTGCAGCGTACAGTCCAGAATTCAAAACTGCAAAGTAAGGGTCCATGTCAGGCACACTGGTATTTTGGGATGGCGCACCAGTTAGCGCCGGTTGGGAAGCTTGGGTTCAGCTCAGCAGTTACGCATGCGTGTGGCACACACAATAGGGAACTTTCATTTCTCCTCCTCCACCACCCTTTTCCGGCATTGGCCGTAAAATTTGGCCAATACGTGCCAGGGAACACTGGGGTTACCCTCAGGGGTGTCCGGGTAACACCCGGTTCCCTGGGGTCGTCCACCTCGTCGAAGAAGTCCTGGAGATCATCCATGTTCTCCATCAAGTGGTCTCCATGGTACTCACTAATCATGTAGTATGGGGTGAAGGCGTCAAAGAAGAGGGCTGGAAAATAACTGGGCCCTGCTATGGCAAACATGGCCTTTCACTCAAACGAACTTTGCGCACCCGAACCTGGCTGTTGGAGTATACCTCCACCCGAACGCACCATCCAGTCTCAGTATGGACGTGCAAGCGAGCAATCACGGTAGGAGGCATGGCTACAAACAAACAAACAGATAAGCGTGATCGCAATATACAGCAAATCAAATCCTACAAACTGCAAAATCTAAGGCCTACGACAACAACAACATTCGCAACCCTATTTTCTCTGTTCACTGCAAAAACATGTGTGGCCTCTGGCATTGTAAGAACCTTGGTAACCGGAGGTCACATTTGCACCAGCTTGCTCCAGGGCTTGTGGTTTACGGCTTGAATCAAAGCAACTGAGGGAGGAAAACTAGGAGTCGGAGCCATGCCTTCATCCCAGATGGCGGACCCGTGGGGGGCGCAATAGTCGTTGTTGTTTCACCTCCGTTAAACCGTACACGCGACCGAGAGTAATGGTCGCAGCAAGGAGTAGAGCGCTGTGTAAAGCCCATGCACCGGCCATAAGCTCAATCTTCCCTCCCCCTTCCATGGGGAGGGTGGTATACATTCGTACGCACACACCAGCCTAGTCGCTGCCAAAAAGAGCAGCGACGTCCCTGGGGGCTTACTTTATCCCGAAAACAAACACTGCAGAACGGAGGGGCTGCAATCACACACTTAGCTGCGTTGTTCACTCCTACCTAGGAGACTCATTCATTCCCGTGCTGCTCACAGCCGGACTATGAATCATAAAGGTCTCAGAACACTAGGGTTTACGTAAACGAACGTGCACATGCGTGTATGGCCCTTTTTTGCACTGTGTGTCCCCGCGTTACCCCCGAGGCACTGGGGCTCTTTGCGTGCATGGCACTGTACTCAATGGTGCAGGTATCAGCGTGCATAGGGGCGGCCAATTTGGTATGTGCATGCATCTGGGGGATGAATGTATGTGCCTGGTGTATGTCTGTGCGTGCTACTAAACACAACTCTCCGGACCCCACATCTTGGCACTCAGAAAACTTTTCTGGGACTTCTTGAGCCAAAACAGTGCTGCACAAGCTGCAAGCTGCACAACGAATCGAGTCGGTCATTCCTGGCGCCGAGCCAACTCAATCCTTCGTAGGACCAATCGTGAATCTCATCAGGACAGTACCAGGGATTGCTTGGAAGGGGAGCATCGCAAGCACGTTGACACCTGCCTATCCATACAGGAGGCACAAGAGGGCACCTCTAAATAGAAACTGCTATCTGACCGCTGCACATTTGAAAATGCACAGAAACACTTGGACTCTCCATTTCCATATCCCTGTCAAGAAGTATCTATTTGCTGACGTGCTGAATATCGCGAACAGGAGATGCATAGCCAGGGCTTGTGTCCCCTCGTGACATTTCTGGTCGTAGGAATTCTGCAACCGGACTCACACACCGAGGCAGACGCTGGCTTCGGAGCTACAGCTCACGAATGGTCAATCTGACTACACCAACAAACAAATGCTCAAGTCTTTTAACAGCCTCCCCGAAGGCCATCAACAGAGGTACGATCCCATTCTTTGGTTAATGCACCTCTATCAGGATGCAACCAATTTGATGATTGAGGACAGGTTAAAGACAAGATTAGCGTAGCTGATGCTTGGCATTGCAACCAAACGACGTTCCAGAGAGAAAGGACCAAATAACGTAAAACTAACAAACGACTAGACAAACAGACAGAAGAAAAGGAATTTGTTTGCCACTCGTGGGTCACAATCCCAATCTCCCAACCTCCCAAAACACTACAGAAGGAAGAAAGGTAAAACCTGAGAAAGATAACCTTTACTCGGGGTGACGATCAAGAGAATCGCAAATCCCCAGAGCAAAGGAGAAAGAGGTATGAGGGAGAAGTACTCATTATGTACAACTTGCTCTCCCCTGGAACTCCCCAAGTTCCCTTAGGCCACATGGCCCGATGAGGAGCCACGCCCAGCAGCAAGGCAAGGCGCGTGGCTTGATTAGGAGGAGGATTCATCCCTCTCAATTCTCGTTGTACTTCAAGACGACCTCCACCATGTCGCCACCAATGACCATGGACAGCTTTCCCTCGACGGCGGAGGAGGCATGAGTGCCCTTGAAGTCAAAGGACACGAAAAGATCCCCAATGTAGGCCAAGACGTTGGTCAAGGGGCTCTCAATGGAGGTCTTCAACTCGGCATTCATAGTGTCCTTGTAGGTGGTCTTGGTTTTCCTCAAAACAACGTAGAGGATGAACTCGTTCGGGATAGGTACAAGGAAGGTGATACCTTTCAACTTGCCCTTCAACCGAGGGACCATCAGGGCGGCGATCTTCGTGACTGCAATAGAGATGCGCAGCATGTTCATGATACCCGCAACCGCACGGCGCATGTGCGCGTGATGGCCGTCGAAGTTCATCTTGTCTCCAAAGTAGGAGTAGATGGTTGTAATGGTGACGTACTCAATGCCGTAGTTCTACTCATCGAAGACTTTGTTGTCGATGGGGTGATGGGACAAAAGACCACACAAAGGAGAGCAAGACAAGCAAGAACACAACGCAAGAAAATTTACGGGATAAAATTTCCCAAAATTGTTGAACTCTCTACGGGCAACCAAGACACAAGGAAACAAAACTCCTTGTTTCCTTGGGGACCCCGGGACAAGTCACCAAGGTGGCGAGGTGACTCTCCGGTGCTTCGCAACTCTTGGCTATGACAAGAAGGTCATGGGGCATGCTTGGATTGTGGAGCGCCCAAGCAGAGGCGCGGCCTTGTATTTCTAAGGCGCCCAAGCGGAGCCGCGGGTTTGAATTTGTAGGGCTCCCAAGCGGAGGCACTGTTTGGCATTTATAAGGCGCCCAAGCGAAGGCGCGGCTTTGCATTTATTAGGCGGCCAAGAGAAGGCGCGGCTTTGCATTTATTGGACGCCCAAGCGGAGGCGCGTGCGTTGACGAAGAAGTCGGAGACAAAGACAAGTAACAAAAACTCACAAGGCAACAAAAAGATCCCTTGCTCAAAATGAGAGCATTTCCGGGGTCATCGCAAAAAAGTCCTAACATTTGTTGGCGGGTCTCAAATTTAGGCAAGCCTCTGCTACCAGAAAGAAAAAGAGAACTACTCGACTCCGTAGTAAGTCATGACCTGCTTTAAAGTATCCCAGAAACGGTTATATTTCAACTACTCAATGGTTGGCAAAACCTATGAAACATGATTTAGCAAAGGGGCTCACAAAGCTACATACTTTTTGGGAGGTTTGCACACGAGCAAAAATTTACGTAAAACATTTCATGTGATTAGTTGCGTAAAAACATTTCAATTCAAAATACTCCTAGGGTCATACCCGCAAATGGAACGATCAAACACATACACAACTATACGCAAGTGAAGCAAAGCACAAAGCAAGATCCAATTGAGGTAATGCACTCCTCAGTATTGCACAAGTGCATCTTTATTCTCTATGCCATAGCTGGTTGAACCTCGGCAGGGCTCACCACGGCATAGTGTCTAAGAAACATAAACAAGGCAATCGTGTGAATACACTCATCACTCAATGTTATGCTATCCTACAATGCAATGCTTCCATAAGTATTATCTAGATCACTTTGCTACGCAACGTAGGAAAAATGAGACACATGCATGAATGCAATGCATGCATGACGGGTGTTGCTTCAACGGATGCCAAATAATCCAACTATGCTTCGTGCACAACATCTACTCAAACTGACAACACAAACCACGCGCATCACCTAATCATGCGAGTCTAGGTTAGTCAGGAACAGCAAAATCCAGGCATTCAGAGATCGGAAACAAAATCAGAATATGAAAATTTGGAATATTCTTGACTGTGTAACCATTGCCGCAGCTCACACATGACGGCGCAACGGTTCTAAGAATCACCGCCAATTGCAGATCTCAGAACGTATTTCCAAAGACAGTTACAGATCAAAACAAAACACAATACCAACAGGAACAGCAACAGAAGGCGTCCCTATGGGAAAAATGATTTTTTCTTACTCACTCTAAGGCCGTCTCATATAACCAGAACGATACCCAAACCCACTCCCATACATGTATGGGCCCGTAATAGGTCATTGTTGAGAGGTCAATAACAAGAGGCGCGCTCCCAAACCCCACGCCAAGGTTGTCCCATGTAACCCAAACGACACCTAAACCCACTCTTATACATACATTGCCCCTAATGGGCCATTGTTGAGAGGTCAAGGAAAAAAGGCGCACTCCCGAACACCACTCTAAGGTCGTTGCATATAACCCAAAGGACACGCAAACCGACTCCTATACGTATATGGGCCCGTGATGGGGCATTGTTTAGAGGTCAAAGACAAGGGGCGCGCTCACAAGCCCCCCGCCGACGTCATCTCACCTAACGCAAACGACACCGAAATCTACTCTTATACATAAGGTAAACGGACCAATAACTAGGCCGATAGTGTGCAAATGTAGCAGATGGATGCGATTAATGCTGGCAATGAAAGAATTGGTAGATTAGTAGTTGAAAGATGAAAGTTTAGACGTGTAAATCCAATTTTCAAAAAGTCCAGATGCTGCAGAGGAATAAGCGCTGAAATCCCGCACCGCGCACATCGCGGATTACCGGGTCAGACCTATTCCTGAGCCACGCTTCATTGAAGAAAGGGTCTGTTGATAGTGCATAAACTTTGACGTTTTTGCACGGAACGGTTATTTCAAATTTTGGCTACCGATTTATGTATCGGAATGCGTGGCGCAAAAGGAAGGTGCAAATCATGGTTCACAGAGCTTTTGAGCACTGCGCCAAAGGCAAAAGCAACCGCAACCCAAAAACCTCCCTCCTGCCCAGTAATTGTCTATCCTTGGCCAAAGAATCTGTGCCCGTTGGAGCAAGCCGTTGCCAAGACCTTGTCTCAACAAAACACTTGGCGTGCAGCCGCAAGAGACCATTGGTGAAGCAAGGTCACCTTTAGAGAGGCATGCAAGCGTGCTGTGTACGTCGCCGGGGTTGCTCGCGTGAAGGAGATGGCAGCACAAACGATGGAGGGAGAGGCAGCAACAATCACCAGTGGTCTAAGGTGGTAGACATTGTTCAAGAACAGAAACCCCGCGCTGAAGGAGAGAGCAGCCCGGATGTGCGAAAGTCAGCCTGTTGATGCGAAGTTGATAACAGAGGAGTGGAGTGGTTTTTTTAATGATCAGTTGCACCCTGCCCTGTTACGAGTGAACATAAAAGCACAACACGTGTACAACCAAGATGAGAGTGGTTACTCTAGGAATTGTTTGGTGAACATTGGGAAGGTCTGGGCGCACAAGGGCACAGGGTGGGTTGCAAGAAGGCGTGGGTACCATGGTACCCACATAACAGCAATGGTATGCGTGCCAGCAGGAAAACCAGTAAAACCAGCCCTGTTGTGGACAAGAAAAGCTGTGCCGGGATGCCTTTCCTCAACAGAGGCGTGCCCCATGTTCATTAAACCTACTCAGGGTGACGGCTAAAAGAGCAGCCCAGAAGCAGTCTGCAGCAGTGACAGCAACGCTCAGGACAGCAAGGAGAAGCAGACCGAGACCAAAGGAGGCTGGTGTGATGCTGCCACCTTCATGCAGTAGGTGACAGAAGTGTTCGTAGAATAGGCGCACCTGAAACAGAATGAGTATGGCTGTGTAATGTTGATCGTAGACGGCTCAAAAACCCACATCACCCTGTCAAATACAACAGAATGCAAACAATTTCGAGTGGAGATTGTAGTTCTGCGAGCCCATTTAACTGATGTCATATACCAACTAGACCGAACAGTTTAGGGAGCCCTGAAGAGGGCTTTCACGTGTTGGCAGAGGGAGCGACAGAGGGACTGCAAAGGCAAGGCAGCCGGCCCTGAGTTACAACAGTTCAAGGTCGCCTACACACTTATATAGTCCCTTGTCAGTGACAGTCGGTAACTGTCACTGTGATACAGGCCTCGACGTTCGACATTGAAATGTTGCCTTGATCAGCTGCGATTGCGATCTGCCGCGATCTTAGATATTGGCGTCAGCTGAGATTTTCTAAATGATGAAGAAACAAGTTCGGAGATTCAAGCAGTATTTGTAAACGATCTGTTTTGCTCTAGAGAGGCATCAATATTTGATGGCTGCTGAAGCAGGTCAGAACCCTACCCTAGCATATTACCCTTAAGGGATCATTATATGGCCCTATATATGGGATACATATGGGATAGTGTATATTATGTTCCATTTCCTTGTTAGGAACATAGGATGTGGGATAGATAAGGCAATCTTGGATGTTTGGTAGTTATATCAATGAGTGGATGATAGGGTGGATTTCTCATATGTGCATATCAGGTATATCATTGGCTATGTGTATCATATCTTTTTGCAGGATACTATTCAGTCAATACAATCGTTATGTCTTCTGTGCTAAGCAATGTTGCTGCCCATGCCACTGCGACCCCTGCTCCTGACCATGCGGTCTGGTTTCATGGTAGCAGAGGCAAAAATCTTTCGTCTCTGTTGGGCATTTTGGATCGCGGAAAGCAATCCGTCCACGACATCGTCGACCAAATCCAAGTTAAAATCTCTTCCCCGGGAGGGATAGCTGAGGGTGTCCAGGTTCTCACTCTCAGGACCTCCTCGGTCCTGACCCCATCGACCTGGCAGGGGCCGCAAAAACGGGCCAAGACCCAAGTGGCTACAAATCCCAAGTCTCCGAAATCCCCGAATTTTCCCATCAGGGCCCCCCATCCTCCAGATCCAGCTGGTGTACCTGGGATGGCTCGGGGGGAAATAGACCGCCACCCTCAGAGAGCGATAGAAGAACCACAATTGCCTACTTCAGGCTCGGAAACCGATATTAGCGCCCAGATTCGGGCAATAATGGACTCATCTACTGCGCTGATCGAGCGTACGAACGCTGCACCCGTGCGCATTGACGTCTGGGGTACGATGGCTTTGCCAAAGGGCCCCATCGTGGTCAACTCTGGCACTCGTCCGTCGCTAGGGGGGTTGCCAGAGCCTCAGGCAGAAAAAGCCTGTTTGCGGCAGTACCCATCAGCCCTATTGTTGACCAAGTTGACGCCGAAAACCGCCTAATCAACTCGCTCACACCTGATCCCCAGGGCCATCTGGATCCGGCTCATGAGGCCGTGGCCCTTATCCAGCAGGCCCTGTCGAGGACTGGGCAGAACCCCACTATGGTGGAATCGTCCCCCCACTCCAATGAGGGGATGGCGGCAGTTACCCTCCCTGGTGGAGGAATCTCCTTCCTTGGTAACGTATCCCAATCCCCCCAGCAGATCCAGGGTAAATCCTGAAGCCGGTTCGGACCCCCGTGGCGATCTTTGGGTCACTTGGGGTGTGTATCTATGTGCCGGCAAGCCGCCATTGGCTGATATCATACTCTCCCATCCACCTGACCTAACCCGATGTGATAGTGTGATAGGTTTGGCCATTCCGGCTTTGAGCGGCCATATTCAGTACCGAGGCGCCGCCAGCTGAGATTTATATATCAGAATATCAGGAATCAACAGGGTTTTTTTATCATAATGTTTCCGTTATTTTTCAGCCTTTGTTCTGATGGTCAATGTATCGGCGACTGTCAGTTGGCTCGCGATTTTGCGGTAAGAGATTGGTTAACTGTTATTTCCAGATATTTTGGCGGAAACCCGGATGAAGGGTCAGATTTCATCAGTAAATGGTTCGTTGCTTCCGCAATTTTCTAAATATGCACTCGAAATTGCAATCTGAAATTTTCGTGATGTCGAAATCGGATTTTCGACTTCGACATCGCCGCACTTGATTTGGTCTTCTTGGAGTGGTCATACTCCTTTCTCTATGCCCAAATCAGGTTTCCCTCATACTTGCCACCCATTTGACTTGGAGATATAAGGGAAACAAAAGTGAATCGTGTGACCACTTTGAAGGGCCATATCTACGCGCAAGTGTGAGGAAAGAGAATAAGGGAGGTTGCGTTGCAAGCGCCTTACTTTCAACTTATCTTTGGTAGGATCCATCACCTTAAGTCGACACACACACTCGTTGTATCATAGGATCATGGTCAACATGGTAGAAACTTGTTTATAACTTGTTGACCATGTGTACGGACTTGATCTTATGACTTTCGAGTGTAGCGCATGAGTCTTGCGGTTGCATAGCATCTTTCCTTAGGTTCCCACAGCCATTTAACCCAACGTTATGACCATGGAGGGGCATGGCATACCATGGTGGGAGCCAATTTTAAGTGCTATGTGTGATATTGGTAGTATATGTCTTGATATGCTCACGCCCATGTTATATATCTTCGTGTGGCCGAAGAGATGGAGAGCCACACGTGACAAGGGCTTTGCCCATGTCCCAATTGTGGAATTCAAAGCGCTAGACTAAGTCTACCGCGTATGTATTGCTCATGGTATGTTTGGCAAAGAGATCCATGAGTGCACTCCCATTTTCATGGGGCATGTAGATATGGGTGGCGAAGGTATCTCCAAGCGACTGATTGGGGTTCCAAGTGGGGGAATTGTTCGCAAATGGTTCCAATCATTTGTGTATTGAACCATGAGCGGATATCATGGGTGGGCATAGAGATATACTATCATGACAACTTTGTATTTGGACATATTTTCATGTTTTTGACCTCAATTTTTGCTCATTTTTGCATTTTGTGTAAGTATCTGGTCGGCAAACAGCAAGAAGCCTATGGAGAGTCGAACCGTGGTATGTTGTTCATATGTTGGCATATGCTTTGGAGTTGAACACCACCATATGCCGGATCGCGTACTCCATTTGGCTTGGCGCACGAAGGATTACAAGAATTAGTCTCAAGATCATGGGCTGACTTGGGCAGTGTGTGACGCCCGTATCCGAATGGGGTTCCGAGGGTAATATGGGGATGTACATGGGCATTGACCTTTGGTCTCCATCCTCCATGAATACTAGACTTCAATTCCATACATACTCTGAGCCTTCGCATAAGTGGTAACTTCAATTTTGAGCATATATTCCATATATGGCCAATATGGTGTGAATTGGCAGTTTTTGGCATGTTATGAGTTCAAACTCATGGGGCATATCTCCAGCACATTCCACTCCAAGTCCAACCAAGTATATGTCAGGGTAGGGCATGATCCTGAGTGCTACTCTAGCCCATGACACGCCACCTCCCCTATTGGGCTAGGATTTATAGGCTTTGGAGTGAACACATTTTTGGGGTTTATGTAGTGACCTTTGACACATGGCATTTAGCCATCTTATTTGGTTAGGTTCAGGGCATCATGTTGGTGAGTCAAAGGAAGGTCCCGAACCCAGGGAATGAGGGGTCTTTGGCTGCCATTGTGTACGTTTCCATCTTTTCCCAACTTTGCTTTATTTGTGTTCATATGCCAATTTCAGGGCTTTCCTCTTTGGTGCAATTCTTGTACATGCCCGCCACCGTGGGACGACCGGTGTGCTGAACGGAAGCCCGCAGTGTGGATTGGATTATTGCTGTATTTGTGGGATCTGGTTGCTGTTCAGGGTTGAAGGAGGATTTTATTTTCTATATTTTTGGTTTCTGGACCCTGGACTTTGAGAAATGCAATCGCTGATCAGGAGCAAATCAGCAGGGGTTACAGGCGGAAGGGGCACAGCGGGGGCCGGTCCTGGTAGGGACCTTCTTTATGGTAGCAGAGGAGTACCTGCTGCCCCTACCTACCGCCGACCCGGGGACTTGGGCCCCTATGAGCCCTGCCCAAGTACGCCCCGGGTGCGTATTGTGGACTCGGTGGAGACCACGCCGGAAGTGGAAGCCCGAAGAGAAGTACGACGTTCGGGAAGAGGAGGACTTGACATGGACGACCTGGTCTCCATGTGTGAGCGCCGCTGCCGAAAGGCATGCAACCTCCGCTCCGCCGCGGAGGACGCTGAGGAGGCCTGCCATTCAGGCAGCAGTGGAGGACGGGCCTGGCGCTACCGGAAGCGCGGGTCACCCAAGCCCGCGGCAGAGGACGCCGGGGCTATGGATACGGACCCCAGCCCGGTCAGGCTGTGCAAATCCGAGGGGCACTCCGATGGCTATCGGACTTGCTTCCCCTCGGAGTCGGAGGAGATGCCCGCGCCGACCGCCAGGGCGTATACGGCCCCCGAGCCCGCCCTGAAGCACGACGCCGAGGGCTTGGAGAGGCCAGCCAGGGCCAAGACGGCACCTGTGCCCCGGCACACGTGACCAGAGATGGACGCCGTAGGCGATACGCCCATGGGCGATGAGTCTGAGGCGCCGGGAGCCGCGGGATGCGCTGGATCAGGTGGAAAGCACGCTGAGTGCCACTGCGAGCACCTGTCCTTCCTCATGGGCAAGTACCCAAAGATGGGGATGGACGCCATCGTGCATCGCCTCGACAGCCTGGACAATGCGAAGGACGGCCTAGATGAGGACATGGCCGGGATCCTGGATGACCAGTCGTCCGCGGAGAGAGACATGGCGGAGCTGCGAGCGGAACGGGACCGGTACCGGGAGAATATGGAGCTGGCCCTGAAGAAGCAGCAGCGAGTGGTGGACAGCCTCCTCCACCTGGTGGAGGACATGTCGGGACGCCTGAAAAGGGTAGAGGAGCTACAGCCCCTCGCCTCGGGTCCGGAGGTCCCGGCAAAGCCGGCAGCAGCAGAGCTGGTGGAGCGGGTTAAGACCCTCCGGAGCGCCATGGATAAACCCATGGGCGATCCAGCAGAGGCACCCTACGCGCACTCCGCGTGTTGACCCGGGTGCGCTGCCGTTTGTTCCCATGTTCAGCGAATCCACAATGCTCGGGGAACACACGGCACCGGCTGGGTCCATGCGGGAAGGGCACGTAACCACGGACCCGAGGAGCCTGACGGTACAGATGTCCCATGCCGCCCAGGATCTACCGATGACTACGACTGCCCATGCAGTTTATGCGGAAGAGGAGATCCAGAGCCAGAACATGCAGGGGCGAACCATGTGAAGCGCCGACGGACATGGTCGAGGTCATGGAGGCGGAAACATGTGGGTGAAGGACCCCACTACGGGGATATGGACAGCCGGTGGAGCAAGTCCTTCCCGCATTCCAAACCCCATGGGTTCAGGCCCAACTGGACCGCACTCCATGGAGGAGAGGGATGTACGGGGAGTGTACTCACACCCCCCGGCCACAGGTGGTATCCGTCTCGTGGAGTGGTGGCTGGGGACGTGGGAGACGCCATCAGGATTGACGACGTCAGGGGAATCAAAATCCCCTACTATGATGGCAACCCCTCCAACCTGGACGACTCCATCCTGGATTGGGAGGACTTCGCCGAGGAGGTCGTCGGCGAGATGCGGGGAGCGCCGCGGGACAAGTGGGTATGTCGGACATTCCCACACCGGCTGGCGCAGGACCTGAAGGAGGAGCTGCGGGATCAGATCCGGGAAGGATTGATCCAAACGGAGCAGGCCTGCCTCCAGTGGTTGGAGGATGAGGAGCGGCTGGACGCTGCGAACCAGAAGCTGGAGGACTTGTGGTCCGTCCCGCTGCAGCTGGACCGCAGTGAGTTGCGGGTCCGGGAGTGGAACCGGTACCTGCGGAAGTACCGACGGAGCCTCAAGCTGGTTGAGGACTGGAACGAGTCCAGCGAGATCCGCCACTTGCTGAAGGACGTCCTCCCCGGCCAATGGAACAGGAGAGTGGAGGACGAGGAAAAGAAGAGAGCGAAGAAGCGCGTGGCCCCGAGGATCATGGCGGCGGAGGATACCCATGCGGGTATCATGGAGTTCTTCAGGAGGAACCTGGGCGAGCCCAACCGGATGTTGGGACTGAAGAACGCCGTGTACGTGGAGGTATTTGGAGACTCCATGGGGCAAAGGTTGCTGCGCCTCAACAACGTGGAGTGGAGGCGCGGGGAGCCGCTGAGGATGCAGGTCACCTTCGACCGCATGAGCCTGGACGAGATCGTGAAGTACATCACGGTGGAGTTGAAGCTCAATGCGAAGAACGAGGCCCACGTGCAGGATCGACATGGTCATGGACAACGAGGCCACTGAGAAGACCGCCATCATCAGGAGATCCAGGGGGACACGGCCAACTCCGTGGAGAATGGTAGTGGAAGTGGCCAAGACCACTGGACCTGGTCCCGCGAGGATCACGAGGAGGCCCATTTCTTCGCGTTTGTGGCGCACAACGTGAGGGACCATGGGCAGGATCGGTCCAGATGGAGCCGGGTGGGACCCAAGAAGGGCAATGAGCCAAGGAGGATCGGGAACCCACCGCTCTCGTTCCGGGAGTACAGGTCTCAGCACGACGGGTGCTGGGTTCGTTATGGTAAGGGAAACAACCATGCACACGACCACCGTCAGTGCAAGGTGTATGAGGCGGACAAGAAGGCCTACTTCGCCGCCCACCCCCAGAAGAAGCCCAAGGAGCAGCGGATTGCCGATTGGAAGGCGAAGGGCGGAGACGGGGGAAAAGGCCAAGGCAAAGGCCAAGGGAAAGGCGGAAGAAGAGGCTATGGTGGTGGACCTGGCCAAGACCGACGAGTGAGGTCGATCGAGGAGGTTGCTGAGGACATGTTGAGGACGTTGGAGGAACTCAAAGCCCAGCAACGTGGTTGACAAAGTCCTGGCAGATCGCAGCCGGAAGGGGCTGCGGGAAGCCAAGTCTAGAGGAGCCCCCACGGGAGCGGGACCTCGGAGGTCTCTCCTCCGAAAATCAGTGGAATCCCAGAGAAAGCGAAGGCACATCGGGTGCCGAAGAAGGCTCCAGAATACCCAAAACCACTGAGTTTCGCCACTCCCAACCCCTGGAGCGCCCTGCCAAGGGAAGTACATGTGGGTACGGGACATGGCAAGAAGGAAGGAGCGACCACGGAGAGCCCCGTGGACGGGCAGGACCAACCCAAGATCTACACCATCCGTGACCATACCCTTGAAGTCCTGATGCACCCGGATGTGCTAGAGTTGCATGCCGTGAGAGTCGTCCATACACCTCATGGCGACGAGCGGCAGTTGCACTTGAAAGTGCGAGTACGGTGCGGACGAGAGGAGAAGGTGGTGGATGTGTTGGTGGATACGGGTGCCCAGGTGAGCCTGGTCCGGAGAGGGTTGTTCAAGGAGGAACTCCTGCAGCCCAGCCGGAGACCGGTCCGCCTGAAGGTCGCCAACGGAGAGATTATGGGTGGTGGCACCCATGAGGCCTCTATCAGTATGGAATTCTGGGAGCATGAGCGCTTGAACCGTCCTGATTTGGCGAAGAGAAGCACTCTATCTGGGAACTTCTATGTGGCCGACATTGCAGATTGGGATATGATCATGGGGTATGACTTCATTATGGCAAATGCCATTGGAGCCCTTCCCCATCGGGCAACGCTGGTCCAGGAGGATGATGAATGCCTCACATGGCTGTCCACGGACTATGCATGCGGATCATCCCAATAGAATGCTGAGGAAGAGGATCGGATCGTCCAAGCGGTGCAAGCTGTGGGTGCCAAGTCCAGAGGAGACCGCGGAGTTCAGCTCACGGAGTATGGAATGGCGCCGCAGGTGTATGCCAGGATGATCCAGACGCTGGGAGCCGAAGCGCCCGAGACGGACGTCTTTGCTTCCCGGGATGCCCCACTTCTGAGGAAGTGTAGGCGGCACTGGCATCGAGGAGACTCAGCCTGGCACCGGCATTGGGGTTTGAAGGAGTGGGGACCCATGTATTGGCATGGCTCCCTGGACAATACCAGACGTACGGTGGAGAACATCGTCGCGGAAAGGGTGAAGGGGATCCGTGTCATAACCGGCATAGGATCCACCCCATGTCCGCTGGAGGGTCTCAAGTCGACGCTGGACTCCATCACCCTGAACGAGATGTCATTCGGGCCAGAGGGGGAGTTGTTCATCGACGCCAAGGGTGTATCAATGCCCTCCACGGGTCAAGCGTGGGGTACCAAGGCTTTCCTGGTGGATGGGGCGCAAGTCCAGCCCACGGGTGATGAAGCATTCATCCGTACGGTGGAGGCGGTGCCAATGAAGGTCATGTTTGAGCCCAAGGATGGGACGGATCAGCCTATTGATGGCATTGACGTCCCGTCCTACGCCGAGATCGACGACGTCGTCAACTACATGCGGATGGGGATGCACGACCGTGTGGCAGCCAAGAAGAGGCGGGCCATGGTCACATCTCCGCATTGGTGGGATGACAAGATGTTGGTCACCGGCAAGTACGAGAAGGACGAGTTCGTGGCGAGGGTCATGGATCACATTGCGGACCAATATGATGGTCCGGTTGGGTCAGACCCACCGACATGGGATTTTCCAAGAATGGGTGCCGATAGCGACAGTCACCAGCCCGATGCCGCAAATTTCCGAAGATTATCAGTGGGAGGAGCTCCCCACCACGTTGAAGACGGCATATCGGACGAGGAGAAGTCAGATTCGGACCCAGAAGAGGCCCATACCGCAGTGCGGTCGGTTGTATCTATACCGAAGCAAGCGGCTGAAGAGGCCCAGGAGAACCCGAAGGTCGCCAAGCTGAAGGAGAGGCTGATCAATGCCTATCCGCGGCTATTCAGTGGCGTCGCCAACAAGAACCCTCCAGATCGTGGGAGGTTTGGTACAGCGAAGATCAAGCTGAAGCCGAACCCGAAGATCTATCGTCATCGGGAGTACCAACTTCAGGGCGATCGGGCCGAGGCCATTAAGAAGCTATTGGCTGAGTTCATTGAGCGGGGATGGATCGAACCCTCCGACAGTGAGTGGGCCAGCCCAGCCTTCATTGTGCCCAAGAAGAAGAAGGGCGAGTGGAGGTTGGTGGTTGATTACAGAGGTTTGAACGAGCAGACCGAGCACGACTCGTACTCGCTTCCCCTGATCGACTCCATCCTCCAAAAGCAGCAGAAAAAGCGGATTTTCACGGTGTTAGACCTGAAACACGGCTATCACCAGATGCCGCTACACCCGGACTCCAGGCCCTGCACAGCGATGTCGACGCCGCTGGGGCCCATGCAGTGGGAAGTGGTGCCTATGGGCGCCAAGAATGGCAATGCCGCTTTCCAGCGCATGATGGAGGACCTACTCGGTCCTGTCCGGGACTGTGCCGACCCCTTTGTGGATGACATCATCATCGGGTCCAGCACGGAAGACATGACTGAGGACGAGCTCATCGAAGCGCATGAGAAGGATCTGCGCCGAGTGCTCAGCGAGTTGGACAAGCACAACATGGTGTGCAAGCCCACCAAAGCCTCACTCTTCGTGAAGAAAGTGGAGTTCGCGGGTCACCTGGTTGGTCACAGGCAACGCCGTCCCATGCCTGGGAAGCTGGCGTCCCTGCACCACCGGGGGAAGCCCCAGACCATCAGCGAACTCCGGTCCTTCATGGGGTTCTGCAATTACTGTTCGGGCTATGTCTGGATGTATGCAGAACTCTCGGGGCCGCTGCACAAGATGCTGCAAGTGGGCGAGCTCGATGGCCGGAAGGGGAGCAAGAAGAAGCTTGCCTGGACCCCTGAGGCCGAAGATGCGTTCAGCCGCCTGAAGGAGCGACTCCTTGGGCAGCTGGGGCTATTCCTGGTGGACCCAGACAAGGGATTCGTGCTGCGAACGGACGCATCGGACTATGCCGTAGGGGCAGTCCTCGAGCAGGTCCGGGACGACGGGTCGCACATACCCGTGGCGTTTTGGAGTCGGATCCTGACTGAGGGCCAACGCCGCACCTGGACTGCGAGGGAGAAAGAGACGTACGCCATTGTTTGTGCGCTCAGGAAGTGGTCTGGCCACATCAGATTGCGAACGGTGGTGGTTTGTAGGGACCATCAGTCCTTGCAGAGTTGGCACAAGGAGCACGTCGACACCCCCTCGGGACCGGCAGCAAGGAGGGCCCGATGGCATGAGATGTTCGCCAAGTTCGACCTCAGCGTCGTGTATGTCCCGGGGAAGGACAACACTGTGGCAGATTGCCTCAGTCAATGGGCCTACCCCGCGGGCAAGGTTTGGATCGACATATCCAGCCATGGGGACGCCGAGGAGACCGAGGAGGCCAAGCGCATCATGAAGATGGAGAAAGCCATGGAGCAAGAGGGGGTCAAGTGCTTTGTGGTGATGGCAAACCGTACGGACCTGGCCAAGTTCTGGGGCGCCCGCGTCCAAGCTATTCGAGAGGAAACCCTCGAGCAATGGAGTGTGGCCCCTGTAGAGCTAGTCAGGTCGGTGCTCACAGAGGACTGGTCGGATGACTATGCGGCATCCGAGCACTGGAGCAAGTACTGGAATGCCGTGAGCGCCCCGTCGGACGACGAATGGCACAAGGGCTTGACTGAGGATGGGGACAAGCTGTTCCTCAAGGACAAGCTGCTGGTGCCCGAGAACCGAGTGAAGGAGCTCATTGACCATTGGCACAACGCCCAGCTCATGCACCCTGGCCGAGACAAGATGCAGCAGGACCTGGAGTGGCGTTTCAAGTTCCCTCCGGGGTACTACGCCATCCTGGATAGGTACTGCAGCGACTCTGCCGTGTGTCGGGCCACGAAGAGCCCCAACCACTCCACAGCGGGCAACCCGGTGTATACGGCTATGCCAGAGGCCCCTATGCGGTCCGTGGCCATGGATGTGTTCGCCATGCCGGAGGTCACCCTGGAAGGAGAGACATATGATTGTGTCATCCTAGCGGTGGACAGGCACAGTGGGTATATCGTGGCAGTCCCGGGCAAGAAGTCCAAGAAGAAGGACAAGAAGGAGAAGCATGGAGTGGGGCTGCAGGCCAAGACCGTCGCTAATGCCATGATCAGGCATTGGCTGACGATTTTTGATGTCCCGGCTGTCATCTGCAGCGATCGGGGCAGTCAGTTTGTGGGGACGTGGTTCAAGACAATGTGCAAGCACATGGGTATTCGACACGCCAAGACTGTGGCGTACCACAGCCGGTCAAATGGCCGAGCTGAGGTGGCCAGGCGGCAGATGTTCGAGAAGTTCCGCCAGCTGCACATCCAAGAACCGGGCCGGAATTGGTACAATTCGCTGTGGAGAGTACTCCAAGCGTATCACGACCTTCCGGGACCCACTGGACTGTCGCCCCATCGAATCCTGTTCCTACGGGATCGACTGTCACGCACTCTCCCGTGGTTGAACCATGGCAAGGTGGCCCGGGATGCGAACGCCATGATGGCTGAGGCGGACAACACGGCGGCCAAGGTGTGCAAGGCACTTCAGGACGAGCATGACAAGAGGGCCCAGTACTTCAAGCAGGGAAAAGTCCAGAAGTATGCTCTCCAAGACACCGTGTGGGTGGAGCGGCACCACAAGGATGTCCCGTCCAGGCATCGGCAGGCGTCTTGGTATGTGCCGGGGGTAATTGTGCGGAAGGTCGGGCAGGATGTGTATGCCGGTCGTGTGGGGGATAACAAGATCCTGGACCGCGACCATACCCAGCTTCGTCCCCGAGCACCGGACCCCAGCAGACGTCCCGTCACCTTCGAGTTCACGGCCGGCGATGTGGACTCGGGCAACGAGGGTGAGGACGACCACTTCACCGCTGAGAGAATCCTGGCGGACAAGCCTGACCCGGGGACGCCCCGGGGGAGGCTTTATAAAGTCCGTTGGAAGGGATTCGCCGAATCCAGGGACTCGTGGGAACCTCCGAGCAGTTTTGTGCCGAGGTACACCACAGTCTGGATGGACTATCTGAAGAAAAAGAATATTTCTTTGGATGTCAAGGACGTGTTGGTCCATTTGGTGGCTGCTGTACCACCGTAATGGATTCCCCTTTGGCATTTTTGTTTGTTTCTGTGATTGGGAGACGGGTGAGGGCGTTCATCAGGGGACTTTTGGGCCTTGATTGGCCATATACCCCCTTCACTCGGTCTCCACATATATATTTCATTGTGGTATACTTATTTAGGTCGACCAACGACGTTTCTCTATCTTTGATCCCCTTGGTCCATGTTGTAGATCAAGAGGAGACCCGACATCCCGTAGGGCACCGATTATCAGTGTCCTCACGCCTCCCTTGGGGCGTGGGGGACGCCTACGACGTGTGTGGGGCCTCCATGTGTCCTTGGGACATGGGGGGGGGTTGGAGCCCGCTGGGGTCCTCCCGTCCTCTCTTCAATGACTTCCGAGCGGTAACAACGCTCTGAGAAGGGGGGTGAAGCCGGTTCCGACCCCCGTCGCCATCTTGGGGTCACTTGGGGTGTGTATCTATGTGCCGGCAAGCCGCCATTGGCTGATATCATACTCTCTCATCCACCTGACCTAGCCCGATGTGATAGTTTGATAGGTTTGGCCATTCCGGCTATGAGCGGCCATATTCAGTACCGAGGCGCCGCCAGCTGAGATTTATATATCAGAATATCAGGAATCAATAGGGTTTTTTTATCATAATGTTTCCGTAATTTTTCAGCCTTCCGTTCTGATGCTCAATGTATCGGCGACTGTCAGTTGGCTCGCGATTTTGCGGTAACCGATTGGTTAACTGTTATTTCCAGATATTTTGGCGGAAACCCCCATGAGGGGTCAGATTTCATCAGTAAAGGGTTCGTTGCTTCCGCAATTTTCTAAATATGCACTCGAAATTTTAATCTGAATTTTTCGCGATGTCCAAATCGGATTTCTGACTTCGACATCGCCGCACTTGATTTGGTCTTCTTCGAGTGGTCATACTCCTTTCTCTATGCCCAAATCAGGTTTCCCTCATACTTGCCACCCATTTGACTTGGAGATATAAGGGAAACAAAAGTGAATCGTGTGACCACTTTGAAGGGCCATATCTACGCGCGAGTGTGAGGAAAGAGAATAAGGGAGGTTGCGTTGCAAGCGCCTTAGTCTCAACTTATCTTTGGTAGGATCCATCACCTTAAGTCAACACACACACTCGTTGTATCATAGGATCATGGTCAACATGGTAGAAACTTGTTTATAACTTGTTGACCATGTGTCTGGACTTGATATTATGACTCTCGAGTGTAGCGCATGAGTCTTGCGGTGGCACAGCATCTTTTCTTTCGGTTCCCACGTCCATGGTACCCAAAGTTATGACCATGGAGGGGCATGGCATACCATGGTGGGAGCCAGTTTTAAGGGCTATATGTGATATTGGTAGTATATGTCTTGATATGCTCACGCCCATGTTATATATCTTCGTGTGGCCGAAGAGATGGGGAGCCACACGTGACAAGGGCATTGCCCATGTCCCAATTGTGCAATTCAAAGCGCTAGACTAAGTCTACCGCGTATGTATTGCTCATGGTATGTTTGACAAAGAGATCCATGAGTGCACTCCCATTTTCATGGGGCATGTGGATATGAGTGGCGAAGGTATCCCCATGCGACTGATTGGGGATCCAAGTGGGGGAATTGTTCGCAAATGGTTCCAATCATTTGTGTATTGAACCATGAGCAGATATCATGGGTGAGCATAGAGATATACTATCATGACAACTTTGTATTTGGACATATTTTCATGTTTTTGACCTCAATTTTTGCTCATTTTTGCATTTTGTGTACTTACATGGTCGGCAAACAGCAAGAAGCCTATGGGGAGTCGAACCGTGGTATGTTATTCATATGTTGGCATATGCTTTGGAGTTGAACACCACCATATGCCGGATCGCGTACTCCATTTGGCTTGGCGCACGAAGGATTACAAGAATTAGTCTCAAGATCATGGGCTGACTTGGGCAGTGTGTGGCGCCCATATCCGAAGGGGTTTCGAGGGTAATATGGAGATGTACATGGGCATTGATCTTTGGTTTCTATCCTCCATGAATACTAGACTTCGATTCCATACATACTCTGAGCCTTCGGATAAGTGGTAACTTCAATTTTGAGCATATATTTGATATATGGCCAATATGGTGTGAATTGGCATTTTTTGGCATGTTATGAGTTCAAACTCATGGGGCATATCTCCAAGCCCATTTGACTCCAAGTCCAAACAAATATATGTCAGGGTAGGGCATGGTCCTGAGTGCCACTCTAGGCCATGACACGCCACCTCCCCTTTTGGGCCAGGATTTATAGGCTTGGGAGTGAACACATTTTTGGGGTTTATGTAGTGACTGTTGACACATGGCATTTAGCCATCTTATTTGATTAGGTTCAGGGCATCATGTTGGTGAGTCAAGGGAAGGTCTTGACCCCAGGGAATGAGTGGTCTATGGCTGTGATTGTGTACGTTTCCATCTTTCCCCAACTTTGCTTTATTTGTGTTCATATGCCAATTTCAGGGCTTTCCTCTTTGGTGCAATTCTTGTACATGCCCGCCACCGTGGGACGACCGGTGTGCTGAACGGAAGCCCGCAGTGTGGATTGGATTATTGCTGTATTTGTGGGATCTGGTTGCTGTTCAGGGTTGAAGGAGTATTTTTGTTTCTATATTTTTGGTTTCTGGACCCTGGACTTTGAGAAATGCAATCGCCGATCAGGAGCAAATCAGCAGGGGCTACAGGCGGAAGGGGCACAGCGGGGGCCGGTCCTGCTAGGGACCTTCTATAATCCTACGATCATCGAGGAATCCCCCACGCAAATCGAGGAGGATGAGTGTGACCGGTGGTTCCCCCTGGCGCTGGGACAGGGTAACCACGACGAGGTGGGGGAGATTGGAGTGCCGGAACGTCATGAACTCCATCATTCCCCTATTTCTGTTGCCCCGTCGCCTGCATCACCCGAACCTATGTCAGGGACCAGGGAGCGCCGCATGCTTGTGGAAGAATCCCCGGCGCCCGGCTACATCCTGGTGGCGGACTCTCCGGCCCCTCAGTGCATTGCTGTGGAGGAATCACCGGTGCCTATGAGCGGCGTCAAAGACCGCCCGCGTCTTGTCGTGGAATCCCCGGAGCCTACGGAGGACCGGGCCGGTACTACATCTCCAGTGCCTATGAGTGGCACGAAAGATCGTCCATCCCTAGTGGATGATTCTCCGGCGGTGCCAAAGGTTAACAATCTGTGCTGGGGGGGAGGGAATCCGGTGGAGGGAGATTCAGCAACCCTCCCAATAAACTTGGTCTCTCCCCCCTCAACTACATCTCCTATGGAGGACCCCGGACCGCGGGAACTGCTCCATTGGGGGCGGGATCCAGAGGTTGCATCAGGCTCGGAGCCTGTTTCTGCTTCCCATCGGCGATTCCAGTCACGTATGGTGGTTCATGAGTCACCACAATGTATTGTGGTGGACGAATCCCCACCGCCACCGCCGCAGCCGAATACTGTAGGTCCTGTTTCCCCTCCGCCGTCACCCCGCCCCCGCCAGCCGGCTTACATCGAGCACGTGAACAGAATCCCGTACCTGATTCGGCCATCTCGTGGTGGCGGTCCGGGGGGGGGGGGCATGCCTCTAGTCGGGGGGGCGCCTGCGCCTGTTGCTGCGCGCCCCGCACCCCCAACTCGCCCTGCGGGGGGGGCCTCTGCTCCCTCCGTGGCGGGTGGGGCTGCTGCCGGAAGCGGTGGTGAGTCATCTCCTTCTCGTGGAGGGGGGGTCCCTCGTTTCGACATTCTGGGGGCCACGCTCAAACATTGGGAGAGGACGAACTAAAGCACACCTGTGGTTGTCCCCGGTGTGTGGTGCACTATGACACATGCATCCAATCTCTGATGGCTCAGGTGCAAGACCTGCGAAATCAAAATCTACAGTTGCAGCGATCCCAGCAGGAGCTTTCTCAGGCAGTAGCCTCTGCCGCTGACATCAGTCAATCCTACGGGGACCGGATGACCCAGATCTTGTCTACGTTGGCTAAGTTTGACGCCATGGTTCAGGGCTATCAACAGGATTCTAAGGCGGTGGAGGCTAGTGTGTCGGATCATCTTAAAATGTCCAACAGCAACACGGCTAAATGCTTTAGCGCAGTGAAAACGCTCGCTACGCGTTTAGCCGCTGTTGCATCCAGGATCGAGCGTGGGACCACTGGTACTCCATGCCTGCAGAGCCAGATACAGTGGTCCCGCCCCCGCCGTCGGCGCCTCCACCCGTTCCTCATCCTGAGCCGGCGGCGCCTAAGGCGCCCCTGGGCGCGCCATCCGGTCAATCCAGTGGTGGGTGTGTCCCCCCTCTTCTCCGTCCACCCATCCCACGATTGCATCTACCATCCGAACGCTTGTCCGGATTTGGAGTGGCCGAGGGGGGGGGAGGAACTCAACGAACACCCCCATCAGCAAGAACCTACTTCGTGGAGGGGAAACGGCGAAAAGCAGAAGGAACCTGCTATCCCCGAGGGGAGGGCGGCGCCTGAGGGCGAACAACACCCCACGGAGCCTACAGCCCCGTGGACCAGGGTGGAGGAGAACACCTCTTCGTCGGGGAACATCAATCCCCTCATGAAAAAGGTTTTCACTTCCCCCGGGAAACCTTCGTACACGCCCTCTCATCCTACAGACACGTGTACATTTTCTCCAGTGAAGGTTGCACCAAGTGCAAGTGGAGGTGCACCCCCAACCATGGCTCGCCCCGCTTACCACCCGTACCAAATGCCTATGGTACAAAATAGTTACACCAAAGCGGTGGAGGAGAGTGACATGCCCTAACCGCAATTTAATGGGCAGTTACAGAGCTACGACCAGTGGGTGGAGAAGCTTCAACAATGGTTGGAGGGGTGTGATCCCATATACCGAAAGGCCAACGAGTCAAAAATGATTTTCAGTACCTCGCCCCTATGGCCAAAAGGGATCATCAACGCACGAATTGCCGAGGGCACCCACAACACACAAACGGCCCCCACCCTCAAAGAATTGTGGGAGTTTTTTGAACAACCTTTCCACGAGTATGACCCCTCGAAGGCCGATGACAGGTAGCCAGCCCTCACTCCCAGGGTGGTTAAAGGGCAAGTGACCCTCATCGACCTGGAAGATTTCCATGCTCGTTGGCAACGGTTGTTGCCTTTGAGCAACGAGACTTGCCCCAAGGTGATCCGGGAGCAGCTCCTAAGTAAGCTCCCGTGGATCGAAGAAAAAGGGGTCAAGCAAGAGATCAAGAATATCCCGGACAGTTATGTGGTGGATTTTAGTGGCCTTGACCCTTCGCCGGGTCCCGCCGCATTCGAAAAAGAACTCAGGCACTACGGATCCTGAAATTGTTTCCTATTCGGGGCCAGGCGTGATAGTTAATTGCAAAGACCCGTATCTACAGGAGTGGACCTTACAACTCAATAACACACCTGACACACGCGGCTACACTATGAAAGTGGAGCAACGTAGGCCTTGTTTGAAGCCTGACGAGATGTACGCCCTTGCTCATAAAAGCGTATCGGAGAGGGAAACTCTCGAAAGCCTCAATAAGGGAGACAAGACAACGGTGACATACACTCCTCGCCCTTCTCACAAAAAAACCGCGGTGAATGCGGTTAATGCCGATGTTACGACGGACCCTAACACCTCCGAACCCGCTGACACCTCCGTCAACGCCGTGGGTCACCTCAAACCTCCGGCGAAGAAAACCGTCAACCCCGGCCCAAAACCGCCACCTACCTTTTGGGTTCCATGTTCCAAACATTGGAAAACACGTAAACAAAATGAGATGGACATGTCTTGGATAGCACCCTTTGGACGTGTAAGCCTCATTCTCCATGTAATGAAACTCATCAGAGCGTTGGGGGTAAGTCTAAGGGTGGTAAGCCTAATGGTGGTGGCGATAAGGGTGGCGGTGGTAATAAGGCTGGCGGCGGCAAGGGCGATAAAGGAGGAAAAGGAGCGCCGTACGGGCGCGGGCGTTGGTAGGGGTGTCCAGAGGCGCCCCCTTCGAAAGGAGAAACCCTCGGGCACCCCTGTGACACTACGGTGGCTCTCGTTCCATCCAGAGTCATGAAGGGGCATATAGTGACTAGTGAGGTTCAAACCGAACTTTCCGTTCAGGTTGTTTTGCCCAATGGTGAATTTAAGGCTCCCCGTGTTTTGGTGGATTTTGGGTGCCCTGCGGTCGCTTGGCCAACCCCAATGTTTTTGGAGACCAAATCTCCGAAGAATATGAATCCCCCGGACGCAGGCGCCTACTCCAAGCCGATAACGAGACGCCTTTGCCGGGGGGGGACGAGCAAATAGACGTCAAAATTCAATTTACGGGGGTTGTGGATGGTAGTGTTTCACTTCCCGATGCTGCCCAATATGGCTCGTCCCCGTACCGTGTCCCAAATTTACCTTGGGATATGGTTTTGGGGCACCCATGGGGTTACGAACATTGTGTGATCCATTCTGCTCGTTTCAATTGTTTGTACCCTCAACATCCAGTGCATCCCTGTTTTTTGATTGAGGACTTCTGTGAAGCTCCACGAACCGGCAAGCCATTTTTGGTTAAACCCAGTCATGGTAAAGTGTCACGTCAGTCCGTGTGGGGCATAACCGTTCCATTCATTGGGGCGGTCACTCCTATGCACCCGGCCCCGGCAATTGTGGTTAGGCCCCCTGGTGGCGAACCACCACGGTGTTGAGGGCGAGAAACACATATCCTATGCCTTGACCGCTTCCTCCATGGCCCCCGTACAGGATCGTGCTTGTGTGTTGCAGCTCGTTGAATTTGATCCGAAAACCGTTGCCCGTGATGTTCTACCTGCACGGCGTGATGGGTCCGCCTGGAAGCAGTCTGACTATGGCCTCACGCCATATTGGGCCGCAAGCATCGAAAAACAATTTGGCAAAAACCCCAACGTGGACGCCTTCAATACGGTCCCGGGTATGGCTCAGGCTACGCGTTGGGTTTCCCCACTCGATGATTTCTTTTTCACCCCCGCGGACCCCTCCACATTGTATTAGATGTGCCCACCCCATCATCGGCTTTCCGAGTGTGTCGGGAAATTTCGGCAAGAAAAACTACGAGCCATCGTCGTAGGGCCGAAGTGCACACATAGGGAGTGGTGGAAACCCCTTATGGAAGATACTTTGCAAGGGTACCACCTTTCGGGGCCGGAGACTAAGGCCCTTCTCTACCACAATGACCACCTCACACCCGTTCCTCAACAGAGTTGGTCCACGGTGGCGCTATACGTGGACGGTGGTATTGCGGAGGAAAATTTGGCGGCCACTAAATGTCATGTGGCCTTCGTTTTGGCACCGGCCGTTCCTGACCCCAATAGGGATGACGAGCCGGGCATGACCTCCGAGGAGAAGTCGGAGGATGAGAGGGTGCCGAACAATTTGGCTTCGGTGCGCACCCTCACATATTAAGCGACCCATAAAAAACTCCTCGCTCCCGTTACTCTTGAGGCGCAAGAATGCATGCCGTCACGCATGGCGAAAATCGAGAAAGAGTTATTGGGTGGGAGGGCCACTACCGTGAAGCTCTACCAAAAGACTAATGGCACCAAACAATTATTGGCGGCTTCTCGTGTCGGTGGCGTTGTCAGCACCCAGGAACCTATTGTGTCTCCTTAGGTGGAGCTCATGAGGAAATGCATCCTCGCGGACTATGAGCGGGATGTTTTTAGTGGGGAGGTTCGTCTCCGTCCAGGCCAGGAATATCCTAAGGTCCGTGGTACAGAGGGGTTGGGGTTTGCTAAACTTGACCTATACCCGACCGCTAAACCCAACTCCATGAAGCCCATAAGGTTGGTGGAGGAGCGTGCCGCGGCGGAGCAAGAGATAGTGTAAGATGTTTTGGCTCGTGGCTGAATTGAGCCGTGTCGTGCCTCCGAGTGGGTGTCCAAAGGTTTCGTTGTGCCCAAGAAGGAGAAGGGAAAATGGCGCCTCATTGTGGACTATCCCCAACTTAATGAGGCTACCTTGCCCGACGCAGACCCCCTCCCCCTCATTGAAAATATGTTGGAAAATCAATCCAAACACAAGATTTTCACTTTTGTAGACTTGAGTAAAGGCTCCCATCAAATTCCCCTTCACCCTGAGTCCCGGGCTAAGACCGCCATGAATTTGGCGGGTAAGAGATACCAATGGCGTGGTATGCCTATGGGTATCAAGAATGGGCCCGCTATCTTTCAACGGGTCATGGACCACATCTTGCAGGGTTTGGATTGTGTGGACGTATATATTGATGATATTATTATTGGTTCTTCCGGTGAGACGGAGGAGGAGCTATTGGCTAACCACGACCGCCACGCGTGTGCTGTGTTGGATAGGCTACGAAAAGAGGAGTTGGTTGCTTCAGTTAGCAAAACCGATTTCTTTGTACGCTCGGTTGAGTCTTGTGGCCATGTGTTGGAAAATGGCACACGTCGGCCGGCGCCAGGGAAGATGTTGGCGCTTGAACGTTGGGAAAAACCAGATAATGTTCGGGTGCTCCGTGGGTTCTTGGGGCTCCCAAAGTATTATTCGGGCTATGTCCAAAACTACGCCTCCATGGCTATGCCTTTGATCCAAATGTTGAAGAATTTGCCTAAGCATAAGAATGGGAACAAGATAGGCCTAACGTGGAATGCTTCGGCTAACGAGGCCTTTTTGAAGCTCAACCGTGCTATCACGGGTATTGTTCCCCTCCAACTAGCCAATTGGGATAAGGACTTTGTCCCCAACCCGGACGCTAGTAATTGGGCAGTGGGGGCAACCCTACAACAGGAAGGTCCCGATGGTGCTCTTCGCCCCCTTGCCTCTTTCTCCCGTAAATTGTGAGACAGCCAATTGAATTTGAGCCCGCGGGAAAAAGAATGCTACGCCATAGTTGCGGCACTTCTAAAGTGGCATGGTTGGGTGGGGAGCAAGCGAGTGGAGGTCCGTACGGACCACCGTAGCCTTGAAAATTGGGCTACGGAGGACCTCAAAACCGTGGGGCACCCCTCTCCACGCCAAGCGCGTTGGCATGAGTTATTCTGTAAGTTCGACCTCCATGTGGTTTACACCCCGGGGCCCGTGAACCCCGTGGGTGATTTCTTGTCCTGTTGGGCTTACCCTGCTAACCCGGCGTTGGGCGATGTGTCCATACATTGGACAGCCCAAGCGGCCGGGGATTTGCGGGACATGATGGCGGCGGAGAGGGAGGAAATTTTCGCTCGCCCCTTGTAGTTTGGGCGGTTGTGGCGCCCGTTGTCACTAGGTCTAAGGCGGCGCCTCGGGCTATTGGGGCGCCCGCGTGTGATCCACCCCCTCTGGCTTCTGCTCCAGTGGGGGGGGGGACAAAGCAAAAGAAAAAACTTCGGAGACTGGAGCGAATTGCCAAGATAAGAATACCTTGGAAGTCCAACAAGCAGGCAACACCTATAAATGGGGAGGACGCTCCCAATGTTTTGGAGGTAAATTGGGCTAAACACTACCAAAATTCTGAATGCTAAGAAAAAATATGGCAAGATGCCTTCCACGGAAGCTTCCAAGATGGGGTGACGTTGGTGGATAACAAGCTCGTCCCTAATGGACTGTGGTGTGTTCCTACGTCGCTAGTGCATCGTTTGGAAGCGGAATACCACGATGCACTTCAGTTAACTACCTCCAGTGTGGAAAAACACTGGAAAAGAAACTAACCATGGCGTGGAAGGTGAGGGATTGTACAAAGCAGTGCAACTGCAATGTCAAACGTGTCCCTCATGTGCCATTCACACGCATGACACCAAGCGCAAGCAAGGGTACATGACCCCTCTGCCTATACCCATGGAGCCCATGGACTCCATAGCGCTTGATGTGTTTCACTACCCGTCCACCTCCAATGATGGAGAGGTGTATGACCAGATGCTCCTATGTGTTTGCCGGCTTTCCGGCTACGTCATCGCGATCGCTATTCCTAAACCTCGTCATGAAGACAAGGATGAAGGGCTAACGGGGAAAAGAGCGGCCCATTTGGTAATGGAACGCTGGGTGGATAGGTTTGGAGCCCCTCGTGAAATATGCTCTGACCGTAGACCACAATTTGTGAGCCAATACTTCCAAACCCTTTGTTCTAAGATTGAGGCCCGTTCAACTATGTGTCTCGAGGGTAGGCACCAAGGTAATGGCAAGGCCGAAAATACTGGCAAGCAGCTAAGGCGTGCCGTTGCTAAAGCCCTTACCTTGAACAAGGGCACTAATTGGGTAGAGGTTTTGCCCGACGTTGTACGAGCGTGGCATGAGACTACAGGTCCTTCAGGTTATACGCCTAACGAGATTGTGTTTGGTAAACAGAACCGTACTAAGGGGCCCCCTCTTGCTGAGCCTAAGGGGGTCGCCCAAGACGCCGCTCACAACTTCCAGCGGCGTGAGGAGCTTATTGCTCTTGCACGTAGGGCTATGATTCACGTGCATAAGACAATGGCTCATAAATACAATACGAGGAGGAGGATGTCCCCCAATTTCTCAAAAGGGGACCGCGTATGGGTCTGTCGCCAACGCAAAAACTTTGGCGATAAGATTTGCCCCTATTCGGATGGGCCCTATGAGAATGTGGCCAAGAAGGCTCATGACCTCTATGTTGATCAAGTGGACCAACAGAGGTTAGTTGACATCCAGGTTGATTGTTTAATGAAGACGGTGAACTCCCCTCGCTCCCCCGTGCCTCTGAACTACACGGAAGAGGTTGCTAGAGTGCCCTCCGAGTTCGGGGAGGACACTTATAACGTGAAGAAAATATCGGGTAACCGTACTCACCGCAAGAGACTTCCCTTCAAGGTGCGTTGGTAGGAATATACCGAAGACTGGCATACCAAGGCGCCCGTTGAAAATGAGGTTTGGCGAGATTACTTGCAGAAACAGAATCTCACCCAAACCATTGACCTCCTCGCCCACCTTGGTGGACCGCTCTCATGAGCGTGCAACGATAAAAAAACACCAAACAATATGGGGATACTGACGCGTTCCCGTGGGGGGCCTGGCCACGGGACGCTGCGGTTGACACGCACAAGCAAGCAGGCAGGCAAAGCACTGCGCTCACAGGGGCATCAATACGCTCGTGTCATGTGACAAAGCGTTTCAGGATCCTTGCCACTCTGAAACAAGGGGACAAAAGTATGTAGAGCAACACATCAGAATATGTATACATGGGGTTAAGACTGGACTGCGGTATGGGCATCACAGGACACAAGAGACTCAGTCCCAACTTGTATCCCAATCCCAGGTCCATCCCTCTCAGTGGCTGGCAGGGGCGGGGGCTCAAACACAACCCATGCCCTACTCAGTCCGGACCCTGAAATCCTGCCAATAGGGGAGGTCTCCGCGCCCAGCCACAGGCCAGTTCCTGGGAGCCCAGATGCTCCAGGGCCAACCGACAGTGGCTGCCAATGCTCTCTTAACGGCAGGTCTCAACTCCTCTTTGAACCAGAGATATGGCCCCGCCATTATCCCCTAGGAGTTGGTAGCTGAAAATGGGCTGTTTCAGCCCAAACTGATATTAGCTCAAAAATCTCCAAAATTGACCCCTCGTCCGGACCCGCCAGAAGTAGGGACGAGGCAACTGACCCTATGCCCTTCGCCTACCAGCTCCCTGGAGCCCTCACCCGACCTGGTTCCCTCTGAGGTCCCGGCATCAGGGCACCACGGGTTCGTCAAGTGGGGTCATAATTGCCAAAATGGCAAAATCGGCCGTCTCGGGCGACCGACCAGGGTAGGAAACCTTGGCGATTTTGTCGCACCAAGCCTTGATTCACGACCCTTGATATCCCCTTTGGTCCCAAGCCCTGGGTTATCGCTTGCTGTCACGATGGCTGCTTACTGTTCACCAAGGGGATGAACACGCGGATGGGCAGAAAGCAGCATGCGGTGCAAACAGGGGGATCATGGATCGCACCAAAAGTTGAATCACTCCAGATGAGCCGGAGGAGCAAATACGAAACGCAATGCCGTACAACCCTTGGTCATAAGCTACAATAATCGCCCTTCCTTCCTGGCTAAATCCTGTGCCCCATGGAGATACGGTAATTCGGATATGGCATACAATGGCAAAAACAGCAAAATATGGCCAAAATGGCCCACACTCATGACTCCATATCTCCATGGCCACAGTGAGGATCATTTCAACCAAAGATGCTATAGACACAAGGGACTTAGGTCCCGATATATGCCGCTTGCCAACCTTTATGGTCGCCTCTAGCTATTTTCCCTGTTTGGGAGAAAGTGACACACAAATGGGGGAGAATGGCAACATACCCCAAATTGGGTGACTCACAACTCTCCCTTCAAGAGGAGAGGCCACATGGGGAAACACCCCATTCAATGCGGGTTTATGTGCCCTCTTCGAATTTCCCTTACCCTTGGTCAAGTGGCGCACGCAACCTCGGGGGCGAAATCAGGGGGAGAAGGGGTTTCTGACCATTCTGGGCAAAACGGCCAAAATTCACCCAAAAGTGGTCCCTCCAAAAATTGTATCTCCGTATCACAAGAGAAAGGAGCCTTGAGCTTGTGCATGGATGCAAACCGAACCTTTGCTTCCCTTTTGCAACAAGGGTTGACGTTCAAAGCATAATGGAAGCATTTTAAACACCTCAATTCTTGAAGCACATTATTTATGGGAAAAAGTGCATATATCGGCGATATTGGCATGAACATATCTTTTGGACCTTGAGGAGCAAAAGTATGAGTAAACGTTCTTGGAGTAGGCCCATGGTAGGTGGCCTCAAATATGCCCACTATGGTTAGATTGTCTCCGCCCGCTCGTGTCATTAGTGCTTGGATATGAGCGCGTGTGCAAGGAGGCAGTATGGCACGCGTGCTCACAAGGCGAAGTTATATAAAATAGATGACAAGGTTGTAAAAATCAACCAAGCCATCCACGATGTTCTTCCTGGTCTCTACTTTACATATTGCGTTGGTTCAAGGCTCAACTCCACAAAAGCTTTGAGTACGAGCCTCGGGGGTTTGGCCATTTTGGCCTAATTTTCGACCGGAACTTGCCCTCTTTCGAAAATAGACTTTTGGTACGCATTGAATTGCGTGGAGCCATCGTTGAATTGGCTCGAAAAACGAAAATGACCTGGGGCTTTTGGTCCTGTGAGCATTGTGTTCGGTTTTTAACGTTCATGCTGACAAGGCCACAAAGTTGGCGTTTGCGCACGCAAACGACTTGGGTTTGCGAAACCCATAGGCTGCCTAATACATCGCCATTGCCCGCTTCCTTATACAAAGTGATATGCCCACATGAAAGGGGCATGGATGAAAGGCATAGGGGGGGAATGTAGGGTTCTGTCCGAACTCATGGTCCTTGAGAACCATGAGTTCGAGCGATCAACGGAACAGCTTGCGCGCTGATTTTCTCGAAGACGCAACGGCGGAAAATTCTGGTGAACACACCAGATGAAAGTACATTAAAAACCCTTCAGATTCAGCCCTTAAGTTCTCTTAGAACCTCAAAGGTACTCGAGAAAAATCCCTCACAAAACTCGCCACGGAGAAGCGACGAAAGCGCACGAACAGGCGACATCAGGCAGCGATTTCACGACAATTAGAAATCACGGTAGAAATCGGGTATTTCACCGATTTCCGACTGAAAATCGCCTAAGACAATAAAATTATGGTAATTCTAAATCGATTTATTGGTTACAAATCGGATTTCAGATTTCGCGGGTTAGAGAACAGGGATATCCCGCTGACAGCCGGTGTCAACGGCTTCCGCACGGGTGTGACGGCTCACAGGCCTCCGGGCCATGGGCCATAGGTTCTGGGTACCGCTTCACCCCCCTCCTTAGAGCAAACCGTGGGGGGGGCTCGATAACACCCAAGCATGGCAGCGGGTACCCAGGACCATCCCCTGAAGGGGGGGGGGGTGTCACATCCTCACTTCAGGCTGATTTGCAGGTTAGGCTGCCCAAGTCCCACAGTGGGACAGGTATGGTGCTGAGCTGCTGGTAACTGAAAGTATAGTATCACGTATCAAGTCCCGGGTCCTGGCGGCGATTGTTCGGCACCCAAAGGACCCGTTAACCCAAACCAGGCGCACCGGGTGCCGGCTGCGACGGTCACCACCACAGTGGCAGTGGCATACACGGCCAACATAGGTGTCACACGATGACCGAGGTGGTCCCACAGGTCGAAAGCGACCACAAAGATCCATTAGGCTACCCCAGGCTTCCCAAGGCCGCAGTCTGGGGGAGAGTCCCCACGGGTCCTTCCTTGGGCGCACCATGTCCATATCCACGACGCGAGTCCAGAGTGGTAAAGTCAAACGAGCTCCTCCATAAGGGATCGGGCATCAAGGCCGTCTTTTCCCTCGCCCCATTACCACGAAGGCCATGCATGGGGGAGTCCCCATGCAGTCTGGGCGGAGGCGTCGACTCCTCAAACCACCAGTTTCCCAGGCAGACTGACCGAGGTCAGGACACCGGAGGCCGCCACCCGACTGCAAGTGCGTCTGCGGGTCGGTAGGCTCACACTGGGACTGACAGTGGCGGACCGCTGGGAGTGTAGTCAGGCAACTGGGCTTCCCGCCTGGCGCCATCAGGATCTCAGCACATAACACCCACTAGGGCACACGGTATCACGGGCACTCAAGCAGAAGAATCTGTATTTAGGTACTGGTCCAGGCTGGACCTTATGTAAGAGCATGTATACGGCGACTCAAGGCGCCTGCGTATTCCGATTCGCATCCCTTCGGGGGGGAAAAAACAGTCCATAGGCGCTGATGGGCTGATAATACGCAACATACAGATGCACATATCCTGGGGGGCAGAAACGTAAGCAATAAACGGGGTAAATAGGCGTGTAAACACACTCTGGACAGAGCGCCAAACCACGCCCCGGTTAGGATAAGGCATATGCAGGGGGGTGGACAGGAAAACGCCTGAATTCAGGCCATATATAGTCTGCACACACACGTAGACTGGTCTGGATCCCGCAAGTGCCATTGGACCAGACCACACACCCAAAAATCGCAATGCCGATGACAGCGGCATCCGTTGTGCAACGTCGTATGGGCTTCAAGGCCCTAAGAGCTCAGGAAATGTCAAGGTCAGTCGCCCTGCCTGGTTTCCCAAGGACTCAGCAGGCGGGGGCTGACGAATAGAAGTGGAAAAGAGGGGCCATCCTCCTCTGGATTCAGCAGGGGGGGGGGTATATGGCCACTCTGATGGCAGGTCACCAGAAGATGGAAGAGAGCAAGCAAGTGAGGGACGATCCGTCGACCAAACAAGCGCTCAAAATGCATCAGAGGAGAGCTCAGGGCGGCGATCAGGCGCCCCTGGCTGCAATCGCCGGGGTGAGTGCTGCCAAGTCCGAGACGTGCATCTTGGTCTTGTGCTTGCGGATGTAGTCCATGAAGGGGGTGTTAATCCGCGGCACGAACGAGGAGACGGGTTCCGAGGTGTCGTGGGACGGCCCATAGCCTCGCCAACAAACCTTGAACTCCAGGCCTCCGGGTGCCGAGGCGTTCGGACGCTGGGCCAGGATCTTCTCGACGGTATAGTCGTCCTGCTCAGCATAGTTGTCGTCCGAATCGGCCTCATGTGCGGCATAGTCCAGGGACACATGTTGGCCACGGAGGTCGGATTCCCGCACACGGAGTTGACTCTCGTGGCGCTCCCGGAACTGTCCGTGACCTACCTTGATGCGGTAGGTGTCCTCACCAATCCTGCGGACCACCTCTCCGGGTGTGAACCAGGTTTTGGTGCGCCGGGTGCCGATTGGGCGGGGTCTGATCACCCACACCGGGTCTCCCACCCTGAACTTCTGCGCTGTTGAGCTCGGGGCGGACTTCTGACGCTCAGCATGCTCCTTCTTGAGCTGCTGGCGGATGTCCCGCGCCGTTGCCTCTTGCCGCGCAAAGAAATCCTTGGCATCCATGGCCATGCCATCACCAGACAAGGAAAGTCCCCGACAAAGGGGTTCCCTGCCGAACAGAATCCGGTGAGGGGACAAACCACCCGGAGTGGGGGTGTCATGATGGGCCTTCAGAGCGGGCCACATCTCCTCAAACCAGTTCCGACGTGGATTGGTGATGTGAATCTTGCGCAGCTTCCCGAACAGCTGCCGTCCAGCCACTTCAGCCCGGCCGTTAGACCGGCTGAGATAGGCGACGCTCTTGGGATGACGTATTCCCATGAGGGAACACATGGCCTTGAACCAGCCACCAGTAAACTGGGGCCCTCGGTCACTGCAAATGGTGCGGGGGATGTCAAAGACGGTCAGCCAATGACGAATCATCATGACTGCCACTTCCTTGGCAAGCAACCCCTTTTTGCGTGCCGGAACGGCTACTACGTAGCCGCTGTGGCGATCCACACAAAGGACCACACAGTCAAAGGTCTCCTTGCCAATGTGAACTTCGGGCATGGAGAAGACATCCATGGCCACGCTCTCCATGGGCTGTTCAGGCACCGGAGTCCATTGGGCTTCCCCCTTGACGTTCCGGTTGTCGGGATTGCAGGCCTGACAGACCGAGCAACCCTTCCTGACCTTCTTGATGGCGGTGTAGAGACCGATCTGGTCGATCTCAAACCCGCGCTGCATGTCCAGGGCTTGCTTTTTGACCCCTTGGTGCATCATGTGGTGGTGCCAAGCTTCACACAGCTCGAGCACTCGGGACTCTGGGACCAGCAGCTTACCATTCCAGTAGAGCTTGCCATCTTCCTCAGTCAGCCCCTTTGGCCACTTCTGCCCGTCATCAGGGTCGGTCACAGCCCTATACTCGGCCGCAAAGGCCTCGGACTTGGCGTAGTCGTCAGTACAGTCGTCCTGGAGGCAAGATTCAGGGAAGAGGTGCTTGTCGGACTCAGCTCCATCAAGGGCGAGTACTCTGACCGCTCTGCCCATCCTCGTTCCGAGGAGGCCATCTGCAGCCATGACGACGAAGCATTTAACACCCTCCTCCTCCATCAGGCGGTACATTTCGATGATCTTCTTGGCTTCAGCGGTCTCAGCCTCATCGCCATGGGCAGACACGTCTGTCATGCCCTTGCTGGCGGGATAGGCCCACCTACTGAGACAGTCCGCCACGGTGTTGTCCTTGCCAGGAACATACACAACCGTGAGGTCGAACTTGGCCAAGGTCTCATGCCATGTTGCCCGTCGGGAGGCGGGACCAGAGGGGGTGTCCACGTGCTCCTTGTGCCACGACTGCAGACTCTGATGGTCGGTGCAGACGGTGACGGGATGGAGGGCTATGTACCCAGCCCATTTCCTGAGAGCCATGACGATGGCATACGCCTCCTTTTCTCGGGGCGTCCACGTCCGTCTCTGGCCTTCCGCCAGGACTCGGCTCCAGAAGGCCACTGGCAGGTGCCTCCCATCGTCAAGGACTTGTTCCAACACAGCGCCAACGGCGTAGTCGGAAGCGTCGGTGCGCAGGACGAACCCTCGGTCAGGATCCACGAGGTGCAGACCCACTGCGGATAGCAGCGCCTGCTTCATCCCCTCAAAGGCACGGTCGGACTCTTCAGTCCGGACCAGAGCCTTCTTAGACCCCTTCTTGGTCTCCTCTCGGTTGCCCTTGAGCATGGTCGTCATGGGGGCTGCGTACTCGGCATACATCTTGATATACCCCGAGTAGTAATTGCAGAACCCCAAGTACGCCCGTAGCTCAGAGACCATTTTGGGCTTTTCCCAGTGCTCAATGGCAGCCACCTTGCCAGGTATGGGCTTCCGCTGCCCGTTCCCGACTACGTGGCCAGCGAAGACCACCTCGCTTACCGCAATGGTGGCCTTGTCACTGCTGCCCGTGAGTTTGTGCCGAACCACAAGGTCCAGCACTCAGGTGACGTCCCTCTCATGTGCCTCCAGGACCTCCTCATAGCTCATACTGGGGTCCCCGGACGCAATGATCACGTCGTCCACGAAGGGGTCCGCACAGTCACGCACCGGCTCAAGCATGTTCTCCAGCATCCGCTGAAAAGCCGCATTGCCGTCGGTATCGCCCATGGGCATCACCTTCCACTGGAGAGGTCCAAGTGGGGTGCTCATGGCTGTGCAGGCACGGGACTCCTCGGCGAGAGGCATCTGATGACCACCATGTTTCAGGTCAATCACCGTGAAGATCCTCTGCCGGTGTTGTTTTTGCAGCATGTCCTCAATGAGGGGCAGCGTATAGCTGTCATGCTGCGTTTGGGCGTTTAGGCCGCGGTAGTCGACGACGAGCCGCCACTCCCCAGCCACCTTCTTGGGGACGACGAAGCACGGGGAGGCCCATTCGGGGTGGCACTGCCCAAGCCAGCCTCTCTCGATGAAGTCACGGAGGATCTTCTCCATGGCCTCCTTCCCCTCGCCCCGCAGGGCGAACTCCCGGTGTCGATACACACAGGGGTCCTGCTTCAGTCGTATCTTGGCCTCTCCATACGGTCAGCGCACCGGGGGGGGAAACACAAGTTTTCCGCGGAAGAAGGTATCACCATACTTCTGCTTCAGCCTGGCCCTCAATGCCTGGATCTTGGGGCAATCATCGGACTCCGCCTTGGCTTTTCCGGGCACCTGGACCACTGAGCTTACTTGAGGGGTAGCGACCCCACTCGGTTTCGGCTCAGGTGGTCTTCCCAGGTGGCCCAAAGGGCCATCTCTGGTCTTGCCTCGGAACAGATCGCCGTAGGTGGGTGGGTTACCGCCGACTGGCTCGTCCTGGCTGGACATGTGGTCCAGCACCCTCTTTACGAAGGTATCCCCATCATAGGAACCAGAGACGATGGAGTCCACATCCCACCAGGCTTTGTCCTGGCCCTTGCCCTCACGCTGGCTTCCCCAGTCGTGAAAGGGCTGATCGGTATACCCCTGAACCAGATCCCACTCCTCTTCCGTGAGCGGGTCCTCCGATTCTCCGATGTCAACGGGGGAAACCGCAAAGCATTGCCGCCATGGCTCCGCTATGATGCGGTTGACACACACAAAGTCCGTGGTGTCGGCCTGTTCAAGGCCCCCATCCACATAGTGGAATTCCGTTGGCCATCTCTGGGGTGGCATGGGCTGTCCCCTAGCGTCCTGATAGACACTCTCTCCAGCCGGTAGGACGACCTTGTTTAAGATCATGTTGATCAATGAGACCACCCAACGTCGGGTGCTTTCCTCCTCGGTGCATCCCATAGGAACAACCAGCACTGCCTTGGAGCGGTCCTTGCGAATCTTCGCTACCGCCCTAGGAATGTCCCATCGGGGGCAATGGATCCACATCAAACCCTGATGCGGACCCCAGTGCTTCTTCCACACGGAGTCCTGGGCGCTCCAGTACTTCACACAAACCCGAAGATGGGCGGAGGTTCCTGAAGAGAACGCATCCAGGGCCAGATCCGAAGCTCCCAGGTCCGCAACCACTCGGCTCGCCACTTCCGGCATTACGCCGTACTCCTCGTTTGCTGGCTCAGTTGGCTCAGTGTCCAGCGCGGCCACTTCGAGCTGATTGCGTTCCGGGTGGATCCATTGGCATTCCACATGGTGCTCAGGTGACGAAAGCCACGAGAGCTGGTCGTCCTGGTACAGGGTCATTGAGGCCTGGGCCGGGAGAACGCCGGAATTAGTCTCCATCATGAAGTCATACCCAACGATCATGTCCCAGTCGGTCTCGGCCTCGTAGAAGCGACCTTGCAGGAAGATTTCCTTGCCGAGGTCCGGGCGGCTCAGCTCACGGTGGTTCACGAACTGCAGCCCAATGGCCGCTTCCTTCGTGCCTCCCACCATGTACTGGCCGTTCGCCACCTTCAGCCTGACAGGTTTCCGACTGTCGGTCAAACACTCTGGCGGAAGTAGGCCAGCCTTGACCAAGCTGACCTGAGCTCCCGTGCCGACCAACACGTCGAAGACCTTCTTCACTTCCCCGCATAAGGCACGGACCTTAAGGTGCAGCTGCCGCTCACGCCCCACTCGGCGCACGGCGTGCAAGCTCAGGATCTCCGGCCGTTCCAGAAGCTCAACAAGCGACTGGTGCAGGTCGTGGACAATGGGCTCAGGCTGCCCATCTGCAGCATACAGCTGCGGTCCGGGTGATCCTCCGATACTCTCGGAGAGATTCTGAAGCACATCAAATACATTCTTGGTCGCGAAGGATGGACGGGTGCAAGGGTTCGTGCCTTCACTTGCCCTCACCCCGCCACCGCGACTGTCTTTCGCTTTGGGTGCCGGACCGGGCCTTCCGCCCGCGGCAGTCCCTTTGTGCTTATCTTCTCCAGACTGGGATGGTGTGGCGCTTCCCACGACACCATCCTGCGACCGCTCTAGCTGGGGCCCTTGGCTGCAGGGGCTCCGCTAAGGGGCGTCAGTTGTGGTAGTAGGGGTACTCTCCTCCGCATCAACCTCGTTGACACCCTTCTTCTTTCCCCTTTTCCTACCCTGCTGCAGGGGCTTCCAGCTTCCCTGGTTGCTCCCCGCGTTCAGGGTGTTGGCCACGAAGGCACAAACGTCCATCTGGGCGGGCTCATCGTCGTCGTCATCGTCGACGAGAGTCTCATCGCCGTCGGCTCCCGCTGGGTTCATGGCAGCTTACCCGCCAGACCCCTCACCAACGTAATTGACGTCGCGGTCGCCGGGCCTCAACCCGCGGGTGTGGTGGAGGTTACGGTACTCCTTGAGTACCTCCCCTTCAACCCACTCCAGGATCTCGTCGCAACTCATCCGCGCCGGGATGGCCTGCAGACGGATGGTCTGGCCGCTCACGTCACACTCATCAAGGCGCCACATCGCGGTCTTCTCGCGATCACCCGAGACGGTGATGAAGAGAGTTCCGCAGGGAGTGCCGTTTGACATCCCGGGCCACGTTCATCCTTGTCCAAGCGTCCACGTTCGTATGATGCTCTTTGAAGAGCATCATTTTGACTGTGTGTTTCGACTTGGCCCTCTTGGCTTCCTCCTTGGTGACTCTCTTGATCCATGCTTCCGGCAGCATGGAGAGCAGGTGGGCCTGCTCGTCACCTTCATTCCAGTCCTCCACGTTGCGGCGGAAGAGGGTGTATTGCCCCCGGAAGTCTCGCCAATCCCGTAGGCGGATCTCCCGACCATCATGCTGAAGCTTGATGGACTTCCACCGCTTGGCAGCCACCTGCGGAGCGTCCACCCGCTCATTCTTGTTGAGCTACTTCTTGGCTTCCTTGAGAGTCTTGATTTTCCACTCCTTGGTCGCCACGAAGTATAGCTCTTGGAGCACTTCCGGCAGGCGGTACCTGAACCGTTTGAAGATATATCTCTCCGCATCGGGGGGATCCATGTCTTCAGTGACGGTCACCCCCCAATCGTCCAGCTTCTCCAAGAAGCGGTCCAGGTTGAGGGGGTTGCCATCGTACATGAGGGGCTTGATGTCCTTCAGGTCTTCCCACACGGCGGCATCTGCGGCCTTAGAGACCATGAACGCCGGCCGCGAGGTCGACCGAGGTTCCCATCGGCGTCCCCCACGGACTCCCACGGCCGCCACTTCCATCTCCTCCACGGTATCAGTGTGGCTACGCCGTCGTTCTTCCATGTACGCTGAACCTAGATGTTCACGCCGTACTCCTTCCATGTATGCCTCCTCATCACGGCGCCGGCAGCTGCATTCAGCGGCCTCCCGTCGTACACCACGCGGCGGGGTAATGCCGAACTCCTCCAGGTCTTCCTCACCTCCGCCGATATCCCACTCCACGTCTCCTCCAGGGACCTCATCCCTGAGTCCATCATAACGTCCGCCAGCCATTGGGATTGGCTCGTGGGCTGGTGCAGGGCGTCGGGGGCGTACCGGTGTCCGCGGTGGAGCACGGCGGTTGTGGTACTCCGCACTGAGCCACTCATCACGCCAATCCTCACTGCCACTGCCGGGCGGCACGCGCTCGTTGCGGCGGCCCGCGCTGTGGTGAGAGGGGGCGCTGAGAGAGGGGGCACTGGCGCTGGGGCGACTCCTGGGGGCTCCGCCGGGGGCGTGGGGTCTGCCTGGACCTGGTCCAGGTCCCAAGCCGTCGTCCGACGAGCCAGACTCCAGGGGTGGGTGGTCGCTGCCGACGCTCCCACGGCCTTCCAGCACGTCCAACTTCTGCTGCAGGCCGTTGATGACCTTGTTCAGCAGCCTGGTCTCGCCCCGTGGCGATGTCCAGCTCCCCCTGGGCGGCGGTGGCGACCTTGGCGATCTTGACCATCTCGATCTTGGCGATGTCCAGCTCCTTCTGTGCGCCCGCGGCGACCCTGGCAATGCGAGTCATCTTGCCCTTGCCCGTGTCTACCTCGCGCTCGAGGGACTGGACCCTCCTGCAGAGGTGAACAATCCACCGCCAGGTGGCATCCCGGTCGCCGTTCCCTGGTGGGTCGTCGGGGTCCCCAGGGGGTCCTCCAGGAGGGCCTCCGCCAGGTCCGCTCGGTCCAGGGGGTCCTCCCCCGCCCGGTGGTCCGCCTCCAGGGGGTCCACCTGGTGGGCGTCCTCCAGGGGGTCCTGATGGTCCTCCGCCAGGGAGTCCCGGTAGGTCTCCGCCGGGTCGCCTCGGTGGGTCCGGGGATGGGGGCTTCTTCGTGTAGTCAAAGTCCATGTCATCATCCTCGTCCATGTCGCCCCACCTGGGCGTCTCGGTCCCGCACGCAGAACACTCCGAGCTCCGGTAGGGAGGAGGAAGATCCTCACTCTCACCCTCCGGCTCCATGGGGACGTCTCCGCCTCCTGCGCCAGCCCCTCCTCGGCGATGTCGGCGGCCTCGTTCATCCCTGTCGCTGGCGGTGAAGAAGGGGTCGCTGTCGTAGGGGTGTCCGCCCACTGGCCTCCGTGACCTCTCGGGGGTCTTCCCCTTACCCTTCCTCCGTCGGTGCGGGGTGAGGCCACTGCTCACACTGCTGCCCGTGTCGACCTCCGCCGGATCCAGCGCCATCTTGGAGGAGGCGTCCCCTTCGAAGAGCCTTCAAAGGGTCTCCACTCGGGATCCTCCCAGTGGAGTCTCGCGGCGGAGCTTGGCCTCCGCCTCCTCCATTGCGGCGGTCGTGGCTGCGGCAGCTCGCCCTTCGGCCTCCTCCCGGGCACGAGCCGCCTCGGCTTCCCGGACCTGCTGCAGCCGAGCCTTCTCCGCTTCCAACGCCGCCAGCTCCGCCTCCGTCTGGGCCCTCTCCTCAGCGACCTTCCGTCGCGCGGCCTCGATGGCGTCCTTCTTGGCGGCGTCCGCTTGGGCCTTGGCCGTTGCTTCGGCATGGGCCCTTTCTTCCGCCTCCTTCTTTGCCCTCTTTTCGGCAAGCACCTCTTCCAGCGCCCTCACCTCGGCCTCCTTGCAGGCAATGGCCTCCTGGGTCAGGCGGGCTTCCTCGGCGGCTGCCGCCACCTCACCCGTGATCCGGGCAGTCGCCGCCTCATGGGCGGCGGCAGCCGTGAGACCGGCCGCGATGGCCGCGACGGTCGAGGCGTGGAAGGCCATGCCCCTGCCCCACTCTGTGGCCTCCTCCTGGGGGATGCCGACGGCGCCCTCCACGGCAGCGTTCTGCTGCGTGGCCCGTTGCCGGGCAACCCGAACGTTGCAGGGCACCCCATAGGTGCGCTCACAGGCGCGCGCCACGTCGCCTTTGGTTGGGAGCGACGCTGCTGCTGGAGCTGGCCTGGTCAGCCGGCATCCTCCCCCGGTGGGCCGACTCCACGTCGCTGCTGGGGCCTGACTTCCTCAGGAGCAGCGGACGGGGCTTGGCCTTGGCCTGCTTGGCGACTTCCAGGAAGTCGGCAAGGGTGGTGTGGCCGGACTGGTGACCGCCACTTGCCCGTTGGGGGCTGTGGGCTGGGGTTCCGCCCCTGGTGCCTTGGGCGGCTTCCGCGGCCAGGGATGCCTGGTACTCCCGCCATTTCCTGTCCCGCTTCCTGTCCCCGGCGGAACTCTTCCCCTTCCCAGGAGACGCGCTGCTGCTGCTGCTGCCCTGCAGCCTGCGCTCGTTCCCCGGCTCCGGGAACTTCCTTTCGATCATGTCCCACATGGAGACGCTGATCGTGGCGCCCGACGGGTACTCGTTGGGCTTCTCGTCCTCCTCAATCCCGTCGGGGCGCAGCCCTCCGCCGGCCCTGTCTGGCCGGGTCCAGACCCTCCAGCGCTTCTGGCGGAAGCGGTACGCATACCCTTCCACCCGCAGCCATTCCTCCACTGCCCGCAGGCGGTTCTCGCCCATGCCCTCACAGAGCTCGAAGCTCCCGGGTATGCCGCCTTCGCACTGGGGATTGCTGTGGCGGTAGTGCTGCCCCCACAGCAACCCACGCAGTAGGCGCGCCGCATGGGGGTGGGGCTGCGGCCACGTCTTGCCCGCCTTATCCCAATTCAACATCGTTCCCCTCGATGGAGTGGTCCTGGGGTGGTTGTTGAGGCGGTTGCTGTAGCTGGGAGTGCGGCCTTGCTGGTTTGCCGAAGGAACTGGTTGATGTCGGAGTTCCGTTCGCTGCGACTCCTCCACGGACTCGGCGCTGTTGCCGGGCGGCGCTGCGAGGCCCGTGGCGCTCGGGGGTGGTGGCCCCGAGTGGCACGCGAGGGATGGGTAACCCCGCGGCGGTGAAACGCTTTTGACGCGTTCCCGTGGGGGGCCTGGCCACAGGACGCTGCGGTTGACACGCACAAGCAAGCAGGCAGGCAAAGCACTGCGCTCACAGGGGCATCATTACGCTCGTGTCATGTGACAAAGCGTTTCAGGATCCTTGCCACTCTGAAACAAGGGAACAAAAGTATGTACAGCAACACATCAGGATATGTACACATGAGTTAAGACTGGACTGCGGTATGGGCATCACAGGACACAAGAGACTCAGTCCCAACTCGTATCCCAATCCCAGGTCCATCCCTCTCAGTGGCTGGCAGGGGCGGGTGCTCAAACACAACCCATGCCCTACTCAGTCCGGACCCTGAAATCCTGCCAATAGGGGAGGTGTCCCGCCCAGCCACAGGCGAGTTCCTCAAAACCCAGATGCTCCAAGGCTAACCGGCTCCAAGACTCCCTGAACGGCCGGTCCCAACTCCCCTCTGAGCCAGAGATATGGCCCCGCCATTATCCCCTAGGAGTTGGTAGCTGAAAATGGGCTGTTTCAGCCCAAACTGATATTAGCTCAAAAATCTCCAAAATTGACCCCTCGTCCGGACCCGCCAGAGGTAGGGACGAGGCAACTGACCCTATGCCCTTCGTTCACCAGCTCCCTGGAGCCCTCACCCAACCTGGTTCCCTCTGAGGTCCCGGCATCAGGGCACCACGGGTTCGTCAAGTTGGGTCATAATTGCCAAAATGGCAAAATCGGCCGTCTCGGGCGACCGTCCAGGGTAGAAAACCTTGGCGATTTTGTCGCACCAAGCCTTGATTCACAACCCTTGATATCCCCACTGGTCCCATGCCCTGGGTTATCGCTTGCTGTCACGCTGGCTGCTTACTGTTCACCAAGGGGATGAACACGCGGATGGGCAGAAAGCAGCATGGGGTGCAAACGGGGGGATCATGGATCGCACCAAAAGGTGAAAAACTCCAGATGAGCTGGAGGACCAAATACGAAACTCAATCGCGTTCAACCCTTGGTCATCAGCTACAATAATCGCCCTTTCTTGCCGGCTAGATTATGTGCCCCATGGAGATACGGTAATTCCAATATGGCATACAATGGCAAAAACAGCGAAATATGGCCAAAATGGCCCACACTCATGATTCCATATCTCCATGGCCACGGTGAGGATCCTTTCAACCAAAGATGCTATGGACATATGGGACTTAGGTCCCAATATATGCCGCTTGCCAACCCTCATGGTTGCCTCTAGCTTTTTTCCCTGTTGGGGAGAAAGTGACACACAAATGGGGGGGAATGGCAACATACCCGAAATTGGGTGACTCACAACTCTCCCTTCAAGAGGAGAGGCCACATGGGGAAACACCCCATTCAATGCGGGTTCATGTGCCCTCTTCGAATTTCCCTTACCCTTGGTAAAATGGCGCACGCAACCTCGAGGGCGAAATCAGGGGGCGAAGGGGTTTGTGACCATTCTGGGCAAAACAGCCAAAATTCACCCAAAAGTGGTCCCTCCAAAATATATCACAACATAACATATAACAACAAAACATATCACAAGAGAAAGGAGCCTTGAGCTTTTGCCTGGATGCGAACCGAAGCTTTGCTTCCCTTTTGCAACAAGGGTTGAGGTTCAAAGTATAATGGAGGCATTTTTAACACCTCAATCCTTGAAGCACACTATTTATGGGAAAAAGTGCATATATCGGCGATATTGGCATGAACATATCTCTGGGACCTTGAGGAGCAAAAATATGAGTAAACGTTCTTGGAGTAGGCGCATAGTAGGTGCCCCCAAATATGCCCACTATGGTTAGATTGTCTCCGCCCACTCGTGTCATTAGTGCTTGGATATGAGCGCGTGTGCAAAGAGGCAGTATGGCACGCGTGCTCACAAGGCGAAATTTTAAAAAATGGATGACAAGGTTGTAAAAATCATCCAAGCCATCCACGATGTTCTTCGTGGTCTCTACTTTACATATTGCGTTGGTTCGAGGCTCAACTCCCCTTAGGCTTCGAGTACGAGCCTCGGGGGTTTGGCCATTTTGGCCTAATTTTCGACCGGAACTTGCCCTCTTTCGAAAATAGACTTTTGGTACACATTGAATTGCGTGGAGCCATCGTTGAATTGGCTCGAAGAACGAAAATGACCTGGGGCTTTTGGTCTTGTGAGCATTGTGTTCGGTCTTTAGCGTTCATGCTCACAAGGCCACAAAGTTAGCGTTTGCGCACGCAAACGACTTGGGTTTGCGAAACCCATAGGCTGCCTAAAACATCGCCATTGCCCGCTTCCTTATACAAAGTGATATGCCCACGTGAAAGGGGCATGGATGAAAGGCATAGGGGGGGAATGTAGGGTTCCGTCCGGATTCATGGTCCTTGAGAACCATGAGTTCGAGCGATCAACGGAAAAGCTTGCGCGCTGATTTTCTCGAAGACGCAACGGCGAAAAATTCTGGTGAACACACCAGATGGAAGTACATTAAAAACCCTTCAGATTCAGCCCCTAAGTTGTCTTAGAACCTCAAAGGTACTCGAGAAAAATCCCTCACAAAACTCGCCACGGAGAAGCGACGAAAGCGCACGAACAGGCGACATCAGGCAGCGATTTCACGACAATTAGAAATCGCGGTAGAAATCGGGTATTTCACCGATTTCCGACTGAAAATCGCCTAAGACAATAAAATTATGGTAATTCCAAATCGATTTATTGGTTAGAAATCGGATTCCAGATTTCGCGGGTTGGAGAAGAGGGATATCCCGCTGACAGCCGGTGTCAACGGCTTCCGCACGGGTGTGACGGCTCACAGGCCTCCAGGCCATGGGCCATAGGTTCTGGGTACCGCTTCAATATATTGTTGTTTGGGGAAACAAGGAGAGAGCGAGAAGACGTGGGAGACAGAAAAGAAGCGTGAAGACAACGTGCATGCACGGCGCGCCCCTCGGTTACAAAAATTTCCACCGGAGCAGGGCGGTGGGTACCGCATGTCTACCCGACGGTCTACCTCTCTCACCACCAAAGGCTTGAGAGTCCTTGGGGTGGGGTGGCGTGGCATATAGCCTGGGGCGGAAGTGGGACCTGTTCCTTCAGGGGTCTTAATGCCATTCAAACCCCTATCCTTGGGTCCTACTGGAGCACTCCTACCACCACCAGGACGAAGTCCTGCCCACGATGACGCCCCGCGTCAAGGGTGCTAACAACGTGGCAAGCACTTCCTGAAGACTCTACCAGGTGGTGGGCATGGTGGTTTTTACAAGGTATCGGAGTGCCGCCCCGTACCGAAACCAGGACCCCACGACCGTCCATGACCCGTGACCCAGGCCAACGAGCTAAAACATTTGCTCGAAAATGGCGAAGGCTTGAAAGCTTCGTTGGGTTGGCGGGTACAACCAATTTTCCCTTTTTGTATTGGGCGTGATGGTTTTCCACTGATTTGCCCTTGTCCATGGGAGGGTAAAGTATACAAGGTACGAAGTACTCGTGTGGCTCACATTACACGGGAAAAAATTTCGCGGCGTGCAAAATCGCCACTACTTACAGCGAGGACTTAAGCCTAGAGGGAGGCGTTGTCCTCTACGTACAAACATTCTAATATGAATTGCAATGGGTGCTTTTGCCCCGTCACTCCGTGAGTGGGTGGGGTCTTCAAAGGCGATGGCATGACGGATTTTGCCATCTCCGCCGCCTGGGTATTTATCCCTGGTCCCTATGCTTGCCCAGGTTGGGAGTGGGTACCCTCCATTGCCATTGCATGGGGCCGCATCCTGGCTGCGTATTTCATTCATGTCCTTGGTGAATGTCACGGGGGATGCACATGCATATATTTATGAGAGAATATATATGTTGATATTTTCTCTAGAGTTCCCCAAAAGAGGACTTCGATTTCCACAACACCCGAGGGGTCCTCTATCCGAACGCCTGACCAAACGGGTTGGGATATGGGCGTGGCATGTTTTTGTAGAGGCCCGTGCGTGGACTTGAGTTTCCACAACACACACGGACCTCTCTCCCCGTGACACACCAAAACCAGGTGTGCTCCGTATCCGTTTGCTCGCGTGCGTGTGTGTGCATGCGCTTATTTTAAGTACGGGAGTATTGGTTGCCTATTACGTGGGTTATCATCCGCTGCCCGATCAAGCAAGACCTAGGTTGACCTACCTTTGGGTTTCGTAACCGTGTACACCGTAGCAAGTTTACACACGCAGGTGTAAACATGCACCGTCATACACAGTGTATGGGGGTAGGGGGAGTAAAGGCTCCTTCAGGGCGGGTCGTCGTGCCGCCGGGGAGCTTGTTGGGCTGATATACCAGCGGGACAGTATGGGCGATCTCCCCAGGTTTGCGCATGGAGGTGACCCCCTGCCTTACTGCCTGCCGGTAACACACCCAGGGACAAAGGTAACACGCAACCTAAGCTAAGTGTCTATACGCACGCCCCCAAGACACACAGGAGCACCAAGCAACAAGGTGGCATATCTATACACGTGTTCTATTGTGAGTATGTTTACCGTTTGTTGTATGTACGTGAGTGGTTTGTGGGAGATTTTGTTTGTGTAGGCGTGTAGCACCACGTGCTCCAAGGCCGCCACAGCGCGGCCCACAACCTGTGATGCCCTCCGGGCAAGTGTGTACCTCCGGGCCCTGCCAATGGATGTGCGCGCACAAGTATGTCTTGTGTTTGTTGGCGTGCATCGCTCTATTATGTGTATATATGATATATATGCGTAATATGGCTCCTAGGTGGTGGGCTAGTAGTGAGGTCAGGTTAGTATTATATGGTTAAGAGGTTTGTCCATTCAAGTGTGTCTACTCACACCCTCATCCCATCTCCGTACCTCCTCCTTTACCCTCTACATGGTGCATCAGGTGTGACACACATGCTACCATTAAGCATCAGCAAGGACACGGCCCTTGGCTGAGCCGTGCCCACCATCACACGCGCCACAGCCGTGGCTTCGCAGGATCGATGAGGCTTGCCGGCCTTTACTTGAGAATCATTTTTGTTTGTGGCGCGTCTGTTTGTCAAGTGGGCCTTTGGCTAGGCCTTGGCTGGTCATTTCCAAGCAAGCGATCAAGCAACCTTACATTTTACAAGCAGAAGCTCACTCTTTACCAGAAGCTTTAAGCAAGCACATCAAGAACATCAAGCACATCAAGCGCTCATAAACTATCTGAGGCACAAAGGTGACAGGTCTGGGCATTGTACCCGTGTTTTCATTTGTGCCTGGTGTCTGCGGTGATTTACCCTGAGGCCACCGTGGCCTCTTTCCTCTATTTAGTGGGCTACCGCGCGCGCGGTGGGGCCATCGTGGCCAGATTTGTTAGTGGCCTACGCATGCACAAGACGGAGGCAGGCACAAGGCAGTGATGCATCCCTGACCTCTATCTCTGCTTTCCCACGTGCTCCCTGTAACAGGCACCGTCCTAAGCTACTGTCGGGTTCTACCGTCACTGTTGCTGGCCTTTCTTGCCCAAAACAAAAATTTTTGCACTGTTGCGTTGCGCCTTTTCTCGGGTACCATTCCCTTCAGACTTGTTTAAAAGTGTGATTTAACTCTGCCTTTAGTTTTAATTCTGAGGAAAAAATTCATTTTACCTGCTGGACCCCACAATGCCTTATGCCACACGCCGGGACCAGACTCTGCGCGCAACAGCTCGCGATTTTGTCTACTACTTATTGCGGGATCTGCGGGATCCCGTTGATGAGTTTGTGGATTTTGGCGGTGGTTCGATTCCCACCAATCGGAGCTACTTCAGCGGCCGTGCGGCCGGCTCCGAGATTGTCTGCGTAGGTTCGATTCCCTATAGGAGGGATTCTGTGCTAACCCAACATTTGCTGCTGTTTGTGACTGCTACGTTCCTCTTGGGCATATACTTCCTGTCCGTGGCAGTCGTTTTAAGTGGGGGGGTGAAGCAGGTCACAACCCTACCCTAGCATATTACCCTTGAGGGATCATTAAATGGCCCTATATATGGGATATATATGGGATAGTGTATATTATATTCCATTTCCTTGTTGGGAACATAGGATGTGGGATAAATAATGCAATCTTGGATGTTTGGTAGTTATATCAATGAGTGGATGATAGGGTGGATTTCTCATATGTGCATATCAGGTATTTCATTGGCTATGTGTACCATATCTGTTTGCAGGATACTATTCAGTCAACACAATCGTTGTGTCTTATGTGCAAAGCAATGTTGCTGCCCATGCCACTGCCACCTCTGCTCCTGACCACCCGGTCTGGTTTCACTGCCACGCATGTTGTCTCATGCTCGTCATTTGTTTACCGAATTCCTTGTATCCTCATCCTTTCTCTGCAGCGCCATGGGTTGAGTAAACGTGCACAGGGATTAGCACTACGAGTAGTACTAGGACTTGATGTGGAGATAGCACTAGTTGGACGATGCAACATGTAGAGTAGACTAGCATCCAAGTATGCTAGTGAAACATCTGATCATATGCATTGTAGACGAGAGGACTATCCATGTACATAAGTGACTTTCGATTGCTCAGAAACACAGGTTTGCTTGCACAATGACTCATGTGATTCATGCCTTGCTTTGGTACTCTGAGCATGTGAGGTTTTGATCTTTTTGTATCTTTGGATTCTCAAACTCTTTGTAACAAATTTTGAACTAACGAAACACACCCCGAGTAGGAGATAAAGGGTGTCTTTCTTTCTGGTAGCAGAGGCATGCATGCCAAAGATTTTCTTTTTTGAAGAGTGTGGTATGCCTTTTCTTCGCCGGCTCCAAAAGGGCGTTTGAGTGCAAAGGCACATGAATGTAGGGATGTAGTAGCATCGCGGACACTCCCAAAATTGGGAGAGGTCTTAGAAAGAAGGAAATACACAGCAAGTCTTTCCCTCTTTCATAAGAGAACTATATGAGCCCATTAAACACTTTGCTTTCCATACACGATTGTGATGTCGCATTTGCTTTGATTTTCATTGACAAAATTGTGATCATGGAGCCTCATTTACGAGCATGTCATGCATCATTGTTTTGGCAAACATAATACCTAGTCTTTGGACACATACAGTTAGATATAGATATAGATGTAACTACTCTAGACAAGTTTCCCCGTGCACCAATCTCTTCCGTATCATTGCCATGTTCCTTTCTTTGGCGCTGAAGGTCGCTTATTGCCGAGTCAACTATGGAGAAGATTACCATCCTCATCACGTTTACCACTGCGCAATTCTTTCGTTGGCGCGGAAGACCTGATGCGGCCAGACCACCTATGGGGGAGTCACTGTGCCCGTGATCTGGTACTTGCCACTTACGCGGAAGGCTAAATGGGGCCCAACCACCTTAGGGAGAGTTGATGTGCCCGTGGTCTCGTAGTTGTAAAGAAGGTCCCTACCAGGACCCGCCCCTGCTGTACCCCTTCCACCATTTCCTGTCACTCCTATGGTCTTGCTTCTCACCAGGTTCTGCATGATCTTGCCCTATCCTGCACAATTTCCCACAAAAAAAAGTAAAATATGGCTCCTTCACACAAATCCTGATCCCTTGCAATAACCAACTCCCAAGTACAATAGCTCCGATCCAAATAATCCACACTGAGGGCTTCCAAGGGTGTTTGAGGTCCCGCGTTGACACTCAACAAAACCTTTCAACACGCCCGTCGTCTCCCGGTGCACACGGAGATACAGGCGTTGGGCATGTACATAGAATTGCACCAAAATCAATAAAGAAGAAGCCCTGAAATTGGCATATGAACACAAATCAAGCAAAATTGGGGAAAGATGGAAACATACACAATCACAGCCATAGACCCCTCATTCCCTGGACTCAGGACCTTCCCTTGACTCGCCAACATGATGCCCTGAACCAAGTCAAATGAGATGGCTAAATGCCATGTGTCAAAAGTCACTACACAAACCCCAAAAATGTGTTCACTCCCAAGCCTCTAAATCCTAGCCCAATTGGGGAGGTGGCGTGTCATGGCCTAGATTGGCACTCAAGACCATGCCCTACCCTGACATAATTTTGGTTGGACTTGGAGTCCATTGGGCTTGGAGAATTGCCCCATGAAGATGACCTCACAACATAGCAAAATTAGGCAAATCACACCATAGTGCCCAAAATTCAATTATATACTCAAAAATGCATACGACAAATATTCAAATGCTCCATGCATGTGTCAAACCGGAAGGTAATATACAAGGGTGATATAGACCAAAGGTCTATGCCCAAGAATATCCCACTATTGGCTCCCAAACCCCTCCGGACATACACATGCCATGCTTCACAAGGCAACTCACGAAGTCGACACCTAACTTTGTGAGGCCTCTTGTGCCACGCCAAAGTGACCACGTGATCCGGCATATGATGAGGTGCAACACCGAAGCATATGCCAACATCTAAGCAACATACCATAGTTCACAGATCTCTAGGCACGTTACTGTTAGCCGACCAGTTGAGCACATAAAATACAAAAATGAGGATAAAAAGAGGTCAAAAACATGCAAATGTTACCAAATGCAAAGTAATCACAATAGTATATAACTTCGCTCACCCGTGGTATCAATATATGGTTCAAAACACAGTTGCTTCGGACCATTTGCCAACAATCCCCCCACTTGGATCCTCACATGGACCCATAGGGACACCTTTGAACCTCCTCACAACACGCACCATAGAAAATGGGAAAATTGATAGTGGCGCTTGTGGGTCGCTCCGTAAGCCTTCCCACATGCACTATATGTGCGGTAGACTTAGTCTAGCGCTATGGAGCTCACCATTAGGACATGGGCGAAGCCCTTGCCACGTATGACTCTACAAGCGGAGATATGTTACATGGGCGTGAGCATAGCGAAGCACATACCATCCATAGACCACATACCGTTAAAGAGTGGCTCGGACCATGGTATGTCATGACCCTCGATGGCGATAACTTCACGTTAAAAATACGTAGGAACCCAAGGAAAGTATCTATGCAACACCAACACTCATGCGGTACACTCGAAAGTCGCATTAAAATACTCGGTTGCATGGTCCAAGAGTTACAAATCATTTTCTACTCCCTTGACCATTCTCCCTTGCTACACCCGGGATGTGTACACATCAAAGGCGTTTAATGCTTCGCAAATTACGTTGAGAACAAGGCAATTCCAGCCCATATCTCAAAATTGAAATTCCTCGCAATGAGCCGGAGATATGATTCTTCAAAGTGGCCTCACGAATCAATCTTGTTTCGACTATATCTCCAAGACAAATGAAGGAGACAACAAAAGGAAGGTTGATTCGTGATTGGGGAAAAATGTAGGACCACTCAAAATTCATCATATCCAGTGCGGCGACCTCGAAACCGAAAATCCGATTCTGAATGTCTGAAAAAATCGGATTAATTTTGCGAGTGTATACCATGAAAATTGCGGAAGCAACGAACACTTTTCTGATGAAATCTGACCCTTCATCGGGGTTTCCGCTAAAATACCTGGAAATAACAGTTAACCAATCGGTTACCGCAAAATCGCGAGCCAACTGACAGTTGCCGATACATTGACAATCAGAATGGATAGCTGAAAAATTACGGAACATTATGATGAAAAAACCCTGTTGATTCCTGATATTTTGATATATAAATCTCAGCCGGCGGCGCCTCGGTATTGAATGTGGCCGCTCATAGCTGGAATGGCCAAGCCTATCACACTATCACATCAGGTTAGGTCAGGTGGATGGGAGAGTATGATATCAGCCAATGGCGGCTTGCCGGCACATAGATACACACCCCAAGTGACCCAAAGATGGCCACGGGGGTCCGAACCGGCTTCACCCCGCTTCTCAGAGCGTTGTATCCGCTGGGAAGTCATTGAGAAGAGGACGGGAGGACCCGAATGGGCTCCAACCCCCCCCCCGATGTCCCAAGGACACATGGAGGCCCCACATACGGCGTACGTGTCCCCCATGCCCCAAGGGAGGGGTGAGGACACTCATAATCGGTGCCCTGCGCCATATCCGGTCTCCTCTTGATCTACAACATGGACCAAGGGGATCAAAGATAGAGAAACGTCGTCGGTCGACCTAAATGCGTATACCACAATGAAATATATATGTGGAGACCGAGTGAAGGGGGTATATGGCCAATCAAGTCCCAGAAATCCCCGGATGAACGCCCTCACCCGTCTCCCAAGCACAAAGACAAACATAAATGCCAAGGGGGATCCATTACGGTGCTGTAGCAGCCACCGGATGGACGAACACGTCCTTGACTTCGAAAGAAATGTTCTTTTTCTTTAGATACTCCACCCAGACCGTAGTAAACCTCGGCACAAAACTGCTCGGCGGCTCCCACGAATCTCTGGATGCGGCGAATCCCTTCCAACGGACTTTATAAAGCCGCCCCCCAGGCGTCCCCGGGTCTGGCTTGTCCGTCAGGATCCTTTCAGCGGTGAAGTCGTCGTCCTCCCCCTCGTCATCAGAGTCCCGATCTCTGGCTGTGAACTCGAAGGTGACGGGACGTCCGCTGGGGTCTGGTGCTCGGGGACAAAGCTGGGTGTGGTCGCGGTCAAGGATCTTGTTATCCCCCACACGAACCGCATAGACATCCTGCCCGACCTTCCGAACGATTACCCCCGGCACATGCCAAGACACCTGCCGATGCCTGGACATGACATCCTTGTGTTGCCGCTCCACCCATACTGTATCTCTGAGAGCATATTCCTGGACCTTTCCCTACTTGAAGTACTTGGCCCTCTTCTCATGCTCATCCTGAAGTGCTTTGCACACTTTTGCCGCCGTGTCGTCTGCCTCAGCCATCATAGCACTCGCATCCCGGGCCACTTTGCCATCGTTCAACCACGGGAGAGTGCGTGACACTCGATCCCGTAGGAACAGGATACGATGGGGCGGCAGTCCAGTGGGCCCCGGAAGGTCGTGCTACGCCTGGAGTACTCTCCACAGCGAATTATACCAATTCCGGCCCGGTTCGTCAATGTGCAGCTGGCGGAACTTCTGGAACATCTGCCGGCCGGCCACCTCAGCCCGGCCATTCGACCGGCTGTGGTACGCCACCGTCTTGGCGTGCCGAATCCCATGTGCTTGCACATCGTCTTGAACCACGTCCCGACAAATTGACTGCCCCGATCGCTGCAGATGACAGCTGGGACATCAAAAATCGTCAGCCAATGCCTGATCATGGCATTAGTGACGGTCTTGGCCTGCAGACCCACTCCATGCTTGTCCTTCTTGTCCTTCTTCTTGGACTTCTTGCCAGGGACCGCCACGATATACCCGCTGTGCCTATCCACCGCCAGGATGACACAGTTGTAGGTCTCTCCTTCCACGGTGACGTCAGGCATGGCGAATACATCCATGGCCACGGACCCCATAGGGGCCTCCGGTATAGCCGTATACACCGGGTTGCCAGCCGTCGAGTGGTTGGGGCTCTTCGTGGCCCGACACACGGCACAGTCACTGCAGTACTTGTCCAGGATGGCGTAGTACCCCGGTGGGAACTTGAAACGCCACTCCAGGTCCTGCTGCATCTTGTCCCGACGAGGATGCATGAGCTGGGCGTTATGCCAGTGGTCAATGAGCTCCTCCATTCTGTTCTCAGGGACCAATAGCTTGTCCTTGAGGAATAATTTATCCCCATCCTCGGTCAAGCCCTCAGGCCATTCGTCATCCGACGGGGCGCTCACGGCATTCCAGTACCTGCCCCAGTGTTCGGATGCCGCATAGTCATCCGACCAGTCTTCTGTCAGCACCGACTTGACTAGCTCTACGGGGGCCACCATCCATTCCTCGAGGGTTTCCTCTCGAATAGCTTGGACTCCGGCACCCCGGAGCTTGGCCAGGTCTGTACGGTTTGCCATCACCACAAAGCACTTGACCCCCTCTTGCTCCATGGCCTTCTCCATCTCGATGATGCGCTTGGCCTCCTCGGTCTCCTTGGCGTCCCCATGGCTGGATATCTCCATCCATGCCTTGCCCGCGGGGTAGGCCCATCGACTGAGGCAATCTGCCACAGTGTTGTCCTCCCCCGGGACGTACACGACGCTGAGGTCGAACTTGGCGAATGTCTCGTGCCACCGGGCCCTCCTTGCAGCCGGTCCCGAGGGGGTGTCGATGTGCTCCTTGTGCCAGCTCTGTAAGGACGGATGGTCCGTGCAAACCACCACCGGTTGTGATCCGATGTGGCCAGACCACTTCCTGAGCGCACAAACAATGGCGTACGTCTCCTTCTCCCTCGCGGTCCAGGTTCAGCGTTGGCCCTCGGCCAGGATCCGGCTCCAAAACGCCACGGGTACGTGCAACCCGTCGTCCCGGACCTGCTCGAGGACTGCCCCTACAGCATAGTCCGAGGCGTCCGTCTGAGGCGTCCGTTCGTAGCACCAATCCCTTGTTCGGATGCACCAGGAATAGCCCCAGCTGCCCCAGGAGTGGCTCCTTCAGGCGGCTGAACGCATCTTCGGCCTCAGGGGTCCAGGCAAGCTTCTTGTTGCTCCCCTTCCAGCCATCGAACTTGCCCACCTGCAGCATCTTGTGCAGCGGGCTGGATAGTTCTGCATACATCCCGACATAGCCCGAATAGTAATTGCAGAACCCCATGAAGGATCGGAGTTCGCTGATGGTCTGGGGCTTCTCCCAGTGATGCAGGGACGCCAGCTTGCCAGGCATGGGACGCCGTTGCCCGTGACCAACCACGTGACCTGCAAACTCCCCTTCCCTCACGAAGAGTGATGCTTTGGCGGGCTTACAGACCATGTTGTGCTTGTCCAGTTCGCTGAGCACTCCGCGCAGATCCTTCTCATGGGCTTCGATGAGCTCGTCCTCAGTCATGTCTTCCGTGCCGGACCCGATGATGATGTCATCCACAAAGGGGTCGGCAGAGTCCCGGACAGGACGGAGTAGGTCCTCCATCATGCGCTGGAAAGTGGCGTTGCCATTCTTGGCGCCCATAGGCACCACTTTCCAATGCATGGGCCCCAGCGGCGTCGACATCGCTGTACAGGGCCTGGAGTCCGGGTGTAGCGGCATCTGGTGATAGCCGTGTTTCAGGTCTAACACCGTGAAGATCCGCTTTTTTTGTTGCTTTTGGAGGATGGTGTCCATCAGAGGAAGCGAGTACGAGTCGTGCTTGGTTTGCTCGTTCAAACCCCTGTAATCAACCACCAACCTCCATTCGCCCTTCTCTTTCTTGGGCACGATAAAGGCTGGGCTGGCCCACTCACTGTCGGAGAGTTCGATCCAGCCCCGCTCAATAAACTCGGCCAACAACTTCTTCATGGCCTCGGCCCGATCGCCCTGAAGTTGGTACTCCCGATGACGATAGATTTTGGGGCTCGGCTTCAGCTTGATCCTCACTGTGCCAAACCTCCCACAATCTGGAGGGTTCTTGTTGGCAACGCCACTGAATAGCCGCGGATAGGCATGTATGAGCCTCTCCTTCAGCTCGGCGACCTTTGGGTTCTCCTGGGCCTCTTCAGCAGCTTGCTTTGGTATCGATACAACCGCCCGCACTGCGGTATAGGCCTCTTCCGGGTCCGAGTCCGACTTCTCCTCGTCCGATATGCCGTCTTCATCGTCGTGGGGCATGCTTCCCAGCGATAATCTTCGGAAATTTGCGGCATCCGCCGAGTTCTTGTCGCTACCGGCCCCCATTCTTGGAAATTCCTACGTCGGCGGGTCCGACCCAACTGGACCATCATATTGGTCCGCGAGGTGATCCATGACCCTTGCCACGAACTCATCCTTCTCGTACTTGTCGCTGACCGACATCTTGTCATCCCACCAATGCGGAGATGTGACCATGGCTCGCCCCTTCTTGGCTGCCACACGGTCATGCATCCCCATCCGCATGTAGTTGATGACGTGGTCGATCTCGGCGTGGGACAGGACGTCAATGCCATCCATTGGCTGATCCGTCCCCTCCTTGGGCTCAAACATGACCCGCATGGGCACTGCCTCAACCCTACGGATGAATGCCTCATCACCCGTGGGCTGGGCCTGCGCCCCATCCACCAGGAAAGCCTTGGTACCCCACGCTTGACCCGGGGAGGGCATTGATAAACCCTTGGCGTCGATGAACAACGCCTCCTCTGGCCTGAATGACATCTCGTTCAGGGTAATGGAATCCAGCGTCGACTTGAGACCTTACAGCGGACATGGGGTGGATCCTATGCCGGTTATGACCAGGATCCCCTTCGCCCTATCCGCGACGATGTTCTCCACCGTACGTCTGGTATTTTCCAGGGAGCCATGCCAATACATGGGCCCCCACTCCTTCAAACCCCAATGCCTGTGCCAGGCTGAGTCTCCTCGATGCCAATGCCTCCTACACTTCCTCAAAAGTGGGGCATCCCGGGAAGCGAAGACGTCCGTCTCGGGCGCTTCGGCTCCCAGCGTCTGAATCATCCTAGCATACACCTGCGGCGCCATTCCATACTCCGTGAGCTGAACTCTGCGGTCTCCTCTGGACTTGGCACCCACAGCTTGCACCGTTTGGAGGATCCGATTCTCTTCCTCAGCATTCCATTGGGATGATCCGCATGCATAATCCGTGGATAGCCATGTAAGGCATTCATCATCCTCCCGGACCAGCGTTGCGCGATGCGGAAGGGCTCAAATGGCGTTTCCAACCATGAAGTCATACCCCATGATCATACCCCAATCTGTAATGTCGGCCACATAGAAGTTCCCAGATAGAGTGCTTCTCTTCGCCAAATCAGGGCGGTTCAAGCGCTCATGCTCCCAGAATTCCATACTTATAATGGCCTCCTGGGTGCCACCACCCAGAATTTCTCCATTGGCCACCTTCAGGTGTACCGGTCTACGGCTGGGCTGCAGGGATTCCTCCTTGAACAACCCTCTCCGGACCAGGGTCACCTGGGCACCCGTATCCAGCAAAAAATCCACCACCAACTCCTCTTGTCCGCACCGTACACGCACCTTCAAGTGCAACTGCCGCTCGTCACCATGCGGTGTATGGACGACTCTCACGGCATGCAACTCTAGCACATCCGGGTGCATCAGGACTTCGAGGGTATGGTCACGGATGGTGTAGATCCTGGGCTGGTCCTGCCCGTCCACGGGGATCTCCGTGGTCGCTCCTTCTTTCTTGCCACGTCCCTTGCCCACATACACTTCCCTTGGCAGGGCACTCCAGGGGTTGGAAGAAACTCAGTGGTTTTGGCTCTTCTGGAGCCTTCTTTGGCACCCGATGTGCCTTCGCTTTCTCTAAGAGTCCACTGATTTTTGGAGGAGAGGCCTCCGGGGTCCCACTCCCGTGGGGGCTTCTCTAGACGTGGCCTGCCGCAGCTTCCTCCTGCTGCAATCCGCTCAGACTTTGTCCACCACGTTGCTGGGCTTTGAGTTCCTCCAACGTCCTCAACATGTCCTCAGCAACCTCCTCAATCGACCTCACGCGTCGGCCTGGGCCGGGTCCTCCACCATAGCCTTTTCCTCCGCCTTTCCCTTGGCCCTTTCATTGGCCCTTTGCCCTTGGCCCTTTGCCTTCCAATCAGCAATTCGTTGCTCCTTGGGCTTCTTGTCTGGATGGGCGGCGAAGTAGGTCTTATTGTCATCCTCATATACCTTGCAATGCCGGTGGTCATGTGCATGGTTGTTCCCCTTGCCGTAGCAGACCCAGCAACCGTTGTGCTGGAATCTGTACTCGCGGAACGAGAGCGGTGGGTTCCCGATCCTCCGCGGTTCCTCGCGGTTGTTGTTGACCCTCGGGTCCAGGCAGTTCCACCTGGACCTGTCCTGCCCGTGCTCCCTCATGTTGTGCGCTACGAATGCGAAGAAGTGGGGTTCTTCATGATCCTCTCTGGTGGTCGCGGTCCAGAGATCTTGGCCGCTTCAATTCCCTTCCTCCGCGGTGCCGACCGTGTCCTCCTTGACCTCTCGGTGTTGGCGATCTTCCCAATGACCTCGATGTCCATGGCCCTGTCGATCCTGCACGTGGGCCTCGCTCTTGGCGTGAGCTTCAGCTCCACCGTGATTAACTTCCGGATCTCGTCCGGGCTCATGCAGGCGAAGATGACCTGCATCCTCAGCGGCTCTCCGCGCCTCCACTCCGCGTTGCTGAGGCGCGTCAGCTTTTGCCCCATGGTGTCGCCGAATACCTCCACGTAGACGGCGTTCTTCAACCCGAACATTCGGCTGGGCTCGCCGAGGTTTTGCCGGAAAAACTCCATTATTCCGGCGTCGGTGTCCTCCGATGCCATGATCCGTACGGCCACGCGCTTCTTTGCTCTCTTCTTCTCCTCGTCCTCCACCCTCCTCTTCCAGTGGCCGGGGAGGACGTCCTTGAGCAGGTGTCGGATCTCACTGGACTCATTCCAGTCCTCCACCAGCTTGAGGCTTCTTCGGTACTTGAGGATGTACCGATTCCATTCCCGGACCCTCAACTCTCCGCGCTCAGGCGGCAGCAGAATGGAGCACAAATCCCCCACCTTCTGGTTGGGTGCGTCCACTCGCTCCTCGTCCTCCAGCCACTGGAGGCAGGCCTGCTCCGTCTGGATCAATCCCTCGCGGATCTGATCCCTCGGCTCCTCCTTCAGGTCCTGCGCCAGCCTGTGTGGGAATGTCCGACATACCCACTTGTCCCTTGGCGCTCCCTTCATCTCGCCAACGACCTCCTCGGCGAAGTCCTCCCAATCCAGGATGAAGTCATCCAGGTTGGGGGGGTTGCCATCGTAATAGGGGATTTTGATTCCCCTGAGGTCGTCAATCCTGATGGCTCCTCCGACGTCCGCAGCCACCACCTCACCGAGACGGATACCACCTGTGGCCGGGGGGTGTGAGTACACTCCCCGTACCTCCCTCTTCTCCATGGAGTGCGGTCCAGTTGGGCCTGAACCCATGGAGTTTGGGATGCGGGAAGGACTTGCTCCACCGGCTGTCGATATCCCGGTAGTGGGGTCCTTCACCCACAGGTTTCCGCCTGGATGGCCTCGACCATGTCCGTCGGCCCTTCCCATGGTTCGCCCCTGCATGGTGTGGATCTCCTCTTCCGCATTAACTGCATGGGCAGTCGTAGTGGTCGGTGGATCCTGGGTGGCATGGGACATCTGTACCGTCAGGCTCCTCCGGTCCGTGGTTGCGTGCTCTTCCCGCATGGACCCAGCCGGTGCCGTATGCTCCCCGAGCATTAGGGATTCGCTGAACATGGGAACAAACGGCAGCGCATCCGGGTCAACACGCGGAGGCGCGTAAGGTGCCTCTGCAGGGCCGCCCATGGGTTTCTCCGTGGCGCTCCTGAGGGTCTGAACCCGCTCCACAAGCTCTGGCTTTTTCAGGTGTCCCGACATGTCCTCCACCAAGTGGAGGAGGCTGTCCACCACTCGCTGCTGCTTCTGCAGGGCCATCTCCAGCTTCTCCCGGTACCGATCCTGTTCCGCTCGCAGCCCCGCCATGTCTCTCGCCCCTTCCGACAAGTCATCCAGGATCCCCGCGATGTCCTCCTCTAGGCCGTCCTTCTGGTTGTCCAGGCGGTCGGGCTGCTGCACGATGGCGTCCATCCCCATCTTTGGGTACTTGCCGACGAGGAAGGATACGTGCTCGCAGTGGCACTCAACGTGATTTCCACCTGATCCGGCGCATCCCACGGTTCCCGGCGCCTCGGACTCCTCCGCCATGGGTGTGTCGCCCATGTTATCCCGCTTTGGCTCCGTGTGCCGGGCTACAGGCGCCGTTCTGGCTCTGGTAGGTCTATCCAACGCCTCCGCGTCATGCTCCAGGCTGGGTTCGGGGGCCGTGTGCGCCCTTGTGGGCGGTCTCGCCATCTCCTCCGACTCCGAAGGGAAAGCGGTCCGATAGCCATCGGAATGCCCCTTGGAATCTGCAGCTGACCACAGCCTGACCGGGCTGGGATCCGTCTCCATCGCCCTTGCTTCCGCCGCGGCCTTTGGGCACCCGCGCCTCTGGTAACGCCGGGCCCTGCCGTTGCTGCCAAACTCCTCCAACTCCTCCGCAGCGGAGCAGAGATTGCAAGCCTTGCGGCATTGCCTTTCACACATGGAGGCCAGGTCCTCCATGTGTAGCCCATGTCCTACAAGGGCTCACCGTCCTGAGCATCTTCGCTCTTCTCGGGCTTCCAAGTCCGGCGTGGACTCCACAGACTCGATGATCTGCACCAGGGGCGTCCTTGGGCAGGGCTCATGAGGGCCCAGGTCCCCGGTGCGGCGGTAGGGGGCAGGTACTCCTCTGCTACCATATAGAAGGTCCCTACAAGGACCGGCCCCTGCTGTACCCCTTCCACCATTTCCTGTCACTCCTATGGTCTTGCTTCTCACCAGGTTCTGCATGATCTTGCCCTATGCTGCACAATTTCCCACAAAAAATAGTAAAATATGGCTCCTTCACACAAATCCTGATCCCTTGCAATAACCAACTCCCAAGTACAATAGCTCCAATCCAAATAATCCACACTGAGGGCTTCCAAGGGTGTTTGAGGTCCCGCGTTGACACTCAACGACTCCTTTCAACACGCCAGTGGTCTCACGGTGCACACGGAGACACGGGCGTTGGGCATGTACATAGAATTGCACCAAAATCAATAAAGAAGAAGCCCTGAAATTGGCATATGAACACAAATCAAGCAAAATTGGGGAAAGATGGAAACATACACAATCACAGCCATAGACCCCTCATTCCCTGGACTCAGGACCTTCCCTTGACTCGCCAACATGATGCCCTGAACCAAGTCAAATGAGATGGCTAAATGCCAGGTGTCAAAAGTCACTACACAAACCCCAAAAATGTGTTCACCCCCAAGCCTCTAAGACCTAGCCCAATTGGGGAGGTGGCGTGTCATGGCCTAGATTGGCACTCAAGACCATGCCCTACCCTGACATAACTTTGGTTGGACCTGGAGTCGATTGGGCTTGGAGAATTGCCCCATGAAGATGACCTCACAACATAGCAAAATTAGGCAACTCACACCATAGTGCCCAAAATTCAATTATATACTCAAAAATGCATACGACAAATATTCAAATGCTCCATGCATGTGTCAAACCGGAAAGTAATATACAAGGGTGATATAGACCAAAGGTCCATGCCCAAGAAAATCCCACTATTGGCGCCCAAACCCCTCCGGATATACACATGCCATGCTTCACAAGTCAACTCACAAATTTGAGACCTAACTTTGTGAGGCCTCGTGTGCGTCGCCAAAGTGACCACGTGATCCGGCATATGATGAGGTGCAACACCGAAGCATATGCCAACATATAAGCAACATACCATAGTTCACAGATCTCTAGGCACGTTACTGCTAGCCGACCAAGTGAGCACATAAAATACAAAAATGAGCATAAAATGAGGTCAAAAACATGCAAACGTTACCAAATGCAAAGTAATCACAATAGTATATAACTTCGCTCACCCATGGTATCAATATATGGTTCAAAACACAATTGCTTGGGACCAGTTGCGAACAATCCCCCCACTTGGATCCTCACATGGACCCATAGGGACACCTTTGAACCTCCTCACAACACGCAACATGAAAATGGGAAAATTGATAGTGGCGCTTGTGGGTCGCTCCGTAAGCCTTCCCACATGCACTATATGTGCGGTAGACTTAGTCTAGCACTATGCAGCTCACCATTGGGACATGGGCGAAGCCCTTGCCACGTCTGACTCCACATATCTTCCTACAAACGGAGATATATAGCATGGGCGTGAGCATAGCGAAGCACATACCATCCATATAACACATACCCTTAAAAATTGGCTCCCACCATGGTATGTCATGACCCTCCATGGCCATAACTTCACGTTGAAAATACGTAGGAACCCAAGGAAAGTATCTATGCAACACCAACACTCATGCGGTACACTCGAAGGTCGCATTGAAATATTCGGTTGCATGGTCCAAGAGTTAGAAATCATTTTCTACCCTCTTGACCATTCTATCTTGCTACACCCGGGATGTGTACACATCAAAGGCGTTTAATGCTTCGCAAATTACGTTGAGTCCAAGGCGATTCCAGTCCATATCTCAAAATTGAAATTCCTCGCAATGAGCCGGAGATATGATTCTTCAAAGTGGCCTCACGAATCAATTTTGTTTCGACTATATCTCCAAGAAAAATGAAGGAGACAACAAAAGAAAGGTTGATTCGTGATTGGGGAAAAATGTAGGACCACTCGAAATTCATCATATCCAGTGCGGCGACCTCGAAACCGAAAATCCGATTCTAAATGTCTGAAAAAATCGGATTAATTTTGCGAGTGTATAACATGAAAATTGCGGAAGCAACGAACCCTTTTCTGATGAAATCTGACCCTTCATCGGGGTTCCGCTAAAATATCTGGAAATAACAGTTAACCAATCGGTTACCGCAAAATCGCGAGCCAACTGACAGTCGCCGATACATTGACAATCAGAACGGATAGCTGAAAAATTACGGAAACATTATTACAAAAAGACCCTGTTGATTCCTGATATTTTGATATATAAATCTCAGCCGGCGGCGCCTCGGTATTGAATGTGGCCGCTCATAGCTGGAATGGCCAAGCCTATCACACAATCACATCAGGTTTGAGGTTTCAGGTTTGATATTGCGGGTACTAGACGCCTTTCGGCCCCGGGGGGCCACCTGGTCGGGCCAGGTGATATCCTCCCCACCGGGTCCTAGTGGGGGGCCCTCCAAGACGCACCTCCTGCCTGGTGGCGGAGTCCCCCGGGTTCACAGAGCTCGGAGCCCCGTCCTTCCCCGGCGTCCCCGTTTCGCCACTCCCCGGTCAGTGCATCAATTCGCAGCCGTGGCTGCGGGCGCTTACCCACTGCGTCGCCCCCCCTAATGCGTGGTCGCCCGGGGCGCCGGCGCCGCCGGGCCCGTGCTACTGGCTTGTCACCAGTGGGACCCCCTTGGGCTGGCGCGGAGGCTGCCTAGCCTAGGGGTTGGGGCGTGGTGCTGTGCGCCACTACTGCCTTGGCGGGCGCAGTGCCCCGTCTGTGTGTGCGCGGCGCTCGCGGCCGGTTCGGGGGGGTTCGGGCCGGCACCTGGCGTCGTGTCTCTTTCGTTTCCCCCTCCCCGCCCCGCGTGTTCCGCGCTGCGTGTGGCGGGCCGTCCCGTCCGGGTGTCCCTTACTCTCGCTCGCTGGTACGCCATTCCATGCGGTCTGTGTGTTCCGCGCGCTCGGTCCGGTTGCCCTTCCGGTAGTCCCCGTGTGTCCCTTTCGTGTGTGTGCGCTCGCGCTCTCGCGGTGTCCGCTCCCCCCCCCGCTGGGTGGTGTGGCGCGCGCATCTCGCGTGGTCCTGGCACTGGGCGCTGGTAGGGCCGTTCCACGTGGTCCGTGCCCCTCCGCGTGTCCTGCCCCGGTCCCTTGCTCCGTCTGGCGTGCTTGGGGGGGGGCGGTCCGGTCCCGGTTCCCCCCTACTTGGCTTGGGGTTGTGGGGGCGGCGGCAGGGCGTCCCCGGGGGGGTGCCTTCGACCGTTGCGTGGGGCGTCTGGGGTCTTGCGCTCCTCCTCCCCCGACTGCCCGTCCACTGGGTGGGCTGTCGGGGTCCGCGTTGTGGGCGCGGGCGTGCGGGTGTGGGGGCCCTGCTCTGTCCCTGTGGGGGCTGCGCGCCGCGGGGGGGGAGGGGGTGCGCCGTTTTCTCCGACTGTGCGGCCGGGGCGGGGCCTGTTGGGCGGGGGGTCGCTCTGCCTCTTTCCGTCCCTCTGCCTTCCCTGGGCAGGCAACAAAGCGGGCGTCACTGGCGTTGTGCTGTCCATGGGGGGCGTGGCCCCCCATACCACTCCGGTTCGTGCTCACCCGGCTTCTCTGGGTACGATCTGTGCGGCGTCCCGGTGCGCAGGCGTGGGCCCGCTTGTTCTTCGCGGCCCCCGTGTGAGCCGGCGGCTGGGGCGGGGGGGCGTGTCACACTCCGGCTCCCCTCTCGGGCGGGGGGGGCCCATCCCCCCTGCCTCGGGGGGTGGGGGCCGGGGCCCCCGCGGCTGGCGGGCCGGCGGGGGGGCGGGGGGGGGGTGTCGCGCCGCGGCCTCCCTGCTCTCGTTCCGGGCGGCGGCCTGCGGTACTCCTTGCTGGCCCTCTCCGTGTCGCCAGCGCGCTCCCTTCCGGCGCGCGCGTGCGGTCGGGGCTGAAGTGCCGCCCCGGGGTGGGGGGGGGTGAGGGGCGGCCCGTGGACCGCTCCCCCGGGGGCCCCAGCTGACCTGAACCCCCCCTCTGTCACCTCGGAGTGGGCTGTGGTTACGGGAGGGTCATGTGGGGCGCGGCCTCCTACCTGTTCCGTTGTGCGCATTGCTCCGGCACGCCGGTGTGGGTTCGCAGGAGCAGGTCCAGCCGCCGTTGCCCTTACCGCTTCGCCGTTCCTCTTGAGGGGGGGGGCGCCCCCCCGGCCCTGGGGGGGCGGAGGGCCGCGCCTGTGGCTCCCCAGCTGAGGTGGGTGCGGGGGGGGGGGGGGCGCCCCCCAGCCCGCTCTCGGGCCTGTGTGGGAGGGGGCGGGGGGGAGTGGGGGGGGCCCTTTGGTCCCCTGGCAATCCCTCCTGTCCGCCGGGGGGGGGGGCGGCATGGCAGTCCTTGCCCCGGGGGCCAGCGATCGGCCGGGGGGTCGCGCCCTTCCCCCGCCCCCCTCTACCGAGAGCCGGATTCTCGCGCAGGCCCTCGCTGGGGCCCCTCATCCCCCGGCCGTTGTCGCGCGGCGCTGGCCGTTCGGGGGTGGCCGTGAGGGTTAGCGGTCAGTGGTTAGCGGGCTGCGGGGCAGCAGGTTCCCCCCCGCGCTCGTTGTCTCCGCCCTCCCCCCCGCGGGAGGTGGCACGCTCTCATGCGTCGTGCCGTACCGTGGGGCCTGCCCGGGCTCGGGGCCTGGGTGGCGGTGCTACTGCCCGCGTAAACGGGGGGGCCCAGAGGGCACACCACCCGAGTGACCGCTCCGTTTCTGAGAGGGAGGGAGGGGGGGGGGACTGGGGGGGGCCCTCTGGTCCCCTGGCGCCGCCCTCCGACGGCCGAGGGGGGGCGGCATGGCGGTCCCGGCCCCAGGGGCCAGCCATTGGCTGGGGGGTCGCACCCTTCCCCCACCCCCCTCTACCTAGAGCCGGACCCTCGTGCAGGCCCTCGCTGGGGCCCCTTGTCCCCCCCGCCGTCGTCGCGCGGCGCTGGCTGGCTGGGGGCGGCCGTGAGGGTTAGCGGTCAGCGGTTAGCGGGCTGCGGGGCAGTAGGATCCCCCCCGCGCTCGTTGTCTCTGCCCTCCCTCCCGCTGGAGGTGGCGCGCGCTCCTTCGTCACGCCGTACTGTGGGGGGGGCGTGGGTCGGGGGGCCCAGCCCCCCCCTCCAACTCTCCCGTACCCGCCGTCTGGGCCTTCACCTGCGCCGCCGCTTGTGTGGGGGCTGGGGCTGCGGCGGCGGCGGGTTGTGCCGGCGGTAGCGCCAGTGGGCGAGGGCGCTGCGCAAAGCCCGAGGGAGCCAGTTGTTGGCGTCCGCATCTGTGATGCGGAGCACCGCTCCCCCTTCCAGGAAGGCCGGCCACGTCGGCTCCCTGTTGGGCCACGCCGCCCGGATCACTGACCTGAGGACCCTCTCATGGTCCTCAGGGGCTGCCCACCCCCCCGGGGGTACCTCTTGGTTTCCTCCGTCCCTCTGGAGGAGCACGGCATCGAAGGGCCGGTTCCTCGACCTCTTGGCCGGTCCCGTACACCTCCCCCACCAGGGGGAGGGTCTCCTCCTCCAGAGGGTCCAGGACCGCGCCCCAGTCCCGGTCCCATGGCCGGCCCTCCTCCGCCCCCCGTGCCGGCCCCCCTCGCTGCTCCTGCGCCTGCGGCGCCGATGCCGCGCCCCGTCCCCCCTCCGCCGAGGCCCTCGGCGCCGGCTCCGCCCTCGGCGCGGGGGGGGCTTGATGGTGCTGGTGTCGTGGGGGTTGGGGGGGGACGAGCTCGCCGGCGTCAGGGTCGATGTTGTAGAGGTGGTGGTGGTGGTGGTGGTGGTGGTGGTGGGTGTGGTGTGCCGGCATCTGTTGGATGCCGGGGGGGATGCACCTCACCGGCTGCACGTCCGGCTGCGGGGGCGCCCCGCCCTCTGCCCCCCTCCCTTCGTCCCGTCCTCCCCTGTGGGCTCCCATGCCCCGTCCCGCCTGTCCCTTGGGGCCCGCGGCGCCCTTGCCCTTGCCCTTGGGCCCCTTTCCAACCCCCTGCCCGTGTCGCGGGTCCCGCCTCCCGTCCCCCACGCCCTGGCCCGCTCGCTCTCCCACGTCCCCTCGCCCTGCCCCCTGCACCCGGGCTCCCTGCCCGCGCCCCTGCGCGCCCTTCCCGTGCCCTGGCCCCTTCCCGGCCCCCTGCCCCGAGTCGGGCCGTCCGCTGCCTGCGCTCTGCTCCCCCCCGCTGCTGCGCCCTTCCTGGACCACTCGCCGGGCGTCCGGCTGCCTTTGCAGCTGCGGCAGCGTGACGCCCGGCGGCGAGCGCTCGCGCGTCGGGGGGCGGACGTGCCGCTCCCGCCCCGGGGGGAAGGGCTTGGGGGGGAACGGCTTGGGGGGGCTGGTGTGGGTGTGGGTGGGGTTGGCGTGGGCGCGGTACTTCGCGCTCTCCCTGCCCACTGCTGCTGCTGCGGCGGCCGCCGGCGAGGCGTCCGTGGCCCGTGCGGGGTTCTTCCCCCGCTTGCGCGGCGTGCTGGGGGTCGCGGCGGTGTCGCGGCCCGCCGGGGTCGCGGCCGCAGCCCCTCGCGCGCCCTCCTCGCTCTCCTTCGCTGCCGTGGCGGCCGCCGACGAGGCGCCCGTGGCTCTGCGGGGTCCGCCCCCCGCTTTCGCGGCGTGCTGGGGGCCGCGGCGTGGTCGGCCGGGGCGGTGGTGCGGCCCGCCGGGGCCGCGGTCGCAACCCCTCTCACGCCCTCCTCGTTCTCCTCTGCTGCCGCGGCGGCCGCCGGCGAGGCGCCCGCGGCCCGTGCGGGGCCCGTCCCGCGCGTTCGCGGCGCGCTGGAGGTCGCGGCGCGGCCGGCCGAGGTGGTGTCGCGGCCCGCCGGGGTCGCGGCCGCAGCCCCTCGCGCGCCCTCCCCGCTCTCCTTCGCTGCCGTGGCGGCCGCCGACGAGGCGCCCGTGGCCCGTGCGGGGTCCTTGCTCTCCTCTGCGGCTGCGGCAGCCTTCGGCGATGCGCCCGGTTCCTGCGCCGGGGCTGCCCCCCGTGTCGGCGGCGTGCCGGGGGCCGCGGTCGAGGCCGCAGCGTGGCTCGCTGCGGTCTCCGCTTCCTGCGCGTCCGGGCAGGGGGGGGGCGGCGGGGCTGGCTGCTTGGGCGGCGGGGGCGGTCGTCTCGGCCGGCCCAGGCTCCCGGGCCGGCGGCGGCGGCCCGACCAGCTCCGCCGCCTCCGCCAGCCTCCGCTCCTCGCGCTCCGCGAGGGTCTCCCCCGTCCACTCCGGGGAGGAGACGGGGGAGCGGGAGCGGGACCGGCGGTGGTGGCGGTCGTCCCGCTGGGGGGACCCATCGGAGTCTGCCATCACTGTTACCCTGGTAGGCATGCGTGGTGGCAGGCGCGCCCTTCCCAGTACCTCCTGGTGCATCAGTGCCGTGCCGTGGGCAGTGCCGTGTGGTGCTCTGCGGGGGGGAGGGGGGGAGGGGGTGGGGGGCCGGCTGTGGCGTCAGCCCTGCACGGCCCGCGGCCTGCGGCCATCCAGCGGCATTGGGAGGGGAGGCAGGGGAAGCCACGCGGCCCACGCGTCGCGCCACAGCTCCCAGTCTGGGGCGGGGCCCAGGGCCCTGGGCCCCCGGGGGTCGTCGAGCGGTGTCGGGGGCAGCCGCACCAGGTGGACCCCCGTAACGGCGGTGACCTCCTGTGTTCGCAGGAAGGTGTGTACTCCGTCCCGCGTCGCGGGCGCCGGGAGGGGGGGGCGGGGTACGGGTGTTGCCCCATAGAGGTGGGTGGGGGTGATCCCCAGGATCCGCCCCGGGTCCCCGCGGGTCGCGACGACGAGGAGGAGCAGGGGGGTGCCAGGGCACTCCTGCCAGAGGACCTGCCCCCTGTGGTGGGCACCCCTGGTCCTGGAGAGGGGGCAGGACAGGTCTGGGTTAGCCCAGCCGCGGGGCGCGTGCGTCGCCGGCGGGAGGGCGGGGCACCAAGTGGGCTCCCTGGGGAACGCCTCGTAGACGACCGCGTACGGGGGGGTAGGCCTGGTGCCGTCGTACACCGGGTTGGTCGGCCGGGGGCGGGCGGACGCCTCGTCCGCGCCTTCCACGAACACCGTGACCTCGCGCACCTCCAGGTCCTCGTCCGGCGGGTGTAGAAGGTGGAGCGCCGCATCCAGCTCGGACACTCCTCCCGGGTACGTGGCCCGCGCCTGGTTCAGGTACGGGGCCGCGTCCCCGGGGTAGCGCGTCCTGAGGGCGTGCAGCAGGGCTGGGGCGCTACTGCGGAGGGACATGGCAGACCCTGCTCCCGTCAGCCGCACAGTGTCCCCCATGGACAGGGGCCGGCCCGACCGATTGGACTCGCGCCACTCCATCCAGTGCCCGTAGAGGGCCGCCTCCGGGCTGATGAGCCCCGGCCGGACGGCGTTCACGATCCGGTGCATTGCCGGGAGCAGCGTAGGGGCCCCCGCTCCGTTCAGGGCGCGGACGGCCGGGAGGGCGGTCTCGTGGAGGAAAGCCCTCGCACTGCCCTCCAGGTCACACCGTGCGGCAGCGTGCGCTTCGTGTGCCTCCGCCACCGCGTCCGCCACCAGGCCCCGGACGGCCGCCTCCTGCGCTCTGCGGCGGGCCCTGGTGTGCCCCGGCCCATCCCCCCGTGGGCGTGGCATGGTGCTGCGGGCTCTGCAAATGGCGGCGGCGGGTAGGGGTTAGGGGGCGAACACGTGCGACAGGTGCGCAACTGATGTGGCGTCCCGCAGGTGCACGTGGATCCACAGAAGGGCAGCGCCCGCGGGGCCCGCTTGTTCGTGCGAGCGGGTGTGTGCCCCCTCGATGCGCCGGCGCAAGGCCTCCTCCTCTGTGCGCCTGCGCGGGCCTGCGGGAGGTTCGGGCCAGGGGCACGCGGCTACCTGGGCGCACCGCGCGCACCTGTTGGCGCCTGTCGACGCTGCGGACGACACCGTGTCACATTCTCCGCAGAGTCGGCAGGTGTGTGGGAGGTGGGAGGGCCGCGACCAAGGGTCGAGATGGCGGAGCCAGAGGTCGTCTCACCTCTGTCGGAGGGGGTCCCGGATCTCCAGCAGGCGGGCGCGGACGCGGCGCCGGTAGTCCTTGCCAAGCGTCTTCCGCTGGACCTCCTGCCACGTGTCGTGGGGGAGGATCCCGTGGTCGTGGAAGGCGGCGATGAGGTCGTCCCACGCCAGGCGGGGCTGCCTCTGGGGGGGGCTCGCCATGTACACGTGGCGCCCGGTGAGGTGGGGCGTCAGCGCATCCCATTGGCACCCGTTCGCGGTGTCTCTGTGGAGGAGGGCCAGCAGGGTGCCGTCCGCGACTGCCTCCCACCCCACTCGCAGCCCTTCGCAGCCGTCTAGCTCCTGGCGCAGCGCGGCTGCAATGCCGGTGGGGAGCATGAGGAGCAAGGGCCCCTGGGTGTCGCCCAGCCGGGACAGGGCGTCGTCGTATACCGGCCCCCCAGCTTTGAAGTGCGCCACGGTGAGTTGGGTGGCCCCGTCCTCTGGGGGGTGCCACCGGACGGTGGCCGCAGCGTGTCCCCACGTGCGTCTCTTTGTAGCCCGGAGCACGTTGGCGGCGTGAAGGACGATGCGAGGCGGGACGGGTGTCCTGACGACTGAGGACACGTCCCCAGTCCATCCCGTTTGCGGCCCCGGGGCCGCCTGCAGCCATTCCCCCGTCGCCGCGTCCCACGGGTGGTCAGGCCCCGCCCCGCGGATCATGGTGGGTCTCGGCCGGGTGTCCGGCCCCCACCACCGGAGCGGGATGGCGGCGTATCGTTGCGCAGGGGTCTCCGGGGCGCGCGTGGCGGCGCACCACCGGCTCCACTCCCGCGCCCACTCCTCCCCCACAATGCGCGCCTCCCATGCGGTCATGGAGCCGCGCCCGATGATCCACGGTGGGAAGAGGGCGTCTTGTAGGTGCCTCGAGAACCCCCCCGGCAGGTCCTGGTACGGGTGGGGGCTCTCTTGGGGCGGGCACTCCAGAGTGCCATTCACAACACGGAGGGAGGCTACGAAGTCCTTGTCAGGGCGCGGGGGAGGGGGAGTGTGGTTGCCCTCCGCCGCAGTGAGCCACCGGTGTGCCCGGGCCGCCGCGCTCTGGGGCTCGCGGAGGAGTTGCTCCAGCCGGTGGTTGCGAAGCTCCCACGCGAAGTCCCCCAGCCGGAGCATGTGGTGGAGGAAATCGTCCACCGAGGTCCCTCCCGGCGGGTCGTATCGGGTTATGGCGCCGAGCTGCGCCTCCGCGTCCTCGGGCACCAGTCCGGAGCAGAACACCTCCGTCCACGTGGCGCCTGCGGAGCGCCACGAGGCCAGCCACAGGGCCTTGTCCCCAGGTGGGAGGTGGCGGGCCGCCTCCTGTACCGCCTGGCGGTAGTGGGGCCAGAGGAGCCGTGAGTGGGTGCATCCCATGTGCATGTGCACGGGGGTCTCCTCCGGGCCGCCGCAGAAAAGGCACGGTTGTGGGACGATGGCGACGCCGGGAAGGCGCTCCTTCCGGACGCGGAGCCTGCGCTGCACCGGCATGTGGCCGTCTCGGGCCCGCAGCGCCCGGCGGTTGGTGGCCGCCGCGGTGAGGTCCCGGGCGTGGACGTAGGCCGTGGCGTGGGACGCGCCCAAAGGTGTGTGTCTCCGGTGCGTCAGCGCATGGTCCGTCTGCGCCCGTTGCGCGACCTCGCCGAGCACCCGCATCGTGGGGGGCCGTAGATCGAGATGGCAGTCACGGCCGGCGACAATGAGTTGGGCGTGGCCAGGGTCCGGGGGCGTGTTCTGCAGGACGGTGTCCTGGGACGCCGCCCAGTCCGCCTTGTGCAGTAGGGCGTCACTGTGGTGCGAGGTGGCTCGGACGTACCAGAACGGGTGCCCGGCGTGTTGCCCTCGCGCGCACAGGCCGTCCCGGAACCACCTCAGAGGCATCTGGTTGACCACCTTCGCTGCGCCCGCGGGGACTCCCGTGGTTCGTTCGCGATCTGCGTGCCGCAGGAGGTGGAGGATGACTTCGGCGTCCACCGTGTGGACCCATGGTCTGTGGGCACTGTATTGTAGGGGGAGGGAGGCGGCCACCCCCTCCCCGTCGGGCACCGTGCCCGAGATGGCCACCGCCCACGTGCGGCGGTGAGGTTGGCGGCGAGAGCGACGCTGGTGGCGTGTTTGCAGGGTCCGCCCCCGGACGCGTCAGAGGAGGTGTGTCCCCAGGCCTCCGGGATCCAGTAGTATCCGGTGGGGCTGAGCCACCCCGCGTTGAGGTCGGCGGAGTGCCACCGGACGTCGGGGTGGCTGGGGGTCAGTTGGTCCACGCTCAGCGCCCTGGTGTCGCCTGGGCTGATCGCCGGGTGGTCGTGCAGCCGGATCTCCGCTTTGGCGACCGTGCTTGCCCAGGACAGTAGCGCCGTCACATGTTCCTTGAGCCACGCCGGGCCCCCGCGCTGGTGCACCACCAGGTGTCCCGTGTCCTCCGGCTGGTCCTCCAGCGCGTGTACCGCCATGTGTGGGTCGTGCGGCACCCCCGTAGCCACCAGTAGGGCGGTGCCACGGGGGAGGCCATGGGGTTCGGGCTGGCCTGCCCCCACTTGCACTATTACCCACTCGGCCCGGAGCTGCGCTTGCCCGGTCGCTTGGGTGCATTGGTCGTCCGTGGTCACCAACCACAACGGCGTCGGCGCGTGGGGCCGGGGGCGCAAGGGCTCTGGCCACGCCACGTCCGCGTTAGGCTCTTGGTGCTCGCTTTCCGCGAGTACGTCGCGGAGGATGTACATGAGGGCTGCTGGCGGGTGGTACGCCGCCCCCCGCGTGGGGGGGGATAGGCCGTCCCGGCGGCGGTAGCCCCCGACGTGGAGGTGCAGGCCGTCCGGGGTCAGCGGTGGGCCGGTGTGGGCGTCCTGCTTACCCCTGGTGGGGTGCACGAGTCTCAGGCGGGGGTCCCGTGTGCCGGTGGTGTGGAAGAGGTGGGCCAGGGCGTCGCGCCACCCGGGGTGGTTGGTGGGCTCCTGCTCACGGCGGCAATAGTGGAGGTGTTCATCGGCGCATTGGTTGAGGCACTCCCGCACCGCCGTCGGCCACGGATCGTCGTTGTCGGGGAAGGGGTGGCGTGGCCCGTGGTGCCCATGCCACGGCGTTGTGTGTGGCACCGTCAGGCGGCACGTGTCGCGGTGTCGCAGCTTGGCGGTGCGCAGCGTGACGATGTTGCCCGGCGGGGACTGTAGTTGGACATGGGCCGCCCTGGGGCACGCGATGGGGTTGTACATCCCCACTCCCAGGGCGGCCAGGGCCCGGGGTATGCGGTGGACCCAGTCGCCTCCCGCCAAAGTTGCGAACTCCGGGACGGGGTAGTGCACCTCGGGACATATTCCGTGCGCGCCGGCTATCTCCCAGAACATCTTGGTGACCTCGGCGCGCACGGAGGTTGCGCGGTGGTGGACGAGTGTACCCACGAGGGCCACCGCTGCCTGCTGGCACCGCGTGGGCACCCGTGTGAGCCCCAGGGTCCGGTCATCCTGCAGGCTGTCCCGCGAGGCGTCGAAGGCGTACCGCGCCCTGTCCTTCGCGACCTGGACCGTGATGTGGTCCAGGTGGCGTGCAGTGTCGGAGTCGTCGGCGATGAAAGGGGCGACGTACTGCGTCACCCCCCCTAGGATCGCCAGGATGACGTCCTGCACCACTTTCGGTGGCGCGAGGGTGTTAAGGCACCAGTGGTGCACCGCCGCCAGGCGTAGCTGGTGCTTGCGCTGCAGGGAGAACTCCCCGTCCGGCTGCAGCTGGAGTCCCAGGTAGGGGACGGAGTCCGCCGCTGGTACCCAGTGCCACGGGTTTTCCTGGTGGGGGCAGAGGCGCAGCTGCAGGCCCGAGACCCCCTCCGTGGTGGCCATGGCGCACTTGCGGGGGTTGAGCTCCATGCCCATCATCCCCAGGTACGCGGCCACCGCCTCCACGCCCTCGACGAAGTGCTGCAGCGTGTGGGCCACCACCAGCAGGTCGTCGATATAGGCCTGGATGAGGCCGTGCTCGGCCCCTCCCGGCGGGCGCAGGCGGTGCCCCTGTGCCCTGAGCAGGGGCTCCAGGAGGAGCGCGTACAGCAGGGGGCTCTCGGGGTTGCCCTGCCGGACGCCGCGTAGCATGTAGACGGGCTGCGTTAGCCCGTGTGCTGTGACGATGCGCAGCCTGGCGCACGTGTGGAGGAAGAGCAGGAGGTCGATGACGTCCGGCGGCACGGAGAGGTGGCGCAGGATGAGGTGGAGGGCGCCGTGTGGGGCGGTGTCGAAGGCCTTGCGGGCGTCAAAGGAGAGGACGTAGTTGGGCCTTCCCCGCTGGAGCTGCCGCTGCGCCATGAACAGCGGGGGGCCTGTGTTGGAGCCAGGGAGGGCCCCCTGCTGCCAGTCGCTGACCACTCCGTGCCGTGTGAGCACTTCCGTGATGCGCTGGGTGAGGGGGCCCGTGAGCAGCTTCATGTCCAGCTGGCCCAGGGCTATGGGCCTGTAGTCGTCCAGTCTGGCAGAGCCCGGTACCTTGGGGCTGAGCCAGATGTGCGCGTCCCTCCAGTGCATCAGCGGCGGGGCGCCGCGGAGGATGGCCCGGTAGAAATGGACCAGGAGCCACTGTACGGGTGCTGGGAGGGCCCTGATGAAACGGGCCTCCACGTGGTTAGGACCTGGGGCCTTGCCATCGGCCTTGTCCAAGGCGGACTTCAGGTCCTGCATGGAGTACTGCTGGACCTGTGTCCAAGCCCCCTCAGGGACCCGGGGGACGTGGCGGCCGAGGACTGCCTGGAAGCCCGGGAGGTCCACCGGGCGTTTGTCATACAGTTCTCGCCAGAAGGCGCGAACTGCGAACATCACATCGTGGGCCTCCGTGACGAGCGTTTGGGTGTTGGGAACCCGCACGTTCCAGAGGCCTGACGGGCCTGGGGCCTCTACCTCTATGGCTCCCCGCACGGCTTTCCATCGCTGGGCGATGTCGGGGGCGTGGCGGCGCCGGAAGTCCTTGATGGCGCGCTTGCGGTCTGCCGCCAGGAGGGCGCGGAGCTGGCGAATGTCCTCCTCGAGGGCGGCTGCTTGCCTCTCCAGCTCCTCCTGTAGCTGGCCCTGCGTGGTCGGCCGGAACCCGGGCGACACACCCTGCAGCTCCTCCGTGAGCCGGAGCGCCGCCTCGGACCGGATGCCATGCCTGGCCGCGTCCGCCTGGTACGCTGCCGGCGCGCGCGCTGCCAGGGTGTCATAGCGGAGGACCGCTGCCTGGAGCTGCTTTCCGCTCTCCGGGAGGTCCCCCTCCGCCGGGTCCGTTCCCGCCGGAGACATTTGCCGGCGTCCCACCACGCGCGCCAGGGCGTCATGCGTCGCGTGGAGGTGTTCGAACACCTTGTCCACCGCGGCCGCGGGCATGGACCCGTAGTCGTGCTGCTCTGCGGGACCCAGCCAGGGCGCCAGGGAGGGTTCATCCTGCGCGGCGGTGACCGCCGCCCACAGGCAGTGGTGGACGGGCGCGGCCTCGGCGTCGTACGGGAGGCGGCGGCCCTCCGTGTGGCTGTAGGGGGTGGGCATCGCCGCGCGCCCCGCTGCGCTGAGGACACCCGGCAGGGCCAGGCGGACCGGGAGGTGGTCCGAGCCGACCACCTGGGGGTGTGCCATGCCGCGAGCCCAGACGCTTTCCCGCGGGGACCACGGCAGGAGGGGCTCGTTGACCAGGAAGGTGTCCACCCTGTGCCGGGACGGGTGGAGCGTGGGGGTCATGTCCTCCTCGCCGCCTGCCGCGGCCCTTCGGAAACCGCAGGCCTCCCAGCGCGCTCGGAAATGCTCCGTGGCCGGGTTGGCGGGGACATCCATGTGGATGTTGGTGTCGCCAGCGATGACCACCGGGTGCCTCCCGCCGAGGCTGCGTGCCGTGGCATACATTTGTATGTCGGCCCAGAACGCCGCCCGTCCCGCCCACGGGGAGCAGCCTGCTTGCGGCCCGTGGACGTTGATGAGGGTGAGGCCTCCCCCGTCCGTGCGGATCTCCAGGGCCGCGGCCTTCCTGGGGACAATTTCCGTGAAGCTGAGCACCTCGTGCTCCGCCACGTACTTGCTGCTGACCGCGGTGAGGAGGCCCCCCCCTCTCGAGGTGGAGGTGGCTCCCGTCTCCGCCAGCCGGCTGCTGAAGAAGGCGGTGTACCCCTTGTCCCGGAGCGTCGCGGCCACGTGCATCTCCTGCGCCCTGGTGGCGATCCCCGTTTCCTGGAGCATGATGGCAAAGCCCCCCTCCTGGGGCAGCATGCCGCTGATGAGGTGCTCCTTGTCGGTGCAGGCCGCCGGCCCCCGGCGCCGCCGGAGTGTGTCCCGGAGGGACCGGTCTGGCGGCACGAGGCCATTGCGCAGGTTCCACGAGAGGAGCCACAGGGCGTCGCCCGTCATGTCTTCCTGGAGTCAGCTATCCCGCATCGGCATCGCCGCCGGGTTCGCCGGCGCAGCCAGGGCATCTGGGTGCGCCGCATCCGCTGAGCCCGTTCCCAGCGGGGCCCACAGGGGGGCCCGGGGGACCGGGGGAGCCAGGGGGGCCAGGGGGGCTAGCCCCGCGGGGATGGACATGGACCCTGGTGGGGTCGCACCGCCGGCCCCCGGGGCCGCTCTGGGTGCCCCCTCATCTCCATCTGCGTCCCGACAGAGGTGCGCCAGAGCAACCCACGATCCCTTTGCACACTAACAAAATGCAATATATGTACAAAGCACAAATTGCGAAGCATGCTAACATGCAAAACCCCTCGAATCGTGTCGGCGCCAAAGAGAGCCATCAACCAGCAACCGCCACAAACAATACACGCTAATGCGGAACCCTCGTCGTCGGCTACACAAAGAATCAAACCGCTTGAAAAACGCGTCCAATGGCACAAAGATATGGCATTAACATGCACACAAGCAGTTGACCTAAAATTAAATGTAGAACGAGCATCAACGGTCAAATATTCGAAAAAAGCGTATCAATGCACCTGGATGGTCAGCCGGCATCAAGAACAACTCGACGATGACGGTCGACGACTCTTAAACCCTCGGATCAGAAAAACTCGACCTTTCTGACCACCAACAGTTCAGTACTAATAATTAAGTTCTGAAACTTATTTCTACTGCACTGGCACCGTCAAAAGGAACGTCAACAAAATCGTCTGAAACACCATTCCAAACATCGCGATATGTCGCCTGTGATAGCGACAGCGATCGGCGGCGACCGGCAGCTCATGCCAAGGCAATTTACCCTCAGTTTCCCGAATCCCTGCAGTCCTGTCAAGAAAGAAATCAAATTTGGCAACTTTCTAAACTCCTGAACTGAGATTCTGAAGCACTGTCCACCCTGGATCCCAGTACAGCCTGAAATGCATACCTATGCACAACCCTGCCCTGTTCTATGCTTTTACACCCCCCTCCCTGACTCAGAGCTACCCCAGCAAACACCAGGTAGCCCTGACAATGCCAGAACGACAAAAGCATTAGGACAGCGGCTCACGTCCAACTGGAATCCATGCGGCCTCACTCAGCAGTACCCGCCGCGGAACTCAGAGCACCTAAGCGAGACAGAAGCACATACAACAGGGAAAACCACCACAGACACAGCAGACACAACAGGGTGGGTGGGCGGGGCAAAACTCAGACCAGGTGGTCCGTGCTTTGCTTTTACACCCCCCTCCCTAGCCCAAACAGCCCTGCCTGAAACTTCTGCAGGGGTGAGTTGGCGAGAAAAAACCAAAAAGCAAAGCCCACGTCTGCTGAACACCCCCCTCCCTAGCCTGGAGCACCTGGCCTGAATTACAGGCCTCCTGGCGAGAAACCAACACCTACGGTAGACATGTGGGCGGCAATACACATTAAACAGCAGCAAAAACAACACAAGGAGAGAGGGGACAAGGAGGGGAGACCACGCTGCACTGCTGGGGCCCACTGGAGTGGCCTCCCACGCCATGGGGAAAAAATAGAGACCCACAAACCATGACGCGGCCAGGCTGCCAACGGCTGGTAAAAAAATAGACGTGAAACCCGACATGCAGCACAACATAAAAAATCAGGATATGGACAGTAGCCATGTCCCTGATGTCAATCAAGAAAGGGATAAGGGGATGGCCCACCAAGAAGGGGGGGGGGGGGGGCTCACTTCAGATCTGACAGTTTCAGATCCAGCCTGTGACCCTTATTGTACTTCAGCCACTCCTCCTGGATATCATGGAGGAAGGAAGTGGCCGGCTGCCACTCGGGCTGAGGGTAGCCACGGTACTTAACATACCACCACAGCTTACGATTGGCACCTGAACCCCGAGTCTCATGCTTGAGGACCCTGTCAACAATATAATCCTCAGTCTCCACAAGGCCCTCCCTCTCAGAAAAATAATGCAGGGGTGCCCGCGTACCATCCCTGTACGGCACGTAGGGCTTAAGCCTGTCAATGGGCAACACCTGTTCGAGTCCATTGTAATTCACTCTACAGGTGGACTCAGACAAGCGTTGCAGCACCTCAGCAGGTCCCTGCCACAAACGGGCTAGCTTGGGGTAAACAGGGGGCGATTCAACCCTGTTCCTAACCCACACCCTGTCCCCAGGCCTGAAAAATTGCGGAGGATGTTCCTGCAAAAACCTTTTGTATTCACGTTCGTGAATGGCCTGCAGCTTACCTCTGACTGCATCCCTCTCCTGCACAAGGCGCCTGAAGAAGGCGCCTGCATCCTTGCAACCCTCCTCATCTACATATGGGGGACAATCTCCCCAGCCAATAGGCTCCCTACCAAAGACCAACCGGTGCGGTGAGTAGGGATGCACCGCTCCCGGCAGATCGTTCAATCCCCACAAGGCAAGGGGTAGACTGGTAATCCAGTTACTATGCTTACCCTTGCCTCGTTGCTCTAAAAACTGACGCAACGAGCAAATCACAGACTGGACAGCCCGTTCTGCCCGTCCGTTGGACTGTGGACGGTATGGAACTGTCTTATGATACTCCGCCCCCGCCAGAGAACACAGCGTAGATATAAAGTCATTACTGATGATACTCTGGTTATCAGAGTAAAGAGATTGGGGCATACCCATAAAAAAAACACAGCGATCCAGAAATAACTGGGCCGCCTTGCGGGTATCCAGACCCTTCTGCTGACAGGGTATGGCGAGAATATACCCTGTCAGGCGACAAACGATTACAAAAACATAGTCAAAAAACTCGCCCGTAGTTTCATGCTTACAGCGGGGGAGGGAGAAAAAATCCATGCTGACCGAAGAGAAAGGATACTGAGGGATGGGGGCTGGATGGCAGGTGTCAGGGTGACGACCCCGTCGCGCCTTGGTGGTACTGCACACAGGGCAGGAGGCGAGCAGCTGCCCAATATGACGCTCCAGTGCAGCATCACTGGAAAATTTGGGGTCCAAACAAACAAATTTACGCTTGAACACTTCAACTGACTTCTTCACCCCAGGATGGGAGTAACTATGTACAGCAAGTACCACCTGATCCAACAACTTCACAGGAACCACGATGCGCTGATCTTTCCTGAGCTTCCCCATAGACCAAACAAAACCATGTGCCACCGTGTTGGCAATGGCGTCATCCAACACCCCAGAATCTGAAGACCGACTGTCAGCCCTATAATGGGGCTCCCAGTCTTCATACAATATTTTCACTGCAGGGGGTATTTTAACCTTAGTCAGCCCAGCAATCAGAGCGTGGGCTCCTCTGGAGTAATCCTGCCTGAGCAACTGTTTCCTGAGCTGTTGCCTGGCCTGAATTCTGCACACCACCCTGGGCCTGACTGAAGACTTGTATACCTCCTGACCCTCATCAGTGAAATGCAGCCCGTCATCGACACCCAGCGTGAGCAGGGACTCGATATCCGCATCAGAGGGACCGACGGAGCCCTCATCCTCACTAACTTCGTTGAAATCTGAGAAGGGAGGCAAAGAGGAGGTGGCAACACGACATACACCAAGTTCAGGGGAGCTAGGAGCACATTCAGGGGGGGCTGAGCGCAAAAACATGGAAAAAGCAGCAACAGTGGCCAGTAAGATGGCGGAAAAGGAGAGAAAGGCATGCATCGAGGCCCATAAGGCACGCGTGTACAGAAAATTCAAGTACAGAAGCCTGTCAGTCCTGAACTGGCGCACAACCTGAGAAACACTGGCTCTAGGCTCACTTTCAGACTGATGCGCCAAAAATTGTTCTTCCCTCTCAAGCAATTCCCTCTCTTGACGCTGGACCCACTCCAGATCGGACTCCGACCCATGGAAGGTGGAATCCTCAGCCAACCCAGCTGGATACGCCCAGCGGCTCAGACCATCAGCGACCTGATTGTCTGGCCCGGGCTTATAAACCACTACAATGTTGTAGCGGCTTAAAAATTCGTGCCAGCGTCCTCGGCGCCCAAGAGGCCCGCTCACAGTACAAAGATCTTCTTTGTACCATGATTCTAGGGACTTATGGTCACTAAAAATGGTGACTTTCCTGCCCGAAATCCAGCTTTTAAACTTCAGGAGACAAGAGACAATTGCATAAGTCTCTTGCTCCCGAACAGACCACCCCCGTTGTCCCTGGCCGAGCTTACCCTCAAGCTTCCGGCTGAAAAAAGCACACGGCACCCACTCCCCATCTGGGGTCTTCTGCTCTAAAACTGCCCCGATGCCGTATGTACAGGCATCCAAATGAATTGCGTACTCCCCCTCAGGACTAGGAATATACAACTCACATGTGGTGCAGATCGCCTGTTTTATCTTCCCAAAATTGGCCCTCATTTCAGGAGTCCAATTGATGAAATTGTCCTCCTTGGCGATCTTACACCGGCCCTTCTGACCCTGCACCTTGGTAGCATGTTTATATTTCCCCTGGAGGCTCTCCATCAGTGGGGCTGCCAGATCGGCATAGTTTTGGATATAGATGCTATACCATTTCACCAGCCCCAAGAACCCCTTCATTTGTTTTGGGGTCTGGATCATCTTTACCGTCCAATTTCGAATAGCATCGACTTTCGACGGGGCTGGCGAACGTTTACCATCATGTAAAATGTGGCCACAGTACTTGACCTTGGTCATGAACATGTGGCATTTTTCAAAACGTACCTTGAGATGACATTTCTCAAGAGTTTCAAACAGTGCAATAACCTGATCAAAGTGGGCCTGTAACATGGCCTCGTAGTCCAACTCTCGGCCATCAGACTTATAAACAGCTCTAGTGCCAGAGAGCAAATCGTCAATATAGGGCATAGTGCCAGGCTGCAGGTGTTTAGTGCAGTCTGACACCATTCTTTGGAAGGCCTGTGGGCCAACCTTGACGCCCATGGGGAGTACCTTCCACTCAAACACCCCCCAGGGAGTGCAGAAGGCAGTATACTGCCGACTGTCCTCACTGAGTGGTATTTGGTGGAAGCCATCCTCAAGGTCAAGCAGGGTCCACAGGCGGTTACCCTGTTGCCTGAGAAGCATGTCCTCGATCACCGGCAGTGGAAACTCATGCCCATGGAGCTGAGTATTCACATACCGGTAATCGATGACAAGCCTCCACTTGCCATTAGGCTTGGGCACGAGGAAGCCTCGGCTAACCCAGGGCGAATGGCTAGGCTGAATCCAGCCCTTCTTCAAAAAATCGTCCACTTTCGCCCTGAGTGCCTCCTCGCGCTCCCCGACAGCTCTGATGGCTTTATACGCCCTGGGGACTGCCCCTGGTATGGGCTGTAAGGTACAAATGCCCTCAGGACCACGTGCAGAAATATTTTTCGAAATTTCATCCCACGTGTTCCCGTCCTCCCGAAAGACTGTGTCCTTGAAACGTTCATATACCCACTGCCTATACCTTTCACTGCCGGGCATGACAGAATCGGCCTCAATCACAGCCCGCACGCATCTGTCGCGTGCAGGAAACACTTCTGGCGTGGGCTCAGCAACAGTTTGGGAGAAATGCAAGAACTTGGAAAACTGCTCATCATTGAGCTCAGAATGCAACTTGATCGTGTTGACCTGGGCATCCCAATGGCATATTCGCTGGGACGTCTCCTCAGCAGTGAATGACCTCTGGTTGACACTGTCAAGCTGAATTTCCTTCAATTCATGTTCTGAAGGGGGAGGAGAGAGTTTTACCTGATGATCTGGTGTCTGGACTTCACGCAGAAGCTCCTGGACCGCCCCGATCATTGAATCACCATCTGCAAGGATGGGAGTTGAATGGAGAATGGATGCAGGATCCACCACAGGATCAGGAAAAGAGAAATTCATCGCAGAAACACGCACAGAATTCTCCAAAAATTCAGAATCAGGAGGTTCAGGAGGAAGAGGTAAGAATCCATCCTTGGCCTGTTGGAGCACAGTGGCGCGCCACTTTTTTCTGGACATACCAACAGGTCTCCTGGCCTGGGGCTGATGCCACTGTCTTCGAATCTTTTTTTTCTTGTCTGTATGGGCGGAAGTCCAGCCCGTCTTATGCAGGCCGTCCTGGTGTTCTCCCAAGGAGTCAAATATAACAGCCCTGAATTTCAGTGGACCTTGTCGATGGGTTTTGCCCCATTCATCCACCAAAATCTTCTGACTGGCAGGAAAATCCCACCAGTCAATAGCAACTTCCCCCAGGGACCAGAACCATGGCTGTCCCTTTAACACAGGCACCAATGCGATGCCTCTACCCCCCTCCCAACGCACTTTCTCTACCATCCGATGGCAGTCACCAATCGGTGGCATCAAAAACAAAGATTCATGACCCCATGGGATGGCAAAACCACCGTTCACGTCCTTACCCCCTTTCGGCTGGTTAACCCATTTGCCGTTGTGTCTATAACACGACCCAGGTGCGGCAAAGGGAAAAACCGTGGGCTGAAATTGAGGGCCTGCCCACTGGAGCAGATGACCGTACCAATCGGTATGGATAGCATAACGACCGTTCCTAATCATGGAAGGGGATAACTCCTGGTTAGCTACTCCAGAAGCTTTATGCAAACCCCTGATTTGCCACCATTTCCGCCTCTTGGGACGAACAGTGGTCTTCACACGACCTATGGCGCCCACACGAGTCACTCCAACCGACGCAGATTTCGCTGGCTTATCCACACAGGCTGTTGCTACCGCGGCAGCAATACCCGAGGCCGTCTCCAAAGCGTCAACAGCCAGGTTCAGGCAGTGTTGTTTGTCTGCATGACCTGAAATTTCTTGACCGGACCTATCCCTGGAAAACCCAAAACGCCCCATGAACTCGTCAGGCGGTTGGGTATAACCCACTGAACCCTCATCTTCACTGTAGGGCTCACTGTGAGTATCACTGTCGTGTATATTATGTACAGGGCTGAAGTATTCCTTTTCTGCAGAAATTATCTGCGAAATCTGAGATCGGGACGTATCATTGTCCAGCTCAGGTGCTGTGGGGCCCGCTTCAGTACCTCAAATCCCTACAGATGGGGGTGACTGCAAACCAGGATCGGTTCGGAACCCTGAAATTGCCATCAGAGGAAGATATTCCCCACCAGAGCGCAGCGTTTCATATAAAATGAGCTCATGTCGCTCAAACAACGGCGTAATGCATCCTATGGTCGCGCTCTGAGGCGTGGGAGAATACATCAATATTGCTGCACTTATGCAAAAAATCGAATAAACCTTAAACGGTTTGAACAGTGGCCAGTCCACATGGGAAATGACCCGCATATTTGAAACGTCCTTCTGTGAATGTGACAGAACGGCGATGGATCTGGGGATTCTGTGATCTGAATGTTCTTTTGACTGATCCGCCAAATGCAATGCCGCACTGGAGGTACACAATGCCAACATACAAGACAACACAGGAAACACATGAGCAGGAGAGGAAGGAGATGGAGAAACCTGATGCTGAGGAATCTCCAGCACCATAGGCGGATCTGAGGGCACATCAGCATCTGGGCTGTGCAATGCAACCTGAGAAACAGGGTGAACGGCATCAGCAGTGGCACCCGAAAAGCAGGTGTGGTGTCCAACCGAATCAGAACCAGTATTCTGCACTTCAAAAATTGCATCGTGCGTTGCTAAATAATTAGCTGACGACTCTATCGAAGGTTTATTAACCTCACGCGACTGCACTCGTAGATGTGGCGCGGGTGCAGTGACGCCAGCAGTCAAACCAGCAGATATGTCTGCCTTACCCACGTCCTCTTCAAACATAAAACATGGGGGTTCTATATCAATATGGATGCCGTAGCGAGCAAAAAATGGGAATCCCAGGATACAGCGGGGGCCTACGTTGGCGATGTATATGGTAGCATCACGACATCTCGCCATGACGACCCCATCACGGCTCACAGGCACGAGGATGTCGCCTCCTACAACCTGCTTGCCCCCATCAAGGTGAGCCTGTCCCACTCCCATCAGATTGAATGGTACTGTGGCCGCTTCCCTCAGGAAGAGGGGTACCAATTCTTGACCTATCACCACCATACACTCACATCCTGTATCCCCTAACATGGAGCAACAGATAGGTGCTGAGTGGGGATCCTTATAGGGCAATATTGAACCTGGTACAATGACTCCAGTGGACTTATGCTCACTCATACCAGGACGAGGTTCTCACAAAAACTCCTCCTCATCACCACGCATGGTGACCTGCAAGAGATGACAGGGCATGTCATCCCAATTGGCCGCAAAATTCACCCACAACCGCGGATATTCAGTCGCCCGGGGTGCATCCAGTCCTCTCCGGCGACGCCCCTATCCTGACTTACCACCAGGAGATTTATACCCTGCAGGACGTAACTCAGGATGTGCCTCCCAGCAGTCTTCCAATTCATGAGTGGTCTTACCACCCTTTGGACAAGGCGGATACTCTCCAGTTTTGGACCCCCCCATGCCCTTGGTTGTTGGTGTATTTTTCAGCGCCTCAAGTATTTTCTGTCTGATGTGCAGTGGCGCTTTTTCAGGATGCTTTGTCCAGCAGTCCTCGGGCCTGTGTGTAACACCTTGCTTTTTGCAGTGTGGACAGGTATACCCCGGGTTACCTGGGCCCTGCTTGGACAGTGCATTCGCTCCCACATCAGTGGATGGAATTTCAGGTGGCGGTTCCTGTACGGTAACTGTGTCTCCAGATTCTGCACCTTTCGTCCTGGACCAGGTATCAAGGTGGGAGCGTGATTCCCCTGCATGCGGCGTTGCAGTTGGGCTTTCTTGCGAGCAGCCCTCTCGTAGGTGACCAGTTTGGGCGCAACAAAACAGAAGACCTCCAGGTAGTTCATCTGCCTGTTGTAGATTCCCTCCTCCTCAATGACCTTCCACCACAAAGTGTCACTCTTGAGCGTACCCAACACATGCATGAGAAGGCTCTTGGCTGCATCTTGTGTGACTCCTTCCCTTACTCGTGCACCCAAAACCAAAAATTCATCGAAAAAATCACAGAATTCCTGTGCGGTGGGATTATTAGAAGCAGGTCGTAGTTGCTCCCAAGTCTCCTTGATCACATCTGGGTTGGCGGCCCTCACCACCCCACCTCGTGCGATAGTGAAGGTTCTGTCAAAATTCAAACCTCTCCGAAGAATCATTCTATTATAAATTCCTCGACGGTTAGCAGGAAGTTTACTCACCAACACGAGACGACGCACAACATCACCCACTGTGCATCCCCAATCCTTAAGCCACTGTTGGAATTGTTCAAGCCATGGTAATGCTGTTTCACCTGAACCGTTCCACTCTTCAAGGGTGCTTGCTGCTTGCACTGCCTTTATAGTGTGGTCATCAAGCATGGGAGTGGCAAGAGCACCATGTACCCCAGGACCAAGCATTCCAGACCACGGCAATGGTCCTGAGGCATGAGGAGAGGTCAATGGTTGCTCATCATCCGGAGGTACCTCGAGTGCAACCTCATCGAAGGCGAATGCTCTTAAGATGCCACTGGGTTTGACCTTAGGAAATTTATCTCCGTCACCCAAACACATTTCTAGGGGGGCAAAAGCATCAAAACTTCCGGTGGTTAAATCAAAATACCTGAGATCCAGGCCGCGGCAGTGTCTCCACTCGCCGTCTCGTCCACGGGGTGGTCGCCCATCGTGAGACTGGTGGTCTCGGAATTCCCGGTCGGAGACCTCTTCGAAGCTAGACTTAATCTGAATCGCGTGAGAGTCATTTGTACTACCCGTGACACTCTTATGAACACGATGATCGTGAACGTCACCGGAATAAACTCGATCACTCTTCAAATGCGCGTAGACATCATGATTTTTCACATACATGTTTTCACGCCGAGAATCATTATAAACATTCCCATAATTCTCCAATTGATGACGATTTCTGGGAGATGTTATGACCGGAGTATCATGGGGAGGGGGACGAAACGAAGGAGTCACGCCAGGCAACGAATATTGCGCTGACATACCGTGAGGTTCTGTTTTTGTTGGTTCTCCTCGGTTCATCAATTCAATTGACTTCTGTGCACTCATGTCAAAAAAGTCTGCACGAAGCGAGGGCGGAATTGACCTTTCAGGACTAGCTCCAAAGATCAATGTCTTCTCCCAAGGCCCCTTGTCGATTTTTTTTGTGAATGATGACTTGGGTGCCTTGGTGTCCCTGCGGGGCGCATCTCATGCTTACTGATCCTAGTAATAGCATTCCTATTTGCATCTATGCTGAGCTGCATCCCTGAAATCCGATTCCCAAGGTTCTCACCTTCCTCACGAAGTGTTCTGACCTGTTGTTGCAAATCTTGAACAACCAAAGGCACGGTAGGTTGCAAAGAGGGAGATCCGACTCCTACGGTACCCTTGAGAGAATCAAGAGACTTGGAATCAACACCATCCAATTTTTTTTTCATATCCACACATCCAACGCGAATCTTCTCTAAACGTGATGACATCTCATGACCTGAGGTTTGTACCTTGCTTGATAATTCAGTCAAGGAATGTTGGACCTCTTGAGTGGAAATACTTAATGATTCATGTTTGAATCTCAAACTTTCAAGTCTAGCTTCAAGTTCCACATTTTTTTTCATGTATGAAGAGAACTCAGCAGTGAGAGTGGCCAAAGGACCTACTCCTTCAGGATCCTTGGTGGATTGTATGGTACAATAAGTGGATTGGAGTTTTTCCATCCGTTCCATTCGCGAGTCTAAAGAATCAATAAGAGCATCCTTCATCCTCAATTTCTCAAGGAAATTGGCCTCGAGCTCCACACGTTCTTGTCTTCGATGTTGTCGTTCTTGTTCAAGATCTCGTTTTCGCTCCTCTCGCTCTTGCACGAGTTCTCATTCCAGTTTTCGAATTTTCTCATCATGACTTTGTAAAACCGAATTTGTTGGAGTCATAAAACTCTCCAATTCTTGTTCGACTTGATGCACTCGGTTGGTGATGGTCTCCATTTGTTTGTCTACATTGCTTGCTAATTCCTCAAGTCTGTCGTATGATTGCTTCAATGAAGTATGAAACCCCATGAGGTCTTGGTGAAGTTTCCGAAATTGTTGATCATTTTGTTGATGGTTATGATCCACTATTTTCCGGAGGCCTCTCCCTTCGTTGAGCACACCTTCGGCATGGGCTTGAATCTCGATCCGCAATGTCACAAGTGCCGTTCGAATTTCTCCAATTGCACCATTCACTTCATGAGCATACTCCCTTGAGAAATTTACGATGGCGTCAAGGGCCTTGGTCACCTCTTCGACTTGTTGTCCAAGAAGATGTTGGTCTCTATTATGATTAAATTGCAAAATACGGACTTGTTCAACCGGTACACCCAATGGAGTAACATAACGAATTCGTTGGAACTCTCGATATCCCCAATCGCCACCGGTTTCACAAATTTCTTGACCCATTAAAGCATCATCTCCCATATTATCCACTGCACTATCTTGATGTGGTGGTAACTCTTGGGGCCCTTCTTGATGAGGTATCAATTGATCTTGTGCTGTTTGTGGAAAATTTCCACCATATTGAACCAATGGCCCTTGATGTGAAGAGCTGGCTTGTTGTTGCTCCTCTTGTAGTTGAATCATGGCCAAAGCATTCAAATAATCATCACTGTTGTCCATTTTAAAGAAGGGGTTAAATCTTCAGCAATAGTATCCTTCGAAATGTTGAACTTCACCTTAAGATCTACTCTCAAATCAAATCCTTGTTTTGATTTTCGTATGCTTGTTGATGTCGAAATTGAGTTGGTGTTCGCCCAAATATTTCACCAATGTCAAGATCAACAATAAAATCAAAATACAAATCCAAGAAAGTGCACAAATCCCAAATAAGCAAAATGAGTAATAAGAGAAACACACGAACAAATGTTGTAAGTGTCCTCAAATCTCAGTAATGCTACAAGGAATTGTCATACTGAGAGCAACCCACGATCCCTTTGCACACTAACAAAATGCAATATATGTACAAAGCACAAATTGCGAAGCATGCTAACATGCAAAACCCCTCGAATCGTGTCGGCGCCAAAGAGAGCCATCAACCAGCGACCGGCACAAACAATACACGCCAATGCGGAACCCTCGTCGTCGGCTACACAAAGAATCAAACTGCTTGAAAAACGCGTCCAATGGCACAAAGATATGGCATTAACATGCACACAAGCAATTGACCTAAAATTAAGTGTAGAACGAGCATCAACCGTCAAATACTCGAAAAGAGCGTATCAATGCACCTGGATGGTCAGCCGGCATCAAGAACAACTCGACGATGAAGGTCGACGACTCTCAAACCCTCGGATCAGAAAAAATCGACCTTTCTGACCACCAACAGTTCAGTACTAATAATTAAGTTCTGAAACTTATTTCTACTGCACTGGCACCGTCAAAAGGAACGTCAACAAAATCGTCTGAAGCACCATTCCAAACATCGCGATATGTCGCCTGTGATAGCGACAGCGATCGGCGGCGACCGGCAGCTCATGCCAAGGCAATTTACCCTCAGTTTCCCGAATCCCTGCAGTCCTGTCAAGAAAGAAATCAAATTTGGCAACTTTCTAAACTCCTGAACTGAGATTCTGAAGCACCGTCCACCCTGGATCCCAGTACAGCCTGAAATGCATACCTATGCACAACCCTGCCCTGTTCTATGCTTTTACAGTCTCCTAACTGTGGGCTCGCTTGTCCCCAAGGAGGGAAGACACACCTTGCTTGTCATTCCCCCCTGGTGTAGTAAGCCACCGTTCTTCGTTGGCTCTCCAAGGTCATTACATTAGGGCAGTACCCATGCAACACATGGTCAACAAGGCACACACTCCCTGGGTGGCTGTAATCATGATAAGCGAGCCACCTGGCTCACGCTGGAAACCAGAGGCATGGGTCTGCAGGGCACATACTGACACAGGGAGATTAGTTTCGCTTCTTACGCTGGGACATAGTCTCAGCACGGGTTAGGAGCTGCCCCTCGTTGTTCTCAACGGGGTAAGTGCGGCAGATGGGGTTGATACTCCCATCTGGTTGTATGAAGGCTGACATAGGTTCCCAGGTCGCCTCAGACATCTCATAGCCATCCCACAGGGTAAGGAATTTCCAGCCCTGTTTATACTCGTAGCGAGCAATACCTGCAACCACGTAGTAACCATCGACTGCCATCTCATCGGCAGTCATCTTTTCGAGTCCGTCTGCCTCTTCTGGACTGGCAGCGTTCTCTAGGTCTATACGTTCAATCTCACTGTCGCTGAGGCGCCACTCATCCCAAGACAAGTCGTCAGGGGAGTGATAGTGCCTCAACTGCTTAGGTGCACACAGCAGTTCACCACCTAGACGTGGACTGCAGCTGACATGGATCCTGGATCCATCTATCCTGATGATACCATAGGGTCCAAAGTAAGGGTCCTGTAGGCAGTTACGTGGCCAGGAGGGTAGGCGTGAATGGTGTACCAAAACAAGGTCACCAACCTTGAAGCTGGCAGCTCGCCGTAGGCGGTTCTGTCGGCTCTGTTCACGGTCACGAATGTGCCTCAGGTTAGTACCAGCCTGGTTAGCCAGAGACTGCTTGTGTTCCAGCCAATCTTCCACAGGGCTCTTGAAGTCCTCAGGAAAGGGGGTTTTGAGGAACCAAGCAGGTCGTCCTCCATGGAACAGTTCGTGGGGGGTGAAACCCGTAGAAGAGCTCCGCTGTGAGTTCATGGTTAGCATTGCCCAGGGCACTAGGCGTACCCAGTCCTTGGTGCGCTCCTGTTTCATCAGGATTCTTAAGTTTTGCTCCACCACACGGTTATGTCTCTCACAGAGAGGGTTAGACGTGTGGGTATAGGGCACACCTGTGGTTACCTCCACGTTGAGGGCATTTAGCACTCGTTTGTACCACCCAGTGTCACCGCGGATGCGTACATCTTCATCAGAGTGCACCTGCTTAGGTGCTCCATAGGGTTCGAACCATTGTTCGACCAACATTTTCACAGTCTGCTCACCTGTGATTTTCTTATTGCAAGGGAACACACGGGTGAAGCGAGATAGACCACAGGTGACCAGGAGGCAACTATCATAGCCGCCAAAGCGTGGTAGGCCGTGGATGTAATCCACGTAGAGAAGAGAGTTACCACAATAGGGTATGGGTAAGCTAGAGATCAGGCCCCTATCCCTACTGTCGCTCTGCTTGCTGGCATGACAGCCACAAGCATCCACAATGGTCTGCATACGCGACCGCAGTTCAGTCAGGGTTAGACTAGAGTAGAAACACTCACGGAAGAAGTCCACTGAGCGATTAGCGCCAGTGTGACCAGAACTGAGATGGGACCACTGTAGGCACCCATCCAGTCGTGCCTCAGGCACCACAATTCGGTCCTCGTAGAAGAGGTACTGATTGTTTTTATACCACTGGTGCCCGTCAATGACACGGGGTTCGAGACCAGTGCTGAGGGTTTGGAGAATTTCTTCATACTCTGACTGATAGTCGGTTAGACTCCAACCCTCCAGGATTCTGGCAGTGCGCATGGACAGGTCAAGCTGGACATCCATACGCTGGAAAGCCTCTTTGGCAAGCGCCTCAGAGCCCTCACCAATAAGCGCATCGAAGTTGTTGCGCGATGTATAGTCAGACAGTTCATTCTTAATCCCGGGGATATGATGCACTGTCAGCCTGAACTGGCTCAGGTAAGTCCACCACCGTTTTAGCTTTGCTTTTTCTGGTGGTGGGCCCTTCTGAAAAGACTTCACAGGCTCCTGGTCACACAGCCAGACAATAGGGTTAGATCCCAGGAGTCGGGATTGTGACGATAGCACCAACATACCGGCGAGGAGTTCCTGGTCATAGGTGCTGTAGTTGGAACGCGCTTGGTTCCATTTCCAATTCCAGTGTCCCAGTGGCACCAGTCGCCACTCACTGGTAGGATAGTCATGTTTCAACGAACCATCACGGTTCAGTCCAGTAGTACGATAATGGCAGTGGGTTAGTTCAGCGGGGTTAAGCTCCTGCCATTGGTAGATCGTACCTCGCCCCCCTACATCACTGGCATCAGTGATCAGGACTATCTCGCCCTCAGGGCGGGGCACTCCCAGGCAGTTGGAGGAGGCAATCTTCTTCTTCAGCTCCTGGAAACACTCTTCCTCTCTGGAAGTCCACCTCCAGGGAGTAGTTTTCTTGATCAGGTCAGTGAGGGGTTCAGAGGAGTAAGTAAAATTGTGGATGTGACGCCGATAGAAATTACAGGCGCCCACAAAACTCCTCACATCGTGTAGACCCTTCTTAGGGTCATCGCGAATCTGCATGTCCTGTAGGGGCTGCATCTTAGACGCGGCTGGTTTCCACCAGCCATACCCCACGTCGAAACCCAAATACTCCATCTCCTCTTTCATAAACTCACATTTTTTGAGTTTGATTCGGAGATGGTTTTCTTGACAGACAGTGAAAAATTCACGGAGGAGAAGGACATGGTCCTCTTTGGTATTAGTACCCAAACTCACGTCGTCGATGTGAGCCTCCATTTCTGCACCCCGAGAAATCAACTCTTGTACTAGAGGCCTGCGCCTCAGTATGTACAAAATTTTGTTAATAAGCTCCTGGAAGAGCGCTGGGGCATTAGCCACCCCGAAAGGCATAACCTTCCACTTGAAGACACGACCCTTAGGGGTTATAAAGACCAACAGCTCCTGAGCTGCGGCGGTTAGGTCCACCTGCCAGAAACCAGAGCGTTTGTCCATTTTGGTCTTATACCTGCATTTGGCAATACGCTCCAGGGTGTTTTCCATGTTAGGAATACTCCCTCAGTGGTTCTGGGCTTTCGTGTTGACCTCACCATAGTCTACAACAAGACGTAGGGCAGTCGACCCTGGTTTAGCAACAAGGAAACAGGGACTGCAGTGATGGGGATAGTCCCCGTGTTTATACTCTTCAACGAGGCCAGCATCAATGCACTCTTGGATCTGGCGCTCGATTTCTTCAACCTATTCCTGTGGAGCGGGATAGGGACGACGCCTCACTCGCGTCTTTTCAAATTCTGGTTTCAATTTCAGGTCCATCGGGACCAGTTTTTTACAAGAAAGGGGAGGCGGCAAGGCGCCGAACACCTCCTCATACGTTATCAGCAGTTTCTTCAGGCGGGGGTCAAGGTTAAGACTCTCGAGTTTCTGAAGGAAATCCTCCTCAGCATGGAGGTTGCTTTTTCCATGTTCTTTCTTTTTATGCCGATCAGCAGTTTTGGCAGGCACAGTGCCATCGTCCCACTCAGGGGGACGTTGCTGCCCATAGTGTAGATAATACACTAGAGATATCTCAAGATCAGGCAGCGTATAGGACTCATCGTCCTCCTCAGACCAGATGGGGTATTTCCAGGTCTGTTTGAGGTATTGCAGCTGCTGTTGGCGTTCAATACCTTCGGCCTTCAGGTACAACAGCCGCCGGAGTTCTTGAGTGTCATGCTCAGACAATGGCATGTTATTAGCAGCAGGCCGCGCCAGAGCATCAGCACTCCGGGCCACGGGTTCATCTGTGTGCATAGGCTGCATGTGTAGCACTGGCTTCCCAACAGGGGAAGCGGGTTCAGAGGTTGACTCTAGATCTACCTCCTCTAGCAACAGTTGGGCTAGGAAAGCACTATGTTTTAGGTCAACACAGCTGGGATCAACAGAGGGTATAGTGCTGGCGATCTCAGACAGTTGGTCGTCAGCATCCTCTTTCACAGCTGCAGGTTCGAGAAAGTCATCAGGAGACTCATACCCTGTAAGTGTGGCAGATAGGTGCTCAGGAGATCGATTTTTGAGATCATAAAGGGTCGGGCCACGATTTTCGGCCATGACCTCTTTTAGTAGCACCTGGTCTAGGTCACACAGGGGTACAGGATTGAGAAATCCATCGATGATGGACAGGAAACTGGCCCACTCAGGGGCCTGCATAGCTGTGTCTGAGTCCTCAGGCACATAGATGGGGCCGTCGGGGAGTTGCACTCTTCCCACGGTCATTCGGTCTAGCATACGGCGCCAGTAAGCATGTTCACCAGAGCAACCCCAGTCAGGGGTGCACATAACAACCCTTCCTCCCTCATAAGCGATCTTGGTTAGAACCTTCGCGAGCAGGGAGAAGGGAGGGTTAGCATACGCTAGGCCCATTGCTTTCCAGAAGAAACGGAAAGCATTGTTCAGTTGTTTCGATTAGTACAACTGCATGATGTGCTGTTGTTGGCTCGCAAACAATTCCACCTGGATCTCATCCAGGTTTACCTGAAGGGCCGCCAGTCCGTTTTCAAGAACGTGACGGGCCAGTTGGTAGTTTTCAGTACGATAGTTCGTCTTGGCTGCGTAGCGTAGCCCAGACTCTTTTCGTCCCGACAGCTCCAAAGGAACGGAGAATAGCCCACTGCCAAAGTCGCAGTGCAAAGAATAGGGACGCTGTAGGGACAGCATTTTTACCTGGGGGTTTCTTCGAAGAAAATTGGTGCCAATGACGATGTCAAAGGCGTCAGTGTCCAACACTCTGTAGTGTTGGGTCACAGTTTCGTCGCCCAGACATATAGTCACATCGACCCCCCCCAAGGAATGGATGGTACGCCCATCCCCTACTCTTATGGCCACTGTCTTAGTTTTCCTGAAAGTTTTAAGCAGGCGCCGGGCCACTATGGAAAGTGTTGCACCGGTATCAAGCACCGCTCGAAAAACCTGATCCCCGATTTTCACGAGGATCCAGAAAACCAAGTCCTCCTCTTCGGAGCCGCCCCCCTATTCCTCATCAGGCAACTTCACATCCACCCCTGCAGCCATGAGAACTTGGCCATCCAGGCCAAGCGCCTCTTCTTTGAATTATTCCCCTCACGGATAGCGTTATCCCCTTGGGGGCGTTTCTTAGGGTCACCTGCGGCAGGAGCGGGTGTAGCAGCAGGAGTGGGTGTAGCAACGGGCGCTGATGAACGCCTCTGAGGGTTAGGGGGTCCAGTTTTGCCACCCCCCTTGCCACCTCCTTTACCACCTTTATCCCCGTTCGGGGGATTTCTGGCGGGCGTCTGGGTCTTCTGGCGCTCCGCCTCCTGACGCTTGAGTTTGTCACTCTCGCGTTTGTTGATGTGGCATCCGTCCTCGTAGTGACGACGTTTGCCACAGTAACCACAGGTGATGGTACACCTGAAATGGTCCTGATGGGTCACAGTTTTCCCATCTTTGGTATGCTGCTGACGTTTCATCTGCAGCATACAGCCACTGCGGAGATCGCAGTCAGAGGCATGACAAGGTCCCCCCTTGTCATTGACAGGTCGGCAGTAGAACAGGGGGTGTGTGCCTGCATCAGGTTGAACCTCGTTCATGGCACGTAGGTTGCCCCTCCCTTTACCACCTCCCTGGTTGGTGTTAGTGGGATTTTTATGCCCCTTCCCTTCGCCACGTTCGGGGGTCGGGGTACCACCTCGTCCCAAATGCTTCTTGAGGAATTTCTCCATGTGGGAGTCATTCTCTCTCTCAAGAGCTAGCTCAATCAAGAGATCCACCAGTTCATCGTACGAGTGGGTCCTGCTCCTCCTCTCAGAGGTGGAGCGGCAATCATACCACGTACGCTGGGGGATCTTACTCATAAGCCACAGGTGGGGCTCAGTGGCTCCGTAGGAGCCCACGTTCATCCTCGAAAACAAGTACTCCAAGTCGCACACATACTCAGAAATTTGCGCAGCGGATGGAAACTCAGGGAGCATAGGTAGCTCCTCGATCTGTGTGCGTACGCTGAGGTCAGTCTCATAGACTGGGAATGTTTTCTCCAACCTCAGGAGTACCTCTGCCCAGGTAGAACAGGTTTTCACAATCTGTTTTACCTGTTTTTGCAAAAACTTCTTTTTGCATGAGCGTTTTAGCAGTGAACATTTGGTGGCCACATCCACATGGGATCGGCCAGTCAACAAAAGGAACTCTGCAAATTCTTCTGCCCATTCGGGCAGATTTTTGGGGTCGAACTCCGGCAGTTCCAGCTGGATGCTCGCCTGGGCAATTGGTCTGCCCGTCTTCCCACCCCCCGGAGTTAGGCCTGAAGGCGACACGCCGGCAAGAGGTGCCAGGGCTGACAGGCCTCTTCTCTCAATCTCTGTGACAGGCACGTCCTGTAGATCAGCCATAGGCACTGTCCTGGCACGGGGGTGAAAGGGGCTGGGGCAGGTGACCTTAGGCAACAGCCTTGAGACCCTTGATCTCTTGAGATCTTCGGCCAGGATACTCAGTCCTGGAGAGAGAGGAGGCAACTCTGGCTTGGGTAAGGGTTCTGCAATACCCAGTTTAGCCTTAATGGCCTCCGATAGGGCCGTCACATCTGGATCTTCTGATCCAGACAGGAGTTTGGCCAACAGCTCGGCCGTATGATCCAGGCCACCGTAGGTTGGCCTTGGATGATGTTGTTCTTCGACTCAAGTAGGGCCCACTTCGGGAGCCCTTGGGGTTGGACAACATGGTCTTGGATACTCAGGTCTTAGTCGTCTTGGCAGGGATGCAGTGGACGGAGGACCAGAGTGTGCGTAGGACCCTAGGTCTGTACGTGGTCTGGATCCATGTACAGCCAATGGCTCCTCTCCATCCTCCCCACGGATGGATTTGGAGTACTCCTCGTGTAGGATGTACTCATCCATCTTCTTCTTCAGCTCCTCATACTCCTCAGGTCCTTCAATGGCAGTTGAGGATGAAGCTGGACAATTTGATCTGGATATTGAGGCAGCTACACGTCTGTGGAGGTGACTGTCGCTGTCTCCACCGTGTGCTGCTAAGGCCTCGGTGGTAAGGCCTTTATTTTCTTCCGCCCTTCTGCGTTCTGGATCTCCTTGGGACCCAGATGCGCCACTGAGATGATGTGGAGCTCGGTAAGGTGGTTCACTCATTGGGTGGGCCATGCTGCCCATTTGCACTTGGAGAGTTCGGATGGGCCAGGTCCTGACGCTTGGCGTGGACATGATGAACTTGATGTTGAGCTTTTGTGCTGCACTTCTTCTCAGGGTCGGTTTAAAAGGTCACAAGGGACTGTCTCTGCTACCGGAAAGATGTCCTTGAATTATGCCCTAGATATTTTGATGTATTCCTGCAGGTTTTGTAGTTGAAAACCCCAACCAAAGCAGCAAGTAGAGCAAGGACAGGATGTGGATCGAATCAATGATTGGTTTTGGAATCCAGTGTAACACAGAAGGGCTGCCGATAGACAAAGCAGGTATATACACATAGATTCAATCACAAATGGACAATACAAAAGATTTTATATGAAAATTGGTCTGACTCTTGCCTCAGAGGTTGCATTAGGCACTTCATGTGCACTCTCTTGGGTGAAATGGTGCTGGTTAGGACTGAGGGGCATAGATGTCAGGACCACACAGAAAATGACTTGGCCAAGCAATGAATTCAGAAACAGTTACAAAGTAGGACCACAATAAGTGGTAGAAACAATTGAGTATAGGGGTCTTGGGGTGGGAGACCACTAGGCTTAACCTCCAAGGCCAACAAGCATGAAATGCCTGTTTTTTTTTGGTATATCCTCCATGAAGGAAGGTACCTCCGCTCAGTTGAGTGGTAGGGGTGAACTTCATGGGGGGGCTAGGGTCACAACCCTGGTTACTTTGAGAAAGTGTACTTTAGGCAACAAAAGAACGATAAAAACACTTAAGTTTGTCTTAGCATCAACAAAAGGGTTTTAAGGGGGGCTTGGCCTGGATCAAGCCCTCCAAGAAAGACATGGCAGTGACTGTTTCTTACTAGATGACACCAGAATGTACCAGAATGAGACATGAAAAACAAGGAAACGAAACCAAAAGAAGCATAAATAGGTCAAGAGACACGTAACCGTATCCAAAAAGAATACCGAACCGTGTCCTGGTCAAGAATGACGTGCAATTCAACAAAATCAGACAAATCAACACATGAAATGTAGGGGGATTAGATATAAATGACCTGTTCTGAGCAACTTTCACTCTCACGGACAGGCTACGGTGTCCTTCACGTACTCTACAACGTGTTATTTGCGCTTTTATCTTTTCAACCCGCAAAGCTGTGCTTCAGATTGCCAGAATGTATCCGGAATTGACAAGAATCAAGACAATTGACACTCAATTGGGGAAGGATTAAGGAGTTAAATCACACACAGAGAAAAACACTTGACAGCACCAGAGTATATATACTGTAAACTGTCCTGCCTAGGTCTGCGGCAGAGCAATTGTACAAAGCCGTCACTAAATCTTACTGAAATTTGACGAAATGGAATTAAAAATGCCCTAACATGAGAAGATGACGAGGGTTGAGGCTGGAATCACCTGAAATCAGCAGGAATGAGGAAACGGGTACTGAGCAAACGACCATTAGTGAAGTAAGCAAATGTCAGTTCACCTTAGGTAGGCGAGTTTTTATGTTACAAAGCGAGCATCCAACAGATTCGAAGAAAATGTTGACATGATCGATCATTCATGATGATGGGCATGCTGACCTGAAATAGTGTAGCCAGACCCTTGCAGACTATGCCGGGGTTTCGCTGAAGGCGATAGTCTATGGGCCAAAAGTTGAAACACACCGTATATAACCTTATTTACAGTGGCGGTGGTGTTTTCGAAGGAAAAACAGGTTAATCGTTCTGTTCGGGGCCACAATCTAAATAGAATCAGCCAATCCAGAACCCGAGTTCACAAATGAGGCTAACATTTCTGACAAAGAATTTTTTGCCGGTGCCACTGGACTTCAAAAGTGTCTGCCTAAAGTCCGTAGAAGCCATATATAAGGTTCCATAAGAGAACTGACGTCACGGTTTAGCGGAATGGTACAAATGCAACAGCAGCATGGTCTCATGTCACGTCCAAATTGGAGGGATCTCCACAGATGAAGCTAGAATGAAGTCTACCGGCAACAGAACGAAGCTTGAAACTAAGTTTCTGGTTGTGTGCTGGACACTGTCAGACTACAGGGGGTTCCTGTTGGGAGTACGCGGCTGCACATTCTTTGATTTATCTACAGTACATCATCTGCTGGTGGTAGAAATTCAGGATTTCCAGTCCCACTGTTCGGATTACCCCTAGTCTGTCCTTCTAGAAGCCTGCGGCTGATTTTCCTACACATTACAGTACTACGCCGGACACACCAGTATCGTCCTTACGCTGCAGGAAATATCCGGAGGGGCAGCACACAGAAGTCTGAAGTAATGAGGGCCGAATGATCAAGATCCCCTCACTCATGGCACTCTAAAACAAATGCTTTCTGCCCTTGGTGTAGCGGATTGGGCACACAGCTGCAGCGGCGTTAGCGCCAGTTCGGTCTTCTCTGGAAGAAGGGGACAAAGAGAGAAAACCTCCCCGCGGTGCCGGAGGTGAAGATATACGAGCACAGCGCCCAACAGCGGTTCCCCTGTTCATCCGCATTCCAGATGAGGGTGAGGCGGAAGTCGGGACTGCGCCCCGTCATCGTGGAGACGATCCACGAAGTTCCTTTTATCCCTCCGCTGACGAACCCTGGGACCGCAGGCGGAGCACCGAGGTGGGTGTTCAAGAGCCCGGTACGCAATGCTGGAGATTTTGGCTCAGTGAGCATCTATAGGGCTTCGAACCAACGACCCCTAGCTGGGGAGGCGGCATGCCTTTCCACTATACTGACGAGGGTCCTTACCACATTCCGGTGTTCCGCGGTACAAAGCCGGTTTTGGGCTGACCGCTCGGTACATGTACATGACAGAAAATGTAAATGAAACCTGAATGAACGCCGACGCCTTAAGATGCAAGTAAATATGTACAACCACCTGCACCTGCCTCCAAGGGACGGCCGAGTGGCGCTGATGCAGCCCCGGCTGCAGGCGGTGTATGGGCGGGCCGTTGCCACGCACAATGGCCCTACCTGGGATGAAGTGGGAGATGGACCCTACTGGGGTTCGAACCAGCGACCCTGGCCCGTTGACGAAGGCGTTTACCCACTAGAGTAGCACCGGCCATGCCAGTCTCGTGCAATCGGAGTGTACAGACCGACTTCCAGCCTACCGGAGATCAGGCATCAGGCATCCGCAGATGCTCTGTGCTTCCCCCACACGGTCACCGCACGCAACCTGGGCCCTACTGACAACCGCCTCAGAAAGGCCAAAAAAAGGCAGAAAGGGGAGCGACAAAACCGCATCCCCCGATCTGCCTATTTAACCACATCCAGGGCGATCTGGTCCGTGCGTAAGAAGCTTCAAAGCAGGCAGGGCACTCCTATCAACCGACCGTTCCGGGTCACCAACCTACGACCACGGGCCTGCAACCAAGCGCACTGCCCAACTTGACTGACGGGGCGTATACCGCTGAGAGGCGAAGGAAGTTCAAACCCCTCCTCGGTTACCGCATTGGTACATGAAACCTCCAACTTCTAGTCATCAGCTCAGATCTTCGCCTGTCCCGCTCGAACTGGACCTTTAAGGGCCAGGGCAGTTAGTGCACCTTCGCCGGCAACACATGGCGGCTTCAGCAGCACAAATCCAATGTAGGCAAATTTTCTCACTCATGAGGCCAAAGTCCTACGTTCACCCAAAACACTCCAGAATCAATCCGGAAAATTACACAACAACCTGTCTCAAGACTGTAACACACCTGGTGTACTGTGTGGCACCACAGTCAGTCTAAAGGGGATGTAATTGGGACTGATGCACCAGGAATCCAAAATTTAGATCGGATTTTGATGATACGGATGCGAGTGAGTATAGTCAAAAAATGAGCTCAGAAAGTCTCGGAATGTGGACGAAGAACGAACCGGTTCAACGCAGCAGGCTTGACGCCACCAGGGAACCGGTCTGGTTGTCTTTGTTCACGCACCGGACGCCCATCATTGTTCTCAAGTGCACGTTTTGGAGGGGGGCGTGGTGCTTCCTGTCGCACGGCACCTTGAGGCGCTGGATTCTGTGCGTAATGTCGTGGAATCTGTGGCGGAGGAGCTGGATCCCCGTCAACCATGAGGGCTTTTGTTCCGTCATTTTCAACCACACCGTCAGGCTTGCTCAGACAGTCAGTAAATAAAACCGGGATCTCAGGATGAGTTCGCAGGTAATTTCTGAAGCCTCTGATATAGCCATGTACAAAGGAGGAGGGAGGTTTCCAATCTTTCTCAGACTCAGGGAAACCCTTGTCCGTGACAAAAACCGCCAGTTACCCTCACATCTTTCCCCCTAGCACCCCAGGGGTAACGCGGGGATGCACAGAACACAAAAAACGTTACCCTCATCATCCTTGTAATGGTCAACAAGGCGTTATACCTCGTAATTACCACCTTCAATCCCGCGTCACGGAAAGCCATTTGAAGGTCCAGAAAAGACGTTTAACCCTGCCCTTTGGAGTCGGAGTGTCAGACTTAAGTCTGTCTCCGCTTACCTCCAACTCTCGATTCACATCCACACCCACCCTAAAACTCTTCTCCCTGACTCGAAACACAATTTCAAAGGGACCTTCCCACAGGGGAAGGAGCTTGGAGTCTCCATTCTTGGTAGTTTTGCTCTTGCGGAGCCAAACCGGGTCTCCTCTTTCGAGATCCTGTGGTTCCTTTCTGCCTTGGTTGGCAATGCTCAACCAATCTGCCTGAAATTTCACAACGAGGCGCTTAGCCTCTTTTTCACCAGCCTGGGGGTCGAAAGAAATGCTGATGCTTCCTGACATTCCCGTGGATGATTGTAAGGGTGGTTCCACGAGCACTTGTTACGACCAAAAACAAGCTGATTGGGCGAATATCCATGGTACAACTCTGTGATGTGGTACCGGCTGAGCAAGGCGAAAAGGATCTCAAGCCAATTGACATCCTTGTCACTGCCGAGTTCCTTTCGCAGCATATTGAATATGGTTTTTCGTGCTCCTTCGGTCGGCAAAGCCCTGAGCTGGTGGACCTCTCATCGAAAAAGACGGATTCCTAACAGAGCCCAAAGTGCTTTCGACCACTCAGAGAATACACACTGCCTGAATCAGTTGTAATCTCAGAGCAGACATCCCAGCACCACATCCATGTCTCGGCACACCATTTGGCGGCGGCCATCCGGGTCATGGCATTCACGTTGCAAGGCAAGAGATGAATGTACACTGAGTAAGTAAGTAAGTAAGTAAGGGCGGCCGCGTCCGCAGCCTCATCTGACACCTCCTTGTTTGTTTTACATGGTGGCCGCCTCTGGCGGGAAGGAGAGCTCTCGATCATCAGTTCCCCTGGCGACCCTCCGTCTCACCTCACGGCCGACAACTTCAACCAGGTTCCCTTGGGGCATGACCGGCGGTAGGCTCCCGTCAGTCGCTGCCCTCACGGTTTCAGCTCCTTCCGGTCACCCTTTGAAGGATCCCCCGGCCTTCCCCCCCTAGCACAGCCTATTGGGCGCCTGCAGGCGGGTTTCCTGTGGATAGCCCTCGCCAACAGCGGAGCATTGCTCTCTGTCAACCACATTCCAGCAGTCCCCATCCCTCACGGGTTGGAGTACCCACTCGGCTCCTGGATGCACTTGGGTGTCGTCCATCCACGGCTGGAGGCCAGGGGGCGACCCTTTCCACGTTCCCCCTGGTCCCGCTCACGCGTGAACCTACGTGTACTCAGGCCATTAACCCGGGGATCTCAAGGTCAACCCTCACCCCTGCAGACACCTCAAGGCCGTCCCGGAGTTCAGGGCGTTTTCCCGACTTCCTGTGGTCAGGTTCCCCATGGTTGGCCCATGGTTCACCACTCCATGGCGACTGGTTTCCCAATCCCACTGGGCTGTTGCTTGGCGCTTTCGGTCTCCCTGCCCATCCCATGTCCCATTCCCCTTTGCCTCATCCCGGCAACAGCCCGTTCCCAGCGTTTCATGGACTCCCTACCCCGTCAGGCTGTTGTGCGGCCCTAGCCACACGCCCTTCCCCGCCCCGTCCCCTTGTCCCATCATCCCGTGTTTATACCCCACCGGGTCGCCAGCAACCCTGTGGCGCGGGCCCACTGGATCCTCTTCCATCCGGGGACCGCTTCGTGCGCCTAGCACGGGTCGCTCCCTTCCCGCCCCCGCCCCTTTTCCCTGTGCCGCGGCCCCGGCCTAATCTCTGGGCTGTTGTGCGGCCCCATCCCATCCCTCATCCCATGTTTATACCCCACCGGGCCGCCAGCAACCCTGTGGCGCGGGCCCACTGGATCCTCATCCATCCGGGGACCGTTTTGTGCGCCTAGCACGGGTCGCTCCCTTCACGCCCTTTTCCCCTGTGCCGCGGCCCCAGCCTAAACCCCTCGGGCTGTTGTGCGGCCCCATCCCATCCCTCATCCCGTGTTTATACCCCACCGGGCCGCCAGCAACCCTGTGGTGCGGGCCCACTGGAGCCTCATCCATCCGGGAACCGTTTTGTGCGCCTAGCACGGGTCGCTCCCCTCCCGCCCCCGCCCCTCTCTCCTGTGCCGCCTCGCATGCTGTCCTGTTCCCCTGGAACCGTCGCCTGGCCCTAGCCACACGGGTCCGGGTTCCATGTGCCCATCCGCCTCTCATTCTTCTCCTTCTCCTCTCGCTTCCCGCCTCTTGCTCTTCTTGTCCTCGTTCTCCCCCTTCCCCGGTTCTTGTACTTGCTCTCCTTGCTGTTTCTTGCCGCCGCCGCTTCATCTTCCTCCTGGAGCCCCGGACGCTCCGATCCAGGGCCGCCTCGCCCCTGGATCTTCCAGTCTTTGTGGGCTGCTTCCCTGGTTGTTCCCGTCCTGGTTCCACGTGTTTGGCCGCTTTTCCATCTGCTCCTTCCCCTCCCGCTTCCTGACTCTCTTTTGTCGTATCCTTCCTCATCTTGTCCTTGCCCTTGTTTATGTGCTCCTCGCCGTTGTTCTCTGCTACCGTATCCCCCTCCTTTCGCAGCCCCAGACTATCCTATCCCAGGCCGCTGTTTCCCCGGACGCCCCAGTCAGAGGCCTCCGCCACCCGGATGTTCCAGTCCGGGTGTTTTGCTTCCCCGGATGTTCCAGTCCGGGTTCCACGTGTTTGCTTCTCCTTCTCCTCCCTCTTCCCTTCTCTTGCTCTTCTCGTCCTGTCTCTCAACCGACCCTGGCTCTCGTGCAGGCACCCCTTACCCCTTGTCGATTCTTGCCGCCGCCGCTTCTTCTTCCTCCTGGAGCTCCGGGCGCTCCTTTCCATGGCCGCCTCGCCCCCGGATGTACCTGCCCTGGTGCGCTGCTCCCCCGGTTGTCCTCGTCCGGGTTCCACGTGGTTGGCCGCTTTTCCTTTTGCTCCTTCTCCTCCCACTTCCCTTCTCTCGTCCGTCTTGTCCTTCCCCATCTGGTCCATGCTGGTCCATGCTGTTCACGTGCTCCTCGTCGCTTCTCTCCGCCGCCATTTCCTCCTCCTTCTGAGGTCCCGGACGTTCCACTCCCAGGCCGTTGCCTCCCCGGACGTTCTAGTCCAGGGCTTCCGCCCCTCGGATGTTCCAGTCCGGGCGCATTGTTTCCCCGGATGTTCCAGTCCGGGTTCCGTGCGCATGCCTCCCCTTCTCCTCCCCCTTCCCGTCTCTCGTTTTTCTCGTCCTCTCTCTCCACCTTTCCTGACTCCTGTTCATGCACTCCTTTTCGGTTCTTGCCGCCGCCGCTGCTCCTTCCTCACGGAGCCTCGGCTGCTCTCGCTTGACGATCTCCTGTGCCGTCCCGCTCCCTGTTGATCTTGACTGGTTGCGTTGCTTCCCCGGTTGTTCCCATCCGGGCTCCATGTGTTTGGCTGCTTCACCTTCTCCTCTTTCTCCTCCCGCTTCGCGTCTTCTCTCCTTCTTATCCTCCCCCGTCCGTTCCTTGCGCTTGTTCTTGTGCTCCTCTCCGTGTCTCTCCGCCGCCGTCTCCTTCTCCTTGTTTGTTGCCCCAGACATTCCATTCCCAGGCCGCTCCGTCCGCGGACGTTCCAGTCCGGGTGCGTTGCGTCCCCGGATGTTCCAGTCCGCGGCACCGGGTGCACCCCCGGACGATCCAGTCCGGGGGTTTGGGCCTTGCTCCTGTCTGCCCCGGATGCTCCAATCCCGGGCTTCTTTTTGCCGCATTCTCTCCGTTGCCTCGGATGATCCAGTCTGTCGCCCCGGGCTCCCCCCCGGACGATCCACTCCGGGAGCTTGTGCCGTGCCCCACTCCGCCCCGGATGCTTTAATCCGGGGCGTTTTTTTGTCGTATTCTCTCTGTTGCCTCTGATGCTCCAGTCCGTGGCACCGGGTTCTCCCCCGGACGATCCAGTCTGGGGGCTTGGGCCGTGCTCCACACCGCCCCGGATGCTCCAATCCGGGGCGTCTTTTAGTCGTATTCTCTCCGTTGCCTCGGACGCTCCAGTGCGTCGCACCGGGTTCACCCCCGGACGATCCAGTCTGGGGGCTAGTGCCGTGCTTCATCCCGCCCCGGATGCTCCAATCCGAGGCGTCATTTTTTCGTATTCTCTCCGTTGCCTCGGATGCTCCAGTCCGTGGCACCGGGTTCTCCCCCGGACGTTCCTGTCCGGGGCCTTGGGCCGTGCTCCACTCCAGCCTGGATGCTCCAATCCGGGGCTCTTTATGTCGTACTCTTTCCGTTGCCTCGGACGCTCCAGTCGGTGGCACCGGGTTCATTCCCGGACGATCCAGTCCGGGGGCTCGGGCCGAGCTCCACTCCGCCCCGGATGCTCCAATCCGGGGTGTCATGTATCTTTCTCTCTTTGCTGTCTTAAGCTAACAAACCCCACAGCGCGCGCTCTTGCGAGCTCGCTTTGCGCGCTGTGGGGGCGGCACGAGGGCGCCTGGGGGGGGGCCTCTTGCCTGGGTGTGGGGCGTCCAGGGTCAGGCGCTCTCCCACCCCCGACCACTCGTCCTTTCGGGCGTGCGGCCGGGGCCCGCTTCCCGCTGACCGTGGGTGCGGTGTGCGGGCGTTGGGGCCCGGCTGTCCTTGGCACCTTGTCCCGTGCCGCGGTTCGTTGTGTGTTGTGCGCGCTTCCCGGGTTTGCGGCACCTGGTGGCTGTTGTGGCTTGGCACCTGTCCTTGTGCCGTCGTTGTGGCTGGCGGCGTGCCTCCCTGGCGTGCCTCGTGGCCCCACGTTGGTGCGCCGCTCCTTGTCGGGTCCGGTCACTCTCGTTGCTCCGGTTGGCTTTCCTGTCGCCGTGGTGCCTTCCCCCACCCAAGGGGCTGTCGCCCCCGGCTTTACTGGGTGGCTGCGCGGGGCACGTAGAGGCCGGCCGAGAACCGGGCTCATTGTGCCTGCCGTTGGCCCCTGCCGAGGCAAGGGCGCTGGGCGTGCTCCGCGTCGTACCCGTTCGGAGCCCGGCGATGAGGTTGTCCCTGGCGGGTCCCTCCAGCTTCGGTCTTGGGCTGCGTGCGCTGCGGTGGTTCGGTGTGTGTGGACCCGGTCACTGACGCGTCCGGTTTCCCGTACCGTCCGTCTTTCGACGGGGGACTCGGCCGATGCACCGGGGCTGTTTCGTGTGGACGCCGACACCGCCCCTTTCGGGTCGGAGAATGCCACGCCCGGGTCCCGCGCGTGTGTGTGTGCGTGCTCTTCTTGGCCGGGTCGGGCGAGCCGGCCTCCTGGGCGCCTTTTCGTGCGCCTCACCTTTCCTTTGGCCGTTACTGGTGCGCTCTTTGCTTGTTCGGCCCACTCGGGGCAGAGGTTGCGCCGTTTGTGGTTGTTGTTGGGTTGTTTTTTTTTCTTTTCTCCTTCCTCCCCCTTGTTGCGCCCCCGTTTTGTCCTGCTTTCCGTGTTTTCCGTCCCCGGGTGCCTTGGGCCTTAGCGTCTTGTCGCCTCCGCCCCCCCCCCCTTTCATTTTTTTCCCCCTCTCCCCCCCTCTGTGCGCCCGTTGTCTCCTGCTTTTCATGCTTTCCGGCCTCGGGTGCCTTGGGCCTCAGCCTCTTGTTGCCCCCCCCCCTCCCCCCGCCCCGTTTTTTTTTTTGTTTTTTGTTTTTTGCCCCCTCCCCCCCCCCTTCCTGTCGCACGGCACCTTGAGGCGCTGGATTCTGTGCGTAATGTCGTGGAATCTGTGGCGGAGGAGCTGGATCCCCGTCAACCATGAGGGCTCTTGTTCCGTCCTTTTGAACCACACCGTCAGGCTTGCTCAGACAGTCAGTAAATAAAACCGGGATCTCAGGATGAGTTCGCAGGTAATTTCTGAAACCTCTGGTATAGCCATGTACAAAGGCGGAGGGAGGCTTCCAATCCTTCTCAGACTCAGGGAAACCCTTGTACTTGACAAGAACCGCCAGTTACCCTCACATCTTTCCCCCTAGCACCCCAGGGGTAATGCGGGGATGCACGGAACACAAAAAATGTTACCCTCTGTAATGTGTAGTACTGAATGGCTACAGATCGCTGTAGAATACCGATAGATGTGTAATGTGTAGTACTGAATGCCGACAGATCGCTGTAGAATACTGACAGATGGCCGCTGATTGCAGACAGATCGTCGCGCCTGAGGGCCGCGCTACAGGAATGTAAGTCGCAACGACCAGAGATTGTCAGGAATGAAGAGATAGGAAAAGAATTACAGGTAAATTTCGAATCTTTTAATAGTCAGCGAGTTGCATGGATCGTTCCGATTCAAATGCTGCTTCACTGACAGGTGCGAGAAGCAAATGAGATTCCAGGGTACATGGAGTGAAACACCTGCTTTCCCCCCTCTCTCTTTTTCGCACTCTCTCTCTCTTTTCAGGAATGGCGAGTGTAGTTGTGTAGTTTGCGTGCGTAGCGCGCTCACTTAGATACCTACGGGGTTGTCTACTGTCAAGTTGAGTTATGGTTGAGTGTTAAGTGTAGTTGCGTTCGTTGTTTGTTGTCGTCGGTCTTGTCAGTTGATTTTTGCCGGCGTTGGTATGTCTACCACCTTCGGAGAGTTTTAAACATGTTTGAAAAGCCTTCGGCTTTACTAGATCATGCACGAGGATAAGTAGTGTAAGCGAGCTTTAACCCCACTTCCCCTTCCAAGGGTACCCTCGCTTCCACTAGTTCCTCGTCGCCTTTTATAGGTTCGTGTAGGGTCGCCCCCTGGCTCCTCTCCTCGGTGCCCTTGGATAGGGGGCGTCCGTTTAGAGACAGCTTGTCTACAGCATGCGAAGATTGATCGCCAAGCTTTTCCGTCAGTTTACCTTACTATGTGTTTGTTACTTCTCTCTCCTCTCTTTCCTTGTGTCTTTGCATTTCCATATTTCATTGCAAAGGTGGATTTTGATGAGAGAATCACCGAACACATGTACTTTGCTTGCAATGTCTTTTTGTCATGTGGTCTTTCAAACATGATGTGCATATGAATTTAGATTCATTGACATATGACATTTGTTGCAAGGATAATCGTTTGGGGAAGACTCGCTTTCGTGTACAATAAATATTATATAAGAGAGTTTGCTTCTACTTGCATTAAGAGAGAAGGCTTGATTGTATTTTGCACATGTGTGTGCTCCTTTGTTGTGCAGGATTGTGTATTTACAATATTTTATCAATTGAATTCCTCAAATTCATTTCAAGTCAATTCAATTCACCTCCGAGTTCATCCCTAAACTAATTGGGAAGTGGAGCTTCTTCAAACACGGATCGTGGGACTCATTCAAGTACGCTTTCAGTCATTTTGTTGTCTTGTTGAGTGTCAGGGGTCTCGATTGAGGTGGGAGTAATTTTCAATTTTTATTGTCAAAGGAGATTTTTTTTTATTTCAAAATCGAGCCCATTAGCGAAAGTGAAGCTACAATGGAACGTGTTAGTAAAGATAGCACAAGAACATTACATGGTAGCAGTTCGTTTGGTTCTGCGCCACATCAAATTGCGCAAACTCCGCGCAAGTCATTTCCTCAAGTTAAAAAACCTGTTTTGGGTGACGATGAGGAGTTTGAACGTTTTTTGGAGTCGGTGACCCCAACCCCCGTGAAGTCGTCGTCCGTTGGTTTGTCGGTTCGTCATTCCCCATCACATGACATTGACAAGGACGAAGAAGAGATGGTGAATCGTCGTGTGAGCTTTGGGGTGCATGAGAAGTCCAAGGGAGCGAAAAGAATGGATTATCCAACGCAAAAGAAAAGACGGCGCGAGCATGATGTTCATGACACGGTGTTCATGACAGGAGACATGGAGACCATGATCTCCAAGATCATCAAGAAAATGATGATGCGGAAACCGAAGTCGACATCAACGAGGACATCGGCGCCGGGCATACATATGGAGGAGGTCACATCAAGTATGCGGGTTTGGGAAGCAAATATGCGGGCGTTGGAGATAAGGGTATAAACCATTGAGACGGCGACAGTTGAGGAAATGAAAGGAGATTTGCGGCAAATTCGGGACCAATTGAAGACAACAAATATCGATGAGGAGCGTTTGAATACGCTAAAGATGACAAATGAGAAATTCGGGGAGTGGAAGGAAGAAATGGAAAGGAAGATCAATTCGGTGAAACAAGAGGTGGATCAGCTCAGAAGAATCAACAAAAGCCCGAGGAGCATGCAAGAAGTGGCGGAGCTCAATGACCAAGTCGGGTTGATGAAGCGAAGAGTTGAAGGTATTGATCAAGAATTCAAAAGGGATTTCGAGCGTGTGGAATCGGAAGGGAGTGCACACATCGCTCGTGAAGTTCAAGAACTTTGAAATTCCGTGAACACTAGGATCAACCAGGTTTGTGAACAAATTCAATACGAGAAGTTGGGTCATCAAAAGCTAAACGGAGAGACATCCAATAAGACCAAGGATTCATCGGGAAAAATACAAAGTCAGATGGAAGTGATGACACGCAAAGTAGAGGAAAGTGCAAAGGCGTATGACTTTGAAGCCGGTTCGGACCCCCGTGGCCATCTTTGGGTCACTTGGGGTGTGTATCTATGTGCCGGCAAGCCGCCATTGGCTGATATCATACTCCCTCATCCACCTGACCTAACCCGATGTGATAGTGTGATAGGTTTGGCCATTCCGGCTATGAGCGGGCATATTCAGTACCGAGGCGCCGCCAGCTGAGATTCATATATCAGAATATCAGGAATAAACAGGGTTTTTTTATCATAATGTTTCCGTAATTTTTCCGCCTTCCGTTCTGATGGTCAATGTATCGGCGACTGTCAGCTGGCTCGCGATTTTGCGGTAACCGATTGGTTAACTGTTATTTCCAGATATTTTGGCGGAAACCCCGATGAGAGGGTCAGATTTCATCAGTAAAGGGTTCGTTTCTTTCTGCAATTTTCTAAATATGCACTCGAAATTTTAATCTGAATTTTTCGCGATGTCGAAATCATATTTTGGACTTCGACATCGCCGCACTTGATTTGGTCTTCTTCGAGTGGTCATACTCTTTTCCCTATGCCCGAATCAGGTTTCCCTTGTACTTGCCACCCATTTGACTTGGAGATATAAGGGAAACAAAAGTGAATCGTGGGACCACTTTGAAGGGCCATATCTACGCGCGAGTGTGAGGAAAGAGAATAAGAAAGGTTGCATTGCAAGCGCCTTAGTCTCAACTGATTTTTGGTAGCATTCAACACCTTAAGTCGGCACACACACACGTTGTATCATAGGATCATGGTCAACATGGTAGAAACTTGTTTATAGCTTGTTACCATGTGTCCGGACTTGATATTATGACTTTCGAGTGTAGCGCATGAGTCTTGCGGTGGCATAGCATCTTTTCTTTCGGTTCCCACGTCCATGGTACCCAAAGTTATGACCATGGAGGGGCATGGCATACCATGGTGGGAGCCAGTTTTAAGGGATATGTGTGATATAGGTAGTATATGTCTTGATATGCTCACGCCCATGTTATATATCTTCGTGTGGCCGAAGAGATGGGGAGCCACACGTGACAAGGGCCTTGCCCATGTCCCAATTGTGGAGTTCAAAGCGCTAGACTAAGTCTACCGCGTATGTATTGCTCATGGTATGTTTGGCAAAGAGATCCATGAGTGCACTCCCATTTTCATGGGGTATGTAGATATGAGTGGCGATAGTATCTCCGCGCGCTCGATTGGGGATCCAAGTGGGGGAATTGTTCGCAAATGGTTCCAATCATTTGTATATTGAACCATGCACGGATATCATGGGTGAGCAAAGAGATATACTATCATGGCAACTTTGTATTTGGACATATTTTCATGTTTTTGACCTCAATTTTTGCTCACTTTTGCGTTTTGTGTACTTACCTGGTCGGCGAACAGCAAGAAGCCTATGCGGAGTCAAACCATGGTATGTTGTTCATATGTTGGCATATGCTTCGGAGTTGAACACCACCATATGCCGGATTGCGTACTCCATTTGGCTTGGCGCACGAAGGATTACAGGAATTGGTCTCAAGACCATGGGCTGATTTGGGCAGTGCGTGGCGCGCATATCTGAAGGGGTTTCGAGGGTAAGGTGGGGATGTATATGGGCATTGACCTTTGGTCTCTATCCTCCATGAATCCTAGACTTCGATTCCATGCATGCTTTGAGCCTTCGGATAAGTGGTAACTTCAATTTTGAGCATATATTTGTTATATGGCCCATATGGTGTGAATTGGCAGTTTTTTGGTGTGTTATGAGTTCAAACTCATGGGGCATATCTCTAAGCCCATTTGATTCCAAGTCCAACCGAGGCTATGTAAGGGTAGGGCATGGTCACGAGTGCCACTCTAGGCCATGACACGCCCACTTCTAAATTGGGCTAGGACTTAGAGGCTTGGGAGTGAACACATTTTTTGGGTTCATGTAGTGACTTTTGACACATGGCATTTAGCCATCTCATTTGACCTGGTTCGGGGCAAAATGTTGGTGAGTCAAGGGAAGGTCTTGATTCCAGGGAATGAGGGGTTTATGGCTGTGAATGTGTATGTTTACCTCTTGCCCCAACTGTGCTTTATTTGTGTTCATATGCCAATTTCAGGGCTTTCCTCCTTGGTGCAATTCTTGTACATGCCCGCCACCGTTGGACGACCGGTGTGCTGAACGGAAGCCCGCATCGTGGATTGGATTGTGGATTGGGTTATTGCTGTATTTGTGGGATCCGGTTGCTGTTCAGGGTTGAAGGAGAATTTCATTTTGTATATTTTTGGATTTTGGACCCTGGATTTTGATAAATGCAATCGTTGATCAGGAGCAAGTCGGCAGGGGTTACAGGCGGAAGGGGCACAGCAGGGGCCGGTCCTGGTAGGGACCTTCTTTAACGTGCAAGTTCAAATGCAACGACAGGAGGAGTGGCTTAAAGAATTGGATACAATTACCGACAACATGAAGGAGCACTTTGCCAGGGATAATGCTAAGTTGGAGGAATGGATCTTGCAAGTCGAAGGGCGTGTAGATCAACGATCACGTGTGTCCGTGGAGGAAAGTAAAACGAGACGGGGCGATGAGGCCTTGGAAGAGCAACGGGTGAACCGAATGCAGAATCTGGCGGATCAAGTGAAAAAAACGGAGCAGACCTTTCATCAATCTGTGGGAGAGCAGCAAAAGGTGCAGAAGGAAGTTACTCGTGCATGTTCGGAGGTCCAGGCCATGGAGAAACGGATGCAAGCCCAGGTGACGGAGATAACCGCCCTGGTTTCGGAGACGGTGCGGGACCATGGAAACAAGATGCAATCGATGTCCGTGGCGAGTGAGGACTTGATGGCCAGAGTGGAAAGCCAGGAGAGGGTGGCGACCCGGGTGCTTGAAAATGCACAGGATCTCATGCCCAAGATGCAGGATTTGGGGAAGGAGTGCAGAGCAGCAGTACTTGCGATACGAGAGCATGACACACGACCCAAGGAGACTGGACACCAACAGATGTTCACCAAGGAAAATGTGCGGAAGTTCGAAGAACAATTGCACAGCATTACGGAGAATGGAGGCAGGTTGGAGAAGGAAATTCAAGGGGTGCAGCAGAAACTGGTACATGTCCAGGAGGTGATTCAATCCGAGCGAGCGGAGGTTGCACAGGTACATGACCAAATCAAGAAAATGCAACAGGGATGTTCGGACAGATTCGAGGACAATGCCAAAAGAATTGACAGCACCGCGCAGCAAGGAAAGACCGGAATGCTGGACATACGACAGCGGGTGCAGGGACAAATTCAAGAGGCACAGAGCCAGATGCAAACTTCCTGGGACCTGAAGCTGACCGAGGTACAACGAGGGATGAAGGAACAGATGGGATCACAATGTGAACAGGTACTGAAGGAGTTCACTGCCACAGGTGATCTTCACTCCATACGCACAAAACTGCAGCGAGTTGACGAAATGTTGGCGCAAGCTGCAGCCAGTCCCAAACATGGTCCGAGCCCAGGCATTGGAGACACTCGAGGGGCTGACGAAGTGCGGAAGGAGTTTGTGGAGGTGCTGGAGAGAAGAGATGAGCATACGAAGTGGAACTTTGATCAATTGAGGGAGAACATCAGAGCTGGTGAAGAGAAGTTGCACCGAAATATGGATCTGCTGGAAGACAAAGTGCAGCAAGTATGTACTTCTGAGGGCCGCAGGGAGGTAGATGAAGAAGCCGGTTGGGAAGAACATTCGGGTCGACACTACCACGGCCGTTAGGCGAGTCGCAACACGAAGAGGACAGTGCAGGAACCGCCTGATTGGTGGGTACCAGGACCTGTTAAACCTGAGCGGGCATCAGTCCCTGGATATCGTCAGGATGATGATATCCGGTGGTTGCAAACAGAACCCTACTTTAAAGATGGAGGGTTCATACCAGCCTTGGCGTTTTTTAAATGTGCACTCGAAATTTTAATCTGAATTTTTCGCGATGTCGAAATCGGATTTTCGACTTCGACATCGCCGCACTTGATTTGGTCTTCTTCGAGTGGTCATACTCTTTTCCCTATGCCCGAATCAGGTTTCCCTTGTACTTGCCACCCATTTGACTTGGAGATATAAGGGAAACAAAAGTGAATCGTGGGACCACTTTGAAGGGCCATATCTGCGCGCGAGTGTGAGGAAAGAGAATAAGGAAGGTTGCGTGGCAAGCGCCTTAGTCTCAACTTATCTTTGGTAGGATCCAACACCTTAAGTCGGCACACACACTCGTTGTATTATAGGATCATGGTCAACATGGTAGAAACTTCTTTATAGCTTGTTACCATGTGTCTGGACTTGATATTATGACTTTCGAGTGTAGCGCATGAGTCTTGCGGTGGCATAGCATCTTTCCTTCGGTTCCCACGTCCATTGTACCCAGCGTTATGACCATGGAGGGGCATGGCATACCATGGTGGGAGCCAATTTTAAGGGATATGGGTGATATAGGTAGTATATGTCTTGATATGCTCACGCCCATGTTATATATCTTCGTGTGGCCGAAGAGATGGGGAGCCACACGTGACAAGGGCCTTGCCCATGTCCTAATTGTGGAATTCAAAGCGCTAGACTAAGTCTACCGCGTATGTATTGCTCATGGTATGTTTGGCAAAGAGATCCATGAGTGCACTCCCATTTTCATGGGGCATGTAGATATGAGTGGCGATAGTATCTCCATGCGCCCGATTAGGGATCCAAGTGGGGGAATTGTTCGCAAATGGTTCCAATCATTTGTGTATTGAACCATGCGCGGATATCATGGGTGAGCATAGAGATATACTATCATGACAACTTTGTGGTTGGACATAGTTTCATGTTTTTGACCTCAATTTTTGCTCATTTTCGCGTTTTGTGTACTTACCTGGTCGGCAAACAGCAAGAAGCCTATGGGGAGTCGAAGCATGGTATGTTGTTCAAATGTTGCCATATGCTTCGGAGTTGAACACCACCATATGCCGGAGCGCGTACTCCATTTGGCTTGGCGCACGAAGGATTACAAGAATTGGTCTCAAGACCATGGGCTGATTTGGGCAGTGCGTGGCGCGCATATCCGAAGGGGTTTCGAGGGTAAGGTGGGGATGTACATGGGCATTGACATTTGGTCTCTATCCTCCATGAATCCTAGACTTCGATTCCATGCATGCTTTGAGCCTTCGAATAAGTGGTAACTTCAATTTTGAGCATATACTTGATATATGGCCAATATGGTGTGAATTGGCAGTTTTTTGGTGTGTTATGAGTTCAAACTCATGGGGCATATCTCTAAGCCCATTCGACACCAAGTCCAACCAAGGTTATGTCAGGGTAGGGCATCGTCCCGAGTGCCACTCTAGGCCACGACACGCCCACTTCTAAATTGGGCTAGGATTTAGAGGCTTGGGAGTGAACACATTTTTGGGGTTCATGTAGTGACTTTTGACACATGGCATTTAGCCATCTCATTTGACCTGGTTCAGGGCAATATGTTGGTGAGTCAAGGGAAGGTCTTGAATCCAGGGAATGAGGGGTTTATGGCTGTGAATGTGTATGTTTACCTCTTGCCCCAACTGTGCTTTTTTTGTGTTCATATGCCAATTTCAGGGCTTTCCTCTTTGGTGCAATTCTTGTACATGCCCGCCACCGTGGGACGACCGGTGTGCTGAACGGAAGCACGCATCGTGGATAGGATTGTGGATTGGGTTATTGCTGTATTTGTGGGATCCGGTTGCTGTTCAGGGTTGAAGGGAAATTTCATTTTCTATATTTTTGGATTTTGGACCCTGGATTTTGATAAATGCAATCGTTGATCAGGAGCAAGTCGGCAGGGGTTACAGGCGGAAGGGGCACAGCAGGGGCCGGTCCTGGTAGGGACCCTCTTTATGGTAGCAGAGGCGTACCTGCTGCCCCTACCTACCGCCGACCCGGGGACTTGGGCCCCTATGATCCCTGCCCAAGTACGCCCCGGGTGCGTATTGTGGACTCGGTGGAGACCACGCCGGAAGTTGAAGCCCGAAGACAAGTACGACGTTCGGGAAGAGGAGGACTTGACATGGAGGACCTGGTCTCCATGTGTGAGCGTCGCTGCCGAAAGGCATGCAACCTCCGCTCCGCCGCAGAGGACTCTGAGGAGGCCTGCCATTCAGGCAGCAGTGGAGGACGAGCTCGGCGCTACTGGAAGCGCGGGTCACCCAAGCCCGCGGCAGGGGACGCCGGGGCTATGAATACGGACCCCAGCCCGGTCAGGCTGTGGGAATCCGAGGGGCACTCCGATGGCTATCGGACTTGCTTCCCCTCGGAGTCGGAGGAGATGCCCGCGCCGACCGCCAGGGCGCATACGGCCCCCGAGCCCGCCCTGAAGCAGAACGCCGAGGGCTTGGAGAGGCCAGCCAGGGCCAGGATGGCACCTGTGCCCCGGCACACGGGACCAGAGATGGACGCCATAGGCGATACGCCCATGGGCGATGAGTCTGAGGCGCCGGGAACCGCGGGATGCGCTGGATGAGGTGGAAAGCACGCTGAGTGCCACTGCGAGCACGTGTCCTTCCTCATGGGCAAGTACCCAAAGATGGGGATGGACGCCATCGTGCATCGCCTCGACCGCCTGGACAACGCGAAGGACGGCCTAGAGGAGGACGTCGCCGGGATCCTGGATGACCAGTCGGCAGCGGAGAAAGACATGGCGGAGCTGCGAGCGGATCAGGACCGGTACCAGGAGAATCTGGAGCTGGCCCTGGAGAAGCAGCAGCGAGTGGTGGACAGCCTCCTCCACCTAGTGGAGGACATGTCGGGACGCCTGAAAAGGCTAGAGGAGCGACAGCCCCTCACCTCGGGTCCGGAGCTCCCGGCAAAGCCGGCAGCGGCAGAGCTGGTGGAGCGGGTTATAACCCTCACGAGCGCCATGGATAATCCCATGGGCGGCCCTGCAGAGGCACCCTACGCGCCTCCGCGTGTTGACCCGGGTGCGCTGCCGTTTGTTCCAATGTTCAGCGAATCCACAATGCTCGGGGAACACACGGCACCGGGTGGGTCCATGCGGGAAGGGCACGCAACCACGGACCCGAGGAGCCTGACGGTACAGATGTCCCATGCCGCCCAGGATCTACCGATCACTACAACTGCCGATGCAGTTTATGCGGAAGAGGAGATCCAGAGCCAGACCATGCAGGGGCGAACCATGGGAAGCGCCGACGGACATGGTCGAGGTCATCCAGGCGGAAACCTGTGGGCGAAGGACCCCAATACGGGGATATGGACGGCCGGTGGAGCAAGTCCTTCCCGCATTCCAAACCCCATGGGTTCAGGCCCAACTGGACCGCACTCAATGGAGGAGAGGGATGTACGGGGAGTGTACTCACACCCCCCGGCCACAGGTGGTATCCGTCTCGGTGGAGTGGTGGCTGCGGACGTCGGAGGAGCCATCAGGATTGACGACCTCAGGGGAATCAAAATCCCCTACTACGATGGCAACCCCTCCAACCTGGACGACTTCATCCTGGATTGGGAGGACTTCGCCGAGGAGGTCGTCGGCGAGGTGCGGGGAGCGCCGCGGGACAAGTGGGTATGTCGGACATTCCCACACCGGCTGGGGCAGGACCTGAAGGAGGAGCTGCGGGATCAGATCCGGGAAGGATTGATCCATACGGAGCAGGCCTGCCTCCAGTGGTTGGAGGATGAGGAGCGGGTGGACGCTCCGAACCAGAAGCTGGAGGACTTGTGGTCCATCTCGCTGCAGCTGGACCGCGGTGAGTTGCGGTTCCGGGAGTGGAACCGGTAACTGCGGAAGTACCGACGGAGCCTCAAGCTGGTTGAGGACTGGGAGGAGTCCAGCGAGATCCGCCACTTGCTGAACGACGTCCTCCCCGGCCACTGGAAGAGGAGAGTGAAAGACGAGGAAAAGGAGAGAGCGAAGAAGCGCGTGGCGGTGAGGATCATGGCGGCGGAGGATACCCATGCGGGTATCATGGAGTTCTTCAGGAGGAACCTGGGCAAGCCCAACCAGATGTTGGGACTGAAGAACGCCGTGTACGTGGATGTTTTTGGGGACTACATGGGGCAAAGGTTGCTGCGCCTCAACAACGTGGAGTGGAGGCGCGGGGAGCCGCTGAGGATGCAAGTAATCTTCGCCCGCATGAGCCTGGACGAGATCGTGAAGTACATCACGGTGGAGTTGAAGCTCAATGCGAAGAACGAGGCCCACGTGCAGGATCGACATGGTCATGGACAACGAGGCCACCGGAAAGACCGCCATCATCAGGAGATCCAGGAAGACACGGCCAACTCCGCGGAGAATGGTAGTGGAAGTGGCCAAGACCACTGGACCTTGTCCCGGGAGGATCACGAGGGGGCCCATTTCTTCGCGTTTGTGGCGCACAACGTGAGGGACCATGGGCAGGATTGGTCCAGATGGAGCCGGGTGGGACCCAAGAAGGGCAATGAGCCAAGGCGGATCGGGAACCCACCGTTCTTGTTCCGGGAGTACAGGTCTCAGCACGACCGGTGCTGGGTCTGTTATGGCAAGGGAAACAACCATGCACACGACCACCGTCGGTGCAAGGTGTATGAGGCGGACAAGAAGGCCTACTTCGCCGCCCACCCCGAGAAGAAGCCCAAGGAGCAGCGGATTTCCGATTGGAAGGCGAAGGGCGAAGACCGGGGAAAAGGCCAAGGCAGAGGCCAAGGAAAAGGCGGAGGAAGAGGCTATGGTGGTGGATCTGGCCAAGACCGACGAGTGAGGTCGATCGAGAAAGTTGCTGAGGACATGTTGAGGACGTTGGAGGAACTCAAATCCCAGCAACGTGGTGGACAAAGTCCTGGCGGATCGCAGCCGGAAGGGGCTGCGGGAAGTCAAGTCTAGAGGAGTCCCCACGGGATTGGGACCTCGGAGGTCTCTCCTCCGAAAATCAGTGGAATCCCTGAGGAATCAGAGGCACATCGGGTGCCGAAGAAGGCTCCGGAAGATCCAAAACCACTGAGTTTCGCCACTCCCAACCCCTGGAGCGCCCTGCCAAGGGAAGTAGATGTGGGTACGGGACATGGCAAGAAAGAAGGAGCGACCACGGAGAGCCCCGTGGACGGGCAGGACCAACCCACGATCTACACCATCCGTGACCATACCCTTGAAGTCCTGATGCACCCGGACGTGCTAGAGTTGCATGCCGTGAGAGTCGTCCATACACCTCATGGCGACGAGCGGCAGTTGCACTTGAAAGTGCGAGTACGGTGCGGACGAGAGGAGAAGGTGGTGGATGTGTTGGTGGATACGGGTGCCCAGGTGAGCCTGGTCCGGAGAGGGTTCTTCAAAAAGGAACTCCTGCAGCTCAGCCGGAGACCGGTCCGCCTGAAGGTCGCCAACGGAGAGACCATGGGTGGGGGCACCCATGAGGGATATGATCATGGGGTATGACTTCATGGTGGCAAACGCCATTGGAGCCCTTCCCCATCGAGCAACGCTGGTCCGGGAGGATGATGAATGCCTCACATGGCTGTCCACGGACTATGCATGCGGATGATCCCATTGGGATGCTGAGGAAGAGGATCGGATCGTCCAAGCGATGCAAGCTGTGGGTGCCAAGTCCAGAGGAGACCGTGGAGTTCAGCTCACGCAGTATGGAATGGCGCCGCAGGTGTATGCCAGGATGATCCAGACGCTGGGAGCCGAAGCGCCCGAGACGGACGTCTTTGCTTCCCGGGATGCCCCACTTTTGCGGAAGTGTAGGAGGCATTGGCATCGAGGAGACTCAGCCTGGCATAGGCATTGGGGTTTGAACGAGTGGGGGCCCATGTATTGGCATGGCTCCCTGGACAATACCAGACGTACGGTGGAAAAGATCATCGCGGATAGGGCGAAGGGGATCCTGGTCATAACCGGCATAGGATCCAGCCCATGTCCGCTGGAAGGTCTCAAATCGACACTGGACTCCATCACCCTCAACGAGATGTCATTCGGGCCAGAGGAGAAGTTGTTCATCGATGCCAAGGGTGTAGCAATGCCCTCCCCGGGTCAAGCGTGGGGTACCAAGGCTTTCCTGGTGGATGGGGCGCAAGCTCAGCCCACGGGTGATGAAGCATTCCTCCGTAGGGTGGAGGCGGTGCCCATGAAGGTGATATTTGAGCCCAAGGAGGGGGCGGATCAGCCTCTTGATGGTATTGACGTCCTGTCCCACGCCGAGATCGACGACGTCGTCAACTACATGCGGATGGGGATGCACGACCGTGTGGCAGCCAAGAAGAGGCGGGCCATGGTCACACCTCCGCATTGGTGGGATGACAAGATTTTGGTCACCGGCAAGTACGAGAAGGATGAGTTCGTGGCGAGGGTCATGGATCACATCGCGGACCAATACGATGGTCCGGTTGGGTCGGACCCGCCGACATGGGACTTTCCAAGAAGGGGGGCCGATAGCGACAGTAACCAGCCCCACGCCGCAAATTTCCGAAGATTATCGGTGGGAAGTGCACCCCACGTCGATGAAGACGGCATATCAGACGAGGGGAAGTCAGATTCGGACCCGGAAGAGGCCTATACCGCAGTGCGGTCGGTTGTATCGATACCGAAGCAAGCGGCTGAAGAGGCCCAGGAGAACCCGAAGGTCGCCGAGCTGAAGGAGAGGCTGATCAATGCCTATCCGCGGCTATTCAGTGGGGTCGCCAACAAGAACCCTCCAGATCATGGGAGGTTTGGCACAGCGAAGATCAAGCTGAAGCCGAATCCCAAGATCTATCGTCATCGGGAGTACCAACTTCAGGGCGATCGGGCCGAGGCCATGAAGAAGCTGTTGGCCGAGTTCATTGAGCGGGGATCGATCGAACCCTCCAACAGTGAGTGGGCCAGCCCAGCCTTCATCGTGCCCAAGAAGGAGAAGGGCAAGTGGAGATTGGTGGTTGATTACAGAGGTTTGAACGAGCAGACCGAGGACGACTCGTACTCGCTTCCCCTGATCGACTCCATCCGCCAAAAACAACAGAAAAAGCGGATTTTCACGGTGTTAGACCTGAAACACGGCTATCACCAGATGCCGCTACACCCGGACTCCAGGCCCTGCACAGCGATGTCGACGCCGCTGGGGCCCATGCAGTGGAAAGTGGTGCCTATGGGCGCCAAGAATGGCAACGCCGCTTTCCAGCGCATGATGGAGGACCTACTCGGTCCTGTCCGGGACTGTGCCGACCCCTTTGTGGATGACATCATCATCGGGTCCGGTACGGAGAACATGACTGAGGACGAGCTCATCGAAGCGCATGAGAAGGATCTGCGCCGAGTGCTCAGTGAGCTGGACAAGCACAACATGGTGTGCAAACCCACCAAAGCCTCACTCTTCGTGAAGGAAGTGGAGTTTGCGAGTCACGTGGTTGGTCACGGGCAACGCCGTCCCATGCCTGGGAAGCTGGCGTCCCTGCACCACTGGGAAAAGCCCCAGACCATCAGCGAACTCCGGTCCTTCATGGGGTTCTGCAATTACTGTTCGGGCTATGTCCGGATGTATGCAGAACTCTCCGGGCCGCTGCACAAGATGCTGCAGGTGGGCAAGTTCGATGGCCGGAAGGGGAGCAAGAAGAAGCTTGCCCGGACCCCTGAGGCTGAGGATGCGTTCAACCGCCTGAAGGAGCGACTCCTGGGGCGGTTGGGGCTGTTCCTGGTGGACCCGGACAAGGGATTCGTGCTACAGACAGACGCCTCGGACTATGCCGTGGGGCCAGTCCTCGAGCAAGTCCGGGACGACGGGACTCATGTTCCCGTGGCGTTTTGGAGCAGGATCCTGGCCGAGGGCCAGCGCCGAACATGGACCGCGAGGGAGAAGGAGACATACGCCATTGTATGTGCGCCCAGGAAGTATTCTGGCCACATCAGACTGCAGCCGGTGGTGGTTTGCAGGGACCACCAGTCCCTACAGAGCTGGCACAAGGAGCATGTCGACACCCCCTCAGGACCAGCAGCTAGGAGGGCCCGATGGCACGAGACGTTCGCCAAGTTCGACCCAGGGAAGGACAACACTGTGGCAGATTGCCTCAGTCGCTGGGCCTACCCCGCGGGCAAGGCGTGGATGGACATATCCAGCCATGGCGACGCTGAGGAGACCGAGGAGGCCAAGCGCATCATCGAGATGGAGGAGGCCATGGAGCAAGAGGGGGTCAAGTGCTTTGTGGTGATGGCAAACCGTACGGACCTGGCGAAGTTCCGGGGTGCCCGGGTCCAAGCTACTGGAGAGGAAACCCTCGAGCAATGGATGGTGGCCCCTGTAGAGCTAGTCAGGTCGGTGCTCACAGAGGACTGGTCGGATGACTACGCGGCATCCGAGCACTGGAGCACGTACTGGAATGCCGTGAGCGCCCCGTCGGACGACGAGTGGCCTGAGGGCTTGACCAAGGATGGGGACAAACTGTTCCTCAAGGACAAGGTACTGGTCCCTGAGAACCGAGTGGAGGAGCTCATTGACCACTGGCACAACGCCCAGCTCATGCATCCTGTTCGGGACAAGATGCAGCAGGACCTGGAGTGGCGCTTCAAGTTCCCACCGGGGTACTACGCCATCCTGGACAAGTACTGCAGCGACTGCGCCGTGTGTCGGGCCACGAAGAGCCCCAACCACTCCACGGCGGGCAACCCGGTGTACACGGCTATACCGGAGGCCCCTATGCGGTCCGTGGCCATGGATGTATTTGCCATGCCTGAGGTCACCGTGGAAGGAGAGACCTACGACTGTGTCATCCTGGCGGTGGATAGGCACAGTGGGTATATCGTGGCGGTCCCTGGCAAGAAGTCCAAGAAGAAGGACAAGAAGGACAAGCATGGAGTGGGGCTGCAGGCCAGGACCGTCGCTAATGCCATGATCAGGCATTGGCTGACGATTCTTGATGTCCCGGCTGTCATCTGCAGCGATCGGGGCAGTCAGTTTGTGGGGACGTGGTTCAAGACGTTCCGCAAGCACATGGGTATTCGGCACGCCAAGACTGTGGCGTACCACAGCCGGTCAAATGGCCGAGCTGAGGGCGCCGGGCAGCCGATGTTCGAGAAGTTCCGCCAGCTGCACATCGACGAGCCAGGCTGGAATTGGTATAATTCGCTGTGGAGAGTACTCCAAGCGTATCACGACCTTCCGGGACCCACTGGACTGTCGCCCCATCGTATCCTGTTCCTACGGGATCGAGTGTCACGCACTCTCCCGTGGTTGAACCATGGCAAAGTGGCCCGGGATGCGAACGCTATGATTGCTGAGGCAGACGAAACGGCGGCCAAGGTGTGCAAGGCACTTCACGACGAGCATGACAAGAGGGCCAAGTACTTCAAGCAGGGAAGAGTCCAGAAGTATGCTCTCCAAGACACCGTGTGGGTGGAGCGGCACCACAAGGATGTCCTGTTCAGGCATCGGCAGGCATCTTGGTATGTGCCCGGGGTAATCGTGCGAAAGGTCGGGCAGGATGTGTATGCGGTTCGTGTGGGGGATAACAAGATCCTGGACCGCGACCATACCCAGCTTCGTCCCCGAGCACCAGACCCCAGCGGACGTCCCGTCACCTTCGAGTTCACGGCCGGCGATGTGGACTCAGACGACGAGGGTAAGGACGACGACTTCACCGCTGAGAAGATCCTGGCGGACAAGCCGGACCCGGGGACGCCTGGGGGGAGGCTTTATAAAGTCCGTTGGAGAAGATTTGCCGCATCCAGGGATTCGTGGGAGCCTCCGAGCAGTTTCGTGCCGAGGTATACCACGGTCTGGATGGACTATCTGAAGAAAAAGAATATTTCTTTGGATGTCAAGGACGTGTTGGTCCATTTGGATGCTGCTGTAGCACCGTAATGGATCCCCCTTGGCATGTTTGTTTGTTTCTGTGCTTGGGTTACGGGTGAGGGCGTTCATCAGGGGATTTTTGGGCCTTGATTGGCCATCTACCCCCTTCAATCGATCTCCACATATATATTTCATTGTGGTATACTTATTTAGGTCGACCGACGACATTTCTCTATCTTTGATCCCCTTGGTCCATTTTGTAGATCAAGAGGAGACCGGATATGGAGTAGGGCACCGATTATCAGTGTCCTCATCCCTCCCTTGGGGCATGGGGGACGCCTACGACGTGTGTGGGGCCTCCATGTGTCCTTGGGACATGGGGGGGGGGGTTGGAGCCCATTGGGGTCCTCCCGTCCTCTCTTCATTGACTTCCGAGCGGTAACAACGCTCTGAGAAGGGGGGTGAAGCCGGTTCGGACCCCCGTGGCCATCTTTGGGTCATTTGGGGTGTGTATCTATGTGCCGGCAAGCCGCCATTGGCTGATATCATACCCTCCCATCCACCTGACCTAACCCGATGTGATAGTGTGATAGGTTTGGCCATTCCGGCTATGAGCGGGCATATTCAGTACCGAGGCGCCGCCAGCTGAGATTCATATATGAGAATATCAGGAATCAACAGGATTTTTTTATCATAATGTTTCCGTAATTTTTCCGCCTTCCGTTCTGATGGTCAATGTATCGGCGACTGTCAGTTGGCTCGCGTTTTTGCGGTAACTGATTGGTTAACTGTTATTTCCAGATATTTCGGCGGAAACCCCCATGAAGGGTCAGATTTCATCAGTAAAGGGTTCGTTGCTTCCGCAAGTTTCTAAATATGCACTCGAAATTTTAATCTGAATTTTTCGCGATGTCGAAATCGGATTTTCGACTTCGACATCGCCGCACTTGATTTGGTCTTCTCCGAGTGGTCATACTCTTTTCCCTATGCCCGAATCAGGTTTCCCTTGTACTTGCCACCCATTTGACCTGGAGATATAAGGGAAACAAAATTGAATCGTGCGACCACTTTGAAGGGCCATATCTACGCGCGAGTGTGAGGAAAGAGAATAAGAAAGGTTGCGTTGCAAGCGCCTTAGTCTCAACTTATCTTTGGTAGGATCCAACACCTTAAGTCGGCACACACATGTTGTATAATGAGATCATGGTCGACATGGTAGAAACTTGTTTATAACTTGTTGACCATGTGTCCGGACTTGATATTATGACTTTCGATCGGGCCCGTGCCGCGCCGTACAGGTCAGTGAAGGAAATGAGATCCCAGGGTGAATGGAGTGAAACCCCTTCTTTCCCCTTTGTCTCTCTTTCGCACCCTGTCTCGTTTCACGAATGGCACCTGTAGTTGTGTAGTTTCCGTGCGTAGCGCGCTCATACAGATACCTACGGGGTTCTCTACTGTCAAGTTGAGATATGGTTGAGTGTTAAATGTAGTTGCGTTCGTTGTTCGTTGTCGTTGGTTTTGTCAGTTGATCTTTGCCAGCGTTGGTATGTCTACCACCTTTGGCGAGTTTTAAAACTTGAGTCTAAAAGCCTTCGCCCTTACTAGACCCTGCACAAGGAAAGTTAGGCTAAGTGAGCTTCAATCCCCCTTCACCTCCATGAATACCTTCGCTTCCACCAGTTACCCGATGCCTTTATAGGCTTGTGTAGGGTTGCTCCCTCGCTACTACCGCCGGTGCCTTTGGATAGGGGGCGTCCGTTTACAGACAGCGTGTCGACAGCATGCGAAGATCCATGGCCAAGCTTTTCAGTTACCTTACCCTACTACCTGTTCCTTATCTCTCCCTCCTCTCTTTCCTTGTGATTTCAGGGTGAATGAAGTGAAACACTTTCTTTTCCCTTTCTCCCTCTCTTGCACTCTGCCTCGCTTCACGAATGGGGAGTGTAGTTGTGTAGTCTGCCTGCGCAGCGCGCTGATTTAGATACCTACGGGGTTGTCTACTGTCAAGATGAGTTATCCTTGAGTGTTAAGTGTAGTTGCGTTTGTTATTCGTTGTCGTTGGTTTTGTCAGTTGATCCTTGCCGGCGTTGGTATGTCTACCAACTTCGGCGAGTTTTGAACATGTTTTAAAAACTTTCACCTGTACTAGACCCTGCACTAGGAAATTTAGGTTAAGCGAGCTTCGAACCCCCTTCACTTCCAAGGGTACCCTCGCAACCACCAGTTACCGCACGCCTTTCATCGGCTTGTGTAGGGTTGCTCCTTCGCTACTACCCCTCGCGCCCTTGGATATGGGGCGTCAATTTACAGACAGCTTGTCTACAGCATGTGAAGATCCATCGCTAAGCTTTTCTGTCACTTTTTTTTACCACCTGTTCGTTATGTCTCCCTCCTCTCTTTCCTTATGAGTTCGGGGTGAATGGATTGAAACACCTTCTTTCCCCTTTCTTTCTCTTTTGCATTTTTTCTGGTTTCACGAATGGGGAGTGTAGTTGAGTAGTCTGTATGCGTAGCGCGCTCACTTAGATACCTACGAGGTTGTCTACTGTCAAGTTGAGTTATGGTTGAGTGTTAAGTGTAGTTGCGTTCGTTGTTCGTTGTCGTTGGTTTTGTCAGTTGATCTTTGCCGGCGTTGATATGTCTACCACCTTCGGCGAGTTTTAGAACATGATTTTGAAAGCCTGGAGCTTTACTAGATCCTGCACGGGGAAAATTAGGTTAAGTGACCTTCAAACCCCCTTCCCCTTCCAAGGGTAACCTTGCTTCCACCAGTTATCCGACGCTTGTATAGGCTTTTGTAGGGTTATCTACTCGCTACTACCCCTGGTGCCCTTCGAAAGGGGTCGTCCATTTACAGTAAGCGTGTCTACAGCATGCGAACAGCGATCGCTAAGCCTTTCTGTCACTTTAGTTTATTACCTGTTCGTTTTTTCTCCCCTCTCTCTTTCCTTGTGATTTCAGCGTGAATGGAGTGTAACACCTTCTTTTCCCTTCCTCTCTCTTTTGCATTCTGTCTTGTTTCATGAATGGCGAGTGCAGTTGTGTAGTCTGCCTGCGTATTGACTACTGTCAAGGTGAGTTATCGTTGAGTGGTAAGTGTAGTTGCGTTCCTTGTTGGTTGTCGTTGGTTTTGTCAGTTGATCTTTGCCGGCGTTGGTATGTCTACCACCTTCGGCGAGTTTTGAACATGATTTTGAAAGCTTCACCTTTACTAGACCCTGCACGAGGAAATTTAGGTTTTGCGAGCTTCAAACCCCCTTCACTTCCAAGGGTACCCTCGCTTCCGCCACTTATCCCACGCCTTTCATGGGCTTGTGTAGGGTTGCCCACTCCCTACTACCCCCCGTTGCCCTTGGATAGGGGGCGTCCTTTTACAGACAGCGTGTCTACAGCATGCGAAGATCGATCGCTAAGCTTTTCTTTCTCTTTACTTTACTACGCGTTCGTTATTGTAATGGGAGTGCAGGTGTAGTATACAATGTACAGAAAATACAGCAGTAGTCTGATCACAGGTGATCAGACGGCCCCAGAAACACCTGCAGTCGCAGCTGCAGTGGTAGCATAGACGCAGATCAAGCGTAGACAGAATGAAATTCCATTGTCGATTTTATCATTAATTCTGAGATTTTATGTTTGTTTGCAGTGATGCTGCATGCGCTATTTGTGTTTAGGGCACATGCAGCAAAATTAATGAACTACTTGTCAACTCAACCACAAGATTCCTGATCTCCTTTATGCCCATGCTGTAGTTCCGTGGATCTGGGTAGTACTGTGGACTTGATTATCAAAGACAAAAGATGTTTGCAGTGATCGGGACTTGCAGCAGGAAATTAAGCAACAATAGTCATGGACTATTACAGTTCATAGGTTTGGTCTGACCTTTGGAGATCACGGACTCTGATGAGTTTGGAGTACATTCGTCCGGTTATGCTGAGTTGGTCAGTGGCGACATCGAGAGGATCACCAGTTTGCTTGGAACATGGTCTGAGCTGGTTTGCTTTGCGAATGACTTGTGATACACCTCTCGCAGGGGTTGACACTCACCGCCGTGCTCAAGCCAGCGACCCAAAGACTGATGGACGTGGAGCGGAAACTGGATTTACGGCTGCAACCAGTATGTTCCCTGTTCTGGCGCTGTTGTGAGCAAGCAAGAGGCTGGAGGACGTTTTCACTGAAGGGAGAACCAGCGAACTGAGTTCACCAACGCGAAGGACGACGCTGCTGAAAGCGTTAATGCGAATGGGACGCTGCTGAAAGCGTCAACACCAAGGAGCACGCTGCTGAATGCGCCAGCGTGAAGGAGGACGCTGCTGAAAGCGTCAACGCGAAGTAGGACGCTGCCGAAAGCGTCAACACCAAAGAGCACGCTGTTGAACGCGAAAACGCGAGAGAGGACGCTGCTAAAGACGTCAACGCGAAGTAGGACGCTGCCGAAAGCGTCAACGCGAGGGGGGACGCTGCTGAATGCGCCAACGCGCAGGAGACAACGCCGCCGCTACAGCAAGTACAAGGACTACCACAAAAATCCATAGCAGCAAGACAACGCCGCTGCCGTAGGTTGTCGCTACTGCAATGAGTATGCCAAGTATGCCAGGTCTGCCTCAGCAGAGCCGCAAGTTGCGGCCTGTTTTATTCCTTCCCCCAAAAGCGACGCCGCATTATTGCCGCTTGCTGAACAAGGAAACAAGGACGAGAACCAGGAGAAGGTTACAACCTTCGTGGCCTGCCTGGCGACGGCCAATGGCGTACTGGCCAGTGGCGTACCCCTGCGCTCCACAGCGAGGAGATGAGCGCCGTGCAGCAGAAGCAGCATCGCCAGCGTCGGGCGACATGCAGAGGAGGATGACATGGAGAATCCGCAGTGTCAAGAGGAAAGGTACAGGGGAACGACATCGGAGGGGCCATGGGGAGACGTGCGAGTCCCGAGGTGAAACCCTCCATGCAGGGTGAGGCAAGGAAGGCCCCTCTTGGACTTATGGGTTTAAGAAGTATTTAACTTCAACAAGGACGACGATGCTAATGACAAGCCACACACAGGTGGCGTGTGGAAGCCGCAACGGCAGTGAAATCAAACCCCTATGTTGAAGGAGGAGTGACTGACGAGCGCCAGAAAGTCCCAAATGGCTGAGGAACGGGTGACGGGTGCCCACTGGCAACTGGAGGGCAGGGAGGGGGGGGAGATGGCCGCCGAATATCGAGTTTACAGTGCCGAGGCTGATGGAGGGGTCATGAGTATCCCGTAAGCTGGAGGTACGGAGCGAGAAGTGTGAAGTGATCAGTAAGGAGGCGTCAGTCAGTCAGTTACATATCTATGACAACGTTTTGTGTTCAATGCATTGGAATTGGACCAGTGGTACAGTGACACGAAAAAGCACATGACCAGGTCTCGGTGGTCTGTGTGCGTCTGTGGTTACGTGCCAGGGGCTTGAACCTACATTGTGCTTTTCCGCTAGGATATATTGATGCCAAAGAACGCCAGCAAGGCCCTATTGGCAAATCTTTGTTTATTTCCCCCTCCACGTCAGAACTTAACCCTTAAATAAATCAGAAATACTAATTCTTCACCCCCGGGGACCAAGCCCCTGATATCAGGGTATTTTTCCTTTGTTTCAGATGTACAGAAAAGTTTTACAAAGTTTTCTGGAGAATGGCAAAAAGCTCGGGACTGGAGTCTGAGAGGGTAGTGGGAGAGTGTGTGTCTGGGACCATACATGGGGTTGGTACTACACACTGCACCCCATATGTGTACGGCTGAAGAAAAAAGGGTTTTTCCACCGTAGTATCAACACTGACACATTGTGTCAGTAGTTTAGGGAGGGGGTGTAATGGGAGTGCAGGTGTAGTATACAATGTACAGAAAATGCAACAGTGGTCTGATCACAGGTGATCAGACGGCCTCAGAAGCCGTTGCAGTCGCAGCCGCAGTGGTAGCATAGACGCAGATCAAGCATAGACAGAATGAAATGCTATTGTCGATTTTATTATTGATTCTGAGATTTTATAGTTGTTCATAGTGATGCTGCATGCGCTATTTGTGTTTAGGGCACATGCAGCATAATTTATGAACTACTTGTCAACCCAACAACAAGATTCCTGATCTCCTGTGCCCATGCTGTAGTTCCGTGGATCTGGGTAGTACTGTGGACTTGATTATCAAAAACAAAAGATGTTTGCAGTGATGGGGACTTGCAGCATAAGATGAAACAAAAAAAGTCAGGGACTATTACAGTTCATAAATTTGGTCTGACTTCTGGGGATCACAGACTCTGTTGAGTTTGGTATGCTGAGTTGGTCAGTGGCAACGTCGAGAGGATCACCAGTTTGGTTGACACATGGTATGAGCTGGTTTGCTTTGCGACAGACTTGTGATCCACCTCTCGCAGGGGTTGAAACTCACCGCCGTCCTCAACCCAGCGACCGAAAGACTGATGAACGTGGCGCGGAAACTGGATTTACTGGTGCCACCAGTATGTTCCCTGTTCTGGCGCTGTTGTGAGCAAGCAAGAGGCTGGAGGACGTTTTCACTGAAGGGAGAACCAGCGAACTGAGTTCACTAACGCGAAGGACGACGCTGTTGAAAGCGTTAATGCGAATGGGACGCTGCCTAAAGCGTCAACACCAAGGAGCACGCTGCCGAATGCACCAGCGCGAAGGAGGACGCTGCTGGAAGCGTCAACGCGAAGTAGGACGCTGCGGAAAGCGTCAACGCCAAGAAGCACGCTGTTGAATGCGTCAACGCGAAGGAGGACGCTGCTGAAGACGTCGACGCGAAGTAAGACGCTGCCGAAAGCGTCAACACGAGGGAGGACGCTACCGAACGCGCCAACGCGCAGGAGACAACGTCGTCGCTACGGCAAGTACAAGGACTACCACAGAAGTCCACCGCTGCAAGAAAACGCCGCTGCCGTAGGTTGTCGCTACCGCAATGAGTATGCCAGGTATGCCAGGTCTGCCTCAGCAGAGTCACAAGTTGCCGCCTGCTTCCTTCCTTCCCCCAAAATGACGCCGCATTATTGCCGCTTGCTGAACAAGCTTCTGAACAAGGAAACAAGAACCAGAACCAGGAGAAGAGTAGAACTTTCGTGGTCTGCTTGGCAACCGACAATGGCGTACTCGCCACTGGCGTACCGCTGCGATCCACCGCGAGGAGACGAGCGCCGTGCAGCAGAAGCAGCATTGCGAGCGTCAGACGACATGCAGACGAGGATGTCATGGAGAGTCTGCAGTGTCAAGAGGAAAGATACAGTGGAACGACATCGGAGGGGCCATGGGGAGACGTGCGAGTCCCGAGGTGAACGCCTCCATGCAGGGTGAAGCAAGGAAGGCCCCTGTTCGAGTTATGGGTTTCAGAAGTATTTAACGTCTACAAGGACGACGATGCTGATGACAAGCCACACACAGGTGGCGCGAGGAAGCCGCGGCGGCAGTGAAATCAAACCCCTACGTTGAAGGAGGAGTGACTGATGAGCGCCAGAAAGTCCCAAATGGCTGAGGAACGGGTCACGGATGGCGACGGGCACTGGAGGGCAGGAAGGGGGAGGGGATGGCCGCCGAAGATCGAGTTTACAGTGCCGAAGCTGATGGAGGGGTCGTGAGTATCCCGTAAGCTGGGGGTAAGGAGCGAGAAGTGTGAAGTGATCGGTAAAGAGGCGCCAGTCAGTCAGTTACATATCTATGACAACGTTTTGTATACAATGCATTGGAATTTGACCAATCGTACAGTGACACGACAAAGCACATGACCAGACGTCGGTGCTCTGTGTGCGTCTGTGTTTACGTGCCAGGGGCTTGAACCTACATTGTGCCTTTCCGCTAGGATATATTGATGCCAAGGGACACCAGCACGGGCCTCCCGGCAAGTTTTTTTTTCCCCTCCACGTCAGCACTTAACCCTTAAATAGAAAAGAAATGCTACTTCTTCACCCCAAGGTGCCTGGTCCCTGATATCAGGGTACTTTTCCCTTGTTTCTGATGTACAGAAAAGTTTTAGAAAGTTTTCTGGGGAATGGAAAAAAGCTCGGGAGTTGAGTCTGAGAGCGTAGTGGGAGAGTGTGTGTCACGGACCATACATGGGGTTGGTACTACACACTGCATCCCATATGTGTACGGCTGAAAAAACAGGGTTTTCTCACCGTAGTATCAACACTGACACATAGTGTTGGTAGTTTAGGGAGGGGGTGTAATGGGAGTGCAGGTGTAGTATACAATGTACAGAAAATGCAACAGTAGTCTGATCACAGGTGATCAGACGGCCTCAGAAGCAGTCGCAGTCGCAGCCGCAGTGGTAGCATAGACGCAGATCAAGCGTAGACAGAATGAAATGCTATTGTCCATTTTATTATTGATTCTGAGATTTTATGTTTGTTTGTAGTTATGCTGCATGCGCGATTTGTGTTTAGGGCTCATGCAGCATAACTGATGAACTACTTGTCAACTCAACAACAAGGTTCCTGATCTTCTTTGTGCCCATGCTGTAGTTCCGTGGATCTCGGTAGTACTGTGAACTTGATTATCAAAAACAAAAGATGTTTGCAGTGATCGGGACTTGCAGCATAAAATGAAACAAAAATAGTCATGGACTATTACAGTTATTTTTCCCTCCTCTTTTTCTTTGTGTCTTGCATTTCCCTACTTCATTAGAAGGGTGCATTTCGATAAGACAACCGGCGAACACATCTACTTTGCTTGCAATGTCATTTTGTCATATAGTATTTCATCGTTGATGAGAAGTTATCAAACTCGATGTGCATAGGATTTTAGAATTATTGACATTCGGCATCTGTGACAAGCATTATTGCCTAATCATTTTCTGAGTGTGTGTTTTCTTCGTATTAAGCAATATACAATGACCTAGGAGACCTGGGCATGTCCCATCAAAACAACTGCAGCCAGCAGGCCACCTTCGATTATCCGCTAGAAACCACCGCCAGAAGGCTGCCATTTTATTTGGCCAGATACCTGCAGCAACAACTGCTGCTCTGCTTGTGGACAACAACGTCTGCGCCGAACACGCTGTTTTACCAACAGCAGTATCAATTCTTGTTACAGACCCTCCTGGAGCAGCTGCAGCAATATTCAAAACCACCAGTTGCACTGCAAACACAGCCAGTACACGCTCGGTTATCCCTGCAAGACCCCGACTCTTTCTGCAACAACCTGTACTCTACAGAGCCTGCCGCAGACCCGCTTCGTGTCAACTGTTCTTTGCCAAGTCCAGACCCTGCTGTTGTAAAGGCCCTCGACGCCCCCAAAGAGGCAAGAGACCATGAAGGTGAAACCCTGAAAAATGCATTACTCTCGGACCCACGTGCATGTTCGAAGGCAGTTCAAAGCTCGTCAACGGATGCAGCCCCCGGAGATGTACGAAAGGACTACTACCTACACTAGAAGGAGACCCGATTCCAGCACCAAACAAGACCAGAGAAAGTGACTTCATTGCAGCGCGACAAAATTGATGTGAACAGTACCGTGTAGACCAGCACCTCCAGTCTCACAACATATTCAAGATCCTCCAAACCGAAGCCATGAAGCTTGTCCAAATCAAAAATCTGCCGCAGGGTGAGGGTGTTCAGCTGAACCGGAACTCTGCACAGAACAAAGTGTCAAAAAACACCAAACGCAAGACGAATCCAAAAAGGGTACAGCTTTCTGTTGTTCGCTGCTGCCGGCACCGTAAAAGATTCACCAGCAGAAGCGTATACCGCCGCCCATGCACCCATTGGCAGTATGCAGCGCTGCACACAAAGACAACGTCCGTCCTCCACCGGAGTCACGAAACGAACCGCAGCCAAATGATGCCCATTTTTTGCCCAAAAATGGCCTAAAAATGTCAATTTTGGGCAAAAGAAAAAAAAATTTTTTTGGGCTTGGGTGGTCAGTTCAAGCATCCCCCTCTTTTTTCGCAGGTGCCTGATGAGAAAGAACATGTATTCGCAATTCTTGGAGATAGCAAATAGGTGTTTTAGGGCCTCTTTGACCTGAAACAGGACATTATGTGTCAAACATTGCCTATAATTGCCAATATTCTGCAAAAAATCTGTATGCCTTAGGCATGGGGGCCCCCTTCAAGACCCCACGCGCCCTATTTTGCAGGTACCGGACTCACCAAAATAGGTTTTGCAGAATGGTTGGCATGATATTTGATCCCCAAAACCGGTCACCCCGCCATTTTCTTAGTTTTCGGAATAAACTAAAACCTTTGCCTCAAAAGCCCTATGTGAACGAGGCGACGCAAGTGAACGAGGAGGGTGACGGTTCGCTACCAACGCCCGAAAGTTCCACAAAATGCTCCACCGCTGACGGTGTCAATCCTCAGATGTAAAGAACAAACCACCTGCAACAGAAGGATAAATCGGCGACACACGCAATTTCAGACAACACCATTTCGTTGACAACACTTGAGAGTTCAACCGAAGGCTCGGCGAATGACAAGTTCTCCTCTTGTGACGACTCTCCAGGTCTTTTGCTGCCGCGGGGAACCCAGAGGTCAAGTTCTTCTTCAGATAGTGTACACGGCCGCTTCTGGGACTCCCAAAACGAATCCTCCCCACAGGTAAGCGAACCTCAACATGTACAGCCATTGTCGTCATCGGCGTGGCGTTGCGCGTGATTGCAGCAAAAAAAAATTACAAACGAAGAAAAACAGGCAGAGCCAAAAAGAATAAAGGGAAAAATACTTTTCTGCGACCTCAGAAACCCCCCGAAAAGTTTAACGCGACTGTTTGGCGAGGTCGCAAAATTTACAACAGTCACGGAAAATGCAGAACAACAGAGTAGCGACGTTGACGAAGTTGAGCGTTGCATACCCCAAAACACCTAGCAAAGTGCCTGTCCTAGGCGCTAGGGACTTGTGCGCGCCCAAACCACAAGAAATGGGACCACATGCACAACAAGCGGAGGGGGGCTCCACGAGATGGGGAAGGGCAGTGTGCGGGCTGTGATCCCCTCCGAAGGGTATCTGTCGGACGACGAATTCAGATTGCACGATATGCACGTGCATGATCACGTATTTATAACAAAGAAAGATGAGCATGTTGAGAAAATTTCCATGAAGCAATGATACATGATATGTTGCGGAGGGTGTGGAAAAGTAAGGTTAAATGAATCCTTCGTCTTTCGTGCTTGGTATGGATTTTCCTTTGCTGGTGCGAAGCACCATCAAAAGAAAAGCCTTATCACGTTTTGAGCCATTTTCGGGTCACTTTTCTATGTCGGAAACGGAGCCGGGCGGTGACAAAAAAAGGCAAAAACACTCCTTTGCCTTATGTTTAAGCTAGCAGCGCAAGGACAGGGAGGGTGCATTGGGCAAGATTAGCGATACAGGGAGCAAATAGCATGAAATTGACATATTGATAACTCGGGCCTATTGTTTCGGATTTTGACGAAATCAAGGGCAATTTTGGTCAATTTGGGGGTGTTCTTTCCATTCCTGAGCTTAAAAAAGTTGCTAAGGGCACTCAAAACCGTCAAATCGAAAAGTGGTGCTAAAACAACACGACGGCGGTTTCTCGATTGAACATCAACACGAGGCTTTTAGAATCATTTATAAATCTGGTCTTAGAATCGAAATTTAGTGCATTGTAGCCTGATTTCACTTTGGACAGTCAAAATAAAAGATCGCAAATGCCGGCGACTGCAAAATGCACGCGTGCACAGCAAACAAATAATATGTCAAATAGATTTCTTGAGATTTGGCGCCTGTGGTTTATATATAGTGTTGTTCGGCACCTCAACTTTGCTGGTGCACCTTTAAATCGCATCCCTAGCTTATATGGAATTAGTGGATGATGGTAAAGAAGTTAAAACCTTGTAAAGGTCCTAACTTTGCAAAAAGCCATGATCAATCGAAACAAATATGACGGCGCGAATTAGCTCTTTGAGGCAGTCACTTAGAGGGGCTGCATCGTACACTTTTGGGATATGTTTCGTTTCGGCGCGCGGATTGTATATAATGGCATAAGGACTGCTTTTAGAGGGGGGCGGGGCCCCATTCCCCGGCCCCCCAACTAAAAGCCCCCCATGGGGGGGGAGGTGAACGAGGAACAAAAGAAAGCAAGCAAAGGCAAAACACACACAAACAACAACGTCAACACTGGCCGCCCAGCCGCAAGTATGTTACATGCCATGCAACGCAACGTTACGGCGCCAAAGAAAGCAAGACCGTAACCGCACCGACAAGGAATACCAACAAGAAGTGTAACCGAAGTGTGAATAACTATAATAGGGTACGAAAAGTATGCCCGTACATGCATGCCGCCGCAAGCACAACAAGGCCACCACCGCCGCGGAAAAGCAAAATGGTATATCCCATGAAGGGACAAAATCTAACACAAAACAAACAAAGGTATGAAGGTACGCGAGAAGGGAGCCATACACAACCAAGGGGAAGCAGAACACACACAAAAGTATGTTACATGCCGCGCCACGCTACGCAACGAACAAGGGAAAAGCGCAATGATAAAAGTCCACCCCGAGACGTGCCCGGGAGCCCACCCCCGCACGCCCACTTGCACAGGGAGCGAACGGGAGCAAAAGATATGCCCGTACATGCATGCCGCCACAAGCGCAACAAGGCCACCACCGCCGAGCAGAAAACAAACTGGTATGGAGGGACACGAAGGAAGCAAGAAGGAGCAGAAGGACGCACGAGGGGAACCACACACAGCCAAGAGAAGGAACAACACACGCAAACACAAAAACACATAATGCCCGCTTGCATAGGGAGCAAAAGGTATGCCGCAGCACGCAAAGCAAGTAGTGGGCGAGGAGGGAGCCACACACCGCCACCAAGAGCGCAAGTATGTTACATGCAACGCACGAAGGCAACCGAAGGGGTGCAACCAAGAGCCATGCCCACGCCTGCAGAAGGAGAAGAAAGGTATGCCCACACACACACAGGTGACCCATGCCACCCCCACACGCCACGCAAGCAGAGAACGAAGGGCATGCCCGTACAGGCAAGCCACCGCAAGCACAACACAACCGCCATCGCCACAGAAGCGCATCATGGTATGAAGGGACAAGAAGAGACAACCCGCGGACACACATCAACACAAGCGCAAGTATGTTACATGCCGCGCTGCGCCACGGAACGGGAGGCACAACGATAACCATGTCAACAAGGGTGTGTGACCAACCAAAGGGTGTGGTAGGGAAAACATGCCCGCTTCCGCACACCCGCTTGCATAGGCAGCACAAGGCAGCAGCAAACCAAACCAGCAATGGATAGGGAGGGAGCCACACACCCCCTCCAAGAGCGCCCACGCGCCAACACAAGTGCAAGTATGTTACCCGCCATGCCGCGGCACAGAAACAGGAGAGACAACGAACAAAGGTAAGCAAAGAGCTGTGTAGAGCCGTGCCCGCCCCCACACGCCCGCAAAGGAAGACATCGCGTGCCATGGCCCGCGTACCGTGCCGTGACGCTACTCGAAAGCCCACACCCACTGCCTTCCTCTATCTCACAGGACCCAGCAGGAGAGAAAGAAGAGGACCCGACAAGCGGGACCAAGGAAGTAGGCAGGGAGAAAGACCGAGACAAGCACCAGGGTGGAGGCAGGAGAAAAGTGCACGCCAGGGAGGATGGCGGGCGAGCGTAGCGTAGAGGGAAGGGTAAGGAGCGCTGCAACAACGAAAGAAAAAGGAGGGTAGCCAGCAGCCGAGCGAGGGACGCGCGAGGAGAGGAAGGCGCGGCAAGCACCTGACGGGCACAACACCACAACACAGCACAGGAGAGGGGGGCACCAGGGAGGCAGACAAAGGACAGCACTACGCACCACAGTACGAACCGCACCGCCACGAACCTGCCAACACACAAGCACCGCACAGGCACCACACACACGACACACACCCACAACGCGCCCGCAGCACGTGGACGGCGGACCCCGGCAGCCCGCCCGGAGGGCGGGCACCGGGGGAGGGGGTGGCACCAGCACCCAAACGCCCCTCGCAACGGTCGAAGGCCACCCCCCCTGGGGACGGCCCCCGGCCAGTACCGCGGCACGCAGCCCCCCACCAGGGCATGCAAGCCAAGGGGACAGTGCCGGGCCCCCACACCCGCACACCTGCGCCCACAGCACGTGGGTGGCGGACCCCGACAGCCCGCCCAGAGGACGGGCAGCCGGGGGAGGAGGAGCGCCTGAACTCAGACGCCCCTGACAACTGCGGAAGGCACCCCGTCCGGGGACGCCCTTCCGCCACCCCCACAGCGCTCAACGACGGCTCGCAAGGGCGCACGCTTTGAGGTTGGCGCTGGCTCCCCATGCCCACATCAACCGCGCCCGGGACACACGGGCCGTGGAACCCCGGCCGCCCGCCCCAAAGGGCGGGCGGCTGGGGCAGGGACAGCGCCTGACACCAGACGCCCCCCACAACGGTGGAAGGCCACCCCCTCCGGGGATGGCCCCCCCCCATCCCCGTGGTAGGCAGCCCCCCAACAGGGTATGCAAACCAAGGGGACAGTGCTGGGCCCCCACGCCCGCACACCCGCACCTGAAGCACGTGTGTGGCGGACCCCGGAAGCCCGCCCAGAGGGCGGGCAGCCCTTGGAGGGGGAGCGCCTGAACTCAAACGCCCCTAACAACGGCAGAAGGCACCCCCCCCGTGGACGCCCTTCCGCCGGCCCCACAGCGCGCAACAACAGGTCACAGTAGCGCACGCTGTGGGGCCGCTGCTGAGTCCCCACGGACACACCAACCACACCCGGGACACACGGGCCGCGTAACCCCGGTTACCCGCCCAAAAGGGCAGGCGGCAGGGGGGGGGACAGGGCCTGACACCAGAGGCCCCTCGCAACGGTGGAAGGCCATCCCCCCCTGGGACGGCCCCCCACCACCCCCGCGGTACTGAGCCCCCCACAGGGTATGCGAACTAAGGGGACAGTGCTGGGCCCCCACACCCGCACATCCGTGCCCACAGCACGTCGGTAGCGGACCCCGACAGCCCGCCCAGAGGGCGGGCAGCCGGTAGAGGAGGAGCGCCTGACCTCAGACGCCCCTTGCTACGGCGGAAGACACCCCCCCAAGGGACGCCCTTCCGCCACCCCCACAGCGCGCAACGACGGCTCGCAAGGGCGTACGCTGTGCGGCTGGTGCTGGGTCCCCACGCCCACACCAACCGCACCCGGGACACACGGGCCACGGAACCCCTGCAGCCCGCCCCAAAGGACGGGCGGCCGAGTGAGGGACAGCGCCTGACACCAGACGCCCCTGGCAATGGTCGAAGGCCATCCCCCCCAGGGACGGCCCCCGACCACCCCCGCGGCACGCAGCTCTCCGCAGAGCACGCAAGCCAAGGGGACAGTACTGGGCCCCCACATCCGCACACCCGCGCCCACAGCAAGTGGGCAGCGGACCCCGACAGCCCGCCTAGAGGGCTGGCAGCCGGGAGAGGAGAAGCGCCTGAACCTAGACGCCCCTGACAAAGGCGAAAGGCTGCCCCCCCCTGAAGGCTCCTCCGCCATCCCCACAGCACGCAACGACGGCTCGCAAGGGCACACGCTGTGGGGCTGGTGCTGGGTCCCCACGCCCACACGAACCGCATCCGGGACACACGGGTCGCGGAACCCCGGCAGCACGCCCGAAAGGACTGGCGGTCAGGGGAGGGACAGCGCCTGACACCAGACGCCCCTCGCAACGGTGGGAGGCCAACCCCCGGGGGACGGCCCCCCACCACCCCCGCGGTACTCAGCCCCTCACAGGGCATGCAAACCAAGGGGACAGTGCACGGCCCCCACACCCGCACAGCCGCACCCGGAGCACGTGGGTGGCGGACCCCGACAGCCCGCCCAGAGGGCGGGCAGCCGGGGGGGGGGGGGAGCGCCTGAACTCAGACGCCCCTCGCATCGGCAGCAGACACCCCTGCCGGGGACGCCCTTCCGCCACCCCCACAGCACGCAACCGTGGCTCGCACGGACACACGGTGTGGGGCTGGTGCTGGATCCCCAGGCTTACCCCAACCGCACCCGGGACACACGGGGCACGGAACCCCGGCAGCCCGCCCCAAAGGACGGGCAGCCGGGGGAGGGACAGCGCCTGACATCAGACGTCCCTCCCAACGGTGGAGGGCCACCCCCCCCGGGGACGGCCCCTCGACCACCCGCGCTGCACACAGCCCCCCTGCAGAGCACGCAAGCCAAGGGGACAGTGCTGGGCCACCACAGCCGCACACCCGCGCCCACAGCGCGTGGGTAGCGAACCCCGACAGCCCGCCCAGAGGGCGGGCAGCCGGGGGAAGAGGAACGCCTGAACACAGACGCCCATCACAACGGCAAAGAGCACCCCCCCCGAGGACTCCCTTCCGCCACCCCCTCAGCGCGCAACGACAACTCGCAAGAACGCACACTGTGGGGCCGGGGCCGGGTCTCCACGCCCACACCGACCTCACCCAGGACACACGGGCCGCGGAACCCCGGCAGCCCGCCCCAAAGGACGGGCGGCTGAGGGAGGAACAGCGCCTGACACCAGACACCCCTCGCAATCGTGGGAGGCCGGCTCCCCCCGGGGACAGCCCCCCACTGTCCCCGCGGCACGCAGCTCCCCGCGGAGCATGCAAGCCAAGGGGACAGTGCTGGGCCCCCACACGTGCACACCCGCGCCTACAGCACGTGGGCAGCGGACCCCGACAGCCCGCCTAGAGGGCACGCAGCCCCCTGCGGAGCATGCAAGCCAAGGGGACAGTGCTGGGCCCCCACACCTGCACACCCGCGCCCACAGCACGTGGGCAGCGGACCCCGACAGCCCGCCTGGAGGGCGGGCAGCCGGAGGAGGAGGAGCGCCTGAACTCGGACGCACCCCGCACCGGCAAAAGGCACCCCCCCCGGGACGCCCTTCCGCCACCCCCACTTGGCTTGCAAGGGCACACGCTTTCGGGCCGGCGCTGGGTCCCCACACCCACACCAACCGCACCCGGGACAGACGGGCCGCGGAGCCCCGGCTGCCCACCCCACAGGACGGACGGCCGGGGGAGGGACAGCGCCTGACACCAGACGCCCCTCACCACGGTTGAGGGCCACCCCCCCCCCGGGGACGGACCCCCATCCCCCCGCGGCAAGCAGACCCCCTAGGGGCGCGCAAGTCACGGGCACAGTGGTGGGCCCTCACACCTGCACACCCGCGCCAACAGCCGGGCAGCTGGGAAGGAAGAGCGCCCTAATCCGGGCGCCCCTCACAGCGGCGACAGGGTCTCTGGGTCCCCAAGCCCACACCAACCGCACCAGGGACACACGAGTCACCGAACCCTGCCCACCCACCCCTCAAAAGGCGAGCGGCCAGGGGAGCGACAGCGCCTGACGCCAGACGCCCTTGACAACGGTGGAAGGCCAGATCCCCCGGGGACAGCCCCCGACCACCAAAACGTCACGCAGCCCCCCGCGGGACATGCAAGCCAAGGGAACAATGCTGGGCCCCCACACACAGCAACTGGGTAGCGGGCCGGGGGTGGGACAGTGCCTGAATCCAGACATCATCCGCAACGGCACAAGGCAGCCGCTCCGGGGGGCCCTCCTGCCACCCCCACAGCACGCAACGACGGCTCCCAGGGGCACATGCATGCTGAGGGGCCGGTGCCGGATCCCCACGCCCACGACAACCGCACCCGGGAAACACGGGCCGCATAGCCCTGGCCCCACGCCTCGAGGGACGGGCGACGGTGGACGGCCACCTGACCAGGGGCGGCCCCCCACCAGCCTCGCGGCACGCAGCCCCCCGCAAGGCATGCAAGCGAAGGTGACAGACACCGGGCCCCCACGCCCGCGCACCCGCACCCGCAACACGCGGATGGCAGACCCCAACAGCCCGCCCAGAGGAAGGGCAGCTGGGGACGGGAGAGCGCCTGACCTCAGACACCCCTCGCAACAGCACAGGGCCACCTGTGCCGCAGGGACAATAGGGGGAGCGCCTCACCTCCACACGAGCACACAAACACCGGGCCAGGGAGCCAATATTTGAGCTCCCCACCAACGCCCGACCGCGCCCACAGCACGTGCACCAGCAGCGGGAAATCCACACCCCATCCCCTGCTCTTAGGCACATCGACACAACAATGGCGGAGCCTGCGGCCCCATGCGAAACATGCCCCCGGTCTCCGACGCTGGACGCGGCACACAACGTCATCAGGGCGCTTGGACTCAGAGGCGGGGACGAGGACCCCCCCCAGGAGGACGCGGATGCGGACTCCGACATGGAGATAGTTCCAGGGCCCCCTGCGGGCGGCGTGCCCACGGAACCAACGCCTGCCGGCGGGCAGCGTGCCCACCCTCTGCCCTGCGTGGAAATGGGGCCACTGCACTGGAGAAGACTGTTGCCCCAGGCAACATCCCTGACCCGGCCCAGATGACGGAGCACTGCCCACGGTGGGGCACGCAGCCACGCGCGCCGCCCTGCGCTAAGGGGTAGCGCAGGGCTGGATCCTGGATGAGACCACACGCGGCAGCGTGAACATCCAGGAGGCCGTCGACCAGGGCACCCACACAGGCCAAACAAAAGTGGCCCTGGACACCCGGGGCCGCCACGGCGGACTGGCGGAAGGGATCCAAAGGGAATGGTGCTGGTCCTCGACGCAGACATGGTCCGAGGGGTGCTCCACGCATCCCGCGTGCGGCGCGCACGCCCACAGCGGACCATCCAGGTGTACACCCCTCCGCGGGCTGGCCCTTCTCCACATCGGGGGTGCTCGCCGTAATGTGGCACCTGGCAGCAGAGGACGCCCCTACAGGCATCGCGGAAGAAATCGCCCGGGACCTCCACGCCCGGCCAGGGGACCAGGATTTCACCTGGCGCAGACCCCAGGGCAGCCTCGCGGCAACCCTCCAGCGGCACCCTGACATGAGGGCGCGCGACTTCCTACAGACGGGCACGGTCCCGGCCGCCCCGCCGGACCCCCAATGGCGTTGGGACGCGGGGGGGGCACAGCCGCTGCCTGACCCCTGGATCATCCCGCCTGTGGTGCTTGCCCACGGGCACCCTGGCCCATGCTGCACAAGCCGTCAAGGGGGACTTCCCACAGCCACAACCCCCCGGCGTGGCCCTGCTCCGCAGCCTGCAGGCGGGGGCGGCCTGGATACGGTGGCGAGAGGAGGCCGGGCGTCCCAGCCCGTATTTCCCCCTGGTGCAGGGCCAGGGGCTGCTTTACGCCGAGGGCATGGGCTCGGATGGAGTGGGGGGCAATCATACCCGACGACGCATGCAGGTGGATCACTGTGGCCGCCCCGCAACCCATGCGATCGCCGCTGGCGTGCCACCGCCTTCTACGGGCGGCCCCCCCTTGGCCGTCCGCCACGCCCTCACAAGGGAAGCGTGGAGGGCCATGCCGAGCCACCCCAGGGAGTGGATGACAAACCCAGGTGCAGGGTACCCGCCGGGGCCGGTACTCGAGCAGCTGATGGCCCCCACACCCGGGGTGCGCAACACCTTGCACAGGGTGTCGGCCCTTACAGAACAGCTCACCAACGAGGTGCTGGACCTGGCGCTGCCACCACTGCGGGTGCTCTACCCGCAGACCCACAGCCCACCTGCGGGCACGTCAAACCGCCTGGGCCGCCTCGGGCTGCAGCGCCGCATCGAGGCCGCACACCCGGGAGGCGTGGTGGAACAGTGGTTAGCACTCCACAGTCCGTCCACCGCGCAGGGCCACTGGTACCTGCACCAACTCCTCTTCGTCCGCCGGACGACCCCGGAGCACCGCCAGCAGAACCCGTCTCACGGGCACCCGGAGCGCCTGGGCGCACATAGCTTCCCGCAGCCGGCCCCGGCCGCCCTCCTGCCGGGGCAGGGCCCGGAGGCGCTGCAGCAGGGCCCCCCCGCTCGACACGGCCACCACCGTGCAGCAACGGGGAAGCAACAACGCGGACACAACACTAACAGCGGAATGGAGGCCTGGACGACGGCCTGCAGGCACCTTGCCCGGGACACCGCGGGACTTAAGCAGTACAGGCCAGCGGACCGCACCACATTGGCTTCCACGGTCGCGGCCATCACCATGGGACCTGTGGCGGCATGGCCTGCACAACTGCAGCCCCACGTCCCCTGCAGGGGCACGCTTCCCGGCCAGCCGGCCGCAACGCACGCACCGGCGGCACCCTTCACGGCAGAGCAGCTGTACGTCGTCGCGGCGGCACTACTGGCGGACGGCGGGGAGAGCTTTCTCCATCACCACGGCCCGGCGCAGATTGCGGGGGGCACACAAGGCCCGCAGCGCAACGCGCCCTACCCGTGGCACGCCACACTCCGCGAGCGCGCCCACGTCAGGGACGCAGGTGGCAGCACTCCCCCTCCTGGACCTCAGCAGGGGGAAGCACTGGTACTACAGACACCGGGCTACGAGGCCATCCTGCACGGCCACGCCGGAGGGTACCGATCGCACATCTTGGCCGGGGGCCGCTGGACCGTCTGGCACGCCACCGCCAGACAGGGAGCATTCCCACCCCATGTTGACTGGCAGCAGGAGCAGGCCCAGGCCTACTATATGACGGCGGACCCCTGGCCGCTAGCAGTCCTGCTGCACACCGTCAGCGCCCCGGGCAAGAGGCAGGAAGCGGGATGGACAACCCCCCCGCACTGGTGTGCAGCCCCGACCAGGAGGAGCATCTACGGGCCGCATGGCAAGGAGACGCCATCAGGGCCACAGACGTCCCGGACCTCCATGCGGGACCAATCACGCACGCCCGCCTGGCAGCCACGCTCGCGGTAGCCGGACGGAGACAGCAGAACCCGCGGTGGTCGGTCTGCATGTTCACTCCGCGAACGCGCCCATCGCCGTCTGCGACTCCGAGCGCCTGCCGGGGCGCGACGCCGCAATCTGCGTTGCGGACTGCACACGCATGATCGTCAAGGCGCTGCGCGAGGGCGAGCACCACGGCCTCCTGCTCCAAGTCCGTCTGAGGGACAATGCCAAGTCAGCGAAGCCGGGGGTGTGGCCGGCAGTGGCGCTCCCCGCCGACCTGGAGCTCCAGCTGGCGGTCCCGACGACGGTATACCACTGGCTACAGGCCTTCCACGACCTGCGATCGAGGATCAAGCCCGACCACCAAATCGGCGCCACGCACTGGCAAGAGTGGCTGCAGGCAGACGCGCAGCGGGACGCCGTCCAGGGTCTCGGACCCGTGCCCGCGACACGAGCCTTCGACGCATCGGCCCCAGACCGCGCGCTGGCGCCCCACTCGGTTCCACTGGCCAACCTTTCTTTCAACCCAGCGCCGGAGAGCGCCATCTAAAAGTCGGTGCCGTTCCCCCTGGCACGGGGGGACACGAAGCCCACGAAATGCCCCATATGTGCAGACAAGTACTACGCAAGTGGGGCGATGCTGGAGCACCTGGCGTGGCACGCGGTGGAAGACAAGGAGGCGGCCTCCCACATCCTCCAGGGAAGGGCACGGAATTCCCCTGACATGCCCCATACGCCCAGCGCCCCCCGCCCCAGGTGGCCCTGCTGCGCGGCGGCCCCAGCGGACGAGGAGGAGGAGCCCAGGACGGCCCCGGAGGCTGACCGTGCAGCCCAGCAGGGGTCCATCCCCGCGGGACTGGCCCCCTGGCCCCCCTGTGGGTCCCCGCAGCCCATGGCCCCGGCAGACCTGGCTGCTCAAGCAGACCCGGCGGAGATGCCGATACGGGACAGCTGACTCCAGGAGGACGCGGCGGGCGACGCCCTCTGGCTGCTCTACTGAAACCTGCGCAACAACCTCGTCCCGCCAGACCGGCCCCTCCGGGACACGCTCCAACGGCGCCGGGGGCCGGCGGCCTGTGCCGACAAGGAGCACCTCATCACCGGCATGCTACCACGGGGGCAGGGCTTCGCCATCATGCTCCAGGTAACAGGGATCCCCACTGGGGCGCACGAGATGCACGTGGCCGCGGCGCTCCGGGACAAGGGGTACACCCCGTTCTTCAGCAGCCGGCTAGCGGAGACAGGGGCCACCTCAACCTCAAGAGGGGGAGGCCTCGTCACCGCCGTCAGCAGCGAGTAGGTGGCCGAGCACGAGGTGGTCAGTTTCTCGGAAATCATCCCCAGGAAGGCCGCGGCCCTGGAGATCCGCACAGACGGGGGTGGCCTCACCCTCATCAATGTCCACGGACCGCCCGCAGGCTGCTCCCCATGGGCAGGGCGGGCGGCCTTCTGGGCTGACATACAAATGTATGCCACGGCACGCAGCCTCCGTTGGAGGCACCCGGTGGTCATCGCGGGCGACACCAACGTCTACATGGATGCCACCGCCAACCCAGCCACGGAGCACTTCCAAGCGGGCTGGGAGGCGTGCGGCTTCCGAAGGGCAATGGCAGGGAGCGTGGAGGACATGACCCCCACGATCCACCTGTCCCGGCACCGGGTGGACACCTTCCTGGTCAGCGAGCCCCTCCTGCCGTGGTCCCTGCGGGAGAACGTCTGGGCCCGCGGCAAGGCACACCCCCAGGTGATTGCGTCGGTCTGCGTGGCCCTGCTGGGCCTCCTCAACGCGGGCGGATACGCGGCGATGCCCGCCCCCTACAGCCACACGGAGGGCAGCCTCCTCCCGTGCGACGCCGAGTCCGCGCCCGTCCAATGCTGCCTATGAGCAGCAGTCACCGCAGCGCAGGGCGAGCCCTCCGTAGCGCCTTGGCTGGGCCCCGCAGAGCAGCACGCCTACGTGTCCATGCCCGCGGCCGCTGTGGAAAAGGTGTTGGAACACCTTCACGCGGCGCATGACGCCCTGGCGCACGTGCTGGGACACCGGCAGCCGTCCCCGACGGAATCAGACCAGGCAGGGGGGGGACCCCCCTGAAAGCGGGAAACGGCTCCAGGCGGCGATCCTCCGCTACGACAACCCGGCAGCGTGCGCGCCGGTGGCGTACCAGGCGGACGCGGCACGGCATGGCATCCAATGCGAGCCTGGGCTCTGGCTCAGGGAGGAACTGCGAGGTGCATCGCCCGGATTCCGCCCGGCCACGCAGGGCCAACTACAGGAGGAGCTGGAGAGGCAAACAGCCGCCCTCGAGGAGGACATCCGCCAGCTGCGTGCGCTACTGGCAGCCGACCGCAGGCGCGCCATCAAAGACTTCTGGTGCCGCCACGCCCAGGACATCGCCCAGGGATAGACAGCCATAGAGGTAGAGGCCCTGGGCCCGTCGGGCCTCCTGAACGTGCGGGTCCCCAACACCAGAACGCTCCTCACGGAGGCACATGACGTGATGTTTGCGGTTCGCGCCTTCTGGCGGGAACTGTACGACAAACGCCCAGTGGACGTCCCCGGTTTCCAGGCGCTCCTCGGCCGCCACGTGCCCCGGGATCCTGAGGGGGCCTGGGCCCGGGCCCAGCAGTACTCCATGCAGGACCTGCAGTCCGCGTTGGACAAGACCGGTGGCAAGGCCGCAGGTCCCAACCACGTGGAGGCCCACTTCATCAAGGCCCTCTCAGCACCCGTTCAGTGGCTCCTGGTCCACTCCTACTGTGCCATCCTCCGCGGCGCCCAACCGCCAATGCACTGGAGGGACGCGCACATCTGGCTCAGCCCGAAGGTGCCGGGCTCCGCCAGACTCGACGACTACCGGCCCATAGCCCTGGGCCAACTGGACATGAAGCTGCTAACGGGCCCCCTCACCAAGCGCATCACGAAGGTGCTCATAGGGCACGGCGTGGTCAGTGACTGGCAGCAAGGGGCCCTCCGCGGCTCCAACACCGGCCCGCCCCTGTTAATGGCGCAGCGGCAGCTCCAGCGGGGAAGGCCCAACTTCTCCTTCGACGCCCGCAAGGCCTTCGACACCGCCCCGCACGGCGCCCTCCACCTCATCTTGCGCCACCTCTCTGTGCCGCCGGAGGTCATCGACCTCCTGCTCTTCCTCCACACATGCGCCAGGCTGCGCATCGTCACCGCGCACGGGCTGACGCAGCCCGTCCACATGCTGCGCGGCGTCCGGCAGGGCAACCCCGAAAGCCCCCTGCTGTACGCGCTCCCCCTAGAGCCCCTGCTCAGGGCCCAGGGGCACCGCCTGCGTCCACCCAGAGAGGCCGAACAGGGCCTCATCATGGCCTACATCGACTACCTGCTAGTAGTGGCCCGCACGCTGCAGCACTTCGTCGAAGGTGTGGAGGCGGTGGCCGCGTACCTACGGATGATGGGCATGGAGCTCAACCCCCCCAAGTGCGCCATGACCACCACAGACGGGTCCCCTGGCCTGCAGCTGCGCCTGTGCCCCCACCTGGGGGACCCGTGGCACTTGGTGCCGGGGGCGGACTCCGTCCCGTACCTGGCACTCCAGCTGCAGGCGGACGGGAAGTTCCCCCTGCAGCGCAAAACCCGCCTGCGCCTGGCGGCGCTGCAGCACTGGTGCCTCAACACCCTCGCATCGCCAGAGGTCGTACAGGACGTCATCCTGGCGATCCTAGGGGAAGTGACGCAATACGTCGCCACCTTCATCGCCGACGACTCCGACACCGCGCGCGGCCTGGAGCACATCACAGTCCAGGTCGCAAACGCCTCGCGGCACAGCCTGCAGGATGACCAGACCCTGGGGCTTACGCGGGTGCCAACGCGATGCCAGCACGCAGCATTGGCCCTCGTGGGCACGCTCGTCCACCACCGCTCAGCTTCAGTGCGCGCCGAGGTCACCAGGATGTTCTGGGAAAAAGACGGTGCGCACAGGATATGCCCCGAGGTACACTACCCCGTCCCAGAGTTCGCAACCCTGGCAGGGGGCGACTGGGTCCACCGCATACCCCGCGCCCTGGCTGCCCTAGGAGTGGGGCTCTACGACCCCATTGCGTGCCCCAGGGCAGGCCACGTCCAACTACAGTCCCCTCTCGGCAACACCGTCACGCTGCGCACCGCCAAACTGCGGCACCGCGACACGTGCCGCCTGACGGTGCCACACACGACGCCGTGGCGGGGACACCACGGGCCGCACCACCCCTTCCCCGGCAACGATGACCCGTGGCCAGCAGCGGTGCGGGAATGCCTCAATCAGTGCGCTGATGAACACCTCCACTACTGCCGCCGCGAGCAGAAGCCCACCGAACGCCCCAGGTGGCGTGACGCTTTGGTCCACCTTTTCCACACCACCGGCACGCGGGATTCCCGCCTGAGGCTTGTTCACCCCACGAGGGCTAAGCAGGACGCCCACACTGGCCCACGGATGACCCCGGACGGCCTGCACCTCCTCGTCGGGGGCTACTGCCGTCAGGGCAGTCTGTCCCCCCAAAAACAGGGGGCGGCATACCACCCAACGGCGGCCCTCCTGTTAGTCCTCCGCGACGTACTCGCGGCCAGTGAGCACCAGGAACCTAGCGCAGATGTGGCGTGGCCCGAGCCTCTGTGCCCACGGCGCCAAGCGCCGACGCCGATATGGTTGATGGCCACGGACGACCAGTGCGCCAGAGCGACAGAACAAGCGCAACTCCTGGCCGAGTCGGTGATAGTGCAGGTGGGGGCGGGCCAGCCCAGGCCCCTTGGACTCCCCCGCGGCACCGCCCTGGTGATAGCTACGGGGGTGCCGCACGACCCGGACATGGCGGTGCACGCGCTGGAGGACCAGCCGGACGACACGGGACACCTGGTGGTGCACCAGCGCGGAGGCCCAGCGTGGCTCAGGGAGCACGTGACGGCGGTCCGGTCCCCGGCGAGCTTGATCGCTGGGGCAGAGGTCCAAGTGCACGACCAACCGGCAGTCCGTTCCGGCGACACCATGGCGCTGAGCGTGGACAAACTGACCCCCAGCCACCCCGACGTCCGACGGCACTCGGCCGACCTTAACACAGGGTGGCTCAGCCTGACCGAGTAATACCGAGGGCTGGGGCCGCACCTCCTCCGACGCGTCGGGGGCTGGCCCTGCAGGCAGGCCACCAGCGTCGCTCTCGCCGCTGACCTCACCCGCACGTGAACGTTGGCCATCTCGGGCACAGTGCCCGACAGGGAGGGGGTGGCCGCCTCCCTTCCCCCTGCAATACCGCGTCCACAGGCCATGGATCCACACGGTGGACGCCGAGGTCATCCTCCACCTCCTGCGGCACGCGGATCGCGAGCATGCCACGGGGGTCCCCCCGGGGGCAGCGAAGGTAGTCAACCAGATACCTCTGCGATGGCTCCAGGCACCTATGATTTTAGCAGCTGTTTTTCCCCAAAATTCAGAATCATGCATTTTCAGAACCGCGATATCAAACTGTACGCAGTAGTACTGTTGTTTTTATGTTTTCTCAAATTTCTTTTAAAATTATGCTGTCCCTGAAGCTCGAGCCGCAGATAAACTGTGAGCAACTGCCGCGTACGCGAGTTTCAGATTCCTGACGGCCGTGCGCAAAAGAAAATCGCCAAAAAGTCCACTTTTTTTCGCAGTTGGAAGCAAAGTAAAGGCAGGAGCGTGTTCCCGAGATAAATACCTTGCTGCTGACCTAAAGAAAATCCAGATTGGCAGGCACAGATTTGGAGAAATGCACGCTTCACTACGCAACAACCACTTTTTTACATGGTTTTAGGGTCTATGGAGGCCATATAGAGGGCCTTACAGGGCTGTAAGAGGTGTTATAGAGGTGATATATGAACAAATTGTCATCACCATTGGTAGAAGCCTACATGACAAGCGATGTTTTGCCTTTATTCTAGGCTATTCATCCCTTTCTCATGCACCATGGGGCCCAATATCCATATGGTTCATAGGTAGGGTTTCATTCACCTATCACCGTCCAGACACATGTTTGGGGCTTGGGTTGGTATTGTATGCATTTGAATGATAAGAACTACATAAAATATGATAGTATGTGCATGGGACTGGGATGAACGAGGAATATTTGAGGTGTTTTTGGCCCTATTTTGCACCGTTTGTGGTCCGTTTCCATATGGTTCATAGGTAGGCTTTTGCGTGCCTATCACCGTACACACACATGTTTGGGGCTTAGGTTGTTATTGTAAGCATTTGTATTATAGGTCCTACATATGATATGATAGTATGTGCGTAAGAATGGGATGAACAATGAACATTTGAGGTGTTTTTGGCCCTATTTTGCACCGTTTGTGGTCCAATATCCATATGGTTCATAGGTGGGGTTTTGATCACCTATCACCGTCCACACACATGTTTGGGGCTTGAGTTGGTATTGTATGCATTTGAATGATAATGACTACATAAAAAATGACAGTATGCGCATCAGAATGGGATGAACGATGTAGTTTTGAGGTGTTTTTGGCCCGTTTTCGCACCTTTTGCGCTCCATATCCATATGGTTCATAGGTAGTGGTAGGGGCCGTTGGTGGCTTCTTGGATTTGAATGCATGAACGTTTTGTAGGATCATTGACGACTGCCGGGGTCGGGGACGGACCCACTGAAACATGTTTGCAGTTGTATTGGAGCAACATATCCGGGGTTGCAGGGCCGCCAGCACAAGAAAAAAATCAGTTTTCGCCGAAAAATGGCCAAGAATTGCCGACTTTTTGCCGAAAGACTGCACGAACGGTTTGTGAGATCATTGACGACCGCCGGCGTCGGGGAAGGACCCACTGAAACGTGTTTGCAGTTGTGGTTTGAGGTTTGAGGTTTGATTTTGCGGGTACTAGACGCCTTTCGGCCCCTGGGGGCCACCTGGTTTGGCCAGGTGATATCCTCCCCACGGGGTCCTAGTGGGCGGGCCTCCAAGAAGCACCCCCTTCCCTTGTGGCGGAGTCCCCCGGGTTCACAGGGCTCGGAGCCCCGTCATTCTCCGGCTTCCCCGTTCCGCCACTCCCCGGTCAGTGCATTAATTCGCAGCCGTGGCTGTGGGCGCTTACCCACTGCGTCGCCCCCCTAATGCGTGGTCGCTCGGGGCGCCAGCGCCGCCGGGCCCGTGCTACTGGCTTGTCGCCAGTGGGACCCCCTTGGGCTGGCAATTGCCAACTTTTTGCCGAAAGACTGCACGAACGGTTTGTGAGCTCATTGAGTACCGCCGGCATCCGGGAAGGACCCACTGAAACGTGTTTGCAGTTGTATCGGAGCAACATATCGCGGGTTGCAGGGCCGTCAGCACAGAAAAAAACAGTTTTCGCCCAAAAATGGCCAAATAAATTGCCAATTGTTTGCCGAAAATAGTGTTTTTCTAGCCGGGGTCGTGAGCTTTAGGGCCCCATACCGTATTCTTAGGGTTCCCGACCCAGTGGAATGTGTTTGGAATTGTATTGGAGCAACCTATTTGGTGTTGCAGGACGTCAGCACAGAAAAAAAACAGTTTTAGTCCAAAAATGGCCAAAAATTGCCAATTTTTGGCCAGAAATAGTTTATGTTTGGAGAACAATCAGGTAGGAGGAACCCCCCTCTCCTATTTTGAGCGTGCAGAATTAAAGTAAAAAGGTTTCCTTTGGTCTTTTTCGGTACAAAACCTCTTTTCATGGTATTTTTGTGCCTATACTATAGGATACAGGTACACTGGTGTGCAGCACTGTTCTGTAGCACCACCCCACAACAGACAAAAGTACTCCAAAATAGGCCGAGTTCCAGGGTTTTTGATGGTTTAGGAGAGAGCTCGGGTGGGAAGAACCCCCCCATCCGTATTTTGGGGCAAGAGAATCCCAACAGAAGGGCAATTTCTGTCGAAAATCCTCTATAGGCAGGTACACTGGTGTGCAGCACTGTTCAGGACCAGCCCAGAACAGGCAAAAATACCCCAAAATAGGCCAATTGTCAGGGTTTTTGATATCCTTGGACAAAAGCCGGGTAGGAGGACCCCCCCCCCTAATTTTGGGGCCGTTGAAACCAAAATACTTGGTCTTCTCCCGCAAGAATCACCTTTTTGCTGACTTTTTGAATTTTGGGGAAAAACGGCTGCTAAGATCATAGGTCGAGGGTCTGCATGCGCGAGGGCAACACACCGAGCACCGAATTTGTTATACCCGAGCCACCTCCCACCACAGCGACGCCTTACTGCACAAGGCGGACTGGGCGGCGTTGGAGGACACCGTCCTACAGAGCACGCCCCCGGGCCCCAGCCACGCCCAGCTCATAGTCGCTGGTCATGACGGTCACCTCGACCTACGGCCCCCCACAATGAGAACGCTCAGCACGGTTGCGCAGCGGGCACAAATGGACCATGCGCTGACGCACCGAGGGCACACACCCCTGGGGGCGGCCCGAGCCACGGCCTACGTCCACGCCCGGGACCTCACTGCGACGGCAACCAACCACTGGGCGCTGTGGGCCAGGGACGGCCACACACCGGTGCAGCGCAGGCTCTGCATCCGAAAGGAGCAGCTCTCCGGCGTTGCAATCCTCCCGCACCTGTGCCTCCTCTGCGACGGCTCGAGGGGACCCCGGTGCACATGCACGTGGGGTGCGCCCACTCGCGGCTCCTCTGGCCCCACTACCACCAGGCGGTGCAAGAGGCGGCCCGCCACCTCCCGCCTGGGGACAAGCCTCTATGGGTGGCCTCATGGCGCTCCGCGGGTGCCGCATGGACGGAAATCCTCTCCTCTGGGGGCAGCAGAAGCGCGATTCCGCGCCATAGCCCGCGGCGACCCGCCAGGAGGGACCTCTGTAGACGATTTCCTCAACCACATGCTCCGGCTGGGAGACTTCCCGTGGCAACTCCGCAATCACCGGCTGGAGCAACTCCTCCACGGGCCCCTAAACACGGCGGTCCGGGTGCACCGGTGGCTCGCCGCAAGAGAGGGCAGCTGCCCCCCCCCTCCCCTGCGTCCCGACAGGGATTTAATGGCCTCCCTCCGCGTCCTGAACGGCACCGTGGAGTGCCCACCGCAAGAGTAACCACACCTGTAACGGGATCTACCGGGGGGTTTCGCGAAGCACCTGTAAGACGCCCCCTTCCCACTATGGATTATCGGGCGGGGCTCCAGGACCGTGTGGGAGGCCCGTATAGTTGGCGAGGAGTGGGCGTGCGAATGGGGCCGGTGGTGCGCTGCCACGCGCACACTAGAGACCCCTACATAGCAGTGCGCCGCCATCCTGCTCAAGGGGTCGGGACCGCACACCCGGCCACGACCCACCATGATCCGCGGAGCGGGCCCCGACCACCCGTGGGACGCGGCGGCGGAGGAACGGCTGCAGGCGGCCCCGGAGCCACACGTGGGGCGGAGTCGGGACGTGTCTTTGTTCATCCGAGCGCCCCTTCCCCCCCGCATCGCCCTCCACAGCACCAACATGCTTCAAGCCACGGAGATACACACGTGGGGACGCGAGGCGGCCACCCTCCAGTGGCTCCTTCCGGAGGGCGGAGCCACCCGGCTCACCGTGGCGCACTTCAAAAATGGGGGGCTTGTGTACGACGACGCCCTGTCCCGGCTGGGCGACATTCCGGTGACCCTGCTCCTCATGCTCTCCACCGACCTTGCAGCCGCGCTATGCCGGGAGCTAGACAGCTGGGAGGGACTGCGGGTGGGGTGGGAAGCGGCGCCGCAGAAGAGTGTCAGTGGGGCGCTCTGGTACCCCACCTCGCCGGGCGCCACACGTACTTGGCGACCCCCCCCCCCCCGGGGGCACGCCCGCCCGGAATGGGATGACCTCATCGCCGCCTTCCACAGCCACGAGATCCTCCCCGACGAGATGTGGCAGGAGGTCCGGCAGAAGACGCTCGGCAGGGACTACCGGCGCCGCGTCCGGCCCCCCCTGCTAGAGCTCTGGGAGCCCCTTTGCCAACAGTGGGACGACCTCTGACTCCGCGGTCTCGGCCCCTGGGCGCCGCACATCCGGCTCCCGCACACCTGCCACCTCTGCAGGGACCGCAACACGGTATCCTCTGCAGCACCGACGGGCACCAACAGGTGCACGCAGTGCTCCCAGGTGGCGCCGTGCCCCTGGCACGAACCACTCGCGGGCCCGCGCAGACGCACGGAGAGAGAGGCTCTGCAACGGCGCATCGAAGGGGCACAGACCCCCTCACACGGCCACGAGGGGCCAGCGGGCGCCGCCCTCCTGTGGATCTACATGCACCTGCGGAACCCCACGTCCGTTGCGCACCTCTTGCACGTGTTTGCGCCCTGACCCCCACCAGCCGCCACGCTTTGCAGAGCCCGCAGCACCATGCCTCGCCGCCGGGCGAACGGGCCGGAGCACACCAGTGCACGCCGCCGCGCGCAGGAGGCGGCCGTAGGGGGCCTGGTGGCAGACGCCGTGATGGGGGCGCTCAAGGCACACGCTGCCGCCGGACATGACCCGGCGGGTAGCGCGAGGGTTTTCCTCAGCGAGGCTGCCCTCCCGGCCGTCCGCGCCCTGAACAAAGCAGGAGCCCCTACGCTGCTCCCGGGGATGCACCGGATGGTGAACACTGTCCAGCCGGGGCTTATCAGCCCTGAGGCGGCCCTTTACGGGCACTGGATGGAGTCGCGCACGTCCAACCGGTCAGGCCGGCCCGTGTCCATGGGAGACACCCTACGGCTGACGGGCGCAGGGTCAGCCATGTCCCTCCACAGCAGCGCCCCAGCCCTGCTGCGCGCCCTCAGGACGCGCTGCCCCGTACCTAAACCAGGCGCGGGCCACGTACCCAGGAGGGGTGTCCGAATTGGATGCGGCGCTCCACCTTCCGCATCAGTCGGACGAGGACCTGGAGCTGGGCGAAACTCGTATTCGTAGAAGGCGCAGGCGAGGCGCCCACCCGCCCCCGCCCGACCAACCCGGTGTACGACGGCACCAGGCCGACCCCCCCGTACCCTGTCCTGTTGCCAAGCATTCACCGGAGAGCCTGCTTGGTGCCCCGCCCTCCCGCCGGCGATGCACGCAGCCCGCGGCTGGGCCAGCCCACACCTGTCCCACCCCCTCTCCAGGACCAGGGGTGCCCACCACAGGGGGCAGGTCCTCTGGCAAGAGCGCCCAGGCACCGACCTGATCCTTCTCGTCGTTACGACCCGCAGGGACCCTGAGGGAGTCCTGGGGATCACCCCGACCTACCTGTCTGGGGCAGCGCCCGTGCCCCGCCCCCCCCTCCCGGCGCCCGCGGCGCGGAACGGGGTACACGCCTTTCTGCGGACACAGGAGGTCGCCGCCGTCACGGGAGTCCTCCTGGTGTGGCTCCCCTCGTCAACAGCCAGGGACCCCCGGGGGCCCAGAGCCCTGAGCCCTGCCCCAGACTGGGAGCTGTGGCGCGACGTGTGGGCCGCGTGGCTCACCCACCTCCCGGCCCAATGCCGATGGAGGACCGCCAGCCCCCGCCCGCGCAGGACCGACGCCAGCGGCGGCCCCCCCACCCCCCCAAACCCTCCCCCCCGCGGAACACTGCACGGCACTGCCCACGACACACCACAGATGCACTAGGAGGTAGCAGAGAAAACACGCCTGCTGCCACGCATGCCTGCCAGGATTACACTGATGTTGGACTCTGTTGGCTCCCCCCAGCGTGACGACCGCCACCACCGCCGGTCCCGCTCCCGCTCCCCTGTGTTGCCGGGGTACGCGGGGGAGACCCTCACGGAGCGCGAGGAGCGCCGGCTGGCGGAGGCGGTGGTGCCGGTCAGGCTGCCAGCTGGGCAGCCCCGGGCTGCCCCTGCCGACCCCGAGCCATCGACCCAGGCGCGTGCGCGGATCGAGGAGACCGGCTCCACTACCCAGGCCGCGAACCCTGACGCCCAGCGGCCTGAGGGGACCCCAGGCGCAGAAAGCTGAGACCGCGGCCCCAGCAGGCCACGCCACGGCCCCGATCGACCACGCCGCGGCCCCCGGCACGCCGCCAGGGCAGGAGGTAGCCCCGGCGCGGGCCCCGAGCGCCTCGACCGGAGCCTCCGCAGCCGCAGCGGGGAGCAGGGAGGGCGCGAACTGCCGCACCCACACCAGCCCCAGGCACACCCACACCAGCCCACCCAAGCCGTACCCCCCCCAAGGCCGCCTTCCCTAAAGGGCGGCCGCGGCCCATCCGTCGCCCGGCGCCGGAGCGTACGCCGCCAGGCATCACTCTGCCGCAGCTGCAGGGGCAGCAGGACACCCCGCGCGTGATTCTGGAGGGGGGGGGACGCACGCAGACGGGGCAGGGTACCCGCCACGGGAGCGCGGAACGAGGGACGGGAGGCGACAGGCAGGGTGCCCAAAGGCAAGCGCAGGGGACAGGCCCGGGCGCACGCGGCAAGGAGCGAGGCGCCGTGGGCAAGGAGCCGGAGCCAGCGGCAGCGGAGAGGGGCAGCGCACGGGCAGCGGGCGGCACGACACGGGACACGGAGCGGGGAAAGGGCAAGGGCACCGGAGAGACTCGCAGGGACGCGAGCAGAACGCCCAGGCGGGCGGCCATCGAGCGCATGGAGCGGAGCGGGGTGCGGTCGATGAACGGGGGCGCAGCCAGGGACATGGGCACGGGCGCGGGAAGGATACGGGCACTGGCGTTGCGGGCAAGTGCGCAGGTGACGGAGGGCGGTACCCACGACGTGGGTGGGGGGGAAAAGAGAAGGAAGCCGGGAAGGAACCCCAGGGCAAGGGGGGGGGGGGCGGCATAGACCCCCGGGGACAGGCAGGGCGGGGCACGGGAGTCACGGGGCAAGGGCAGGGCGGAGGACGATGGACGGGGAGTGGGGAGCCCCCACAGCCGGACGTCCAGCCGGTGCGGTGCATTCCCCCCAGCATTCAACATATGCTGGCGCACCGCACCCACCGCCACCACTACCACCACACCCACCTCTACAACATCGACCCCGACGCGGGGGACCTGATCCCCCCCCAACCCCAAGACCCCAACACCGGCCGCCCCCACCCCCCCTCGTGGCGCCAGCGCCGAGGGCGGAGCCGGCGCGGATTGTCGGTGCCCTGGAGGCATAGGGACAGGGCGCGGCGCCGGCGCCGCAGGCACGGGGGCCGCAGGGGGAGCTGGCGGGGGGGGCAGGGGAGGCCCGGCCCTGGGACCGGGACTGGGACGCGGTGCCGGATATCTGGGGGGCAAGGCCCTCCCCCTCGTGGTGGAAGTGTATGGGTGGCTGAGCTGGGCCTGCTCAGGGACCACCAGGGGGATGAGGAACCGGCTCTTCGATGCCGTGCTCCTCCGGAGGGACGGGGGGAACTGGGATGTGCCCCCCGGGGGGTTGGGCGATCCAGGAGGACAACCAGAGGGTCCTCCGGGAAGTGATTCAGGCGGGGTGGCCCGACAGGGAGCCGACGTGGCCGGCTTTCCTGACGCAGGGGGCGGTGCTCCGCATCACGGATGCAGAGGCCAACAACTGGCTCCCCTGGGCTATGCGCACCGCCCTCACCCGATGGCACTCAAGGGCGCGCCGTAGACCGCGGCCGGCTGCCGGCACCCGGGAAAGCAGTATGGAGGGCGCGGCGGGGAAACAGACCGCGGCTGAGCCCCCGGGGGGGGGGGGCGGTGCACTGGCCGCCCCCCCCCCCCCGTCCACCAGGCTGACCCAGCGACGGCCGGCAGGGCCGAGCCCCGGGCCCAGGGCTGCCCAACGGCCCCGGCTGAACAAGTGTACCCGAGGGGAATGCGCCGGCAACAAAGGGGGGCTGGGCCGGAGACCACAGGCCGCCCCCCCGGGGACAGGGAGGTGGGGAACCACGGCGTGACCCCCCCTCCCCCCTCCTCGCACGGCCACCTCCGGCCGGCAGGCCCTCCACCCCCTTGGGGCAGAGAGGACGTCCCCCCTCCCCCTGAAGGGGCCGCGACGCCCGGGGGGGAAACACAGCTAAGCCCGCACGCCACGCGCCCCCATGCCCCCGACTGCCTGCTCCCAGGAGGGCCGCGACAGGCGAGCGAGCCCGCGCCGGCGCAAGAGGACGGCGCACGGGTCACACCCGGGGACACCACGGGAACACGAGCCAGAGTGGTATGGGGGCCACGCCCTCCATACCCAGAGCGACGCAAATGGCACCCGCTTTGTTGCTTGCCCAGGGAAGGCAGGGGGACGGACCGATGTAAGGCGACCTCCCCCCCCCGCTAGGCCCCCTGGCCAGACCTCAGAGGACGCCCGGGGCTGCCACACGGCCCCGGCCGAACAACCATACACGAGGGGGATGAGCTGGCGAAGAAAGGGGGTTCCGGTCCGGGGGCCACGGGCCGCCCTCCAAGGGGAGGGAGAAGGAGAACCACAGTGCGACCCCCCTTCCCCTCTCCGCCCACTCCGCCCCTCCGGCCCGCGGGCCACAGGGGCGCCGGCCCCCCACCCCCCCCAAGGCAGGTGGGGCGTCCCCCCTTCCCCCGGGAGGACCGCAGCGCCCGAGGGGAGAACACAGCAGGGCCTGAAAGCCACGTGCCTCCACCCCCGGACCGTTGCTCCCACGTGGACCGGAACAGGCACGCAAACCAAAGCCGGCGCACAACGGCGCCACATGGACCACGCCTGGGGGCGACACGCGAACACCAACCGGAGCAGTATGGGGGCCACGCCCTCCATGGCTGGAGCGATGCCGATGCCACCCGCTTTGTTGCCTGCCCAAGGAAGGCAGAGGAACGGGGCGAGGGAAGGCGCACAGGCCGCCCACCCCTCCTCCCCCCCCCGCTCAGGCCACGCAGGCCTGCCCCAAGGGAGACACACAACCCCACGCCGGGTAGGGGGAAATGGGACCTGGCCCCCCCCCCCCCCCCAAAGAGAAAAGGCCAAACGGAGCATGGGACCGAGGCAGGACACGCAGAGGGGCACGGACCGCGTGGAACGTCCCTACCGGCGCCCAGCACCGGGACCCCACGAGGTGCAAGCGCCACGCCGCCCAAGGGGGGGGTGGGGCGCGGACGCCGCGAGAGCGCGAGCACACGAACACGCAAAGGACACGCGGGGAGTACCGGAAGGGCAACTGGACCGAGCCCGTGGAGCGCAAAGACCGCATGGAATGATGTACCAGCGAGCGAGGATAAGGGACACCCAGACAGGAAGACCCGCCACACACAGCGCGGGAACCGCGGGGCGGGGGGGAGAAACGGGGAGGACACAACGCCCGGCACCGGCCCCAACCCCCCCGAGCCTGCCGCGGGCGCCGCGCACACACGACCAGGGCACCGCGCCCGCCAAGGCAGTAGTGGCGCACCGCGCCACGCACCAACCCCACGGCTAGGCAGCCTCCGCGCCAGCCCACCAGGTTCCCACTGGCGACAAGCCAGTAGCACGGGCCTTGCGGCGCCGGCACCCCTGGCCACCACACATTAGGGGGGCAACGCGGTGGGTAAGCGCCTGCAGCCACAGCTGCTAAGTGATGCACTGACCGGGAAGCGGTAAAATGGGGAAGCCGGGCAGGAGGTGTGTCATGAAGGGCCCCCCATTAGGACCCGGTGGGAAGGATATCACCTGGCCCGACCAGGTGGCCCCCCGGGGCGGAAAGGCATCTAGTACCCGCAATATCAAACCTCAAACGTCAAACCTCAAAACTCAACATGTACAGCCATCAAAGTCCCACTGGAAGGAGCCGATGGCCACAAGAGTAGGAGATGACTTTGATTGGCCTCATGATGATCCACTGAGCACGGCACCTCTCCCCTTGAAGTCAACAGCATCGCCATGCAGTGAATGACCCCCCCAAATATTTCACCAGCCCACGCGAGACAACAATTGTGTTTGGCCACCGCGTTGCGCGACCGCGTACATCGAGTGAAACAACTGGTCTGCCAAGGCCCAGAAGTCCGAGCACATGGGTGTACGAAAAGTTGCAGGACTCTATCGATTCGTTGATTCAATGGTTCAGTGAATCCGAATCTAAATGATCAAGACAAATATTGAATAGGTCAGCAGGAACCAAAGGCCTCCAGCACCGCTCTCATAAGCCGTGGCCGACCTGATATATACTCACTCTTGCTCTATTTTCCTTACGCCGTGCTGATATGTGACAGGAGCACAGCATGAGTAATAGAATTTTTCGACTGCTGTTTGTTGAATAACAGCTCAGTGCCACTATCCGCACGCCGGACACACAACACACACCTGCAGCACTCAAACACACACACCCAACCCACCGTCACACACACACAGACGCAAACACACACACAAACACACACACACGGAAGCCAGACTGGTTACTTACAGCACAAATAGCCGACAAGGTGAACAAGTCACACAACAGTTGTATTACCACTGTATTACTCTCCTTCGGTCAGCATGAAATTGTTCCTTTTTTTATATGCCTATATTTCGATCTGCATGTCCAAACAATGTGCTAGCTGCTTTGCAGCTATGAATACTGCCACACTGACACTGTCACTGTAACGTTACATTTTACCAACAATGAATCCTGGTGTTGTCTTTGCTGCACACACTCAAACACATGTCAGCACGCACATGTACAGACACATACAAACCAGCAAATACTTAGCACATAGACGTACACTCCAGCATCATCCTACACGGTAAACACACTAACCTGCAGAGGTAAGGCATATCAATCACGAACACTGCAAGGTTCCTTGCAACTTTACTTTCAATCATTGTCTTCACTCACTACCCAGCCAATACATAGAATCTGCCATGTACTTTGGAACCCGCAGTGGAGGTTCATAAAAATATCTGTAGAAGCTACCAACATCCCTTTTTAATGCACCCAGGTGCACTGACACAAGGCAGTCGATTTCTACTGAAACCTACTGAACATGCTGACACTTGAACATAAATTCAGTGTAAGACCTGGTGCAGCTTGCCAGCACTGCAGAAGTCCGGGCCGGAGCGAGACTCTGCGAGGGTGACAGAGATTTGTTGTCCCCAAGGCAACTCTTTAACATATTCAGATCAGTTGATGTGATGTCACGGTCATCCTTAAGCTGACCTTTCGTCACAAAACTGATTTCACTTCTTTTTCAGACCTTTTTCCACTGATTTCACTTCCTTCTAACTTGCCAGCTTGGACATAAATTATTATCGTATAAATGTTCCCCACAGCCAAATTGCGCATTAGCACAACCGGGATGGCACCTTTTGTACCCCATCTTTTTTAACTGCTTACACTGGTTCCACTTCTTTTTCACATCTTTTTCACTGTTTTTACCTAATGCCTTTATCCCTCTAACTTGCAATCATTATTCATTATTCTCAATGCTTTTTAACTCTTCAGGGAGCACCCCAGTACCCAAACCTCTGAACGGAAGCTGATTTCACTTACAAAAACCAAGCATAAGTGATTTTTGCACAAAAATCACGTAGTTTGATTGAATGCGCGACACCAAGGCACATCGAAGCAAGGAAACAAAGTTCCATTGCAATCCCCATTTACCCATACCAATCTGAATGCATTTTGAACCTTTCGGGGAGCACCTTAGTACCAAAACCTGTAGACGGAAGCTGATTTCACTTACAAAAACCAAACATAAGTCATTTTTGTGCAACAATCAGTAGTTTGGTTGAATGCACGACACCAAGGCACATGTAACCAATGAAACTAAGTTCCATTGCCATCTCTTCTTACCCATACCATGCTCCATGTGTTTCTAACCTTTCGGGGAGCACCGTGGTACCAAAACATCTAGACAGAAGCTGATTTCACTTACAAAAACCAAACACAAGCAATTTGTGCGCACAAATCACGTAGTTTGGTTGAATGCACGACACCAAGGCATATCTAAGCAAGGAAGCGAAGTTCAATTGCGATCATTGTTTACCCATACCAATCTCAATGCGTTCTTGACCTTGCGGGGAGCACCCTAGTACCCAGACCTCTAGACGGAAGCTGATTTCACTTACAAAAACCAAGCATAAGTGATTTTTGGGCAAAGATCACGTAGTTTGGTTGAATGCACGACACCAAGGCACATCTAAGCAAGGAAACGAAGTTCAACTGCAATCATTATTTACCCATACCATTCCTAATGCATTTCTGACCTTTCGGGTAGCACTCTAGTACCCAAACCTCTAGACGGAAGCTGATTTCACTCACAAAAACCAAGCATAAGTGATTTTTGCGCAAAAGTCATGTAGTTTGGTTGAATGCACGACACCAAGGCACAAGTAAGCAAGGAAAAGAAGTTCCATTGCAATGATTATTTACCCATACCATTCTTAATGCGTTTTTGACCTTTCGGGGAGCACTCTAGTACCCAAACCTCTAGGCGGAAGCACATTTCACTTACAAAAACCAAGCATAAGTGATTTTTTCTGCAAAAATCACGTAGTCTGGTTGAAGGCACGACACCAAGGCACATGTGAGCAAGGAAGCGAAGTTCACTTGCAATCATTATTTAGCCATACCAATCTCAATGCGTTTTGACCTTTCGGGGAGCACCCTAGTGCCCAAACCCCTGGACAGAAGCTGATGTCACTTACAAAAACCAAACACAAGTGATTTTTGCGCACAAAATAACGTAGTTTTGTTGAATGCACGACACCAAGGCACATCTAAGCAAGGAAACGAAGTTCAGTTGTTTACCCATACCATTCTCAATGCTGTTTCAACCTTTCGGGCAGCACTAGTACCCAAACCTGTAGACAGCAGCTGCGGCACCGTATTATTTTTCATTTGGACGGCTTTAGTGATTAGTGATCTAACACTATTAGCATCACAGGAAAATCTGGGAAAAATCTGACGTAAAATCTGCGGAAGCTGCGGAAGCGGCAGGCAGGAGCGAAATCAGCGCAATCAGCGGCAGCGTGATCAGTGGAATCCCTTTTGTGACGCAGGGTCACCTTAACAATGACGGTGGTAGAGAGGCCATGTGATAGGTGAGCTGGGGAAGCGTGCAGCCAACGGGAAGCCACAGTGATCTGAGCAAGCATCAAGCCTGCACAGCCACAAGTAGCCCCAGAGGACCCACTGCAGGCCACACCCCCCCCGTATATAGTATTGTCAATAGCCATATGGTTGTTGTAAATAGCCACATAAGGCCCTGTTGAACCACATGAACCCTGATGAGGGGACGATAGTTGAAAAAAACCATTATTGTTTGATAGAAACTCCCTTTAGTGTAATATAAGTGTTAAGCATGGCAAGGTTGCATGATGGATTTCGCGTCTCTCTTGCCTTAAGAGAGAAGGCTTGATTATACTTTGTGCATGTGTGTGTTCTTTTGTTCTGCAGGACCTCGTATTTACAATATTCCATCTTCATCGAATCAATCAGTTGAGAATCCATTCCAAGTTCGAATGCAACCCTAAATTAATTGGGAAGTGGAGATTTGTTGAACCCGGATCGTGGGACTGATGCGTATGGGGTCGCTACCCCTCGTCAAGGGTCTGGAATGCAGGTTTTTGGGGGCCATCAGGCCAGAATGACCGAGGGCAGGGCCAGAACTAACCTGTACTGGATTTTCTGGCGCACAAATGCCTGTAACAAACCTCAAAAAAACTGTTTTCTGCCCAGGGGCGTGAGCGACGACCGTCGCCGTCGCCTGTGTTTCTGAGAAATTCTGAGAATTTATACTTTTTTTTTCTGAGAGTTTTATGGTTTTACGTATAGATATATTAATTTCAGGAAAATCTGCATCGTACGACACCAAGCTAGCGCGGATCCGTGAGGGTCAATTTCTCCGTTACAGGGTATTGTCAATTTTTTCTAAAAATGCTGAAGCGCTGTTAGATTTAGGTCATATGCACACATTGTAGGGCAACACCCAGTGTGTGCAGTCATGCGTTAGTTTAGCAGAAAGTGAGGTGTGGCGACGTCGACCTGTCGACGGGGGAGCGATGCGAAAAAGTAAATTTCTGGGCAAAACTGGCTATATTTCATTTTTTTAGTCCCATGACCGTCAGGACTGTCCCTCCACCCTCACGACATTCCTGAACTTGACACAACGCGTTGTGTGGTGTCGCTTCTCCGGATGGCGGCGACGCGCCGTCGTCGCCTTAGACTGATCTTGTGTTACTCTTTCTGCCTACTTGTGCCTTACCCTAGCCATGGGCTGATTTTGAGACTTTCCATGCCTCCTTTGACCCCTCACCCATAATTCATTACTGTATAGCTCTGATTTCAGGACTGAAACAGAGGTGGGTACCCTCTCAGAACTATTTGTAAGACCTGTAATGGCCTTCCTTTGTTGTGCTCTTTCATGATCAAGGGTTGGACAAGGGGTGTAGACCTGGAAAGGTGTAACCTTGAAAGCTCTTTTCAGGGTCAGTAAAACTGAATCCTAGAGAGGACAGCCGCCCGCTTGAATCTGCTTCAAAACAATTCTGAAATCCATCTTACTCACGAACACGAATCTATTGGGTCGTCTGTGAGCAAGGCGCACCTCTTCCGCAGCCCGCCTCTTCATGTCCAGCAGTGAGGAGGTATACGTGGGATGCGTCTCAGTCTCCAGCTGCATCAACTACAGCATCGGCAACAGCGATCCTGAGCCTGGGACTTCCAGCCATCCCAAATCAGCGAGCAAGCCGCCGTGGATTCAAGACTGGGCTGAGGCGCTGCAGTTGCCGTGTTCCAGCCTTCCCTCCAACGGGAGGTGGACGAACTGGGTGGAGCAGCGCGCTGCTTATCACCGAGAGGGGAGTCCAGAAGATGCCGCGAGCCGCGGAGATGATGCCAGCTCCATCAGCGACGACCTCTGCAACAGCGAGGCCTGCAGGACCCCGCCTGCAAGAAGGAGCCCACGGACGCCCCAGATGTTCAGTGCTTTGAGGCCCGTAACCCGATCTGCGCCACAGCCGCCCCCATCAGCAGAAAGGACGACGACAGCACCCCCAGGAGACAGTGGGCCTCCGATGCCTTTGGCTGCAGTCCACCAGGAAGCCTAGATGACAGCCACAACCACAGGAGACATCCTTGGATGCCTGCTTTGAGGCCCAAGCGGCCTTGCGCTTCGTGACGGTCTCTAGTTCAGATTCATTCCTTAAATAGAGAGCTATCCCTGATTTTCTGCACCCTTTTTTTTTAATGTTCTTAGCATCAACTTGTTCAGGGGCTGACGTCCCCCTTAGGAAGACGTCCAGAAATTTACAGACGATAGCTGTGAAATGGACACAGGTCAGAGAAGTAAAGGGTTGAGGACCCCGGAGCAGAACTCAGGGTCAGAGACCCAAAGTGGAACTCGCCTAGATGTCGTGTGGTCTGCTGTGTGCACTGGTGTGTGTGTGGTGTTGGTTATGTGTGTACTTGCTCTGTACGTGGGTATTCAGTGAAGAAGTGTGCTGGTGTGTGTTGCGTCTGTTGTGTTGGTGGTGTAGCATGTGGTCTGTCGATGATGTGAAAGGAGTGAGGACCTGTGGAAAATTAAAAGGACTTTACAAAAATAGATAGATGTAGGCACAGAGTCTCTGCACCAAAGGTGGGTTGGTTTTCCTGCCCACTCTGCAGTTTGCAAAAAGCCTTGCTTTCACCCCTAGGGGAAAAGGACACAGGCAGATTGCAGCACGGTAGACTAGAGCAAGATAAGACATCAAGGCACATCAATGTGCAGAGAAGCTGAGAAATACCAGCAGAGTAGCACCAATATCAGAAAGTCGAGTGGTTTCCGAAACCTTGCGCTGGCAAAAGAGATGAATCACGAAGAGGAGAGCATGGTAGAACGTTTGTCTCCTTGCCGGTCATGCCAACGAGGGCAGCAGATAGCGCTGCGCTCAATGCCTTGCACACGGCGCCAAAGAAAGTTGCAGTCGCACTTTGGATAGCTGCAGGTAGTTTGATAGCCGTGCCCCTTCACAATGGTGTCGTTACATAAGTGGCGGTGGGCAGAAAAACAGGCATCATCAAGCCAGTCCAAGTCCTCCAACACCGATGTTGCACACGATTGCTCAAAAAATGAATAGCCATTAGCCGACCCCCCCTTAGCGAGGGAGTGAGCGCTGCTCATGGACGAGGCCAAAGAATCGGTATCCCAGAAACGGCCATGTACTCCTGAGCTCGTTGCAGAATTGTTGTCGGAAAGAGGAGGGGTATCGCCGGATTCTGCAGAATGAGGGCACCGCGTAGGTTCAAGCGTACTGTCGTCAGGGAGAAGCGTGGAGGCTTGTCCCCATACGTCTCGATTCGGCGGAGGGACCGTGCCATACACCGTTACGCGTACACGTTGAGCTCGCACTTTCTTCGCAGCGCAATAGTGCCGCCGATGAAACCGGGCGTGTGTAGGAACATCTCTAGGAATTTGAGTGCCGAAGTGTTCCCTCGTACACGTGGGCGTGAACCGTCTGCAACGCTTAGTCCGCGCTGGGTACCAATGTCCCTGGGCGGTTGTATCGCCGTCGAACGTCGCCCCACAGGTTACGGGTGCAGGAAGGGACTCACGGTCAATCTCGTGCTCAGATTCACCAGCTTCAGAGACGGTCGTATCTTGTCGAGCTGTAGCAATGGCGTTTGTAGCGTCCAGCGACGACCAGTAATTTGCAGATGCAAAGGCTGATCCAAAGATAGATTCAGGCTCAGACTCCTTGTCCTGGGAACAGCACTTGGGTAATTGGGTGGCAGCGGCGGCACTGGTACTGAGTTGCTGATGGCCAGCGTCCGGGGCAATTGTGACACCGCCGCACACAGATGAGCCCGGCGGGGGCTCACAGGTGGAGACGGCCGGCGTATTGTTGGTCTCGGCAATAGAAGCTGGGTGCACCCGAATCTTTACGGGAGAGTTATCGTAGTCAAAATGTTGCTCCGCGGAGTCCCCGTGGGCCACTGCAGAGCCCGGCGCGTAGGGATTGTGGCACCATGTAATGTCAAGGCAGACTCACCGGTAGTGCTCTCCTGCTCGTTTACCGGTCATTGTAGTGGTAGCTCATGCCCTATAGCCTCATCAGAACTTGCTGCAGGAGCATAGGCATGCGATTGGTCCGTCCCGTCCGCAGTCCAATCGTTGGTAGCGGGCATATACACATGTGGGAAGTATTCGAACCCTTGGCTCACGTAGGCAGTCTGGCACAGGCCTTCGTCCCCGTACGTTGCGAGTTGAAAGTCTCCGTCCCATCGCGGGATGAACCAGTGTCCGCTAGGTGCTGTAGCATCATGGCGTGATGCCCAAGACTCCTGTGGAGGACGAGGAAAAAGGGATACACGCCGAGCTAGCGCGGACGTGTAAATAGAGGACAGCTCCCAAGTAAGCAGCGCGCTGATTTGTGCAGACTGCAGCGCCATAGTCTGCATTAATAGCTCCAGAAATTGTCCCTGCGTCGCGGCAGCCGCGTGTAGGCGCGCCATAATTGAACCAGAGATAATTAGTCGTTCAGGGCGATTTCACGTGGGTAAAACCCGGAAAACCCCAGTGAAGGACGATGTGGAGTATTGTTTGCGATGTTGCAGGCGCTGCGCGCGCGATCCGCCCGCGGGTTTTTAGATTTTCTGCACCCTTTGGACTGCAGATTTTCGCATGCTTGCTGCCGCAGATTTTCTTCCTTGGATGCTTTGAGCTGTAAGAGTGTATGCATTGTGGTACAGATTTGTCCTGAAGTATGTTCAGAGACCTTTACCCTGACATTCCTTTTCCCCCCCTATTTTTTTCAGCTACCTGTGTGCCTTCTGCAGTTGGGCGCGGGGACGGTCCCGTGTGCCCTCATCAGGCACTTGTTGGCGGAACAATCTGTACTCCTACTCGCACAGTGTTTTACCATTTTTACTGATTGTTTTTCTCTGAAAGATAGCCTATTTTCAGCCCTCCACCCTGGGGCAGATACTTGCAGCATCAGGGCGCTTGCCTTCATCAGCAAGTTCCACAGCCCATGCGTGGCACCCTGTCTTCTGCTGCAGCCAGTGCCTAGCCTCCGAAGCCCCTCACTTTTTACCTCAGAAGTTTTCTTCTGGTGCCACCGCTAACTGTTTTTCACCTCAGGACTTTTTTCTGATTGCACCTTTATCCAATTTGTGGAGCCAGACTAATGCCTGACCCTTTCTGGTGGTCAGAGGTTGCTTTCCTGTAGCTGCAGCACCCTCTTAGGGAGGTTGATGACGCGTATGGGGGTCCCTACCCCTCACGCTAGGGCCGGGAACTCCGGTTTCTGCTGGCAAATGGGCCAGAATCACCCAGGGCAGGACTAGAACCAACCTGTACTGATTTTTTTGGCCCAGAAAAGCCCGTAACCAACGTTAACAATATTGTTTTCTGCCTGTGGGCGTGAGCGACTGTAGCCGTGGCCTGTCTTTCTGAGAATTTTGGAGAATGTATTTCTCAATTTCTTAAGAGTTTAACGGTTTTGGGTATAGAAATAAGTAAGTAAGTAGTAAGTAAGGGCGGCCGCGTCCGCAGCCTCATCTGACATCTCCTTGTTTGTTTTACATGGTGGCCGCCTCTGGCGGGAAGGAGAGCTCTCCATCATCAGTTCCCCTGGCGACCCCTGTCTCGTCTTACGGCCCAGAACTTCAACCAGGTTCCCTTTGGGCATGACCGGCGGTAGGCTCCTTTCAGTCGCTGCCCTCACGGTTTCAGCTCCTTCTGGTCACCCTTTGAAGGATCCCCCGGCCTTCCCCCCCTAGCACAGCCTTTTGGGCGCCAGCAGGCGGGTTTCCTGTGCATAGCCCTCGCCGGCAGCGGAGCATTTCTCTCAGCCAACCACATTCCACCACACCCCATACCTCACGGGTTGGAGTACCCACGCGGCTCCTGGAAGCACTTGGGTGTCGTCCATCCACGGCTGGAGGCCAGGGGGCGACCCTTTCCACGTTCCCCCTGGTCTTGCTCACGCGTGAACCTACGTGTACTCGGGCCATTGACCCGGGGATCTCAAGGTCAATCCCCACCCCTGCGGACACATCATGGCCGTCCCGGAGTTCAGGGCATTTTCCCGACTTCCCGTGGTCAGGTTCCCCATGGTTGGCCCATGGTTCACTGGTGACTGGTTTCCCGATCCCACGGGGCTGTTGTTTGGCGCTTTCTGTCTCCCTGCCCATCCCATGTCAAGTTCCCCTTTGCCTCATCCAGGCACCGGCCAGTCCCCAGCGTCCCATGGACTCCCTACCCCGTCGGGCGGTTGTGCGGCCCTAGCCACACGCCCTTCCCCGCCCCGTCCCCTTGTCCCATCATCCCGTGTTTATACCCCACCGGGTCGCCAGCAACCCTGTGGCGCGGGCCCACTGGATCCTTTTCCATCCAGGGGCCCCTTTTGGCGCCTAGCACGGGTCGCTCCTTTCCCGCCCCCGTCCCTCTCTTCTGTGCCGCGGCCCCGGCCTAATCACCTGGGCTGTTGTGCGGCCCCATCCCATCCCTCATCCCGTTTTCATACCCCACCGGGCCGCCAGCAACCCTGTGGCGCGGGCCCACTGGATCCTCATCCATCCGGGGACCGTTTTGTGCGCCTAGCACGGGTCGCTCCCTTCCCGCCCTTTTCCCCTTTGCCGCGGCCCCGGCCTAATCCCCTGGGCTGTTCTGCAGCCCCATCCCATCCCTCATCCCATGCTTATACCCCACCGGGCCGCCAGCAACCCTGTGGTGCGGGCCCACTGGATCCTCATCCATCCGGGGACCGTTTTGTGCGCCTAGCACGGGTCGCCCCCCTCCCGCCCCCGCCCCTCACTCCTGTGCCGCCTCCCATGCTGTCCTAGTCACCTGGGGCCGTCGCGTGGCCCTAGCCACACGCCCTTTTCTGTCCTGTCTCCTTGTGGTGCTCCGTGGTGTTGTTCGCGTTTTTTTTCGCCGTGCTTTTTTCCGCGTGGTTCCCTCCTCCCTGCATGCACGCACAACAACACTGCATCGCCATCTGTCTCGGTTTCCGTTGGGTGCTCTTATCCGATCCCACCGCCATCCTGTGGCGCAGCCCTTGGCGGTCCCCGGCCATGCCAGGTGGGCGCCCCTCCCTCGCGACCCAGCCTCTTAGCCCGCGTTGTTGTACGTTTATCTTCTTCCTCTCCTCTCCACCCTCCCCTTCCCTCTGTCTCCTGCCCGCCCTCTTAGTGTTGTTCTCCTGCTCCGTGTGCTCGCCGCTGGTCGTCCCCGCCCCATGGTTGTATCTCGCGCGCCCTGACGCGCCTTTGGGCTTCTGCCCTGTCTTCTGACCTCCAGGCCGACCTGGGCGGCCTCCCGTGACACACCTTCGGGGGGACTCCCCCTTCGTCCTCTCCCGCCGGCCGCCCCTCCATCAGTTCCCTGATGGTCGGGCGGGGCAGCCGGTACGGCTCAATGCGGGTCATCGGCATGGTGCTTCTCTGGGAGAGACATTGTGTTCATTTGTGCCCTTGTTGGCTCCCTGTTCCCCCCACCCCCCGCGCCCTACCCCCTCTACGTGTCCTTCCTGTGTTTCCGCCTGTTCTGCTGTTGTTTTTTTTCCCGTATTCGCGCTCTCCGCTGCTCCCGCGCGCCCTGCGTTTGCCCCCTGCTCTTCTCCGTGCTACCCCTGTCCCGCTGCCCTGCGCCCCCTCACTCGCCTGTCTCCCCTCCCATTCTCCTTCTCGCTGTCGACCCTGCCTGTAGGTCTGCCCTCCCTGTCTGAGCCGCGCTGTCATTCGTGTGTGCCACCCGCGTGCTCTACCCCTGCCCCTCCCCATCGCCCCTACCCTTTTCCCTGCGGTCTCCCCCACCCTAGTGCTCGCTCGGTCCCCGTCTCTCACCCCATCCTGGTTGCCTTGTGCCCTGTGTGTGTGTGTGGGGGGGGTGTATCTGCAGACTGGACTGTGGCCCTGCCCAAGGACTGGCATGGCCGTTGGTTTTTTCCACGCACCATGAGCCACCGCATGTGCCGAAAGAACACAGAGAGAACGTCAGGGAGACGCATGTCGAATTTCCTTCGCTGCATTTGCACTGTGGAGCCCAGCCGCGTAGACCAGCTGCGGACGGGAGCCCCCATTCGGACCCGCGATCACCAAGGGTTCACACTTCGTTGCACCTCGCAGGTGTCCCATGGCGCGGGCAGCCGGCGAGGCCTGGCGTGGTCAACCCGTCAGAGCAGGGCGCGCGTAAGTCCAATGGTTTCAATGCAGCAAATTTTGTCATGCAGAGAGCTTTGCCGCCATGTAACAAGTCGGCGGATAGCCCGCACACTCCTGCTGCCAGTCCACAGGGGCGCCACCGAGACGTGGCTCCACTGCACCGGACTCGAGTACACCTGCACTGCCACATGCCCATCCCAGCAATCTCTCTGATTGCAGCATCAGCCAAGACCCTGGCACCAACGTTCCGGAATACTGGATTCGTCTGCCCGTTCGCCTCTCCTGCAAGTCAGAGCCCTGGCACGGTGCTGCACCCGAAGGGCACAGCGCTGCTCCACGCCATCTCCGGCCGTTCCCGTCAGTCAGGACCTTGCGCTCTGCTCCGTCACTGTAACACATCGTGATACTGCATTCTGTCTGCTTCTCCTTCTGCCACACACTGCTCGCCGTACCCATGATACGTCTCGCGTCCCGCTCCCCGGTTGCTCCCTCCGCACTCGCCTGCGCCCCCGTACTCCGCCGCCCCATCTTCCCTCTCCCCCGCCGCTGGCCCTGTGCTTCCCGCTACGGGTTCTCGTCCGCGTCCGCCATCACCACATCCCCCACCACTTTCAGCCGTGTCCCTGCCCTCCCCTGCGCACCTGCACCTCTTCACTCCCTTCCTCCTCTCCTCGTGTCCGTCACGTCCCCTCCTCACCCTCCCCGCATCCCATCTGCCCGTCCCTCCGCACGCCCCTGGCCCCCGGCCCCTGGCGCTTCCCGTCCCTGCTCCTGCCCGGCGCTACGCGTCACCACCGTACCGCCCCTCCCGCTGCAATAGCTCTCGCAGCATCTGAACCCTGGGCTTCTTCTACTTCTCCTGGGGACAGTCCAGGCGCACCCCCGGGAGCGCCGCTCCCAGCATCCTCCTCCACCGCCCCTCATCCATCTCCGGCCCCCTTTCCCTGGGCCTCCCTGCCCTGCCGACCAGGTCACTGAAGGGGCGGGTCCCCCTCTTCTCCCGCCTTCCCCTCATCTTCCCCACCCACTTCACGTAGCGGGCCAGCTCCGCCACTTCCCCTGCTGTCCACCCCGCGACCGTCCCGGGTCCCCTCTGCACCGGCGGCGGCGCATACTGCCGCGGCAGAGGGCACTCCGAGTCCCAGTCCGTTGGCTTCGGCTCTTGGCTGGGGCTGGCCGGCCGCGGCGCCCCCTCCGCCCCCCCTGCCCCTCCCTCCTCCCCCCTGCGCCGCTTCCCCCTTTCCTGCCCCGCCTCCTTGTCCTCCTCCCTGGCCCTTTTCCCTGACGGCGACCGCCCCTCCACATTTGTGGAGGGGGTGTCCCCTTCCGGATCCGGGAGGACCCGATGGGCCCCCCGGGCCACCGCCTCCTCCTCCTCCCGCACCCTGCGCTCCCGCGCCGCCACCTCCCTGTCCCTTTCCGCCAGCCTCGCCTCCTCCCCCCTGATCCGCCTCCATGCCCTCTCCTGCATCTCTCCCTCCTGCTCCGGTGGGATAGCCGGCTGTGGGAACGGCACCAGTGAGGTACCCTCCGGCCCCCTTCCCTCCTCTTGTCGTCCTCCCTCCCGTTCCGCCCTCTCAAGCCCCTCTGCCCTTCTCCGAAGTTCCGCCCACGCCATCTGTAGCTCCTCCACTGCCCTGTGCTTCCCCTATCTGCTGCCTGTCGGTCCCTTTTGTCCTCCCCCCCTCCGTGCCGCCCACCTCACCCTTGACTCTGACCTCCCTTTCCCGCAGGCTCCTATCTGCCTTCCCTAACCTCTCCCACGCCCTCCTGTGCTCTTCTCCCTTCCCTTCCTGCACCCCCCACGCTGTCCCACCGGCCTGCTGGCGCTGCTGCATGTGCGCCTGTGGGTGCATGCCCTGCTACGCCGGCAGGGGCGGGTACACCATCCCCATCACCGGGTATGGTGGCGGCGGGAATGTTGGGACGATTGATGGGACGGCTGGCCGGACTACACCTCCCCACCATCCCGATCCCTTCCCTGGGAACACCAACGAGCCCACATACCCATGGCCACTCTCCTTCCCCTGCCCTTTGCCTTGTCGCCCCATCGCCCCGCGTCCCTTGCCACCTACTCTGTGGTGTCCCGCCCTCCCCTGTCCCTGCCCCTGTAGCCCTTGTTGCCTCGCTCCTTTCCCCTGCATGCCCTTGCCGCCTTCTACCTGTCCCGCACCACTGCCCTGCACTGCTGCACTGCTCTGCTCCCCCTGCCCCCCCCTCATCCCCGTCCTCCCCGGCTCCATCTCCAACTGGTAGATGGTGTCTGGTCCCTTCTCCGGGAGCTGACGGCGACAGCGCTGGGGCTCCACGTGCGCCAGCGCCTCGTACCGCGCCGCCTGCTGGCGGCGCACCTCCCTCTCCTCCTCCGCCCTTACCGCCGCACTGACCGCTGGGGGCGACCTCGGCGGCGACTGCCTGAACGAGCGTTGGGGCTGCGGCCACTGTCGCCCCCGTCCACTCCCTTTTCCCCCCTTTCCTGCCAGGTGTCCCTTTGCGTGCACAGCCCCCAACGTCCCCGCCTGACCTTTCCCTCCCTTGCCCGTCCGCCCTCTCCCTCCGGCGCTTACCCTGCTGTCTCCGCTCACTGCCGCTCCCGCCTCTAGCTGCCCTCGGCCGCCCTCGCCTTCCTCCTGCCTCCGCACCTCCGGGAGGATGGACTTTATGGCAACCGCCGCACATTGGGCGCCGACAACTGTCCTGGGCCTCCCTCCACCGCAATCCTCCCCGCCCCCTCCCCCTCATCTTCCGACACCTCCAGGATGTCGGCGACTACCAACTCCCTCCGACTCCTCCACTCCCTCCTCCTCATATCCATGCCCGCCCTCACATCTGCGACGTTTAACGGGTCCGCCCGTGGCCCTTCCGCCGCCCTTTGCCCCTGCCCCTCCCCTTGCCCCTAAGCCCCTGCCGCCACCCCCTCTGCCGTGTCCCTCCCCGCCTCCGCCTGTCCTCTCTTGTCCCCTCCCTCTCCCTTCCCCACCACGGCTCCTTCCCCCGTCTGCCGCCCTGTCACCCCAGGCCCTTCCCTCCTGACCGTCCCCGGGCTCTCCGGAGACGAGGGCGACGACACGTCCGCAGACGTCGCCGAGGACGCCGGCGAGAGGGGCTGCGGGGCTGCACCCGCCTGCATGCGGGCCACCTCTGCCCTCACTGCCGGTGGCTGGCTGGGCTTCGGGTCAGGCTTGTGGGACATTGCGCTGCACACATGGGTTTGCGCCTGAACCCTGCCCCTAGTCGCTGCTTCCCCCACCACCCACGCCCTTTACCCCCTCTGTTCGCGCGCCCTACGTGTATTGTGCTCTTGGTACTCCTGCGGCTCCTCTTCCACATCTTCTCCCCCGTGATCTGAGGATTTCGCCTGGTGGCCATCGGCCTCGTTCTGGTCTGCACTGTCGTCGTCCTCATCCCCGCGCCCCCAGCCTCGCTGCTCTTGTCCGCTTGCGTCTCTTGATACCCGCTTCGCTTTCCCCTCGTCATATCACCCCATTCCGCCCCCCCCCCTGGCCCGCTTCTTGTTCCGCCCTATGACTCAGTGTGCCCAGTCCCAGACGCTCCAGTCCATGCGACGGGCGCCACTGCTGCCCCTTTCCCTCCGGTCCCCTTACAGACGTCCCCCTGCGTGGTGACATCGTAAACAGGTCCTGCCCTCATATCTGCCGGATTCTCCTTTGTCTGCGTGCCATCAGGCGGTCCTGCCGCTCTTCTCCCTCTCTGTCCTCCATTCCCGTCCCTCCCCGTGAGCGCCTTGGTCGCCAATCTCCCCGCCTCCGCACTTCCATCTCCGTGATTTTTGGGTTGTACCTGATCAACGCCATCTCCACCCGTTTTCTGACTGGATCACGCATGTCTTCCGCCCGCGCCTCCAACTGCGTCTCTCTGCACGCCATGCGCTCCTGGAGATGTTCAACCATACGCCGCAACAGCCTGTGTGCCATGGCCTCCGGTGGCATCGTATGCTCCTGGAGTGCCCGCCACAGCGGTTTCACTATCACTGTGTGCCACAGTCCCTTGCAGTGCCCTTCCTTCCCCAGCTCTCTCTCCACCGCGCTTCTGCCTCTCGCACCCTTCTTGAGCAACGGGACGTCCTGATCCCGAACCAGTGGTTCCTCGATTTCCTTATACTGTTCACACCGCATGAAGTGCTCGTATGTTTCTTGCCCTTGGCCACAGTGGCATCTCATGTACTCATCCGGGAGGTCCATACCCTTATGTCTGTACCATCTCATGATTGTTTCCCGCACCCGCATCTGCCCCGTGGTTGCCTGTAGCTTTCTGGTTTGCAGCCTTTTGGGCATCGTTTCCGGCCGCAGCACACTGGGGTAGTGGACCCGCTGTCCTACCTTGCCCTCCAGGTACTCGTTCAGCTCCACCACCTCCGGCCCCCCTCGTACTTGAGCTAGCATGTGTACCGGCTGTGGATACACCCTTAGCTCCTGCTTGCCTCTGTGCCCCTCCTGCACCTACCTGGCCTTCTCCTCTTCCCGGACCCTCGGACGTATATGCACCAAGTGGAGGTGCTCCTTTCTCTCTGGCACCCTCCATTCTGGTTCCTGCTCCTTATCCACTGCTTGCGCCGCCCCATCCGCCTCATGATTCCCCACTCCTGCCCTGTGTGATTCCTGCTTCACCAAGTGTATGATCAGGGGCACTTTCGTCATCTCTAGCCCGTGCCATATCGCGTACACCTGCGACGCCAGCCCCGTGCCCAGAGCCTCATGCAGCGGCCTGCTGGCGAGCCTCCTGAGGGATGCCATGTCCCCTTCTGCGTCCAGCACCATCCACACCTCCCGTACTTCCTCTCCTATGTGCCCCACCACGTCTGCCACCGCCTGCACCTCCCCATGGGACGCCGCTCCGTACACCACCTTTTCCACCACGCTCTCCGTCACCTGTCCCACCCCCCTGACCCTTACTGCCGCTGTCCCTGCCTTGGGTGGTTGTCCTTCCACTCCGGACCCGTCCAGAAAGAGCACCACCCTCTCCTCCGTGGGCTCCGGTATGCGCACCACCTCCGTCGGGTAGTGGCAGTACACTTTGTGCCTCCCAATGCCATACTCTCGTACCCCATCCCCGATGCTTAGCTCTCTCACCCCTCTGTACACTGCAGACTTATTGTCCGTCCTGGCCTTCCATCTCTTCTCCACGACCATATCGTGACACCATGCCCTGTCCCTGCAAAAAATGTGCTGTCTCGACGCCCCCCAGCGCGAAGAAGCACGGCCATCTGAGGCCTCATCCTATTCCGGAGCGCCTCTTTAACAGAGTCACCAGTGATTTCTTCTATCCCGGTGAACTCGATGACGAAGAGTGCCATTGGACTAACAAAAAAGTCAATGGTGTGCTCCTTATTCAGTGCCGTCATTCCGGCTACATTCAAGTGTTGCCTTGCAACATTGAGTCGATGACTGGCAAGGCTGCCGCCAAATGGTGCGCGCAGACCTGGATGGGAGGTTGGGACGTCCCATCCGAGGTGGTGACGGATTCAGGCAAAGAGTACACCTCCGAATGGTGGAGGGAATTATGTGCTCGCCTTGGAATCCACCACCTGCGATGTGAAATCCACTCGCATCGAGCGCTGCCTGGTGAATGAGCCGGCCGCTCAATAAGAAATATGCTTCGTAAGGAGCTCGCGAGTGAAAAGGATTTCCATTGGATGGAAGTTCTCTTCGCATTGCTTCGCCGTTACCACAACACGCCTTTGTATCATGGCCTTTCTCCAAATGAAATTGTCTTTGGACGAAAGAAGTGTTGGTGGAACATGCCGTTGAATAATCCTCGCCCCTGTAAAGATGCTTCGCTGTTTTTGGACGAAGTCCAACGAGCAGATAAAACTGTGTCGAAATTAATCGAGAAGCATCAAGCTGACTGGCTTTGGGTCCAGAATCAAGGCCGAAAAAACCCCCACAATTTTGAAGTCGATGATCGAGTTTGGCTTCGAAAATCCGAAACCACCCTGGACGGAGATGACAAGCTTCTTCCCTTGTGGGAGGGGCCATTCGCTGTTACAGCGCGTCTTGGTGAGAACAGGTGGAGGATTCGTGTGGATGTCAGCAGGGAAATTGACGTTTCGGGCGATCGCCTCAAGAGAGAGATCCCCTCCCCGGAGGATCGGGTTAAACCCCTTTTTTGGACTGCGAAACACTTGTCTGATCGGGTCATCGAAGGGGGAAAGTACAAACTCAAGAGGATTGTTGAAGCAAGACGTGACGCCAAGGGCGAATGGGAATTTCTGTGTGAGTGGAGGGGCTTTGATTCCAGTCACAACAACTGGGAACCAGCCCAATCTTTTGTTCATGGATACACCAAGGGGTTCATCGACTTCCTGAAGAAGCACCCCGAAATTGGTGTACTCCTGACAGATTGTTTGTCGAAACCAGACAGACAAGTGGAGAGCGACGGAAAAAGACCTGTGGTGAATCGAGATCCAGCCTTTTACGGCCCTCAGCAGCCACATTCCAGGGCTGATCCGTCGATCCCCCCTCCTGCGGTCAGGCCAGCCCAGGAGCCAAATGAGGACCAAGCTTCGAGTTCGGCCGCTGATTTGCAGCGCCCAAGCCGTACGAGGGCCAGGCCAGACAGGTTGGTGGTCACATGTATTCGTGCTTGGCCGAATTGAGGAAGCCATCCTACCACATTCTGCTCAATCCACTGTTCATTCTTTCTGTTTATGTCATGATGTGGAGAACTGCGAATGTTTGATAATTTGACGTCAATCAATCAACTTTTCTTTGGTCTCCGTTCGGTAACGTATCGAAAGTCGAAAACCAAAAGCCACGGAGTGTGCTGCCGTGTTCAGAAAAAACCAAACTCAGGCTTAATTCAGGCAGATTCGGGGTAATCTTGTCTCTGTTGGTCTGTGCATCTTTGGAATTTGGCTACTCGTGCAGATGGAAGCAAATGTACATAATCAAAACGCTGGCCAGCGACAGTCGCCCCTTTCAGCGACATTCACCCCTACAGGCACCCCCTGTAGTACTGGCTGCACCAGATGCGACGCCAGGAACTCAGATCGTACCTTCATTTGCTGTGATGCTAACGCCAAAGTCCAGATTCAGATCCAGGATCCTCAAATTTACCTTGAATTTCTCAGGTTTGTCCATCATTCTGCCACTGTTGTACGAAACCCAGACGTCAATTGTTCAGACAATCTTCAGATAGGAGCTCTAGGGACTTCTAACAGCAACCTCTGAAGTCCGTAAGCTTCGTTGTATTTTTGGCACACGCCAATGTGAGCTCAATCCGACCTGAAACTGTCGAGAATGGTGAATCCAAGTGTCTTGTGGGACTTCATCGAAAGATTGGCCTTGTCCACGTCGATTGACACCACCGCCATTGTAAATTCGGTGTCTCTCAGTTATATACTGTCAGTAAAGCGCCTTCAGTGAACCTTCGGCGCGTTACATGCCAAGGATCCAGGGCCAGCATGTCCCATCATGATGCATCATCACATGATCCACATTTTGATAGAATCTGTTTGATGCTCGCGAACCAACGTGCCGGAAAGCACAATTGAGCTGAATAAACGACAATATATATTAACTTTGGTCTAAACGAAGGTGTTGGTAGTTTCAGTTGTACACATTCCGCTTCATTCCACCTTCATCTCAGGGAATTTACTCATGTTAGGACAATTTAGATTGATTTCCTTGTCATCTCTCATCATTCCTCGAAGATCTGTTTAGATCTAAGTGAACAGAAGAACATCTCTACCTTCGGTGGTTCACTTAGGGTCTGTAGACTACATTTGTATTTGTTTTACCGCTCTGTGACTGTTTAATCTCCTTCATCTTTGCTCCAAATGAATGCTGAATCTTGTGATCATCCACCAGATGCGCCAAATCTGACGCACATGCTGCACTTTTCAGAACGAGAAAAGCGGGAATAACACGATGTAGAGTTCGGCGAGGACACCGTAGCGTGCCCGCGACAGCGAAACTGTGCCAGAGCGCTGAGATGTCACTCCAATTTTTGATCCCCCTACTCAATCCACCAAAAATCTACCTCATTCTCAACCAATGCATGGTTTGGTATCGATTCTCGATACGTTTACATGCTTCTTAGCCCTTGACCTAATGTTTTACTGCACGGAGGACTGTTCGTCACTTCTCATTCTGTCTCATTTCAGGTTCATCCAGCCTGATTCAGTGCCAATTCAGCCCAAATCAGGTCAGATCAAGCAGATTTCGCCCCATCGAGGCTACATTTCTATCTTTTTCTGGGACTTACCCGCACTACGTTCTTCGTTGACGTAGCGACACACCCCAGTGTGTTTTTGGAGGGGGGATGTAAGTGCAGTTAGCCCCATCTGCTCAGATTTTCAGACATTCTGCCCAGATTGGCTACATTTTGGTCATTTTCTTTGCTTCGGCAGAATCGCCGCCTCGCAGCTCAGTCTCAGGATATTTCCTATATATTTCTGATATGCCGGATTTGATTCCGCGGTCCATTTCCCGTAAATCCGCCGCGTTCCGCTATTTTAGCTGGAATTGCCATTTGCCGCTGACGCGCGCTCGCGGGCCAGATCGGCCAAACATTTTTACATAATTGGATTATTTGAATCTTTTCAGACAGTTTTGGACACTCAGATGTATTTAGAATAATTCGCCTCAATTTTCTTCATAGACTGGGATTTTCTGCCGGACCACAATCAACATGGACCTTGCTTCAGTTGTTGATGCTCTCGCCTCTGTTGGTGTCCGAGTATCCGGTTCCACCCCCAATAGCAGCATTCAGGGAGACTCCTCGCGTGCCTGCCCCACTGGTCTTGCCAGCCCCGAGCCCTCCGGCACCCACAATGACCCAGGGCAGCACTTCCAGCTGCAACGCGTCCGTTCATTTTTGTGCAGACGCAGAAAAAACACAAACAACAATCACGCGCCCTCGTCCCCCTCTTTTAGCCCTTCCCACAGTTCTTCTGCCGTGTGGTACGGCGGTTCCTCTAAGCAGACATCGCGGAACACTCTACAAGCTGCGGCCACTGTCTTCTCCAAGGTCGACCTCTGTTCGCAGGGGCATTGTTGCTGTGAAGAATAATTGCGTACCTGTATCTATGTAAAGATTGCTGTTTGAAAAACCTTCTTGATTTCAATCATCAACCTGTCACACAGTTTTCGCGCGACCAATTATTCTGTGATTCGCCGCCGCACGCCACACGCCACACACCACACACCACACACCACACACCAGCGCCGACAGCGAAACCAAGCCAGGAGTGGCGGGGAACCGCGCCCGGGACCCTCCGCCAGGAGTGGCGAGGAACGCCCACCACCGCCGGCAGCGAAACCCAGCCAGGAGTGGCGGGGAGTAGCACACAGGAACCTCCGCCGGGAGTGGCAAGGAACCAACCACACCACACACCAGCCGCAACCCCACCAGCACAGCACCGCCGCACACCGCACACCACACACCACACACCACACACCACACACCACACACCACACACCACCACCGCCAGCGGACCCCAGCCAGGAGAGGCGGGGGACCACACACCACCACCGGCACCGAAACCCAGCCAGAAGTGGCGGGGAGTTGCACGCAGGAACCTCCGCCAGGAGTGGCAAGGGACCGCGCCCGGGACCCTCAGCCAGGAGTGGCGAGGACCGCCCACCACCACCGGCAGCGAAACCCAGCCAGGAGTGGCGGGGAGTAGCACACAGGAACCTCCGCCAGGAGTGGCGAGGGACCAACCACACCACACACCAGCCACAACCCCACCACACACCACCGCCGCCCGGAGACCTCAGCCAGGAGTGGCGAGGACCACCCACCACCACCGGCAGCGAAACCCAACCAGGAGTGGCGGGGAGTAGCACAAGGGAACCTCCGCCAGAAGTGGCGAGGGACCAACCACACCACACACCAGCCACAACCCCACCAACACACCACCGCCGCTCACCACACACCACACACCACACACCACACACCACACGCCACTGCCGGCAGCGGAACCCCAGCCAGGAGTGGCGGGGAACCGCACACCACCACAGGCAGCGAAACCCAGCCAGGAGTCGCGGGGAGTAGCACACAGCAACCTCCGCCAGGAGTGGCGAGGGACCAACCACACCACACACCAGCCACAACCCCACCAACACACCACCGCCGCACACCACACACCACAAACCACGCACCACACACCAACACAGACACCACGCGCGCACGCACCGCGCCACAAACACACACACCGACGGCGAACCACGACCAGAGGAGGGGGCGACACGCACACAAGCAACACAGCCAGGAACAGCGAAACCCCCCCCCCACCACCACCACCACCCCACCCCGGAGAGACGGGACACCAACCACCGCAAACCACACAGCGAAAAGGGGGGCGGGACGAAAAGGGCCCACGGGAGACGCAGGCGAGGGACCCAACCTCAGGGGTTTGGGGGCCCCCCCGGTGACCGTATCGGCCCCACCTGAGCACACGCAATAAGGTAGGATACGCCTGGGACCGTTGGTCAGCGGCCCGCGGTGGCACCGGCCTGGGGGGGTGACCAATGGGCCTGACCAAGAGCACTCCCAACGGCACGTACTGCGGTTCGGGCCCAGCGAGGGGCTGCGGGTAGGGCACACCGTCCATCGGGGCAGGCAAGAGACACGCCTATCCCGCAAGGACTCCCCAGCGACCCACAGTGTACCCGACCCCGGTGTGGAGAACGGCTGGAGTACCTGGCTACGGAGCAGGTCCATTTGTACCGAGCGAGTACAAATGGACGGCCCGTACAACAGAGTTACACCCTGACGGGGAGTGCAAGCATCTGCCCCCCCACGGAGAAACACCAGGGGAAGGGACCCGAGCCGGCGACAAGGACCCCCCCCCACCCACCACAGCCGGGAAGGCCCGGGCACGACACCAGAGAAACACCACCCCAAGCGAAACGGAAAAGAGACAGAAGGAGGAGGCCACGCAAAGGGGACAGCAAGGGGACACACCACCAACAGACCCCAGCCAAGGGGGGCGGGGAACCACACAGCCGAGACAGGGGGGGGGGGCACGACACACAGCCCCCACAACAAACAGGGCCGCCAAACCACGCCCACAAAGGCGAGGACAGGCACCCGAACGCACCACCAACACACCGCACACACGCCCAAGCGTGCACACAACACACAGCCCCACAACCGCCGCCGACACGAGCCCCACAAATGCACACCACACACCAAAGCGCAGGCGCCGCCCGCACATCACACGCAACACACACAAACCCAAACAACAGAAACCAAGCAACCCCCCCCGCCAGGGGGGCTACAGGGCCGCCAGAAACCGCTAGGACGCAAAGGAGGACCCACCAAGCCCGCAGCCAGGAGTGGCGAACGGCCACAGCCAGAAACACCCGAACGGCCACGCCCAACACGGGGACCGGGCACTACGACACCCACACCAGCACCGCCACCAACGCCCAAACCGGACCCCACAACACCCTCACCAGCGGACACACCCGAAACCAACAGAGGCACCATCGGCAACACCAGCGACCCCAGCGGACCCACCAAAACACTAGGACATAGGACACCCTCACCAACAACAGACCAACACAAAAAGCCACCGGACACTGACCAACGACCGCACCCAGCCGGTCCGGTCCCCCACCGACGAACAGCCAGAACCACCGCCACCGGCATCCACGCCATCGGAGACACCAACACCGCCAAAAATCAAGCCAGCACAACACCCTCACCAACACCGTCACTGCCGGCACCAACGCCTACGAAACCTACGCACGCCACCGCCGGTTCCAGCACCTACATCACCCAAACCAACAGCATCAAGCACACCATCGCCGGCAACACCCCACCATCAGCGTCGCCACCAGTGACCTCTGCTACCGGAGGACACCAAAGCCACCACAACCGGTGAGCCAACAAACCACCAAGCCCCGGCCAGGGGAGGCGAGGGCACGCGCCCGGAACCATGCACAGCAACACCCTCGCCACCAAAGCGACCGCAGAGCGCCATCCACCATGCAATCCCCGGCGACACCCACACCACTGGCGCCGCCAACACAACCCTCACCCACGACACCACCCGGAGCAACGCCTGCGCCACCTACACCAACAGCCGCACCAGCAGACCACACCACCTACTGCACACCCTCCCAGACAGAGCCACAGAAACCGACCACCGCCCTGAACACAAGCCGCTGACCACCCACACACAGACCCACGCCAACCACCACCAGCATCAGCAACGTCCGAGACGCCGTGAACCATAGCGGCGCCCACAACGACCTCACCACCGACATCACCGACACCGACGGCCTCAGTGCGGCCTCAGCACCAACAAACCAGAGCGTCAACGGCAACAGCCACGGCGACACCGCCCGGTACAACACCATCGGCAGCAACGACACCAAGGGAGCCAACACGCGAGCCAGCGACACCCATAGGTACCTCCACCAGGAGTGGCAAGGTCCCACCCCCGCCGTCAGAACACCACCATCCACCAGGGCAACACCTGCAGCGCCCTCGCCTTCGACATCGCCCACAGCTCCGCCGGCAGCGCCCTCGCCAGCACCTTCACCAACACCGCGACGACCAGCCACGAGTGGCACGTCCGGAACCGCCGACCACCCAAACGCAGGCCGAGCCCAGCACCAACACCAACAACACCTGCGCCAACAGACCACCACGACACACGCCAACCACCAAGTAACACCTAAGGCAGCCTCGCCATCGGCAACACCAACGCCACCAACACCCACGGCACTATCCACACCACCACCAACCCCACCAACGACAGGCCGAGGTGCCGTCACCTACAGCGCCCCCACCCCTACCACCACCACCACGGCCCCGCCACCTAGGGCAACCCCACCAACGGCGTCACCAAGGACGCCAGCACGGCTGGCGAACGAACGCCACCAAGCCCTCAGCCAGGAGAGGCGAACGCCCACACCCAGCAACACCCAAACGGCCACGCCCAGACCCAGGGCCAGGAACTGCGACACCCACACCTGCACCGCCGCCAACACCCAAACCGAACACCACAACACCCTCACCAGCGGAGACGCCCGGAACCAACGGGGACGCCGTCGGCAACACCAGCAACCCCGACACCCAGCACGACGCCTGAGACACCCTCCCCAACAACGGACCAACACAAGAAACCACCCAGCGGCTAAGTTACACCCCAGGCGTTCCAACCGCGACACCCACCGGCCCGCACCCAGAACCACCACCAGCAGCAGCAGCAGCCACTGACAACCCACACACAGACCCACACCAACCACCAGCAACATCAACAACATCAGAGACACCGTGAACCATAGCAACGCCCGCAACGACCTCACCACCGGCATCACCGACGGCGCCACCGGCAGTGCGACCTCACCGACAGCAACCCGGAGCATCCCACATCCCGCATCCTGGTAAGACGCCATCGGCAGCAAGGACACCGAGGGGGCCAAGGCCAACCCACCAGCCAACGACGAGCATGGGAACCTCCGCCAGCAGTGGCGAGGTCCCCCCTCCGCCGTCAGAACACCGCCAGGGCAACACTTACAACACCCTACAACGCCAACACACACAGCTCCCCCGGCGGCGCCCCCACCAACACCAACACCGGCACCACCGACAGCGGCAGCACGGCGACACCACCACCAAACCGCAGCAAGGTCACCCTAAACCGAAACCGAAGCAACACCTATCACTACAGACCCACGGACAGCCGAAGGAATATCCCAACACCAGGGACAACCGACACCACCAGGACCACAGGCTGGCCAAACGCCAGCCACGAATGGCACGCCCGGAACCACCGAACACCAACACGCAGGCCACCCGGCACCAACACCAAAAACACCCACGCCACCAGACCACCACGAGACACACCACCGCCAACCCCACCAACGACGAACCGAAGTACCGTCACCCACAACACCCCTAAAACCACCACCACGACCCCGGCACAGAGTAACACCTAGGGCGCCCCCATCGACGACAACACCAAGGACGCCACCACGGCTGGCGAACAAACGCCACCAGCGCCACCCACCAGGCCCCCAGCCAAGGGTAGAAACAGCAACGCCACACACCATCACACCCACCGCATCGAAATCACCCGGAGTATCGTCAACATCAACCAGGGGTCCCCAACGCCCACCCAAGCAGCACGAAACACCACAGCAACACCACCACACCCACGCCACCAGCGACACCGCCAGCACCCTCCGCCAGGAATGGCGAGGAGAAGGCCCAACAACGCGGACCCACCCAACGTCCCCGGCACCCACACCATCGGACCGCCACCACCGGCGCCGACCCCCAACACACCACCGTCACCAACGCCACCGACCCCTGACGCAAAAACCACACAGCCCGCACAAACGGCACCACTCCCGGCCAACTCACAAGAACACCACCGAAAGCACCACCGTCGACCGAACGCCACGGCGACCCCAGGGTACGAGTCCCCCTACCCACCCCCCACCATCTGCACAACGAGCGACACCATCACCAGCACCAACCGGAACACCGACAACGACAGCCTCATCAACAACCGACACCCCCCTACCGCTGCCACCCACCAGTCACGCCACCCACCGTCGAAGCCACCCACCAATGCCGCACCCCGAACCACACTTACACCCGAAACCGGCACCAGCACGCCCTACTGAGCCGTCAATGGCACCACCGCCCATGGCACCGCCTACACTCACCAGCGCCACCACCACCCCGCGCGAGGCCAGGAACCCCCGGCGTCGCCAACGGCCTCAACGAGCACCGACACCACCAACACCACCACCGCCGGACGGGGACTACCCACAATCCAGGAACATCTCGACCGCCAACAACCAATACACCACCCGCGGCACCCCACCATCGCCAACGCCACCACGGCACCCATCACACCTCCACCACCGGAGGCGACGTGCGCCACACCACCCGTCAACTACAGCACCCTCGCCACCACCGCCACACCCGGCCCACAAACGTTACGCCCCAACGACCAGAAACAACACCCTCACTATCGACACCACCGACAACACCACATACGCCCATACGTCACCCACGCCATGCTCACCAACCATCACCTCGTCATCAGCGGCACCAACACCACCGGCGACGACGACAGCGACAACAGCTGACCCACCAGCTAACCACCATCAACCATAGCCCAGCACAAACTTCATCTACTCCAACGCCCATACCACCCTCGCCAACAGCGCTGCCACCGACACAATCATCCACTCCGGCGCCCACACCACCCTCACCACCAACATCACCACCACCCCCCCCAGCGTCAGGGCCCGCGGGAAACAGAACGGCAGAGCGAGCACGCCACCACCCGCACGCGTCGCCCTCCCTATCGTACACCGCTCCGTAACACCCCTTCCCCCCCGCTTACCCTGACAAGCGTGCGCTCCAGCCCACTGCTGGGAAGACGACTTCGACATCCTCCCGGCCATCCGACACCTACTGGCAGCCACGGCCCCGCGCCCACAAGCCCACCAGCAACCCACGGAACCGCAAGAGCCCGACCACCCCATGCCACCACGCTCCATATCCCCCGCGTCCACCGCAGACCGGAACGCAGAACACCAGCAAGAGGAGCCCGACCCCGGCCGCGCCGCCGCGCCCCCCCCCCCCCCCAAAGGACATCTACGCCACGCTGGCCAGCACCCTAGCCCCAATGGACGCCGAGCAGTACTACCAGTCCGTCCAACGAGACCTCCCTGAGGAGCACGCGACCCTCCAGGGGTGGAAGCAGGAGAAAAGGAACGACAACGAGTGGGGCACAGAGGAAGACCTTCTCTGGGAAGACACCTGGAAAGGCACCGCGGACGCCTTCCTGGAGGCAGCAGCTGGAACCTACCCCCGCCCGCCCGGGGACACTAGACACGGCCTCCACGCCCTCCTAGCGTTTCACAGCTGGAAACACCGCCACACCGTCACCCTCCACCCCCTCGACCACAATCCACACCGATGGACACCTGAAGACGACGCCACAGCCACCATCACCGTACAGCAAAGCCCCGAGAACCCGGAGGAATACCACATCACCTGGGACGATCCGGCACCCCACCCCCCCGCCTCCCCCACCGTCCCAGATGTCTTCGCCACCATCAGTGCAGAGCTCCAGGAGGCGAAAGCCCCCCAGCAACTGGACGAAGAGATGCCCCAGGCACCATCACCATCAACCACACAAGACCAACCCCGCACAGAGCCCCTCACCCACCCCATCACCACAATGGAGCTCCCCCCACAACACCGCACCACCCCAGACCGAAACGGGTTTCGAGACCTGCCGCGGGAATGGGCGGTCCACAAACGCACACTCCATTGGGACGAAATCACACCGGGCCTCCACGCCATCCGCCTCCACTCGATCACAGAGCCCAACACCACCTGGGCACTACCGACGGACCGCCACCACCTCCTCCTCACCGTCCAAGGCGATGCCAGGATCACACCCACGGAAGGAGACCCCGTAACAGCAACCCCCGCCCATGCCGTCCACATACCCCTGCAAGCGTCGTCGGCACCTATGACGGTGCATCCAGGCCCCACCCCATGGCAAGCCATCGTCATCACCTACCCCGCCCCCAATGACCACACACACACCTGGCAGCAACGGTGGGAGGACATCCGGGGGGACCTCCTCCAAGAACACCTAGGGCTCACACGCACCCACCACACCCTACAACCGATACGAGGAGTAGGCCAAGCACCACACGGCATACACGCCCCGGGAGCATGGGCGTACGCCACACCCATAAACCCACAAGCAGCGGAGGACATCAAGACCGCCCTATCCATCCAGCAAGCCCAGACCCAAACCCCGCACCGCAACACCCAACGAGGCTACACCATTTGGTGGGCATACCAAGACCATGACACCCTCACCCCCTAACCGCCCCCCCCCCCCCCCTAGACACCAACACCACCGCCCTCCTCCAAGCCGCAACAGCGGCAGCCACACAGGTAGGGGCCCCAGAAACATGGGCCCCACAATACCTGGTCGACACCAAAGTGGCGCCCCGGGCGAAGGGCCAAGACAAGCCCCCAACACCAAAGCCGCTCCACCCCCCGCTCAAGCTAGATCCGACAGAACACACACCCCAGGATGAATGGGCGACCCACTACATCATCCCCCACACCACCACCCGCAAAAAGGACGCCGCCAATATCACCGTCACCCGCCACCTCCCCCACACCACACAGGTGTATGAGCTGACGGCCCCCAACGTCCTCGTCACCCGTCGTCGACACGACGAGCGATACACCATACAGGCGGAAGGGGCCGCCGCGACCACCCTGTACACATGGGCAACACAGAGGGACCTCCCACACCCCACCCCCCACCACGCCCCCTCCTGGCCCACCCCCTTCCACACAGCGGACCGCCCCAACAAGAAGCCCAAACACACGGGTGTGCACACCCACGCGCAGGAGGCCAGGCACCGACACGAAGCGAGGCGCAAGGCCCGCACCCTCCAGGACGACCACACCATCCCCCGCATCGGCGCCCCCCCCGCCAGGGTATCAGATACCACCCACAACCGCACGATCACAGGCATCACCACAGACTGCCTGAACCCAGCGGCGTCGCGGGCAGACACCGTGTGGATCAGCGAAGGGCGCTTCCACACACGGGCGGTGGCGCGCCTCCACAACATCCAACCCCACAAACTCCAGCGCGCCGTTGGACCCTTCGCCGTACACGTCACCCCGTACTGCATCGACCACCCCCGGTGTGAGCACCATGACCCGCCCTGCTCCACCCCATGCACCTCGCCCCTGCGCCAACCGCTGCCGGCCCCCACCATCACGGGCAACATGTACCTGGGCACCGTACCGGGAGACCCGGGCATATACATCCTGCCCAACAGGTCCAGGGGACACGCCATCCCCCTCGACGGTGTAGAATCCCTCGCCCTGGGACCACCCCCACCAAAACACCAACACCAGCACATCCCGGGGGACAAACAAACACAGGCCCCAGACGGGGGAAAAAAGGCCCACCAACGCGCCCTGGCCCACATCACTGTCCACCCCGCAGCCCACCTACCAAACGACTTCGGCACGAAGCGCCACATCGTCCTTGAGGGGCAAGCCCACCACATCATCACCGCCGCCCTGTACACCCTCGCCGCCCACGAACGCCACTGGGACCCTACAACCATCCCAGCAATGCCCCCAACGCCCCAAGGCCCCAACGATCCCGTCACCCCCTTCCACATCGATCAACTCCTAAGCCGCAAGGCCCCCCCACACCTCCACCCCTCCAGGATACCACTAGCCATCGCATCGTGGGACACCCTGGACACCCCCCCCCAACCCGCCAACCACATCCTCAAAGCAGACACCCAATGGTGGGTCCTCCACTGGGCACACGGAGTCCTCATGGCGGCCCAGGCCTATACCCCGGAAATGGACCCGGAGGACCCCCCACGGGGCCAGCAGCGACTCCTCCAAGCCACCACCCTCACAGGCCGCGAAGGCGCCCCCTGGGAAGCCCTCCACACAACACTCTACTGGGCTCAAGGCTCCCCCAACGGCCCGGACACACCGGAACCGACAGAGGCCTGGGTCAGGCAAGCCAAGGCCATGAGAAACTACCACCTACACCACCCCTACGACGACAGCCCCGCCGCACTGCCATGGCCAACAGATCCCCCGGAGACCGTGCGCAAGCTCGCTGACATCATACGCAGCCACGCGAAAGCGAAAATGCAAACACCGGCAGAACCCCCACTGAGGGATCCAGACCAGCAAGCAACGCACCCCTTCTTCAAACCCCATGCCCCCCCAGCCCCGCTACCTCCAGTCCCACCCAAGCGAACGAGACGACAAAGGGGCACACCCGCCCCCAGCCAAGCCGAAAAAGCAGCGACCTCCCGACCCCCCGCATCCAACCCGACCCACCCGGCGAACCCAGACCAAGCATCCTCGTCATCCTCCCTCCCACCACTACCACCGCCCCACCCAGACCAGGCATCCTCATCATCCTCCCTCCCGCTACCAGCACAGCCCCCGCCCAAAGCGTACCCAGGTTTCGAAAAAGGTGCGAAGGTCCAACAGCCCTTCCGCAACGACCACACAGGCGACTGGATCTGGTGTGAGGGCACGATCCAGTACCGCCTCAAGGAACCGGGGGACAACGGGGGGCCACAAGTCCGGGTGATCTGGCACCGCCAAAAGGAGCTAGACCAAGGCAGCAGCGCCCCGGACAAGCCAGAGGGCCATACCTGGAGCTCAGCAGCGCCCACCCCATCCGACTCCGCACTGACGAGAACAAGGCCGACAGAGGCACCAAATACACTGGGGAGCTCCCCCCGGAGTGGAGCCAAGGCCTCCCCCCGCCGCGCCTACCCAAACGCCCACAAACCGGCACAAAGTCCCCGAGCCCCAGTCCCCCTCCCTGACGGGGCAAGGGCCGAGGGCACAAGCCTCCACAGCCCCGGCCCGCCCCCACCGAGGCCACCGTCAACCTCCTCGACCTCAACCACCCGGCCGTCACATACTCCAAGGACGCCACAACCGCCCTCCAAGAGCTCCCGATGGCACAGGGGCCGGGGTGGGTTCCCCACCTCCTCACCTTCCAGGAACAAGGCCTACAGCGCGACGACCCCCCAGAAACCACCCCCATATATACCCCGGACCAGAAAGCGTACAAATGCTACTGGCAGAAGGGGACCCCCCTATACGCCCAAACCGGCATCCACGTCCACCTCGTCCATGACCTCAGCGTCCCAGGGAGGCTAGGTGTCTATGAGATCGTCGGGGATGGATGGCAACTCAACGTCATCAACACCCACGTCCCCTTCGGCGAAGCCACGGAACCCTTCCTCCAAGCCCTGGACGAGGCATACCGCCAGATGGCCATGCTCGCCCCAACAGTCATCATCGGCGACATGAACGCCGCCCCCACCCCAGCGGACCGAGGGGGACAGGCCACACCCCAGGACCAAGCAGTCCGCGACACCATCGAAATACGGGGGCTCGTGGACCTAACAGCCAGCCTCGAAGGCCAACCATCCCACTTCCCCCACCAAACGGATGCCGCCCCATCCTGCATCGACGTATGCTATGGCGACCCCACCACCATCATCCGAGCGGAGGCCCGATATGGACCCCTCCCGCTGGGACCCACAGGCCATAGCCCCCTGCACATCCGCCTCACCATCCCCAACCTTCCCCCCAGCCCCCCAGAAGATGCGGACCAAGGCCTACCACCCCCCCTGAAGATGCCCCCGCTGCATGACAAGCATGCCTGGTCCGGATATCACAGGGCCATAGACCGCGTCCGGCGCATCCAACCAGACCCCACCGACCTACTCACAGCCATGCGCACGGCCGCCGTCGCCTGCGGCTTCCAGCAACACCCCCACACAGACGACAACCAACCACCCACGTCCCTGGGGGACATGCTCCATGACCTCTGGCATGCGAAGCAACAACTGGCGACCCTCCTCCACACCGACACCCCCCAAACCCGCCGCCAGATACACCACTGCAGGACACAGATAGCCCAAATCAGGGCGGACCTGCAGCGGTGGCACATCCACAGGCAACAGCGCATCGCCCAGGAACACGAACGGTATGCGCAACATGAACTCCCCTACAAGGCCATCCGCCACCTCAACGACGCAATGACCGACACCGGCCACCGCACCATCACCACGGTCCGGCAGGAGGACGGCTCCCTCACCAACGACCCAGCCACAGTGCTCCAAGCCACCCAAGACAGCTTCCTCCGGCAACACACCCCCACCCAAGACACACTGGACCCAGACACCCAGGCCAAAATCTACCGCCTCCCTCGGGTCATCAACCACGCCCAGAGGAGGCACCTGGAAAAACGCCCCTTCACCATCCACGAAGTCCGGAAGGCCATCCACAGTCTCCGGCAACACAAAACCCCAGGCTACGACGGCCTCCCTGCAGAGGCATACTACCACCTCCCCGCCCACCTCCTCCGCGTCCTCGCCCACCGCCTCTGGGACATCGTCACAGGGCGGACCCCCCTGCCACCAGACTAGGCAAATGTTGTCCGCCCCCTCTACAAAAAAGGGGACTGGGCAAACCCGGACAACTGGCGCCCCTTAGTCTGTGCGGTCACGGAGGTCAAAATCGTCTGGACCATCCTCCTGCGCCGCATCCGCCCCCACCTGGACCCCCACATACCAGCGAGCCTCTGGAAGGCCATCCCAGGCCGCTCCCCACACGAGGCCATCTTCCTCCAGGACACCATCGCGGACATGGACCCGGTGGACCTCATCATCGCCTCCCTCGACGTCAAGGGAGCCTTCCTGAACACCCCCTGGCCCCTTCTAGAAGCGGTGTGGAAACGCCTAGGCCTCCCCTTCTACAACTTCACCTCCGACTACATCCGCACCCGCAAATACACGGTCCGCACAGGAGCAGGCCTCACCCCCTTCCTGGAGCCAGGCAGCGGGGTCCCCCGAGGGGGAGCAGAGGGCCCCTTCCTGTACCTTCTAGTGACGCTCCCCCTGGCCCTCGCAATCGAGCAGGATTACCCGGACTACGCACCCTACCCCCTCCTCTCCCCCCTGGTCGGCTTCGCGGACGACACCAACCTCACCGTCGCGCACACCCCACACGACCCCCATGCCCCGGACCCCGGACCAACGGTCACCCAACAGGCCAACGACTTACTGGACGTGACCGTCTCCTACCTCTCCCACAACAACCTCATCGTCCACCCCACAAAGTCAGTGGCCATGATCAAGGGGTCTGCCACACCTCCCACCCTAGGGCCACAAGGGCCCCCCATGCACGTCGTGGCGACCACCACCCACCTGGGGGTAGTCCAGGCCGCCAACCCTGAGGACGCCACCCTCCCTCCCAAGTTGCAGTCACACCTCGCCCATCTCCCCAGATATGCGTCCCCGACCACCAAGGCCCTCTCCCTGTCCCACCAGAGCCTGGCGTACTACCTCACCGGGGTCTTGAACGCCTCCATAGGCTTCCAAGCACTCCACCTGACACACCCCACCACCGCCCTCCAGCCGGCCACACGCGCCGTGACCAAGGCATGGGCAGCACACGGGGGGTGGCCCACCTCCATACCCACCCGCGCCATCCGAGCGGCATGGCCCCACTATGGAGACGCCATAGGGGACGAGGTGAAAGCGGCCTACACCAGACACACCGCCCTCCTCCTTCACCGCATGACCCAAAACCACTCACCGGAGGTCCGCGAGGTCACCGCCATCCGCCTCCAAGCCGCACAACGGGCCCGCAACACATGCCCGCGCTGGGTACTCCACCAGACGGGCATGCCCACCAACATGAACACGCGCATGTGGAACCACCTGCAGCTTCTCCTCCCATCCCCACACCACGCCATACTCACCAACCACACGTGCCCAGAGAAAGGGCCACTAGCGGTCCTCTGCGGGGACCTCCACCATCACCCCAAGGGCACAATCCACACGATAGACCTTGTCGGGGCCTCCATCACCGTAGTATACGTCACCCTCCCCCAAATGCGGGTCCTGCACCACAGCGGGGCACACCACACCCGCTTTCTACAGCTTCCCGAATGGCCACAATACCGCCTCTTCCACCAGTACCTCACGCAGACGGCACGAGCAGTGGGACACACTCTACCGGGCAGCAAAGACATGCGCACAGCCTACCGAGAATTCACAAAGCAACACCCGCGACCCATCCCAGCGACACCGCCCTACGCACCCACCGGATCGAAACACGAACCCGTCCCCCCGGTAACGGGCCCAGTCCCACCACTAACCCTACTACTGGCCCCGAATGAAGCCAAACCCACGCAGACCACCGTCATCCACCACGGGGCAAAATGGCGCATACCGAAACACCACATGACCGCCCGAGACCTACCAAAGGTCCCCCAAGATTCCCAGAGCATGCCACGCACATGTTGGGCCTGTGACCCCGAGGCACCAACCACACCATGGCCCGTACTACACCTCATAGCACGCCACCACACCCACCCCACAACCCACCTACCACCACAGGCCTACGCATGGATAGCCCCATGGTTCCACCGCACCGACACTAACCCCACGGTAGCATGGAAACCCCGACCACGCGCCCAAATTGCTCTTCACCACTACACCCACATGCCCCCGCCCCGACCCGGCAGGGTTCGCCATCCGTTACAGCATGTACGAGCCAGGCAGAACAGGCAAGCACGAGAACCCCTACTATCCGCTCCACCACTCCTGCCACACACCGGAGCACCGAACACAAACCCTCACATGCCACGACCTAAACCCCGACACAGCCTACATCTTCCACTACATCTACTCCTACCTCACACAAGGACAGCCAGAGCAGGGACTCGGATTTACCCGAATAGGTGAGGAGGAAAGAAGAGATGGCGAAGCAATAGCACTACACAAGACACATATATGGGCCAACTCCTTAAAACCGGTTTGTTTTCTCTGTTTTCTGCTCTTTTGGTGCCCTTTGTTACCTGTCATTGAAACGGGCACCCTCAAAATATACACAAAAATGGTATTATACATGAAAAATGAATTTTTTGACCTCAAATACCCCCTCATGGGGTTTGAACCCACACTCTACAAACCTTAGAGTTGCGTTTTACCTCTAAGCTACGACCTGTCGTCCACGATCTCAGAGAAAACCGTAGTATAATAAAAAATTGGAAAATCAGTACTCCTTACATGCTCCAACCACTATTAACCTCCCATGCTCTTAAAACCGTGGCAACCGACGACCCAAGTGTCAACTGCTTTTCACGGTGAGCGAAGAACTTAAGGGAGGGACAGGGTGGGCATATATGTGTCTTGTGTAGTGCTATTGCTTCGCCATCTCTTCTTTCCTCCTCACCTATTCGGGTAAATCCGAGCTGGCTCAGCTAGCACTACACAATCCCCATATATGGGCAACAGAACGGAAGAACTGAGCTCCCGTGAACTGAACCCTTCATAAGGATTAATTAATCGCCAGGCGTGAAGCGCGCGCCGCTTCTCCAGTCGCCAGATCAGGAGGGACCAGAATTTGCGCGATGCGCAACAGAGCTCTGGTCCTGTCGTAAAACTTTCTGAATGTATCGTAACAGGACCAATCACCCAATGCTGCTACCACATGCGGATCCACGCCAAGATAGATTAGTGCAGTTGCTGCTGCTCCTCGTGTAGAATGCGCGGAAAACGAATCCGCCTCCAGTTCCCCCAATTCCAGTAGGTGTTTCCTTAACCAGCGAGTAGTGAGACCGTTGATGGTATCAGATGATAAAGGCTTCCGTGGCTTTCGTAGGGACACAAAAATCTCAGAACCCTCGTAATCACCAGTAGCCTCCAAATAACGCGCTAAGCAGCGCTGCGGATCAATTGACGGTGGCGTAACATTGTGAATAGGATAACGTGCATAGTATCTTCTCCCTTTGCGCTTAGCAGAAATGAACCAAGGCTGAGCAGCACGTTGGATATCCCTACGTGATCGCGCCAGATCAACGCCTCGGAACAAGGCAAAGAATCTCAAGGACAAAATGGCTTGCAAGCGCAGCTGAGCTTCCGTCTCCACAGGTTGCTGATGCATGACTTGTATAAGACGCCGTACATCATAGAAACGATGATAATGAGGAACACTGACGAACCAGTCACGTTTCAAGTTGCGTAGCATACCCTCGAAACGTAGTTGCGAAAAGCACGGGAATAAACACACTGCTGAATACGCCATACGCCCAGCACTTAAAGAATGCGTGCGTGAAAACTTTAAAAGTTGCACCGCCACCGTCATCAGTGGGATTTGACCAAAGCGCTCCACCTTCAACAGTGGAGCAAGTGCCGCGTCTTGTAACAAGAACGTACCAAACATGTGCCACGCAGAATTGTAACGCTTCAAGGTGTCCTTCCCGATTTCATTGATGATAAGCGTCGCCTCTTCGTTGGTAGCTCCTCGCAATTGATAGTATTCACGCAAACATACGCCAAGGTCAACACGAAACGTGGTTGTGTCTCCGTGCCGTCTGGCATTTGCAAACGGAACTCCGACGTGTTCACTGCGAACTTCACGTGTTTCATCAATAGGTTCCACCAAACCTCGCGCGGCCTGTACGGCAGAGCCATGAGAACCTTCACCCCTGGTGACTCCAACACTTTGTTGACCAACTGAGGTATGTGCTTGAACGGTGGGAAGACCCACCCCGGTGAAAGTAAAGTTAGATTCTGGGAGAAGACATCGATGGCGTAAGCCCCCGGCTGAGGACACGGACTGACGAACTTGCTGCACACCGCATTGGAACTCCTTGACATCCAATCGATTTCCGGCTGAATCCAACTTTTGAACTCCTCCAGGATCCAAGTCAACACGTCCGACGGGAAGGTAGCCTCCGACGGTGTCCAACGAAGCCGAGACCAAATGTCCGCCGGATTCACCGAGGTGTGCACGTAAAACGGTTGAATCTCGATGCGATTGGCTTGTGTAAAATTCCACAGTTGGAGAATCAATGCGTTGAACCGCGGCTTGCGACCTCCCCACTTGCGGAGATACCAGTAAAGGACCATTGAGTCGGTGAAAAATCGCAGCGTGGTGTCCCTCAGCGCATACGCTTGAATAGTCAGTAGGGCTCCCCTGAACTCTTTGACGTTTATGTGTTCCTCCCGATTCAGGAACCAACCGAACGCTGCTTGGGCATTCCCTTGAAGGACTCCGCCCCACGCCAGATCCGACGCGTCCGAGTACATGTCCCTGACGTGACCCATGGAAACCACGAAGGTGCGTCCCTTCCACTGGTGTAACTCGTCCGCCAGATCCATCAACTGACGTGACACGCGCTCCGGGAGCGCCACGTCTGCTTCCCAGCCAGTTTGGGCTGCCACCGCCACGTGCACCGCCAGGGCGTCGCTGAGGAGTCGGATATGGGGCATGGCGAACAACAAGGAACGGATTCTTCCAAGAACGGAGGCGCATCGCCTCACTGATGGTGTGTGACTGTGTGCCAGTCTGTTCACGTCCCGAAAAATTGCTTGTAGGCGCTTTGGAGGTACCGCGACGAATCCTTCCCTGAAGTTTAGCATAAAACCAGGCATTATAATTTCTTGAGACGGCTCCAAACATGATTTTGGGACATTGACCAATATACCCAACCGATGCAAAAGTTGTACCAAAAAACGTGTGTGTTCCAGACATTCACGGTAAGTATTGCCAATGATGAGCCAATCGTCCAAGTAGACCCAAACGAGTGCCCCGCGTTCGCGCACGGCATTTAAAATTGGTTGCATGAGGCGTTGCCATTCCCGTGGTGCAACGTTTAATCCAAACGGCAAAACGCACCACCTGTAAAATTCACCGTCGACGTAGACCCCCAAATAAGGTCGATCCCGCGGATGGATACCCATGTGAAAATAAGCGCTTTTCAGGTCAATTTTGCAAGCATACTGACCGGGTCTCAAGAACGGTAAAATGCCCCACAGAGTGACCAAACGAAAATAGGTGGTCTGTACAAACTGGTTCACGTTCTTCAAATTGGTGATAGGTCGACGGCCTCCCTCAGGATGTGCCTCGTCTGACGCTTTGTCCACTGCGAACATACTTGCACAACACTTAATGTCTTTTCGCTCGACGCGTTCCATGCAACCCTGTTGCACTGCATCCAACACGTGTTTTACCAATTCAGGGTCGGTTACCTCTGCGTGGGAAGAGCGAGGACGGAAGTCGTCGGTTGGCCGATCCGGATCAAAACCGCCAACCCAATCCAGCTGCAGCCCATTGCGAATCACCGACGCCGCGTATGTGTCCTTCAACGTTCCCCATTCATGCAATTGTGCACGACAGCGCAAATAGAGTGGCATGTGGGGATGGATCGGCGGTGGCACGCACACGGCTGGTGCCAATAAATCCTCTACAGTCAAGCTACTGCTGTGGTCGTTCATCTAACTTGTCGTTACGTGGCACAAATCTTTGGGTGAAACCCTTACCTTTGCCTTTGCCTCCTTTGCCAGATCTCCGTGGATCAAAACGACCTCGTGTTGCAAACGAACGGAAAGAACTACGATGCGAGTAAGGGGAGAAACGCGTGCCTCTCAGGTCTTTTTGTAATTTGTTGCGCGACTGAAGTAGTGACATGTCATCCTTCGAGAGTAACTCTGGTGCAATCGCAGGTTGTTCAAACCGTTTATCTACTGCCACTCGCCGGGAGCTTTGGATGCTGTAGTCCAACGCACCCAACATTGCAAACAAATGTTCACATAGTACCAATGAAACAGGTGCTTCCGGAGCTACCGTTGTGTCTTCTTCGCGTGCTAAGACTACTCCCAGGACTCGCATGGCGTCTTTTACCTGTTGTTCCCAACGACGCTTCTCCGCGTCCGCTGGATGTTTGTGCGTTGGCGCGTTATTAACAGCTGCCCTATGGAACTCGTCGAACACTGGAAGGTGCTTCAACATCTTTTTTCTGCGAAACTCGTCTTGCAAAACCTTTCGCTCTTCCAGGAGTGCAGACAAGCGTGAAGGAAGCGACAGAACCTCATCGCGCCACACGAACGTGGACTCCTTGTCCGACGCGGGGCCAGCGTGGTCCTTGGGACCGCTCAAAGTTTCGCATGCCAAGAAGACGTCTTCTCGATGCGACGACGTTCCTGTTCTGCCAATGTCGTCGCCCTTTAAAGTGAGTAAGGCATCACGAACCAAGGCCATCGTGTCTTTGACAGTGGCCAGTGTTTTCTTTCCTGTAAGTTTGGAATACAGTGACGCTGCCTGTCAAGGACTGAGACCACTCATTGCGCCTTCCTTTGCCAACTGTGCTGCATGTTCCAACGACTCAGAACTCAGGTTCCACGCCGAATCCGGCAATTTCAGTACGAACTCGTGAAAATCCAGTGTCTCACTTCCTTCTGTCATTTTGTTAAAATTTTATATCCTTAAAACAATTTGGATTGCATCAGAAATCAAAGCTCTGGGTACAGCAAATCACTAGTTGAACAACTCAGTGAGCGCGTGACCGGTTTTAAGAGCATGGGAGGTTAATAGTGGTTGGAGCATGTAAGGAGTACTGGTTTTCCAATTTTTTATTATACTACGGTTTTCTCTGAGATCGTGGACGACAGGTCGTAGCTTAGAGGTAAAACGCAACTCTAAGGTTTGTAGAGTGTGGGTTCAAACCCCATGAGGGGGTATTTGAGGTCAAAAAATTCATTTTTCATGTATAATACCATTTTTGTGTATATTTTGAGGGTGCCCGTCTCAATGACAGGTAACAAAGGGCACCAAAAGAGCAGAAAACAGAGAAAACAAACCGGTTTTAAGGAGTTGGCCCATATATGGGGATTGTGTAGTGCTAGCTGAGCCAGCTCATAGCCCTGTCCCCCCAAGCGAAGCACATCATCTCCAAAGGAATAGGGGTGTACGCCACCCCCATCCTGCAGCCCACAACCCCAGTAGCCCACCTCGCCACGGGCCTTGCCATATACGCCTACCTGCCCATGAACCCATGCCGCCTCCCACAACCACCACCGGCGGACCGGCTCTTCTTCACCGACGCCTCAGGCGAATCCGCCCTCACGCCCATCACCGGGGGGGCCACCCTGCAGCTGACCCACACCGGGGGACACTACCACATGGACCACCACACGGGCCACACCACCTATGGGGCCTCTTCCCACGGGGAGCTAGGGGCCATGGCCGACGCCATCACCGAGGTCGCGGCCCACCTACCCGCCCACTCCCCGCACATCGTCCGGGTCTGGTTCGTGGTAGACGCCACTGTCGACACGCACCTGCTCCTCCGCATAGCAAGGCAACCACTTCACAAAGCAACCGCGACGAGCCTCGGCACCCAGGCACTGCTACTCTGGAAAGCCCTACGCAGCCTTCCCCCCTACGTCCAACTCCACATCGTGAAACAAGAGTCCCACAGGCACCAATACGGAAATGGTAAGGTCGACAACCAGGCAGTACACCAGCGCACAACACACCTACCAGCCCTCCAGATCCCTGACCTCGGCCGCAGCCACACACACCTCCAACACGTGCCCCCTGTACCCGAGCCCCATCAGACCCCAGACTGGGTACCAGAGGACGCCCCCTATTCCTCCCACGACAGAGCGTACCACTACCCCAACCCCATCCAACATCTCGCCCGGGTGCTCGGCGACGCAGACAGCCGGGCGCACATCCAGGAGCTCCAGGACAGACTGCAAGTCCCCCTCTACCACTCAGCGCTCCGCCCAGCAAACGTCCCAGCCCACCTCCAAAAACGACGCATCCAGCTCCTCAGGGAGCAACTGCCATTCCTCACCAGGGTCGCCAGATGGCTCGCCCGCAAGCACATCCACGTCCCCGACGAACACACCCGTTGCCCATGCGACCACACCACCCCGGAGGACTGGGAACACTTCAAGAAATGCCCCCTCCATACAGACAGGGACACCCTAGTGGGCTGGTCCCCGGCGGAAACCCTGCGACAACACGAAGGATGGCCAACCGACAGCCACGCACACCAGGCCACCGAACACCTCTTCCGGGACCCCCTGATCAAAGAAGCCACCATGAGAGGGGCAGTGACACAGGCCCTGCACCGACACCTCACCAAACACACGGAAAGCCCCATTGAGGCAGCAGCACACCTCCAGCTAGAAGCAGTCCGCAGAGCAGCGGCCCAAATGGTACACCGCAAACACCTCCTGCTAACACACGCGGAACAACTCACCGACCCCACCGCCAGGGAACACATGCAGCGTCTCATCCATTACCATGCCGTGCATGACCCAGACGTCCACTAACCCGCTCCGCGCCCCGCACGCGCCCCGCGTCTCCATCCACAGGTCTCCAAGGCACCACCACAGCGCCCCGAGACCCGTCTCGCAACCAAGAAGCCACCCGGCACCGCCCAGTCCGGCCAAGCCCAGCCAGGGCTAACCATCCATCGACGTAGACGCGCAACAACCCCGGCAGCCCATCCAGCCCAACCCCCCCCGGACCCGGGGCACCCCCCCCTCACACCGGCCACCATCCGCGACCCCGACCTCCTCCGAGCGACCCTCCAAGACAGGGCCCCGACCACCCCCCTGGGCTGGTACCGCCTACAAGAGGACTGGACCAAGCTCACCGTCAAAGCCCTCCGGGACCTGACCACCCCAGGCAGCGGCCTCCACGAGACCATAGTAGACCTCGTGCTCTGGCGAGCCCGCAAACACACCCGGGGCCAGCCCATCTGGATCCCCCCCATCGAGTGGGGCCAGGCCCTGACGCACGACACCGGCAACAACGTCACGCGTCGAGGGACCGTACGCCTACGACGGGCCCAAGCGGAGACGGACCACCCAGCGGACCCGAACCACCCGGAGCAGTGGGAACAGGCCGCCGCGCCCAACCGCGACACCGCCCTCCGCGCCGCCGGCCTCCGCACCCCGGACGACGAGCCCCCCCCCCCACCTACAGACAGTGACCACCCCCCGCCGGAGGTCTGGGTTACAGTCCTCGAGCGCGGCCACTACTACGTGATAGCCGCTATGGCTACGTCCCCCGGCCCGCAATGGATCATCCAGGGGACAGACACCATGTTCGCCCCGGAGACCGCCACACCAGGGGCAGTGGGGGACCCTACCACCCAGCACAGGATCCTCAGGGGTGTCCTCCAGCCAGGGGACACGCCCCCAGCCCGCGCCCTGGCCCATATCACCTCAGGGAAGGCGGGCTACCACCTGGGATTGGCCATGCTCTGCCTAACCCACTGGATCCAGCGCCGCTGGCCACCCACGGGGACCGTGCCCTGGGTTTGGGCCATCCCCACCGCCCACACACAAGTCGAGGCAGGCCCGGACACACGACCAAACCCCCCCCCCAGACCGCAGCAGTCCCTCACCTGCGGGTACCACGCCATCCACAGGGTCCTCAACCGCGCGGGTCTTAGCCCAAAGCTAGCATGCCCCCTTCCCACCACTGACCAAGAGGTGCACCAGATACGAAAGCTCGTCTGCGAAATCCTTGCCGCGGCAGCAGAAGACGGCAAGCTTCTCCTCCAAACCTCCCGGCCCACAACTGCCCACGCAAGCGCGCGGCAAGCGGACGCATACACCGACACAGCACACCCCCCCGCACAATCCCCGCCCATGCCCCCCCCCTCTCGCTGCTCAACCGGAGACCCACACACGCCCACCATCGCGCGCACCCCCGGGCCCCGCGACACGGGCCTCCCCCACCCGCCCGAACACCAGCACACGCCCACCACACACCCACCCACCGGCCACCCTTCACCGCCCCCCACACTCGACAACCCACACACACCCGCCGAGGGGAGCCCCGCGCCCCGCGGCACGCCTACCCCACCCAGTGGCGCGCCCACGCCCCCGCCACACACCCCCCAGAGGACCCAGGCCCACCCCCCCCGGTCCCTGAATGCAGCCCACGCGAACTGTTCCCCCCCGCGGACACCAACCCACACGACCTCGCACATTGCAGGACCCGGGCCCAGCCGAGCCCAGAAAGAGAAGGCCGCAGCCCCGCGCCTCCCTCCCCCGCCGCTGCCGACCAGATCGGCCCGCCGGGCCGCCAGGTCACGACCGGGCCCCCCCAGCCGCCCGCCCCCAACCTACAACCCGGGGACATGCCCTCCATCCTCCCTGCCGTGGCCGCAGCAGAAGCCGCCGCCCGCAAGCCCGCCCGCATCACAGCCCAACCCGCGTCCACCACCTCCTCCTCAACCTCAGCCTCGTCCACCTCCTCCACCTCATCCTCCGACACCCCCCTCCCCGCCAAACTCATCCTCAAGGCCACGGCGAAAGCCAAAGCCGCGGCCGCATGCACCGACCCCCCAACCCCCACACAAGCGACTCAGGCACCCCGGCAACCCACCGGGACGACTCCCGACCCGCCAACGGCGCCCTCACACCTCCAGACTGAGGTACTCCTCAACCTGGAACCGGACCCCAACCCCAAACCCGACCCCAAACCCAAACCGGACCCGAGCCCCAAACCCGACCCCAAACCCAAACCGGCGCCCACGCGAGCACACACAACACCGCATACGCAACGACACAAACCCACCCGACACCACCCCCGCCCGGGCCCTCGCCCAAGCAAGGACCCCCCACCCACCGCAACCCGCGCCCCCCTCCCGCCGGCACGCACCACCACCGCAGAGACGGGCACCCAGCACGACCCCGTCCAAGCCCTCTTCCACATCCCCGTCACCAAGCGCCCCGTCATCCATCCCCCACAAACCACCACCACCGCCGGCCAAACCGACCCAGGGACGTGGGACCCCTCAACCACCGTCATAGTCAAGCCCGGCCCCCAACCCTTCCCCCATGCCCACCACATAGTGCAGCCCCGGGGGCTGCCCACGATGCCCAACCCCCCACCCCCACAAGGGGGACCGGAAAACCCACAAGGAGTCCATGGGCCATACCCGCAACACCAACCCCACCACTACCCACACCACCACCACCAGCGGCTCCACCACCACCACTACCAACACCACCCCCACCACTACCACTGCCCACCGCCCTACCCCACCGGGCCACAACCCCCCGTGCACGAACAGCACCGGCGGACGGGATGGCAGCCACCGAGCGCCCCACCCGCATACCCCACCTACCGCCAAGAGGCACCCCCCCCGTACCAGCCACCACCCCCGTACCAGCCATACCCCCGCGGCCACCATCCGATGGCCGAAGGGGCCCCATGGACGACGGGGGACCTCTCCCCCCAGGCGGCACGGCGCGGGGCCCCGTACCCCCCTGGCCACCATCCGATGGCCGAAGGGGCCCCATGGACGACGGGGGACCTCCCCCCCCTGGCGGCACCGCGCGAGGCCCCCCAGGGGCCGCCGACGCTTCCGGACTGGCCCGACTCGAGCGATGAGGGCCGGTCCCGCAAACGGCGGCGCTCCCGCCCCCCCCCCGCACAGCACACTCGCCCACGGCGCCCACACTCCCACCGCGCCTCAACCACCCACTCGCGCCGCTCCCGCTCCCCCAGGTACCACCACGACCCCCCGGGACCCCGCTCCCGTCGTTCCCGCTCCCCCGGGCACCACCGGGAGCGCCACTGCCGCCCCATGTCCCCCTCCCCCTCCCCCCACCGGCCAAACAAGACCCCCACCCCCAGCCCCCGCCACAACCACTCCCGCTCCCCCCGACGCAGCCAGGCACGCCACTGCCGCCCCACGTCCACCTCCCCCTCCCCCCACACGCCCCGCCAGGCTCCCCGTTCCCCCCGCCACCCTTACCCATCCACCACCCCCAGCCCCCGCCAACACCACTCCCGCTCCCCCGGGCGCCACCGAGCGCGCCACCGCCGCCCCATGTCCACCTCCCCATTCCAGCTCCCCCCTCCGCCCGTACCCGTCCTCCACCCCCAGCCCCCGCCGCCGCCGCTCCCGCTCCTCCAGGCACTGCCACCCCCGCCACCACCGCGGGTCCACGTCCTCCCCCCGCCGCACCACGACCACGGGCACGGACCCCTCCCCCCCCCGGGCCCCCGCCAACCTCGCCTGGTGGTCTCCCCCCGCTCTGCAGGAGCTCCGCCGCTGGGTGAAGTGGGCCGGAGGAGCGGGAAGGCACGAAGGGGTGCACATGGTGCATACCTTCGAGGAGGTGCGCACCCGCACCCCCGCAAACCACAACGAGGCCGCCCCGGAGGCCATCATGCCGCAAGCGGCATGGGAGGCCCTCCTCCGCGAAGCGGTCCAGGACCTCCGCCCCCCCTACACCCCCCAAGCCCTCCGCCAGTGGCTCCAGGCCACCCACCCCCAGGCCTCGGCCGCCGGCGCCCCCTACCCACCCCGCCCCTCCCGCCACCACCACACCAGGAAGGGGCAGGACAAGGGCAAGGGAAGGGCAAGGGGCACCAAGGAGCACACAGGCAAGAGGGCACTGAAGGGTCCCAAGTGAGGGCAGGCACACGCAGGGACAGGGCGCCGGAAGCGACACCACATGGGGGCAGGAAACCACCCAAGAACCAGGAAGGGGCGGGAACGGGGACCAAGACACGGAGGAAAAGGGCACCATGGCAGGCACCACGACCCACACCCAGGAAGGGCACACCACGACGGGGAGATAAACGCCGCCCCAGCCCCACCAAACACCCCAACACACACCACCGAAGCAAACATCGGACGCCATGCGGATCACACCAGCGCACGCCCACCGGCCAGCGGAAACCACACGGAGAACTGAGGGCACACCTACACGGGGAGAACGGGCCACACCCACAGAGGAAGCCGCAGAGAACGCCGCCGCACGGCGCACCACCACGCCCTCACCGCCAGGCGACGACCCCGGCCACCACAAAGGCCACCTCACAGGCACCGGAAGAGGACGCAGGCACGGCCGCGGCACCCACGACTAGGGACCGAAACCCGCAGAGGACACGGGACCAAGGCACAGGCCCCCAGGGAGGGCAACCCCACGGACCGTCACGCGACCACGCCTTGGGCTATAAGGGCCGGGCTGCGTTACCGTCGCGGTTTGACGCAAAGTATTGCTATACACTTGGATTGACGGCCGGGGGCTTGATCTCAGCTGGTCTCACGTCCGTGAGGGCGTCCGTCACCAACCTGTTGCGTCCACTGGAGGAATGGCACTGCGGCGGCACGCCGATCCCGTCCATGATGAATTTCGAGCGCCGCAAGGGGAAGTGAAAGGCTGTGATCGATCGTGAAGGCCTTGGTGCTGCTGGACGGTGCCCCCTTCAAGGCCATCTCCGAGCGCCGTGAAGACTGGAAGTGCCAAGATTACTACCGGTGCCCCGGACCTCTGCAGTTCAGCACCGGAGATATGGACATCCCCCTGACCCTGAAGTATGAGCTCATCCCTGCCGGCGGCACCGACCCGGACCCTCATGTCCCTGCCAGCGCAGCCGAGCTGCAGTGCAAGGCTTTCGCCACTCAAACGGCGTTCGGAAGCCACCTCCACCGTCCGACTCCTGTTTGTCTGCCTTGGAGAAGGAACACCTTTCCTACACCCCGAGTACGCCTGCCTGTCTGCCAGGCCCGATGAAGATTGAGTCCATGGGTGAGAGTCAGCGTGCACGCCCCAAGGACACCGTGATCATTCAGCAGAATTTCCCGAAGACCTACCCGACCCACCAGCCCGAGCGGCACGCCCAAGCCCCCACAGCACGGGCCCAGCGAGCCACCCACACCTAACCGCACCCCCCAACCACCAGCCGGCCACACTCCGGCCCGCACTCCGCACCACGACACAGGCCAGGCTGACCTCCACTGACCCACCGCGGCACCACGCGAGACCACGGCACACCGCACCACAGCGCGCCACAGTGCAACGCACCACAGCACGACGCGACGCGACGCGGCACAGAGCGGCACAGCACGACACAACTGACCCCAACCTGAGGGACTAACCGGAGCCAGCCACCGCACACCCTGGAAAGCGCCGCGCCACCACGCCACACACCAGCACCGCAGGCCACACACGGGGCCACAGCGCGCCAGGCGACAACGGTGGCGGACCACCCAGAAGATTACAGCCGGCACCGCAGAGGGAAAAGCACACGAACAACCCCAGCCCCCTAACCCAAAACCACAAGCAGCCGCCTGGCGCAGCCGCCCAGCCGGCAGAGCCAGGACCTAACCCGGCAAGAAGGGGCGCCGAGCCCACCGTGTACAAAGCCCACCCGACCCATGGGGCCGGAACGCGGCCACACAGAACGCAACTGAAGGTGGCAGCCCGGAAGACAACACTGAATGCAGGCCAGTGCGTGCGCCAGCCCAGGGAAGGCAGAGGGAGGACCAGGCAAGCCCCCCCCCCCCCAAAAAAAAGGAGGGGGGAGGGGGAAAAGACACGAAAACAGCCCACAGCCGCCAAACTGCCCGCCAACACCACCACAGGCGGCCAAGCCCCCCCCCGGAAGGCACCGAAAAGAGAACCCCCACAGAGACACAGGGGGACCACCCACCCAAAACCGGCAACACCAAGCCAGTAACAGCGGACCACGGGGAGAAGGGACACGAAAAAAAAAAAAGAGAGCCACCAGCCCAGCCCGAAAGAAAGGGGATGGGGGGACAGGGACCACAAAGCCCGGAAAAAAAAAAGAAAAGAAAAGAAAAAACCAAAGCGCAAAAAACACACCCCGACAACCCAGCCAGGAAGGGCTGGGCACAGGCGAGACCCGGGCCCAGCACACACGCCCACACCGCGCGCCAGAACCGGAAACGGCGGGGGGCAAGCGGGGCGCCCACAAAACCACACACGTCCCAAAAGCAGGCCCAAACCGAACCCCAACCACGAACACCACAAACAGCCGACACTAGAGGGACAACACCACAAACCATGCCCAAACACACCCACCCAAGACCCCAGCCAGGACTGGCGGGGTTAACAAAACCCGCACCCAACCGCCAACCGGACCCAAACACAAACGCCACACAACAGTAAGAAACCCAGTGCCCACAGCCCGGGCACTGAGGCAACCCGTGCCATGCAGGTGACCCGGCCAAACGAGATCCGGAGCCCGGGGGTAAGGCAGCATCCTAAGGCCTGCGCTGCTTTGGGACTCGAGGCGGAGCGTGCGACACCCAAGCGCCTCGGAACCCTAGTACCAAGAACGTGGATGCACGCCGTGGGAACGGGATGCGCCAGGAAGTCCGGTGAACCCCTAGGGTTCCGCCCAAAGGAGGGGACGTGCGCAAGCACGGGGGCACACCCTCCTGGCGAGACAAGCATGTCACGCTGGCAGCGATCAGCCCTCCCGGCGTAGCCCGGGGCCGCTTCGTTGGGAGCCAACAGTCAGGTCTAGCGGGAAGTAAGCCGCCTCCCCTCTTCACGCGCGAAGCCTCTTCCTGTTCGTCACAGGGGCGACGCCAGGGGGAACCATGGGGCGCCTCTCCACGACCGAGTGCACCTACCTACCTACCTCTGTGATTCGCTTGTCGCATGCACCATTTTCGGTTAACTGTAACTGTCTGGTGATCCCACATTTGACTAGTTAATCCTGAATGCCGTAGCCAGTTGCGGCTCGCTACCATCGCTGTTGGGCAGTGAAGCCAGCGGTGACCACAGTATGAAAACTGGAGATGCCGGCGGGACCTGTATGGGCGCCCATGCAGCAGCGCCGCATCAGGGGAATGCACATGCTGTGTAGTTGATGGATCTGTACCATTTCCCGTTTCTATGAGCGCTTATGAGATCCATTGCGCGAGGCCTCGTGCAATTATCACCGAAGCTTTCATGTTTCTCATGCGCCGTTCCATGCGCGAGGCCTCGCGCTTGAAACTGCAGTTTGTTCCGGAACATTTAAACTTTCCAAGATTCTTTGGTACACAATTGTTGAAGTTTATTCGTTAAGAGATCCATCTCTATCACGCAATCCTGATAATGTTACTAAGTTACGTGTATAAATACGACAGGGTTGCATTTTTCGACAACCTGCCTAATGTGTCCTGCTGTAGTACATTAAACTGACACAAATGCACGTCTTTGCGCGAGACCCCGCGCATAGAATGGTCACCAAACAATACCCTTCCCTGTCTCGCCCATGGGACATGTCATTCTTATAGAAATATTTATTCCGCCATACTTGTTTGCAACGGTTTTAAAATATGCATGAAAACAAATATTTTTTGATGCCTTTGGGAACCTGTCATTTTCCTACGTTTTCCTTTGTTTTTGACCATGCAACTTGAGCCGCCTACGTACCATGGTGCACGTGACACTCAATCATGCTTTTGGTCAATGTCGGAACAAGCTTACGAAGCAGCTCCAGAGCATGAGCCTGGATGCCTGGGTTACAGCAAAAAGGCTGGCTGGCCAACGACCTTTTGGTGTCCCATTGACACCAAAGCAGAGAAAAAATCCACCCAGTCAGCCTCTGGTGCCTCCAGCCACCCTGCTAAAATTATTGGGAGTCATCTGGAAATTACATGGAGTTGTTGAGCTTCATGCTGAAGCGGGGGAATGGATGCTATGGTTTTCCAGCACCCCCGCACCTGACATTTGGAATATTCCTATCCCTGAGGGGAAGCAGAAAGGGAGACCTCCAGTAACATCTGCGCCAACACCTGCTATGAGATCAACATCTGCACCATTACAAGAACCAAGTGAGCCTCCATCACCAGTAGCAGCAGCACCAAATTGGAGCGCGACGTTGATGGCAGCCGTGACTGCTGGACTCCAGGAGAATGCGACAAAGCAGCGCCAAGATGAGGTAGGCAACCTGTGAAGAGGTGCGCGCGTAACGTGCGACCATTCATCTTCAAAATTCATCGTAAGACGAATAATTCATCCTAAGAATAAAGCAATTCGTCGTACGATGAAATGGTACGAAAAATGTCGTTCCTTCATTGCTCTTTCCTCAGGTTGAAGCCGTTGAGCGCTCAGCTGTAGGAGTTCCATTTGTTGTGGGCAATATTGGTACTGACCTTGGGGTTCAGCATGTGCCCACTGCAGGAGGCATCCTAAATGCACTGAGACGTGCACCCGCTCGAACATTGGGGATGCTACAAGCATTGGAGACCGATGAGAACGCAGCAAGAGCAATGCAGCATGAGCAGAAAAAGGCTGTTCACTGGGAGCTCTTGCAGAGCCCAGTGAAATCGGCAACAACAACCGTCAAAATTGCAAAGCCCATTAACCCCAATGCCATGCGGACACTGCTTGCCCTCCAGAAACAAGCCACAAGGACGGGCACACCAAAGACTAATGCAAAAAGTAATGAAAGAAGCGAACCGACAAAAGCAGCACCACCAGCCACCAGAAAACACAGGTGGGAATCTGAGTCTGAAAACGAGGAGTCGGAAGAACCTGAGGAGGATGAAGGTGAAGACGAGGAAGAGGAAGATGACATTGATGCCAGCGATGAAGGCGTCACCCAAACAACTCCAGCCAAAGGACTGAAGTGGTCGTATGTCTCATACCAGGCGGAGGCCACTGACAGATGGAAGGTGGCACCAGGGATTGCTCGTCGCATTTATGAGCCTAGAGGAACGACAGTATCTGACGAACTAGTGGCTGAAGCGGAGCGGACTAAGAGCACTATCTATAGGCTTCCTGACGATGCAACGGACAAGAGCTCCAAAGTGGAAGGTCAATACCTTGCTGCTCACATGGAGTTTTGCACTCCCAAAGAAGCGGAGCTTTACAACAAAGGCATGACGCTGGCACTGAAGAAGCGCAAGATGAAGGAACAGCAGCAGACGGAGCGCGAAGCCCGCAAGGCACGCAAGGCAGAAGCTGCTGCAGAACCAGCTGCACCACCAGCACCAGCTGCAGATCAAGAAAAGCCCGAGGAACAAACAGATAAGGTTTCAGAAGGTGCAGGTGCGAGTGGTGCAGCGCCTGCCAGTGCAGAGCCCAACTGAACGTATCTATTTTGATTGCCATTGACTGTTGGCAGCGACTGTTACGACTTTCACTGTTACTGTGTCAGATTTTGGTGCGGATTTTTGCATGTTGCTTCTGTCGCGCTGAATTCATTGTAAACTTTCATCATACGACGAAATTATTCTTCGTACGACAAATGTTCTGTGAAAAAACGTTCCCTGCAGAAAGTTACGGCGACAGGCAGAAACAGCGGCACACACGCGCACGGCATCTGCAGCAGGCACCCAAGCACAGATTTGGAACCAATGTGACCGAAACAATGTAGGCATGATGTATAAGATTTAATTTCAAGATTTTCATCTTAAACATTTTAAGACGTATATTGAGTTCTGGTAAGAGGAAACTAGGGACCAAGTGGGCGCGCGGGGCAAGGTGCTTCGACAACCACGTAAGTGGATAAGCAAGAATGAGAAGGAACCACTTGACCTGGTTGTGCAGGCAAAAGTGCAGTTCCCTGATGCTGTGGGCCCGTCAGACATGTTGGTCCCAGTATGAGTTCGTACAGGGTGTCAGGTTTTGATTTTGGCTGGTGTTGAGCTGTTTTCTACTGCGATACTGCAAAAAACAGCCCAGCCCATTGTCTTAGTCAACGCTGGGGGGTCCACTATGTCTGTTTGACAAATGGGCGTTTTTGTGACTCTCTCTATAGGGGTGATTACTCCTGAGGGTATCAGTATTTTTCAGTGTATGAATGCATTTGTACATGGTGGCGACATTGCGCCGCGTCTCATTACTGGCGAGCCGTCCTTGTTAAAATACGGACTGGTGGTGGTGCCTGGACAGCCGGGCTTGGTTCAGATTCCTGACTGGTTGATTAGACGCAAATCAACGCGCCGTTGTTAGCATGTGCATGTTGTTACTGGTGCATGCTCAGCGAGTATGACTGCATCTGTGTAACGGGAATGAATTTTGCAGGCAAGATGTCAAGAAATACAAGCCGAAAGTCCGGGTATTATGTTCACGCCTTATCAAGACCAGATATCATGTAGTTCGTGACAGCAAGGGAACACGGAGAAGCAGACCATCACTCAGAAGAGGGTGTCAAGGTGCAGTTTCCTGAAGTGCCCATATTGTATTTCCTTTCTGAATGCCTGACGCCCAGCTGTCATAGGCAGGGTTACACCATGCATACCAAGAAACATTTTAGAGTCCGTTTCAAGTGCCCTGAGTGTGATTTTGTGAAGCACGAGAGATTTTATCTAGAAAATAAGGCCCGCAAGATGGGGCAGCAAGTCCGCAGAATTGGCGAAACTGGAAGGAAAGGGGAACAACAGATGTCCATCACTGTACCCCCCCTGAGTTCAGAATCGTCCGAGGAACCCAGCAAGACACCAGATTTACCTCGTATGGAGCCCGCCCCCTTCTCCCTCATTGGCACCAAGGATTTCACCCACTTTTGAGACAGACTGCGCTGGTGAATTGCAGAATGACTGCTCGAGTTTGATCCCTTAGGAGCAGAAGATTGTACATAACGCTACGCTGCGGGCATTGTTTCTCTGTACACCAGTTCAGTACGTCTCAAGGTCCGCAAGTTGACAGAGAGGGTGGTACTGCCCACACAGGCCACACCTTGGAGAGCGGCCTATGACATACATGCTGCTAGGCCAACAACTGTGTCAGCACGTGGCTAGGCGTTAGTTGACACAGACCTGGCCATGGAACTGTCTATGGTCAGATTAAGAGTCGGTCAAGACTAACAACTAGGAATAGGGTTAGATTGCAGGCTGGCACCACTGATCAGGACTTCAGGGGCCATGTCGTGGTGGTCATGGGGAATGATTGTGATCACAATTTTCTGGTGTGACAAGGGGACAGGATAGCACAGACGGTGCTGGATTTGGACCTCACCCCCTATGTGCAGCAGGTGGAAGAACTGGACAGCACCACACGAGGACTGGCTGCATTTGGCAGTACTGGTGTGTCTGGCCAGCCTCAAGGGGTGCAGATGAACCAAAATACCCCCGCTGACTCCCCAACTACCTCCCTTAACCCCGACAGTGTGTTGGCCTACCATGCGCCACGCACAAATTTAGAACGCATTTTTGTGTTGTTTTGAGGTGCTTTTTTTGGTTCTGTGTAGTGAGAGGTGAAAGTGGCTTTCGTTCTGGGAAGAGCAACCGCTCAGGTGTCTGCCAGACACCGGGGCCTGCGACGCCTACTGTGGTTCACAGGGTGCCCCCGCTGCGCAGATGTTTTGCAGCATTTTCGAATGGTTTCAAAACTGTTGCAGGAATGTGCAAGGTTGGAAGGATTGCTTTAATGAAGGTCAATAGGACCGGCCCCTGCCATTGTGCGCGCTCTACTGCCTATTCTAGATCTTTTCAGCTTTCCCCCCGTGACACCCATTGTCCATTGTCTTACCAATGCTTCCATTCTTTCCAATCGGCAATTTCAAAATTCCAAAAATGTCCGAAAAGGTAGGTAGGTAGGTAGGTAGGTGCACTCGGTCGTGGAGAGGCGCCCCATGTTTCCCCTTGGCGTCGCCCCTGTGATGAACAGGAAGAGGCTCCACGCATGAAGAGGGGAGGGGGCTTACATCCCGCTAGACCTGACTGGTGGCCCCCAACAAAGCGGCCCTGGGCAACACCGGGAGGGCTGATCGCCGCCAGCGTGACGTGCTTGTCTCACCAGGAGTGTGTGCCCCGGTGCTTGCGAACGTCCCCTCCATTGGGCGGAACCCTGGAGGTTCACCGGACTTCCTGGCGTATCCCATTCCCATCGCATGCATGCATGTTCTTGGTACTGGGGTTCCGAGGCGCTTCAGTGTCGCATGCTCCGCCTTGAGTCCCAAAGCAGCGCAGGCCTTAGGATGCAGCCTTACTCCCGGGCTCCGGATCTCCTTTGGCCGGGTCACCTGCATGGCACCGGCTGCCTCAGTGCCCGGGCTATGGACACTGGGCTTTCCACTGTTGTGTGGCGCTTGTGTTTGGGTCTGGGTTGTGCTTGGGTTTCGGCTGCGCCCCGCCACTCCGGGCTTGGGTGATGGGGTGTGTGTGTGTTTGTGTGCCCGCTCCGCTTGTACCCAGCCACTCCTGGCCGGGGTGTGCGGTCTGGCTCTGTGTGCTTGGGTTCGGGTTTCGGCTGCGCCCCGCCAGTACTGGCATCGGTGTTGAGGTGTGTGTGTGCTTGTGTGCGCACTCCTTTTTCAGCCCGCCAGCCCTGGCTGGGGTGTGCGGTGTGGGCGTGTGTGTTTGGGCTCGGGTCTTGGCTGCGCCCCGCCACTCCTGGCTTTGGTTTTGAGGTGTACGTGTTTGTGTGCGCGCTCTGCTGTTATCCCGCCACTCCTGGCTGGGGTGTGCGGTGTGGGTATGTGTGTTTGGGCTAGAATTTCGGCTGCCTCCCGCTTTTCCTGGCTGTGGTTTTGGGGTGTGCGTGTTTGTGTGCGCGCTCCGCTTGTACCCCGCCACTCCTGGCTGGGGTGTGCGGCGTGGTTGTGTGTGCTTGGACTGGGGTTTCGGCTGCGCCCCGCCACTCCTGGCTAGGGTGTTGGGGTGTGCGTGTTTGTGTGCGCGCTCCGTTTGTACCCCGCCACTCCTTGCTGGGGTGTGAGGTGTGGGTGTGTGTGCTTGGGCTTGGGTTTCGGCTGCACCTCGCCACTCCTGGCTCGTGTGTTGGGGTGTGTGTGTGCCTGTGTGCGTGCTGCGCTTGTACCCCTCACTCCTGGCTGGGGTAGATGGCTATTAATGTCCTGGCCGCTCTTGCGACGGGGGGGTTAGGGGTTAGCGGGTTAGAGCCTGCTTGAAGCCTGCCCTATCCCTCCCCCGGCCCCCCAGTGTGTCGCGGCGCGGCGGAAGGACGCCGTCCTGAGGCTATGTGCCCTCCTCGGAGGCCCTCCCGTGGCCCTGACCTGGGCCCTGTGTGCCGCCCCAGGGCGACGCCGCCGTCCCCTGCCCTGTTGGGCCTCCCCCCTCCCCCCTGATCATGGGGGCTGGCACGACCGCCGACCCTCCGGAGGGCAAGACGCTCGCTTGTTGCTGCAGCTGCAGCCCCCCCCTCTGGACCGGCAGACATCGTTGTCCCCCCCCCGAAAACCCTGGGATGCCCTTCGTGGTGGCGGCTGCAGCAATGCCGTACCCCCCTGTGCCCTTTGCATGACTTGCACGCTGGGGCCCTGTGCTCATCGCACAAGGTCTGCATGGGGCGCCGCGGCTGCCCCACCCTTTTGCCCCCCGCCCGCTGCGCCCTCTGGGGGTAGGGACTCTGCCTGCTGTCCTGTGACTGCCCCTGGGGGGGGTTTCCTGCTCCGCCCGAGTAGCGGATGTCGCCGCCGCCGCCCCCCCCAGAGCCGTCCCCTGGGGGATGGCAGTCAATCGACATCTCCTGTCCCCCCCCTGAGGGGTCCCCCACCGCCGCCTCTGCCCCCGGCGCGCCGCCCCCCCGAAAGACTTGGGTGGGGTTCGACCGGAGCCCCCTGATCCTGCCCCCCCCCTTGGGGGGGGTTCGCGGCCCCCGGGGGGGGGTCGGTGCCCTCTTCTTTGGCTGATGACCCCACCCGTGCCGCCGTCAGCCGGCGAGAGATGTCCCCGAAAATGTCTGCCAGCCCCCGGGAGGGGAGGGAGGGGGGGTGGGGACGCGGCTGAACCCCCCCCACTCGTGCGTGTCCGTCCGGGCGTCCGGCTGGCGCTCGTGGCGCTTAGACTCCGCGTGCCCCCCCGTGCCCGGTGGCTCCCCCACGGAGGGGCGGGGAGAGCGGGAAGGGCCGCCTGAGCTCTCCCTGCTAGTTTAACATACCGGAGCCGCTTAAGCTGTGTGCCCCCCCCCTGGAGACGCTTGGGGGGGGGGCGGGAACTCCTCCTGGCGTGGCGCGTGCTCGTGCTCCGGGCGTGCTCGTCGCGTCTCGCGCTCTGGCGAGGATGATTGCGGGCGGGGTCGTTTGCGTTTGGACTTGGGTTTCGGCTGCGCCCCGCCACTCCTGGCTGGGGTGTTTGGGTGTGCGTGTTCGTGTGCGTGCTCCGTTTGTACCCCGCCAATCCTTGCTGGGGTGTGAGGTGTGGGTGTGTGTGCTTGGGCTCGGGTTTCGGCTGCAGCCCGCCACTCCTGGCTCGGGTGTTGGGGTGTGTGTGTGCCTGTGTGCGTGCTGCGCTTGTACCCCCCACTCCTGGCTGGGATGTGCGGCCTGGGCGTGTGTGTTTGGGCTCGGGTTTTGGCTGCGCCGCGCCACTCCTGGCTGGGGTGTTGGGGTGTGTGTGTGTGTGCGCGCGCTCTGCTTGTACCCCGCCACTCCTGGCTGGGGTGTGCGGTGTGGTTGTGTGTGTTTGGGCTCGGGTTTTGGGCTGCGCCCCGCCACTCCTGGCTGGAGTGTTGGGGTGTGCACGTTTGTGTACGCGCTCCGCTTGTACCCCGCCACTCCTGGCTGCGGCGTGGATGTGTGTGCTTGGGCTTGGGTTTCGGCTGCGCCACGCCGATCCTGGCTGGGGTGTTGGGCTGTTTGTGTGTTCGTGTGCCCGCTCCGCTTTTACCCCGCCACTCCTGGCTGGGGTGTGCAGCGTGGGTGTGTGTGCTTGGGCCCAGGTTTTGGCTGCGCCCCGCCACTCCTGGCTGGGGTGTTGGGGTGTGTGTGTTTTTATGCGCGCTTCGCTTGTACCCCGCCACTCCTGGCTGGGGTGTGCGGTGTGGTTGTGTGTGTTTGGGCTCGGGTTTTGGGCTGCGCCCCGCCACTCCTGGCTGGAGTGTTGGGGTGTGCACGTTTGTGTACGCGCTCCGCTTGTACCCCGCCACTCCTGGCTGCGGCGTGGATGTGTGTGCTTGGGCTTGGGTTTCGGCTGCGCCACGCCGATCCTGGCTGGGGTGTTGGGCTGTTTGTGTGTTCGTGTGCCCGCTCCGCTTTTACCCCGCCACTCCTGGCTGGGGTGTGCGGCGTGGGTGTGTGTGCTTGGGCCCAGGTTTTGGCTGCGCCCCGCCACTCCTGGCTGGGGTGTTGGGGTGTGTGTGTTTTTATGCGCGCTTCGCTTGTACCCCGCCACTCCTGGCGGGGGTTTGTGGTGTGTGGGTTTGGCGTTCTCTGGCACCTGGGCCTGTGCCGTGGTTCGTTGCGTGTTGTGCGCTTTTTCCAGGTTTGGGGCACCCGATGGCTGTTGTTGCTTGGCACCTGTCCATTTGCCTTGGTTGTGGCCGGCGGCGTGCCTCTCTGGTGTGCCTCCTGCCCCCCCGTTGGTGCGTTGCGCCTCGTCTAGTCCGGTCGCCCTCTGTGCCCCGGTCGGCTTTCCCGACGCTGTGGTGCCTTTCCCCATCCCAGGGGCTTGCGTCCCCGGGTTTACTGGGCGCCTGCGCGGCCGAGAACCGGACTCTTTGTGCCTGCCGCTGGCCCCCGCCGAGGCTGGGGCTCTGGGCTCGTTCCGCGTCGTACCCGTTTGGGGCCCCGCCATGGGGTTTTCCCTGGCGCGTCCCTCCGGTGTCGGTCTTGGGCTGCGTGCGCTTCGGTTTTTTACGTTTGTGGACCCGGTCACTGACGCTTCCGGTTTCCCGTACCGTCCGTCTCTTGATGGGGGACTCAGCCGCTGCACCGGGGCTGTTTCGTGTGGACGCCGACACCGCCCCTTTCGGGGCGGAGGACGCCACGCCCGAGTCCCGTGCGTGTGTGCGTGTGCGTGTGCGTGCTCTTCTTGGCCGTGTCTGGCGGGCTGGCCCCCCCTGCCGCGTTTTGGTGCGCCTCCTTTTCTTCTGTGGCCGACCTTGATGCGCTCTTGGTTTGTTCGGCCCCCACTGGGCTGGCGCTGCCCTGTTTTTGGTTGTTGTTGTGTTTTTGTTTTTTCTTTTCTTTCTTTTTTTTTTCTCCTTGTTGCGCCCCTGCTCTCTCTCGCGTTCCGTGTCAGCCGGCCCGGGCTGCCTTGGGCCTTGGCGTCTTGTGGTCCTCTGGCCCGCCCCCCCCCTTTTTTTTCTCCCATTTTTTTCTTTTTTTTTCCTTGTGCGCCGCCTTGTCCGTGGTGTCCCGTGGTTTCCGGCCTGTGGTGCCGTGGGCCTTGGCGTCCTGTGGTCCTCCCGCCCGGTCCCACCGTTTGTTTTTTTCTTTTTCTTTCCCTTTTCGCCCCCCCCCCGGCTTTTTCTTTTCCTGCTCTTGTTTTTTGTTTGGTTGCTGTTTGTTTCCTCCGCTCCTGCCTTTTCTTTTGGGACTTGGTGTGCCGGTTCTGCGGTGCTTGCCCCTACTTGTGTGTCCTGCGCTGTGGGGTGTGCTGGTGTGTGTTGCTGTGGGCCTTGTGCACCGGCGGGGGCCGGTTTGCGTTTGTGCTGTGTCGTTGGTTGCTCCCCGGTTGTGCCTGGTCTGTGTGTGTTGTTGGCTGTCCTGTGGCGGTGTCCTGGTGTGTTTTGTGTTTTGCCTGGCGCTGTGTGGCGTGCCTCTGTTGGGCTTCGTTTTTTCTCCGTGCTGCTAGGCAAGAGAGCGCGCTGCGAAACGCGTAAAAACGCGACGAGAAATTTTTCGACGTGAGATAGGTGAATAGTTAACGCTCCAAGCACCGTAACGCTCGTGGGACCCCAGCGCCGTCCTTGCCGTCGTCTAACTCGCTATAGGCGCAAAGAAAAACACGTCGCGGGCAGCGCGTAAAACTCGAAAATTTTTCATAACTCGCCACGACCCCTCAGGTCGCGCCCTGTCGCCTTTTTCTTCTTATCCTCCATGCACCTCCCTCCCCACCCTCGTGCCCATCACTCCTCTTGCCCTGCAGCTCAGGCGGCGGCCCTGGGGGAACGCGGTTAACCCTTAGCAATGGACAGGAACACGCTCCACGACGCCACACCCAAGAACAAGACCGAGAACATCAAGAACGACGGGTAGCACGTAAGGCACAGCAGCGAACATGGTCTTGCTGCACGCGAGTGTGTTGGGTTGTGTATAATTTTATTTTATCTTCAAAAGTCAGAAGAGAAAAAAAAAAAAGAGGAGAAAAAAGAATAATAATTTTTTTTCTTTTTTTTTTTCAAAGGTACGGTAAAACGGCAGGGGTTTTTAGCAAAGGAAAAGAGGACAAAAGGAAAAACAAACACCAGCAGCGCAGACAACCACACAGCACAGCCAACGGGCACAGCACCGCAGGGCAGCACGGCACCGCAGGACACGGCGCAGGGCGCAGGACACCACAGGACAACGCACAGCACAGCAAGACACCACGACACACCAGAGCAGCACCACCACACCGCAGAACGCCCAGGGAGACACCACAACGCACAGGGACACGCCACAGCACGAAGCACCAACAACAGCGCAGACGACACTGGCGCCGCACGACGGGCCGCAGGAGGGCAAAGCAAACACAAACAGCACCGCAAAACGACAGCAGAGCACAACAGCACAGCGCCACACGACAGCACAGCGCCACAGCACACGACACAGGGGAGCAGGGCACCACAGCCAGCACAACAAGGCACCGCAGCGCACAGAGCGGAGAAGACAGGGAACGCACAGCACGAGGAAAAGAGCACCACAGCACGCAGACACCACCACCGGGCAAAAAACAGCACAGCCAACCAACAGCACAACACAGCGCAGCACGACAGCCCACAGGAGGGAAAAGCAAGCCCCAACAGCACCGCAACACGACAGCAGAGCACGACAGCACAGCACCACGCGCCAGCACAGCACCACAGAACACGACACAGGAAAGCAGGGCACCACAGCATACCACACCATCCACAGGGAAACAGACCACGCGGCCAGACAGGGACACCGACACCGAGACACGCCAAGCAGACAACCACGGGCCACCAGACCCAGCACCGCACCACGGCACACCACAGCACCAGGCGCCAGCAACAGCACGCACCACACGAACAGCACAGCGCGAGCGCACCAGCACAGCGAAGCACAGCAACGCACAGAGCGGAGAGGACAGGGAACGCACAGCACAGCACCCCGGGACACACACAGCACAAAGCAGAGCGGCGAACAACAGCACGCACCACCGTGCCACGACAAAACACTCACAGCACGGGGGAACACCGCAAAACACAGCGCCGCAGAGCACAGGGCCCCAGGGCAACGGGCAGCGCCAAAGGGCACGGCGCAACAAGCAGCGGCACCCAACGAGCACAACACAGCACAGGACAGCACAACACCGGAGGAAACAACGCGCAGCAGCCCGGCGCAGCACCGCACCCAGGGACGCACAGCACAACACAGCACACGGCACACAGCACCGAGCGGCAGCGACGAAAACCGCGAGACAAAAAGAGGGGGGGGGGGGCAGCAACCACCGGGGAGCAACCACCAGCCAGGCGGAAAGCACGAAAGAGGGACAAGCGCACGGAGAGCCGAGAGGCGGAAGGCCAACAAAGCAAACAACGCACAGCGCCGAGGCCCAGGGCACCCGGGGCCGGAAACCAGAGAAAGCCGGAGACAACGGGGGCGCACAGGGGAAGAAGGGGAAGGAAAAAAAAAAAAAAAAAAACACAACACCAAGGCACCAAGCAGGAGCGACGAAAACCGCGAGACACAAAAGAAGAGGGGGGGGGGGAGAAACCACCAAAGGGCAGCCAACGGCCAAGAGGGAGACACAAACGAGGTGCGAGCGCACGAAGAGCCAGGCAGTGGGAGGCCGAGAAAAACAACCAAACCTCATCGCCAAGACAACGAGGAACGGCGAGGGCAGCGAGAGAGAGGGGGGCAACCCCAGCCCGGAGGGGGCCAAGCAAAGCAGAAAGACAAGGCGGCCAAAGGAAAAGGTGAGGCGCACCACAACGCGCCCGGGAGGCCGCCCCGCCCTACCCGGCCACAAAGAGCAAGCACACGCACGCCAGCCGCCGTCCAGATGGACGAGTGCGCGCCCGGAGGGTACCCAGCCCCTGCCGGCTACGAACAGCCGCCGTCCGGATGGACGAGTGCGCGCCCGGAGGGTACCCAGCCCCTGCCGGCTAGGAACAGCCGCCGTCCGGATGGACGTGTGTGCGCCCGGAGGGTACCCAGCCCCTGCCGGCTACGATAGCCGCCGTCCGGATTGACGAGTGAGCGCCCCGCAGCGACGCCCCGCACAGCAACACGACACACCGAGCGGGCACACCGGTGAACAGGAGCCGAGAGGCCCATGACACCGCACACGCAACACAACACACCGAGCGGGCACACCGGTGAACAGGAGCTGGGAGGCCCAGAACACCGCACACGCAACACAACACACCGAACGGGCACACTGGTGAACAGGAGCTGGGAGGCCCAGGACACCGCACACGCAACACAACACACCGAGCGGGCACACCGGTGAACAGGAGCCGGGAGGCCCAGGACACCGCACACCCAACACAACACACCGAGCGGGCACACCGGTGAACAGGAGCCGGGAGGCCCAGGACACCGCACACGCAACACAACACAAGGAGCGGGCGCACTGGTGAACAGGAGCCGGGAGGCCCAGGACACCGCACACGCAACACAACACACCGAGCAGGCACAACGGTGAACAGGAGCCGGGAGGCCCAGGACACCGCACACGCGAGACAACACACCGAGCGGGCACACCGGTGAACAGGAGCCGGGAGGCCCAGGACACCGCACACGCAACACAACACACCGAGCGGGCACACCGGTGAACAGGAGCTGAGAGGCCCAGGACACCGCACACGCAACACAACACACCGAGCGGGCACACCGGTGAATAGGACTCGGGAGGCCCAGGACACCGCACACGCAACACAACACACCAAACGGGCACAGCGCTGAACAGGAGCCGAGAGGCCCAGGACACCGCACACGCAACACAACACACCGAGCGGGCACAGCGGTGAACAGGAGCCGGGAGGCCCAGGACACCGCACACGCAACACAACACACCCAGCGGGCACACCGGTGAACAGGAGCCAGGAGGCCCAGGACACCGCACACGCAACACAACACACGGAGCGGGCGCACCGGTGAACAGGAGCCGGGAGGCCCAGGACACCGCACACGCAACACAACACACCGAGCAGGCACAACGGTGAACAGGAGCCGGGAGGCCCAGGACACCGCACACGCGAAACAACACACCGAGCGGGCACACCGGTGAACAGGAGCCGGGAGGCCCAGGACACCGCACACCCAACACAACACACCCAGCGGGCACACCGGTGAATAAGAGCCGGGAGGCCCAGGACACCGTACACGCAACACAACACACCGAGCGGGCACACCGGTGAACAGGAGCCAGGAGGCCCAGGACACCGCACGCCCAACACAACACACCGAGCGGGCACACCTGTGAACAGGAGCCTGGAGGCCCAGGACACCGCACACGCAACACAACACACCGAGCGGGCGCACCGGTGAACAGGAGCCGGGAGGCCCAGGACACCGCACACGCAACACAACACACCCAGCAGGCACACCGGTGAAAAGGGGCCGGGAAGCCCGGGACACCGCACACCCAACACAACACACCGAGCGGGCACACCGGTGAACAGGAGGCAGTTGGCCCAGGTACCGCGCACACAAAACAACACACCGAGCGGGCACACCGGAGAACAGGAGGCAGGTGGCGCAGGACGCCGCACACGCGAAACAACACACCGAGCGAGCACACCGGGGAACAGGAGCCAGGAGGCCCAGGACACCGCACACCCAACACAACACACCGAGCGGGCACACCGGTGAACAGGAGCAAGGAGGCCCAGGACACCGCGCACACAACACAACACAGCGAGCGGGCACACCGGGGAAAAGGAGCCGGGAGGCCCAGGACACCGCACACGCAACACAACACACCGAGCAGGCACACCTGTGAACAGGAGCTGGGAGGCCCAGGACACCGCACACGCAACACAACACAACGAGCAGGCACACCGGTGAACAGGAGCCGGGAGGCCCAGGACACCGCACACGCAACACAACACACCGAGCGGGCACACCGGTGAACAGGAGCCCGGAGGCCCAGGACACCGCACACGCAACACAACACACCGAGGGGGCACACCGGTGAACAGGAGCCGGGAGGCCCAGGACACCGCACACGCAACACAACACACCGAGCGGGCACACCGGTGAACAGGAGCCAGGAGGCCCAGGACACCGCACACGCAACACAACACATCGAGCGGGCACACCCGTGAACAGGAGCCGGGAGGCCCAGAACACCGCACACGCAACACAACACACCGAGCGGGCGCACCGGTGAACAGGAGCTGGGAGGCCCAGGACACCGCACATGCAACACAACACACCGAGCAGGCACACCGGTGAACAGGAGCCGGGAGGCCCAGGACACCGCACACGCAACACAACACACCGAGCGGGCACACCGGTGAACAGGAGCCGGGAGGCCCAGGACACCGCACACGCAACACAACACACCGAGCGGGCACGACGGTGAACAGGAGCCGGGAGGCCCAGGACACCGCACACGCAACACAACACACCGAGCGGGCACACCGGTGAACAGGAGCCGGGAGGCCCAGGACACCGCACACGCAACACAACACACCGAGCGGGCACACCGGTGAACAGGAGCCGGGAGGCCCAGGACACCGCACACACGTAGGGCGGCCGGGGGAGAGGAAAGAACCAACACCCCATGGGTCGGACACACTGGGGCGACCCAGCCGACCCACCGGGCCAGTGGCAGGAGCGGTACTCCAAGGCTGCTGGTCCGAGCCCGGCCAGGCTGCATCGGGGACCATGGGCAACGTCACCCGGAGCCATGGATGCAACCGGTGACAGGCGAGCCGGTACACAGTCCATGAGGGGGTCGCCTGGCAAGCGGAGCGGCCCCGCAACTCAAGCCACAAGGGTGAGGCGGTCGTACCGTAGACAAGCGGGAGCAATACCCCTTGTGGTGAGAGATACTCCACACGGCTGGGCAGCCCCCAGAGCTGCCGCCCGAAGGAGGGGGCATGTGGCCCTACCCATGGACACATGTGGGGACACCCTCCCACCTGGGACACATGGACCGGGTGGCCGCGACAATGCCTTCCCAAGCACATGCGGGAGCGGCTCAAGAGGCACCTAACATAGGGCAGTGGGAGGGACAGGACGTCCCCAAGGTAAGACCTTCTTCCTGCACCGTCAAAGGAGGCATCCCGAGCTCCCGAAGATACCTACCTACCTACCTTCCCCGTGCTGCTGCCCCCTGTTGCCGTTGCCTGGTCCACTGTCGTGGCCCGTGGTTGTGTTCTCTCCTGTGCCGCGGTGCTGCGTTGCTCTGGTGGTCTTCTGTCATGCAGTGTGGTGCTGTCTGCGTCGTGTTTTGCTGGTGGTGCCGTGTTGTTTCTTTCGCGCCGGCTGGTGCTGTGTGTTGTTGCCTGTGTTTGCCGACTGTTTGTTGCTGCGTCACGTTGCTTGCTGTTGTTTTCCGCTGGCGTGTGTTCTCGCGGTTGCTCCTTCCTGGCCGCGTGGCCTGCCGCCCTGCTGTGTGCTGTGTTTTGTTGTGGTGCCCCGCTCCCCTGTGGTGTGTCTTGTGTTCTGTGGTGCTGTCCTGCTGTCTGGTGCCGTGCTGTGCTGCCCTGCTGTCCGTTTTCATTTGCTGGTGGTGGTGGTTTGTGTCCTCTCTCTGTGTGTGCGGTGCTGTGTTGCGCTGCGCGTCGTTTTGTTCGGTGCCGGTTTGGTCTGTGCTGTTGTTGGTGCCTCGTGCTGTGGTGTGTCGCTGTGTGTTGTGCCGAAGGCGCTGTTACCAAAGGGCAAAAAGCCGGGATGTCTACCCACGGGTACAGGTAAACGGGCTGGGCTGTGTGTGTTGTGTGCGCGCCATGCGTAAGTGTGTAGGCCTCGGCAGGGGAAGGGGGAGTCGGGGAGACCTGGTGAGTTCGCCTCTGGCGACCGCGCTTATTCCAGGAGCTCCCGCTGCACCCCTTCCCCTTCTGCTTGCTGGTGCAGGCGCAGCTCCTGCAACGCCCACGCCATCGTGCTGCCCGGGCCCAGGCGGGCCTTCAGCAGTGTGGCACGCGCCTTGGCGTGGGCGTACCAGATCCGTATGGACTCCTCCACGACGTGGCGGAGGAACTCCGTGCCCAGCGAGTGGGGGCTCGTACACTCCAGGTGGGCCAGCTGCATGGAGGGGGTCCGCAGGGCTGCCGCCCACTGCTCCAGCACAGTCGGTTCCCACAGCTGGTGACGCACTGGGGCCGCCCGTGGCCCCACCTTCTGGTCAAGCCACGCTGCGAGGCGCCGGGGGGCTGGCCCCCACTCATGCGATTGCGCCGAGCAGGCCCACAGGTGGGGCGCCGTCTCGGGCTGTGTCCCGCACAGGAGACACGTTGTATCCAGCACCGTGCCCCGGTGGGAGGAACGGTGGGCCAGGACGGTCATGGTCGGGACGTTGTCCATGCGATGCGCCGTGATGTGGCGCTGCTGGTCGTGGTCGAACCAGTCCAGGGGGAGGCCCCCCCCTGGCATGAAATTTACCCCCCAGCGGGCCTCGTAGATGGCCTGCGCCGGTATGGAGGCCTGGCTCTGCAACCAGTCACTCAGCGCCGTCGGGGAGAGCTGGCACTGGTCGCGGAAGGGCACATGGGGGGCTAAATGAGTAGGGGCGCCTGAGGAGCCACGTGAGGTCTACCTCCGGCGGCTCCCGCGTCGCTGCGTCCACACGGACGTTGAAGTCCGTGATCCAGTGCGACAGTGTGGTCACCACATTAATGGCAGACCTCGGGGAGAGGCGCTGTCCCCCCAGGAGAGTGGCGTAGAGGTGGTGGATGCCATTACTGCAGTGCCCTCCTACCTGGTACGTGCGGAGGGCCCCCACTGATGCCTCCGAGTCCGGCACCAGCCAGTAAACCCCCTGCTGTGTCGCCAGCCGGCTGGCATACGAGAGGAGGGCCATCGCTTCCCTCCTGGGAGGTGCCCACTCCTGAGGCCACCTGGGCCTGATACTCTCCAAGCCCGCTCTGGACGACCCCGGCCATGGCCACACCCGCCTGCGTGGCTCCTGCATCCACCGCCACGACACTGCCTTGGAGGGTCGCCAGCGCAGGCAGGTCATGGAACCAGACGCCTGGGCGAGTCTCAGGGGCCAACACTCGCGGGGGGTCGGTCGCCCGGCCGTGGGGCGCCAGGAGGGCCATGTCCCCATGGTGCTCCCTGAGGTGGGTGCGCAGGGCCTGGTGTAGCTCCGCTGGCACTGTCCCCACCGTATCGAGGGAGTAATAAAGGGGTCCCTTGTGCGGGTGACCCGGGCATTTGTGCGCCACGCACTCCGCTGGATATTTGAAACGCGCCACCGCCGCCGGGGCTATGGCGATCCACGGAAGCGGCAGCAGCGTCGAGGTGATCGTCACGAGAGGGGCCAGCGATGTGCTGGCCCAGCTCCAGTAGGCGGCAGTCGGGGGGGCTGTCGTCCACACGATGGTGGGCGCCCTGACCCCAGTGCGCTGGAGCTGGGCCAGGGACTCCTGCCGGTGGTCGCCCCACAGCAGGGCGTGCAGTGGCGCATCCACCTGCACTTGGATATCCAGGAGGGCCACCAGGAGGCGGTGGTTGTTGTTGTGTTTTTGTTTTTTCTTTTCTTTCCTTTTTTTTTCTCCTTGTTGCGCCCCTGCTGTCTCTCGCGTTCCGTGTTAGCCGGCCCGGGCTGCCTTGGGCCTTGGCGTCTTGTGGTCCTCTGGCCCGCCCCCCCCCTTTTTTTTCTCCCATTTTTTTCTTTTTTTTTTCCTTGTGCGCCGCCTTGTACGTGGTGTTCCGTGGTTTCCGGCCCGTGGTGGTGTGAGCCTTGGCGTCCTGTGGTCCTCCCGCCCGGTCCCACTGTTTGTTTTTTTTCTTTTTTTTTTCCCTTTTCGCCCCCCCCCCCCGGCTTTTTCTTTTCCTGCTCTTGTTTTTTGTTTGGTTGCTGTTTGTTTTTTCTGCTCCTGCCTTTTCTTTTGGGACTTGGTGTGCCGGTTCTGCGGTACTTGCCCCTGCTTGTGTGTCCTGCGCTGTGGGGTGTGCTGGTGTGTGTTGCTGTGGGCCTTGTGCACCGGTGGGGGCCGGTTTGCGCTTGTGCTGTGTCGTTGGTTGCTCCCTGGTTGTGCCTGGTCTGTGTGTGTTGTTGGCTGTCTTGTGGCGGTGTCGTGGTGTGTTTTGTGTTTTGCCTGCGGCTGTGTGGCGTGCCTCTGTTGGGCTTGGTTCTTTCCCCGTGCTGCTGCCCCCTGTTGCCGTTGCCTGGTCCATTGTCGTGGCCCGTGGTTGTGTTCTCTCTTGGGCCGCGGTGCTGCGTTGCTCTGGTGGTCTTCTGTCGTGCAGTGTGGTGCTGTCTGCGTCGTGTTTTGCTGGTGGTGCCGTGTTGTTTCTTTCGCGCCGGCTGGTGCTGTGTGTTGTTGCCTGTGGTTGCCGGCTGTTTGTTGCTGTGTCACGTTGCCTGCTGTTGTTTTCCGCTGGCGTGTGTTCTCGCGGTTGCTCCCTCCTGGCTGCCTGGCCTGCCGCCCTGCTGCGTGCTGTGTTTTGCTGTGGTGCCCCGCTCCCCTGTGGTGTGTCTTGTGTTCTGTGGTGCTGTCCTGCCGTCTGGTGCCGTGCTGTGCTGCCCTGCTGTCCGTTTTCATTTGCTGGTGGTGGTGGTTTGTGTCCTTTCTGTGTGTGTGCGGTGCTGTGTTGCGCTGCGCGTCGTGTTGTTCGGTGCTGGTTTGGTGTGTGCTGTTGTTGGTGCCTCGTGCTGTGGTGTGTCGCTGTGTGTTGTGGTATCTCTCTTGGCGCTCTGTGGCTTGGTGGTGCTGCTCTGGTGTGTCGTGGTCTCTTGCTGTGCCGTGCTGTGTTCTGTGGTGGTGTGCCGCCTTGTGGTGCCGTGCTGCTGGGCCGTGCTGTATGTTGTGCTTTGCTGCCGGCGTTCCTTTTTCCTTTAAAAACTATTTTTTGCTTTTTGAAAATAAAATTGAAAAAAAAAAATTATACTCTACCCAACGCACACATGCAGGCAGGCAGCAAGTACATGTAACTCACATGCGACACCGCGGCCTCAACGTTGACGGCGTCCTCTTTGTTGTTGAACTTGAGCTGGTAGTTGGCAAATTGGTCGGCTTTCATTGCTAGGTTTGAGGTTTGAGGTTTGAGGTTTGATTTTGCGGGTACCAGACGCCTTTCAGCCCCGGGGGTCCACCTGGTCAGGCCAGGTGATATCCTTCCCACCGGGTCCTAGTGGGGGGCCCTCCAAGACGCACCTCCTGCCTGGTGGCGGAGTCCCCCGGGTTTACAGGGCTCGAGCCCCCTCCCTCCCCGGATTCCCCTTTTTGCCACTCCCCGGCTTTCATTGCTAGGGGTTAACCGCTTTTCCCCCAGGGCCGCCGCCTGAACTGCAGGGCAAGAGGAGTGATGGGCACAAGGGTGAGGAGGGAGGTACATGGAGAAGAATAAGAAAAAGGCGGCAGGGGGTGACGTGAGGGGCCGTGGCGTGCTACGAAAAATTTTCGAGTTTTACGTGCTGCTCGCGACGCAGTTTTCTTTGCGCCCATGGCTAGTTAGACGACGAGGGGGGCGTGTTATGCTTCTACGAGCGTTACAGTGCTTATGGCGTTAACTATTCACCTATTCAAAGTCGAAACATCTTTCGTCGCGCTTTTACGCGTTTTGCAGCGCGCTTTTTGGCCTAAGTGCTTTTTATGGTAATTAGCCTTATTTTCAGTTATTCAGGAACCTTTTTGGTGTTGTTTTAGCCTCCTCTCTTTCTCTTTCTGGCGAGACGCGAGCACGCGCTACATCCTTGTTCTTGAAGCCAAGGGCCATAGAAATGTCCCACAAACACACCCCTTGGCAACCCTTGGCAATGAAATCCAAATACGTGATCCACCAATGCAAATTGGGGGAAGTGTTGAGGAAGGAGGCACTTGGGTCCATCAATACATGAAAGTCATGGAGAAGAGAAGAGACAATGACAATGTCGGGCAAAGGAGTTGAAAGGTGGAAATGAAGATGAAGCCCTGCAAAAAGATATGCGATTATCGAAGACGATGTAGCATCCCTACTCCAAGGATCAATTTATAGACGATGCATACTCGCACTATGCGTTCCGTTATGGACGTATGACGCCATGCCAACACAATCTCGATACAACGGCTTGAGAAGACATATTGGTTCACGGAAGATCATGCATGACAAAATGACACAATTCAATACGGTCCATTAGGTGTATGGCAACACACAAACAAAAGCATATAAAACATAATGACATCATTGGGTTCCTTGCGAAGACCGGCCACACATGGCCCAGCCATACCCTTGCCCACAAGACGGTGAAATGGAGTAAGCAACATGGGTTCCAAACATAAAAAATGTTCGCACCGTTGATCAACCATGACACCATGGCCTCCATGAAAATAAAGTACGGCATGGCAAATTCATGACTTGCCCACCCTAATGAGTCACCAATGTGCACATATGAAGAACTTGCAATGAAGATCACCAAATATGATTCGGCAGAGTGACCTCACGGCAATGGCAAACACGACTTGACACCTGACATCTGTGACATATATATCGTCATGATGGCTATGCTTCGGTACTCCACATCGGACGACGGATGCCCATCACTCAGCAGTATCATACACCATGGCCAGCAAGTGAATAGGCTTGGCGGGTTTACTTGCTGCTTGCAGCGAAAACATCAAGAAGGGCCAGCCCACCAAACCTCACATGTTTAGTGTATGGTACATACCATGTGCTGGGCTCCCTACGGTTGGAGTGTCGCAAACCAAAGACACCAATAGAGAATCACACAACGTACGTCTCATGCCCTCACATCCTTGGACATGCCACTCGGTCCCATCACTTCGTGCCTAATTGCTTGGGACCCGATGACATAGGCAACCACAATCGTCATGTGTGATAGAAGCCATCCACACATGAACAAGTGAAATCAATATTGCCTATTTGCATGTTCGTGTGACACCGAACCAACTCAATGCATGCTACTTGGGGAGAGGTTAAATAAGAAGATTGGCTAAGCAGATGCCCCGGGTCACATGTAGAGACCTAGACCCAGCTTGCAGAGTGAGTGCACAAAGATGGGTATGCCGGGTCCAATGAGAGCACATCCATGTAAGATTGTCCAGTCCCAAAGATAAGTAGTCCTGCCTGGAAGAGAGATCCTCCCGCCCAAATCTAGGGCTTGAGAGAGATGGTCCCGCCCCAATACATGCCCAGAGAGAGAACCTAACCAAACCATGGCCCAGGAGGGGGAACCTAACCAATCATGGCCCAAGAGGGAGAGCCTAACCAATGCATACCCCAGGACAAAACCTCACCACAACTCAATCCTGAGAGCATGCATATGGAGGGAGGGTTTGGCCTAGCCATGACCCAGGAGAGCATTCATGCACTTGGAGTGAGAATCTCCAACCTTGACTGACGATTGTCCCTATATCCCACTGCCAAATGAAGTTAACTCATGCTCTACTGCTTGCTGCAAAGAGAAGGATAGTGCATCACCAACCATGTTTGGCCAATGATACGAATTCACTGAAGTCACTGGAGTAACACGTCAAATGAGAGGTTAGCAACCAGGGCATAATTGCAATTGTCCGCCTTTAGTATGTTCACCCATTGCACGTGCACACAACATCTTCAACACACACAGTCACTAAAGATTGACCCTATCTGATTGCATGGAGTTGTCATGACACATGCAAAGCAAACAAATGATAACCCAAGGAATGAGGAATTGCTTTGCCTTGCTGAGCAACGAGCGGGCTACTTTTTTGCCCTTCGGTACGCCTACCTTGGCTACATCCACTTCGACCTCACTTCCACTAGGGCTCTCCCTGCTTCAACAAACTTGTGATCCCCCATGCACGTAGGCGTGGCACTGCCGAAGCAGATGGGCCCATTAACGTACACCAGTCTCCTCCCAAGTGCAGTGATGCACCCAAGGGCGAGAGCCGTTGTGGGCGGAGGCACCACACCGGAGTTTAGCCAGATCGCAATTCTGGGCGTTCTATTATCCATTCGAGTTGCCCTAGTTTCTGATTCGCTTCCATTTCCACGACAGGATAGAACTAAGACTATTAGCACCCGTTGGGAAGAATTTCACACGATCGGCGCAAATCAAAGAACACAGAGCACGCGCACGCCAACAGGAACAGGAGAAGGGCGCGCGCACACGCAGCAGGCATGGTCTGAACTAAAAATCTGAAATTCTCGATCCTGTGAATGATAAATAATATAAATTCGGAATTCTCCTGAATCTTTACCCGCAACTGCTGAAATCGCTGAAATTGGTATGGTGTAGGATATAGGGGCAGCCAAATGACTTCTGAACCAGCTTCACCCCACTTCCCAGAGCATTGTGACCTGCTCGGAAAAACATAAAGAGGTCAGGAGGAATCTGATTGCTTTCTTGGCACTCCCCAAAGAAGGTCCCTACCAGGACCAGCCCCTGCTGTACCCCTTGCACCATTTGCTGTCACTCCTATGGTCTTGCTTCTCACCAGGTTCTGCATGATCTTGCCCTATTCTGCACGATTTCCCACAAAAAAAAGTAAAATATGGCTCCTTCACACAAATCCTGATCCCTTGCAATAACCAACTCCCAAGTACAATAACTCAAATCCAAATAATCCACACTGAGGGCTTACAAGGGTGTTTGAGGTCCCGCGTTGACACGCAACAACTCCTTTCAACACGCCGGTCGTCTCACAGTGCACACGGAGACACGGGCTTTGGGCATGTACATAGAATTGCACCAGTAGAACAAAGAAGAAGCCCTGAAATTGGCAGATGAACACAAATCAAGCAAAATTCGGGAACGATGGCAACATACACAATCACAGCCATACATCCCTCATTCCCTGGACTCAAGACCTTCCCTTGACTCGCCAACATGATGCCCTGAACCAAGTCAAATAAGATGGGTAAATGCCATGTGTCAAAAGTCACTACACAAACACCAAAAATGTGTTCCCTCCCAAGCCTCTAAATCCTGGCCCAATGGGGGAGGTGGCGTGTCATGGCCTAGAGTGGCACTCAGGACCATGCCCTACCCTGACATAACCTTCGTTTGTCTTGGAGTTGATTGGCCTTGGAGAATTGCCCCATGAAGATGACCTCAGAACATAACAAAATAAGGCAAATCGCACCATAATGCCCAAAATTCAATTCTATACTCAAAAAAGCATACGGCAAATGTTCAAATGCTCCATGTATGTGTCAAACCGGAGAGTAAGATACGAAGGTGATATAAACCAAATGTCCATGCGCAAGAATATCCCAACATTGGCTCCCAAACCCCTCCAGATATATACATGCCATGCTTCACAAGTCAACTCACAATTTTGAGACCTAATGTTGTGAGGCCTCGTGTGCCACGCCAAAGTGACCACGTGATCTGGCATATGGTGAGGTGCAACACCGAAGCATATACCAACATATAAGCAACATACCATAGTTCCCAGATCTCTAGGCACTTTACTGTTAGCCGACCAGTTGGGCACATAAAACACAACAATGAGCATAAAATGAGGTCAAAAACATGCAAATATCGCCAAATTCAAAGTAATCGCAATAGTAGATAACTTCGCTCCCCCATGGTATCAACATATGGTTCAACACACTATGGCTTGGGACCATTTGCGAACAGTCCCCTACTTGGATCCCCACATGGACGCATGGGGACACCTTCGAACCTCCTCCCGACACGCACCATGAAAATGGGAAAATTGATAGTGGCGCTTGTGGGTCGCTCTGTAAGCCTTCCCACATGCGCCAAATGTGCGGTAGACTTAGTGTAGCGCTATGGAGCACACAATTAGGACATGGGCCGAGCCCTTACCACGTATGACTCCACAAATTTTCCTACAAACGGAGATATATAATATGGGCGTGAGCATAGAGGAGTACATACCATCCATATAACACATACCCTTAAAAATGGCTCCTACCATGGTATGCCATGCCCCTCCATGGACATAACTTCACGTTAAAAGTACGTAGGAACCCAAGAAAAGTTTCTATGCAACACCAACACTCAGGCAGTATACTCGAAACCCATATTCAAATATTCGGTACCATGGTCCAAGAGTTCTAAAGCACTTTCTACCCTCTCAACCATGATCCTTTGGAAGCACGGGCAGGTGTGCATACAAAGGGCGTTTGACGCTCCTCAAATTGAGTTGAGACCAAGGCAGTTCCCACCCAAGTCTCAAAATTGGAATACCTCGCGGTGAGCCCGGGATATGACTTTTCAAAGTGGCCTCACGAATCAATTTTGTTTCGCCTAAATCTGCCCGAAAAATGAAGGAGACAACAAAAGGAAGGTTGATTCCTGATCGGAGAAAAATGTAGGACCACTCGAAATTCATCATATCCAGTGCGGCGACCTCCAAAACGAAAATCCGATTCTGAATGGCTGAGAAAATCTGATTTTTTTTGCGAGTGTATGACATGAAAATTGCGGAAGCAACGAACCCTTTTCTGATGAAATCTGACCCTTCATCGGGGTTTTCGCTAAAATATCTGGAAATAACAGTTAACCAATCGGTTACCGCAAAATCGCGAGCCAACTGACAGTGGCTGATACATTGACAATCAGAACGGATAGCTGAGAAATTACGGAAACATTGTGATAAAAAAACCCTGTTGATTCCTGATATTTTGATATATAAATCTCAGCCGGCAGCGCCTCGGTATGGAATATGGCCGCCCATAGCTGGAATGGCCAAGCCTATCGCACTATCACATCAGGTTAGGTCAGGTGGATGGGAGAGTATGATATCAGCCCATGGCGGCTTGCCGGCCCGTAGATACACACCCCTAGTGACCCAAAGATGGCTACGGGGGTCCGAACCGGCTTCACCCCCCTACTCAGAGCGTTGTATCTGCTCGGAAGTCATTGAAGAGAGGACGGGAGGACCCCAATGGGCTCCAACCCCCCCCCCTCATGTCCCAAGGACACATGGAGGCCCCACATACGGCGTAGGCGTCCCCCATGCCCCGAGGGAGGGGTGAGGACACTGATAATCGGTGCCCTACTCCATATCCGGTCTCCTCTTGATCTACAAAATGGACCAAGGGTATCAAAGATAGAGAAATGTCGTCGGTCGACCTAAATACGTATACCACAATGAAAAATATTTGTGGAGACCGAGTGAAGGGGGTATATGGCCAATCAAGGCCCAAAAAATCTCCGGATGAACGCCCTCACCCGTCTCCCAAGCACAAGGACAAACAAAAATGCCAAGGTGGATCCATCACGGTGGTACTGCGACCCCCAAATGGACCAACACGTCCTTGACATCAAAGCTAATGTTCTTTTTCCTTAGATAATCCATCCAGACCGTGGTATACCTCGGCACGAAACTGCTCGGAGGCTCCCTAGAATCTCTGGATGCGGCAAATCCCTTCCAACGGACTTTATAAAGCCTCCCCCCAGGCGTCCCGGGGTCTGGCTTGCCCGTCAGGATCTTCTCGGCGGTGAAGTCGTCATCCTCACCCTCGTCATCCGAGTCCACATCGCCGGCTGTGAACTCGAAGGTGACGGGACGTCTGCTGGGGTCTGGTGCTCGGGGACGAAGCTGGGTGTGATCGGGGTCAAGGATCTTGTTATCCCACACACGAACCGCATACACACCCTGCCTGACCTTCCGAAAGATTACCCCCGGCACATACCAAGACGCCTGCCGATGCCTGGACAGGACATCCTTGCCGTGCCGCTCCACCCATACGGTGTCTCTGAGAGCATGATTCTGGACGTTTCCCTGCTTGAAGTACTTGGCCCTCTTCTCATGCCCGTCCTGAAGTGCTTTGCACACCTTGGCTGCCGTGTCATTCGCCTCCGCCATCATAGCACTCGCATCCCGTGCCACTTTGCCATGGTTCAACCAGGGGGAGTGCGTGACACTCGGGCCCGTAGGAACAGGATACGATGGGGCGACAGTCCAGTGGGCCCCGGAAGGTCGTGGTACGCCTGGAGTACTCTCCACAGCGAATTATACCAATTCCAGCCCAGTTTGTCAATTTGCAGCTGGCGGAACGTTTCGAACATCTGCCGCCCGGCCACCTCAGCCCGGCCATTCGACTGGCTGTGGTACGCCACGGTCTTGGCGTGCCGAATCCCCACGTGCTTGCACATCGTCTTGAACCACGTCCCCACAAATTGACTGCCCCGATCGCTGCAGATGACAGCTAGGACATCAAAAATCGTCAGCCAATGCCTGATCATGGCGTTGGCGATGGTCTTGGCCTGCAGACCCACTCCATGCTTGTCTTTCTTGTCCTTCTTCTTGGACTTCTTGCCAGGGACCGCCACGATATACCCGCTGTGCCTATCCATCTCCAGGATGACACAGTTGTAGGTCTCCCCGTCCACGGTGACCTCAGGCATGGCTAATACATCCATGGCCATGGACCGCATAGGGGCTTCCGGTATAGCCGTATACACCGGGTTGCCAGCCGTGGAGTGGTTAGGGCTCTTCGTGGCCGGACACACGGCGCAGTCGCTGCAGTACTTGTCCAGGATGGCGTAGTACCCCGGTGGGAACTTGAAACACCACTCCAGGTCCTGCTGCATCTTGTCCCGACCGGGGTATGCATGAGCTGGGCGTTATGCCAGTGGTCACTGAGCTCCTCCATTCGGTTCTCAGGGACCAATAGCTTGTCTCTGAGGAATAACTTATCCCCATCCTCGGTCAAGCCCTCAGGCCATTCATCGTCCGTTGGGGCGCTCACGGCATTCCAGTAACTGCTCCAGTGGTCGGATGCCGCATAGTCATCCGACCAGTCCTCTGTCAGCACCGGCCTGACTAGCTCTACGGGGGCCACCATCTATTGCTCGAGGGTTTCCTCCCGAATAGCTTGGACTCGGGCGCCCCGGAACTTGGCCAGGTCTGTACGGTTTGCCATCACCAGAAAGCACTTGACCCCCTCTTGCTCCATGGCCTTCTCCATCTCGATGCTGCGCTTGGCCTCCTCGGTCTCCGGCGTCCCCATGGCTGGATATGTCCATCTATGCCTTGCCTGCGGGGTAGACCCATCGACTGAGGCAATCTGCCACAGTGTTGTCCTTCCCCCGGACATATACGACACTGAGGTCGAACTTGGCGAACGTCTCGTGCCAGCGGGCCCTCCTTGCCGCCGGTCCCGAGGAAGTGTCGATGTGCCCCTTGTGCCAGCTCTGGTAGGACTGAGGGTCCGTGCAAACCACCACCGGTTGTAATCCGATGTGGCCAGACCACTTCCTGAGCGCACAAACAATGGCGTACGTTTCCTTCTTCCTCGCGGTCCAGGTTCGACGTTGGCCCTCCGCCAGGATCCGGCTCCAAAACGCCACGGGTACGTGCGACTCGTCGTCCCGGACCTCCTCGAGGACTGCCCCTACAGCATAGTCCGAGGCGCCCGCCCGTAGCACGAATCCCTTGTTCGGGTCCACCAGGAATAGCCCCAGCTGCCCCAGGATTCGCTCCCTCAGGCGGCTGAACGCATCTTGGGCCTCAGGGGTCCAGGCAGGCTTCTTCTTGCTCCCCTTCCGGCCATCGAACTTGCCCACCTGCAGCATCTTGTGCAGCGGGCCCGATAGTTCCGCCTACATTCAGACATAACCCGAATAGTAATTGCAGAACCCCATGAAGGATAGGAGTTCGCTGATGGTCTGGGGCTTCTCCCAGTGGTGCAGGGACGCCAACTTCCCAGGCATGGGACGGCGTTGCCTGTGACCAGCCACGTGACCCGCAAACTCCACTTCCCTCACGAAGAGTGAGTCTTTGGTGGGCTTGCACACCATGTTGTGCTTGTCAAGCTCGCTGAGCACTCGGCGCAGATCCTTCTCATGTGCTTCGATGAGCTCGTCCTCAGTCATGTCTTCCGTGCCGGACCCGATGATGATGTCATCCACAAAGGGGTCGGCACAGTCCATAACAGGACCGAGTAGGTCTTCCATCATGCGCTGGAAAGCGGCGTTGCCATTCTTGGCGCCCATAGGCACCACTTTCCACTGCATGGGCCCCAGCGGCCTCGACATCGCTGTGCAGGGCCTGAAGTCCGGGTGTAGCGGCATCTGGTGATAGCCGTGTTTCAGGTCTAACACCGTGAAGATCCGCTTTTTTTCTTGTTTTTGGAGGATGGTGTTGATCAGAGGAAGCGAGTACGACTGGTGCTCGGTTTGCTTGTTCAAACCCCCGTAACAACCACCAACCTCCACTCGCCCTTCTCCTTCTTGGGCACGATAAAGGCTGGGCTGGCCCACTCACTGTCGGAGGGTTCGATCCAGCCCCGCTCAATAAACTCGGCAAACAACTTCTTCATGGCCTCGGCTTGATCGCCCTGAAGTTGGTACTCCCGATGACGATAGATCTTGGGGTTTGGCTTCAGCTTGATTTTCGCTGTGCCAAACCTCCCACGATCTGGAGGGTTCTTGTTGGCGACGCCACTGAATAGCCGCGGATAGGCATTTATTAGCCTCTCCTTCAGCTCGGCGACCTTTGGGTTCTCATGGGCCTCTTCAGCCGCTTGCTTTGGTATCGATACAACCGACCGCACTGCGGTATAGGCCTCTTCCGGGTCCGAATCCGACTTCTCCTCATCTGATATGCCATCTTCATCGTCGTGGGGCGCGCTTCCAACCAATAATCTTCGAAAATTTGCGGCATCAGGCTGGTTCTTGTCGCTACCGGCCCCCAATCTTGGAAAATCACACGTCAGCGGGTCTGACCGAACCGGACCATCGTATTGGTCCGCGATGTGATCCATGACCCTCGCCACGAACTCCTCACTCTCGTACTTGCCGGTGACCAACATCTTGTCATCCCACCAATGCGAAGATGTGACCATGGCCCGCCCCTTCTTGGCTGCCACACGGTTGTGCATTCCCATCCGCATGTAGTTGATGACGTGGTCAATCTCGGCGTGGGACAAGACTTCAATGACATCAATTGGCTGATCCGCCCCCTCCTTGGGCTCAAACATGACCTTCATGGGTACCGCCTCAACCCTACTGATGAATGCTTCATCACCCGTGGGCTGGGCTTGCGCCCCATCCACCAGGAAAGCCTTGGTACCCCACGCTTGACCCGGGGAGGGCATTGATAAACCATTGACATCGATGAACAACTCCTCTTCTGGCCCGAAGGACATCTCGTTCAGGGTGATGAAATCCAGCGTAGACTTGAGACCTTCCAGCAGACATGGGGTGGATCCTATGCCGGTTATGACCAGGATCCTTTTCGCCCTATCAGGGACGATCTTCTCCACCGTGCGTCTGGTATTTTCCAGGGAGCCATGCCAATACATGGGCACCCACCCCTTCAAACCCCAATGTCTGTGCCAGGCTGAGTATCCTCGATGCCAATGCCTCCTACACTTCCTCAAAAGTGGGGCATCGCGGGAAGCGAAGAAGTCCGTCTCGGGCGCTTCGGCTCCCAGCGTCTGAATCATCCTGGCATACACCTGCGGCGCCATTCCATACTCCGTGAGCTGAACTCCGCGGTCTCCTCTTGACTTGGCACCCACAGCTTGCACCGCTTGGACGATCCGATCCTCTTCCTCAGCATTCCATTGGGATGATCCGCATGCATAGTCCGTGGACAGCCATGTAAGGCTTTCATGATCCTCCCGGACCAGCGTTGCACGATGGGGAAGGGCTCCAATGGCGTTTCCCACCATGAAGTCATACCCCATGATCATATCCCAATCTGTAATGTCGGCCACATAGAAGTTCACGGATGGAGTGCTTCTCTTCGCCAAATCAGGGCGGTTCAAGCGCTCATGCTCCCAGAATTCCATACTGATAGTGGCCTCATGGGTGCCACCACCCATAATCTCTCCATTGGCCACCTTCAGGCTTACCGGTCTACGGCTGGGCTGCAGGGATTCCTCCTTGAACAACCCTCTCCGGACCAGGCTCACCTGGGCACCCGTGTCCACCAAAACATCCACCACCAACTCCTCTTGTCCGCACCGTACACGCACATTCAAGTGCAACTGCTGCTCGTCACCCTGCGATGTATGGACGACTCTCACGGCATGGAACTCTAGCACATCCGGGTGCATCAGGACTTCGAGGGTATGGTCACGGATGGTGTGGATCTTGGGCTGGTATTGCCCGTCCACGGGGCTCTCCGTGGTCGCTCCTTCTTTCTTGCCACGTCCCTTGCCCACATACACTTCCCTTGGCAGGGCGCTCCAGGGGTTGGGAGTGGCAAATTTCAGTGGTTTTGGCTCTTCTGGAGCGTTCTTCGGCACCCGATGTGCCTTCGCTTTCTCTAGGATTCCACTGATTTTCGGAGGAGAGACCTCCGAGGTCCCACCCCCGTGGGGGCTCCTCTAGACCTGGCCTGCCGCAGCCCCCTCCTGCTGCGATCCGCCGAGACTTTGTCCACCACGTTGCTGGGCTTTGAGTTCCTCCAACGTCCTCAACATGTCCTCAGCAACCTCCTCGATCGGCCCCACGCGTTGGTCTGGGCCGGGTCCTCCACCATAACCTTTTCCTCCGCCTTTCCCTTGGCCCTTTCCTTGGCCTTTTCCACCGTCTCCGCCCTTTGCCTTCCAATCGGCAATTCGTTGCTCCTTGGGCTTCTTGTCGGGTTGGTCCGCAAAGTAGGTCTTCTTGTCATCCTCATATACCTTGCAATGGCGGTGGTCATGTGCATGGTTGTTCCCCTTGCCGTAGCAGACCCAACAACCGTCGTGCTGTGATCTGTACTTGCGGAACGAGAGCGGCGGGTTCCCGATCCTCCGCGGTTCCTTGCAGTTCTTGTTGACCCTTGGGTCCAGGCAGTTGCACCTGGACCTGTCCTGCCCATACTCCTTCATGTTGTGCGCTACCAACGCGAAGAAGTGGACTTCTTCATGATCCTCTCGGGTGGTCGCGACCCAGAGATCTTGGCCGCTTCAACTCCCTTCGTATGCGGTGCCGACCGTGTCCCCCTTGACCTCTGAGTTTTGGCAATCCTCCCGATGATCTCGAAGTCCATGGCCCTGTCGATTCTGCACGTGGGCCTCGTTCTTGGCGTTGAGCTTCAGCTCCACCGTGATGTACTTCAGGATCTCGTCCGGGCTCATGCCGGCGAAGATGACCTGCATCCTCAGCTGCTCTCCGCGCCTCCACTCCGCGTTGTTGAGGCGCGCCAGCCTTTGCCCCGTGGTGTCGCCGGATACCTCCACGCAGACGGTGTTCTTCAACCCCAACATTCGGCTGGGCTCTCTGAGGTTTCGCCGAAAAAATTCCATTATTCCGGCGTGGGTGTCCTCCGATGCCATGATCTGTACGGCCACGCGCCTCTTTGCTCTCTTCTTCTCCTCGTCCTCCACCCTCCTCTTCCAGTGGCCGGGGAGAACGTCCTTGAGCAGGTGTGGGATCTCGCTGGACTTGTTCCAGTCCTCCAACAGCTTGAGGCTTCGTCGGTAGTCGCGGATGTACCGATTCCATTCCCGGACCCTCAATTCCCCGCGCTCCAGCGGCAGCAGAAACGACCACAAATCCTCCAACTTCTGGTTTGGGGCGTCCACTCGCTCCTCGTCCTCCAGCCACTGGAGGCAGGCCTGCTCCGCCTGGATCAATCCCTCGCGGATCTGATCCCTGAGCTCCTCCTTCAGGTCCTGCGCCAGCCTGTGTGGGAATGTCCGACATACCCACTTGTCCCTTGGCGCTCCCTTCATCTCGCCGACGACCTCCTCGGCGAAGTCCTCCCGATCCAGGAGGAAGTCATCCAGGTTGGTCCTCAATCCTGATGGCGTCTCCTACGTCCGCAGCCACCACTTTACCGAGACGGATACCACCTGTGGCTGGGGGGTGTGAGTACACTACCTGTACATCCCTCTCCTCCATGGAGTGCGGTCCAGTTTGGCCTGAACCCATGGGGTTCGGGATGCGGCAAGGACTTGCTCCACCGGCTGTTGATATCCCCGTAGTGGGGTCCTTCATCCACAGGTTTCCGCCTGGATGGCCTCGACCATGTCCGTCAGCCCTTCCCATGGTTCGCCCCTGCATGGTCTGGATCTCCTCTTCCGCATAAACTGCATGGGTAGTCATAGCGGTCGGTGGATCCTGGGCGGCATGGGACATCTGTACCGTCAGGCTCCTCTGGTCCGTGGTTGCGTGCTCTTCCGGCATGGACCCAGCTGGTGCCGTATGCTCCCCGAGCATTATGGATTCGCTGAACATGGGAACAAACGGCAGCGCACCTGGGTCAACACGCGGAGGCGCGTAAGGTGCCTCTGCAGGGCCGCCCATGGGTTTCTCCATGGCGCTCCTGAGGGTCTTAACCCGCTCCACCAGCTCTGCCGTTGCCGGCCTTGCCAGGAGCTCCGGACCCCAGGCGAGGGGTTGTAGCTCCTCTATCCTTATCAGGCGTCCCGACATGTCCTCCACCAGGTGGGGGAGGCTGTCCACCACTCGCTGCTGCTTCTGCAGGGCCATCTCCAGCTCCTCTCGGTACCGGTCCTGCTCCGCTCGCAGTTCCGCAATGTCTCTCTCCGCTTCCGACTGGTCATCCAGGATCCCCGCGATGTCCTCCTCTAGGCCGTCCTTCCGGTCGTCCAGGCGGTCGAGGTGCTGCACTATGGCGTCCATCCCCATCTTTGGGCATTTGCCGATGAGGAAGGATACGTGCTGGCAGTGGCACTCAACGTGCCTTCCAGCTGATCCGGCGCATCCCACGGTTTCCGGCGCCTCGGAGTCCTCCGCCATGGGTGTGTCGCCCATGTTATCCCGCTTTGGCTCCGTGTGCCGGGCCACAGACGCCGTTCTGGCTCTGGTAGGCCTCTCCAACGCCTCGGCGTCATGCTCCAGGCTGGGGTCGGGGGCCATGTGCGCTCTTGTGGGCGGTATGGCCATCTCCTCCAAGTCCGAAGGGAAAGCGGTCCGATAGCCATCGGAATGCCCCTCGGAATCTCCAGCTGACCACAGCCTGACCGGCCTAGGATCCTTCTCCATCGCCCTGGCTTCCGGGCCCTGCGGTTGCTGCCAGTCTCCTCCAACTCCTCCGCATAGGAGCGGAGATTGCAAGACTTGCGGCATTGCCTCTCACACATGGAGGCCAGGTCCTCCATGTTTAGCCCATGTCCTACAAGGGCTCTCCGTCCTGAGCATCTTCGCTCTTCTCGGGCTTCCAAGTCCGGCGTCGACTCAACGGACTCCACGATCTGCAGCCGGGGCGTCCTTGGGCAGGGCTCATGAGGGCCCAAGTCCCCGGTGCGGCGGTAGGGGGCAGGTATTCCTCTGCTACCATAAAGAAGGTCCCTACCAGGACCGGCCCCTGCTGTACCCCTTCCACCATTTCATGTCACTCCTATGGTCTTGCTTCTCACCAGGTTCTGCATGATCTTGCCCTATCCTGCACAATTTCCCACAACAAATAGTAAAATATGGCTCCTTCACACGAATCCTGATCCCTTGCAATAACCACCTCCCACGTACAATAACTCAAATCCAAATAATCCACACTGAGGGCTTCAAAGGGTGTTTGAGGTCCCGCGTTGACACGCAACAACTCCTTTCAACACGCCAGTCGTCTCACGGTGCACACAGAGACACGGGCATTGGGCATGTACATGGAATTGCACCAAGTGAAGAAAGAAGAAGCCCTGAAATTGGCATATGAACACATATCAAGCAAAATTAGGGAACGATGGAAACATACACAATCACAGCCATAGACCCCTCGTTCCCTGGACTCAAGACCTTCCCTTGACTCACCAACATGATGCCCTGAACCAAGTCAAATAAGATGGGTAAATGCCATGTGTCAAAAGTCACTACACAGACCCGAAAGATGTGTTCCCTCCCAAGCGTCTCAATCCTAGCCCAATGCGGGAAGTGGCGTGTCATGGCCCAGAGTGGCACTCAGGACCATGCCCTACCCTGACATAACCTTGGTTGGACTTGAAGTTGATTGGGCTTGGAGAATTGCTCCAAGAAGATGACCTCACAACATAACAAAATAAGGCAAATCACACCATCATGCCCAAATTTCCATTATATACTCAAAGGTGCATACAGCAAATGTTCAAATGCTCCATGCATGTATCCAACCGGATAGTAATATACAAGGGTGATATAGACCGAAGGTCCATGCGCAAGAATATCCCAACATTGGCTCCCAAATTCCTCCTGATATATACATGCCATGCTTCAGAAGTCAACTCAGAAATTTGAGACCTAATGTTGTGAGGCCTCGTGTGCCACGCCGAAGTGACCACGTGATCCGGCGTATGGTGAGGTGCAACACCGAAGCAGTTGCCAACATTTAAGCAACATAGCATAGTTCACAGATCTCTAGGCACCCTACTGTTAGCCGACCAGTTGAGCACATAAAACACAAAAATGAGCATAAAATGAGGTCAAAAACATGCGAATATTGCCAAATTGAAAGTAATCACAATAGTATATAACTTCGCTCACCCATGGTATCACCATATGGTTCAACACACTATGGCCTGGGACCATTTGCCAACAATCCCCCCACTTGGATCCCAACATGGACGAATGGGGACACCTTTGAACCCTTTCCCGACACGCACCATGAAAATGGGAACATTGATAGTGGCGCTTGTGGGTCGCTCTGTAAGTCTTCCCACATGCACTTTATGTGCGGTAGACTTAGTCTAGCGCTATGGAGCACACCATTAGGACATGGGCCAAGCCCTTGCCACGTATGACTCCACATATCTTCCTACAAACGGAGATATATAATATGGGCATGAGCATAGCGAAGCACGTACCATCCATATAACACATACCCTTAAAAATGGCTCCCACCATCGTATGCCATGCCCCTCCATGGACATAACTTCACGTTAAAAGTACGTAGGAACCCAAAGAAAGTTTCTATACAACACCAACACTCCTGCAGTACACTCGAAACCCAAATCCAAATATTCGGTATCATGGTCCAAGAGTTGTAATGCACTTTCTACCCTCTTGACCATGATCTTTTGATACCACGGGCAGGTGTGCATACAAAGGGCGTTTGACGCTTCTCAAATTAAATTGAGACCAAGGCAGTTCCCAACCAGGTCTCAAAATTGAAATACTTCGCAGTGAGCTGGAGATAAGACTTTTCCAAGTGGCCTCACGAATCAATTTTGTTTCGCCTATATCTCCAAGAAAATGAAGGAGACAACAAAAGGAAGGTTGATTCGTGATCGGGGAAAAATGTAGGACCACTCGAAATTCATCATATCCAGTGCGGCGACCTCGGAGGGGAAAATCCGATTCTGAATGTCTGAAAAAATCAGATTATTTTTGCGAGTGTATAACATGAAAATTGCGGAAGCAACGAACCCTTTTATGATGAGGTAGGTAGGTAGGTATCTTCGGGAGCTCGGGATGCCTCCTTTGACAAAGCAGGAAGAAGGTCTTACCAAGAGGACGTCCTGTCCCTCCCACTGCCCTGTGTCAGGTGCATCTTGAGCCGCTCCCGCATGTGCTTGGGAAGGCATTGTCGCGGCCACCCGGTCCATGTGTTTCAGGTGGGAGCGTGTCCCCACATGTGTCCATGGGTAGGGCCACATGCCCCCTCCTTTGGGCGGCAGCTCTGGGGGCTGCCCAGCCGTGTGGAGTATCTCTCACCACAAGGGGTATTGCTCCCGCTTGTCTACGGTACGACCGCCTCACCCTTGTGGTTCGAGTTGCGGGGCCACTCTGCCTGGCAGGCGACCCCCTCCTGGACTGTGTACCCGCTCGCCTGTCACCGGTTGCTTCCATGGCTCCGGGTGACGTTTGCCATGGTCCCCGATGCAGCCTGGCCGGGCTCAGACCAGTGGCCTTGGAGTACCGCTCCTGCCCCTGGCCCGGTGGGTCAGCCGGGTCGCCCCGGTGTGTCCAACCCATGGGGTGTTGGTTCTCTCCTGTCCCTCGTCCCCCCTGTGTGCGCGGTTTCCCGGGCCTCTTGGCTCCTGTTCACCGGTGTGCTCGCGCTGTTTGTTGTGTCGTGTCTGCGGTGTCCTGGGCCACTTGGCTCCTGTTAACCGGTGTGCCCGCTCGGTGCCGTGCGTTGCGCGTGCGGTGTCCCGGGCCCCTTGGCGGCCGCTCACCGGGGTGCCCGCTGAGTGTGTTGTGTTGCGTGTGTGGTGTCCTGGGCCACTTGGCTCCTGTTCACCGGTGCGCCTGCTCCGTGTGTTGCTTTGCGTGCGCGGTGTCCTGGGTCACTTGGCTCCTGTTCACCGGTGTGCCCGCGCTGTCTTTTGTTTTGTTTTTGCGGTGTCCTGGGCCACTTGGCTCCTGTTCACCGGTGTGCCCGCTCGGTGTCGTGCGTTGTGCGTGCGGTGTCCCGGGCCCCTTGGCGGCCGCTCACCGGGGTGCCCGCTGAGTGTGTTGTGTTGCGTGTGTGGTGTCCTGGGCCACTTGGCTCCTGTTCACCGGTGCGCCTGCTCTGTGTGTTGCTTTGCGTGCGCGGTGTCCTGGGTCACTTGGCTCCTGTTCACTGGTGTGCCCGCGCTGTCTTTTGTTTTGTTTTTGCGGTGTCCTGGGCCACTTGGCTCCTGTTCACCGGTGTGCCCGCGCGGATTGTTGTGTTGTGTCTGCGGTGTCCTGGGCCACTTGGCCCCTGTTCACTGTTGCGTCCGCTCGGTGTGTTGTGTTGCGTGTGTGGCGTCCTGGGCCCCTTGGCCCGCGCTCACCGGTGTGCCTGCTCGGTGTGTTGCGTGTGCGGTGCCCTGGGCCACTTGGCTCCTGTTCACCGGTGCGCTCGCTCGATGTGTTGCTTTGCGTGCGCGGTGTCCCGGGCCTCTCGGCTCTTGTTTACCGGTGTGCCAGGCCGTGGTGTCTCCTCCCTTTGTTGCCCTCGGTGCACGCGCGTGTGCGGTGTCCTGGCCCTCGTAGCGCCCGTTCCCCGGTGTGCGCGCTGTGTGCGGTGCGCGTGTGCCATTGGTGGTTGTGTCCCTCTTCCTCCCCCCCTAATTTTCGTTTTTTCTTTTTTTTGATGGAAAAAAAAGAAAAACAGGGGCGTGCGTACACTGCAGGCACAGGCACCGGCAGCTGATGCGGCGGTGCAATAGTGTTGTGTCCTCTGGCGTGTGTCGTCGGTGCTGTGGCGGCGGTCGCGCCCCAGGGGTTGGGCTCGCGCGTCCTGATGTACACGGGTATGGGCCAGGGTGGGTTTGATTAGGTGTCTCTTTGCTTCTGGAGCTGGCCGGTTAGGCGGCTGTGTGGGCTGTGGGTGTGGGCTGTTGCTATGTTGTTCCCTCGGGGGGCCTGGTTAGGAGTCAAGGGTTAGCGGTTTCGGGGTGTGGCTCGGGTTTGATTTGTGTTTGGGTTTACGCCAGTTAGGCGGTTGCGACGGTAGCGGTCCTGGGTCTGGTGGCTTTGGGCGTAGTGGTGCCCGTTGTCGTGTGCGTTGGCTTTCTTCGGCGTCCGGTTTGTTTGGTGACTTCTGGGCGGGGCATGGCGTGGCGCCCCGTGGTGGTGGTTTGCTGGGCAACGGGATTAAGTGGCGGCGCCGCTGGCCGGGGAATCAGGCGCGTCGTGTTGTGTGGCGCGCAGGGCTTCTGGGGTGCTGTGGGTGCTGCCGGTGTCGGTGCACCGACGCTTGTGGGGTGGTGAGGGTGTGTTTGTGTGCGGGGCTGGGCTTTGGGTGACGTCCCACAGGCGGATGTTGTCTCGCTGTGTCTCCTGGAGGGTCTCCCGCAGGCGCCTGAGGACATACGGGTGGTCCTGGGGCGCGGGGAGGTTGCGGGGGTGGACTCCAAGGGGGTGGAGCGCATCGGCCAGCATGGCTTCCCATGCAGCCTGCGGCATTCACCCCCCCCCCGGCCGGAGGCGGCAGTTCTCCACCGACCCCTTGCGGGGCCGGTGGACAGGGCCCTCGAGGGAGGGCTCCCCCCGGGCCCACTTTCGTAGCTCCCAGAGCTGCGTGTGGGTCCAGCGCTGCCACCACTGTCCCTGGGCGGGGCCGCGGTCTTGGGCGGAGGAGTGGGCGTGGGTGGGTGTGACGGGGTCGTGGGGACCAGTGGCGGTGGCGGGCCTGGGGGATTCCTCGTAGTCCTGTACCGTGGGGGTGCGCGGGGAGTGGGGGCGTGAGCGGATGTGGACCCGCGGATGTGCGCGCACGGTCTCTGCCTCGGGGTTCGGTGGGGACTCGCGGCGGCGGCGGTGTCGGGGCATGCGCTGTATGTGGGCTGTCATCGAGGGTTGGTAGGGGGGCGGCGACGCTGCTGGCGGACCATGGCGTCGTTCTGGCCTGCTCGGGGGCTGTCCGCGGGCCTGGGGTGCGGGCTTTGAGAGCTGGCGGGAGGAGGTGCGTCCTGATTCGGCCGCAGCCCGCTCTGCTCTGAAGGTGGTGGCGGCGGCATCGGTGACGTTTGGGGGGCGCGGTGCTGGGTGCTGCTGCCTCGGGGCCTGGGACGGCTGGGGCCGAATGTCATAGAGGACATCCTCGGGGGGTCGGGCTCACGGTGCCGTCGTGGCGCCGGGTTTGGACTTGGGTCTGGCCTATGCTGCGGGTTGCGGTCGTGGCGCGCTGACGGGTTCGGGTGGCTGTTTGGCGGCAGTCTTGGGTTTCATCTGGGTCGCGGGTGCGGGCCTCGTCGGGGCATGGGCCTTGGCGGCGGCGGGGTTGCTCGCGGTGGGGGCGGGTTTGGGGGCCCGTTTGGGAGGTGTCCCCCGCGGCCTGGGGGGTGGAGTGCTGGATGAGGACGTGGTGGTGGTGGTGGACGAGGTGGTCGTGGTGGTGGGGGTTGTGGAGTCGGAGGCGGAGGAGAGGGCTGTGGGAGACAGCGGAGGGCCCTGGGCTTTGGGGGCGGGTGTAGGATGCTGGGTCCTGCAAGTAGCGAGAACGAGGGTGCGGGTTCGGGCACCGGGCGTGTGCGCGTGTTTTCCCTGGTAACCCGTGCGTGCTGGTGCTGGTGTGGCGGCGTTGTCTCGGCTGTGCGGGCACGTGGGTTACCCGGGGGGTGGCCAAATCTGCTCCAGGACGTGCGGGTGTGTTTGCTGGTGGTAGTTGAGGGTGCAGAAGAAGCATCCCTGGATGCCGGGCATGTCCTCCTCTCTGAAGTGGGGGTAGTTTTGGGTGAAGGTGTCGGAGCCCGGCCACAGCAGCGCCATGAGGCGGGCTGCCACCATGTATAAGCACAGCTGTAGGGTGGTGGGGCGTTGGGGGGGTGGGTCCCCTGCGGTTTGGGGGGGCTTCCCTCTGCTGGGGGCGCAGCGAGACCCTCCACAGCCACCGGTCCGTGGGAATCCCCCAGGTCCGTTGGGTCCACTTGGCGAGGCAATAAATCGCCCTACCAAGGCCCTGGCGGCCGCTGCGGATGGAGAGCAGCGTGTCCAGGGATTTGCGTTCTCACGTGCCCCAGATGTCGGGGTCGTCCGGCTCGTCCCCCCTGGCGTACGTGTCGAGGCCTGGGTTGTGTCGGAGGGGGGCGTAGTCGGCGGGGAGGAGGGAGTCGATGCCGTGCACCTCCCAGTGGTCAGTTGGTGCGTGGTAGTGGGTGGTGGAGAGAGTGTAGTGCAGATTGTACATGAGAGTCATGTACGTGGAGGGGGCTGGCTGCCGGTCGTCGGGGGTGGGGATGTCCCCCGGGAAGTGGTGCCGGAAGTTGCTCAGGGAGGCCATCCGGGCTACCCATGTTTCCCGCTCCCACTCATTGGTGTTGTTGGGGGTGGCGCTGGGTGGGGGGTGGGCCATGTTCGGCTCGCGGTAGCGGGTGCGGCCCTGGGTGCTGTCCCGTTCCGGCACGGGGTGTCCGACTAGGTGTCGCACCCAGTCGATGGGGGGCACCCAGATCCAGCCCCCCGTGGGGGACGGGCTCTCGCTGTCTGGAATGGCGCGTGGGGGGCGGTCGTGTCAAGCGACGTGGAGGAAGGCGTCGAAGAGGAAGTCTCGGACGTCTTCCCCCAGGCCGGCCGCCTGGACCAGGGTGTTTGCCCAGATGCGCTGGGTGGTGACGGAGGTGCGGAGGTGCAGCAGCTCCTGGTCCCCGAGTCCCCGGATGTGCTGCCGTACCGCTGCGGGGTTGTGCAGGGCGTAGGGTTCGGCCGGTGCGGCGGCTGGTGGTGCGGGGTGTGATGGGGGGGGTGGTGTGGGTCGGGGGGGGTGGTCGTCGTTGTCGCGTGTCGGGTCCCTTGATGAGGTTTCTTGTGCAGGTCGCGGGAGGGGGGATTCGCGGTGGTGTGTGTCGGCGGGGGCATCGACGTCAATTGGCTGGTGCTGGCTGGGACGTGTTGCGTCCGTGGCCTGGTCTCGGGGGGGGGATGGGGGGGGGTGGTGTGGGGGTGGCACTGTTGGTGGTTGGGGGGGCGGGGGTGGGTGTTGTGCTGGCTGGGGGTCTGGCCGTCCCTGTGGGTCGTGTGGGTGTTGCTTTTGTGCGCCGTGCGGTCCTTGCGGTTCCTGGCTGGTTGTGGTGCCGAGGTGTGGGTGGGAGGCGGCCGCATGGGCGTCCGGGTGGGGCTGTGGTCCGTATGTAATGGGTTGCTGCTGGTTGATGGTTCTCGCTGGTATGGGGTGTGGGTGGAGGGGCTGCTGGTGGTGACGGGGCGCTCCTATTAGGCCCTGGTGTTGCTTGTATTCGTGCGCGGCTCCCCACGGGTCCATGGGGGTGTACCGTGGCTCGTTTGTCGTGGGCCCGTGTAGTGGGGGCGGCGGGTGGTGCTGGACCGTGTAGTGGTGGTGTTGAGGGTGTGCTGGTTGTGTGTGGTACCCCAGCGTTGGTGGGTGTGGTGGTAGGGGCCCGTGGTGGTGGAATACGTGATGGTGTGGTGCGCTGATGTGTGCCATGTGGGGTGGGCGGTTCGTGGAGCCTGGTTGTGCTCGGGCGTGGTGGGGATTTAGCTGGTGGGGGTCGCTGTAGCATGGGGGCATCAGGGGGTAGGGGTTCGGAGGGACGGGGGCGTGGTGGTGGTGTTGGTGGTGCGATGTCCCCTGGCTCTGCGCGTATGTTGGTCCTGGCATGGTGTGGACGTGTGCGGGCGATGGTTGCTGACTGGGCTGCAGGGTTTGGGTGCTGCTGTACGGTGGTGGTGGTGGGCGCTGGCGGGGCGGTGCTGTTGGTGTGCCCCGGGGGTCTGGGCGTGGGGTGGTGCGGTGTGGCTGGACCCGGGCCCTGGTCGGGGCGTCGCGCCCTGCTGGCAGGCGCGCTGGCGGGCCACCTGACCTGTCTTGGTCTTCTTGGCCTGGTGGGTGTCGGGGGCGGGTGAACCCCCCTGTCCCCGTGGGGGCGACGGGGAGGGGGCGTGCCAGCGGTCTGCCTCTCGGAGGCTTGTCTCGAGGCCTCTGACGTAGCTGCCCTGGTCCGTGGGGCCCATCCGTGTAGCGGTGGCCTCGTCGGGGGCGGCCAGGTGGGCGTCCCGAAAGGACGCCCAGCCCTCCGGGGGCTTCAGTTGTGCGGGGTGGGGGTGGTGCACCAGGTAGAGAAGTGCCCTGAGTGGGTAAGTTGTTCCTACCCGTCGGCCGAGGGCGGTGTTGAACCGGCGGCAAGTGATCCGGAGGTAGGCCGCTATCTCCTCTGGTGCCGTGTCCGCCCACACTTCTGGCGTCAGGGCTGCTGCTTGGGGGGCCGGGAGTTGTGGGTCTGGGAGGTGTAGGTCACGGTGGTGGAGTTATAGGGCGGGAAGGATGTGGCGGGCCGCCACGTCCAAGCCGCCCCCGCTGTGGCGTAAGGGTGGGCTGTGGGGGGGCAGGGGTGTGCTGCCCGTGGCCACGGCTATGGTCCATGCGTGGTCCGCCGCGTCCGCCACGTAGTACCCGCCCAGGTGGTCCCGGAGGGTGTCGGTGAGTGGCCCGAAGAAGCTTGGGTAGCTGGCAGGGGGGGGGTGCGGCTGGGGCTGCGGGCTGCTCGCGGTGGTGGGGGTTGAGCTCCCCGCAGTGAGGGCATTGGGTGAGGCGGTGCGCGGCTCCCAGGCAGACCCAGTGGTCTGGGTTGCAGGGCAGGGCTGTCTGTGGTAGCCGCTAGCGTACGCAGAGGGGACATGCGGTGGCTGGCGGTCGGTGGTACCTGTGGACGGACAGTGGCGTGGGGGGATGGGGGCTGGCGGCGCGTGCATGCTGGTGGGCGTGTGTGCGGTGCCTGTGGTGCCCGTGTCTGCCGTGCCAGTGTTGTGCTTGGTGGATGGTGTGTAGGCGTGGTTGGGGTTCGGTGTTGGTATGTCACGGGGTAGGTTCTCATGGTTGGTAGAACAGGAGTTTGAGGAGGTGGGCTTGGTCTGTTTGGGGCAGGGTTGCTGCATGCTGCAGGTATTTGTGGGTGCGGTATGTGAGCTGCTCCGCTGTCTTGGCAACGGCCGTCCGTTGCATGTGCGCCGCCGTGGCCTGGGGGTCCTCCGCGTGGGTGCGTAGCAAGGTGTAGACGGCAGTGGGGACGAGTCTCCTGCGGACCGCCTCGAGTACCTCTGTCTGCTTGAGGACGGTGGTGAGTTGCTGGGTCGCCGAGGACTGCTTCAGCCATCCGGCGTGCTGTGCGATGGGGTGGTTGGGTTCCAGTCTGTGAGGGTGTCCAGTCCTCTGTACAGGGAGCACACCTTGAAGTGGTACCAGGTTTCCTCTTCCTCGTGGCCACAGATGCATTTGGTGTATCCTGCGGGGACGTGGATCGAGCTGGGCGCATACCATCGCTGGTATCGGGTGAGGAGGGGAAGCTGTTCGAGGCCGAGTTGGAGTCGAGGTTTTTGTAGGTGTGCTGAGAGGCTATCCGGCCTCAGGGCGGAGTAGTAGAGGGGGGTGTGGACGGAGTCTTCGAGGCGTCGGAGGAGTTCGGTGTTTGCTGGGTGGTTCAGTGTGGTGGCCAGTTGCTGGATGGGTGTGGGGTAGTGGTACTGCTTGTCTCGATCTGTGTACGGCGTGTCCTCGGGTATCCATTGGGGGGGCTGCCTGGCCGGGGGTATCGGGGGCAGGTGCTGCAGGTGGCTGTGGTGTGGGGTGTCCAGTCGCACGTGTTCGAGCCCTGGGGTGTGGCTGGTGTTCTGGTGTTTGGCCTGCGTGTCTGCGCGTCCATTGCCGTATGCGTAGCGGTGTGACTCCTGTTTGACGATGTGTAGGGCGTCCTCGGGGTGCATGCCCCTGAAGGCCCTCCATAGTCCCAACGCTTGTGTGGTGAGGCCGGACTCGAGTGCCTTGTGGAGCGGCAGGTCCGCAAGGCGCCTGTTGAGGTGGATGTCGACCGCGGTGTCAAGGACTACCCAGATGTTGCAGGGCCGGATCGTTGTTGCTGGCGGTGTGGCGGTTAAGGCGTCTGCCAGGGTGCGCAGTTCGCCGTGGGAGGATGCCCCAAAGATGGTGGCCCCGGTGTGGTGTTCCACGTGGAGGCCGTCCGCGTGCCGGGTGATGCGCACAGAGGCGCAACCGACCGTGGGGGTGCGTTGCTGGGTGCCGGATGCGTCAGTGAAGTAGATGATGTCGGTGTCGCTGGGTATGGGTAGGCGGGCAATTGCTGTGGGGTGATAGACGTAGATGGGGTTCCCTTGGGCGGTTCTGGCGGTGATTTGCGTGGGTTGCAGTAGGGGGCGCATGGGTGCCTCCTGAGGTCCTGCGCAGTGTGGATAGCAGCGGTCGTACTCCTTGGCCACGCTGTCTGGGTCTGCCCGCTCGTTGGTGAACGTCCATGTCGCCGTAGGTGTTCGGGTCCAGGCTACGTGCGCCAGGTGGTCTGGGGGTACCGTGTGAAACCGGTGGTCTGGGGGTACCGTGCGACCATGCCCATCCGTGATGCCCCCCCCCTCCGGGAGGCGACTAGATGGCAATCATGCGTGCGTTAGTGCTCATGTAAAACCTTACCTCTCAATTGCATCCGCACCACGAAGCATGGCGTCCACCTGTGGCCCCCCTGAGTGCATGGGTTTGGTTACCAATGTATAATGGGCTGGCCCTCCTGATTTGGACAACATCTGTGCACTGTGGACTTGTATTTCGAAGAAACGAGGCATGACGTGACCTGAGTGTGTGAGGCCTCGCGCATTCTGAATGCACAAATTTGTATTTTATTTTTACTTTAGCCTAACATGGGAAGTCCGACAGTCATATACTTCAAATGCTCCTTGGTCAACACAATCCCAGTTTGAATAATGTGTGGGAGCTGTGTATTTCCGCAAACGCCAGTCCTTATGGGTTTTTTAGTTTCTTAATAAACTCTTCTTTGAATATCTTGAGTGCGCGAAGCCTCCCGCACTCAGAAGGCCAGAGAAGAAAAAAAAAATTAATTTGAGGAACGCGCAGTTGCACAATACTAAAAACGCAAGTTTTTTCGCTACGCCTAAAATCACGTTCATCAACCATCCAAAAAAACCCTCTTTTGCCCTGTTGCGAACCGGTCCTTTTCTGCGTGTTCGGCGTGCAAAAAGGGGGGGAGGTTTGCGTCGGCTAAGTATTCAGAGGCCCTAGGTTCCAACTCCAATAAGCATAGCCAAGTACCAAGACGTTTGGCTGCATGGCAGTGATCTCAGTGCCAGCACCTGGATCCACGTCTCAGAGTGACCCTACCTCAGAGAGGGTGCCCATGAGGGCAGTTTTGATATCTTTTCTAGACTGTCTTTAACTGTCTTTTGATCGCTGCATCCAGAATTGAATCCATTCTGTTGTAGATCCAACTATTGCAAACAGCTTCACCTCTTTGTACCTTAGCCCTTCATGTCTGGGATGATTCAAACCCGATCACCTGCATTACCTGGCCCAGTTTGCAATTATCTGGTGATGTTCATCCTGAAAACCACTTTTGCCGTAGACCCTGCATAGGAACAAGCATCCGCAGCAGGGCAACAGGTACATAACATCAAGAAGCCCTTGGATGCTTCAAGAACTAGTGCATCAAACTTTCTTCCGGGGAGGTAGTTCTTCACCTGGTCCTTGATTCACTGCCATGTGTGTTGAGCTGTGACTCCAAGCCAATTCTCTCAGGGGGCTCCAAGTCCCTATCCTCAGTGGGGGGTGCGCCATCAATCCTGTCCATCTTGGCCTTCATGCAGCCTGCAGAACTGAAGTGCTGCTGTTGGTAGTTTGGTCCAGATTGCAAGTTCTTCTTATGTGTTGATTGGTGCCTCATGAGCATGGGAAAGTCCTCTATTTGCCCATATTGTACTTTGTGTTCATGGAGGCAACGGTGTTATGCTTCATTTGCTGTGAGAAGCCTTCGCATGTTAGGAACGGATGTTGCTCATTCAATTTTGCCGTCTCGTGGCAGGGATCTGGAGGGGCCTTTTTTGCGTGAGGGTCATTGGGAAATCAATGATGCCATTGTGTTGTATATGCTTTTCTTTCACCCTGGACGTTCGGGCCTAGAAACTCCAGCGAAATTAGAAATGGGAATCTGAGGCGAAGACTGTCGTTTTCCTAGCCATTGAGGTATAATAAATATATTTCTGTTGCTATTTTTTCCGCACCCCCCTGCACCACTGCATCAGAGCCTGCACAGGTCCCAAGCAGCCTGGTTGAGCCTCAGAAAGCTGAACTGTGACTAAAACCTTGAACAAATCACGCAAAGGAAAAAATGTTAAAGGCTCATCTGCTTCCAAAAGACATTTTGACGTTGTCCCAAGCCTTTCATCCCGTGCCGCCCCGCTCGGCAGCCCCACACAGGTCACCAAATCCGAAAGGCGCTCGAAAACAGCCTGAAAGTGTGTAATGTCATACTGCTATTCTCCATAACACTTTTCATTATAGCTTCACTCCTGCTAATGGGCTGCATAATTGATTGAAACAAAATCTGCTTTGACAATAAAATTATGAAATATATCGAACCTCAACCGGGGCCCTTGACACTCAAACAAGAAGACCGAACGGCTTTAAGCGTACTTGGATGAGTTCTGAAGCAGAGTCAAGGCGCTGGGGGGTGTACTCTCTAGGTTTCATTTTTTACAACCTTGAAAAGACTTCTCAAACTTACACCCTTCCAAGTCTACACCCCTTGTTCCACCCTTGATCATGCAAGGACAGGAAGGCAATTACATATCTTTAGGAAATTCTGAGAGGGTACCCACCCCTCTTTCAGTCCTGAAATCAGAGATATACAATAAAGCATTATGGATGGAGGGTCAAGGAGGCGTGGAAAGGTAGGGTAAGGCAAACGTAGGCACGAAAAGTCACAAAAAATCGGTCAGAAGCGACGACAGCGCCTCGCCGCCATCAAGAAGAACAACGCTGCACGACACGTGGTCTCCAGCTCAGGACTGTTGTTGGGCTGGAGGGACAGTGCTGAAGGTCATGGGACTAAAAAAAGTGAAATAGAGCTGTTTTGGCCTGGAAACAACTTTTTTGCGTCGCTCCCCCTCGACGCGTCGTTGCCGCTACGCGTCAACTTTACGCAAAACTGAAGCATGCCTGCACACACTGCGTGTTACCCTGAAATTTGTGCATATGAGCTAAATCTAAAAGCGCTTCAGCGATTTGATAAAGATTCGGCAAGTCCCCCGCTAATGATGCGTATGGGGGTCCTCCCCTACGCTAGGATCACGATTTGGGCCAGGTTCAGGCCCAAGACTACAGACAGCGATTGTCCTGCCGTCTGTAATTCATTCTAACCCAATTCTCTGTGGTTTTAGCCTTCGAATCAGTGTAATCAACTGTATAGTTCGGGCGCCGTCTACACGCGCGCCAGATATTACGAGTTTTTGTTTCGTAATTTTTCTCAGAATTGGAGGGCTTCAGACGTTGGATTGTCAGTTTTTGACTAGTAGAGATGCCACGGTGCCACTTTGGCCCGTGGCGGCGATGGTTAGATTTGGAGTTCTGAATGAAGTTACGAATTTTGTAGAAAATTCACTGAGCGCATTTTTTCGAAACTAACACACACAGTGCAGAGTATGACTGTTGGGATACGCGTAGGGGTGCAGGGACGATATCATTGACTTCAGGCAATACGCCGACGTCGCCTGGGGGATGGGACAAGGTGACTTGAGCCACAATTGTTCCATCTCATTATTTTACCTCACATGCCACCCCTGAAGCGTGTTTTGACCCGAGGACCCCTCACAGGTCAGCGCTACCCGTCGAAGTGCAGTGCGAGCATTTATTCTGCGGCGCTAGCATTTTTTCTGCAGCAGTAGTCTCTGGTGGTGGCGACGCTAGCACCTGTGTGTTGCACATTTCACTTCTGTGCTCTCTTGCCTGGTGTGGTGGTGTGAGGGAGAGGTCAAGGGCACAACTGATGCAGTCACATTCTGTAAGAGTCCACAATCTGCAAGCATGGCCCTGCAGTCCTTGAGTCAAGCACATGAGTTCCAGATATTCAAACCAGAGGAGACAAATAAATTACCTGGGAGAACTGGCCTGTGGCAACAGGTGTGTATTCAGGTGCCACAGGCAGCCAGCCTGCATCAAGGAACCAACTGCAGTGCAATGTAGTGCAGCAGCAATTCTGTAGGGACAGGGCAGGGCAGTGCGTTGACTGTGTTTCGGCACTGTGCAGGGCTGTGCTCTGTGCAGGGTACTTCAGTCACGTTGATTGTTAGGACAGTGTTAGTTGTGTGACATGTCTGTACTTTGTGCGTGTTTCTGTTTTTCAGCGTGCATCTAGTGCTGATTTGATGGGAATGTAAAATTCGCCTGTGCACCTGTGTCTGTTTTTGTGCCGGCTTTGTACTACAGTGTGTTGTATGTGCATATACAGATACAGGCTTGCTTTGTTTTTGTTCGGTAACCTTGTTCTCCTCGGTTTCTGATGTTTCCATTTTTGCACTACATCCTATAATCACGTAAGGCTAATTAGAGAGAGGGTTTGCAATTTACCTCACCCCTTCATCCTTAACATGGGACAGTGAACCGTGTGTAGTTAACTAGAGTATCAAACAGTGTGTATTTTATTGTTGACGCTGTTTGTCGTTTCTTTGTTGATAGTTGTGTCTTTTGTTTTCAGAAACGCCTTAGGGGTGGGTAACCTCTCAGATCCATTTGTAAGTCATGTAATATTGTGATGCGCTATTGCATGCTCAGGGGTCCGGGACGTAGACTTGGAAGGCAGTAAGTTTGAGAACTCTTTTTAGGGTTAGTAAAACTGAAAGCTTTTGAATACACCCCCCCCCGAAACTGCTTCAAAATGGTTCTGAGTTCATCTCGCCCACAGAGGGTGTCCATGAGCGCAGCCCACTTCTCCTTTCCTCGTTCTCTTTTTTTTTTATGTTGAAGGAGTCAGACGCCTTCATTGGTGGACTCTGCGCTGTGGAGCCCACGGGCAGTGATTCCAGAGCCACCAGCGACGCCGACACCGCCGCCTGCAGCTCTCACAACGATGATGACTTCGACAGTGAGAGACACTGCAGCGGCTGGATCCCGCACCCGACACTGTCAACACCACCATTGCTGGAGCGTGAACAGACACGCTGGAGATGCAGACATTGCAGCTCAATTCTCCATCAATGAGCAACAACAACGACGATGAGCTGCGCCCATGCGACACCGAGATGCATGCAGCGCTGGACGGAAGCGCTGCGGCAGCCCAGCCCACGCAGCAGCAGCAACAGCAGCGAAGAGGGCACACCGGAGACTGCCATCCGCCGGGGATGGCCCCAGAGGTACCGAAGGTCGCCCTCCCCAACAGTGGTTAAAGTGAAGGCAGACCCGGACGCCTTCTTCTCAAACTGGGTATCTGGGGATGACAGTTCGGATAATTAAATAATGCTTGAATGTGTCTTTCCAAAACATTTTAATGATGAATTCTTTTCATGATTTTCTTTTATGTCAGTGTTGTCCTTGGGACGACAGAGCAGTGATGTTCATTGGAACACTGCACTGCACTGCTCAAGGTTCGCGCTGGGCCTCGGAGCTCAAGCTTGGCGCTGAGCTTATACTTAATAGTTCTTATTTATACTGCAGTTACCTTGACTTGCTTACTTGCACACAATTGGAGCTTGCTCGCGAGTGGGCACGTGAAACTCGATTGTGATTGTGAACTTCATCTTCGCGGCCCGCACCAATGCGCGGCAAATATCACTTATGAAGGAGGATGGTCGATCCCGGGTACAGTCATTTTTTTTCTGGTTGATTCCAATATTGGTGTTTGACATGTTTCGTTCTCCTCTGGGCATATGAGCCTGCGCAGGAAGAGTGTAGGTCTGAAAGCTCTGCTTGCAGGGTAAGTAAGACAGAAACCTTCTGAACACTCTGCTTGCAGGGTAAGTAAGACAGACGTTTTTCTGTTGCAGGCCTGTTAAACTGCCCATATTTTTTTATTACGTCTCTACAATCTCGCAGAATCTACTGAGTTACTGAATTTTTTACGCAAGAATCCTGACCCTCAGTTTTTAGAGGTTGCACCATGGCAACCTCTTAGGGAGGGAAGTGATGTGTATGGGGGTCCTCCCCTACGCTACGATCAGGATTTGTGCCATCTTCAGGCACAGGACTACAAACAGCGATTCTCCTGCTGTCTGTCATTTATTCTAACCCAATTATCTGTGTTTTTAACCTTCAAATCTGTGTAGGCAACTGTGTAGTTCGGGCACCGTCGACGCGCGCGCCAGAGATTTATGAGTTTTTGTTTCGTGATTTTTCTGGGAATTTAAGGGCTTCGAAAATTGGATTGTCAGATTGAGAGCAGTAGAGATGCCACGGTGCCACTTTGGCCTGCGGCGGCGATGGTTACAATTTGAGTTCTGAATGAGGTTAGGAATTTTGTAGAAAATTCCCTGAGCGCGTTCTTCCGAAACTAACACACACAGTGCAGAGTATGACTGTTGGGATACGCGTAGGGGTGGTGCGTCGACGTCGTTGACTTCACAGACGACGCCGACGTCGCTTGGGGGATGGGACAAGGTGACTTGAGCCACGGTGGCTCCATCTCATTTTTTTACCTCACATGCCACCCCTAAAGCGTGTCTTTACCCCAGGACCCCTCAGAGGTCGGCGCTACGCGTCCACTTGTAGTGCCAGCATTTTTTCTGCAGCACTAGCATCTTTTCTGCAGCGCTGGTCTTTGGTGGTGGCGACGCTACCACCTGTGTGTTGCACATTTCACGTCTCCCTCCTTTTACCTGTTGTGGGGCTGTGAGGGACAGGTCAAGGGCACAACTGATGCAGTCACATTCTGTAAGAGTCCCCATTGTGCAAGCCTGGCCCTGCAGGTCTGGAGTCAAGCACGTGAGTTCAAGATTTTAAAACCAGAGGTCACAGAGAAATTACCATGGAGGACTGGCCTGTGGCAACAGGTGTGTATTCAGGTACCACAGGCAGCCAGCCTGCATCAAGGAACGAACTGCAGTGCAGTGCAGTGCAGCTGCAGTTCTGTAGGGATAGGGCAGGGCAGTGCGTTGACTGTGCTCGGGTACTTTGCAGCGCTGTGCTCTGTGCAGGGTACTTCAGTCACGTTGTTTGTTAGGACAGTGTTCGTTGTGTGACATGTCTGCACTTTGTGCGTGTTTCTGGTTGTCAGTGTGCATCTAGTGCTGATTCGATGGGAATGTAGAATTCACCTGTGCATCCGTGTCTGTTTCCTTGCCAGCTTTGTGCTACAGTGTGTTGTATGTGCATATACAGATACAGGTTTGCTTTGTTTTTGTTCAGTAACGTTGTTTTCCTCTGTTTCTGATTTTCCCGTTTTTGCACTACATCCGATAATCACCTTAGGCTAATCAGGGAGAGGATTTGCAATTTACCTCTCCTTTTGACCCTTAACCTCGGACAGTGAACAGTGTGTAGTTAACTATAGTATTGAACAGTGTGTATGTTATTGTTGACACTGTTTGTTGTTTGTTTGTTCATACTTGTGTCTATTTTTTTCTGAACTGCCTTAGAAGTGGGTAACCTCTCAGAACCATTTGTAAGTCATGTAATATTGTCTTGCGCTATTGCATGCTCAGGGGTCAGGGGTGTGGACTTGGAAGGCAGTATGTTTGAAAACTCTTTTCGGGTCAGTAGAACTGAAAACCTTTGAGGACACCCCCCCCCGAAACTGCTTCGCTAACGGAAAAATTGACCCTCACACATCCGCTCAGGCGTGGTGCCGTGCGATGCGGATATTGCTGAAATTACTATTTCTATACCTACAGGCGGGGGGGCCCAGGTTAGGGTGGGCGCGGGAGGCGAACAAGGACACAGTGTGGCGTCGGGCGAGAGTCGGCCGTCGACGTGTGGAGCGGGAGATTCGGGGAGTACAGCGGAGAACGAAGAGGAACAGCAACGCAAGGCGGCATGCGCATGGAAGAGGCGGGAGGGTGCATTGGAGGGGGCGAGGGAGAGGGCAGATGATGGGGTGCTCGTAGAGCACATGTACTGGAAGGATGTGAACACATTGTGGGAGGTGTTGTGTGCGCTGGAGGGCAGGCCGAACAGTGAGAAAAAGGTACAGCGGATAAGGCAAGGAGTGGCTACCAGGGCGGAGAGTAGAAACATTATGGGAGAAATGGAGGAGTGCCTGCCACAGGAGGAAGTATCGTGGCAGAAGTACATACAGCGGACTGGGCTCCGGAGGAGGATGCGGGGGCCAACGGAAGTGGAAGCATGGGCAGCGGAGGGGGGGTACAAGGTGGTTGTTTACAGGGAGACAAAAAGCGGAAACGGGTACAGAAAGGTGGTTCTGTGGGGTGTCAGAGGTCGAAGGAGTGACGCGGCAGAAGTGGCGGCGGCGGTGCAAAGGGTGCTCGACAGTGCAGAAGAGGGACAGGAATGGCCGGAAGAAATGCCGGAAAGGGCGAGGCGACAGGTCATACCAGGGGATGGCAAGTGCCTATATCCGGCACTCAGCGCGGTGGACGAAGCAGGGGGGCAGGCAGCGGCAGAAGAGGTGCGCAAAGCGCTCACGGAAGGGGATATGGCGCGGCCCCCAAAGTCGGGCTGGGCGCGGAGAGTCATGAGGGAAGCGGGAGCGCGGACGTGGGATCAGTACCTGGACAAGGTGCGCAGGGGAGAGATATGGGGAGGGGCATGTGAAGTTGGGAGGTGGGCGCAGAGCAAGGGATGCAGAGTGGCAATGTACCAGGAGTGGGGACCTCGGGGGGTGTATCGGAAGATGGCAGAAGTGGGAGAAGGAAAGCGAACGGCAGCGGCGCTGCTGTGGAGCAGACGAGGAGGGGAACACAACGAGCTGCTGTGGCCCCCGGGGAAGAAGACGCGAATGCAGTGGCGGAGGCAGACAAAGAAGACGGGACAGGTTCGAAAGGCGACGCAGAAGTGACAATGGAGGACAAGTTGGCAGAAGAAAGTCTGGAGAAGGGGGGGGGGAAGAGAGCGGACGGAGGAGCACATGTGGCGGGATTTGCATGAAATACCGATCCAGGAGGGGGGTGAGAGGTGGAAGTACCGGGGACAAGAGGGTCCCGCAGGGGAAAGGAGGGGACTGGGGGGGGGTACAGCGCAAGACAGGAAACTACAGGCGAGATGGGAAGGGGTGCCAGGAGTGCAAGTACAGGAGATGGAGTATATGGAAGTGCCAGAGGGTACGGGGAAAGGCGAGTGGCACAGGAGGCAGGCAGGGGGGGGTGGACGTGTGGGTCACAGGGGGGGGGAGGCGGTGTTGCAGCTGCAGCACAGGGAGGATGTGGGGACCGGGTGGGGGGCAGAGAGAGCGGTCCAGATATGACCAGACAGAGCGGTGTGGCTGGAGCCGGGATGGAAGGGAAGGTACAGGGTGGCGGCGGCGGGACGCCGGTGGTGGGGTTGGCATATGACGTGGCGAGCAGACCAGAAAGAGGGGGTCCCAGTCAGGAATGAGTGGGGAGGAGTGCTGCCGGGAGGAGGACATGAGGCGAGTGGCGTGCGCGCACAGTTCACTAGGGCGGCATTGACTCCGGCACCCTAGACACAGGGACACATGGAGCAGGGGTTGGTGTATACATTCAGAGAGGAGATGACGCTGAAGGCGGCAGAGGCCATCAAAATGATGCTGGATGAGGGGACGGCGTGCATACCCAACCGCACGTACCATGTGCACCCGCACACAGGGGACACGTGGCAATACGCATTCCCGGGGGACGACGGCATGGAGAGTATAGCGGCACTGCCGGAGTGTGAGAGGCAAGGTGCTGAGATATCGGCCCTTGCCAGGGTGGCAGAAGAATTGGTGCGGGAGACAGGAGGAGTGGAGCACGAGAAGTGGGCAGTGGGGGCCATTCGGCGTGCGAGGTACCGCAGGGGAGAATTGATGATGCGGGAGGACACAAAGGCGATATTCCTCGTGGCGACGAAGGGGCCAGCGGCAGCACAGTGGAGGGGACAGGCAGTCCACATCATCCTCCCGCATGACAGGGTGGGAAGCAGGAGGATGGTGGAAGTCGAGGTACGCCACGGGCAAGGGGCAAGGTACCAGTACGATGTGCTGGTCCCAAACGTGGTGGTCACTGCAGCAGCGGCGGCGGGTATGGAGGTCCGGTTTGGACTCCGCCGGGAGGGACAGGCGGTACAGGTGTACACCATGGGACACTGGGAGGGACAGCCGGCAATCCAATTGATGGCGGAGCCCAGGTGGAGGGAGCCGCTGCATCCCGAGGGCCAGGTGGGGAGGTGAAAGGCGGATGGGGCGGACGCTGCGGAGCTGGACAGAGCAGAGAAAGAAAAGGAGAAGTGCCAGAAGGAGGCAGTGGCGGAAGGGTTGGACATGCTGGGGGACGGCAGGGACAGAAATGACATGCTGCAGAAGTGGGCACAGAGGCTGAGGGGCAAGGCGACGGCAAGTCAGAATGTCTTGATAGAAAATGGAGAGGCGCAGCCAGGGCTGGAAGACCGCATCAAAGGATGTAGGGGTGAAGAGGTACGGCAGGCGGTGAGCAAGGCTAGGTACCACCTGAAGGCCAGAGCGGAGGCGGTGGAGGACAAGTGCAGGCCAGAGTGCACGCTGGCCAGGTGCCTTTGCAGGCTGGACGGACCGCAGGAGCCCAAGGGAGGATACCATGGGACCAGAGTACGGCACCCCAGGAGACAAGGTCCCATGTGCCTGCAGATGGGGGAAGAGGAAGGGGCGCCGCTGGTGTACTTCCACCAAGTCAAGCACATGTGGGTGGGATATGCGGATGGTCGGAGCGGAACAGTGGGGGAGGAGGAGGAGGCGGGCGAGAGGCAAGCAAAGGCGCAGATGCTCACGGCGAGGAAGGTGGAGCCAAAACAGGTGGTGCTGTGGATGCAGATGCAGCGGGATGCGCAGGTAGCGGCGTGTGTGGACAGCACGAGCAGAACGGTGGAGGTGTGGGGGCCCACGAGGCAGGTCTTGGCCATGGCGCTGTACGTTGGGGAGACAGTGCGTTGCAGCAGAGGCATGGCCGGAGAGTGGGACCCAGACACAGAAATGCACGGGATGCGCAAGGTTATGACCATGGTGAACTATGATGAGGCGGCGGGGAGGAGGGCCAAAGGGCACACAATACAAGTAGTGTCCCCACAGGCGAGTGCCACAGGGGCTGCAGACCAAGGGACGTGGTGGGTTGTGGAACCCAGGGGGGATAGACGCCAGTCTGTGGTGTATACGGCGGCGCCGTTGAAAAAGGTGGAGCACCCGCTCATGCGGTAGGTCGGGGAGCCGGAAGAGGTGCGGGTTGAAGGAACGGAGGGGGTACGCGAGATGGCCGTCCTACGGGCGTTTGAGTCGCAAATGGATAGGTCTGTGGCGGCGGAAGAAGCAGAAGATATCAGGGAACAGATCCGGTTGGCATTCGAGTGGGTGGCCAGCAGCAGGGGAGGGGAGCAGCCGAGGTGGATAATGACACCCGGAACAGGGGAGGGGCACAGGAAGGAGGCATTGGAGAGAGCGAGAAGGCTCACGGAGGGGGCCAGGAAGCAAGGCCTGCAGGTGAAAGACGATCAGGGGGGGGAGAGGCCAAGTAGATGGAGGGGGATGCGGAGGGGGAGAGGGGGACAAATGCGGTTCATAGTGGGGGATGGGGATGGTGAGGAGGAGCGAGACGAAAGGGAGCAGGACCAAGCGCGGGGAGTGGAAGGCCGGGAGCCGGGGGTTGCAGCAGGCAGGCGGGAAGAAAGAGAGGAGGGAGAGGAAAGGGGCGGAAGAGGGAGAAGCGGAGGGAGGAGGGCAGGAGAGTGCTGCTGGAGACAGGGTGGAGGAGGGGAGCAGTGGGGAGGGGACAAGACAGGGAAGTGAGAGGGAAGGCGGCAAGCGGGGGAGATAGGCGGACGAGCAGGATCTGCAAGCGGAGCGGCAGCAGGAGGTGAAACCAGACCAGGTGGTCAGGAGCAGAGGTCGCAGTGGCATGGGCAGCAACATTGCTTGGCACAGAAGACATAACGATAGTGTTGACTGAATAGTATCCTGCAAACAGATATGGTACACATAGCCAATGAAATACCTGATATGCACATACGAGAAATCCACCCTATCATCCACTAATTGATATAACTACTAAACATCCAAGATTGCCTTATCTATCCCACATCCTATGTTCCTAACAAGGAAATGGAATATGATATACCCTATCCCACATATATCCCATATATAGGGCCAAATAATGCTCCCTTAGGGGTAAAATGCCAGGGTAGGGTTGTGACCTGCTTCACCCCCCCACTTAAAACGACTGCCACGGGCAGGAAGTACATGCCCAAGAGGAACGTAGCAGTCACAAACAGTAGCCAATCACAGGTAAGCAAATTCCCGCACATAGGGAATCCAACCTACGCAGGCAATCTCGGAGCCGGCCGCACGGCTGCTGAAGTAGCTCCGATCTGTGGGAATGGAACCACCGTCGGGATACAAAAATTGACGAACGGGATCCCGCAGGTCCCGCAATAAGTAGTAGGCGAAATCGCGAGCTGTTGCGCGTAGAGTCTGGTCCCTGCGTGTCGCATCAGGCATGTGGGGTCCAGCAGGTAAGGGCAGGTAGTTTTTCAAAGAATTAAAACGAAAGGCAAAGTGAAATCACACTTTTAAACCAAACCGAAGGTAATGGTACATGCGAAGCGGTGCGACGCGAAAGTGCAAAAATTTCACTTTTTGAAAAAACTGCCAGGAGAATTGAGGGGGGTGTCAAACAGCAACGTAGGACTGTGCCTGCACAAGGGAGCACGAGGGATAAAAGAGATAGAGGCCAGGGAAACATTCACAAGGGACACAACAAAACTTGATGGCCTTCGGCCAGGGGACTGTTACCACGGGGGGCTAACGGTCCTGTCTCAGAGTGCAACGCGGGGCAACCGTGGTAACAGTCCTTACAGCCACCACAGCCCTTTTTTCACACTTTGGAACAGTGACACCGTGATCTTGCCATATTGCTGCCTTGCGATGCATCACCGTCTTGTGCCTGCCTCTGTCTTGTGCATGCTTAGGCCCACTAATAAACACGGCCACGATGGCCCCACAGTGCGCCCGGTAGCTCACTAAGTAGAGGAAAGAGGTCACGATGGCCTCAGGGTAAATGACCGACGATCATTTAGGCACAGACCAAAACACGAGTACGATGCCCACACCTTGCACCCACGTGCTTTAGATCGTTTATGAGGGCTTGATGTGCTTGATGTTCTTGATGTGCTTGCCCGTAACGCTTGTAGTAATGAGTGAGCTCTTGCTTGTAGGATGTAAACTTGCTTGATTACTTGCTTGTAAAAGACCGAGACAAGGCCTAGCCAAAGGTCCACTTGTCAAACAGACCAGACACCAAAGGAAGATGATCGTGTGGAACGGACCAGGATGAATGAACCAGTCACGGTTGTGACTGTACGATACGGGCACGGCTCAGCCAAGGGTCGTGTCCGTGTGGATGTCTAACCTAGCATGTGTGTCACACGTGATGCACCACATAGAGGGTAAAGGCGGAGGTACGGAGATGGGATGAGGGTGTGAGTAGACACACTTAAAAAGACAAACCTCATGACCATGGAATAATAACCTGACCTCACTGCTAACCCCTCACCTAGGAGCCATACTACGTATATATATCATATATACACATAATAGAGCGATACACACCGACAAACACAAAACACACTTGTGCGCGCACACCCATTGGCAGGGCCCGGGGGCACAAACTCGCCCGGAGGGCATCACAGAGTGTGGGTCTCGCGGTGGCCGCCTTGGGGCACGTGATGGGGGCACTCCACACATACGGCACGTGCAAGAGCTTCCACAAACTACTCACGTACACACAACAAACAGTAAGCATATCCACAAAAGAACACGTCCCACTTCCGCCCCAGGCTATATGCCACGCCACCCCACCCCAAGGACTCTCAAGTCTTTAGCGGTGAGAGAGGTAGACGATGGGGTAAACCTGCGGTACCCACCGCCCTGCTCTGGGGGGGATTTTTGTAACCGAGGAGCGCGCCACAAACTACTCACGTACACACAACAAACAGTAAGCATATCCACAATAGAACACGTGTATAGATACGCCACCTTGTTGCTTGGTGTTCGTGTGTGTCTTGGGTGCGTGCGTATAAACACTTAGGTTAGCTTGCGTGTTATCTTTGTCGGTGGGTGTGCCACCGGCGGGCCGTAGCGCAGGGGGTCACCTCGAGGTTGCAAATTGGGGAGGTCGCCCGTACGGTCCCGCTGGTGTATCAGCCCACCCTGCTCCCGGGGGGCACGATGACACGCCCCGAACGAGTTTTACTCCCCCAACCTCTACACCGTGTATGACGGTTCATGTTTACACCTCCGTGTGTAAACTTGGGCCGGTGTACATGGCTACAAAACCCCAAAGGTAGGTGTCAACCTAGGTCTTGCTTGTTCGGGGGGCGGGTGATAACCAACGTAATAGGCAACCATATAATCCCGTAACTAAATTAATGGCATGCGCACACACACGCTACCATTGGCCACGGGCACACCCGGTTTTGGTGTGTCTCGGACAGAGAGACTCGTGTGTGTTGTGGAAATCCAAGTCCACGCACGGGTCTCTATAAAGAAAAATGCCACGCCCATATCCCAACCCGTTTGGTTGGGTGTTGGGAGAGAGGACCCCTCGGGTGTTGTGGAAATCCAAGTCCACTCGTGGGGAACTCTAGAGAAAACATTAATATACATATTCTCTCATAAACATATGCATGTGCACACTCGCCCTTTTCATCATATTGTTTGTGCCCTCTCGTTACAGGCAGGAATTCCCCCGCGAAATTCATCAAGGACATGAAGAGCACACCCAGCCAGCATGCGGCCCCATGCAATGGCAATGGAGGGTACCCACTCCCAACCCGGGCACGCATAGCGACCGGGGACAAATACCCAGGCGGCAGAGACGGCCCAAATCCGCAACGCCACTCTCTGCCTTTGAAGACCCCACCCACTCCCAGAGTGACGGGGCAAGTGCACCCATTGCAATCCATATTAGAGTACTTGTATTGTAGAGGACGACCCCTCCCTCTAGGCTTAAGTCCTCCCCGTATGTAGAGGCAATTTTGCACGCCACGAAATTTTTTCCACGTAATGTGAGCCACACGAGTACTTCGTACCTTGTATACCTACCCTCGTGTGGACAAGGGCAAATCGGTGGAAAACCATCAGGCCCAACACAAAAGGGAAAATGAGTTGTACCCGCCAACCCAACGAAGTTTTCAAGCCTTCGCCATTTTGAGCAAATGATTTAGCTCGTTGGCTTGGGTCACGGGTCAGGGACGTTCGTGGGGTCGTGGTTTCGGTACGGGGCGGCACTCCGAAACCTTGCAAACACCACCATGCGCACAACCCGGTAGAGTCTTCGGGAAGTGCTTGCCACGTTGTTAGCACCCTTGACGGGGGGCGTCATCGTGGCCAGGACTTGTGGCAGTAGTCCTGGTGGTGGTAGGAGTGCTCCAGTAAGACCCAAGGATAGGGGTTTGAATTGGCATTAAGACCCCCGAAAGAACACGTCCCACTTCCGCCCCAGGCTATATGCCACGCCACCCCACCCCAAGGACTCTCAAGCCTTTAGCGGTGAGAGAGGTATACGGTGGGGTAAACCTGCGGTACCCGCCGCCCTGCTCCGGTGGGGATTCTTGTAACCGAGGAGCGCGCCGTGCACGCACATCTTCTTTCCTGTCTCCCACCGCTTCTCGCTCTCTCCTCCCTTCCCCAAACAATAATATATCCATATTGGTTAGGGTTTTCTTTTCGTAGCACGCTCATGAGAGCGGTCCACCAAGGTGGGCAAGGATGTCAACGGTTTGGGTGAGATTCTGTTTCTGCAAGTAATCTCTCCAAACTTTGTTGTAGGATGGTAAGAAGGTTTCAACGGGTTCCTCGGTATCCCAATCTTTGGTATAACCCTCCCACCGCACCTTGAAGAGAAGTCTCTTGCGGTAATTACGGTGACCTAATATTTTCTTGACATTATAGGTGTCCTCCTCAAACTGGGAGGGCACTCTAGCAACCTCCTCCGTGTAATTTAGAGGCACGGGGGAGCGAGGGGAGTTGACTGTTTTCATTAAACAATCAACGTGGACGTCAACTAACCTCCGTTGGTCCACTTGAATAACATAGAGGTCGTGCGCCTTCTTGGCCACAACCTCATAGGGCCCATCCCAATAGGGACAAGTCTTATCGCCAAGATTTTTGCGTTGGCGACGGACCCATACGCGGTCCCCTTTTGAGAAATTGGGGGACATCCTCCTACTCTTATTATACTTACGAGCCATTGTCTCTTGCACTTGAATCATAGCCCTCCGTGCAAGAGCAATAAGCTTCTCACGCCGTTGGAAGTAGTGAGCGGCGTCTTGGGCCACCCCCTTAGGCTCAGAAAGAGGAGGCCCCTTAGTACGGTTGTGTTTACCAAACACAATCTCGTTAGGTGTATAACCTGAAGGACCTGTAGTCTCATGCCACGCTCGTACAACGGCTGGCAAAACCTCTACCGAATTAGTTTTCTTTTTCTTCAAGGTAATGGCTTTAGCAACGGCACGCCTTAGCTGCTTGCCAGTATTTTCGGCCTTGCCATTACCTTGGTGCCTACCCGCGAGACACATAGTCGAGCGGGCACCAATCTTAGAACAAAGGGTTTGGAAATATTGGCTCACAAATTGTGGCCCACGGTCGGAGCATATTTCACGAGGGGCTCCGAACCTATCCACCCAGCGCTCCATTACCAAATGGGCCGCTCTTCCCCCCGTTAGCCCTTCATCCTTGTCTTCATGACGGGGTTTAGGAATAGGGATGGCGATGAGGTAGCCGGAAAGCCGGCATACACATAGGAGCATTCGGTCATACACCTCTCCATCGTGGGAGGTGGAAGGGTAGTGAAACACATCAAGCGCTATGGAGTCCATGGGCTCCATAGGTATAGGCATAGGGGTCATGTACCCTTGCTTGCGCTTGGTGTCATGCGTGTGAATGGCACATGAGGGACACGTTTGACATTGCAGTTCCACTGCTTTGTACAACCCCTCACCTTCCACGCCATGGTTAATTTCCTTCCAGTGTTTTTCCACACTGGAGGTAGTTAAGTGAAATGCATCATGGTATGCGGCTACCAAACGATGCACTAGCGGCGTAGGAACACACCACCGTCCATTACGGACGAGCTTGTTATCCACCAACCTCACTCCATCTTGGAAGCTCCCATTCAAGGCATCTTGCCACATTTGTTTGTAGCGTTGACAATTTGGGTAGTGTTTAGCCCAGTTTATCTCAAAAACATTGGGAGCATCCTCCCCATGTATAGGAGTTGCTTTCTTGTGGGACTTCCAAGATTTTTTTATCTTGACAATTCGCTCCAGTCTCCGAAGCTTTCTCTTTTGCTTCTCCCCCCCCCCCACTGGAGGCGAAGCCAGAGGGGGTGGATCACACGCGGGTGCCCCTTTGAGCCCGAGGCGCCGCTTTGGACCTAGTAACAACGGGCGCCACAACCGCCCTAAATACAAGGGGGCGGGCGAGAAGTTTCTCCTTCTCGGCCGCCATCATGTCCCGCACATCCCCGGCCGCTTGGGCCGTCCCATGTATGGACACATCACCCAACGCCGGGTTAGCAGGGTAAGCACAACGGGACAAGAAATCACCCACGGGTTCACTGGCCCCGGAGTGTAAACCACATGGAGGTCGAATTTAGAGAACAATTCATGCCAACGTGCTTGGCGTGGAGAGGGACCCCCCACGGTTTTGAGGTCCTCCGTAGCCCAATTTTCAAGGCTACGGTGGTCCGTACGGACCTCCACGCGCTTGTTCCCCACCCAACCATGCCATTTTAGAAGCGACATCACTATGGCGTAGCATTCTGTCTCCCGAGGGCTGCAATTCAATTGGCTGCCTGACAATTTGCCGGAGAAAAAGGCAAGGGGGCGTAGGGCACCATTTGGACCTTCCTGCTGTAGGGCCGCCCCCAGCGCCCAATTACTAGCGTCCGGGGTGAGGACAAAATCCTTATCCCAATCGGCTAGTTGGAGGGGAACAATATCCGTAATAGCACGCTTGAGCTTCAAAAAGGCCTCGTTAGCCGAAGGATTCCATGTTAGGCCTATCTTTTTGCCATTCTTATGCTTAGGCAAATCCTTCAACATATTAATCAAAGGGGTAGCTATGGAGGCGTAGTTGGCGAGCCCCAAGAACCCCCGGAGCTCCCGAACATTATCTGGCTTTTCCCAACGCTCGAGCGCCAACATTTTCCCTGGCGCCGGCCGACGTGTGCCATTCTCCAACACATGGCCACAAAACTCAACCGAACGCACAAAGAAATCGGTTTTGCTAACCGAAGCAACCAACTCCTCTTTTCGTAGCCTATCCAACACGGCACGCACCCCGCGGTCGTGGTTAGCCAATAGCTCCTCCTCCGTCGCACCGGAGGAACCAATAATAATATCATCAATATATATGTCCGCACAATCCAAACCCTGCAAAACATGGTCCATGACCCGTTGAGAAATAGCGGGCCCATTCTTGATACCCATAGGCATAACACGCCATTGGTATCGCTTACCCGCCAAATTCAAGGCGGTCTTAGCCCGGGATTCAGGGTGAAGGGGAATTTGATGAAACCATTTACTCAAGTCCACAATAGTGAAAATCTTGTGTTTGGAATGATTTTCCAACGTGTTTTCTATGAGGGGGAGGGGGTGTGCGTCGGGCAAGGTAGCCTCATTAAGTTGGCGGTAGTCCACCACGAGGCGCCATTTTCCTTTCTCTTTCTTGGGCACAACGAGACCGTTGGACGCCCATTCAGAGGCAGGGCACGGCTCAATCCAGCCACGAGCCAAAAAGTCCTCCACTATTTCTTGCTCCGCCGCGGCACGCTCCCCCACCAACCGTATAGGTTTCACGGACTTGGGTTTGGCGTTCGGGCATAGGTCAAGTTTAGCAAACCCCAACCGCTCCGTACCACGGACCTTAGGGTGTTCCTGGCCCGGACGGAGACGAACCTCCCCACTAAAAACATCCCGCTCATAGTCCGCGAGGATGCGCCTCCTCACGAGCTCCACCTCCGGAGACACAATAGGCTCTTGGGTGGTGACAACGCCACCCACACGAGAAGCCGCCTTTACGTTTTCGGTAACGCTTAACGGTAGTGGCCCTCCCACCCAATAACTCTCGCTCAAATTTCGCAATGCGAGAACGCAAGCATTCTTGTGCCTCCAAATCTTCGGGGGTAGGGTCAAGAGTAACGGGCGCGAGGAGTTTTTTATGGGTCGCCTGATAGGTGAGGGTGCGCACCGAAACCAAATGGTTAGGCACCCTTTCATCCTCCGACTCTTCCTCCGAGGTCATGCCCCGTTCGCCATCCGTGTTGGGGTTAGAGACGGGCGGTGCAGAAACGGAGGCCACATGACATTTAGTGGCCGCCAAATTTTCCTCCGCAACACCACCGTCCACGTATAGCGCCACCGTGGACCAACCCCGTTGAGGAAGGGGCGTGAGGTGGTCATTCCGATAGAGACAGGTTTTAGTCTCTGGCGCAGGAAGGTGGTACCCTTGCAAAGTAATTTCCATAAGGGGTTTCCACCACTCCCTATGTGTCCACTTCGGCCCTACGACGATGGCTCGTAGTTTTTCTTGCCGAATTTTCCGAACACAATCGGAAAACCGATGATAGGGAGGGCACATCCAATACAATAGATTCGGGCCACGCGAGGCAGGCGACGGTGAAATGCGGCAGGGAGCGACAGGAAGGCGACAGGGTGGGGACAGGAAGACGACAGGGTGGCGACAGGAAGACGACAGGAAAGCGGCAGGAAAGCGGCAGGGAAGCGACAGGAAGCGACAGGCAGGCGACAGGAAGGCGACAGGAGAGCTGCGACAGGAGGGCGACAGGAGGGCGACAGGGCGGCGACAGGGTGGCGACAGGGAGACGACAGGGAAGCGACAGGAAACAAGACATAGCGACAGGATAAGCGACAGGAAAGCGACAGGAAGACGACAGGAGGGCAACAAGGCTAGCGGCGACAGGGAAGCGACAGGGAAGCGACAGGAGAAAGCGACAGGAGAGCGACAGGAGAGCGACAGGAGAGCGACAGGAGAGCGGCAGGGTGTTTTTTTGCGACAGGAAGGCGACTGGAAGGCAACAGGAAGGCGACAGGAAGGCGACAGGAGAGCGACAGGCTTGTGGAGGACAACAAGTGAGACAAAATAGTACATGGTTTTTTATATAGGTGGATATATGTAAAGAAAATCAGAACCAATGTTTTAGATTTATTGGGATTCTTATGAAGATGTCATTTCATTGTTACATGGATAAACTTTTACCATTTGGTGAATTTTAATCTTTTATGGAATCACTACATTCAGCAGGTAGATTTCACCTGAAACTGAAAGCCAAATGATAAAGATAAAGATAAGTTTCAACTGCAAACTGTCCCGATCATGACTGGTCCCGACATCCCGAAAACAAGAACTCGTCCCGACAGCAAGAACTCACGAGAACTCACTATAAACAATAAACAGAAAATGTGGCAAGAAGAGGACAAAAATAACACAGTCAGAAACAAATAAGAGCAAGAAAGGAAAGGTCATTTTGTGTGTACAACTTAGCTGCTCGATCAGTGTGCCGCAGTGATAGCCGACCCATTTTTATCCCCAAGATCGGGACCTATTTTTCCTCACAGGTTTCCTTGCACTGATCTATCGCCTATCCGAGGATTCCGGAGGAGCCCGGCAACAACGCGTTCACGACCCCAGGAACAGGCAACGTCTCTGCCCTGTTTCCCAGGTCTCTCTCTGAGCTCTCCCGCACAGCACAGCACAGCACCATTCAGCACCGCACGGCACAGCACAGCACAACTCAGCACCGCACGGCACAGCACAGCACAATGCAGCACCGCACGGCACAGCACAGCACAACTCAGCACCGCACGGCACAGCACAGCACAATTTAGCACCGCACGGCAAGACACAGCACCAATCAGCACCGCACGGCACAGCAGCACAATTTAGCACCGCACGGCACAGCACAGCACCATTTAGCACAGTACAGCACCATTCAGCACCGCACGGCACAGCTCAGCACCATTCAGCACCGCACGGCACAGCACAGCACCAATCAGCACCGCACGGCACAGCGCAGCACAACTCAGCACCGCACGGCACAGCACAGCACAATTTAGCACCGCACGGCACAGCACAGCACAACTCAGCACCGCACGGCACAGCACAGCACAATTGAGCACCGCACGGCACAGCACAGCACCAATCAGCACCGCACGGCACAGCAGCACAATTTAGCACCGCACGGCACAGCACAGCACCACCTAGCACAGTACAGCACCATTCAGCACCGCACGGCACAGCTCAGCACCATTCAGCACCGCACGGCACAGCTCAGCACCATTCAGCACCGCACGGCACAGCACAGCACCAATCAGCACCGCACGGCACAGCGCAGCACAACTCAGCACCGCATGGCACAGCACAGCACAATTTAGCACCGCACGGCACAGCACAGCACAACTGTGCACACCAGCGAGGGCACACGCGGCAAGGTGCAGACCGCTCGCCTGTTGGACAGTAACCGACCCTGCTACACGCAACCTGTTACTTTGCAGGCACTGACCAACCCTTCGATCCTCATTGTCTTTTGGTCACTGAGAGTGGCAGAACATGTAGCCTGTGCAGTGAAGTGCCGTACCAGCTGCGTGTGGTGACGGCCATGCTGGCTGCAATGGGCCGCACTTGGACACGCGAGAAGGAAGTCATTTCGGGGTTTGTCCAACGATGGCTTCAAGAGCCTGAGGCAGTGGCTCTTTGAGGCCCGGGTGCACAGCACCGAGGTCAACACGCCCCTGATGGACCTGTTGGGCAACAAGGTTTTAGCCGACACCAGCGCGTTCAGGGAGGACTCTGACAAGTACAAGATTGAGCTGCTGAAGCACTTCAGCGTGGCGAAGATCTGCAGTACGGCCATTTGCATGCAGTTGAGTGATCTGTACGGCAGACAGACATGGACTTTAGGGAAGGCGGAGTCGGATGCAATCCATGAAAGTACTTGCATCTACACCTCCAACCTGCTGCCCGGGAGCTTCTTCCTGGATTTGGTCCGTATCGTTTCTGACAGCAGGTTTGCAACCCACTACGACCCTCACGCCGCCATTAACAGCGGTTGAAGGGAATCGCCCGCCACAGCCTTCGGCGGCGCTATGGCTCGGCCGAAACGGGTCCGGCACTTCAGCGCGGCGGCACGCCGATAGTGGGACTCACTCATTGGGACTCACCATCATTGGGACTCACCATCATGGGGACCACCATCACTGGGACTCACCATCAGCAGCCGGTTAAGTACTAACCTTTCATTTGCCAGATTGGATAATTGTGAGTCTGATATTGGTTCGGACCTACATTTGCTCTGTGCTTCCTCTTGAACAGTTGACTGATTGGTCGTGGCAACCTTGACTGACTCACCATCGTGGGGACGCACCATCATTGGGACTCACCATCGTGGGGACTCACCATCATTGGGACTCACCATCATTGGGACTCACCATCGTGGGGACTCACTATCATTGGGACTCACCATCATTGGGACTCACCATCATTGGGACTCACCATCGTGGGGACTCACCATCATTGGGACTCACCATCATGGGGACCACCATCATTGGGACTCACCATCAGCAGCCGGTTAAGTACTAACATTTCATTTGCCAGATTGGATAATTGTGAGTCTGATATTGGTTCGGACCTACATTTGCTCTGTGCTTCCTTTTGAACAGTTGACTGATTGGTCGTGGCAACCTTGACTGATTGGTTGTGGCAACCTGGGGGGGGGGGTTTGGGACAGCAAACACCCCCCCCCCAGGGAAAAAAAAACTGGCAGAGGTAGGGAGCGGGGTTGCTGATGCAACATGGACAGGGGGTTGGCATAAAGGACTGCAGGCAATCCCCGCGGTTGCAAAATGGCACCGCTCCATTAAATTGGAAGGGGACTAAATTGCCACACTGCAGCGCCGCGCCAATCACAGCCAAATGGTGCGGGGCTTTGCGTCAAGCAACGTTTCCCCTGATCCTGCGCATCAGCAACCCCCACAACGCTCACCAAAACGGTGACAAACTTTGAGCTGCTTGTCTTTTGGGTGGGAACATTGGCGGGCCTGAGCAGCAGGGAACTGGCAGCAGAAAATCTGCTGGATGCTCCTTCGGGGGTTTGCAGCCGAAAGTTTTTGGGGGGGGTGGGGGGGGGGACACCGCCATGAAGGGGGCAGGGGTGGGCAGGCTTCAACTGTGCTGCGGGGTGCAAGGAGGGCAGCAACAAACTGGCAGCAGAAAATCTGCTGCAGGCATTTGGGGGGGCTGTGGTCGGAGAAAGCAAAGATGGCATAAAGTCTGCTGCAGGGGTGGGGGGGGGGGGGCAGGGAATTTGCCATTTCAGAGCAAGGAACTGGCAGCAGAAAATCGGGGGGGGGGCACCACCATTAAGGGGGCAGGGGTGGGCAGCTGCAACTGTGCTGCAGGGTACAGGGTGCAGGGTGCACCACAGGAAATTGGAGGGCAGCAACAAACTGGCCGCAGAACATCTGCTGCAGGCATTTTGGGGGGGCTGTGTTTGGTGACAGAAATATTCAGGGCGGGGGCGTTGGTAGCTGCAACTGTGTTGGAGGGTGCAGGGTACACCACAGGAAATTGGAGGGCAGCAACAAACTGGTAGCAGAGAATCTGCTGCAGGCTTTTGGGGGGGCTGTTGCAAGGGGGTGGGGGGGGGGGACAGGGAGTGTGCCAGTTTCCAGCAGAAAATTTGGGGGGGGGGCAATGCTGGTTACCACCTCCATTCAGCCATGAAGGTCCTGCATGCAGCAACACATACATGAATATATATGAATATATATGAATAGATATGAATATAATATGGTTACTTGTGGTTTGTGCACTGTCACGTCAGCATTTGGAGCAGACAAGCAATTTCTTGTGTCCAGTTTCTCGGGGTGAGTGGAGAGGAGTGTGGGGCAATTAGGCATGGAATCAGGCATCATCATTGCTGGATTTTGTTGACTGGAAGTCTCACCTCGTTACCACCTCCATTCAGTCCTGAAGGTTCTGCATGCAGCAACACATACATGAATATAATATGGTTACTTATGGTTTGTGCACTGTCACGTCAGCATTTGGAGCAGACAAGCAATTTCTTGTGTCCAGTTTCTCAGGGTGAGTGGAGAGGAGTGTGGGGCAATTAGGCATGGAATCAGGCATCATCATTGCTGGATTTTGTTGACTGGAAGTCTCACCTGACCAACTTTTTGTGTTTGCTCTCTGCCACCACGACAACATGTTGGTAGACATGTAGACATGAAACAATTTCCTAAAATCTTCAAAGTTTTCAGGCACAAAAACATGGGAGCCCATTCACAAGGGCCAGGCATTGCTGGGGTAGACATATAGGCATAAAACAATTTCCTGAAAATTTTAAAGTTTTCAGCCACTAAAACATGGGAACACGTTCTGTGTCTGTGGCCTACACTCTGCAGCCTGACCCACCACCCTGGACTCTCCCTGAGCAAGGGATCTCCAGGGGGTGGGAGCCAATTCACAAGGGCCAGGCGTTGCTGGGGTAGACATATAGGCATAAAACAATTTTCTGAAATTTTCAAAGTTTTAGGGCACATAAACATGGTGATGTATGCCACAGCAACATTTTGGCACGTTTTGTGCCACACTATGGGTTTGGGTTGGGAATTCAAATTTTATTGAACTGTGGTGTGCAGTCTGTTTGCCCATGATAGTTTCGGGTGACTTGGGGTAGGAATGACAAGTCATCTAAATTGTGGTGTGCAATGCTTTTACCAATTCATTTTCAGAGAAACATACTAATGTCCGACGTCCCACCACAAGAGGTTCCAGTGAACCGAGCGTATGCAGAAAGCGAGGTAGAGTACCTGCTGGCTTTATGCACGCGCTTGGGCCTGGGTCAATGGGCAGCTCTGGCCAACAATGCAGCCCCATGGCGCACGCGAACTGCCTTGGGCTCAATTATTGTGAACAGCGAGCACAGCAGCTGGTTGGGGACGGAGCGCGGCAAGGGGATTTGGGCAAAGTATTGCGGGATGAATACGGCCGATTGGCTGGCTGCTGTCAAGGACCTACGGAAAGAGGTGTTGAAAAAGTACACGAAGTACGACACCCCGGCTTGTAACATCAAGTTTTCGTCCTATTTCCTGGACGCCGCCGAGATGTCTGCCAAGGACCTTGATGAGGCTCAGCGAGCGCGGGCACGTAGCTCCAGTGCACCACCTCCTGGGCCTTTGCATGGTACCGAGGCAACGGCCCGACGAAACCGAGAAGGAACAGTTGCAACCCTCCTACGCAGGGAGTTGGCGGCACCGAACGCGCACGAGGATGGCAATAACCTGACCACGAATGCCTACCGCAACAAAGTGTGCAACAATCCTTGGAGGGTGTGCAACTCGCGAGTGCCGGTTGACTGCTCCAAGAATTTGTGTTCCACTTGTTGCCGTGTGCTTGGGGTGGCCCTGTTGGCAGTCTCCAACGCGCTGGGTGTTGGTCATGCAATCCCAGAGTGCTTGAGCAATCCAATGGTATGCGATTCCGTTGCCAGTGCACGGCGACCTGGGCACATCCCTACTCCTTCGCATTCTTGGACGAGTACGTGTTGGCGTCGATGGCAGACTTTTCTGCTTGACGACGAGGAGCATTTACGCAAGTGGCGGGGACATTATTTGGGTACGGAGGACCGTAACATCGTGGAGCAGTTGGACTTGACCGAGGATACGGAGAATGCTACCGATGCCCTTCGTCCACGTGATCACATCGCAGCTACGGCTTCACAACGGGCCACCAATGCTGCTCGTCCACGCCCAGCCGAGAATGGTGCGGATCGTAATGTTCGGCAACGCATTGAGATCGCACCTACGGCTGCAGTTGGAGCCACCAACGCCCCTCTCCCACCGGTTCGTCAACCTGTTGGGATTCCGACTCCATCTGCTGCATCTGCAATCTCCATCGACGATGCCACTGATGATGGTATATTCTTTGAACGGCTACTGCCCCTTCCTTCCCAACATACTGCAGCTCAAACAGCGCAGCCCCCCCCAGCCAGACCACAACATGCTGGAGCCCACCCTACACCTGCACAAGTTGTGCCGACGGCACCTCAAAATGTTGCAGCTGCCATTCCACCAGTCCTGCCAGCAGCACCTCAACGTGCTCCAGTTGCATCTGCACACGTCCCTCAACAGGCACAGCGGCCCGATGGCGGGGTACCTGAGTGGTGCATTGATACACCACCACAACAGTTTTTTTGTGAACTATGTTTCGAGTTGTTTACGGGCGACCATGGTCCCGTGATGCTAGGCTGTGGCAATGGGCATACATGCTGCCGGCAATGTGAGGGGCGTCTCCCTTTGGAGGCTGTTAACCTTTGCCCGGTCCCAGAGTGCAATACGGCTTTGCCTGCAGAACCAATGGATTTGGAAATGAATCCTGTAGTACTGCAGGCTTGGCGTTGTATCCGGTGCCAGCATTTGGTAGAAGAGGAGATTGTACCACAGCGAATGAAGCGTTGTCCCACGTGCCGGGAGCCGCTGCATCATCCGTCGTTTCGGAATATGTTTGCCGCCCAATCGGTCGCGGCATGGCTCGACGAGCAAAGACGGAAATTTTCAATCACCATTGCCTTTGTGGCCCTCGCCGCAGGTAGTGTTTGTTCGTTTCCGCCGCCACAGGGGCAAACCTTGCCCCTCCCTGCGGACGAAGGTGTTGTTGAGGGGCAGGCGCAAACCATGCGTGCTGCTGCAGCTGCCGCCGCGGAGGCCCGTTTGGGGTTTCAATCGACGGTCAGTGAAAGCGAAGGTGGTGGTGGCAGTGGTGACCCTGCTTCATTGTCCCAGGAGCTCAACACCCAACAAATGTTGGCCCATGAACCGAGGTCTGAGCCGTTGCCGACGGCTGATTGTGAACGGATTGGCAATAGGCCACCGACTGAGTTTGTGCCAGGTCAGGTTGTTCATGTAAAGTTCAACGTTGGTTGGTACGAAGGTGTTGTGCAAGAGAGGATCGGAAACGGTCCCTTCAAGGTGTTGTTTGCTGATGGCACATCTCTGAGCACCACGCGAATTCGTACGGGGCACTCTTCGGATGCTCATTGAGCGCTTCTTAGGTGAAAAGCGTTATTATAATGGACTTGGAATGCTCTTATTCCTCATCTTTTGCACTAATGTGACACCTGTTTTGCCGATATATGTTGTAATATCGCAAGCCAAGTATCATTGTGGCATGAAGCCATATTGCCTGGTTGCGATCTCGGCATCTTTAGCAAGCTTTCCGACGGTATTCTGCCACGACACGTTTTCTGTTGCTATGTGGTTTTTCATCGAACTGCTGTGCTTCCAAGCAACCGTTCATTTTCCATGTTTTCACGGTGTGAATGCAGAGGGGAGGGATGGAGGAATCCATGTTGATGTGTGATGCTAGCACGAACCGGCACATTTGCTATCGTCAATGAGCACAATGAAGCAATGATGCAAAGTGGATGGGTTGGAGTCCAAAGACAATGTTCATAAGAGGAAAGGTTTTTGGAACAGTATCAACGCATGAGATCCTATGTTCTGTCACAAATCTCTCTAGGGTTTGCTCAGAACACCAATGTTGAACATATCCGCGACGGGGTACTGCATCTCATTTTTACGATTCGCAGCGGCCACCATCGGAATCCACTGGGATCAACTTATCATTTTTATAACATTGTTACGGGATGGCCAAGCGCAGGGAAGGTATGCATTTTGGCCTCACTAGATTGGTTTTTGAGCTCCTTCGCGTCGCGGCATAAATTCACTGTTGTTCGCATGTTGTTACATCAACCACCAAATTTGTAGGGTTGCGTCTAAGTTGGACATTACACGTCGGGCCGTTCGCTCCGCCATCAAGGCCATGTTTGACCGCTTGGACACAACCAATTTGTTTGCCGCGCCATTTGCGCGGCGCTGGGAATATGCAGACGGCGAACACCGATTGATGCGAAACACCTCTGCAATAGTGGACTCAACTCATGTGTTCATCGCCAAACCGCAAGATCGGGTTCTACGGCGGCTTCTTTGGTTCAATAAGGGAGAAAAGAAGGGTCATGCCATTATTTTCAACGTTTTTATCAATCCGGGCCGTGAAGTCATCGCTTGTTTGTGGTGGTATCCTCCTAAAGTATGGGACACCTGCGAATCGTCGCGTTTAAAGGTGGGGGCCATCCACCTTTGCATCAAATTGCCTATTTTCGTCTGTTTTAGGCCTACGACGCAGACATTACGAGAGATATGGATGCTGCTCTTCCGTGGGTGTGGGATGGGCCTCGCCCTGATATGCGCCTTGGTGACCTTCATTATCAGACATGTCCCAACATGGTTACTCGGCTGCCGAGGCCACGACCGGAGCCCGTTGTGCGCCAAGCCGGAAGAGGTAGAGGCGGAGGTCGAGGTGGTGGTGGTAGAGGTCAAGCTCAGCGTGGTGGTGGCCGGGGCAATGGTCGAAGACGGCCTGGGCAACATGCACAACAAGTGGTAGCGGAAGTTTATGTTCGCAGGTTCAATCGAATGGTGTCCAAGGTATTTATGCTAGTACGCAAAAGCCCAAAGCCAAATAAATGTATGTTTGATTCGTGTAGTACGTTGCTCTTTCATCATTGCACCTCAGGAGCGCATTGCTATTGAAAACGCATTCTCCAACATCAAGAAGTTTGGCCTTTTTCATCGAGTTAAGAGCCGAGGTGGATCGTACGAATATAATGAGTTGACCTACTTCTTCTTGGCGGCGTGTGTACTACATAATTGTGAGACTCAGTTTGATTTGCAAAATGGTTGCGAGCCTACAGCTGAGCGGCCATGCAAATGTGCATAGTAGATCACCAAGAGTGTTAGGAATTTAGGATTGCCAAACAATGCAAATGATTGAACCATCGATCTACGATTTGCATCATTGCTTTGCACACGTTTGGGGAGGTTTGCTAAGGTGAGATCTCACAATTTGGCATGAACAAAGAACATTTTTAGTACTATCGAACTGCCTGTTTGAGGTATCTATGGCTTTCCATCGATAGGGTAACACATTGGGCGACAGGGAGGCGACAGGGAGGCAACAGGGAGGCGACAGGAAGGCGACAGGCAAGCGACAGGCAAGCGACAGGCAAGCGACAGGAGAGCGACAGGTTACCATATTGGGCGACAGGGAGGCGACAGGGAGACGACAGGGAGGCGACAGGGAGGCGACAGGAAGACGACAGGCAAGCGACAGGCAAGCGACAGGCAAGCGACAGGAGAGCGACAGGTTACCACGTTGGGCGACAGTGAGGCGACAGGGAGGCGACAGGGAGGCGACAGGGAGGCGGCAGGAAGACGACAGGCAAGCGACAGGAGGGCGACAGGGAGGCAACAGGAAATAGCGACAGGAGAGCGACAGGAGGGAACGACAGGAGAGCGACAGGAGAGCGACAGGAAGGCGCCAGGCAAAAAGTAGCATGGCGACAGGAAACGACAGGAAGCGACAGGAAGCGACAGGATAGCGACAGGAGGGCGGCAAGAAAGCGACAGGGAAGCGACAGGAAAGCGACAGGGGAGCGACAGGACAGCGACAGGAAAGCGACAGGCAAGCGACAGGGGAGCGACAGGGGGCTGAAAGTGCCAAAACAGCGACAGGGAGGCGACAGGGAGGCGACAGGATGGCGACAGGAGGGCGAGGTGGCCGGAATCTAATGTGGAGGGGTCCGCGGGAGTGGAAAAGAAATCTTCAAGCGGCGAAACCCAACGGGTAGCCTGGGCCATACCCGGGACCCTATTGAAGGCGTCCACGTCGGGGTTTTTGCCAAATTGTTTTCTGACACGTGCGGCCCAATATGGCGTGAGGCCATAGTCAGACTGGGTCCACATGGACCCATCACGCCGCATAGGTAGAACATCACGGGCAAGGGCTTCGGGAGCAAATTCAACGAGCTCCAAAGCACAAGCCCGGTCCTGTACGGGGGCCACGGAGGAAGCGGTCAAGGCATAGGATATGTGTTTCTCGACCTCAACACGGTTAGGCGGTTCGCCACCAGGGGGCGTAACCACAATGGCCGGGGCAGGGTGCGTAGGAGTGACCGCCCCAGTGACTGGAACGGTTAGGCCCCACACGGACTGACATGACACCTTACCATGAATGGGTTTCACCAAAAATGGTTTGCCGGTTCGTGGAGCCTCACGGAAGTCCTCAATCCAAAAACGGGGGTGCACTGGATGGTGAGAGTACAAACAATTGAAACGGGCAAAATGGCTCACACAATGTTCGTAACCCCATGGGTGCCCCAAAACCATATCCCAAGGTAAATTCGGGACGGGGTACGGGGACCCGCCATACTCGGCAACACGAGGAAGTGAAACACTACCATCCACAACCCCCGTAAATTGAATTTTGACGTCTATTTGCTCGTCCCCCCGCGGCAAAGGCGTCTCATTATCGGCTTGGAGTAGGCGCCTCCGTTGGGGGCATTCATATTCTTCGGAGAGTTGTTCTCCAAAAACATTGGGGTTGGCCAAAGCGACCGCTTGGCACCCAAAATCCACCAAAATACGGAGGGCCTTGCGTTCTCCATTGGGCAAAACAACCTGAACGGAAAGTTCGGTTTGAATCTCACTAGTCACTATATGCCCCTTCATGACTCTCGATGGAACGAGAGCCATCGTAGTGTCACAGGGGTGCCCGAGGTTCCCTTCTTTCGAAGGGGGCGCCTCTTGGCACTCCTACCAACGTCCGCGCCCGTTCGGTGCTCCCCTGCCTCTCTTATCGCCCTTGCCGCCGCCACCCTTATAACCACCACCACCCTTATCACCACCGCCACCCTTTTCGCCACCCTTAGGCTTACCACCTTTAGACTTACCCGCAATGTTCCAATGAGTGTCATTGCACGGAGAATTAGGCTTACACGTCCAAAGGGTGGTATTTGTGGCACCCCAATCAATCCAAGACATGTCCATCTCCGTTTGTTTACGTGTTTTCCAATGTTTGGAACACGGAACCCAAAAGGTAGGTGGCGGTTTAGCCCCGGGGTCGACGGGTTTCTTCGCCGGGGGTTTGAAGTGACCCACGGCGTTGACGGAGGTGTCAGCGGGTTCAGAGGTGTCAGGGTCAGCCGTAGCCTCCGCATTAACCGCATTCACCGCGGTTTTTTTGTGAGACGGGCGATGAGTGTACGTCACCGTCGTCTTATCTCCTTTATTGAGGCGTTCGAGAGCTTCCCTCTCCGACACGCTTTTATGGGCAAGGGCGTAGATTTCCGCAGGCTTCAAACGAGGCCTACGTTGCTCCACTTTCATAGTGTAGCCGCGTGTGTGAGGTGTGTTGTTGAGTTTCAAGATCCACTGCTGGAGAGCCGGGTCTTTGCAGTCAACTATCACCCCCGGCCCCGAATAGGAAACAATATCACGAACCGTAGTGCAAGCTTGAGCGCTATATTTCCTGAGTTCTTTTTCGAACGGGGCGCAACCCGGCGAAGGGTCAAGGCCACTAAAATCCACCACATAGCCGTCTGGGCTATTCTTAGCCTCTTGCTTGACGACCTTCTCCTTGATCCACGGGAGCTTGCTTAGGAGCTGCTCGCGGATCACGTGGGGACGAGTCTCATTGCTCAGAGGCAACAAACGTTGCCAACGAGCCTAGAAATCTTCAAGGTCGATGAGGGTCACTTGCCCTTTAACCACTCTGGGGGTGAGGGCTCGCCACCTTTCATCAGCCCTTGAGGGGTCATACTCGTGGAAACGTTGTTCCAAAAAGTCCCACAACTCTTTGAGGATGGGGGCCGTGCGTGTGTGGTGGGTGGCCTCGGCAACCCGGGTGTTGATGATCGCCTTTAGCCATGGGGGCAAGGTACTCAAAATCATTTTTGCCTCGTTGGCCTTTCGGTACATGGGATCACACTCCCCCAACCATTGTTGAAGCTTCTCCACCCACTCGTCGTAGCACTCTAGCTGCCCATTAAATTGCGGTTTAGGCATATCACTATCCTCCACCGCTTTGGTGTAACTATTTTGCACCATAGGCATTTGGTACGGGTGGTAAGCAGGGGGAGCCATGGTTGGGGGTGCACCTCCACTTGCACTTGGTGCAACCTTCACTGGAGAGACTGTACACGTATCCGTGGGATGAGAGGGCGTGTACGAAGGTTTCCCAGGGGAAGTGAAAACATTTTTCGTGAGAGGATTAATGTTCCCCAACGAAGAGGTGTTCTCCTCTTCATTGGCCCACGGGGCCGTAGGCTCCGTGGGGTGTTCTTCGCCCTTAGGCGTCGCCCTCCACTCGGGAACAGCACGTTCCTTCTGCTTTTCGGCGATTCCCCTCCACGATGTAGGTTCTTGGGGGTGGGGGTGTTCGTGGTGTTCTTCCCCCCCCCTCGGCCACCCCGAATCCGGACAAGTGTTCGGATGGTAGATGCAATCGTGGGATGGGTGGACGGAGAAAGGAAGGACACACCCACAACCGGATGAACCAGATGGCGCGCCCATGGGCGCCGTAGGCGCCGCCGGTGTAGGATCAGGAACGGGCGGAGGCGGCGATGGCGGGGGTAGGACCACCGTAACGGGTTCCGCAAGCGTGGAGTACCAGTGGTCCCACGCATCGATCCTAGATGCAACGGCGGCGTAACGTGTAGCGAGCGACTCCACTGCGCTAAAGCACTTAGCCGTGTTGCCGTTGGACATCTTAAGATGATCTGCCACGCTAGCCTCCACCACCTTAGAATCCCGGCGGTAGCCCTGAACTGCCGCGTCAAATTTAGCCAATGTAGACAAGATTTGGGTCATCCGGTCCCCGTAGGACTGACTGATGCCCACGGTAGAGGCTACTGCCTGAGAAAGTTCCTGATGGGATCCCTGCAACTCCAGATTCTGAGTTCGCAGGTCCTTCACCTGTGCCATCAGAGATTGGATGCACGTTTCGTAGTGCACCACACACCGGGGACAGCCACAGGTGTGCTGTAGGTCTTCCACCCCCCGTGTAGGAGTGGGGCCCCCAGAATGTCGAAAGGATGGACCCCCCCCTCCACGAGGAGGAGATGACCCACCACCGCCCCCCCCAGCAGCCCCCCCTGCCACGGAGGGACCAGAGGGCCCCCCCGTAGGGCGAGACGGGGGCGTGGGGCGCGCAGCAACAGGTGCTGACGCCCCCCCACTAGAGGGATGTCCCCCCCCCGAACCCCCACAATTTGATGGCCGAACCAGGTGCGGGATTCCGTGCACGTGCTCGATGTAAGCCACCTGGCGGGGGCGGGGTGACGGCAGAGGGGGAACATAACCAACAGTATTCGGTCGCGGCGGTGGGGGTGGGGAATCGTCATCCACAATATACTGTGGTGACTCATGAACCACCATAGGTGATCGAGTTCTCGGATGGGAAGCAAAAACAGGCTCCGATCCCGTTGCAACCTCTGGATCCCCCCCCCAATTGGGCAGTTGGGGGTCCTCCGTAGGAGATGTATTTGTGGGGGGAGAGACCAAATTTATTGGGAGGGTTGCTGAACCTCCCTCCACCTGATTCCCTCCCCCCCAGCACAGATTGTTGACCTTCGGCATTGCCGGAGAATCATCCACTAGGGATGGACGATCTTTCGTGCCACTCATAGGCACTGGAGATGTAGTACCGGCCCGGTCTTCCGTAGGCTCTGGAGATTCCACGACAAGACACGGGCGGTTTTTGACGCTGCTCATAGGCACCAGGGACTCTTCCACAGCAATGAACTGAGGGGCCGGAGAGTCCTCCAACGTGATGTAGCGGGGGGCCGGAGATTCTTCCACAAGCATGGGGCGATCCCTGGTCCCTGACATAGGTTCAGGAGGTGCAGGCGACGAGGCAACAGAAATAGGGGAATGATGAAGTTCATGACGTTCCAACACTCCAATCTCCTTCTCCTCATCGTCGTTCCACTGCTCCCCCGCCAGGGGGAACGACTGGTCACACTCATCCTCCTCGATTTGCGTGGGGGATTCCTCGATGATCGTAGGATTTAGCCTGGATCCGCTCGGGGGATTGGGATACGCTCCCAAGGCAGGAGATTCCTCTACCAGGGAGGGAAACCGCCGCGATCCACACATTAGAGTGGGCGACGATTCCACCACAGTGGGGTTCTGCCTAGTCCCCGACAGGGCTTGCTGGATCAGGGCCACGGCCTCTCGAGCCGGACCCAGATGGCCATGGGGATCAGGCGTGAGCGCGAAGATTCGACGGTTTTCAGCGTCGAGTTGGTCAACAATGGGGCTGATGGGCCCTGCCGCAAACAGGTTTTTTCTGACCTCAGGCTCTGGCAACTCCCCTAGCGACGGAGGAGTGCCAGAGTCGACCACGATAGGCCCCATTGGCGAAGCCATCGTACCCCAGTCGGCAGCGCGTGAGGGCGCAGCGTTCGTACGCTCGATCACCCCAGTAGATTTGTCGATTACAGCCCAATTCCCGGCGCTAGTAACGGTTCCGGAGCCCATAATAGGCGATTGTGGTCCTCTTATCGCTCCCTGAGGGTGGCCGTCTCTTTCCCCCCCAACCATCCCAGGTACACCAGCTGGATTTCGAGGATGGGGGGCCCCGATGGGAACATTCAGGGTTTTCGGAAACTTAGGATTTGTAGCCACTTGGGGCTTGGCCCGTTTTTGCGGCCCCTGCCCGGTCGATGGGGTCAGGGCCGAGGAGGTCCTGAGATTGGGGACCTGGACACCCTCAGCTATCCCTCCCGGGGAAGAGATTTTAATTTGAATTTGGTCCACGAAGTCCTGGACCGATCGCTTTCCGCGATACCAAACGCCCAACAGAGACGAAAAATTTTCGCCTCTGCTACCATGAAACCAGACCGGGTGGTCAGGAGCAGAGGTCGCAGTGGCATGGGCAGCAACATTGCTTGGCACTGAAGACATAACGATAGTGTTGACTGAATAGTATCCTGCAAACAGATATGGTACACATAGCCAATGAAATACCTGATATGCACATATGAGAAATCCACCCTATCATCCACTAATTGATATAACTACTAAACATCCAAGATTGCCTTATCTATCCCACATCCTATGTTCCTAACAAGGAAATGGAATATGATATACCCTATCCCACATATATCCCATATATAGGGCCAAATAATGCTCCCTCAGGGGTAAAATGCCAGGGTAGGATTGTGACCTGCTTCAGAGGGGGAAGGTGAAGGGAGGCCAAGAAGGAAACGGAAGAGGGGAGTCAGGTACGGGGAGGAGCAGCGGGGCCGTGAAGAGCAGGGGGCGGTGCGGGAAGGGATGACAGTGTATGGTCCGCACAAGGTGAGTGGGAAGTGGAGGAGGTATGTGGGAACAGTGGAGGAGATGATCGAACAACAAGATCGCAAGGGACATGTGACAAGGGCAGCCATCGTGCAGTGGGAGGATCAGGGGGAGGGGGATGAGGAGAGACTGCCGTACCCGGTGGAAAGGTTGCAGGTATGCCTGCAAGGTAGGGAGATGGAAATACACGGGCAACTGGTTCCGGAGCAGGAGGCGAGAGAATTGGAAGGAGAAGAGGTGTCAACGGGGGGGAAGAACAAGAAGAGAAAGTGACAATTAATGAAGCGGGGGGCGGCCGGGAAGATGAAGAAAGACGCCAGACGAAGGCAGGGGGGAAGGAGCAAAGGGGAAGGAAAAGGCCCGGCAGACAACGGGGAGCTGCGAGTGGATGGGGAGGGCAGGTGGCAACGCATGAAGTTGTACACCCATAATGACCAAGCGGCACTGTATCGGGCGGACAAGGCAGCATGGCAGCAGATGAAGCTGCATAAGGCAGACCCCGACGTGCTGGCGTACCAGGAGATAAGGTTGCAGGGGAAGGACAACGACAAGGAGGGGAAAGAGTACCAGCGGGAGTGGGCGCAGGGGGTACCGCTGTTGGTGCGCAGAGGGCTCAGCGTCGTGCAGGACAAGAAGGTGGGAGCGAGGGGAAGAAGGGCGGTGTATGATGTGGCGACGGAGCATGGACAGGTAGTCATCATCACTTGCCATGTCCCACATGGGAGGAGGGTCAAGGAGTATGTGGCGCAGCTGAGGATGGAGTACATCAGGGCGCTCGAGAGGGGGCCAGTCATCGTGGTGGGAGACTTCAACTACGATCCCAGGAGGAGGGGCGCGGGGGCAGAGTTGGACCGCGAGATGCGGAAGTTTGTGGAGGAAATGAGGCTGCAGGATGTGTCGTACAGTGGAGCGCTGGGCCCCTCACACTACCCGGCACCGGAAAACAGCGCGCCGTCGCGGATAGACGCGGTGTACGCGGACCCAAGGTGGGTCAAGGGGGTGACGGCAGGATACATGGTGGGGCCAGAAGAAATGCAGGACAGGAAGGGGCATTGCCCCATGATGGTGAAAGTTGACGTGAAGGTGGGGGAGCCCGAGGACAACCAGGAGGATGGGCATGGGTCGGACGAGGAAGGTGTCAGCCTGCCGCCAATGGTGAAGTGGCCAGAGGAGGGGGACGAGAGGTGGCAACAGTGGGGGCAGCGGATACACGCCGAAATGAGGCAGGGGAACCACGTGCATCAAGCCATGAGGGGGGCAGCGCGGATATGCGGGTTTACCAAGCAAGGGGGGGAGTCGCAGGCACAGCCCAAGCTGCAAAGGCTCGTGGCCACCCTGAGGAAACGGCAGCACGAGGAGGTCGAGGCAAGGGCGCGGGAAGAGGGGGCAGAGTGGCAAGGGGAGGTCACACAGGCGAAGAAGAGGGTGCGCACAGCGAGGAGGGCTGTGGAGGAGGAACACAAGAGGATATACCAGAAAGTGGTGGCGGAGCATGAGCGGTACATGGAAAGAGCGGTGCCGTACAAGTCGCTACGGTACATCAGAGAGCTCGCTGAGGCTGGAAAACCACAGAAAAACCGGGCGGTAAGACTGCAGTGTGGCAACAAAAAAGAAAGTGCTGGAGGAGATGGCGCAGAGCTTCAGAAGGCAGCACAACCAGGGGCAGCAGGAGCTCAGCGGGATCACACGGAGAATGGTAAGAACGCTACCGCGGGTCTTCACGGCGGAGCAGAGCGAGGACATACACCGCAGCAGGGTGACGCTGGGGGAAATTAAGGAGGCAGTGAAAACTCTCAAGGGGAAAAAGAGCCCGGGAGTGGATCAGCCGGTGGCGGAGACATACCAGCACCTAGAGGCGCCAGAGCTGGATGGTCTAGCGGGGAGGGTCACAGAGGTGTTGCGCACAGGCGAGCCCCCAAGGGAATGGGGGGGCAAGGTGCGGCCCCTGTACAAGAAGGTGGATCACCTCAGGCCGGGGAACTGGAGACCTATATCCTGTGCCGTCACAGAGGCCAAGCTGGTCTGGATGGTGATCTTCGGGAGCATACAGCGGCTGCTGTATGCAGCAGGTGTCATACCGGACAATATGTGGGGGTCTGTGCCGGGTAGGTCCACACAGGAAGCAAGCTTCCTCTACGATATGTACCTCGATGATGAGGACCTAGAGGCGTTCATGGCGTCTGTGGACGTGAAGGGGGCGTTCCCCAACACGCGGCATAGGCTCATAGAGGAGGTATGGCGACAGCTAGGACTCCCATATGGTGACTTCGTGGAAAAGTACCTGCGCTCAACGAGGTACACGGTCGCCACAGGGAAGGGGTGTACCGAGTGGGTAACCCCAGGCAGTGGGGTGCCACAAGGCGGGGTGGACGGCCCATTCCTGTACTTGCTGGCCATGCTCCCCTTGATGAGTTGGATAGCGCGAAATATCCACAACTGGCGAGGGCACCACACACGTCGCCGGCGCAGGCGTATGTGGATGATGCGGTACCCATGGCGCGGGATGAAAAGGCCCAACAGGTGGTGCAGGACCTGATGCAGAGGTACGGGAGGGATAACCACCTTGTCTGGAGCGCGGAGAAGTCGGCGGTTCTGAGGAGGGGTGGCGACGAAGGCATGGCACTGAATGTAGGAGACGGAGTGACATGGCTGGAGAGGGCAGAGGAAGCGGTGGTGCTGGGACATGTGCAGGCCATGGAGGCGAGGGGAGTCAGGCTACCCGACAAATTAGTCAGGGGGTTCAGGGCGATGCTGGTGGTCCTGCGGCATCACCCCCCGTCAGTGCAGACGACCCTGTACTACCTGCGGGCAGTGCTCAATGCGGCGGTAGGGTACCAGGGGATGCACCTCCCGTACTGGAGGGAGCAGCTGGAGGAGGTGGAGGGAGAAGTGCGGAGGTTCATCAGAGGGTATGAGGGGATACCCACGGAGGTACCGTGGTGCGTGTTGCGGTCGCCGACAGCCTACTATGGAGAAGGGATGCCCACGGCGGGGGAGGCGTACAGGGCACACACGGCGAGGACGCTGAGCAGGATGTGCCACAATCAGGAAGAGGTGGTGAGACGGGTGTGCTATCATGCGGTCACAGAGGTGCAGAAGAAGGAGAACATGTGCCCGCGCTATGTGTTGCACCGGCGAAGGCGGTTGGCGGCGGGGAAGAAGGAACGCATGTGGCGCGCCCTACAGGCGGTGTTGCCGGGGGAAGAGCACATGCTGGCAACCAACAGGACATGCGGTAGGCGGGGACCAGTCCTGGTTCTGGCCACGGACTTCGGGGGGGCGGCGCATGGGACAGTACGGTTGATCAGGAAGGAAGGAGTGAGCATGGAGGTGCTGCACGTGCGCAGGAAGGATATGAAGGAATACAAGATGGCAGGGCTGCACCATGCAGAGTTCGGTCGGGACACCAAGGCGGTGGAATGCGGTGTATACAGGTGGATGATGAGGAGGCAGGAGGACAAGAGGACCGCAAAAGGTGGAGCAGGAAGATGCGCAAGAAGTGGAACGAGTGGGTGGCGCTGTGGGGGATCCGGAAGAGGAAGCCAAGATGCGGGAGGGGAGAGGGGGCGCAGCAAGAGAGAGTGGTGCTGAGCAGCTGGGAGAGGGACAAGGCCAGACCGGGCATACTGTTGTGTGCGCCGCTGGGACTCAAAGCGCCGAGGGGGAAGGTACAGAGTGCGACCAGTCAGTGGTATGAAGTCCATGCAGATATGTTCCGGAAAGACAACATCCCAGAAGGGGCAGGACAGGGGGACCAGTGCTGGAAGTGCACCAAGGAGGCGGGGCAGGTACCGTGGCCAGTCCTACGAATGACGGCATGGGCGTTCCCGAACGCGACCATGCGCGCTACGGACGCCAGGGGGCAGTGGTTGGGGCCGGTGCTGCGGCTGCCAAAGGAGGTGCAGGAGGATGAAGAGGACCAGGGGGACGTGGAGGTCTGGTGGGGGGAGGAAAAGGAGGGGAAGGGGACAGGAGTCCAGTTGGGGTGGGACACAGTGCGGGGACTGCAGGAAGAGGATGATGGAGTGGCAGTGAGTTTCTGGATGACGGACTCAGGGAGGCCCGACGAGGAAGCCCCCCTAGTGCCCGTGGGCCACAAGTGACGAGAGAGTGCGAGGAGGATCAGGCTGACGGTCACCGGGTTGCCAGCAGACAGGGTATGGTACTTGGTTCTGGTACGGGCATACCTGGAGCAGGGCAGGCCAAAAAATTTTGCAAAAAACACATGGGCACATCCGGCGGCTACTTTCATGCAGTGAGTATATAGCCGTGAGCCAAACAACCTATGTTCAATCATCGACCACAGTCGACGGCCATGTGCGTGGGGGGACTCCCATTTGTGCCACCAGTTTAACACTCGGGGGGCTAGGGCGTCTGGCACACACAATTTACCCTCCATCCACAGCTTCCCCCCATCCAACGAGTACTCAGCAAAAATCCCATCCTTGTGAGCATTTTTGGATTGGAGATTTCCAAAGACCTCTTTAAACATGGGATCCTGCAGATAATCGGACGTCCAGTCACGGATGATAAGGGAATCTTTCGGCAGGGGTGGAGTTTTGGCCGGATCTCGACGCTTAATGCCTTGGATCAACCGAAATCGACTTACTCGTCGGGTATAGTCAAACCGTTTCACACTCCCTGAGGAGGGATCGGTGACTTTCTCCACGACTTTCAGTGTTTTGGTGCAGATCTCATGAGCATGCGCCGGATCTGTGATGGCCGTGATGTCGTGACACGGCAATGCGTGCTGTTTAACAGCGCACTGCATGCATGCACGTCGAATGAGTTTCTTTTCTTCCTGATCCCATTCGATGATGACATGGCGGTCCTGCTCCGTACCATGGATGTTGGTACTTTGCAGCCCCTCTGAGGCGGGGTAAGCCCATCGGCTCAGAGCATCCGCTACCGTGTTGTGTTTTCCAGGCAAATACGACACATGGAGGTCAAACAGAGAGAGAAATTCGTGCCATCTGGCCCGTCGACCAGCTGGGCTCGCGACAGTATCAATGTGTTCAGTGGCCCAATACTCCAGAGATCGATGATCCGTCAGGACCTCGACTCGATTGGTGCCAACCCACGATTGGTACTTTTTTAAAGCACAGATGATGGCATATGTTTCTTGCTCACGCGGCGACCATTGCATTTGGCGTGGGGCTAGCTTCCGAGACCAAAATGCAAGAGGGTAATGATCGCCGGTGGCTTCATCAACCTGTTCAAGAACAGCTCCGATCGCGTACCTAGATGCGTCGGTTCTAATGTAGAAGGGTCGGTCGAATTGGGGCACATGCAACGTGGCGACTTCACGGAGGTCCGCCTTCAAGTGATGGAAGGCCTCCTCGCACTCGTCAGTCCACTTGACACGAACCTTTGAACCTGCCTTGCCCGCATCTCTCCCTACCTTCAATAATTCAGTGAGGGGGGCAGCAAATTTGGCATAATTCGGCACAAAAGTGTGGTAAAAATTGCAACAACCCAGGAATCCTCTCAACTCCGTGATCATCTCAGGGCGCTTCCACTTCTGAATAGCGACGAGCTTCCCTGGACTGGGTCGTCGGGTGCCATTCTCTAGGAGAGAACCACAAAATTCGACTGATTTTAAAAATAATTTTCCCTTCTTTGGCCCACAAATCAGCTGATTAGCGTCAAGAATGTTCAAAACTTGGTTCAGCTGCTTCTCATGTAGGGCCACCAGCTCGGCTTCGGTCAGTCCCTCCCCTTCCGTCGCGATGATTATGTCATCTATGTACACACTCACGAAGGCACGAAGCTCAGGATGGGTTGTGAACAGCACATCCTCCATCATTCTTTGAAAAAATGAGGGGGCGTTCTTCAGTCCCATGGGCATAACGGTCCATTGGACTGGGCCACATGGCGTGCACATACAGGTGAGAGGTCGGCTGTCCTTCCTCAACGGCATTTGGTGAAAGCCGTGACGGAGATCCAGCACAGAAAACAAACGACCTCTTGCCCTCTTGGCGATTTCCTCCTCAATGAGGGGCAGGGGGTGTGAATCCGCCTTGGTTTCGGCGTTGAGATTGCGAAAATCAACAACCATTCGCCAACCATCTATAGTGTTCTGGTCTGCAGGCGGGGGCTTCGGGACTGTGAAGGGTGCACAGCACCATTCGCTGGTCATACAACCCTCAAGCCAACCAAATTCCCTGAGATTTCTCTCGATGATGTTTCTGAGGATCTCATGTTTATGTCCATGATTTTCATAAGGGCGCTGTTTTTTTGCCTTGTACCCTTCACGAAGCTCGATGAAGGCTTCACCGAACTGCCCACGGACAGGGGGGTCTTTGATCAACTTTCCTGAAAGGGTTGTGTCCTTCCGTTCCTCGAAAATCTTTTCTCTTGACTTGGAACACAATTCAGTGTCCACCTGATCGCCAGCAATTACTGTCGAAATACCCTTTGCGACTTCTTCGGCTTTGGCAGGAAGAATCTTCTTACGGATGTCCCTAACCAGGTCCGTATCAACTGCCTCTTGGAGATAGGTGGGTCTTGTGTCGAAATCCCAGAGATTCTCTTCGTGATCCAGCTCCTCGAAAGGATCCATGAAAGCTTCCACAGGGGGTTTTTCATAAAAAACTCTGAATTTGCGGCGCGATTTGGAATTTTTCTTCGCCCGTGCACTGAAGATTCTTTTCGATGTCGATCGTATTGGGGAAGAGGGTGACGAGGCGGATCCATTGGACGTTGAATCACCTTGGGTATCTGACGGACAAAAATCAGAAAAAATAGATTCATCATCAGTACCACGCTCAACCTCAGATTCAGACCCAACACAAGAATAAGTACCAGAATCAGCAGAATTAGAGTCAGAAAGCTTTCCATCCACCAGGAAAGCAAGCGAACTCCAGGACCGCTGTGGCAGGGGACCTGTGTCGTCCCTGGCATACAGCTTAATCTTCCTGGGAAGTTCGATGTAATCTACACAAATGTCTTGTAATTCCTGAAACTAAGGCTTGTCGTCCCACAAGGGCACAACTAAAATTGCCTGGGTTTTATCTTGCTTGATTTTGTGGATGACCTGCTTGATTAAGTGAAACGGAGGATTAATCCACAACTTCTTGTCCCATTTATGGGTCCAAGCGTCGCTAAAGTGCTTGTCAAAGCGCTTGTTCATACGGTTAGCAAAGGCATCATACTGTGGCCAAAAGGAATGATGTTCATGAAAGTATTCACAAATTGCATCGCGCCATTTGTCGACAACTCTGTAGGATGAAGAGTGCCAGCGCGAAGGGCGTCGTGGCTGGGAGTCCCTACGAAGACATTCTAACTCCTGGGAGTAATCGACACTCCCATTCACCTCTGCAATGGTGACATCTTCACCAAATTTTGGTGTCACCTTTTGCTTCAAAAATTCTTCTGCACTTTTAAACCCTGCGTGCAAAAAACGAAATTCAGGACGCTCCAAGGGACCTGACTCCAGCAAAAAACAACGACGATGACCTACGGGCGCTACCCTGTTCTTGCGAAGCCAAGGATGGCCCAAGTAAAGGTCATACTTTATGTCGGCACGATAGAAGTAGTCATCCTTAAGGACAACTTCTTCCACATTTTGCTCTTCCCAAAGGTCTTGAGCGACCAAATGAGTTGATATATAACAACCGCGTTGCCCACCTGCGAGAGAATGTCCAGAAACTCCCTCGAGGGTAACAGGATGAGGCGATTCAAACACGCAGTCGTCGGGTAAGAATGAATTGGATTGGAGATTTACCTCTGATCCATTGTCACACAAACAAGTGGCGAGATGGAAATTTCCCTTGCAATCAGAGACCCACAGCTTTGTGACAAACTGACGAGCCCTGTGCTTGGACTGTACACCAACCTCGTCCACTACAACAGAAGGATCCGCTGCCGGATCCAGGGGAGAGGAGACAAGCGACCCTACATCAAGTAATGGTCGATCAGGAATCTGGGGATCATGCCTGAAATCGCCTGGGGAGGGGCGATTTTCGTGGCTCCCCTAGGCGTTCTGACCTCCAGCGGCTGCGTTAACATTGTGAACACAGCCTGATTCGTCGATCCACTCATCTTGGAACGGATCATCTGCTGGATTCAGGGCATTTTCGACATAATCTCGATCCGCATCGGACATCTGATCTGCACCTGAGACCTGATCCACACGATGGTTGCCCTTTCCACGTCCACGGCCACGGCCGCCGGATGATGGACCACCAACGTCGCCACGCCCTCTGCCCTTACCAGAGAAGGGGGTTCCTGAAGGATTTCCCTTACCTTTACCCTGTGATCCTGGAGCATTTCCTTTGTTTGTACCGGATTGAGGGGTTTGGCCTGGATTTCGATTTCCGCCTCCGGCGTTGCCATTGGGACTTGTCTGGCCGTTGGACTGCCCACCGGAACCGGATGGAGTCCAATTTCCTTTGCCTTGGGACCCGCCAGGGCCTCCAGTATTTTTGTTTCCACCGGAGGGGGTCGGATTACCCTTTCCCCCCTTTGCACCATGCACCTGTCTGTCATTCCTGTCTGAATTCTGCGAATTACTGACATTTTCACCAATCACCTTGTGATCGTAAGCAGACCATCGGTGATTACCAGTAGAATGCGTCTTAGCTCGATTCGTAGAACCTAAAAGAAGGCAGATGCTACAATGATCCTGAACATTCCGGGTGTCATTCACCTTTTTGTTGCCCTTTTGGGCCCCATTTTGGGTGTTTTGCTGGGTATTCTTGTTTCCCCCAAGACCCTCATGGAAATTTTGATTGGCGGCGTCAGCGAGCCGCTCAACCTCTTCCCACAGTTCCTGCGGGGTGAACGAAAACACCCAGTTCCTGGCCTTCAGGCGATGGCCGTGGAAACTTACTCCCCTATTGAGGACTTGAACAAACAAGTCCCGATCCTCGTGTTCATTAAACTTGATTTTCCACGTGTTTTCAGTGAATTTCACCTTGATAAACGACGTGGGGGAGCACTTTTGAAGTGCCTCCCTGACCGTAAACCTGTTGGCCGAGGCGTCGAAGCCATCGACTTCCGCCCACCAGGTCTTGACCTTTTCTTCGGACTGTTTATTCCGAAGGGTGGCGGCGGTTTCTGAGGGGATCTTGTCAAAAATCAGATTTTTCAGCTCGGCACTAGAAAATTTTTCGCCTGAATGTTCAGATTCTTCTACGAGATTCCAGAAGCGCTGTCTCTTGTCTTGCACTTCGTGCAAGATCAATCGCGAGAACGAAGGAAAATTATTCAACATCTGGTGGTAATGGTCCTCTGGCAGCCGGGATCCACGTACCTCCAACTGTTCCCACACCTCATCAAAGGTAAGGGGGGAACTTGAATCCTCACGATCACTCCAGGTCCTGAGCCAAGTGTTGGCCGGCGCTCCCTCAAGGCAGTCCAAGAGGGCCATCAGGAACTGATCATCTTGAAGTTTTTGAGTCTTAACCCACAGTTTAAATTCCCGTTGGAACTGAGGCCAACGTCTGGGGTTTCCATTATAGTTCGGTTGCTTGGCAACCTGACGAAGTCGCAATGATGTAGGATTAAGGAGAGAATCCAGCCCAACACCGGCCGTAATGGCAGACACCTTGGCGGCATCATTAGCCACACCAGCTCCGGCGAGGGTCTGGGCGAGCAACATCTGGGCTATTGCATTGGAATCAACAGCAGGAAGGGTAGTACGGGAGGCAGTTCGTTTGGCATTCTGAGCCTCAGTCCTAGCCTTCGCCGATCTACTCTGAGATCGAGAGATTGTAACCCTTTCCTTTAGCTTAGTCCTGCTGATCCTTGCGTCGGTGGTCTTAGAGTCCACCGAAGGAGCAATCGAAAAAATTTCTGTCGCCTCCTCCGACGGTTCTGTTGTTTGTTCCACCGATGATGCGCCCTCAGACCTCATGTGGGTCTTGAAAAGATCTTTAATTCCCAGCGTCTGAACGATGAGTTGCATTTGATCTTTGAGCAATTGGAGCTCAGTATCTCGCTGTAATCTGCAAGAGCAGTCGGCAGGACAGTACATACCGTGTCCTGAAGGGCCTGAGCAGGCTGTCGGACCGCTAATCTCAGTGGTTCGCAGCCAGGAGTCCACTTGGGGAGCTCCTTCAGTCCTAATTTCCAGACTTGCCTGCCTGGCTGCCTCTAAAATTCCTTCCTCAACCGCGGCGGCTAGATCGTCGCGGATGGAAACAGAGGGATGAGGGGCGGAGGGCCCGGCAACAGGTGCCTTGGTCTTCTCCTTCGGGAAGGGGCTTGCCTCCCAGATCTGCAAGAAAATGGCAAAAGATTCATCTTCTTGAGAACGCCACCACATCCTGGTATTAATTTCTTTCTGAAGAAGGAAAAAATATTCAAATAAAAAATCAGAGGCGATTCTTTCTTGACCTATCAGCTTAGACGTGGCTAATAGACAAAGGGCCTCAAGCGCCTCAAGGTTACGGGTCACTTCTGAAGACAAATGGTTGTCCAATTGTGCCCATGAGGCTGGTCGATTGTAGTTAGGTACCTCACCTGGACCACCCATCTCAATGTTGTCAATGTCAGCTTCGATGGTCTCGAATGAAGGACATTGGTAAGGGATGTGGGTACCTGCCAGCTCCGTAAGGTCCACCGGAGCGTTGCCATCGGCGTAGGCTGGGAGATTCCAGCTGCTTGATGGCCAATTTCGACTGGGATCTTGATGGTAATCTGGGCCTCCACAGCTGCTGATTTGTGCCCTTCTTGGGCAATTTGGGCTTGCGCAAGGCATTCCTCTCAAGGCCTCGTTCGCACAGCACCACGGCAGCGTAATCGTTACGTCTCCGGAGGTGGCGGGGTCTACGGGGCCGTACTGGGGAGCTAGCTGTGGTTGGGACACCAAGGGAACAACATTCAGGTAGCCTCTGCTACCATGAAAGTGCTGCCCTGGGTCATTGTGGGTGCCGGAGGGCTCGGGGCCGGCAAGACCAGTGGGGCAGGCACGCGAGGAGTCTCCCTGAATGCTGCTATTGGGGGTGGAACCGGATACTCGGACACCAACAGAGGCGAGAGCAGCAACAACTGAAGCAAGGTCCATGTTGATTGTGGTCCGGCAGAAAATCCCAGTCTATGAAGAAAATTGAGGCGAATTATTGTAAATACATCTGAGTGTCCAAAACTGTCTGAAAAGATTTAAATAATCCAATTATGTAAAAATGTTTGGCCGATCTGGCCCGCGAGCGCGCGCCAGCGGCAAATGGCAATTCCAGCTAAAATAGTGGAACGCGGCGGATTTACGGGAAATGGACCGCGGAATCAAATCCGGCATATCAGAAATATAGAGGAAATATCCTGAGACTGAGCTGCGAGGCGGCGATTCCGCCGAAGCAAAGAAAATGACCAAAATGTAGCCAATCTGGGCAGAATGTCTGAAAATCTGAGCAGATGGGGCTAACCGCACTTACAGCAGCGTTGAAGAGGCGATTGCAGCAGAAGGCAAGAAATGGGAGACCACATTGGCGACCTCTTTGTCTAAACGAAGAAAAGGTGAGCGGCAACGTCTCGCTGCTTAATCTATTGCAATTCACTAGGGACTTGGCGCAGCACACTCGACCAGTCATGCCTGTTTTATGTGATGAGAACATCCATTACCGCATTTGTAGGATGATGTACGGTGAAAAAACAACGGGTTGGAATGTCCGGCTTTTCTTGCGGTCACATCCTATATTGTATGGTTTCTGGCACGCGTACAAGGTTTGCGTTACACAAACATTTCGCTCATTTTGGCTGATCATGACTTTCTTCCGTAAAGGTTTGTTGCGCAGCGATGACACAGTCCCCTTTTTTCCCAAGCTGATCACAATGGAGATAACTGTTGGCGCACTGCTGTTGGGTATGGGCCCCCACACACGGCGCCCTAACAAAGAATGTCATTCACTCGGGCTGGCACGTCCTGTAAATTGGCAAGGACGCCTCCGTTACGCTGTGTGTAAGGCCGTACAGGTTCTGTTAACACAATACTGTCCTATGTTACTATACCTAGGTCACCTCGTTAGACAGTGCAATTGGGCCGGGGAGACTGCCAACACGGGTGTTTTTGCTTCTGAGGGACTGCAGACTGTTATGTGTCTGTTAGGCAATACGAACATGGGGGACACACTTTTAAAATACGAACGCACTGTTGCAACTGCGCTATTTTGCCACACTGCATGGCACACAGCCATGCCTCGACAGGCTTTTGCCGAGGAGTTTTGTGAAAGTCTGCTTTCCAGCCTTGTGACAAAGAAGGGCCAAAACAGAGGTGCAGTAACCATTGAAGATGTCGACGATCTGTATTATCTCATCACCATCCGCAAAGAAGGTCACACTTCAAAATCCCCAATTCCTTTGTCAATTCCGTGCGTCAGCGGTTAACTGCTTACTTGAACGCAGAGCGTGTATATGTGCCTTGGGTTAGGTGGTGTGCTGAGCCTACTTGTACGATTCAGGCGCATTGGTCGCGCAGGGGTGTACCTAAGTTTCCACCGTCTCTTCTGATTCCAAAGGGTTCTAACAACTACAAACAAGTTCCTGTGTCTGTGTTGTTGGTGCTAACGCAGCAGGGGCCGCTTAAGGCTGGTTTTAAGCGAAAACTGTCGGAGCTGATCCCCCAACGCAGCGTGTTGGAGGAACAGAGAGAGGCCGACACGCTGCGAAAGAAGAAGATTGGAGAACATGCAGTGATGCGCGAGGCCTCGCGCAAACAGCATGAAACAACATGTTAGTACACCCCCTCTCTTGCGCGAGGCCTCGCGCAAGGTTAACAGACAAGAACAGTGCCGAGCCCCTTCAGCTTTGCATTCTCAACCATACTGTACTCGTATTTGCTAAAAGCGCCTCACATATGCATTATCGGTGACAATTTTAACCCTTTTCAATGTTATGTCTCCTTCAATACAGGCTTTCTCCTTATCGCAGAATGGCAGGCCTCGCCAAAAGAACAGCTGACGAACGAGAAGATACAGACTATGACCCTGGGACCTCAGGATAGGAGGCTGGAACACCAAAGAAGAGGCGCAAGAAGAAGGAAACACCAGATCCTGGCTTAACCTTGGGTACTGACATCGAGGACCACCTGAAGCCGGATAGGAGGCAGGTGAAGGTTGAGCTGGACAACGTGAGAATCGATTGGGAGAAGACAAAGGGGCAGATTAGACAGAAAGATACGAAGTGACTGCAGAATCGTATTGAGTCACTCGAAGCAGCACCGCCAACAGGCCCATTACACGTCGTTCTCTGGGAAGATAATAGTATGTTGCCAACCGACTGTTCGCTGTTCTCGTTGCGCGAGCCCTCGCGCATAGACGTGTATCATATTTGCAGATGGCGATTATTGGTGTGTATCTGGACAGCACAGCGTGGAAGCGATTGCGAAGATTCGGGGGAAGCGACGCACAGCGTGTCTGGATCTGCAGCAGTGGCATACCACATGCATCGCCGATATTCTGAGGCCTACGACACCGTGGGCCTTCCGTGCAAGGCTGGCAAGACAAGCACAAGGAAGCGCACAAGACGTTGAGCCAATTCCGCTGTATGAGGCAGCAGATAACCTGATTCGATGTGTTGAAGATCAGCGGCGGCGAGGCCTGGCTGACACGTACAGCAATATCAAGATCGCCATTGTGGATGCTGTGCAGATGAGTGCCCTGGTTCAAATGGCTAAACTGAAGCAGCCTGGTCAATTCGTATGTTCATTAATCGTTGTTTCGATGCTGTTCGTTGCGCGAGGCCTCGCGCATAACGTTGTCACTTTCAGGACAAAACGTGTAAATTGTGGAAATGTTTTTTGACGTTTGCCTACTATGCTGGTCCGGAGGCTGTGAAAGGTCTGCAGAAGTTCCATGACAAAGGGAAGAAGGTCACGAAGAACGCGCTTAGGAGACTGGACGGGATCCTCTTACCGGAGTTCTAAAAGAAAGTGGCAGAAGGGATGCAGGAAGAAAAAACAATCCTTAAATCCTCGCTGAATTCGATTGACGACATCATCGTTGACCAGTGGGTCTCAATGCATCTGGACCACCCGCACAACGGCCAGTACATTCGACCTGAGAAAGGTGTGTACCATCCGGGCGACGTGGGTTCTGTTTCTGCATTGGTGCGCCGCACTTTCTCCATTTCTGTTCTTTAGCCAAAGACATGAGGACCCGCAAAGAAATTGCTGCATTTGGAAGGCCTGCCCTGAAGGTGACTCTTCGTACATGGGGCTATTGGCGGGAACCTGAAGGCAAAAGTCGCGGTCCATGGCCGGCATGGAAATCCATGATTCGCGCACTACTGTGGCAGGTGGCAGGGAAAGGCAAACCCGCCTCCGTGAAAATCCTCAACGTCCAAAACCTCCTGGGTCAAGAGCCTACCAAAAGCCGTGTGGTCCCCCTAGCTGCTGGCGTTACTGGTGACTTCAAGACAGTGGAACAGCAGGATCCATTACTGTCAAGTCAAACTATCACAATTAAGGCGACCCGAATTGCAGCGTTGGCCCACGATCCTCCGAGGCGGTTTATTGAGATTGACACGAACCTGATTGTCATCAACGGCGGCATATTTGAACATCTTGCTCCTGAGATGATGTGCCCAGCCTGGCTGTATGAAGAGATGGCGCGTGCCGATACCCTTATCTGCGGCTCTCAAACTTTTGTTGACAACATGTTCAACGTGCTGGAGACGGAAACAGATAGGCGTCTCAACGATGATTTCAACGCGCCACACGTGGCTAACATGTTGCGTGTTCCCATCTTCAGTTGGCCAGTCAACCGGAAGCCTGCAGGGGATCCTACAACGTTTGACGTTCGCTAGTTGCTGATTTCGTCACCGGATAGCTGGTCGAGAAAGGTATAATTCCCTCATTACGTCCGCTCTTTGCGCGAGGCCTCGCGCAAAAACTTCTCCCTCATTGCAGATTCCGAATTATCTGACGTTTGGAGCTACTCAAGTAGAGAAGATGGATCCTGTTGAATTTGGCGGTCACCTTCCGATAACGACGGTTATGTGGTATTTCGACACTCACCTCTTTTACCTGAAGCAGGATAAGAGCTTCAAGCCTGGGTTTGTGTTCATTGATCATCAGCCGGGTCTGGTGTGCAAGATCGCGTCCATTGAGCCGCATTCTCGCATGTACCTTCTTGACGTTACCTCCGACAATCTCTCTGATTGGGTCAACAGGGTGCAGACTCAGTTGAACCACGTCTTGACACAAGGGCCAAAACTGGACGCGTCTGGTGATTGGCACCAGCAGGCCAACTGGTCAAACCGTGGTATTCCCCTTTGGGTTCGCGATGACAAGGTGGGTTCTGATGCGTTGTTGCTGAAGGAGGAAGAGACTGTTGAGAAAGGTCAAGCTGCTGAAGCACTGTCCCCTGCAAAGCGGAAGTCTACTGGTGGGGAACCAGCCCCCAAGAAGAAGAAGACTGGCTCCAAGCCTCAGGCAGCAAAGTCGGTTACCGGTGCAGAATCCGACGAGAGCGATGGGGATGAAGAGGAGGAGAGCGAGGAAGAAGAGGAGGAGGAAGCGCAGGTCTCCCAGGCCAAGGCAGCGAAGAAAGTGGCAGCAAAGCCGAGGTCCGAGGTAACCGGGTCCCGAGCTCCATTCAAGCAGCCAGCCCGTCAGTCCCAACCAAGAAGCGAGCCCGCAAGGCCACCGACTAAGGGTAAGATGTCCGTTGCTAAGGCATTGGGTTCTAAGATGCAAACTGTTCCGAAGAAAAAGTAATTTCTTTGCTTGTTCTGATATATTATGCGCGAGGGCTGGCGCTATGCATTCCTCTTCAACGACCTTTATGCTGTCACCCTGTGCGGCACATTTTTCACTGTGATGCATTTTACTGCGCTGTTGTGTTGGTGTTTGCGCGAGGCCTCGCACAAAGAAGGGGTGCCAAAAAATCCTTTTTGTCGTGCAGCGTGCAATATGGTTTTCGAAAACTGCTTTTCCAAAGGATTGAAAGCTCATGGGTGTTTCTTTTGCAAAGCATAAGTGGTATAGGAAACAAAAAGTGCTGGTTTTCCCAAAAAAGAACTTCAGTTTTGTGGAAATAAATCATTTTCCCGGGCAGTCGGTTTTGATGAAAATAAAGGAAAATGGACCAGTTAATTGCTTTTCACAGGATTTATGGTTCTTGTGTTTTAGGTCCCCCCCAAAAGGACTATTTTTTCACAGTGCCGTGAAGAGGCAGTTCTTCGGCACATTTTGACCATGCAACTTGAGCCGCCTAAGGTGGTAGGGTCAGTGTAAATGGGTGTCGACGGCCCAGGAATATCAACATTATCCTCCGGGCACTTGAATAACATTGGGTTCACGTGGCGTTCCTCCAGGACCACCTTCTCACGGCTAGATAGCTTGTAGCCAGACATTTCAGAGAGGGAGCTGCAAAGTGCATTGCGTGGGCTGTCCGTGGCACTGAGGTCAAGTTGTTGCACGGGGTCCTGAGCCAATTGTGTTCGTGTGTGAACCAATTGATCTGCAGCGGGCAGCTCCTTGCTTGGAGTCACCGTGGCTGCCGGAGCGTTTTTTTGGGCCTGAGGTGGCAGAAATGGCATTGTCTGCAACAAATACATTTTTGTTTCCTGTTTTGCAATTTTTTCTGTTTTTTCCGAATTTTTTCTTTGTACGACGAATTTTCCTTCTTACGATGAATACTTTCTTCTTGGGAACAAAATTTAAGATGAATGTTCCCGACGAAAAAAATTTCAAATTTTATTTTGAAAAATTTCTGTTATTATTATTATTGTTACTATCATCATTAGTTTCACAGCACACCTCTTTCCACTTCTTGGACTCCAGAAATTTTTTGAAATCTTGGTCCATTTTGGCTTCTGTATTGAGCAATCCAGTGATGCCAGACGTGATGTGCCGGGTCGTAGTGGCCATGGGCTTCCAGATGTGCAAGATTCAATAGAAAAACATGCAGAATGGTCTGTCTTAGTGCAAAGGCTTCGTCCAATCCATATTCTGTTGCAGAACCACCCCCTCTGCTGCTGTGCTGGGGGTATATTCCGTTCATAATTGCATTCATGGTTTCTGTCATGTCGTTTGAAAACATCGCCAGACCCAGTCCCAAGTTGCGACATTCGCTGATGATGGTTTTCATGTCATCGATGAGGATGTACAGATACGACGATTCGGAATGGGGAACACAATGCAACTGGAAGTTGCGTGCCGCTAGCTCCATCCGATCTTCCAAGCCGTCAACCGGGGGCCCAGAGTGATACAGTTCGCGCAGTACTTACCACAGATCATCATGATGTATAGAATACAAGGGGAAAATGATGATCTATCAGTGTCAAACATGGGTTCATATTTGACTTTCTTTCCAGCCTGTACAACAGGCAGTTTGCGTCTGCATTGTGCGTCCTCCTCAGGTGTTCTCTGCCTTTCCCACCCAATGAATTCTTGGTGCACATCAGACCAAATACCATAGGAGAATGGGGAAGAAATCATCCAAGTTGTACTGAGGCTGAGGATACCACAGAGAAACGGTAGGTCGCCACCAAACTTGCAGGTACCTGGCACCATGGCACACCGCAGGGAAATGCAACCAGTCGTAAAGATTTGCTGAATGGCCTGCAGGGAAGAGAGAATTTTGACTTCTTAAATTTTCTTCTTACGATGAAAAAGTCATCTTATGATGAAACATTACGAAGAATGCAGCGCAGCACACCTCCACATTGGTTTTCCAAAGAATCTTCAGGTCCTCCATGTCCTTATCGCTTGCATAGGCCAGTGAAATCACCCACATGTGGCTGGTTGTCCTTGCAGGGCGACCATGGTCCATGATGGACACATTTAACTGTGTCCAACTACATCCCGCAAGCGGATAACCATCGCCTCGGATAATCAATGTGATACCATCCTGTCCCAGATAGCATCCTGGGACTGCACATATTCTAGCCATTCTTCGAGTGGTCAGGAAATTGAGACGGTGTTGTTGTACCATGTAGGTGACTCCAATGCACAAAGGCTTGTGACAAGTTTTCATGTGTCCGCCACAGTCTGTCGACCCGGGAACGAATTAAGAACACGAATCCCGGTGGCATTGAAGTACGCCTGCTGCTTGGCACTTGCAAAGGACAGGAGGTGCGCGTATTTTGCCCGGGAGAGGCCAGGTGCCACAATCAAGCACACAGCTGGTATAGGGCTACACCAAGGATTTGTGAAATCGTGCAGCTCAACATTTTTTGCAGTGAGTTGCATTTTCTTGTTGATTCGGTGGAATAAGGAGCGACCAAGAGTAGAACCATCAGAGAAAGCCGCTAGTAACTTGGCAGCATCGTCATCATAAGCTGAGTATTGACGTGTTATCTTCTTGATTGCATTTTGTAGTTTTTGAATTGCGGTTTCCATCGACCTGAAAGAAACGGGCAAACAATAGGCGCATGTGCCCAACAATAGGGGGTGGGTTTTTGATTTGGGCAAATCCTAATGATCAATCAAGCAATCGGTCAACTTCATAGCTGCAATGATAAATGTAAATTTTTACAACTGCAAAGGTGCAAAGAGTCCCCAGAACTGTAAAACCACAAAAAGGTGTAGGCGAAAAGGTGGAACCCAAACAAAATAGTTCAGCAGATTATTCTTCTTATTTTTCTTCTTACTTTTCATCTTAAGATTAATTTTTCATCCTAAGAAGATAAACTTCTTAGGATGAAACTAGGGACCAACTGGGCGTGCGGGGTGGCCACCGCATTGTCGAATGTCAATGTGCAGATTTAAGCTGGACGGTCGCAGCTTCTGTGCACCACGGAGTTGGCATCCAGCCAAATTGCTTTACGCTGCTTAATCTGCGCAGCCTCTGGCATCAGAGCGTTTGTTGGTTACTGCCAATTATACCGCCTTTCTCGTGGATGTCGCCAACAATACTTGCCGGGCCTCTATTGTTTCTTTGGATATAGATACTCTGTAGCCCAATGTCCTGTCCTGCCAGAAACGTGACCCTTGCCTCTTTTCTCAGCCAAATAGGATCTGCCACTTGAGCTACTGCCACTCCTCCCATCCTTAGACCCATTGCCCGGACTTTGTCTTCATTTGTGCTTTGGGCAGTACGCCGGTTGGTGTCCTTTTTGCCCACAGTTGTGACAGACTACGTCCTTGAGCTGCGGGCAATCCTTTGAACCGTGTCCAGTTCAGTAGTAACATTTTTGATCACCCAATGCATCCAAGGCCTCCTTAGACAGTCTTGTACCTGTGCTCGCACTGGATCTGGCCGGACTGGGACCCCTCTGTAGGGCAGGAGAAATGCAACCAGTCGTCAGTATTTGCTGAATGGCCTGCAGGGAAGAGAGAATTTTGTCTTCTTAAATTTTCTTCTTACGATGAAAAAGTCATCTTATGATGAAACATTACGAAGAATGCAGCGCAGCACACCTCCACATTGGTTTTCCAAAGAATCTTCAGGTCCGCCATGTCCTTATCGCTTGCGGAGGCCAGTGAAATCACCCACATGTGGCTGGTTGTCTTTGCATGGCGACCATGGTCCATGATGGACACATTTAACTGTGTCCAACTACATCCCGCAAGCGGATAACCATCGCCTCGGATAATCAATGTGATACCATCCTGCGGGTCTGCAACAGTGTCCGAGATAGCATCCTGGGACTGCACATATTCTAGCCATTCTTCGAGTGGCCAGGAAATTGAGACGATGTTGTTGTACCATGTAGGTGACTCCAATGCACAAAGGCTTGTGAGAGGTTTTCATGTGTCCGCCACAGTCCGTCGACCCGGGAACGAATTAAGAACACGAATCCCGGTGGCATTGAAGTACGCCTGCTGCTTGGCACTTGCAAAGGACAGGAGGTGCGCGTATTTTGCCCGGGAGAGGCCAGGTGCCACAATCAAGCACACAGCTGGTATAGGGCTACACCAAGTTTTTGTGAAATCGTGCAGCTCAACATTTTTTGCGGTGAGTTGCATTTTCTTGTTGATTCGTTGGAATAGGGAGCGACCAAGAGTAGAACCATCAGAGAAAGCCGCTAGTAACGTGGCAGCATCGTCACCATAAGCTGAGTATTGATGTGTTATCTTTTTGATTGCATTTTGTAGTTTTTGAATTGCGGTTTCCATCGACCTGAAAGAAACGGGCAAACAATAGGCGCATGTGCCCAACAATAGGGGGTGGGTTTTTGATTTGGGCAAATCCTAATGATCAATCAAGCAATCAGTCAACTTCATAGCTGCAATGATAAATCTAAATTTTTACAACTGCAAAGGTGCAAAGAGTCCCCAGAACTGTAAAACCACAAAACGGTGTAGGCGAAAAGGTGGAACCCAAACAAAATAGTTCAGCAGATTATTCTTCTTATTTTTCTTCTTACTTTTCATCTTAATATGAATTTTCCATCCTAAGAAGATAAACTTCTTAAGATGAAACTAGGGACCAAGTGGGCGTGCGGGATGGCCACCGCATTGTCGAATGTCAATGTGCAGATTCAAGCTGGCCGGTCGCAGCTTCTGTGCAGTACGGAGTTGGCATCCAGCCAAATTGCTTTACGCTGCTTAATCTGCGCAGCCTCTGGCATCAGAGCGTTTGTCGGTTACTGCCAATTATACCGCCTTTCTTGTGGATGTCGCCAACAATACTTGCCGGGCCTCTATTGTTTCTTTGGATATAGATACTCTGTAGCCCAATGTCCTGTCCTGCCAGAAACGTGACCTTTGCCTCTTTTCTCAGCCAAATAGGATCTGCCACTTGAGCTACTGCCACTCCTCCCATCCTTAGACCCATTGCCCGGACTTCGTCCCCATTTGTGCTTGGGGCAGTAGGCCGGTTGGTGTCCTTTTTGCCCACAGTTGTGACAGACCACGTCCTTGAGCTGCGGGCAATCCTTTGAAACGGTTCCAGTTCAGTAGTAACATTTTTGATCACCGAATGCATCCAAGGCCTCCTTAGACAGTCTTGTACCTGTGCTTGCACTGGATCTGGCCGGACTGGGACCCCTCTGTAGGGCGCGAGCAGGAGATCTGGAACTTATACGGCCATCTCGTCGATCACATCTGCCCTTGGTGTTCGGTTACTCCACCGTCGTCCATGATACCGTTCCCCTTCGTCTCTGTCGCTACTATTATTGCATCCTCTGTATCCGCAATTGCCTGCACCTTCACCAAGCCGACTGCCCTCCTGATCCGGGCTATGTTCCCGAGATCGGTTTCCCTCCCTTGCATCCTTCATCGACCTCTGGCTGCCTCCAGATCTGCGCCTTTCCTCCGATGAACTGGTCCAATCTCTTCGGCCTTGTTCAGGCCTAACTCGGTCAGAGCCTCGAGGTCCAATCCAATTGACTTGCGTGTCCTGCAGATGACATAGCAGTTAACCTTCATTTTTCTTTCTACGGTCCTTTCTGCGCAGTAGCGGCATGATAGTCAACAACTCCTCCAAAAAACTGTGGCCGAATTTGTTTCCACTTTCAGGCTGCCACAGCCGGTCGTAGGCATTTCCCATTGTGCTATCATTCGGGAAGCGGTTGACATACAACACTAATTCTGTCACCATTTGTACCTTTGCCCCCTCCATTGTCACACCACCTGGCACTTGCTCTCCTTCGCTGCCCCAGCTTGTCATCAATTTGGCAAAATTGGCACTTGTAATCGGTCCCTCCTGCAGGTTTTTCAACCCTGGAATAAATGGGAACTGGAAATTTTTACAACGCGGACTCATCCAGGTAAGCTTTCAGTCGTTTTGTGGTCTTGTTTGAGTGTCAAGGGTTCCAGGTGACATTAGTGTTATCGTCTAATTTGATTGTAAAAGGAGATTGATTTTCATTTCAAAATGGAGCCCATTGGCGAGAGTGAAGGTACAATGGAACGTGCTCTGGAAGATAGCACTAGAACATTACATGGTAGCAGAGTACATGTGTTCGGTGACTCTGTTATTGAAATCGACGTTTGCGACGGAGTCAGGAAATGCAAAGACACAAGAAAAGAGACGAGAGAGAAATAACGAACACATAGTAAAGTAAACTGACAAAAAGACTTGGCGATCAATCATCGTATGCTGTAGACACTCTGTCAGTACACAAACACCCCCTATCCAAGGGCACCGGGGGTACCAGCTAGGGGGCAGTCCTACACAGGCCTATGAAAGGCGACAGATAACTAGTGGAAGCAAGGGTACGCTTGGAAGGGGAAGGGGGGTTGAAGGTCGCTTACACCAACTATGCTCTTGCAAGATCTAGTAAAGCCGAAGGTGGTAGACATACCAACCCGGCAAACATCAACTGACAAAGCCGACGACAACAACCAATGAATGCAACTACACTTGACACTCAATTCTAACTCAGCCTGACAGTAGACAACCCCGTAGGTATTTAGGTGAGCGCGCTGCATACGCATAATACACAATTATAGTCGCCATTGGTTAAAAGAGAGAGTGCGAAAGACGGAGAAAGGGGAAAGGAGGTGTTCCACTCCATGTTCCCTGGAATCTCATTACCTTCTCGCACCTGTCAGTGATCCAGCATTGGATTCGGAGCAATTCAGGCTAATTTTGGCAGAACATAGGTGTACACAGCCTGTGACACACAGGGCTGCCCAAACTTGAAAAAGGCTATTATGTGTCACAAAATGGCCCAAAATTGCCAATGTTGTGCAAAGAAGCTGTATTGTTTCGGCTGGGGGACTCCGTTGACGCCCCCCCCCCCCTATCTTGCAGGTGCCAGATTCACCAAAATTGATGTCACAGCATGGTTGGCATATCATCTAAGCCCGAAAACAAGTCACCCGGCCCTTCTTTCAGGTTTGGGAATAGATTAACACTTTTGCCTTTACGTACCTATGTGCCATGTACCCCGGTGTCTCATTTTCGTCTTGCATCTGTCAGTGAAGCAGCATTGGGGTTGGGACAAATCATGCCAATTTTGCTGCCTGTTAAAGGATCCGAAATTTACCTGTCATTCCTTTTTTCTCTCCTCATTCCTGACAATCTCCAGACGTCGCGACTTACATTCCTGCAACACCACCCTCGGGCGCGGCGATCTGTCAGCATCCAGTACTACACATTACAAAATCTTGCAAAGTCAACAAAAATCCAAAAAAACATACCACACGGAAGTAGCTTCAAGGGTCCGAATGTTTCCAAATCATACGCAAACATTGCACGGATTATTACCAATTGTTGTTTGCTGCTTCAGAGCCCTGCACCTAGCACTGCAATCCCCTACGCGCGTCGAAACAGCCTGAGACTGCCCCAAAATGCCAAGCGGAAAAAGCTGGACAATTACCAAAAGACCCCGCAAACGTACCTAAGCCAAAATGCGCCAAGAGCCCAATTGTTTCCAAATTATATTCAAACAACAAATCATTGCCAATGATTGTTCACTGCTGTAGAGCCCTGCACCCCCCTCTGCTAACCCCAAAGTGGGTCAAAACAGACTGAAACCGCGTTAAATTGGAAAGCAAAAGACCTCGGAAAATCACTGAAAATCACCTCATGTGTCCTCATGTGTCAGGCTCACATTGCGATATTTGGCATCATCCGACCAGTCTCAATATCTGCAGTTGAAAAAAAATGCACACGGACAGCGAGCAATACAACTAAGGAAACCTGTGATACTGAACCTGGCTCAATCTGCAGCCACGCAGCACATTTGGGTGCTGCCGTGCACTGTACTTAACAGTGTGCGTAGGGGCATGTGGAGAAAAACCGACCAACACATCAAAAGCAACCAGTCAGTAAAACAATGGACATTCCCTCTCCAGATGCCCACTGTCTGCGAGGACTAGACACATGATTTGTGAGGGTAAGCAGCCTTAGCGACACTGAGGAACTGTGGTTGGACAAACCGAACACCATCACACTCACCGTTAGCGCCCAACCGATAAAGACGCACCAATCACGCGCCAAACACACCGCTGCAGGCATACATTGCCCAAGGAGGTTGGCACATCGTGCACCGGTACCGCCTCGGACACACTCAGGGATCAGCATTTTGCTAGGAGGCTGAGGCCATAGTCTGTTGCAGGACGCCACCTTGGAGAAATACAAATCTGCAGATCTGCAGCCCAGCAGGAGAGTAGGAGAGTAGAAGAGTCAGTGCGTTGAAATGCACGACGGTAAAAAACCACAAAACCTGGTGCCATGAGTGCCATGTGCACCTCGGAATCGATTTGTGCAGACCTACCCCGCACCACCATGCAATGCCAGCAGAGGGGGGGGGTGACAGTGAAAGACTGGCATCAGCGTGACGGTGAGCAAAGTTCACATACAAGCATTGACTGACAAAGCGTTAGCACGGAATTGCTGACAAGGTGACATGCTGTGAGTCCGTGACTTTAAAACTGCAGAACTCTAAGGAAGTGGTGGTGCATGTGGACCTCTAAAATGTGGCACAACAAAGTCGAGGGGCTCTCCAAACGGACTGAACCTCCACAAGTCACAACAATGCCACAGATGCCCTAATCTCTAAGCAGAAGCAGAAGGAGGCAATACGGTAGATAGCATTTCTTCAGGCCACTGTGACACCATCAGAGGCCAGGTTCATTGGTTCCACGCCAGAACAAATTCATACACATCCAAGTCTATTCACGAGGTGATTGGGACACATTGACGCTCTGACCGAGCAAACAATGGTAGCAACAGAACTGTTCAACATGTGAACCACAGGTAGCAGTCGGACCGCGGCCGGGCACGGGTGACAGACGACAGGAAATTGCCACACTGCAGTCCTCACCTAGGATTTTATGAGCTACCGGAATCCCGTAAGTGAACCGTTCAAAAACTGCCACGATCGCGATTTACAGCCCGCCGCAACCCAATTTTGCCGAGGTTTTGGTGATTTGTGCCAAATCTGTGCGCATCTGCCCCGATTTAGATAGCGCAATCTGTAGAATCTGACGTTATGTAGTTGCTGTATTGAAATCACGTCGATTGCATTACCGGATGTCCGGATAAACCAAAGATACGACCATTTTTGCCCATTTTTGCCACTTTCGGGCCATAAACGGTCATTTCGATGATGTCCTTGTGGTGTCACGAGATTTCAAATTGATCAAGTTTGTCTCTAGTGCCCCATGAGGCTAGGCAAGCAATGATATGTGCCCGTGCCTGCCCTTTACCGAAGACAATAATCCGGAGGGTGCCAAAAAACGCCCAAAACAGCTATATTTCCACTTTTGAACACCTAAATGTTGATTAAAGTGATACGGCCGTGCTTTCATGTGATTTAAAATGGATCACGTTTGTCGGCTGTGCGACGTGAGGCTTGGCAAGCAATGATTTGTGCCTGTGCATGCCCTTTACCCAGGATAATAATCCGGAGAAGGCCCAAAAAAGATCAAAACAGCTATATTTGCACTTTTGAACACATAAATGTTGATTAAAGTGATACGGCCGTGCTTTCGTGTGATTTCAAATTGATCACGTTTGTCCGCTGTGCTACGTGAGGCTTGGCAAGCAACAATTTGTGACCGTACATGCCCTTTACTCAAGGTTATGGCCCGAAGGGTGCCAAAAAAGGCTCCAAACAGCTATATTTGCAATTTTGAACACAATAATGTTGATTAAAGTGATACGGCCGCGCTTTCCTGTGATTTCAATTTGATGAAATGTGTCCTTAGTGCCAGGTGAGGCTTGGCAAGCAATGATTTGTGCCCGTGCATTGCCTTTACCCAAGTTAATAATCCGGAGGGTGCCAAAAAACGCCCGAAACAGCTAGAATTGCACTTTTGAATACATAAATGTCGATTAAAGTGATACGGTTGTGCTTTCGTGTGATTTCAAATTGATCACGTTTGTCCCCTGTGCTACGTGCTACGTGCTGTGCCCCTTCCGCCTGTTACCCCTGCTGACTTGCTCCTGATCAACGATTGCATTTATCAAAATCCAGGGGTCCAAATCCAAACATATAGAAAATACTATCCTCCTTCAACCCTGAACAGCAACCAGATCCCACAAGAACAGCAATAACCCAATCCACACTGCGGGCTTCCGTTCAGCACACCGGTCGTCTCACGGTGGCGGGCATGTACAAGAATTGCACCAAAGAGGAAAGCCCCAAAATTGGCATATGAACACAAATAAAGCAAAGTTGGGGAAAGATGGGTACTTACACAATCACAGCCCTAGACCCCTCATTCCCTGGACTCAAGACCTTCCCTTGACTCACCAACATGATGCCCTGAACCCAGTCAAATAAGATGGCTAAATGCCATGTGTCAAAAGTCACTACACATACCTGACAAATGTGTTCACTCCCAAGCCTATAAATCCTAGCCCAATAGGGGAGGTGGCGTGTCATGGCCTAGAGTGGCACTCAGGACCATACCCTACCCTGACATATACTTGGTTGGACTTGGAGTCGATTGGGCCTGGATAATTGCCCCATGAAGATGACCTCACAACATGGCAAAATCAAGCAAATCACACCATTATGCGCAAAAATCAATTATATACTCAAAAATGCATACGGCAAAAATTCAAATGCTCCATGCATGTGTCAAACCGGAAAGTAGTATACAAGGGTGATATAGATCAAAAGTCCATTCCCAAGAATATCCAATCATTGGCTCCGAAACCCCTCGAGTTATGTGCATGACATGCTTCACAAGTCAGCTCATGAGTTTCAGACCTGATTTTGTGGGGCCTGGTGTGCCAAGCCAAAGTGACCATGTGATCTGGCATATGTTGAGGTACAACACCGAAAAATCTGTCAACATATAAGCAACATACCATAGTTCACAAATCTCTAGGCACCTTACTGTTAGCTGACCAGTTGAGCACATAAAACACAAAAATGAGCATAAAATGAGGTCAAAAACATGCAAATAATACCAAATTCAAGATAATTGCAATAGTATATAACTTCGCTCACCCATGGTATCAACGTATGATTCAAAAAACAATTGCTTAGGACCATTTGCAAACAATCCCCCCACTTGGATCCCCATGTGGACGCATCGGGACACCTTCGAACCTCCTCCCAAAACGCACCATGAAAATGGGAAAATTGATATTGGCGCTTGTTGGTCGCTCCGTAAGCCCTCTCACATACACTATATGAGCGGTAGACTTAGTCTAGCGCTATGGAGCTCACCATTGGGACATGGGCGAAGCCCTTGCCACGTATGACTCCATATATCTTCGTACAAACGGAGATATATAACATCCGCGTGAGCATATCGAAGCACATACCATGCATATAACACATACCCTCCTGATACCTACCTGATTCTGAAGGTCTTAAAAAATCAGATTAATTTTGCGAGTGTATAATATGAAAATTGCGGAAGCAACGAACGCTTTACTGATGAAATCTGAACCTTCATCGGGGTTTCCGCCAAAATATCTGTAAATAACAGTTAACCAATCGGTTACCGCAAAATCGCGAGCCAACTGACAGTCGCCGATACATTGACAATCAGAACGAAAGGCTGAAAAATTGCGGAAACATTATGATAAAAAAACCCTGTTGATTCCTGATATTCTGATATATAAATCCCAGCTGGCGGCGCCTCGGTACTGAATATGGCCGCTCATAGCCGGAATGGCCAAACCTATCACACTATCACATCAGGTTAGGTCAGTCGGATGGGAGAGTATGATATCAGCCAATGGCGGCTTGCCGGCACATAGATACACACCCCAAGTGACCCCAAGATGGCCACAGGGGTCCGAACCGGCTTCACCCCCCTTCTCAGAGCGTTGTCACCGCTCGGAAGTCACTGAAGAGAGGACGGGAGGACCCCAATGGGCTCCACACCCCCCCCCCCCCATGTCCCAAGGACACATGGAGGCCCCACACACGTCGTAGGCGACCCCCATGCCCCAAGAGAGGGGTGAGGACACTGATAATCGGTGCCCTACGCCATATCCGGTCTCCTCTTGATCTACAACATGGACCAAGGGGATCAAAGATAGAGAAACGTCGTCGGTCGAACAATGAAATATATATGTAGAAATGGAGTGAAGGGGGTATATGGCCAATCAAGGCCCAAAACTCCCCGGATGAACGCCCTCACCCGTCTCCCAAGCACAAAAACAAACAAAAATGCCAAGGGGGATCCATTACGGTGCTACTGCAGCCACCAAATGGACCAACAGGTCCTTGACATCAGAAGAAATGTTCCTTTTCCTCAGATAGTCCATCCAGACCGTGGTGTACCTCGGCACAAAGCTGCTCGGAGGCTCCCACGAATCCCTTGATTCGGCGAATCCCTTCCAGTGGACTTTATAAAGCCTCCCCCCAGGCGTCCCCGGGTCAGGCTTGTTTGCCAGGACCCTCTCAGCGGTGAAGTCGTCGTCCTCACCGCAACACGGGAGAAATGGATAACTAACACGCCACACCCTCCGAATTGCACGCTTCCTCTTCCTTTTTCCTTCTCCATGCACCTCCCGACCCACCTTTGAGCCCATTAAGACACGCTTACTCTTGGGCGTCGCAAAAAACGAAGAGTCCAAGACACAAAGAATAAGTAGCATAGCATGAATGCATTAAACAAACACGCCTACTCTTGGGCGTCGCAAAATACAAAGAGTCCGCAAACCAACGGTTAAGTAGCATATACCGCCATGCAAGCATTAGGACACACTTACTCTTGGGCGACGCAAAAAACAAAGAGTCCAAGACATGAAGAATAAGTGGCATAGCATGAATGCATTAAACACACACGCCTGCTCTTGGGCGTCGCAAAATGCAACAAGTCCGCAAACCAACGCGTAAATAACATACACCGCCATGCATGCATTAAGACACGCTTACTCTTGGGCGTCGCCAAAGTCAAAGAGTCCAAAACGGGAAGAATAAATCAGACGCCATAGGGAGCAAAGTGTAAAGAAAAATGTATCCGCAAAAACAAAGAGTCCGCAACGACGCGGCCACGGTATGGCACACGCGAGCACGCACCCACACCCACACCGCACACACCACGCAACACACCGAGCACGCGCACCGGTGAACAGGGGCCGGGAGGCCCAGGACACCGCACACGCAGCACCGCACACCGGACACCACACACACACCGCAACACACCGCGACACCGGAGAACACGAACCAAGTGTCCCAGGACACCACACGCACAACACAACACGCACCACACAGGCGCAAAAGGGCCAAACGGCACACGCAACACCACGCACAGGGCGTGCACACCGCTGAACACCAGCCGGGAGGCCCAGGACGCCGTACACACAACACCACACACAGAGCGTGCACACCGGTGAACGGGAGCCGGGAGGCCCAGGACGCCGTACACGCACCACCACACACAAAGCGTGCACACCGGTGAACAGGAGCCGGGAGGCCCAGGACACCGCACACGCACACAGAGCGTGCACACCGGTGAACAGGAGCCGGAAGGCCCAGGACACCGTACACGCAACACCACACGCAGGGCGTGCGCACCGGTGAACAGGAGCCGGGAGGCCCAGGATACCGTACACGCAACACCACGCCGCCGTCCGGAGGGACGCGTGAGCACCCGGCGCCACCAGCCAGACGGGCTACCGGACCACCGGGCCCGCGCCACCCAGAGGGGTGAGTGCCCAGTAAACGCAAACCACACGCCCAAAGGTACCACACCCAACACCACCCGCAAGGACACACCAACACCACCACCAAGCACGCCCACCCGCCACCACACACCCACACAGAGCGTACACACCGGTGAACAGGAGCCAGGAGGCCCAGGACACCGTATGCACAACACCACACGCAGGGCGTGCGCACCGGTGAACAGGAGCCAGGGAGCCCAGGGCACCGTACACGCAACACCACACACAGGGCGTGCACACCGGTGAACAGGAGCCGGGAGGCCCAGGACGCCGTACACGCGACACCACACACAGAGCGTGCACACCGGTAGTCAGGAGCCAGGAGGCCCAGGACGCCGTACACGCAACACCACACGCAGAGCGTGCGCACCGGCGAACAGGAGCCGGGAGGCCCAGGACGCCGTACACGCAACACCACACACAGAGCGTGCACACCGGTGAACAGGAGCCGGGAGGCCCAGGACGCCGTACACGCAACGCCACACGCAGAGCGTGCACACCGGTGAACAGGAGCCGGGAGGCCCAGGACAACGTACACACAACACCACGCACAGAGCGTGCACACCGGTGAACAGGAGCCGGGAGGCCCAGGACACCGTACACGCGACACCGCACACAGGGCGTGCACACCGGTGAACAGGAGCCGGGAGGCCCAGGACACCGTACACGCGACACCGCACGCAAGGCGTGCACACCGGTGAACAGGAGCCGGGAGGCCCAGGACACCGTACACACGACACCACACGCAGGGCGTGCACACCGGTGAACGGGAGCCGGGAGGCCCAGGACGCCGTACACGCAACGCCACACGCAGAGCGTGCGCACCGGTGAACAGGAGCCGGGAGGCCCAGGACGCCGTACACGCGACACCACACGCAGGGCGTGCACACCGGTGAACAGGAGCTGGGAGGCCCAGGACGCCGTACACGCAACACCACACGCAGAGCGTGCACGCCGGTGAACAGGAGCCGGGAGGCCCAGGACACCGTACACGCAACGCCACACGCAGAGCGTGCGCACCGGTGAACAGGGGCCGGGAGGCCCAGGACGCCGTACACGCGACACCACACACAGGGCGTGCACACCGGTGAACAGGAGCCGGGAGGCCCAGGACGCCGTACAAGCGACACCACACGCAAGGCGTGCACACCGGTGAACAGGAGCCGGGAGGCCCAGGACACCGTGCACACGACACCACACGCAGGGCGTGCACATCGGTGAACAGGAGCCGGGAGGCCCAGGACGCCGTACACGCAACGCCACACGCAGAGCGTGCGCACCGGTGAACAGGAGCCGGGAGGCCCAGGACGCCGTACCCGCGACGCCACACGCAGGGCGTGCACACCGGTGAACAGGAGCCGGGAGGCCCAGGACGCCGTACACGCAACACCACACGCAGAGCGTGCACGCCGGTGAACAGGAGCCGGGAGGCCCAGGACGCCGTACACGCAACGCCACACGCAGAGCGTGCGCACCGGTGGACAGGGGCCGAGAGGCCCAGGACGCCGTACACGCGACACCACACGCAGGGCGTACACACCGGTGAACAGGAGCCGGGAGGCCCAGGACGCCGTACACGCGACACCACACGCAGGGCGTGCACACCGGTGAACAGGAGCCGGGAGGCCCAGGACACCGTACACACGACACCACACACGGAGCGTGCACACCGGTGAACAGGAGCCAAGCGGCGCGGCACACCACACGAGCAACCCGCCCCCAAAACGAACCCAGCTCACGCCGCCCTGCAGGAAAGAAACACAATGTCAGACCGCCAAGACCAACCGACCGGCCAAGGCCAACCCAGCGGGTACGAAGAGGGTGGGCAGGCAGGGCAGGCCGGCGAAGAGGGACAGAGGGACAAGGCGGGGAAAACGAGAAGAGGGGTCCAAACCCCCCCCCCCAACGTGCACACACCCCACTGCCGCGCGCCGGGCCACAGCCGGGCACCAACAGGGCCCGCCATGGAGCCAAACAGGCCCGCCAGAGAGAGGGTGTGTCCCCGCGCCTGCGCAGCAGCACGCCCGGGCAAGGAGCGCGCGCCACACACAGGCCAAGCAGGGCACACACGCAGCACCGCACGCCAGCACGCACCACGGCACAAAAACACGACACCACCACGGCAAACACCCACACCCGACGACGAACGAGCCGCCAAGAACAAGTCCAACCCCTGCAGTCCCCACAGCGCGACAGCCGCCGTCCGGATGGACGTGTGTGCGCCCGGCAGTGAACCCAGCCCCTGCCGGCTACGAACCAGCCGCCGTCCGGATGGACGTGTGTGCGCCCGGCAGTGAACCCAGCCCCTGCCGGCTACGAAACAGCCGCCGTCCGGATGGACGTGTGTGCGCCCGGCAGTGAACCCACCCCCTGCCGGCTACGAAACAGCCGCCGTCCGGACGGACGTGTGTGCGCCCGGCAGTGAACCCAGCCCCTGCCGGCTACGAAACAGCCGCCGTCCGGAGGGACGTGTGTGCGCCCGGCAGTGAACCCAGCCCCTGCCGGCTACGGAGCAGCCGCCGTCCGGAGGGACGCGTGAGCACCCGGCGCCACCTACCGGACGGGCTACCGGACCACCAGGCCCGCGCCACCCGGAGGGGTGAGTGCTCAGTTATCGCAAACCACATGCCCAATGGTACCACACCCAACACCACCCGCAAGGACACACCATCACCACCACCAAGCACGCCCACCCGCCACCACACACAGAACCACCCGCCGACACCACAACCACCAAGCAGTCCAGCCAACACCACCACCACCACCCGCCACCGGCCGCCCACAACATCACCAACAACACCCTCCCCCCCGGCAGCACTCGCGACGCCGGCGCCAAGCACACCACCATCCGCCCCGCACCACACCTGCCACACCCCCACACTTCACACCACCCACACCGGAAACCGCCAACACCACCGTCCCACCCTTACCACCTGCAGCACCGTCACCATCGACGCCGCTAGCGGCACCACCAACACGCCTGACTGCACCACGCGAACGACACGCCCAAAAACAGCACCCAACCCCAAACACCCACACCGACACCACCCACGCCGACCAGACCCCACAACACCCACGCAACGCACACACCGGCCACGCTCCACCAGACAACACAAACCACCACACGCACGGCAACAGCGCACCCGACGCCCGCAGACCCCCCGCAGCCCGCGCCACGTACACACCAACACGCACACCTGCACCCGACCACGTCCACCAAGCGCCCGGCGCACCGACCACCACACGCACAGGCAACCGCCCAACGCCGGCACCGACTCCGCGGGCAGACAGGCAGACAAACCACCCCGTCGGCATCACCAACAGCACCAACGCCCAAGCCACCACCTGCAGCACCAACGCCACCATCGCCCGTTGCACCAACGGCAAACCCCCCTCCGGCCCCCCACCACCCGTGCCCAACGCGTCACCTACGGCACACACCGGCCTCACCGTCACCCAGTGCATCGCCTACGTCACCCTCACCATCGGCACCACCGACGACACCACCGCCCACAGCACCCCCGGCAACACCCTACGTAGGGACAGTACCAGCGGCGCCACCAGCCGGCACACCACCTGCAGCACCCACATCAACATCTCCACCACCCATGACATCACCCACAGCGCCCTCACCATCGACGTCGCCGGCAGCACCCTCACCGCCGGCACCACCAGTCGCGCCACCACCCACTGCACCACTTACAGCGACCACCGGAGCCGCAGGCCCCCCCAGCGCCCGCCCCGTCACCTATGACACAAACAACGTCACCAACCCCGTCGCCGCCCGGCGCGTCACCCGAAGCACCCACGTCAACAACACAGACCCGTTCCGACGCCTACAGCATCCCCCCGTAGGCGTCACCAGCATCACCTCCACCCATTGCATCGCCCACGGTGCCCCAGCCCAACCCACTGCACCTTCGGGCACACATACCCGACACCCACACAAACCAACCACGCCCACACTGCCCACCACCCCATCAGCCCACGCCACGAACACACCCACACGCACGCCCACGCCCGGCCACGCCACCCGGACACTAACCAGGAGCCACAGCCACCCACCCTGGCGGTCTGGGAACCGGGAGCCGACACCGGCACACACCCACACCCACGCACAGCACCCCAGCCACCCCCCCCCCCCAAAAAAAAAAAACAAAGCCAAACAAGCCAGCGGAAAGAGAGGAGTAAGGGACAGGCAGAGGAAGGGGCCACGGGGGGAACAGAGGGCAAACACGCAAGCCCACACACGCGCGCCCCCCCCCCCCCCAGCCAGCCCAACCCCGCATGTCCCGCACCCTCCCAGGAACCGCAAAGCCCAAGACCACCCCCCAGGCACCACCACAACAGACCACCAAGAGGAGCCGCCGAGGACGACACACGACACACCGCCGCCAAACACACGGTCGACACCGACACAAGCCCCACCCCCACAACCCGCCGCACCCACCGCTGCGGCGCCCCAACACACAATGGTGCCCCCATGGATGCGGTACACCCCAAAAACCCCCTTCAGCCGGCCGACCAGAGGCCACCACGGGACGCACCAAGAGGACGCCGCGGAATACCCACCCACAGTGCGGCCCCGACACCCGCTACCCGCCGGCATCCTACCACGGGCCCACCCCACACCCGAGCACATAGCTCCCCTCCCACTGTGGAAACGATACACCCCAACCACACACCGCCACTCATCACCCGCGGGCACCGCACCGGGGCCACAACACGCCCAAGCAGCCGCGACCCACCGACCCGCGGACCCCGCAAACGCAATACCCCACACCAACGGGCCCACCCAACGGCGGGCCGGCACCCCCAAGCACCACACGACCACACCCCCCTGGTTGCGACACTCCAGTCCCGCACACCCCGCCCCAGGGGACCCCAGGCCCTACGCCACACCGACCCCGCACGGGCCACGTACTGAAACACACCAGGAGAACGATCAAAGGACCACGCGGGGCTGCCCCACACCACCAGAGGACAAACCACAGGCGACAGCCCACCCCACCAGACCTGGACACGGTGCCCCCCCCCCCCAACGGGAAGGCCACCACACAGCACAACACCACCATACCGCACCGCACCCCCCTCCCCCACCCGGGGGCACGGGACACCACAGCCCACCAACACAGGAACGAAGCCACGCCCCGCCGACTCCGCACCCCACCCCACCGGTACCACCCCTGGAAACCCCGCACACCTCGCGCCAGCTCAACACCCACCACCGGCCACAACCCGAACCGCACACAGGGGCAACACCACCGGCCAGGACAGCCACCAGCGTGCAGCCACACACCACAGCCACGCCAAACGGCGCGCCTCCCCCGGCGCACGACCCCGCACCGGCCGCCGCACGTGCCCCGAACACCAGCATCACACGCCCACCGTGCCATGAAGCAGCACCCCAGCACGTGAACACGCAAGATGACCCCATGGCCCTGGACATCGACAGCCTGCTAGAACTGGAACTCCAACACACGGAGGACACGGAGCATCATATGGACCTCACCCCGCCGGAGCTCGAGCCCACAGCAAGCAGCCCCGCAGACCCCAACCCGCAAAATGCCCCCCCGCGCCCCCCCCCCCCGCGAGCGGGCGCCCTGGACGCACCTGTCCAACGCCCTGCGGCGCCACCAGCCCGCCCACGAAGCCAGCAACGGGCCCGCCGAGTACCAGGCGTCACTCGAGCGCGACCTGCCCGACGTCACGGGGCCGGGACTCCACGGGTACACCACCGCCCCCCCCCCTCCAGGCACCCCGGCACAAGAATGGGAGGACGAGTACGCCGTCGACGTCACCGACATGACGGCATACATGGAAAGCGTGGAGGACCCGGAGCAAGACACCGTCCTCAGCCTCCTCGCCTACCACAGCTGGAGGTGGGGCCACCAAGTCACCCTCCACCGACCGCAGGACGGGCCCCACCAGTGGTCCCCAGAGCAAACGGCGAAGTGGGACATCGTCCTCCAACTCACCCCCGAGGGCTTCTACACCCTCACGCACAGCGGATTACCCGACGCCGCACCCAATGCACAGGCGCTGCCGCTGGCCCAGCCCCAGGAGGACGACGCAGACGCACCCCCACCGGAGGAATGTAATTGGGACCCCCCCACGGCCACCACCGAACGCATGCCGCACCGGCTCACCAAACGTCACCTCCCCCACTACTACCATGCCACCAACGACTCGCGGGGACGCCGCACACTGCCCCTGCAGTGGGCATCACCCGAAGGCACCTTCACGTGGGGGGAAATCCTCCCCGGCGCCGTGGCGCTCACGTACCTGTGGCTCTTGGACGCGGAGACGCACGTGCAGCCCCCCGGCACACACCTCCTCCTCACCCTGGAGGGAGAGGCCGCCGTCGAAAACGTCCACACAACAGAAGGAGAGGACTACGTGACGGCGAACGCGGACACCGCAGTATGGCTACACGCTCACGAGCACACAACACCCCCCACCGTAGTACCGGGGTCACACCCCTGGCACGTGGTCATCGTGCGACTACCCACAGGAGCAGACACAGGAAGCGCCCAACAGGGATGGGCGGACAGGTGGGCACACGTGTGCGCCTCCCTGCACGAAGGGCTGCACAGACCCTCCCTCACTAGTCACACCCTCGAACCGGCCCCCACCACGGCCAAATCCCACACCGGGGTGGCCCCCCCCACCGGAGTCTGGGCCTACACGCGCACCCTCCACCGCGAGGCAGCGGAAGCCCTCAAGACCGCCATCTCCAACCACCAGGGCCTCGTACACACCCCCCACGATAACACACAAAAGGGTTACACCCTATGGTGGCACCACCCCGCACCAGAAGGAGGCCTGCAACCACCGGCAGACCAGCCTGGCATCAGCCCAGACCTCACGGCGATCGCCCGCGCCGTCGCCGCCATGGCCCAGCAGGTTGGGGCGCCACCCCAATGGGCACCGGCCGTCATCAAGGAAACGGCGGCACGCCACAACCCAGCTTTCGCACACTTCCGGGGACGCCCCATTCATCCCACCCTACCGGACCTCGACCTCCCCGCCCACGATGCGTGGGCAGTCCACATCCTCGTGCCCCACGACACCGCCCCCAAAACAGGGGACGCGACGGCACGCATCACCAAACAACTCCCCAATACCGCACTCCACTACGACATACCAACGCCCAACGTCATCGTCACCCACAACACGGGTCGCGACCACTACTACCTCCAGGCCACGCATGAGCGCTCCCCCATCACTGTATACATCTTCACCACCTACCCTGGCCTCCAGCCACCGCAACACCAGCCACGCCCGGCATGGAAGCACCCCCTACACGTCGCCCCGACCCCACGCAAAAGGCCCACCCACCACGCGCCCCCTCCCGCCGACAGCACCGCCCTCCACACCGCCCGCAGACGGGCCGCAGCACAACACCAAAGCCACCTGCTCCCACGCATTAACGCTGGGCCCGGCACCATCACCGAGGCCACCCACAAAAGCACCTTGAACCTACTGGCTCGCAAGCTACGCCCCAAAATGGCACTGGAGGACACGCTCTGGATATACTATGGCAAAGGCCGCACGGCACGGGTGGCGGACCTCCGCAACATCATCCCCCGCCACATCCAGCGAGCGGTAGGGCCCTTCACCGTGTACGCGGTACCGCACCCCATAACAGCCCCATGCACCCACTGCAACCCTCGGTGCGCGCTACCATGCGCAGGCGCTCTGCAGCAACCCCTGCCCACCCCTACCTACAGGGGGGGCATATTCCTCGGCACGGTGCCCGGAGACCCACACCCCTACCTCCTGCCCGCAGCGGACCGCCACCACGCCATACCACTACACCTTGTCGAGCACCTGGCGGTGGGACCATCCCCCTTCCAGAAGTGCCCCCCCCACACCCCATCCGACGGACGCCCGCCAGATGAGCCGACACACGCCACACCTGGACCCAAACGCGCCATCGCACTCCTCACCCTAAAGGCGGAAGCCGCCATCCCCCGAGACCTGGAGGGGGAAAACCACCTCATGGTGGAAGGGCTGACGGAACACGTCCTGATCGCAGCCATGTACGCCACGGCGTCCGCATCCCGCCTCTGGGAGGACCGCCCCTCCCCACCTCTAGCCCAAGCAGCGCAGGACGCCCCCGACACGGGCCCCACCGCCGAGGACATCCACCAAATCCTCAACATGCGAGCACCCCCGAAGACCCACCCTGCGGTCCGCCCCATCCAGCTCGTCAGCTGGGACGCCATGGACGCCCCCCCGGCCACCACGGAGGTCCACATCCTCAAACACCGGGACACCTGGTGGACGGTGGAATGGGACGACCACGGCAAGGTCAGACAGGCAACAGCACACGCCCCCGACGGTGAAGTCCTGCCCCCACCACGCGGAGGAGACCGCTTGCGACTCGCCGCACGCATCCCCCACGCCCCAGAGGCAGCCTGGGAAGCGCTGCACTACGCCCTCTACTGGGCGCAGGGGGCGCCAGAAGGCCCCCTCCCCCCGGAACGCACCCCAGCGTGGACACGCCACGCCACCCGCTACACGGCCCACATGCGCCGCCACGGGGCAGGCACCGGGCACCGGCTCCTCACCTGGCCCACGGACCCGCCCGACGCCCTGCAGGAGGCCGAAGAAAGTGCTTGGCCTCATGACCAAGCAAGTGTTCCAGCTGGCGGACCCCGTCCCCACGTCCAAGCCCGACGTCCCAGCCGCCCGCGAACACCCCGTGTTTGCACCGGGCCACGCACCCGTACAGCGGCCCCAGGGCGCACCTCCCCAACGGGGACAACCCGCTGCCCGGCGCCGCCAAGGTGCGCAGAAGCGCAAGGCCCCCACACAGGCCAAACCCGCGCCAAAGCCAAGGGCCAAGCCGAAGAGCTGGACAAAAGAGGAAGCCGCTGCCCTGTATCCCGAATACGCCATCAACACCCGGGTGCAGCTGCCCTTCGAGTACCCCACGGCCGCGGGCCCCTCCAAGTGGATATGGGCCGCAGGGGAGGTCAAGCACCGGTACCGCGTCACCTGGGACCACCAGGGGTTCAAGATCCACGTCAAGTGGGACCCGGCCACCCCCCACGACAAGAAGCTGGGGCGCACCATCGAACTCTGGCGAGACCAACCCGGTCGTGAGATGGTCCCCATGCAGCTGTGCACCCCCGACACGGAGCACCTCACCGGCACCGAGTACACGGGCGAAGTCCACAATGCATGGGCCCTAGGCCAGCCCCAGAAGCGGAACCGCAGGGCACCCGCAGCTCAGGGCGTCATCGACCTCCTCAACGCCTGACGGGGCCAGGGCCGGACACGGCCCGCCCCCCCAACTACCGGTCCCCAGAAACCGGCGCCTGCAGAAGCCCACGCCCGCATCAACATCCTCAACGAGCCCGCGGTCACCTACGACCCCACCAAGGCCGCCACACTGCAAGCCATGCCCGGGCCGCACCCCCAAGGCGCAGACCTCCTGGGGTTCCTGGAGCAAGCCCTCCGCAAAGCGGACCAACCCGAACCAGCACCGATCCTGGACCCAGAGGGGAACAAATATCACGCCCACTGGGAACGGGGGGTACCCCTCTACCACAAGACATCGGTCACGGTACATGCCCACCCCGACCTCGGAGTGGATGGTCGCCTCGGGGCGTACGAGTGCGTGGGGCCCGGATGGCAGCTAAACGTGCTGCTCACGCACGTCCCGTTCGGGGAGGAGACCAAGGACTTCCTGGACACCCTGAGCCTGGCGTACCGCCGACTCTCCCTCCTGGCACCCACCATCATCATAGGCGACCTAAACGCCGCTCCCACCGACGACGACCGCACCGGCCCACCCACAGCCACCGACATAGCTGTCCGGGACGCCATGCACCAACTGGGCCTCACCGACCTCACAGCAGGGCTCACCGGCACACCCTCCCATTACCCCCACCAAGCCGGCACCCACCCATCCCGCATCGACACGTGCTACGGGGACCCAACCACGGTGCGCGTCCACGAAGCAGCCTACAGGGACCTCCCGCCCACAGGCACGGGCCACCGGCCCCTCTACATCGACCTCATCATCCCCAACCTACCCCCACCCGCGGCCACCCTGCCAGACGACACCCTCCCACCCACACTGCAGTTCCCGGCCGAGGACGACCACGGCGCCTGGCACAGGTATAACAGGGCCCTACACGCCATCCTGCGCCGCCCAGGTGCACCGACACTCACCACCGCCATGCGCCGGGCGGCACAAGCATGCGGCATGGAGCGTGACACCAACCACACGGGAGCACCACCAGACCTCACCCTCCAGCAACTCGTCCATGACATCTGGACCACGAAAGGGGAACTCCCCACCCTGCTACGCCCCAGCACACCGGAGGCACGAGACCGGGACGCCCACCTCCGTGCGCTCCTCACCACCCGCCGCCACCAACTCCAGGAATGGCACGCCCACCGCATAGCAGCAGCAGCCCAGGAACGCGAAAGATACGGCAGAAACGACACGCCGTACAAGTCCCTACGGTACGTCAGCCGCATCCTGGAGGACACGAGGCGCCGTACCATCCACGCGGTCCGCACCCCCGAAGGAGGCCTCACCAATGACCCAGACGCCGTCCTCCAGGCAGTCCTGGACAGCTTCCAGGCACAACACGGGGACGCCCTCCCCGAGCTCGACCCCCACACCAGAAACACCATCCGCGAGCATGTGCCCAGGGTCTTCAACCGGGAACAGCGGTGCGCCATCGAACACGACCCCTTCAGCATCTCAGAACTGCAGCGCGCCCTAGACCGCCTGAAGAAGGGGGTCGTGCCCGGCGTCGACGGTTTGCCGGCCGAAGCGTACCAACGTCTCACCCTGCCCATCAAACGCCGCCTGGCAGCCCGCCTGTGGGACATCGTCACGGGCGCCAAGCCCATCCCCCCTGAGTGGGCCAACCTGGTCCACCCCCTCTACAAAAAGGGGGACTGGGCGCAGCCGGGGAACTGGCGGCCCATAGTATGCGCCACCACCGAGGTCAAGCTGGTGTGGACGCTCATCCTAGGCCGCATCGCGCCAGCGGTCTTCGCCCACGTGCCCGCCAGCATGTGGGGGGCCATGGCCGGCAGGTCCCCCCACGAGGCCATCTTCCTCCAGGACACCGCACTGGACATGAACCCCTACGAGATGATCATCGCCTCCCTCGATGTCCAAGGCGCGTTCCGCCACGCCCCACACCGGCTCCTCACGGAGGTATGGGATGCCATGGGCCTCCCATTCCTATCCTTCATGACCGGGTATATCCAAACCCGACTCTACGCCGTCATCACGGCCGCGGGCCTCACCCCCTGGACCGGCACAGACAGCGGGGTCCCCCAGGGAGGCGCCGAAGGCCCCTTCCTCTACCTCCTCGTCACCCTGCCACTGGCATTCGAGCTAGCTCGGGTATACCCGGGGTACGCCCCATACCCGCTACGGTCCCCCCTCATCAACTTCGCAGATGACAACCTCCTCACTACGGCCACCCGCCACCGCGACCCTGAGAACGCAGGGCTACCAACGACCACCGAACAAGCGTCCGCCATTCTCCAACTCACCACAACCTACCTGGACGCCCACCAGCTCCTAGTGCACCCCCGCAAATCGGTCGGGCTGGCAGACGCCAAGACCCCCACCCCCCACATCCGGAAAGGCGAACCCCTACACCTGGAAGACACCACAGTCCACCTGGGAGTCACACAGGCCACGCAGCACCACCACATCACACTCCCAAGCAAGCTAGAAGAGCGCCTCGCCCGGCTAACCCAAATTGCCAGGGGGGACCTCCTGTCTACGCAGGGCCTGGCGTACTTCATGGAAGCAGTGCTCAACGCGGCCATCGGGTACCAAGCCCTGCACCTCCCGCGCCCCCAAGACGCACTACGCCACGCTCGACAGCAAGTGACGAAGGCATGGGCGCAACACGGAGGCTGGCCGACGTCTTTCCCCAAGCAGGCCATGATGGCCCACTGGCGCTACTACGGAGACAATACGGGCGCCCTGGTCGACATGGCCTATGCCAAACACGCAGCACACCTCCTACACAGGGTAACACACAACCACCAACCAGAAGTTCGCGAGGCGGCGGCCATACGCATAAAAGAAGCGCAAATGGCCCGCAACACCTGCCCCCGGTGGATACTGGCACAACACGGCGTCTCCACCCCCGTGGGCACTGGCATCTGGGCCCAGCCACAACTCCTCCTACCGCACCACACACACGCCATCCTGACAAACCACCACTGCGATCAACAGGGGCCACTCGTGGCCACACACACCGACATCCACCGACGCCCGGCAGGCGAGGTGGACACCCTGCGCCTCGTAGGGGCCACCATCACCATAGTGTATATCACCCCAACACAGATGCAGATCATGGCCCAATGCAACGCCCACCACGCCCCGTTCCTTTCCGACCCACAATGGCCGGCACGCCACGTCTTCCAAGCGTACCTCCGCGCATGTGCTACTAAGGCAGGGCGCGACATGCCGGGGCCCAAGGACATCGACACGGCATACACAGCCTTCCAGCGCCAGCACCCCCGGCCTCGCCTGAGCGAACACGAGACCCTCAATGACGGCGGCACGACGCAGGGGGAGCCCACCCCGTCAGCTGAAGGCTGGACACCACCCACCATCCTGCTACTAGCACCAAACGGCCACAAACATGTTACCCGCACCGTCCAGCGACACCATGCCCCCTGGTCCATCCCCAAACACAATGCACCGGAGACCGATGTACCACCAGTCAGACACAGTGACCAGGGCATACCACGCACGTGCTGGCACTGCGGCCCGGCAGCCCTCGACACTCCGTGGCCCCTGCTGCACCTCATCTCCACCCACTACCACACCCCCACCGCCGCCGCCACCGCCGACCAGCAGGCATGGCTCTCCCCCTGGGTTCACACGGTACCCCCAGACCACCTGGCGCACGTAGCCTGGACCCGAACACCCACGGCGACATGGACGTTCACCAACGAGCGGGCAGACCCGGACAGCGTAGCCATGGAGTACGACCGCTGCGACCCACACCGCGCAGGACCTCAGGAGGCACCCATGCGCCCCCTACAGCACAAATGCCCCACCCTCCCCGGCGACAAAGACGACAAGGAGCGGCGACAGACCATCACGTGCCAGAAGTTCCACCCCAATACGGGATACCTCTTCCACCTGATGTACGCGTATATCACCCAGGGACGCCCAGACAGGGGCCTCCTCCGCCTCACCCCACGAGCCCAGGCCATCATCACCCAGGGAATAGGCGTCTATGCAGCGCCACTACTGCAACCCACGCAAATCACCGCCAGAACCACCCAGGGGAACCCCATCTACGTCTATCACCCCACAGCAATCGCCCGCCTACCCATACCCAGCGACACCGACATCATCTACTTCACTGACGCATCCGGCACCCAGCAACGCACCCCCACGGTCGGTTGCGCCTCCGTGCGCATCACCCGGCACGCGGACGGCCTCCACGTGGAACACCACACCGGGACCACCATCTTTGGGGCGTCCTCCCACGGCGAACTGCGCACCATGGCAGACGCCGTCACCGCCACACCGCCACCCACGACGGTCCGGCCCCGCAACATCTGGGTAGTCGTGGACGCCACGGTCGACATCCACCTCACCAGGCGCCTTGCGGACCTGCCCCTCCACAAAGCACTCGATTCCGGCCTCACCACACAAGCGTTGGGACTATGGATGGCCTTCAAGGGCATGCACCCCCAGGACGCCCTACACATTGTCAAGCAGGAGTCGCACCGCTACGCATACGGCAATGGACGCGCAGACACGCAGGCCAAACACCAGAACACCAACCACACCCCAGGGCTCGAACGCGTGCGACTGGACACCCCACACCACAGCCACCTGCAGCACCTGCCCCCGATACCCCTGGCCGCACAGCCCCCCCAATGGATGCCCGAGGACACGCCGTACACAGATCGAGACAAGCAGTACCACTACCCCACACCCATCCAGCAACTCGCCACCACACTGGGCCACCCAGCAAACACCGAACTCCTCCAACGCCTCGAAAACTCCGTCCACACCCCCCTCTACTACTCCTCCCTGCGCCTGGATAGCCTCCCAGCACACCTACAAAAGCCCCGACTCCAACTCGCCCTCGAACAACTTCCCCTCCTCACCCGATACCACCGATGGTATACGCGACGCTCGATCCACGTCCCCGCAGGACACACCAAATGCATCTGCAGCCACGCGGAAGAAGAAACATGGGACCACTTCAAGGCGTGCCCCCTGTACAGGAGACTGGACACCCTCACAGACTGGAACCCAACCCACACCATCGCACAGCACGCCAGATGGCTGGCGCAGTCCCCGGCGACCCAGCAACTCACCACCGTCCTCAAGCAGACGGAGGTGCTCGAGGCAGTCCGCAGGGGACTCGTCCCCACTGCCGTCTACACCTTACTACGCACCCACGCGGAGGACCCCCAGGCCACGGCGGCACACATGCAGCGGACGGCCGTTGCCAAGACGGCGGAGCAGCTCACATACCGCACCCACAAATACCTGCAGAATGCGGCAACCCTGCCCCCAACAGACCAAGCCCACCTCCTCAAACTCCTGTTCTACCAACCATGAGAACCTACCCCGTGACATACCAACACCGAACCCCCACCACGTCTACACACCGTCCACCGAGCACAGCACTGGCACAGCACACACGGGCGCCACAGGCACCGCACACGCTCCCACCAGCATGCGCGCGCCACCAGCCCCCATCCCCCCACGCTGCCGTCCGTCCACAGGTACCACCAACCACCAGCCACCGCATGTCCCCTCTGCCTTCGCCAGCGGCTACCACAGACAGCCCTGCCCTGCAACCCAGACCACTGGGTCTGCCTGGGAGCCGCGCACCGCCTCACCCACTGCCCCCACTGCGGGGACCTCAACCCCCGCCACCGCGAACGACCCGCGGCCCCAGCCGCACCCCCCCCCGCCAGCCACCCCAGCTTCTTCGGGTACCTCACCGACACTCTCCGGGACCAACTGGGAGGGTACTACGTGGCGGACGCGGCGGACCACGCATGGGCCATAGCCGTGGCCGCGGGCAACACACCCCTGCCCCCCCACAGCCCACCCCTACGCCACAGCGGAGGCGGCTTGAACGTGGCGGCCCGCCACATCCTCCTCGCCCTATACCTCCACCACCGAGACCTACACCTCCCAGACCCACAACTCCCGGCCCCCCAAGCAGCAGCCCTGACGCCGGAAGCGAGCCAAGTGGACCCAACGGACCTGGGGGATCCCCGCGGACCGATGGGTGTGGGTGGTCACGCTGCGCCCCCAGCAGATGGAAGCCCCCCCAAACCGCGGGGGACCCACCCCCCCACGCCCCACCACCCCACAACTATGCCCGTACATGGTGGCAGCCCGCCTCATGGCGCTGCTATGGCCGGGCCCCCACACCCCCACCCAAAACTACCCCCACCTCACAGAGGAGGACATGCCCGGCATCCAGCGATGCTTCTTCGAGACCCTTGACTACCTCCAACAGACACACCCCCGCGTCCTGGAGCAGATATGGCCACCCCCCGGGTAACCCACGTGCCCGCACAGCCGAGACAACACCGCCACGCCAGCACCAGCACGCACGGATCACCAGGGAAAACGCGCACACACGCCCGATGCCCGAACCTGCACCCGCATTCTCGCTACTTACAGGACCCAGCATCATACGCCCGCCCCCGAGGCCCGGGACCCTCCGCCGTCTCCCGCGGCCCTCTCCTCCGCCTCCGACTCCACAACCTCCACCACCACGACCACCTCATCCAACACCACCACCACCACGTCCTCATCCAGCACTCCACCCCCCAGGCCGCGGGGGACACCTCCCAAACGGGCCTCCAAACCCGCCCCCACCGCGAGCAGCCCCACCGCCGCCAAAGCCCACGCCCCGGCGAAGCCCATGCCCACGACCCAGCCGAAGCCCAAGGCCGCCGCCAAACAGCGGCCCGCAGCCAAGCCCAAGCCCAAGCCCAAACCCGGCGCCACGACGGCAGCTCGGGCCCGGCCCCCCCAGGATGTCCTCTACGACATCCGGCCCCAGCCGTCCCAGGCCCGAAGGCAGCAGCGCCCAGCGCGGCGCCCCCCCACCGTCACCGACGCCACCGCCACCACCTTCATGGCGGAGCGCGCCGCGGCCGAAGCGCGACGCGCCTCGTCCCACCACCTCCCAAAGCCCGCACCCCAGGCCCACGGACCGCTCCAGGGTCCACCAGCAACGCCCCCGCCCCCCTACCGGCCCCCGATGACAGCCCACATGCAACGCATGCCCCACTACCGCCGCCGCCGCGAATCCCCGCCCAACCCCGAGGCAGAGACCGTACGCGCACACCCGCGGGTCCACATCCGCGTGCACCCCCACTCCCCACGCACCCCGACGGAACAGGACTACGAGGAATCCCCCAGGCCCGCCACCGCCGCCGGCCCCCACGACCCCATCACACCCACCCACGCCCACTCCTCCGCCCAAGACCGCAGGCCCGCCCAGGAACAGTGGTGGCAGCGCTGGACCCACACGCAGCTCTGGGAGCTGCGGAAGTGGGCCCGGGGAGAGCCCTCCCTCGAGGGCCTGGTCCATCGGCCCCGCAAGGGGTCGGTGGAGAACTGCCGCCTCCGGCCGGCGGGGGGGTGGATGCCGCAGGCCGCATGGGAAGCCATGCTGGCCGATGCGCTCCACCCCCTGGGAGTCCACCCCCGCAACCTCCCCGCGCCCCAGGACCACCCGTACGTCCTCAGGCGCCTGCGGGAGACCCTCCGGGAAGCGCGGCGAGACGGCATCCGCCTGTGGGACATCACCCAAAGCCCAGCCCCGCACGCACACACCCCCTCACCACCCCACAAGCGTCGGCGCACCGACACCGGCGACACCCACAACACCCCAGGAGCCCTGCGCGCCACACAACACGACGCGCCTGACCCCCCTGGCCAGCGGCGCCGCCATCTAACCCCGTTATCCAGCACAGCACCACCACGGGGCGCCACGCCAGGCCCCGCCCAGAAGTCACCAAACAAACCGGACGCCGAAGGAAGCCAACGCACACGACAACGAGCACCACTACGCCCAAAGGCGCCGAACCCGGGCCCGATACCGTGGGCTCCTCTCCACCCTCAGCACGACACACACGTCACTGACGTCACTCCCCCGCCGTGCCCCCTCCCACGCCACCGCCCCGCCCCCCCCCCCCTCCCGCCGCACGTCCCCACGCCGCCCAGCACCCAGCCCCACACACTGCGCCACAGCATCGCCCTAGTCCGGCTCCTCCACCATCGCGGCACTTGGCACCTCACAGTAGACCGCCGTCCTGTGGTCCCGCTCCCCCCAGCACCACTCCCGGGGCCGCACCCGACCCACGCCGTGTTCGCCCCCACGTCGCGGGCCGCGGACATCCTCCCGCTCCCCGCCACCACCCCTCCCGGGCATCGCATACTACTTGCCGCCAACCCCTCGGTCCTCAGTGAGGTCCCCATCGGGCACGCCGACGCCCTGCACGTGCGCCCGCTGCTGCCCAACCTGCACGCTGCGTACGCCCCCGGCACGCCCGTCGACCCCTCCGTGTGGGACTCCCAGTGAGGCCACCGGCCAACGGCCGGCCCGCACGCACCACACCGCACCCGCCTCGGGCGCACAACTCCGTGGACGCCGCTACCCACACGCCCGGCCCCGCGCAACCGCCTAACCGAGCCAGAACTCAAGCACAAATCAAACCCCAGCCACACCCCGAAACCGCTAACCCTTGACTCCTAACCAAACCCGCCGAGGGAACAACGCAACCACAGCCCACACCCACAGCCCACACAGCTGCCTAACCAGCCAGCTCCAGAAGCAAAGAGACACCTCACCAAACCCACCCTGACCCAAGCCTAACCGGGCCGAAGCCCCAACACAAATCAAACCCGAGCCACATCCCGAAACCGTCAACCCTTGACTCCAAACCAGGCCCGCTGAGGGAAATGCGTAGACACAGCCCACAGCCACAGCCCACACAGCCGCCTAACCAGCCAGCACCAGAAGCAAAGAGAAACCTAACCAAACCCACCCTGACCCATACCCATGTACATCAGGACACGCGAGCCGCACCCCTGGGGCGCGACCGCCGCCACAGCACCGGCGACACACGCCAGAGGACACAACGCTATAGCACCGCCGCACCAGCTGCCCATGCCTGTGCCTGCAGTGTACGCGCGCCTCTGTTTTCCTCTTTTTTGTTTTTTCTTTTTCTTTTTTCAATAAAAAAAAAAACAGAAAAAAAAAAACCAAAAAAAAAAAAACGAACATTAGGGGGGGAGGAAGAGGGACACATCCACCCATGGCACACGCGCACCGCACACAGCACGCACACCGGTAAACAGGAGCCCAGGGGCCCAGGACACCGCACATGCGACACAACACACCGAGCGGGCACACCGGTGAACAGGAGCCAGCTGGCCCAGGACACCGCAGACGCACCACAGCAAACCGCGCGGGCACACCGGTGAACAGGAGCCCAACAGCCCAGGACGCTGCACACACGTAGGGCAGCCGAGGGACAGGAAAGAACCAATACCCCATGGGTCGGACGCACTGGGGCGACCCAGCCGACCCACCGGGCCAGTGGCAGGAGCGGTACTCCAAAGCCACTGGTCCGAGCCCGGCCAGGCTGCATCGAGGACCATGGCAAACGTCACCCGGAGCCATGGAAGCAACCGGTGACAGGCGAGCCGGTACACAGTCCAGGGGGGGGTCACCTGCCAAGCAGAGTGGCCCCGCAACTCAAGCCACAAGGGTGAGGCGGTCGTACCGTAGACAAGCGGGAGCAATACCCCTCGTGGTGAGAGATACTCCACACGGCTGGGCAGCCCCCCAGAGCTGCCGCCCAAAGGAGGGGGCATGTGGCCCTACCCATGGACACATGTGGGGACACCCTCCCACCTGGGACACATGGACCGGGTGGCCGCGACAATGCCTTCCCAAGCACATGCGGGAGCGGCTCAAGAGGCACCTGACATAGGGCAGTGGGAGGGACAGGACGTCCCCCTGGTAAGACCTTCTTCCTGCAATGTCAAACGAGGCATCCCGAGCTCCCGAAGATACCTACCTACCTACCTCGTCGTCCTCACCCTCGTCGTCTGAGTCCACATCGCCGGCCGTGAACTCGAAGGTGACGGGACGTCCGCTGGGGTCCGGTGCACGGGGACAAAGCTGGGTATGGTCGCGGTCCAGCATCTTGTTATCCCCCACACGAACCGCATACACATCCTGCCCGACCTTCCGCACGATTACCCCCGGCACATACCAAGATGCCTGCCGTTGCCCCAACAGGACATTCTTGTGGTGCCGCTCCACCCACACGGTTTCTTGGAGAGCATACTTCTGGACCTTTCCCTGCTTGAAGTACTTGGCCCTCTTCTCATGCTCGTCCTGAAGTGCCTTGCACACCTTGGCCGCCGTGTCGTCCGCCTCAGCCATCAGAGCGTTCGCATCCCGGGCCACTTTGCCATGGTTCAACCACGGGAGAGTGCGTGAAACTCGATCCTGTAGGAACAGGATACGATGGGGCGACAGTCCAGTGGGTCCCAGAAGGTCATGATACGCCTGGAGCACTCTCCACAGCGAATTGTATCAATTCCGGCCAGGTTCGTCAATGTGCAGCTGGCGGAACTTCTCAAACATCTGCCGCCCGGCCACCTCAGCCCAGCCATTCGACCGGCTGTGATACGCCACGGTCTTGGCATGTCGAATCCCCATTTGCTTGCACATCGTCTTGAACCATGTCCCCACGAACTCACTGCCCCGATCGCTGCAGATGACAGCTGGGACATCAAAAATTGTCAGCCAATGCCTGATCATGGCATTAGCGACGGTCTTGGCCTGCAGACCCACCACATGCTTTTCCTTCTTGTCCTTCTTCTTGGACTTCTTGCCAGGGACCGCCACGATATACCCACTGTGCCTATTCACCGCCAGGATGACACAGTCATAGGTCTTTCCTTCCACGGTGACCTCAGGCATGGCGAATACATCCATGGCCACGGACCGCATAGGGGCCTCTGGTATAGCCGTATACACCGGGTTGCCCGCTGTGGAATGGTTGGGGCTCTTCGTGGCCCGACACACGGCGCAGTCGCTGCAGTACTTGTCCAGGAGGGCGTAGTACCCCGGTGGGAACTTGAAACGCCACTCCAGGTCCTGCTGCATTTTGTCCCGACCAGGATGCATGAGCTGGGCGTTATGCCAGTGGTCAATGAGCTCCTCCATTCGGTTCTCAGGGACCAATAGCTTGTCCTTGAGGAACAGTTTGTCCCCGTCCTCGGTCAAGCCCTCGGGCCATTCGTCGTCCGACGGGGCGCTCACAGCATTCCAGTACTTGCTCCGGTGCTCGAATGCCGCATAGTCGTCCGACCAGTCCTCTGTGAGCACCGACCTGACTAGCTCTACAGGGGCCACCATCCATTGCTGGAGGGTTTTTTCTTGAATAGCTTGGACGCGGGCGCCCCGGAACTTGGCCAGGTCCGTACTGTTTGCCATCACCACAAAGCACTTGACCCCCTCTTGCTCCATGGCCTCCTCCATGTCGATGATGTGCTTGGCCTCCTCGGTCTCCTCCGCGTCCCCATGGCTGGATATGTCCATCCACGCCTTGCCCGCGAGGTAGGCCCATCGACTGGGGCAATCTGCCACAGTGTTGTCCTTCCCCGGGACCCATACGACGCTGAGGTCGAACTTGGCGAACGACTCGTGCCACCAGGCCCTCCTTGCTGCCGGTCCCGAGGGGGTGTCGACGTGCTCCTTGTGCCAGCTCTGCAAGGACTGATGGTCTGTACAAACCACCACCGGTTGCAACCCGATGTGGCCAGACCACTTCCTGAGCGCACAAACAATGGCGTACGTCTCCTTCTCCCTCGCGGTCCAGGTTCGGCGTTGGCCCTCAGCCAGGATCCGGCTCCAAAACGCCACGGGTACTTGCGACCCGTCGTCCCAGACCTCCTCGAGGACTGCCCCTACAGCGTAGTCCGAGGCGTCCGTTCGTAGCACGAGTCCCTTGTCCGGGTCAACCAGGAATGGCCCCAGCTGCCCCAGGAGTCGCTCCTTCAGGCGGCTGAACGCATCTTCGGCCTCAGGGGTCCAGGCAAGCTTCTTCTTGCTCCCCTTCCGGCCATCGAACTCGCCCACCTGCAACATCTTGTGCAGCAGCCCCGACAGTTCTGCATACATCCGGACATAGCCCGAATAGTAGTTGCAGACCCCCATGAAGGATCGGAGTTCGCTGATGGTCTGGGGTTTCTCCCAGTGGTGCAGGGACGCCAGCTTCCCAGGCATGGGACGGCGTTGCCCATGACCAACCACGTGACCCGCGAACTCCAATTCCTTCACGAAGAGGGAGGCTTTGGTAGGCTTGCACACCATGTTGTGCTTGTCCAGCTCGCTGAGCACTCGGCGCAAATCCTTCTCATGCGCATCGATGAGCTCGTCCTCAGTCATGTTCTCCGTGCCGGAACCGATGATGATGTCATCTACAAAGGGATCGGCACAGTCTCGGACAGGACCGAGTAGGTCCTCCATCATGCGCTGGAAAGCGGCGTTGCCATTCTTGGCGCCCATAGGCACCACTTTCCACTGCATGGGCCCCAGCGGCGTTGACATTGCTGTGCAGGGCCCTGGAGTCTGGGTGCAGCGGCATCTGGTGATAGCCGTGTTTCAGGTCGAACACCGTGAAGATCCGCTTTTTCTGTTGTTTTCGGAGGATGGTGTCGATCAGAGGAAGCGAGTACGAGTCGTGCTTGGTCTGCTCGTTCAGACCCCTGTAATCCACCACCAACCTCCACTCGCCCTTCTCCTTCTTGGGCACTATGAAGGCTGGGCTGGCCCACTCACTGTCGGAGGGTTCGATCCATCCCCGCTCAATGAACTCGGCCCGATAGCCCTGAATTTGGTACTCCCGATGACGATTGATCTTGGGGTTCGGCTTCAGCTTGATCCTTGCTGTGCCAAACCTCCCACGATCTGGAGGGTTCTTGTTTGCGACGCCACTGAATAGCCGCAGATAGGCATTGATCAGCCTCCCCTTCAGCTCGGCGACCTTCGGGTTCTCCTGGGCCTCTTCAGCCGCTTGCTTCGGTATCGATACAACCGACCGCACTGCGGTATAGGCCTCTTCTGGGTCCGATTCCAACTTCTCCCCGTCCGATATGCCATCTTCATCGTCGTGGGGAGCTCTTCCCACCGATCATCTTCGGAAATTTGCGGCATGGGGCTGGTTCTTGTCGCTATCGGGCCCCATTCCTGGAAAATCCCACGTCGGCGGGTCGGACCCAACCGGACCATCATATTGGTCCGCGATGTGATCCATGACCCTCGCCACGAACTCATCCTTCTCGTACTTGCCGGTGACCAACATCTTGTCATCCCACCAATGCGGAGATGTGACCATGGCCCACCTCTTCTTGGCTGCCACACGGTCGTGCATCCCCATCCGCATGTAGTTGACGATGTCGTCGATCTCGGCGTGGGACAGGACGTCAATGCCATCCATTGGCTGATCCGTCCCCTCCTTGGGGTCGAAAATGACCCTCATGGGCACCGCCTCCACCCTACGGATGAATGCTTCATCGCCCGTGGGCTGGGACTGCGCCCCATCCACCAGGAAAGCCTTGGTACCCCACGCTTGACCCGGGGAGGGCATTGATACGCCCTTGGCGTCGATGAACAACTCCCCCTCTGGCTGGAATGACATCTCGTTCAGGGTGATGGAGTCCAGCGTGGACTTGAGACCCTGCAGCGGACATGGGGTGGATCCTATGCCGGTTATGACCAGGATCCCCTTCGCCCTATCCGCTACGATCTTCTCCACCAAACGTCTGGTATTGTCTAGGGAGCCATGCCAATACATGGGCCCCCACTCCTTCAAACCCCAATGCCTGTGCCAGGTTGAGTCCCCTCGATGCCAATGCCTCCTACACTTCCGCAAAAGTGGGGCATCCCGGGAAGCGAAGACGTCCGTCTCGGGCGCTTCGGCTCCAAGCGTCTGGATCATCCTGTCATACACCTGCGGCGGCATTCCATACTCTGTGAGCTGAACTCCGCGGTCTACTCTGGACTTGGCACCCACAGCTTGCACCGCTCGGACGATCCGATCCTCTTCCTCAGCATTCCATTGGGATGATCCGCATGCATAGTCTGTTGACAGCCATGTGAGGCATTCATCATCCTCCCGGACCAGCGTTGCGCGATGGGGAAGGGCTCCAATGGCATTTGCCACCATGAAGTCATACCCCATGATCATATCCCAATTTGTAATGTCGGCCACATAGAAGTTCCCGGATAGAGTGCTTCTCTTCGCCTAATCAGGGCGGTTCAAGCGCTCATGCTCCCAGAATTCCATACTGATAGTGGCCTCATGGGTGCCACCACCCATAATCTCTCCGTTGGCGACCTTCAGGCGGACTGGTCTCCGGCTGGGCTGCAGGAGTACCTCCTTGAACAACCCTCTCCGGACCAGGCTCACCTGGGCACCCGTATCCACTAACACATCCACCACCTTCTCCTCTTGTCTGCACCGTACTCGCACTTTCAGGTGCAACTGCCGCTCGTCACCATGAGGCGTATGGACGACTCTCACGGCATGCAACTCTAGCACGACCGGGTGCATCAGGACTTCAAGGGTATGGTCACGGATGGTGTAGATCTTGGGCGCGTCCTGCCCATCCACGGGGCTCTCCGTGGTCGCTCCTTCCTTCTTGCCATGTCCCGTACCCACATGTACTTTCCTTGGCAGGGCGCTCCAGGGGTTGGGAGTGGCGAAACTCAGTGGTAATGGCTCTTCTGGAGCCTTCTTCGGCACCTGATGTGCCTCGGATTCCTCAGGGGGCTCCTCTAGACTTGACTTCCCGCAGCCCCTTCCGGCTGCGATCTGCCAGGACTTTGTCCACCACGCTGCTGGGCTTTGAGTTCCTCCAACGTCCTCAACATGTCCTCAGCAACCTCCTCGATCGACCTCACTCGTCGGTCTTCGCCAGGTCCACCACCATAGCCTCTTCCTCCGTCTTTCCCTTGGCCTTTGCCTTGGCATTTTCCCCCGTCTCCGCCCTTCGCCTTCCAATCGGCAATCCGCTGCTCCTTGGGCTTCTTCTCGGAGTGGGCGGCGAAGTAGGCCTTTCTGTCCGCCTCATACACCTTGCACTGACGGTGGTCATGTGCATCGTTGTTTTCCTTGCCATAACAGTCCCAGCACCCGTCGTGCTGAGACCTGTACTCCCGGAACGAGAGCGGTGGGTTCCCGATCCTCCTTGGCTCTTTGCCCTTACTGGGTCCCACCCGGCTCCATCTGGACCGATCCTGCCCATGGTCCCTCACGTTGTGCGCGACAAACGCGAAGAAATGGGCCTCCTCGTGAACCTCCCGGGACCCGGTCCAGTGGTCTTGGCCACTTCCACTACCATCCTCCGCGGAGTTGGCCGTGTCCTCCTGGATCTCCTGATGATGGCGGTCATCTCGGTGGCCTCGTTGTCCATGAACATGTCGATCCTGCACGTGGGCCTCGTTCTTGGCGTTGAGCTTCAGCTCCACCGTGATGTACTTCACGATCTCGTCCAGGCTTGTTGAGGCGCATCAGCCTTTGCCCCATGGTGTCGCCAAATACCTCCACGTACACGGCGTTCTTCAGTCCCAACATCCGGTTGAGCTCGCCCAGGTTCCTCCTGAAGAACTCCATGATCCCCGCAATGGTATCCTCCGCCGCCATGATCCTCACCGCCACGCGCTTCTTCGCTCTCGTCTTTTCCTCGTCCTCCACTCTTCTCTTCCAGTGCCCGGGGAGGACGTCCTTCAGCAAGTGTCTGATCTCGCTGGCCTCATTCCAGTCCTCCACCAGCTTGAGGCCTTTTCGGTACTTGCGGATGTACCGATTCTATTCTCGGACCCTCAGTTCCCCGCGCTCCAGCGGCAGCGGAATGGACCACAAATCCTCCAACTTCTGGTTGGGGGCGTCCACTCGCTCTTCTTCCGCCAGCCACTGGAGGCAGGCCTGCTCCGTCTGGATCAATCCCTCGCGGATCTGATCCCTGAGCTCCTCCTTCAGGTCCTGCGCCAGCCTGTGTGGGAATTTCCGACATACCCACTTGTCCCTTGGCGCTCCCCACATCTCGCCGACGACCTCCTCGGTGGAGTCCTCCCAATTCCAGGATGAAGTCATCCAGGTTGGAGGGGTTGCCATCGTAGTGGGGGATTTTGATTCCCCTGAGGTCGTCAATCCTGATGGCACCTCCGACGTCCGCAGCCACCACTCCACCGAGACGGATACCACCTGTGGTCGGGGGGTGTGAGTACACTCCCTGTACATCACTCTCTTCCATGGAGTGCGGTCCAGTTGGGCCTGAACCCATGGGGTTTGGAGTGCGAGAAGGACTTGCTCCATCGGCTGTCCATATCCCCGTAGCGGGGTCCTTCGCGCACAGGTTTCCGCCTGGATGGCCTCGACCATGTCAATCGGCGCTTCCCATGGTTCGCCCCTGCATGGTCTGGCTCTGGATCTCCTCTTCCGCATAAACTGCATGGGCAGTCGTAGTGGTCAGTAGATCCTGGGCTGCATGGGACATCTGTACCGTCAGGCTCCTCGGGTCCGTGGTTACGTGCCATTCCCGCATGGACCCAGCCGGTGCCGTGTGTTCCCCGAGCATGGTGGATTCGCTGAACATGGGAACAAACGGCAGCGCACCTGGGTCAACACGCGGAGGCGCGTAGGGTGCCTCTGCCGGGCCGCCCATGGGTTTATCCATGGCGCTCCGGAGGGTCTTAACCCGCTCCACCAGCTCTGCTGCTGCTGGCTTTGCCGGGAGCTCCGGACCCGAGGTGAGGGGCTGTCGCTCCTCTAGCCTTTTCAGGCGTCCCGACATGTCCTCCACTAGGTGGAGGAGGCTGTCCACCACTCGCTGCTGCTTCTGCAGGGCCAGCTCCAGATTCTCCCGGTACCGGTCCCGTTCCGCTTGCAGCTCCGCAATGTCTCTCTCCGCGGCCGACTGGTCATCCAGGATCCCGGCAACGTCCTCCTCTAGGTTGTCCTTTGCGCTCGCAGTGGCACTCAGTGTGCTTTCCACCTGATCCGGCGCATCCCGCGGTTCTTGGCACCTCGGACTCCTCCGCCATGGGTGTGTCACCCATGCTATCCCACGTTGGCTCCGTGTGATGGGTCACAGGCGCCGTTCTGGCTCTGACGGGCCTCTCCAACGCCTCGGCGTCATGCTCCAGGCCTGGATTCTGGGGCCCTGTTCGCCCTTGTGGGCGGTCTGGCCGTCTCCTCCGACTCCGGAGGTTGCTCATAGGCTGTCCGATAGCCCTCGGAGTGCCCCTCAGAGTCCCACAGCCTGACCGGGCTAGGGTCCGTATTCATAGCCCCGGCGTCCTCTGCCGCGGGCTTGGGTGACTCGCGCTTCCGGTAGCGCCAGGCCTGTCCTCCACTGCTGCCTGGATGGCATGTCTCCTGAGAGTTCTCCGCGTCGGAGCGGAGGTTGCATGCCTTTCAGCAGCGACGCTCACACAGGGAAACCAGGTCCTCCATGTCAAGTCCTCCTCTTCCCGAACGTCGTATTTCTCTTCGGGCTTCAACTTCCGGAGTTCGCCATGCTCCTGAGCGTCTCAGCTCTTGTCTTGCTCCAATCTCCGGCGTGGTCTACACCGAGTCCACAATACGCACCCGGGGCGTACTTGGGCAGGGCTCATAGGGGCCCACGTTCCCGGGTCGGCGGTAGGTAGGGGCAGCAGGTACGCCTCTGCTACCATAAAGAAGGTACCTACCAGGACCGGCCCCTGCTGTGCCCCTTCCGCCTGTTACCCCTGCTGACTTGCTCCTGATCAACGATTGCATTTATCGAAATCCAGGGTCCCAAATCCAAAAATATAGAAAATACTATCCTCCTTCAACCCTGAACAGCAACCAGATCCCACAAGTACAGCAATAACCCAATCCACACTGCGGGCCCCCGTTCAGCACACCGGTCGTCTCACGGTGGCGGGCATGTACAAGAATTGCACCAAAGAGGAAAGCCCTGAAATTGGCATATGAACACAAAGAAAGCAAAGTTGGGGAAAGATGGAAACTTACACAATCACAGCCCTAGACCCCTCATTCCCTGGACTCAAGACCTTCTCCTGACTCACCAACATGATGCTTTGAACCCAGTCAAATAAGATGGCTAAATGCCATGTGTCAAAAGTCACTACACATACCCCAAAAATGTGTTCACTCCCAAGCCCTCCGCGGCGGAGCGGAGGTTGCATGCCTTTCAGCAGCGACGCTCACACAGGGAAACCAGGTCCTCCATGTCAAGTCCTCCTCTTCCCGAACGTCGTATTTCTCCTCGGGCTTCAACTTCCGGAGTTCGCCATGCTCCTGAGCGTCTCAGCTCTTGTCTGGCTCCAATCTCCGGCGTGGTCTACACCGAGTCCACAATATGCACCCGGGGCGTACTTGGGCAGGGCTCATAGGGGCCCACGTTCCCGGGTCGGCGGTAGGTAGGGGCAGCAGGTACGCCTCTGCTACCATAAAGAAGGTCCCTACCAGGACCGGCCCCTGCTGTGCCCCTTCCGCCTGTTACCCCTGCTGACTTGCTCCTGATCAACGATTGCATTTATCAAAATCCAGGGTTCCAAATCCAAAAATATAGAAAATATTATCTTCCTTCAACCCTGAACAGCAACCAGATCCCACAAGTACAGCAATAACCCAATCCACACTGCGGGCCCCCGTTCAGCACACCGGTCGTCTCACGGTGGCGGGCATGTACAAGAATTGCACCAAAGAGGAAAGCCCTGAAATTGGCATATGAACACAAAGAAAGCAAAGTTGGGGAAAGATGGAAACTTACACAATCACAGCCCTAGACCCCTCATTCCCTGGACTCAAGACCTTCCTCTGACTCACCAACATGATGCCCTGAACCCAGTCAAATAAGATGGCTAAATGCCATGTGTCAAAAGTCACTACACATACCCCAAAAATGTGTTCACTCCCAAGCCTATAAATCCTAGCCCAATAAGGGAGGTGGCGTGTCCAGGCCTTAGAGTGGCACTCAGGACCATACCCTACCCTGACATAACCTTGGTTGCACTTGGAGTCGATTGGGCTTGGGGAATTGCCCCATGAAGATGACCTCACAACATGGCAAAATCAGGCAAATCACACCATTATGCCCAAAAATCAATTATATACTCAAAAATGCATACGGCAAATATTCAAATGATCCATGCATGTGTCAAACCGGAGACTAGTGTACAAGGGTGATATAGACCAAAGGTCCATGCCCAGGAATATCCCATCATTGGCTCCCAAACCCCTCCGGTTATGTACATGACATGCTTCACAAGTCAGCTCATGAGTTTGAGACCTAATTTTGTGAGGCCTCGTGTGCCAAGCCAAAGTGACCACGTGATCTGGCATATGGTGAGGTAGGTGAGAATATGCCAACATCTAAGCAACATACCATAGTTCACAAATCTCTAGGCACTTTACTGTTAGCTGACCAGTTGAGCACACAAAACACAAAAATGAGCATAAAATAAGGTCAAAAACATGCAAATAATACCAAGTTCAAGATAATTGCAATAGTATATAACTTTGCTCACCCATGGTATCAACATATGATTCAAAACACAATTGCCTCGGACCATTTGCAAACAATCCCTCCACTTGGATCCCCATGTGGACGCATAGAACACCTTGGAACCTCCTCCCAACACGCACCATGAAAATGGGAAAATTGATATTGGCGCTTGTGGGTCGCTCCGTAAGCCCTCCCACATACACTATATGAGCGGTAGACTTAGTCTAGCGCTATGGAGCTCACCATACGGACATGGGCGAAGCCCTTGCCACGTATGCATCCATATATCTTCCTACAAACGGAGATATATAACATCGGCGTGAGCATATCGAAGCACATACCATGCATATAACACATACCCTCAAAAAGTGGCTCCCACCATGACATGCCATGCCCCTCCATGGACATAACTTCACATTAAAAATACGTAGGAACCCAAGGAAAGTTGCTATGCAACCCCAACACTCATGCGGTCCACTCGGAAGTTGCATTGAAATATTCGGTTGCTCGGTCCAAGAGTTACATATTACTATCTACCCTCTTGACCATCATCCCTTGCTATACCGGGCATGTGTACATACCAAAGGCGTTTGATGGTTTCCATAATTAAGTTGAGACCAAGGCGATTTTAACCCAATTTTTGATATTGATATTCCTCGCCGTGAGCCGGAGATATGATTCTACAAAGTGGTCTCACGAATCACTTTTGTTTCGACTATAGCTCCAAGCAAAATGAAGGGCACAACAAAAGAAAGGTTGATTCGTGATCGGTGAAAAATGTATGACCACTCGAGATTCATCATATCGAGTGCGGCGATGTTGAAGTCGAAAATCAAATTCTGAAAGTCTGAAAAATCAGATTAATTTTGCGAGTGTATAATACGAAAATTGCGGAAGCAACGAACCCTTTACTGATGAAATCTGACCCTTCATCGGGGTTTCCGCCAAAATTTCTGTAAATAACAGTTAACCAATCGGTTACCGCAAAATCGCGAGCCAACTGACAGTCGCCGATACATTGACCATCAGAACGAAAGGGTGAAAAATTACGGAAACATTATGATAAAAAAACCCTGTTGATTCCTGATATTCTGATATATAAATCTCAGCTTGCGGCGCCTCGGTACTGAATATGGCCGCTCATAGCCGGAATGGCCAAACCTATCACACTATCACATCAGGTTAGGTCAGGTGGATGGGAGAGTATGATATCAGCCAATGGCGGCTTGCCGGCACATAGATACACACCCCAAGTGACCCCAAGATGGCCACGGGCGTCCGAACAGGCTTCATCACTACCAAGTGTACAAAGAGATATCTCATGTTCGACACGTTCAGACCATTCTATGGATGTGTAACATGAGTCACATGTCAAAATGGCCCCTTCTGGACACTTTTTGGCGTTTTTAATGACAGGAATCTCTCCATTCGCCTCGAAGTGGTTCCAAAACATACTTCAATGTTCTCCAAAGGTGCACGTTTCCCTCACCACCAAGTGTATAGAACGGTATCTCAGTTCTGACACATTCCGACCGTCCCGTGTATGAAAACCGTCTCTAAATGGCCCCTTTTTGGCACTTTGGGGCTTTTTCCATAAGAAACACCGTTTCTTCCAGCCTCCGAGGGGTTTCAAAACATACTTCAATGGCGCACAGAGGTGCGTTTTTATGTCACCACCAAGTGTCCAAAGAGATATCTCATTTCTAACACATTGCACCCTTGCTACGCACGAGAGGCGTCTGAAATAGCCATTTTTGGGCACCTTCTGATCTAGGGAGTCAAGGATGGCCCGAAACCAAGAACAAATGTGGTAGATGCAGGACCTCTGATACGGGAGACAACAGCGTGTGCAACTGGTATGGTTTTTGAAACCATGTCAACAGCTTCAGGGTTCTTGTGGGTCTGTTCTATGGTACAATCTGAAGGTTTGGGGTTCTCACTGGCTCAATGCGACTACGCATGCCCTCAACTTCCCGCATATGGTTTTTTGGGCGCACCTGTGGGTCGCTGTGGCTATGTGCTGCAAAGCATCCAGTTCTTCTCCTCCTGCGTTTTCAGTATGTAGAAAGACCATATACCACCTGAGCTTGGGTCTGAAGTCTGTAAAGTGATCATCCGACTATTGTCTGTTGGTCTCTGTCACTTCCCTGGGCCTTGTTGGGCAGCAGGGTGCTGGTAAGTGTTACTAAATACCTTCCTCTAATTTGCCCAGAGAACAAAGTAGCAAAACCAGCTGGTACTGTGCTTATGGACAGTTTGATGTGAATCCACATCAGGTTGAAAGGTCTGGAGGAAGAGCTGAATAGTCTGATAGTAAAACTGCATGCTGACTAGTTGGATACAGAAGAATCTATAGGCTGGTTGATACAAGTTAGATGGATAAGATATCGAGTGAATGCAAATACCTTTAAGAACAGGAAAAGGCAAAATGATAAAGCCAAAACAAAAATTTAGCTGAGACTGAAACTGGCTGAGCGGTTGAACCCATGCCTCTGCAATACGCCTGGGTGGGCCATGGTGAGTTGAAAGGCTTTAGGTATGCGTTCGTGTGGTGCTGTCAACCTGTTGTAAGTGCCAAGAAAACCGGCTAAGTGCTTTTGTATGTGTGTGTGCGTGTGTGTTGGAGTTTGAGCTGACCGGACTGGTGCCAGAGAGGTGAAGGTGTAGACGGTATGTTGTTCTTTCCATTTTCTTGGCTGCAGACACTGTTTTGAAAACGATGCCGTTTCATCCCTAGTGGAAAACACAACAGTCCCAAGGCAGTGACAAACGGCAGAGAGTAGGAATCACGTGGTGCAGTTCAAAACAGAAGTTATGTGACTGCTGATTTCCAGCGCTCACAATCCCTGAAGCAGGTGTGTGCCATAGATGCTGACTGCCAGGCGGGCGCTGGTTTGAAGAGGGCCCGAAAGCACTCACTGTAGTCGCCCTGATAGGATAGAGACTGTGCGACAAAGTAGTGCAAAAAGGAAAGAGTCTCCACAAAACCAGATTGAGGGAGGTGGTTTTGTGTGGATTCTTGCACAAATATCACCACAAAGGCTTGGTACGGTGCAGATAAAACAAGCAAGGCATGAGAGTGCAGCATCTTTTTTAGAACGATATGCTAAATGTGCTTGCGCTGGTATATCCCCTCACTGACTGTGGTGTACAGAAACCAGCCATGCACTGCAAAAGCAGTTATGAAACTGCCACAAGCAGGCGATACTGACAAAAGAATAAAGGAAGAGCGTGACTCAGTAACATAAATGAGGTGGGTGAATGTTTGCTTTTATCCAAACGGAGACGCGTGGGCGAAAAGAAATTTGACATGCAAATTATTGCGATGAGATGCTGCTTGGTATTTACTGCACAACACAATTCTGCGTCCTGGGAGGCGGCTGCTCTCGCGTTAGCGGCGCTGTGGTGATCTTGGGTCAGAGCCAGTGGCAACATTCAGTTCTGGCGGCCAAGTTGAGGTAGCAGCACGTGCAGCGCCAATCTTTGTGCCAGCGATCAAGCTGATCATCACTGTGGACGATGAAGATACCTTCATGGGGTGGCGCCGTCAGAGTGTTCGCCGACTCGTTCTCCACTGAAGCAGAGGCTGTATATGCTTGTTCCCAATTGCAAGCTACTGCTTTCGTGAGCTGTGGTGAGCTTAGCACGGGTATGGACCTTGGGGACTCAGTGTACTTGGTCTTCGTGAGCTGCGGCGGACTCTTTAGTTCTCCATTCCTCAGTGGCAAAGATGTGGGCTCAAAGATGTCATCATGTGACAGCGTTCTGGCTTGCGGCTGGCACTCAGCTGGGTCAGGTGGCAGCGGCGGAAACTTAATGAGGTCGAACGGCTCAAACTGGCTGGAGGAGTGGCCAAAGGGTGGAGTGGTGACAAATCTGCCATCTGAGGTGTTAGGCATAAAGTGGCGCAGAATAAGAACGCGGTACCTCTTCTTTTCAATAAGTCTGGACCGCTGATTCCTTTTACCGCGGCGAACTGCTGGCTGTTGTGTTGGCTTGAATTTAGGCCTCAGAGGGCATTGATGAATAAGGTTTGCAAAGGCTGTGAAGCAGTTTACCAGGGCGGTGACAGTTAGCGCATTCTTTGAAGGACGTCGTTCAGATTACAGTTGTTTGAACCCTTCACGTTCTGAGTGTTGTCGCTGCAGTTGAGACTGTCGGCGCTGTAGCTTCTCCGCTGGCGGGCCTTGGTCGTGGTTGTAGAACTGTTGGACAGTCAGAAAATGCACAGGACTTAAGTAGGCTGGATGAGGAAACAGGTGCAAACGGCGCACCAGCTGTTGTGTGTTACAGTGGTTCGTTATTCGAGCTTTCAGGGTCACAGACGAATGCATGATAGCTGTTTTAATGATCGCTGCCATAGATACATCCTCTGGCGCTGTTGGCGCTACAGCACATCGCGTTGGATCGAAGTAGATCTCTGCTGATCGAACTCGTTCAGCAATCGTTGTTTCAGACAGTTTTATAAAAAATCAAAAAGAATAGACACTCAGAAAGTGACACAACTGGGATGTTTCTGATTTGATTTGGAGGGCTTTTTGAAAAGACAAAAATGAAAGTCTGCGCTTTTGTAGCAAATGGGCCTTGCACTTCCCTTCAAAATATTTTTCTGTACAAGAAAATGTCAATTTTTGACGAAGTGGCAGCCAGAAACGAAAAAGAAGACTGATTTCTTCCGCACAAAGTGCACGTTGCAGTACGCGTGACGCAGAAATTCCGAGCGGGCAACTTGCAGCTGCTAAAGTCCCTGGGCGGTGTTTTGCCATATACCAAATGCACGTCATCAATATTATGTGTCATGCATGATTTTCCATATACCAATGTGTCTTCTCAAGCCCCTGAACGGGGGTTGTGCAAGCACGGTGTGTATGTCCATAAAAGAGAACAGAGTTTGACTGTGCATGGTATAGGAAATCAATCTTTGGAGTAGGGATGCAACATCGTTTTCCATACTGGCATATGATATTCCAGGGCTTCAACTCCTCCCTTCTGCAAAACGTCTTCTCAATTTGTTCCCTTCTCCCTGACACGTTCCGGGTGTGGATCGTACCTCCTAGTTCCTATGAGTTCGCTAATGACGTGTTTGGACCTTATTGAAAGGGTTGCCAAGGGGTATGGTTGCAGGATATTTTGGGTGTTTATAAAGCATGGAAGTTTTGCTGAGATCAAGGACAATGAGGGTCACCGGAAGAAGGTGGAAAAATCGGAGATAGGCGGTAGGGCTCGCACAATGGCAGGAGCCGGCGTGTGGGTGTGGGGCTGGCGCAGGCTGTGTATCGACTCGACAACGCAGACCGGTAGGACGGTTGACGTGACCTAAGCATCCAGCGCCGCTGGCAACGTCACTGTCTGCCTTGCCCTGAGCGGGTTCCTGCCCTCCCTGGGGGCGGTCCTGCACCAGGACGCCCACGCGCTTCACTCGCCGATGGAGCGCGCCGTTGCGGCACCTGGGTGCGGGCAGCTCCGAGGAGCTGGAGGGGGACAGGGCAGACCCCCCCCCTGGGGGGGGATGGCGACGGGTGGGTAGGGAGGGGGTTTTCCACCGGCCAGTGCCGGCTTGCAGAGCCGTGTGGTGCATAGGGTTCAGTGACGTGCCAGCTTACCCCGCGTTCTGCCGACGCCCCGCAGCCCCGCCGCTGACCGCTGCCGCGTGCCGGTCTCAGGAAACGGGGGACTCTGTCCCCCCCTCTCCCAAGAGTTCCACTGGCCTGCTGTCCCCCTAGTAAGGAAAACTGTTTTTGCATGTCTTGGAATAACCTTTAGTCGTGATAGGTATGCCCAGAGGCATACCACATTTTCATCTTAGCAATGGCCTAACCACAAAAGCGTGAGAACGCATTTTGACCTATAAGACCAAACACTAGACCTAGGATGTTGTGGACCCCTGACCCCCCAACTGTTTAGACATAAACACAATTTTCCTGATCTACTGAGGAGCTGCTCTGATTTCAGAGCCTTTCAGTTTTTTTTGTCTTCTCATGATTGCTTAGCTGTCCTAGTTGTATGCACCCTAGGGGGCTGGGACACCTCTTTTTGAGAGGTTCTGGGTTCAATACCCAGTCAGCCTAGCTAAGTAGTGAGGCGGATCTGCATTCATCCAGGGCCGTCTCAGGATCATCCATCATGTTTTCTGTACATTTCGCATGATGACACCAATCTCAATCATGCATGATCATCTCATCATCATCATGCATCATGTTCATCATCACTCAGATGTCAGAAATTTAACTCATTTAGGTCTCAGTGCTAGTTGCCCATCATCTGTCCAGCATTGGTTATGATTGACCATGATCATCCATTCATCCATCATGCATCATGACATTCTTGATTACTGATGACGCAGAGATTGGCCATCATGCCACAGTCCCAAGTCAGAAAATGACTTGTACCATTGTCTTCAGAGATACCAAGAGTGGGGTCAATATTTGATTACTTTTGTGTCATTTTGCCATCTTGGGCCGGAATCTGATTTTCACATGCTGATGGAGGACCCATCATGCGATCATGCATGATTCCCCCATTGCCCCCATTAATGTCACGAATGACGGATGATACATGCTGTGCACGCTCATTCAACTGGTTATGAGTTTGATCGATGTGAAACCGTACCATGATGTGACATTAGTGGAAGGTCGTCAATTGAGAGTGAAATGACCTCAATTCTGTGATTTATTGCCCAATCATGTACTTAATTAGGGGTTATTTCGCATGATTTCACTCTGGGGCCCTCTACCGGAGTCTTTTGGCTGTTGACGTCCTTCGTGTTTGCTCTGCTTGGTTGAATTTGGGTTTTTTTTGAGATCAAATGCATCAGGAGCTAGCTGAGAAGGTCCTAGCGTCCAGGGATATGCCTCATGGTAGCAGAGGCTTGGCCTATGCTCCTGAATTCGAACTCCAGCACCCGGGTGTTGAAATGGGTATGCTGCGGGAGAGTCTGGAGAGCTAGCTGCTTTAACCCGCGAGTGCTGGTAGGGGGCTGAAAGCAAATTACTCAGAAAGCGGGTTGAGGTTGGTGTCAATGCCCGACATGGAGTCAGGCAGCTCCGAGGCAGGGGCACCCCACTACAGGGACGAAGATCCTGTGTATTGTGGGTCAGATTACGGGCTGGACACGGCCAAAGAAGACGAGGAAGCCGTTCTCTGCGCCTTAACCACCAAGTTCCCAGGCCTGCTGCTCCGAGATGTTGAAGATCTGGATATGACGCGGTTGTGCGCAGGCAAGCAGGACCGCCCATCCCACCTGCGGCGCCCCAAGGGCAGAGCTGAGGGGGGCAGACCCCGGTGGGAGGGCGATGACCACCCCATGGGAGAGGAGGTTGCGCCTGCCGGTCTTGGCGGCGGCGACAGGGCCGCGGATGTTGGGCCATTTCCAGAAGTTGTGGAGGAGATGAGGGTCGACGAGGACCCCAGCTTGTTGCCCATGGTGGTGTCCGCCTTCTCCGCCCTGATGCCCCCGAGTCCCCTTGCTGGCCTGCCACCTCATGGCGTTTCTTTCGCCGAGGTGCAGCGGCTGCCAGAGAACTTTGAGAAGCTGACCAAGCTGCTGACTAATCTGAAGGGTAACGTGGAGAAGATGAACGCCCGTGTGGGCGAACTGAAAGGCAAGTTGCAGGGATCATTGCCCCAAGTCGGGAGGTACAAGGACGAGATCAAAGCTCTCGGCGCAAGAGTGAGGGAGCTGGAGCTGTTCAAGAACACCCTCCAGGAGTTCGTGCATTCCCAGTTCAACTTGAGGATCCCCGAGTTGGGGAAAGTGGTAAACATACACCTTCACAGCCATAAACCCCTGATTCCCTGGACTCAAGACCTCTCCTGACTCACCAACATATTGCCCTGAACCGGGTCAAATGAGATGGCTGAATGCCATGTGTCAAACGTCACTACACAAACCCCAAAAATGTGTTCAGTCCCAAGCCTCTCAATCCTAGCCTAATATGGGAGGTGGCGTGCCATGGCCTAGGGTGGCACTCAGGACCATGCCCTACCCTGACATAACCTTGGTTGGGCTTGGAGTTGATTGGGCTTAGATATATGCTCCATGAGTTTGAACTCATAACATGCCAAAAAACTGCCAATTCACACCATATTGGCCACATATCAAATATATGCTCAAAATTGAAGTTACCACTTATCTGAAGGCTCAAAGCATGCATGGAATCGAAGTCTAGTATTCATGGAGTATTCATGCCCATGTACATCCCCACTTTACCCTCGAAACCCCTTCGAATATGGGCGCCACGCACTGCCCAAGTCAGCCCATGATCTTGAGACCAATTCTTGTAGCCCTTCGTGCGCCAAGCCAAATGGAGTACGCGATCCGACATATGGTGGTGTTCAACGCCAAAGCATCTGCCAACATATGAACAACATACCATGGTTCGACTCCCCATAGGCTTCTTGCTGTTTGCCGCCCAGGTAGGGACACAAAATGCAAAAATGAGCAAAAATTGACGTCAAAAACATGAAAATATGACCAAACACAATGATTGGAACCATTTGCGAACAATTCCCTCACTTGGATCCCCAATCGGGCGCATGGAGATACCTTCGCCACTCATATCTACATGCCCCATGAAAATGGGAGTGCACTCATGGTTCTCTTTGTCCCACATACCATGAGCAATACATATGCGGTAGACTTAGTCCAGCGCTTTGAATTCCACAATTCGGACATGGGCTAAGCCCTTGTCACGTGTGGCTTCCCATCTCCTCGGCCACACGAAGATATATAACATGGGCGTGAGCATATCGAAGCACATACCATGCATATAACACATACCCTCAAAAGTGGCTCCCACCATGGTATGCCATGCCCCTCCATGGACATAACTTCACGTCAAAAATACGTGGGAACCCAAGGAAAGTATCTATGCAACCCCAACTCTCATGCGGTCCACTCGAAAGTCGCATTAAAATATTCGGTTGCACGGTCCAAGAGTTATATATCACTTTATACCCTCTTGACCATTATCCCTTGCTATACCGGGCATGTATACACACCAAAGGTGTTTGATACTGCCTAAATTAAGTTGAGACCAAGGCACTTGCAACGCAACCTTCCCTCTTCCCTTTCCTCACATGCGCGCGTAGATATAGCCTCTCAAAGTGGTCCCACGATTCACTTTTGTTTCCCTTATATCTGCAAGTCAAATGGGTGGCAAGTATAAGGTAAACATGATTTTGGAATAGGGAAAAGAGTATGACCACTCGAAGAGAACAAAATCAAGTGCGGCGATGTCGAAGTCGAAAATCCGATTTCGACATCGCGAAAAATTCAGATTAAAATTTCGAGTGCATATTTAGAAAATTGCGGAAGCAACGAACCCTTTACTGATGAAATCTGACCCTTCATCGGGGTCTCCGCCAAAATATCTGGAAATAACAGTTAACCAATCGGTTAACGCAAAATCGCGAGCCAACTGACAGTCGCCGATACATTGACCATCAGAACGAAAGGCTGAAAAATTACGGAAACATTACGATAATAAAATCCTGTTGATTCCTGATATTCTGATATATAAATCTCAGGTGGCGGCGCTTCGGTACTGAAAATGGCCGCTCATAGTAGGAATGGCCAAACCTATCACACTATCACATCGGGTTAGGTCAGGTGGATGCGAGAGTATGATATTAGCCAATGGCGGCTTGCCGGCACATAGATACACGACCCAAGTGACCCCAAGATGGCCACGGGGGTCCTAACCGGCTTCACCCCCCTACTCAGAGCGTTGTTACCGCTCGGAAGTCATTGAAGAGAGGACGGGAGGACCCCAATGGGCTCCGACCCCCCCCCCATGTCCCAAGGACACATGGAGGCCCCACACACGTAGTAGGCGTCCCCCACGTCCGAAGGGAGGGGTGAGGACACTGACAATCGGTGCCCTACGCCATATCTGGTCTCCTCTTGATCTACAACATGGACCAAGGGGATCAAAGATAGAGAAAGGCGTCCGTCGACCTAAAGAAGAATACCACAATGAAATATATATGTGGAGATCGAGTGAAGGGGGTATATGGCCACTCAAGGCCCAAAAATCCCCGGATGAACGCCCTCACTCGTCTCCCAAGCAAAGAAACAAACAAAAATGCCAAAGGGGATCCATTACGGTGCTACTGCAGCCACCAAATGGACCTACACGTCCTTGACATCCAAAGAAATATTCTTTTTCCTCAGGTAGGTAGGTAGGTATCTTCGGGAGCTCGGGATGCCTCCTTTGACGGTGCAGGAAGAAGGTCTTACCAAGGGGACGTCCTGTCCCTCCCACTGCCCTATGTTAGGTGCCTCTTGAGCCGCTCCCGCATGTGCTTGGGAAGGCATTGTCGCGGCCACCCGGTCCATGTGTCCCAGGTGGGAGGGTGTCCCCACATGTGTCCATGAGTAGGGCCACATGCCCCCTCCTTCGGGCGGCAGCTCTGGGGGCTGCCCAGCTGTGTGGAGTATCTCTCACCACAAGGGGTATTGCTCCCGCTTGTCTACGGTACGACCGCCTCACCCTTGTGGTTTGAGTTGCGGGGCCACTCTGCCTGGCAGGCGACCCCCTCCTTTTTCTTCAGGTAGTCCATGCAGACCGTGGTGTACCTCGGCACAAAACTGCCACGAGGCTCCCACGAGTCCCTGGATGCGACGAATCCCTTCCAACGGACTTTATGAAGCCTCCCCCCAGGGCGTCCCCGGGTCCGGCTTGTCCGCCAGGATCTTCTCAGCGGTGAAGTCGTCGTCCTCACCCTCGTCGTCCGAGTCCACATCGCCGGCCGTGAACTCGAAGGTGACGGGATGTCCGCTGGGGTGTGGTGCTCGGGGACGAAGCTGGGTATGGTCGCGGTCCAGGATCTTGTTATCCCCCACACGAACCGCATACACATCCTGCCCGACCTTCCGCACGATTACCCCCGGCACATACCAAGATGCCTGCCGATGCCTGGACAGGACATCCTTGTGGTGCCGCTCCACCCACACAGTGTCTTGGAGAGCATACTTCTGGACTTTTCCCTGCTTGAAGTACTTGGCCCTCTTGTCATGCTCGTCCTGAAGTGCCTTGCACACCTTGGCCGCCGTGTCGTCCGCCTCAGCCATCTTAGCGTTCGCATCCCGGGCCACCTTGCCATGGTTCAACCACGGGAGAGTGCGTCACACTCGATCCTGTGGGTTGACAGTCCAGTGGGCCCCGGAAGGTCGTGATACGCTTGGAGTACCCTCCACAGCAAATTGTACCAATTCCGGCCCGGTTCGTCGATGTGCAGCTGGCGGAACTTCTCGAACATCTGCCGCCCGGTCACCTCAGCCCGGCCATTCGACCAGCTGTGGTATGCCACAGTCTTGGCGTGCCGAATCCCCATGTGCTTGCACATCGTCTTGAACCACGTCCCCACGAACTCACTACCCCAATCGCTGCAGATGACAGCTGGGACATCGAAAATCGTCGGCCAATGCCTGATCATGGCATTAGCGACGGTCTTGGCCTGCAGCCCCACTCCATGCTTGTCCTTCTTGTCCTTCTTCTTGGACTTCTTGCCCGGGACTGCCGAGATATACCCGCTGTGCCTGTCCAACGCAAGGATGACACAGTCGGAGGTCTCTCCGTCCACGGTGACCTCAGGCATGGCGAACACATCCATGGCCACGGACCGCATAGAGGCCTCCGGTATAGCCGTATACACTGGGTTGCCCGCTGTGGAGCGGTTAGGGCTCTTCGTGGCCCGACACACGGCACAGTCGCTGCAGTACCTATCCAGGATGGCGTAGTACCCCGGAGGGAACTTGAAACGCCACACCAGGTCCTGCTGCATCTTGTCTCGGCCAGGATGCATGAGCTGGGCGTTGTGCAAATGGTCAATGAGCTCCTCCACTCGGTTCTCGGGCACCAGCAGCTTGTCCTTGAGGAACAACTTGTCCCCATCCTCGGTCAAGCCCTCGGACCATTCATCGTCTGACGGGGCGCTCACGGCATTCCAGTACTTGCTCCAGTGCTCGGATGCCGCGTAGTCATCCGACCTGTCTTCTGTGAGCACCGACCTGACTAGCTCTACGGGGGCCACCATCTATTGCTCGAGGGTTTCCTCTCGAATAGCTTGGACGCGGGCACCCCGGAACTTGGCCAGGTCCGTACGATTTGCCATTACCACAAAGCACTTGACCCCCTCTTGCTCCATGGCCTTCTCCATCTCGATGATGCGCTTGGCCTCCCCTGCCTTCTCGGCGTCGCCATGGCTGGATATGTCCATCCACGCCTTGCCCGCGGGGTAGGCGCAGCGACTGAGGCAATCTGCGACAGTGTTGTCCTTCCCCGGGACGTATACCACGCTGAGGTCTAACTTGGCGAACGTCTCGTGCCATCGGGCCCTCCTAGCCGCTGGTCCTGAGGGGGTGTCGACATGCTCCTTGTGCCAGCTCTGTAGGGACCGGTGGTCCGTGCAAACCACCACCGGCTGCAGTCCGATGTGGCCAGACCACTTCCTGAGCGCACATACAATGGCGTATGTCTCCTTCTCCCTCGCGGTCCATGTTCGGCGTTGGCCCTCGGCCAGGATCCTGCTCCAGAACGCCACGAGAAACTTGAGTCCCGTCGTCCCGGACTTGCTCGAGGACTGCCCCCACGGCATAGTCCGAGGCGTCTGTCCGTAGCACGAATCCCTTGTCCGGGTCCACCAGGAACAGCCCCAACTGCCCCAGGACTCGCTCCTTCAGGCGGCTGAACGCATCTTCGGCCTCAGGGGTCCAAGCAAGCTTCTTCTTGCTCCCCTTCCGGCCATCAAACTTCCCCACCTGCAGCATCTTGTGCAGCGGCCCCGAGAGTTCTGCATACATCCGGACATAGCCCGAATAGTAATTGCAGAACCCCATGAAGGACCGGAGTTTCGCTGATGGTCTGGGGCTTCTCCCAGTGGTGCAGGGACGCCAGCTTCCCAGGCATGGGACGGCGTTGCCCGTGACCAACCACGTGACCCGCGAACTCCACTTCCTTCACGAAGAGGGAGGCTTTGGTGGGCTTCCACACCATGTTGTGCTTGTCCAACTCGCTGAGCACTCGGCGCAGATCCTTCTCATGCGCGTTGATGAGCTCGTCCTCAGTCATGTTCTCCGTGCCGGACCCGATGATGATGTCATCCACGAAGAGATCGGCATAGTCCCGGACAGGACCGAGTAGGTCCTCCATCATGCGCTGGAAAGCGGCGTTGCCATTCTTTGCGCCCATAGGCATTACTTTCCACTGATTGGGCCCCAGCGGCGTCGACATCGCTGTGCAGGGCGTGGAGTACGGGTGTAGCGGCATCTGGTGATAACCGTGTTTCAGGTCCAACACCGTGAAAATCCGCTTTTTCTGTTGTTTTTGGAGGATGGAGTCGATCAGGGGAAGCGAGTACGAGTCGTGCTCGGTCTGCTCGTTCAAACCTCTGTAATCAACCACCAACCTCCACTCGCCCTTCTCCTTCTTGGGCACGATGAAGGCTGGGCTGGCCCACTCACTGTCGGAGGGTTCGATCCATCCCCGCTCAATGAACTCGGCCAACAGCTTCTTCATGGCCTCGGCCCGATCGCCCTGAAGTACGTACTCCCGATGACGATAGATCTTCGGGTTCGGCTTCAGCTTGATCTTCGCTGTGCCAAACCTCCCACGATAGGGAGGGTTCTTGTTGGCGACGCCACTGAATAGCCGCGGATAGGCAGTGATCAGCCTCTCCTTCAGCTCGGCGACCTTCGGGTTCTCCTGGGCCTCTTCAGCCGCTTGCTTCGGTATAGATACAACCGACCGCACTGCGGTATAGGCCTCTTCTGGGTCCGATTCCGATTTCTCCTCGTCCGATATGCCGTCTTCATCGTCGTGGGGAGCTCTTCCCACCGATAATCTTCGGAAATTTGCGGCCTCGGGCTGGTGACTGTCGCTATCGGCCCCCAACCTTGGAAAATCCCACGTCAGCGGGTCTGACCGAACCGGACCATCGTATTGGTCCGCGATGTGATCCATGACCCTCGCCACGAACTCGTCCTTCTCGTACTTGCCGGTGACCAACATCTTGTCATCCCACCAATGCGGAGATGTGACCATGGCCCGCCTCTTCTTGGCTGCCACACGGTAGTGCATCGCCATCCGCATGTAGTTGACGACGTCGTCAATCTCAGCGTGGGACAGGACGTCAATGCCATCCATTGGCTGATCCGTCCCCTCCTCGGGCTCAAACATGACCTTCATGGGCACCGCCTCCACCCTACGGATGAATGCTTCATCACCCGTGGGCTGGGCTTGCGCCCCATCCACCAGGAAAGCCTTGGTACCCCACGCTTGACCCGGGGAGGGCATTGATACACCCTTGGCGTCGATGAACAACTCCTCCCACGGCCCGAATGACATCTCGTTCAGGGTGATGGAGTCCAGCGTCGACTTGAGCCCCTCCAGCGGACATGGGGTGGATCCTATACCGGTTATGACCAGGATCCCCTTCGCCCTATCCGCGATGATCTTCTCCCCCGTACGTCTGGTATTGTCCAGGGAGCCATGCCAATACATGGGTCCCCACTCCTTCAAACCCCAATGCCGGTGCCAGGCTGAGTCTCCTCGATGCCGGTGCCGCCTACACTTCCTCAGAAGTGGGGCATCCCGGGAAGCAAAGACGTCCGTCTCGGGCGCTTCAGCTCCCAGCGTCTGAATCATCCTGGCGTACACTTGCGGCGCCATTCCATACTCCGTGAGCTGAACTCCACGGTCTCCTCTTGACTTGGCACCCACAGCTTGCACCGCTTGGACGATCCGATCCTCTTCCTCAGCAATCCATTGGGATGATCCGCATGCATAGTCCGTGGACAGCCATGTTAGGCATTCATCATCCTCCCGGACCAGCGTTGCACGATGGGGAAGGGCTCCAATGGCATTTGCCACCATGAAGTCATACCCCATGATGATATCCGAATCGGTAATGTCGGCCACATAGAATTTCCCGGATAGAGTGCTTCTCCTCGCCTGATCAGGGCGGTTCAAGCGCTCATGCTCCCAGAATTCCATACTGATGGTGGCCTCATGGGTGCCGCCACCCATAATCTCGCCGTTGGCGACCTTCAGGCGGACCGGTCTCCGGCTGGGCTGCAGGAGTTCCTCCTTGAACAACCCTCTCCAGACCAGGCTCACCTGGGCACCCGTATCCACTAACACATCCACCACCTTCTCCCCTCGTCCGCACCGTACTCGCACTTTCAAGTGCAACTGCCGCTGGTCGCCATGAGGTGTATGTACGACTCTCACGGCATGCAACTCTAGCACGTCCGGGTGCATCAGGACTTCAAGGGTATGGTCACGGATGGTGTAGATCTTGGGTTGGTCCTGCCCGTCCACGGGGCTCTCTGTGGTCGCTCCTTCCTTCTTGCCACGTCCCGTACCCACATGTACTTCCCTTGGCAGGGCGCTCCAGGGGTTGGGAGTGGCGAAACTCAGTGGTTTTGGCTCTTCTGGAGCCTTCTTTGACACCCGATGTGCCTTCACTTTCTCTGGGATTCCACTGATTTTCAGAGGAGAGACCTCCGAGGTCCCACTTCCGTGGGGGCTCCTCTAGACTTGACTTCCCGCAGTCCCTTCCGGCTGCGATCCGCCAGGACTTTGTCCACCACGCTGCTGGGCTTTGAGTTCCTCCAACGTCCTCAACATGTCCTCAGCAACTTCCTCAATCGACCTCACTCGTCGGTCTTGGCCAGGTCCACCACCATAGCCTCTTCCTCGGCCTTTTCCTTGGCCTTTGCCTTGGCCTTTTCCCCCGTCTCCGCCCTTCGCCTTCCAATCGGAAATCCGCTGCTCTTGGGCTTCTTCTCGGGGTGGGCGGCGAAGTAGGCCTTCTTGTCCGCCTCATACACCTTGCACTGACAGTGGTCGTGTGCATTGTCGTTTCCCTTGCCATAACATACCCAGCACCCGTCGTGCAGGGATCTGTACTCCCGGAACAAGAACGGTGGGTTCCTGATCCTCCTTGGCGCGTTGCCCTTCTTGGGTCCCACCCGGCTCCATCTGGAACGATCCTGCCCATGGTCCCTCGCATTGTGCGCCACAAACGCGAAGAAATGGGCCTCCTCGTGATCCTCCCGGTTCCAGTGGTCTTGGCCACATCCACTACCATCCTCCGCAGAGTTGGCCGTGTCCTCCTGGATCTGCCGATGATGGCGGTCTTCTCGGTGGCCTCGTTGTCCATCACCATGTCGTCCTGCACGTGGGCTTCGTTCTTGGCGTTGAGCTTCAACTCCACCGTGATGTACTTCACGATCTCGTCCAGGCTCATGCGGGCGAGGATGACCTGCATCCTCAGCGGCTCCCCGCGCCTCCACTCCACGTTGTTGAGGCGCAGCAACTTTTGCCCCATGGAGTCTCCAAATACCTCCACGTACACGGCGTTCTTCAGTCCCAACATCCGAAGAACTCCATGATACCCGCATGGGTATCCTCTGCCGCCATGATCCTCACCGCCACCCGCTTCTTGGCCCTCTTCTTCTCCTCGTTCTCCACTCTCCTCTTCCAGTTGCCGGGGAGGACGTCCTTCAGCAAGTGGCGGATCTCACTGGCCTCGTTCCAGTCCCCCACCAGCTTGAGGCATCTGCGGTACTTCCGCAGATACCGGTTCCACTCCCGGACCCGCAACTCACCGCGGTCCAGCGGCAGTGGGATGGACCACAGGTCCTCCAGCTTCCGGTTTGGAGCGTCCACCCGCTCCTCATCCTCCAACCACTGGAGGCAGGCCTGCTCCGTACGGATCAGTCCTTCCCGGATCTGATCCCGCAGCTCCTCCTTCAGGTCCTGCGCCAGCCGGTGTGGGAATGTCCGGCATACCCACGTGTCCCGCGGCGCTCCCCGCATCTCGCCGAAGACCTCCTCGGCGAAGTCCTCACAGTCCAGGATGAAGTCTTCCAGGTTGGACGGGTTCCCGTCGTAATAGGGGATTTTGATTCCCCTGAGGTCGTCAATCCTGATGGCGTCTCCGACGTCCCCAGCCACCACTCCACAGAGGCGGATACCACCTGTGGCCGGGGGGTGTGAGTACACTCCCCGTACATCCTTCTCCTCCATGGAGTGCGGTCCAGTTGGGCCTGAACCCATGGGGTTTGGAATGCGGGAAGGACTTGCTCCATCGGCCGTCCATATCCCCGTGGTGGGGTCCTTCGCCCACAGATGTCCGCGTGGGTGGCCTCGACCATGTCCGTCGGCGCTTCCCATGGTTCGCCCCTGCATGGTCTGGCTCTGGATCTCCTCTTCCGCATAAACTGCATGGGTATTTGTAATTGGCGGTAGATCCTGGGCGGCCAGGGACATCTGTACCGTCAGGCTCCTCGGGTCCGTGGTTACGTGCCCTTCCCGCATGGACCCAGCCGGTGCCGTGTGTTCCCCGAGCATTGTGGATTCGCTGAACATGGGAACAAACCGCAGCGCACCCGGGTCAACACGCGGAGGCGCGTAGGGTGCCTCTGCAGGGCCGCCCATGGGTTTATCCATGGCGCTCCTGAGGGTCTTAACCCGCTCCACCAGCTCTGCCGCGGCCGGCTTTGCCGGGAGCTCCGGACCCGAGGCGAGGGGCTGTAGCTCCTCTAGCCTTTTCAGGCGTCCCGACATGTCCTCCACCAGGTGGAGGAGGCTGTCCACCACTCCCTGCTGCTTCTCCAGGGCCAGCTCCAGATTCTCCCGGTACCGGTCCCGTTCCGCTTGCAGCTCCTCCATGTCTTTCTCAGCGGCCGACTGGTCATCCAGGATCCTGGCGACGTCCTCCTCTAGACCGTCCTTCACGTTGTTCAGGCGGTCTAGGCGATGCACGATGGCGTCCATCCCCATCTTTTGGTACTTGCCCATGAGGAAGGACACGTGCTCGCAGTGGCACTCAGCCTGCTTTCCGCCTGATCTGGCGCATCCCGCTGTTCCCGGCACCTCAGACTCGTCGCCCATGGGCGTATCGCCTATGGCGTCCGTCTCTGGTCCCGTGTGCCGGGGCACAGGTGCCGTCCGGGCCCTTGCTGGCCTCTCCAAGCCCTCGGCGTCGTGCTTCAGGGCGGGCTCGGGGGTCGTATGCGCCCTGGCGATCAGCGCGGACATCTCCAACTCCGAAGGTGGCTCGTAGGCTGTCCAATAGCCCTCGGAGTGCCCCTCGGATTCCCACAGCCTGACCGGGCTGGGGTCCGTGTCCATAGCCCCGGCGTCCGTTGCCGCGGACTTGGGTGACCCGCGCTTCCGATAGCGCCGGGCCCGTCCTCCACTGCTGCCTGAATGGCAGGCCTCCTCAAAGTCCTCCGCGGCGGAGCGGAGGTTGCATGCCTTTCGACAGCGACGCTCACATATGGAGACCAGGTCCTCCATGTCACGTCCTCCTCTTCCCGAATGTCGTACTTCTCTTCGGGCTTCAACTTCCGGAGTTCGCCATGCTCTTGAACGTCTCCGTTCTTCTATGGCTCCAATCTCCGGCGTGGTCTCCACCGAATCCACGATACGCACCCGGGGCGTACTTGGGCAGGGCTCATAGGGGCTCAAGTCCCCGGGTCGGCGGTAGGTAGGGGCAGCAGGTACGCCTCTGCTACCATAAAGAAGGTCCCTACCAGGACCGGTCCCTGCTGTGCCCCTTCCGCCTGTAACCCCTGCCGATTTGCTCCTGATCAACGATTGCCTTTATCAAAATCCAGGATTCCAAATCCAAAAATATAGAAAATAAAATACAATCTTCCTTCAACCCTGAACAGCAACCAGATCCCACAAATCCAGCAATAATCCAATCCACACTGCGGGCTTCTGTTCAGCACACCGGTCGTCCCACGGTGGCGGGCATGTACAAGAATTGCACCAAAGAGGAAAGCCCTGAAATTAGCATATGAACAGAAATAATGCAAAGTTGGGGAAAGTGGTAAACATACACCTTCACAGCCATAAACCCCTCATTCCCTGGACTCAAGACCTTCCCTTGACTCACCAACATATTGCCCTGAACCGGGTCAAATGAGATGGCTGAATGCCATGTGTCAAACGTCACTACACAAACCCCAAAAATGTGTTCAGTCCCAAGCCTCTCCATCCTAGCCCAATAGGGGAGCTGGCGTGTCATGGCCTAGAGTGGCACTCAGGACAATGCCCTGCCCTGACATAACCTTGGTTCGGCTTGGGATTGATTGGGCTTAGATATATGCCCCATGAGTTCGAACTCATAACATGCCAAAAAACTGCCAATTCACACCATATTGGCCATATATCAAATATATGCTCAAAATTGAAGATACAACTTATCCGAAGGCTCAAAGCATGCATGCAATCGAACTCTAGTATTCATGGAGTATTGATGCCCATGTACATCCCCACTTTACCCTCGAAACCCCTTCGGATATGGGCGCCACGCACTGCCCAAGTCAGCCCATGATCTTGAGACCAATTCTTGTAATCCTTCGTGCGCCAAGCCAAATGGAGTACGCGATCCGACATATGGTGGTGTTCAACTCCAAACCATATGCCAACACCTGAACAACATACCATGGTTCGACTCTCCATAGGCTTCTTGCTGTTTGCCGCCCAGGTAGGTACACAAAATGCAAAAATGAGCAAAAATTGAGGTCAAAAACATGAAAATACGACCAAACACAAAATTGTCATGATGATATATCTCTATGCTCACCCATGATATTCGCGCATGGTTCAATATACAAATGATTCGAACCATTTGCGAACAATTCCCTCACTTGGATCTCCAATCAGGCGCATAGAGATACCTTCGCCACTCATATCTACATGCCCCATGAAAATGGGAGTGCGCTCATGGTTCTCTTTGTCCCACATACCATGAGCAATACATATGCGGTAGACTTAGTCTAGCGCTTTGAAATCCACAATTGGGACATGGGCGAGGCCCTTGTCATGTGTGGCTCCCCATCCCTTCGGCCACACGAAGATATATAACATGGGCGTGAGCATATCAAAGCACATACCATGCATATAACACATACCCTCAAAAGTGGCTCCCACCATGGTATGCCATGCCCCTCCATGGACATAACTTCACGTCAGAAATACGTGGGAACCCAAGGAAAGTATCCATGCAACCCCAACACTCATGCAGTACACTCGGAAGTTGCATTAAAATATTCGATTGCACCGTCCAAGAGTTGTATATCACTTTCTACCCTCTTGACCAATATCCCTTGCTATACCGGGCATGTGTACACACCAAAGGTGTTTGATACTGCCTAAATTAAGTTCAGACCAAGGCGCTTGCAACGCAACCTTTCTTATTCCCTTCCCTCACACGCGCGCGTAGATATGGTCCTTCAAAGTGGTCCCACGATTCACTTTTGTTTCCCTTATATCTCCAAGTCAAATGGGTGGCAAGTATAAGGGAAACCTGATTTGGGCATAGGGAAAGGAGTATGACCACTCGAAGAAGACAAAATCAAGTGCGGCGATGTCGGAGTCGAAAATCCGATTTCGACATCGCGAAAAATTCAGATTAAAATTTCGAGTGCATATTTAGAAAATTGCGGAAGCAACGAACCCTTTACTGATGAAATCTGACCCTTCATCGGGGTTTCCGCCAAAATATCTGGAAATAACAGTTAACCAATCGGTTAACGCAAACTCGCGAGCCAACTGACAGTCGCCGATACATTGACCATCAGAACGAAAGGCTGAAAAATTACGGAAACATTATGATAATAAAATCCTGTTGAATCCTGATATTCTGATATATAAATCTCAGCTGGCGGCGCTTCGGTACTGAAAATGGCCGCTCATAGCCGGAATGGCCAAACCTATCACTCTATCACATCGGGTTAGGTCAAGTGGATGGAAGAGTATGATATCAGCCAATGGCGGCTTGCCGGCACATAGATACACACCCCAAGTGACCCCAAGAGGGCCACGGGGGTCCGAACCGGCTTCAGCAGTACTTGGTGTCTCATGGGTTTCAGCAGACAATGGTGCCAAGCCCAGCGCACCGCCACCAGCGCGGACCTCCGATTCGAGTTCCTCCCCCTCAGTTCCACCACCCGGACCCTCTGGGGAACCGCCCCGTGTCCATATGCCTCCGTTTCCCACACGCGCAGCGTCAGTGCGCCCACCAGATGTTGGGCCCGGTCTGTTATCCGCTCTTTCCACGCCGTACACTGCCCCCATCGACAGCTTCCACCTCAGCCACCCATCTTCCTCTCCGACGGCCCTTTTGAGGCCGGAGATTCGGGCCCCTGGACCCTCTTATTCCATCCCAACGGCCTACCCCAGGCCCTATCCCCACTACACCATGTATGATCCACGCCCAGCCAGCAGCTATCCTTCCCCTTAAGCCTCTCTTGGTGAAGAATCGGTCGGTTTCTCCGAGTTCCCCGTCACGATGAACCCTGGGGGGCTCGCCTAAAGCAATGCTGCAGCCCATTATGCATGGGTCACCTTCAAGGGCGCCCGCGATGCCTTCCTCATGACAGCCTCCTTCCCCGGCGCTGCACGCATCTTTGACTACGCCAATGAAATGAGCGCCCACACATTCGGTCTGCAGCCGGAGAAGCTTGCTGAGACAGAGAGAATCTGGGACAGCTGGACGTTCTACCAGCTCATGGGCTGCCCGGATGCCCTGGTCGACGAGGGGTAGGGAGATCTGCTGATCCAACGCTGCATTCCGTCGCTGCAAGAGTCCCTCGACTTGAAGTGTTCCGACCGCCCGACCATGTAGTTCTCGGAGGCCTGGCATTTTGTGGAGGACTCGGTGTTTGTTGACCGCCTAGTGGTCCCGAACCAAAGATTTCTTCTCCTACAACCTCCGACTTTGCAACAACGAGCTCCTGACGTACGGCAGATGGGCGAATGACATCGCGAAGTACAAAAGATTGAGAGTGCGGGTCGAAGACTTCCACGACCAGTCTGACATGGAGCACTGGCTGCCCCAGCTGCCCCCCTCCAATGCGCGCAAGATTGCTGAAGCCAAAGCCGCCGATGGCCGAGTCCGCCCCGACGTCAACGTGACCTGCCATGATCTGGTGAGTGTTGGGCAGCAGATCGTGCAGCAAATGGTGCGGCATCTGCTGGGTAAGCCCCTGAAGATGGTGGCGAAGCGCATATCCGTCTTCATCCACTGCAGTTCGCTCGACCAGGCGGCTTACGCCAAGAAAATTCACCGGGTGGCGCACCCAACGGGGGGAAATGCACCCATCAAGGTGCAGCAGCTGGTCAGCAGGTGGTCCGCGGACTGGCTGATCGCCTCGGTCACCGGAAAATTGCAAACAGGTTGTGCGAAGCGCCGACCGCGGCGTCCCCCCCGCCCAGAATGCCAACAAATGTCAACAACGGCGTCAAGATGGAGGCAATCATGGGGGTAATCTGCGGGGGGACAAATCCCTCTGGCAAAAGCAAGGACTAGTCTGATGGATCTGGTGGAGCCGCAATCAATGAGGTGTCGAAGGAGGACTGGCAGAAGCGGATTACCTCTGGTTGAGTTCTGGTATTCGACCACTTCGTGCACCAGTACCCCCTGGGATCTGGATGGTACGCATGCTACCGAAGGTTTGAGGGCAATCACGCCCGAAAGAAGGATTGGAGCCACAACCACCGCACATGTGAGTTATGCCAGTCGTTCCTGAAGGCGAAGCAGCAGACATCCAAGGGGAGATTGCCCGGATTGGCAAGGGTGTTGGACGCCTCGTGGAAGAACGTGTACGCGGTCGAGCCCACCAATGAGCAGCGTGACAAGGAGAAAGAGATGTTGAAGTCGCCGCCTAAGTTGATGCCCAGCAAGGGCAAACGCAAGGACAACGATAATGATGGCCAGAGGGGCGAGACGACCGCCAAGTAAGGGGGGCATTGCACCCATGCATGCCCACCTGGTGCAGCGCTGACGCCCAGAGCAATCAGCATCTCCTCCCATCTCCCCGAAGCTCTCAAGGAGATGTCCCCCCTGACTCGCCACACACAAAGGCGATCGTCCTGTACGCAACCCTGTCCGAACCTCTTCGCAAGGACGCCCCAATGGAGCTCAACCAAGTTCAACACACACTTGAAGGCACCCACGTTCACCTGATATTTTCCGTGACCCTGCCTGATGGGACGACCAGCGATCTACTTGCGCTGCTGGACTCCGGCACTCTGGTCATCCTAGTCCGTCATGAGCTCCTCGACCAGTCTCATCTTTGCACCAGCTCCCGGCCGGTTCGTCTCAAGGTCGCCAACGGAACCCCCATGATTGGAGGCACCGAGGGGGCTAATCTCAGTCTCCAATTCTTGCACTCATAATCCCCACAAGTCGACTCCTCCACCACGCCAACCGAGTTCCCTGATGTGTTTTACCAGGCCGAATTTTCTCGCTATGACCTCATCTTGGGATGCCCCTTTATGGTTCACAATGCCATGGGCCCCTTGCTGCATTGTCGATGCCTCGTGATCGAGTCGGAGGACGACTTATTTTAAGTTTTGCCCAGATCTCAGGGCGATGTCTGAAGTGGAGACGATTCCCCGTCCGCGCTGCCAGATGTGCTGCCGGAGCACCCAGTCGATGGATTGCCAGCTCCTACACCGTCAAATCTGAGCATCTTCAGACAGTGCTCCAGCACTTCGGTTGTCCCACGCCCCCAGTGGATGCCTTTTCCTTAGAGGCCAACCACCGATTTCCTCCGTATTGGACGGACAGGGATAGTGCATTGCGGAGATCTTGGTCCAACGACTTCATCTGGGCCAATCCCTCGTTTGATTGGCTCAAAGAAGTGGTCAAGAAGTTCATTTCAGACAAGGCCCAGGGGGTTCTTCTCCTGCCGGATTTTTCTTCCACAAGCCCATCCAAGGAGGCTGCCCATCGTGGCGCATTGGACTCCATCACCATTGCGCCCCACATCAAATTGTTCTTGAGGGAAAATGGGAAGGCATTGGGTCCCACACCTTGATACGGCGGTAACCAGGCAGTTTGGGTTGACGGGTCCCTCGACGTCCTGCCATCTGAGGTGGACATTGCCGGGATTTCAGCCATGGGGTTCCGACATGAGGAGGACATTGACTGGATGATGCTGATCTTGAGCCCCAAGTTCAAGAATCAGTCTGATGATGACGCAGTCTCCACCATTCATGCCCAGCATCTGGACAAGGATTCTGTGAGCGCACAGCCATCCCCTGCCACTGCCAATGATGCCATCATCCACACCAGGGATGTAATGTACTGTAAATTTCAGAATCATTCGTGGATCTCCCATCCGATGGGCGAATTACTGGACAAACAGCCACAATCTGCATCATCATCATCATCATCATCAACATTTCCTCCATGATCATCATTCATGACCAAACTCTGAAATCGGTCGATCGTCTGGACATCGTCAGATCCGACCAATCATCGACTTCGTCTCCCGAAAATGCGACATCATCATTTCCGCCCCTACATGACATTAGAACCCAATTCTGGTCAACTTAGGAGTCAGCCGTAAATGTTTCTGGTAAGGCTTCCGCCCCAGATGCGAGTGGATCTGAGGTGCCCATGGGATCTACTTCACCGCCCCAACAACTGATCCGGTCTGTCGAAGCCTCTGAGAATCCCCCCTCATCTCAGCAGGGCCCGAATTGCAAGGCCATGAGGAATCCGGACCTCCACGGACCTAACAATTGGCACAACCCACGCTTGCTGAGGGACCTTGCTCGGACTATCGTGTCTGTGAGTGACCGAATGGGAGGGACCGACCAGTCCATCCCCGAGCAAGGTATTGCCTCGCTGATCCAGGTGCCTACCCAAGCCCTGTCCAAGGCAAAGGCACATCCAGTGCCTCAGAAACCGGAGGAAATGGTGAAGGCTGAGTTCGGGTACGTGATTGGCGCTACGCCTGCAAAAAGCCCCCCCGAGAAGGAGCGCAGCGCATTTGGTGAGGCGGTCATCAAGTTCGTCAAAGACCACAAACCATTCCGCCAAAAGAATTTTGCCCTCACTGGCGATAGGTTAGAGGCCTCGAAAACCATCATTCACCAGTTCCTGGAGCTCGGCTGGATAGCCCACTCGAATTCGGAATGGTGGGCGTCGTCATTCATTGCCCGGGAAAAGACCAAAGGATCTTGGCGACTCGTAGTGGATTACAGGCGATTGAGTTCCATGACGGAGATGGACCCGTATTGCATCCCCCTGATCAACGACATCTTGCAGGAATAAGTGCAGAAAGGCATGTTCCGTGTGCAGGAATGAAAGCCTGGCTACCAGCAAATGAAATTGGCGGAACAGTCGCAGGAGTACACGACAATGTCCACCCCATTCGTCACTTACAAGTTGCTCGTGATGCCGATGGGGGAAAAAATGGTAACGCCGCCCTTCAACGCCTCCTCGAGGACGTCCTGAATGATTACCGCGACTTCGTCAGGCCATTCGTGGACGACATCATCGTGAGTTTGGGTGGCGCAACCTACGAAGAGCCTGTGCACAACCGTGTCGAACACCTACGACTCTTATGTCAGCGCCTCAGGGAGAAGAAGTTTGCCATCTGAGCCGGAAAGGCCATCATGTTTGTCGATCAAGTGGAGTTTGCTGGCCATGTGGTTGGTTATGGAGTCAAGCAACCCATCCCTGGGAAGATCGCGTGCCTGAAGAAGTGGGACAAGGACCGCACGGTTTTGGAGCTCAGGGGGTTCCTTGGTTTAGCCAATTACTACCAGGAATTCGTTCGTCTCTAGGCCCATCATGCTGCCCCCCTTTACTCCATGCTCCAACTCGCCAGGTCAGAGGCGCGCAAGGGCTCTAATCACCCCCTTCATTGGACTCCGGAACGGGACGCCGCCTTCGAACATCTCAAGCGAGAGCTGCTCAAGCCTCTTGCCCCCTTCCTCGTGAACCATGACAAGCCTTTTGTCATCCGGACAGACGCCAGCGACTACGCCATGAGTGCCGTTTTGGAACAGGCTAACGATAAGGGGAACCATTACCCGGTTGCATTTTGGTCCTGTGTCTTTACCCCCTCGCAGAGGGGGTGGCAGACCCCCGGACCAAGGAGGCCTATGCAGATGTGTGCGCCCTACGCAAATGGGCGGGCCACATTAGGTTGCAGCCAGTCTGCGTGTGCACGGACCACAAATCATTGAGGAATTGGCACACAGAGTGTGTCAACAGCCCCTCTGGACCATCCGCCCGTGTTGCTCGTTGGCATGAGCCTTTCAGCAAGTTTGATCTGAGGGTCGTTTATGTCCCTGGAAAAGACAACACCATTGCTGATATGCTGAGTCGCTGGGTATACCCCGCTGGCCGCGCCCGCCAGGATGTCTCGGTGCACACAGATGCGAACAAAACCGAACTGGCTAAGCAACTAATTGCCTTCGAAAGGCAGTAGTAAGAAGGGATCATCGACCCGGAGGTCAAGTGCTTCGTGGTTCAGAGCAAGCGAGCTCCCACGCTACACATGATTCGCTCCGTGTCTGCCTCTGTCTCCCTCATTGCTCGACTGTCATCACCAGCCATCCCTCCTGTCATCACAGCCGACAATGATGTCCTGACGCAGGATACGAGGTCCACCTATGCCACATGCCCTGACTTTGGTTGTCTCTTCGATGTGATCACCAGCGCTCCTGATGGGTAAGAGGGAGACGACGACCGGTTGCCCAAGGATGTGACTGTACATGGGAACACGATTTTTAAGGCCGGCCGTCTACTCGTGCCCAAGGACATTTCCGAGCGACTGGTGACACAATAGTACAAGACCAGCACCCTGCACACTGGAGCCACTAATCTTCAACAGTCCCTTCAATCGCGGTTCGTTATCCGCCAATTGAAGGACATTTGCAAGAACGTGTGCGCCCATTGCACGGTGTGTCAGACCAAGAACCCAGCAAACTAGAAGGCCCCTGGCGAGTCACAGTTCTACCCTATTCCTAAGCACCACTTCGAGGCGGTGTGCATCGATGTGTTCTCCATGCCTGCCCTGACAGTGAAGGAGCTCGGCACTAAAGGATCCATCTCTGCTCCCTTCTACGCCGTCCTCATGTGTGTGGATCAACGCTCCGGTTACATCTCTGCCGCCCCCACCACCAAGGAGGCGCTGACTGGTTAGCGAGCAGCCGAGTTGCTCTACCGCAACTGATAAAGGCAGCGCCTTCGTGAGCTCCTGGTTCAAGACATTCTGCAATTTACAAGGGGGACACAAGGCAGAGTCCACGGCCTACCTGTGCACAAGTAATGGACAAGCGGAGGAAGCCAGCAGGCAATTGTTTGACAAGCTTGCGAAGCTTCATCGAGAGAACAGGGTGAATTGGTACGACGCACTTCCTCCGGCTCTTCAGGCCTACCATGAGCTCCCTGGCCCCACTGGTGTAAGCCCCCATGTTGCCCTCTCTGACAGGGATTTGACCAGCACCGAAATCCCCTGGCACTAGCCGGGAATGGCCATCGATGCTGAGGAGTTTGTCGCCAAGCAGAAGGAGCTTCATCGCCTCATCTCAGACTCCCTCCGAAAAGAGCACACCGCCGCTGATGAGTGTCCGGATGACAAAGAGCTTTCCCCCGCCTACAAAAACGGAGATGCTGTTTGGCTACTGCGCCCCCGCCCCGTGGGTCCCCACAGGTTCAAATCCTGGTGGACATTGGCAGTTGCGGAGAGGAGAATTGGCCTCAACACCTACGACATCTCCACCAACAGAGACCCAGTCAAGGCTGCTCACAGCTCTCAGCTCAAGCATCAATTGACAGACCTCACTGGCGCCCATGTGGACCAGAGCTACACCCATGAGAAGCTCTCAGCTGAGGATGATGCCCCAGAAGACGACTACCTCATCGATTGGATCCTTTGGCATCGCCTCAAGCCTGGCTCACGCGATCCAAACGACATTGAGTTCCTGGTTCGGTTTGGGAAAGCCCTTGCGTCATCCCAAGTACAACAAATGGGAACCAGCGGAGAGCTTCCTTACTGTCTACAAGAAACGTTGGAACAACTACTGCAGGTCCCCTGGCCTCTTGCCCAAGATTAGCAAGCATTTTCTTGCATCGTGAGGAGATTACCACAAGATGATGACAGATCAGGCAAGAATGGCCCTGAATTGACCTCGTCTCAGTCGTAGTCAAGGGGTAATTGCACTCTTCGTACAGGCCCAAGGGTGTACGTTCGAACCCTTACAAGGCCAACTCCGTGAATAGCTCGAAGCCAGCCCCAGAGACCTCTTCTGCACTAATTGGTCCCTCGTTCACGTATTAACCTTCACTTTCTGTCGAATGTTGTGAATGTCTGTCCCAAATCTGTCGAGATTAGAGGAGATGTGGCAGAAGCACCTGTCTTCAGCGCCTCTTCATATGTGCCTGACATGGTCCCGGCCTATTACTTCTGCTTCCGGAGCTCCATAGCTCGCCATTCTTGCGCGCTTACTTTGGATTCTTTGGGACTCGAAGCTGTGGACACGAACCGCGGACCCATCTGGTAGCCCACTGGACCAATCACGAAGCGACACCACAGTACGCCTCCATTCTCCCACGGATGTGCTGACAGATCTCATCCTGCCCTCACATTGCTCCAGATCCTTCCTGATCTTGCAAGCGACCTCCCTCCCTCATGGTGCACCATTCCCCTTGACCTGGCCAGGCGGTGATGAGGAGGGTAAGGCGAATCTGGGTTCATCCAGGACGGCCTCAGGATCGTCCATCATGATTTCTGTACATTTCGCATGATGACCCCAATCTCGATCATGCATGATCATCTCATCGTCATCTTGCATCATGGTCATCATCACTCAGATGTCAGACATGTACCTGTTTTAGGTCTCAGTGGTGGTTGCCCATCATCTGTCCATCATTGGTGATGATTGACCATGATCATCCATTCATCAATCATGCATCATGACGTTCTGGATGACTGATGATCCAGAAATTGGCCATCATGCCACCGTCTCAGATCGGAAAAGGAGCTGTACCATTGTCTTCAGAGATGCCAATGGTGGGGTCGATATTTGATTACTTTTGTGTGATTTTGCAATTTTCGACCGGAATCTGATTTTCACATTCTGATGGAGGACCCATCATGAGATCATGCATGATTCCCCCCATTGCCCCCATTCATGTCATGAATGAAGGATGACACATGCTGTGCACGCTGATTCAACTGGTTATGAGTTTGATCGATTTGCATCGATTCTCAGCATTTCTACCATGATCTGACTTTAGCCGAATGTGGTCAATTCACAGTGAAATGACCTCAATTCTGTGATTTATTGCCCAATTATGTACTTCATTAGGGGTTATTTCACACCATTTCCCTCTCAGGCCCTCCAAAGGACTCTTTTGCCTGTTGCTGTCCTTTTTGTTTGCTCTGCTTGGTTGAATTTGGGTTATTGTTGAGTTCAAATGGATCAGAAACTGGCTGAGAAGGACCTAGCGTCCGGCGATATGCCTCAGTAGAAAGCTTGCATGTGGCAGTAACCTCAGCGCCACAAGGCATGCCAGCTCGGCACCTATGGGACCCAAAACAAAGAGTGCACATCTCCAGATGGCACTATAAAAAGGGAGGGTGCCAATGTGGGCAGTTCTCGAAACATTGATTCTAAATCTGTAGTCTTTGTGAGTTCGTCTGTGTGGGATACACTGTCTATCTCTTCTCCATTGACTGCAGCCCTTGATGTTGTGGATTTAATCCTGAATTTCATCCTTTGCACTATGGGTGCGTGGGAGCCCTTGGACTATCCTTCTTTTTTACCGAAAACATTGGGAGGTGGAAATCAAGGCATCCCAAAGAAGGAACAGGAGCAAGCAGGAGCAGAATACAAAACAAACACATCAGGAACCTCATCAGAGAAAGCTGTTCACGCTTTCTGGTAGACGAGCTTTACAATGCTTGCGTACTTGCAACCCCGTGTAGCAGGACTAGTACGCCGAGACTGATCACTCTCGAAAGGCGGAAGAAAAAATAATGGACACCAAGGACACTGCGGAGACGACAACGCCCTAAGTGGCACCAGCCAATGTTTGCACCCAAGCAGAAGCGTGCTGGTGATCCTGAACCTGAGGACACTGTAGCTTTAGTACCCCTAAGTGGGCTTGAAGATGATTCCCTTGGAAGCCTCTGACCTGCCTTCAGCGAGTTGCAGGTGCAGACACCTGAAGGCAGCGCAAATGAGAAGGATACAGGTGAAGGAGGACCCAAAGACAACTGTAAAGGGCGAACATGTACCAACGGATGATGTAGTCTCCGGTGGAAGGCCCTCTGAGAGAGGTCCACGCACAACTGAACACCCTACAGCATCCTCTCCTACGGCCAATACACACCCAGCTACACACCCAGCAACATCCTTTCCTACAACCACTCCACCCGTGGCTGAGGGCACAGGCTTTACTGCCATGCCTTACCCGACCCATCGAGTGTAACCACTCGCTCCTGAGCCACCTATGCCACCTCCAGTCAGCAAAACAGTGGTATGTGGCTCATCCTATGTTGGTATCCAAGAGCCTGCACCGTGTCTTGAACCTGCTGCCTTTCGTAGGGCCCCTGTCTGTGCCCTCCTTCTTCCAATGCCTGGCTGTACCATGCTAGGGCCTGGCTTTACCTCCCTGACTGGCCTGCGAGGCTCTGAGTCTTGCGGATGACAGGCAGGGGGTCTGGAAGATCCTCTAACACGTCCCAGACATGTTCCGGGATAAGGGAATCTATCTGTGGTGCTACCGCTGATCTGGTCAGTGACCTCACTCAGGAAATCCGCCCCAAACTACAGCCCCTGTTACCACCTCACGGGTCACCTGTGACCATTGGAGCTTCCCCACACTGAGTACAGGCCAACCACCTGGTCCCCGGCCTAATTTATAGCCTGAATGGTGTGAGAAGCTGACCTATGCTGACCCCTGCAGCTCTTCCAAGAAGCCCCTTCGTGCCAAGAATGGCACAACTGCCCTACAGCCAACTGGAGAATTACACACGTACTGAGCTGGACTCGCTGAGGCTAATAGCCCTGACGGCTATGGTTGATGTGGAGCCCTATGGCTCCATTGACGTGGGCGGTGACCCTTCAGACAACAAACCACCATCCCTATCGTCAGCTTCAGCCTCTGATGATGATGATCCTGAGGAACGCGAGAACCCGAGTGACAAAAAGAAGAAGAAGATAAGGAAAAGCAGGCGCCATGAGAGGCGCCGCTACAAAGAGGCCAGGGCTATCGCCACCTCGCAGATTGTCGTGAACCTGCCTGACTTCACAGGGAAGGACCTCAGCGAGTTTGCAGAACGTTTTGGAGGGTTTCTGAGAATGACTGGCCACAGCAACGCTGGTGGGAGGGTGAAGTGCGACCTACTCTTGCAATGTTTCCACACCAAGTACTTGGTGACACAAGTGAAGCTGATTGTGACGAGGTCCGCCACGTTTGGTGATGTGTTGGTTGTCCTTGGAAGGCAGTACCCCTTCTAATTAGACCGACCTGTCCATCTGGACCGAGATCCAGAACCTGGCTATGTTGCCCAACAACTCCAAGGCTGCACATATCTCTGAACTACTGGCCAACTTGGACAATTGGGTTGGGCAACTGACGCCCGGATTGTACTGCAGCGACGGGCTGCTTTTCTGGTTGGTGGCCAAGATCCCACGAGACGTGTGGGATGAGTGTCGGGCTACGGTGGAGCGCAAGGCAAGAAACATCACATATGAAGCCTAGTCTGTACTTTTCTTGGAGCTTGCGCTCGAAAAGGAGAGTGACCATCACCTCAACGCCTACCGCCCTGGAGGGGGCAACTCTGGGAACCATGGCTGTCGGTATCAAGGACCTCAACCTGGACAAGGGACTACCTCTAAGAATGCTACGTGAGCAATGTTCAAGACCTGATATGGTGTGACGCCAGACAGCCAGAGATGAGAAGGGCGGTCTCGTGCATGCCCCAGACTGCGACCAGCACGGGTGCTTTGTGGTCCAGGGCAAGAAGCAGGAGACCAACACGGGTGGGAAGGTCAAGATGCCCGACCACTACAGGTGTACCATCACCTGTGCCTTCTGTGGCAAGCGCTAGCACTACGAGGATGAGTGCTACCACAAGCAGATCTTGTCGGCCAAGCTGAAGAGTCAGGCCCGGAGTCGCGGTCAAGGAGGCAAAGGCAACGCTGAGAAGGGCAAGGCAAAGCCCAAGGGACGAGGCAAAGGCCAAGAGCAAGGAAAATGTGGAGGATGCGGCGGCCCTGACAAGAATAGTCAGGAGAAGAACCAGGACCTGTCTGGGGGAAACCTCAACCCTACGCCGGGGGGAACCAATCCTGAGCCCTCTCGGGGGCAGCAGACTCCAGGGCCTACGACCTGTTCCCAAATGCAAGCGCAACAAGGGCAAGGAACGAACCCTGGCAACAAAGATGGGCACAAGTCTAACCCCCGTAAACGCTCCCGCTTCATGCGGATGGCGCGAAGGTTTTGCAGGAAGGGGTTTGATGTCACCTGCCCCGCGGAGTTCTGACAGGGACGCTCTGGGGGATCTACAGACCTGGTGTTCTCAGTACGTATCCGTCATGGGGACGAGAATACCTTGGGGTACTGGATACTAGGGCCACTCTATCAATTTTGGCCAAGAGAATGTTAACTCCTGGGGACCTGAAGAACATCACGCCTACCGCTGCCATTCGCATGGGGAATGGCCATGTGGTGCACAGTTGTTGGGGCTGCAAGATTGGCTTGCCTATGGGGTCTAGGAGCATTGCTCACCGGTTCTATGTGATGGACACCAAAGCTTTTGACTTCTTTCTGGCGACCAACTTCTTCGCCGAGCATCGCTGACTCCTATCTATAACGCTGCAAGCGCCCTATGTCCCTCATGTGGTCCATGGTGACGAACGGGAATCTGTACCGCTGGAGCAGTCTGAGCACACGTCAAGGTACCTGAGGGTACGCAAGAAGGAGCCATATGCCATGATGGTTGCCTCCGAAACTGAAGACTCAGCTCCTCGGGTGTGTCTTAGACCAAGGTCTAAAGGAGTTCGGATACTCCAGGGAAGACCTGAACGTTGAGCTGTTCGCCAGCGACAAGCAGCACGTCTTGGACTCCTACTGCAGCAAAGGGCAAAATCGGTGTTACCGATTTTACTGGCCCCCCTTCGGGATGGCCTACGGGAACCCCAGTTGCAGTGAACTGGGGATGGTCCTGACCAAGGTGGCACTGGAACGTTCCCGTATGGTGCAGTCTTCCCCTGATTGGAGAGCTCATGTGAGAAATGAGTACTGGCGTACTCTACTGGAGAAGATGACGGTGACCTCCACTCAGCTGCTGGACGACGCTACCTACGTTCCTCTGGGCAGAAAGACGCCTATCAAGAACGCAGAATAGGGGAATATGCTAAGCGTTGTGGACGGGAGCCTGGCCTGAGTATCGTGGGAAGATCTGGACCCTGCTCTGGTTCAGGAAATTCAACGTGAGAGCAGCGGTCACACCCTGGACATCCTGAAAGACCGATTGGGGGCTGGAGACGCGGTGGAGACTACTCCTTGGGGAGAGGAGTATCTTGTGTGGGACACTGTTACATCCAACACCCCCTGCCATGTACCTAATCCTGATGTAGTCTCAGAATGTCGCCTATCTGAGCTACCCAGCTCAATACATGCAGATGAAAAAGCCAACCATGACGCCTTCTCTGTCCAGGCTGGGTGGAGGAAGTCGAGAACGCCGAGTACGCAACCCCACAGAAACCCCTTTTCTCCATGAGGGGAGAGGAGCCATTGGACGAGGGGTTGGACCCCCGATCCAGGCTGAGAGAGTATGTGGACTCCAACGGGAGAGCCGTGGTGTAAAAGGCTATGTTACCCTAGACCTACCAGCAGGTAATGGCCGTTTAAGCAAGGATCAATGGGAGATATCTCCTAGCTGAAGCATGACCTGGAACGCAGGATAACCACCTGGCAACGAGAGCGTGTGGGGTTTCCATGTGAGAACCCCCGAAGAAGATGAACTCTCAGAGGAATGCGTATGCATATCCCCTCGACCGTGCCTATGCTGCAACCCACCACCAGAGACGCTGGAGCTAGACCTACTATATGCCTATCAAGGGCTGAAGGAACCCGCTAAGGACGCCGAGCCGGTTTAGGACCACCTCCCTGCTTCGATACACCAAGGGGCAAGCGGCCTGCACGCTGACGAGGACCTGGAGAAGAAGATCAAACCCTTGTACCAGAGATTACAGAAGCTGATCAGGACTTACCTTGAGGTATTTGCTGACCTGCCCCCTCCAGTCTCCTGTGACAAGCTGGTGCAAATGGACCTCAAGCCAAAACGGAAGTTCGTGGGTCACAAGATACATTGGAGGCCCTACCCGGCTTCTAAAGAGCAGGCGGATGAGATGGAGCGCCAGATACAAGAGTGTATCAACGCTGGCGTGGTCCTGGAGTACAAGGATGGGGACTACCTCAAACACTGCAGCCCCTGGTCTCTGGTGGCCTAGCCTGGGTCTACAGCCAAACGGCTGGTGATGGACTATGAAGAGCTAAACAAGAAAGCCTTGAACCACTCAGGGTCCATTCCCAACATGGAGTCTAGGGTTCGGAACCGGTTTTACCAATTCATCGGAAAAGCCGGTTAAAAGCAATAATGGGAGATTATTTTCAAACCAATTGGCACAAGCGGTTATTTTGAAAACTTATTCAAACCAATTGATCCGAATGGTTTTCATTTTTCGTGTTCTTTTTGGCAGTGCATCTTTGCCGAATTTTGGCAATAAACAGAGGCTTTGGTAGCAATAAACGATGGCCCATTGTGAATGAGAACTTCTAACGCAGTGTTGATCACTGTGCTCCGACTTGTATGGGCTCTCTTCTGCAGATGGCATAGATTTCATTAGAAAAAGGGCAATTAATCAGAAAAACCGGTTATTTTGAAGACCATTAATAGACAAAACTGCTTGTTTTTGTCAAAACAATCGTTTCAACCGGGGTATTTTCCAAGCTACCAGGTTCGAAACCTTAATGGACTCGACCCTGGAGAACACATCCTCCTGCCGCTACAAGACTAAGATGGACAGGCGAAGTGGCTTCTGGCAGGTCGACTTGACTCCCAATGCCCAAGAGCTACTGGCATTCATCACCCTTCAGGGGAGAGTGTTCAAATCAGAGGTCAGGCCCTTTGGCATGGCCAATGCACCCGCTCTTTTACAAGAGCTGATGAACAAGATCCTGTCTATCCTACGTCGTAGACCCTTGGTGCAAGAACTCATATCCCGAGGTGCCAAGATGGAAGCACACATTGATGATGTATGCCTGGGAAGGGACACCCAAGAGGATCACCCAATCGTGCTGGGCAAGTTCTGTGCAGTCTGCAAGAAAAAACACACACCACTCAAGCCCGAGAAGTGGTAAATACTGCAGAAGACTATGCAGTGCCTGGGGTTCGACATTGGCTATGGGTGGTGGACCCCGCTGGCCTCTAAGGCCAAATACCCGATGGATGCTAAGGTACAACATGAAAACCCTAAGAAAGGACTCGATAATGAACTCAGCTTCATTGGGGCGTGCAACTTCAACCAGCGCCACAGGAAGGATTTCACCTATACGAGAGCCATCCTGACGCACCTTATCAAGTAAAGAAGGTCCCTACCAGGACCGGCCCCTGCTGTACCCCTTCCACCATAACCCGTCACTCCTAGGGTCTTGCTCCTCAACAGGGTCTGCATTTCCACAAAAAATAGAAAAAAGCTCCTTCACGCAAACCCTTGCAATACTCAAGCACAATCCAAATCCAATCCACACTGTTGGCTTCCTTTTAGTACGCCGGTCGTCTCGCGGTGCACACGGAGACACGGGCGTTGGGCATGTACAAGGATTGCACCAAAAAGGAAGCCCTGAAATTAGCATATGAACACAAATGAAGCAAAGTTGGGGAACGATGGAAACATAAACAATCATAGCCATAGACCCCTCATTCCCTGGACTCAAGACCTTCCCTTGACTCGCCAACATGATGCCCTGAACCCAGTCAAATAAGATGGCTAAATGCCATGTGTCAAAAGTCGCTACACAAACCCATAAAATGTGTTCCCTTCCAAGCCTCTAAATCCTAGCCGAAAGGGGGAGGTGGAGTGTCATGGCCTAGAGTGGCACTCAGGACTCAGGACCATGCCCTACCCTGACATAACCTTGGTTGGACTTGGGGTCGATTGGGCTTGGAGAACTGCCCCATGAAGATGACCTCAAAACATGGCAAAATCAGGCAAATCACACCATTATGCCCAAACGTCAATTATATACTCAAAAATGCATACAGCAAATATTCAAATGCTCCATGCATGTGTCAAACCAGAGAGTAGTATACAAGGGTGACATAGACCAAATGTGCATGCCCAAGAATATCCCATCATTGGCTCCAAAACGGCTCCGGTTATGTACATGACATGCTTCACAAGTCAACTCATGAATTTGAGACCTAATTTCTTGAGGCCTCAAGTGCCACGCAAAACTGACCACGTGATCCGGCATATGGTGAGGTGCAACACCGAGGCATATGCCAACATTTAAGCAACATACCATAGTTCACGGATCTCTAGGCACTTTACTGTTAGCCGACCAGTTGAGCACATAAAATACAAAAATGAGCATAAAATGAGGTCAAAAACATGCAAATAATGCCAAATTCAAGATACCTACAATAGTATATAACTTCGCTCACTCATGGTATCAACATATGATTCGAAACACAATTGCTTCGGACCATTCACAAATGATCCTCCCAAATGGATCCCCACATGTACGCATAGGGACACCTTCGAACCTCCTCCCAAAACGCACCATGAAAATGGGAAAATTGATAGTGGCGCTTGTGGGTCGCTTCGTAAGCCCTCCCACATGCACTATATGCGCAGTAGACTTAGTTTAGCTCTTCGGAGCTCACCATTGGGACATGAGCCAAGCCCTTGCCACGTATGACTCCATATATCTTCCTACAAACGGAGATATATAACATGGGAGTGAGCATATCGAAGCAGATACTATGCATATTGACGCGTTCCCGTGGGGGGCCGGCCACGGGACGCTGCGGTGACACGCACAGGTGAGCAGGCAGGCAAAGCACTACGCTCACAAGGGCATCAATACGCTCGTGTCATGTGACAAAGCGTTTCAGGATCCTCGCCACTCTGCAACAAGGGAACGAAAGTATGTACAGCAACACATCAGGATATGTACACATGGGGTTAAGACTGGACTGGGGTAGGGGCATCACAGGACAATAGACACTCAGTCCTAACTTGTATCCCAATCCCAGGTCCGACCCTCCCAGTGGCTGGTAGGGGCGGGGCCTCAAACACAACCCATGCCCTGCTCAGTCCGGACCCTGAAACCCTGCCAATAAAGGAGGTGTTCCGCCCAGCCACAGGCGATTTCCTGGTAAAGAAGTGGTTGCAAGGCCAATCGACGGTGGCTCCCTATGCTCCCTTAACGGCACGTCCCAACTCCCATCTGAGCCAGAGATATGGCCCCGCCATTATCACCCAGGAGTTGGTAGCAGAAAATGGGCTGTTTCAGCCAAAACTGATATTAACTCAAAATTCCCCAAAATTGACCCCTGGTCCGGACCCGTCAGATGTAGAGACGAGGCAACTGACCCTATGCTCTTCGAGTTCGAACTCCCTGGAACCCTCACCCAACCTGGTTCCCCCTGAGGTCCCGGCATCAGGGCACCACGGGTTCGTCAAGTGGGGTCATGATGCCAAAGTCACCAAAATTGGCGTCATCCCCATGCGTGGCTCGCCCAGCCAGGGCACCGCCAATGGCGCACAGGGTGGGAGGCGTAACCTGAGACCTTCATCTGAGTGTACAACTTGAAATTAGGTCCGGGCTCCCTATGGGCATAGAGGAATGGGGCCGCCAATTGACCACACGGAAGGGGGAGATTGGGGTCCCAAAATGGGGTCATTTTGGCTGCTCGAAATGAGGCAAAATTCGGGGTGCTCCCAAAAGTATATCTCCACGCCGGCTTGGAGATCTGATCTGCCATTCCATACGCAATTCACCTGGAGTTCAACGTAGACTCCCATGCCCTTCGTCCCAGGAGATCTACATGCCACTTGGCGTGGTGACGATCCCAATTGGGTCCACAAATGCCAAAATGGTAAAATTGCCCACACTCACTTTGGGCTAGCGCCTCAACGAAGGTTGCACCGCTTCGCCCACGTGGTGTGCGAACCATGGGGACCATTATGCATAACACCCATGTCATATATGGTCCATTGGTCCATGCGTCCGGCGTGCACGGGTGGGCTCAACATAGTGCACGGCGGGCAGTAAAAGTGGAAAATTGCTCAAAATGACCAAAAATGCGCACACTCATGGTTGGGGCAAATGAGGCACATGCCCGACTTGGACCAGAGTGTGCCATAGGATTGGTATCAAGTCATATGTGTCCAACATATCTTTTGGGCGTCGCCCAACTCCTCCGGTTTTGGGAATGGCAGGGTCGCCAAGTGAGCCCATGATTTGGGATAGTCCCAAATCGCCAACATGGCGGCCAGGGTGTGCCAAGCTCAAGAGGAGTTATTCGCCGGGTTCAAGATATGTTGGCCACCGAAGTATGTACCCCCATATCATACTTGGGTCATGGTGTCAATTGAGCGCAACGTTGAGATACACGGTCGCCACTTGACATCATGACGGGACAAAAACGGTAAAATTGGCACAAAGACACACAAAAGTGCCTTGAAAGGCGCACAATTATATTATAATATCTTCGGCTTGGATCGTGCAATCAACTAATCCTTCTAAACACAATGACTTGACACCAATGACCTCCGATTCCACGTATGTGCTCCACTTGGGAGCGCTACTTCCCAAGTGGGCACATGAAAATATGGAAAATTGCAAAACACACCCCTTGCTCCCAACGCATCGCTTCGGGATCGCCACACAAGCTTCCCTCCACGGAGGTTAGGCTTGCAATTGATCGTGGGGAGTATGAAGAAGGGGCTTGCACAATATGAGGTCCATTGGCGGGTTTGGCTTGGAGCGATGGACCCGCCAAATGGGCACGCAACACAACACATGCCACATACCACATATTGCCCAAAAAGATAGCTCCCCCCACGATATGTCATGCCCCTCCAAGGGCATAACTTTGTGTCAATCGCTCATAGGAACTCAAAGAGAGTTCCTATGCAACACCAACACTTGCGCGCTACACTCGAAAGTTATCTTAACGCACGCAATGTCATGGCCAAAGAGTTATAACGCAAACTCTACCCTCTTGACCATGATCCATTACACTAGCGCGCACGTGTGAAAACGCAAGGCATATAAAGCTTCCTAAATTACGTCGGGAGTATTGTGAATACATCCCACGTTTCCTTATTGCCATTCCTCGCAAACAGCACGAGATATGACCCTTACAAATGGCCTCACAAATCAACTTTGTTTTGCCCATATCTCTAAGACAAATGGGGGGCAAGATAAAAGGAAAGTTGATTTGTGCATGGGGAAGCGCGTAGGTCCACTCGAAAGAGGTCAAATCAAGTGCGGGGATGTCAAAGTCGAAAATCCGATTTCGACATCCTGAAAAATTCGGATTAAGGTTGCGAGTGTAGAATGTGAAAATTGCGGATGCATCAATGCAGTTCCTGAAGACTTTGGAGCCTTCGTCACGGATAGCGTTAAAATTTCCATTATAAACAGTTAAACTGGCGGTTACAGTAAAGTCGCGATCCAACCGCCAGCAGTCAAAACAGTGAGTATCAGAACGGAAGCGTAAAAATTGACGGAAACAATATAGAAATAAAACCCTGTTGATTCCTGATATTCTGATACACAAATTCCCGCTGGCGGTGCATCGGTTGCCGATGCGGGGCTTTACGGCACGGAACACGCTCCCACCGGGCTCGCACCGGGCGTCAAAGGGCGCCTTCCGTACATGGGGTTAGTGGACCGGAGACCGGTCTTCCCTTCCGTACATGGGGTTAGTGGACCGGAGACCGGTTGTATGCCCTAACCTAGCCATGGGGTTCTGGGTACCGCTTCACCCCCCTCCTTAGAGCAAACCCTGGGGGGGGCTCGATAACACCCACGCATGGCAGCAGGTACCCAGGACCATTTCCTGAAGGGGGGGGGTGTCACATCCCTATTCAGGCTGGCTCAGGTTAGGTTGCCCAAATCCCACAGTAAGATAGGTATGTTGCTGTAAAAGCTCGTAGCACATGTATAGTATCAAGTATCACGTCCCGGGTCCTGGCGGCGATGGTCCGGCATCCAAAGGACCCGTTAACCCATACCAGGCGCACCGGGTGCCGGCTGCTACGGTCACCACCACAGTGGTAGTGGCATACACGGCCAACATAGGCGACACACGACGACCGAGGTGGTCCCACAGGTCGAGAGCGACCACAAAGATCCATCAGGCTACCCCAAGCTTCTCAAGGCCCGCCGACTGGGGAGAGTCCCCACGGGTCCTTCCTCGGGCGCACCATGTCCATATCGATACGACGCGAGTCCAGAGTGATACAGCCGAACTCCTTAAGGGATCTTAAGGGAGCTCCTCCTTAAGGGATCGGGCATCAAGGCCGTCTTTTCCCTCGCCCTATTACCACGAAGGTCATACATGAGGGAGTCCTCATGCAGTGTGGGCGGAGGCGTCGACTCCTCAAACCACCAGTTTCCCAGGCAGACTGACCGAGGTCAGGAGCACCGGAGGCCGCCATCCGACTGCAAGTGCGTCTGCGAATCGGTAGGCTCACACTGGGACTGACAGTGGCGGACCGCTGGGAGTGTAGTCAGGCAACTGGGCTTCCCGCCTGGCGCCATCAGGATCTCCACACACAGCGGATAGGGCAACACGGTATCACGAGCACTCAAACAGTAGAATCTGTACTCAGGTACTGGTCCAGGCTGGACCAGGCTGTTAGAACATGTACACGGCGACTCAAGGCGCCTCTGTATACGCATTCCCACAAGGGGGAAAAGACAGTCCATCCATCGGTGATGGGCTGACAATGGCAACATACAATGCACATATCCTGTGGAACAGAAAGACAAGCAATAAGCGATGTAAATAGGCGTGTAAACACACTCTGGACAGAGCGCCAAACCACGCCACGGTCAGGATAAGGCGTATGCAGGAGGGTGGACAGAAAAACGCCTGAGTTAAGGGCATATATAGTCTCGAGACACACGTCGACTGGTCTGAATTCCGCAAGTGCCATGGAACCAGACCACACACCAAAAATCGCAATGCCGATGACAGCGGCATCCGTTGCGCAACGTCGTATGGGCTTCAAGGCCCCAAGAGCTCAGAAATATGAAGGTCAGTCAGCCTACCTGGTTTCCCAAGGATTCAGCAGGGGGGGGAGTGACGAATGGAAGAAGAGAGGGGCCATCCTCCTCTGGATTCAGCAGGGGGGGGTATATGGCCACTCTGATGGCAGGTCATTGGAAGATGTAAGAGAGCAAGCAAGTAAGGGACGATCCGTCGACCTCACAAGCGCTGAAAACACATCAGGGGAGAGCTCAGGGCGCTGATCAGGCACCCCTGGCTGCAATCGCCCGGGTGAGTGCTGCCAAGTCCGAAACGTGGATCTTGGTCTTGTGCTTGCGGATGAACTCCATGAAGGGAGTATTGACCCGCGGCACGAACGAGGAGACGGGTTCCCAGGTGTCGTGGGACGGCCCATAGCCTCGCCAACGAACCTTGAACTCCAGACCTCCGGGTGCCGAGGCTTTCGGACGCTGAGCAAGGATCTTTTCGACTGTATAGTCGTCCTGCTCAGCATAGTCGTCGTCCGAATCAGCCTCATGTGCGGCATAGCTCAGGGACACATGTTGGCCACGGAGATCGGGTTCCCGCACACGGAGTTGACTCTCGTGGCGCTCCCGGAACTGTCCGTGACCCACCTTGATGCGGTAGGTGTCCTCACCAATCCTGCGGACCACCTCGCCGGGTGTGAACCAGGTCTTGGTGCGGTGGGTGCCCATGGGGCGGGGTCTGATCACCCACACCGGGTCTCCCACCCTGAACTTCTGCGCTGTCGAGCTCCGGGCGGACTTCTGACGCTCAGCATGCTCCTTCTCGAGCTGCTGGCGGATGTCCCGCGCCGTTTGCTCTTGCCGCGCGAAGAATTCCTTGGCATCCATGGCCATGCCATCACCAGACAAGGGAAGTCCTCGACCGAGGGGGTCCCTGCCGAACAGAATCTGGTGAGGGGACAAACCACCCGATGTGGGGGTGTCATGATGGGCCTCCAGAGCAGGCCACATCTCCTCAAACCAGTTCCGCCGAGGATTGGTGATGTGGATCTTGCGCAGCTTCTCGAACAGCTGCCGTCCAGCCACTTCAGCGCGACCGTTAGACCGGCTGAGATAGGCGACGCTCTTGGCATGTCGTATTCCCATGAGGGAACACATAGCCTTGAACCAGCCACCAGTAAACTCGGGCCCTCGGTCACTGCAAATGGTGCGGGGGATGTCAAAGACGGTCAGCCAATGACGAATCATCATGACTGCCACTTCCTTGGCAAGCAACCCCTTTTTGCCTGCCGGAACGGCTACAACGTAGCCGCTGTGGCGGTCCACACAGAGAACCACACAGTCAAAGGTCTCCTTGCCAATGTGCACTTCGGGCATGGAGAAGACGTCCATGGCCACGCTCTCCATGGGCTGGTCACGAACCGGGGTCCATTGGGCTTCACCCTTGACGTTCCGGTTATCGGGATTGCAGGCCTGACAGACCGAGCAACCCTTCCTGACCCTCTTGATGGCGGTGTAGAGAACGATATGGTCGATCTCGAACCGACGCTGCATGTCAAGAGCTTGCTTTTTGACCCCTGGGTGCAGCATGTGGTGGTGCCAAGCTTCACACAGCTCGAGCACCCGGGACTCTGGTACTAGCAGCCTACCATTCCGGTAGAGCTTGCCATCTTCCTCAGTCAGCCCCTTTGCCCACTTCTGCCCGTCATCAGGGTCGGTCACAGCCCTATACTCGGCCGCAAAGGCCTCAGACTTGGCGTAGTTGTCGATTCAGTCGTCCTGGAGGCAAGACTCCGGGAAGAGGTGCTTGTCGGACTCAGCTCCCTCAGGGGCGAGTACACTGACCGCTCTGCTCACCCTCGACGCGAGGGGGGCATCTGCAGCCATGACGACGAAGCATTTAGCACCCTCCTCCTCCATCAGGCGCTCCATTTCGATGATCCTCCTGGCTTCAGCGGTCTCAGCCTCATCGCCATGGGCAGAGATATCCGTCATGCCCTTGCTGGCGGGATAGGCCCACCTACTGAGACAGTCCGCCACGGTGTTATCCTTTCCAGGAATATACACAACCGTAAGGTCGAACTTGGCCAAGGTCTCATGCCATCTTGCCCGTCGGGAGGCGGGACCTGAGGGGGTGTCCACGTTCTCCTTGTGCCACGACTGCAGACTCTGATGGTCGGTGCAGACGGTGACGGGATGGAGGGCTATGTACCCAGCCCATTTCCTGAGAGCCATGACGATGGCATACGCCTCCTTTTCACGGGGCGTCCACGTCCGTCTCTGGCCTTCCGCCAGGACTCGGCTCCAGAAGGCCACGGGCACGTGCCTCCCGTCGTCAAGCACTTGCTCCAACACAGCGCCAATGGCGTAGTCGGAATCGTCGCTGCGCAGGACGAACCCTCGGTCGGGATCCACGAGGTGCAGACCCACTGCGGATAGCAGCGCCTGCTTCATCCCCTCAAAGGCACGGTCGGACTCAGCTGTCCAGACCAGAGCCTTCTCCGACCCCTTCTTGGTCTCCTCTCGGTTGCCCTTGAGCATGGTCGTCATGGGGGCTGCATACTCGGCATACATTTTGATATACCCCGAGTAGTAGTTGCAGAACCCCAGATACGCCCGTAGCTCAGAGACCGTCTTGGGCTTTTCCCAGTGCTCAATCGCAGCCACCTTGCCAGGTATGGGCTTTCGCTGCCCGTTCCTGACCACGTGGCCAGCGAAGACCACCTCGCTTACCGCAATGGTGGCCTTGTCACTGCTGCCCGTGAGTTTGTGCCGAACCAGAAGGTCCAGCACTCGAGTGACGTCCCTCTCGTGTGCCTCCAGGAGCTCCTCGTAGCTCATACTGGGGTCCCCAGACGCGATGATCACGTCATCCACGAAGGGGTCCGCACAGTCGCGCACCGGCTCAAGCAGGTTCTCCAGCCTCCGCTGAAAAGCCGCATTGCCGTTGGTAACGCCCATGGGCATCACCTTCCACTGGAGAGGTCCAAGTGGGGTGCTCATGGCTGTGCAGGCACGGGACTCCGCGGCGAGAGGCATCTGATGATAACCATGTTTCAGGTCAATCACCGTGAAGATCCTCCGCCGGTGTTGCTTTTGCAGCATGTCCTCAATGAGGGGCAGCGTAAAGCTGTCGTGCTGCGTTTGGGCGTTCAGGCCGCGGTAGTCGACCACGAGCCGCCACTCACCGGCAACCTTCTTGGGGACGACGAAGCACGGAGAGGCCAATTCGGAGTGGCACGGCTCGAGCCAGCCTCTCTGGATGAAGTCACGGAGGATCTTCTCCATGGCCTCCTTCCTCTCGCCCCTCAGGGCAAACTCCCGGTGCCGATACACACGGGGGTCCTGCTTCAGTCGTATCTTGGCCTCGCCATACGGTCCACGCACCGGACGGGGAAACACAGGCTTACCGCTGAAGAAGGCATCACCATACGTCTGCTTCAGCCTGGCCCTCAATGCCTGAATCTTGGGGCAATCGTCGGACTCCGCCTTGGCTTTTCCGGGCACTTGAACCACGGAGCTTAGTTGAGGGGTAGCTACTCCGCTCGTCTTCGGCTCAGGCGGTCTTCCCAGGTGGCCCAAAGGGCCATCTCTGGTCTTGCCTCGGAATAGATCGCCGTAAGTGGGTGGGTTACCCCCGATTGGCTCGTCCTGGCTGGATAGGTGGTCGAGCACCATCTGCACGAAGGTGTTCCCGTCATAGGAACCAGAGACGATCGAGTCCACTTCCCACCAGGCTTTGTCCTGGCCTTTGCCCTCACGCTGGTTTCCCCAGTCGTGAAAGGGCTGATCCATATACCCCTGAACCAGATCCCACTCCTCTTCAGTGAGGGGGTCTTCCGAATCGGATTCTTCGATGTCAACAGGGGGAACCGCAAAGCATTGCCGCCAGGGCTCTGCTATGATGCGGTTGACACACATGAAATCCGTGGCGTCGGCCTGATCAAGGCCCCCATCCACATAGTGGAATTCCGTTGGCCATCTCTGGGGTGGCATGGGCTGTCTCTTAGCGTCCTGATAGACACTCTCCCCAGCCGGTAGGCCGACCTTGTTTAAGGTCATGTTGGTCAATGAGGCTACCCAATGTCGGGTACTTTCTTCCTCGGTGCATCCCATAGGAACAACCAGCACTGCCTTGGAGCGGTCCTTGCGAATCTTCGCTATCGCTCTTGGAATCACCCAACGGGGGCAATGGATCCACATCAATCCCTGATGCGGACCCCAGTGCTTCTTCCACGCGGAGTCCTGTGCGCTCCAGTACTTCTCACACACCCGCAGATGGGCGGAGGTTCCTGAAGAGAACGCATCCAGGGCCAGATCCGAAGCTCCCAAGTCCGCGACATCTCGGCTCGCCACTTCCGGCCTTACGCCGTACTCCTGGTTTGCAGGACCAGTTGCTTCAGTGTCCAGCGCGGCCACTTCGAGCTGATTGCGTTCGGGGTGGATCCATTGGCATTTCACATGGTGCTCAGGTGACGAAAGCCACGAGAGTTGGTAGTCCTGGTACAGGGTCATGGAGGCCTGGGCCGGGAGGACGCCGGAGTCCGTGTCCATCATGAAGTCGTACCCAACGATCATGTCCCAGTCCATCTCGGCCTCGTAGATGCGACCGTGCAGGAGGATTTCCTTCCCGAGGTCTGGGCGGCTCAGCTCACGATGGTTCACGAACTGCAGCCCGATGGCCGCTTCCTTCGTGCCTCCCAGCATGTACTGGCCGTTCGCCACCTTCAGCCTGACAGGTTTCCGACTGTCGGTCAGACACTCTGGTGGAAGTAGGCCAGCCTTGACCAAGCTGACTTGAGCTCCCGTGTCGACCAACACGTCGAAAACCTTTTCCACTTCCCCGCATAAGGCACGGACCTTAAGATGCAACTGCCGCTCGCGACCGACACGGCGCACGGCGTGCAAACTCAGGATCTCCGGCCGTTCCAGAAGTTCAACAAGGGACTGGTGCAGGTCGTGGACAATGGGCTCAGGCTGCCCATCTGCAGCATCCAGCTGCGGTCCGGGTGAGCCTCTGATACTCTCGGAAAGATCTTGTAGTACATCAAACACATTCTTGGTCGCGAAGGACGGACGGGTGCAAGGGTTCGTGCCTTCACTTTCCCTCACCCCGCCTCCGCGACTGGGTGCCGGACCGGGCCTTCCGCCCGCGGCAGTCCCATTGTGCTTATCGACTCTCGACTGGGATGGTTCAGCGCTTCCCACGTCACCATCCTGCGACCGCCCTAGCTGGGGCCCTTGGCTGCAGGGGCTCCGCTAGAGGGCGTCGGTTGTGGAGGAAGAGGTGTTCTCCTCCGCATCAAACTCGTTCACGCCCTTCTTCCTTCCCCCTTTCTTACCCTTGTTCTTGTCCTTGTCCTTGTTCTGGTCATTCTGGTTGTTCTCCTTGTTCTTGTTGTCCGACCTGGGGACCCAGTTCCGCTTGATCTCCTGGATCTCCTTGGCCAACTCGGTCCCCACCGACGACATCAGCTTGGCCAGCTCGTCCTTGTCGACCTCCACTTTGGCTTCCCGGATACCCGCGGGCGCACGCTTCTTCGACCCGTGCGCCTTCTTGTAAGCCTCCGTGTCGGCCTTGTGGACGGGGCATGTTCGGTGGTCATGGTTGAAGCCTCGCTTCCTCCCATAACACACGAAACAGCCCTGAGGGTGAGCTCGTATGAACTCCCCAAAGGACAGCGGAGGGTCGCCAATGCGGCGAGGGTCCCTCTTCTCTTGCTTCCTCCAACCCTGCTGCAGGGGCTTCCAGTTTCCCAGTTTGCTCCCCGCGCTCAGGTTTTTGGCCACGAAGGCACAAACGGCCACCTCGGCGGGCTCATCGTCGTCGTCATCGTGGACGAGAGTCTCATCGCCGCCGGCCCCCTGCTGGGTCCATGGCAGCTTCCCCGCCAGGTCCCCCGCCAACGTAGTTGACGTTGCGGTCGCCGGACCTCAACCCGCGGGTGTGGTGGAGGTTTCGGTACTCCTTGAGTACTTCCTCGCCAACCCACTCCAGGATCTCGTCGCAGCTCATCCGCGCCGGGATGGCCTGCAGACGGATGGTCTGGCCGCTCAACTCACACTCGTCAAGGCGCCACATCGCGGTCTTCTCGCGATCGCCCAAGACAGTGATGAGGAGAGCGTTCCGCAGGGAGTGCCGTTTGACATCCCAGGCCACGTTCTTCTTCGCCCAAGCCACCACGTTCGTATGATACTCTTTGGGGAGCATCATCTTGACCGTGTGGTTGGACTTGGCCCTCTTGGATTCCTCCTTGGTGACCCTCTTGATCCATGCTTCCGGCAGCATGGAGAGCAGGCGAGCCTGCTCGTCACCCTCATTCCAATCCTCCACGTTGCGGCGGTAGAGGGTGTATTTCCCTCGGAAGTCCCGCCAATCCCGCAGGCGGATCTCCCGTCCATCATGCTCAAGCTTGATGGACTTCCATCGCTTGGCAGCCACCTGCGGAGCGTCCACCCGCTCCTGCTCGTTGAGCCACTTCTTGGCTTCCTTGAGGGTCCTGATTTTCCCCTCCTTGGTCGCCATGAAGTATAGCTCTCCGAGCACTTCCGGCAGGCGGTACCTGAACCGTCTGAAGACATATCTCTCCGCATCCGCGTGAGGCATGTCTTCAGTGACGGTCAGCCCCCAATCGTCCAGCTTCTCCAAGAAACGGTCGAGGTTGAGGGGGTTGCCGTCGTACATGGGGGGCTTGATGTCCTTCAAGTCTTCCCACACGGCGGCGTCCGAGGCCTTAGAGACCATGAACGCCGGCCGCGAGGTCGACCGAGGTTCCCGTCGGCCTCGCCCACGGACTCCCACGGCCGCCACGTCCATGTCCTCCATGGAATCCCTGTGGCTACGCCGCGGTTCCTCCATGTACGCTGAACCTAGATGTTCACGCCGTACTGCTTCCATGTACGCATCCTCATCACGGCGCTGGCGGCTGCGTTCAGCGGCCTCCCGTCGTACACCACGCGGCGGGCTGATGTCGAACTCCTCCAGGTCCAGGTCCAGATCCTCACCTTCGCCGACATCCCACTCCACGTCTCCTCTGGGGACCTCATCCCTGAGTCCACCATAACGTCCTCCAGCCATCGGGATTGGCACCGGGGCTGGTGCCGGGCGTCGGGGGCGTACACGCGTCCGCGGTGGAGCACGGCGGTTTTGGTAGTCCGAGCTGAGCCACTCATCACGCCTATCCTCACTGCCACTGTCGGGCGGCACGCGCTCGTTGCGGCGGCCCGCGCTGTGGTGAGAGGGGGCGGTGAGAGAGGGGGCCCCGGCGCTGGGGCGACTCCTGGGGGCTCCGCCGGGGGCGTGGGGTCTGCCTGGACCTGGTCCGGGTCCCCAGCCGTCGTCCGACGAGCCAGACTCCAGGGGTGGGCGGTCGCTGCCGACGCTCCCACAGGTCTCCAGCGCGTCCAGCCTCTGCTGCAGGCCGCTGATGACCGTGTTCAGCTGTCTGATCTCGGCCCTGGCGATGTCTAGCTCTGTCCGCGCGCGCGCGGCGACCTTGGAGATGCGAGTCATCTCGCCCTTGCCCGTGTCTACCTCGCACTCGAGGGAAAAGACCCTCCTGCGGAGGTAGACAATCCACCGCCAGGCGGTGTCCGGGTCGCCGTCTCCTGGTGGGTCGTCGGGGTCCCCAGGGGGTCCTCCAGGAGGGCCTCCGCCGGGTCTGCCCGGTCCAGGGGGTCCTGCCCCGCCCGGTGGTCCGCCTCCAGGGGGTCCACTTGGTGGGCGTCCTCCAGGGGGTCCCGATGGTCCTCCGCCAGGGGGTCCCGGTGGATCTCCGCTGGGTCGCCTCGGTGGGTCCGAGGATGGTCGCTTCTTCGTGATGCCGAAGTCCATGTCGTCATCCTCATCCACCTGGGCTTCCCGGGTCTCGGAAGACTCCGAGCTCCGGTAGGGAGGAGGGAGATCCTCATCCTCACCTTCCGATTCCATGGGGACGTCTCCGCCTCCTCCGCACGTCCAAGCCACCACTTGGCGATGTCGGCGGCCTCGTTCATCCCCGTCGCTGGCGGTGAAGGAGGGGTCACTGTCGTGGGGGTGTCCACCTGTTGGCCTTCGCGGCCTCTCGGGGGTCTTCCCCTTGCGCTTCCTCCGTCGATGGGCAGTGGGGCCACTGCTCCCACTGCTGCCCGTGTCGGCCTCGTCCAGCGTCATCTTGGAGGAGGCGTCCCCTTCGAAAAGCTTTCGAAGGGTCTCCACTCGTGATCCTCCCGGGGGAGTCTCGCGGCGGAGTTTGGCCTCTGCCTCCTCCATTGCGGCGGCCGTGGCTGCGGCAGCTCGCGCTTCAGCTTCCTCCCGGGCGCGAGCCGCTTCGGCTTCCCGGGCCCGCTGCAGCCGAGCCTTCTCCGCTTCCAACGTCGCCAGCTCCGCCTCCGTCTTGGCTCTCTCCTCAGCAACCTTCGGTCGCGCGGCCTCGATGGCGTCCTTCTTGGCGGCGTCCGCCTGGGCCTTAGCCGTCGCTTCGGCGTGGGCCCTTTCCTCCGCCTCCTTCTTTGCCCTCCCTTGGGCAGGCGCCTCTTCCAGCGCCTTCACCTCGGCCTCCTTGCAGGCAATGGCCTCCTGCGTCTGGCGGGCTTCCTCGTCGGTTGCCCTGATCCGGGCAGCCACTGCCTCATGGGCGGCGGCAGCCGTGAGACCGGCCGCAATGGCTGCCACTTTCGAGGCGTGGTAGTCCATGCCTCTGCCCCACTCGGTGGCCTCCTCATGGGCGATGCCCACGGCGCGCTCCACGGCAGCGTTCCGCTGCGTGGCCCGTTGCCGGGCAACCCGAAGGTTGCAGGGCACCCCACAGACGCGCTCACAGGCGCGCGCCACGTCCCTTTGGGCGGGAGCGGCGCTGCTGCTGGAGCTGGCCTGGTCGGCCGGCATCCTCCCGCGGTGGGCAGACTCCACGTCGCTGCTGGGGCCTGCTGGGGCCTGCCGGAGCCTCAGGAGCAGCGGACGGGGCTTGGCCTTGGTCTGCTTGGCGACTTGGATGTAGTCGCCAAGGGTGGTGGAGCCGGGGTGATGACCGCCATTGGCCCGTTGGGGACTGGGGGCTGGGGTTCCGCCCTTGGCGCCCTGGGCGGCTTCGGCGGCCAGGGACTCCTGGTACTCCCGCCACCTCCGGTCCCGCTTCCTGTCCCCGGCGAACCGCTTCTCCTTCCCCGGGGACGCGCTGCTGCTGCCCTGCAGCCTGCGCTCGCTCCCTGGTTCCGGGAAGTTCTTCTCGATCATGTCCCACATGAAGACATTGATCGAGGCGCCCGACGGGTACACGTTGGGCTCCTCGTCCTCCTCAATCCCGTCAGGGCGCAGGCCTTCGCCAGGCCTGTCCGGCCGGGTTCACGTCCTCCAGCGCCTCTGCTGGAAACGGAAGGCGAACCCTTCCGCCCGCAGCCAGTCCTCCACGGCCTGCAGGCGGTCGGGGGCGATGTTCGTGCGGAGCTCGAAGCTCCCGGGCATGCCGCCTTCGCACTGGGGGTGGCTGTGGCGGTAGTGCTGGTCCCAAACCAACCCACGCAGCAGGCGTGCCGCATGGGGGTGGGGCCGCGGCCACGTCCTGCCCGCTTCCTGCAAGTTTACCATGGCAGCGGGGGGCGTAGTTGGTCTTCAGGTCCTTGGTGTGCACTCGCTCCACTCAACGAACTGGTGGTGGTTGTTGATGCGGGTGCTGCAGCACTCGATTGGAAGTGCGGCTGGTGCTGGTCAGCCGGTGGTTGTGGAGGTGGTTGACGCGGCCTTGCTAGTCGGCAGATTGGACTCGCTGATGCAGGAGTCCTTGTCTGTGCACCTCTTCCACGGTCGCTGCACGGTCAGGGCGATGCTCTGGACGGCGCTGCGGACTCCGTGACGAACTCGGCGCTGTCGCTGGGCGGCGCTGCGAGCCGCTGCGCTGCGCTGCGAGCTGCTGCGCTGCGCTGCGAGCTGCGAGCTGCGAGCTGCTGCGCCGCGCTGCTTGGGGTTGGTGGCCCCGAGTGGCACGCGAGGGCTGGGTAACCCCGCGTTCCCGTGGGGGGCCGGCCACGGGACGCTGCGGTGACACGCACAGGTGAGCAGGCAGGCAAAGCACTACGCTCACAAGGGCATCAATACGCTCGTGTCATGTGACAAAGCGTTTCAGGATCCTCGCCACTCTGCAACAAGGGAACGAAAGTATGTACAGCAACACATCAGGATATGTACACATGGGGTTAAGACTGGACTGGGGTAAGGGCATCACAGGACAATAGACACTCAGTTCTAACTCGTATCCCAATCCCAGGTCCGACCCTCCGAGTGGCTGGTAGGGGCGGGGCCTCAAACACAACCCATGCCCTGCTCAGTCCGGACCCTGAAACCCTGCCAACAGGGGAGGTGTCCCGCCCAGCCACAGGCGATTTCCTGGCAAACCAAGTCGTTGCAAGGCCAATCGACAGTGGCTCCCTATGCCCCCTTAACGGCACGTCCCAACTCCCATCTGAGCCAGAGATATGGCCCCGCCATTATTACCCAGGAGTTGGTAGCAGAAAATGGGCTGTTTCAGCCCAAACTGATATTAACTCAAAATTCCCCAACATTGACCCCTCATTCGGACCCGTCAGAGGTAGGGACGAGGCAACTGACCCTATGCCTTTCGAGTATGAACTCTTCGAAACCCTCACCCAACCTGGTTCCCTCTGAGGTCCCGGCATCAGGGCACCACGGGTTCGTCAAGTGGGGTCATGATGCCAAAGTCACCAAAATCGGCCTCATTCTCACGCGTGGCTCGCCGAGCCAGGGCAGCGCGAATGGCCCACAGGGTAGGAGGCAGGACTTGAGACTGGTATCTGAGTGTACAACTTGAAATTAGGTCCGGGCTCGTTATGGGCATAGAGAAATGGGGCCGCCAATTGACCACACGGAAGGGGGAAATTGGGGTCCCAAAATGGGGTCATTTTGGCTGCTCGAAATGAGCCAAAATTCGGGGTGCCCCCAATAGTATATCTCCACGCCGGCTTGGAGATCGGATTCGCCTCTCCATACGCAATTCACCAGGAGTTCAACGAAGACTCCCATGCATTTGGCTTCCGGAGATCTCCATGCCACCCGGCGTGGTGACGATCCCAAATGGGTCCACAAATGCCAAAATGGTAAATTTGCCCACACTCACTTTGGGCTAGCGCCTTATCGAAGGTTGCTCCGCTTCGCCCGCGTGGTGTGTGAACCATGGGGACCAATATCCATAACACCCATGTCATATATGGTCCATTGGTCCATGCGTCTGGCGTGCACAGGTGGGCTCAACATAGTGCACGGCGGGCCGGAAAAAACGGAAAATTGCTAAAAATGACAAAAAATGCGCACACTCATGGTTGGGGCAAATGGAGCACATGCCCGACTTGGCCGGAGTCTGCCATAGGATTGGTATCAAGTCATATGTGTCCAACATATCTTTTGGGCGTCGCCCAACTCCTCCGGTTTTGGGAATGGCAGGGTCGCCAGCTGAGCCCATGATTTGGGATAGTCCCAAATCGCCAACATGGCGGCCACGGTGTGCCAAGCTCAACAGGAGTTATTCGCCGGGTTCAAGATATGTTGGGCACCGAAGTATGTACCCTCATATCATACTTGAGTCATGATGTCAATTGAGCGCAACGTTGAGATACACGGTCGCGACTTGACATCATGACGGGCCAAAAACGGTAAAATTGGCACAAAGACACACAAAAGTGCCTTGAAAGGCGCACAATTATATTATAATTTCTTCGGCTTGGATCGTGCAATCAACTAATCCTTCTAAACACAATGACTTGACACCAATGACCTCCGATTCCACGTATGTGCTCCACTTGGGAGCGCTACTTCCCAAGTGGGCACATGAAAATATGGAAAATTGCAAAACACACACCTTGCTCCCAACGCATCGCTTCGGGGTCGCCACACAAGCTTCCTCTCACGAAGGTTAGGCTTGCAATTGATTGTGGGGAGTATAAAGAAGGGGCTTGCACAATATGAGGTCCATTGGCGGGTTTGGCTTGGAGCGATGGACCCGCCAAATGGGCACGCAACACAACACATGCCACATACCACATATTGCCCAAAAAGGTAGCTCCCCCCACGATATGTCATGCCCCTCCAAGGGCATAACTTTGTGTCAATTGCTCAGAGGGACTCAAGGAGAGTTCCTATGCAACACCAACACTTGCGCGCTACACTCGAAAGTTATCTTAACGCACGCAATGTCATGGCCAAAGAGTTATAACCAAACTCTACCCTCTTGACCATGATCCATTACACTAGCGCGCACGTGTGAAAACGCAAGGAATATAAAGCTTCCTAAATTACGTCGGGAGTATTGTGAATACATCCCACGTTTCCTTATTGTCATTCCTCGCAAGCAGCACAAGATATGACCCTTACAAGTGGCCTCACGAATCAACTTTGTTTTGCCCATATCTCTAAGACAAATGGAGGGCAAGATAAGAGGAAAGTTGATTCGTGCATAGGGAAGCGCGTAGGTCCACTTGAAAGAAGTCAAATCAAGTACGGGGATGTCGAAGTCGAAAATCTGATTTCGACATCCTGAAAAATTCGGATTAAGGTTGCGAGTGTAGAATGTGAAAATTGCGGATGCATCAATGCAGTTCCTGAAGACTTTGGAGCCTTCGTCACGGATAGCGTTAAAATTTCCATTATAAACAGTTAAACTGGCGGTTACGGTAAAGTCGCGATCCAACCGCCAGCAGTCAAAACAGTGAGTATCAGAACGGAAGCGTAAAAATTGACGGAAACAATATAAAAAAAAACCCTGTTGATTCCTGATATTCTGATACACAAATCTCCGCTGGCGGTGCATCGGTTGCCGATGCGGGGCTTTACGGCACGGAACACGCTCCCGCCGGGCTCGCACCGGGCGTCAACGGGCGCCTTCCGTACATGGGGTTAGTGGACCGGAGACCGGTCTTCCCTTCCGTACATGGGGTTAGTGGACCGGAGACCGGTTGTATGCCCTAACCTAGCCATGGGGTTCTGGGTACCGCTTCAATATAACACATATCCTCCAAAAGTGGCTCCCACCATGATATGCCATGCCCGTCCATGGACAGAACTGCACGTTACAAATACGTAGGAACCCAAGAAACGTTTCTATGCAACACCAACACTCATGCGGTACACTCGAAAGTCGCAATAAAATATCCGGTTGCATGGCCCAAGAGTTGTAAACCACTTTCTATTCTCTTGTCCATTATCCCTTGCTACACCGAGCATGCGTACACACGAAATGCGTTCGATGCTCCCTCAATTGAGTTGAGACCAAGGCGGTTCCAACCCAATTCTCGAAATTGGTATTCCTCGCCGTGAGCCGGGGATATGACTTTTCAAAGTGGCCTCACGAATCAATTTTGTTTCTCCTTTATCTCCAAGAAAAACGAAGGGCATAACCAAAGAAAGGTTGTTTCGTGATCGGGGAAAAGTGTAGGGCCACTCAAGTTGATCATATCAAGTGCGGTGATGTCGAAGTCGAAAATCCGACTCTGAAAGTCTGAAAAAATCGGACTAATTTTGCGAGTGTATAATATGAAATTTGCGGAAGCAACGAACCCGTTACTGATGAAATCTGACCCTTCATCGGGGTTTCCGCCAAAATATCTGTAAATGACAGTTCACCAATCGGTTACCGCAAAATCGCGAGCCAACTGACAGTCGCCGATACATTAGCAATCAGAACGGAAGGCGGAGAAATTACGGAAACACTATGATGAAAAAACCCTGTTGATTCCTGATGTTCTGATATATAAATCTCAGCCGGCGGCGCCTTGGTATTGAATACGGCCGCTCATAGCTGGGATGGCCAAACCTATCACACTATCACATCAGGTTGGGACAGGTGCATGGGAGAGTATGATATCAGCCAATGGCGGCCTGCCGGCACATAGATACACACCCCAATTGACCCAAAGATGGCCACGGGGGTCCGAACCGGCTTCACCCGCCTTCTGAGAGCGTTGTATCCGCTCGGAAGTCATTGAAGAGAGGACAGGAGGACCCCAATGGGCTCCACACCCCCCCCATGTCCCAAGGACACATGGAGGCCACACATACGGCGTAGGCGTCCCCAATGCCCCAAGTGAAGGGTGAGGACACTCATAATTGGTGCCCTACGCCATATCCGGTCTCCTCTTGATCTACAACATGGACCAAGGGGATCAAAGATAGAGAAACGTCGTCGGTCGACCTAAATAAGTATACCACAATGAAAAATATACGTGGAGATCGAGTGAAGGGGGTATATGGCCAATCAAGTCCCAAAAATCCCCGGATGAACGCCCTCGGCCGTCTCCAAAGCACAAGAACAAACAAAAATGCCAGAGGGGATCCATCATGGCGCTGCTGCAGCCACCAAATGGACCAACACGTCCTTGACATCCAAAGAAATGTTCTTTTTCTTCAGATACTCCATCCAGACCCTGGTGTACCTCGGCACAAAACTGCTTGGAGGCTCCCACGAATCCCTGGATGCGGCAAATCCCTTCCAACGGACTTTATATAGCCTCCCCCCAGGCGTCCCCGGGTACGGCTTATCCGTCAGGATCCTCTCGGCGGTGAAGTCGTCGTCCTCACCCTCGTCGTCCGAGTCCAGATCTCCGGCTGTTAACTCGAAGGTGACGGGACGTCCGCTGGGGTCTGGTGCTCGGGGACGAGGCTGGGTATGGTCGCGGTCCATGAACTTGTTATCCCCCACACGAACCGCATACACATCCTGCCCGACCTTCCGCACGATTACCCCCGGCACATACCAAGACGCCTGCCGATGCCTGGACAGGACATCCTTGTGGTGCCGCTCCACCCATACGGTGTCTTGGAGAGCATATTTCTGGACTTTTCCCTGCTTGAAGTACTTGGCCCTCTTCTCATGCTCGTCCTGAAGTGCCTTGCACACCTTGGCAGCCGTGTTGTCCGCCGCCGCCATCATAGCTTTCGCATCCCCGGCCACTTTGCCATGGTTCAACCACGGGAGAGTGCGTGACACCTGATCCTGTAGGAACAGGATAGGATGGGGCGACAGTCCAGTGGGCCCCGAAAGGTCGTGGTACGCCTGGAGTACTCTCCACAGCGAATTGTACCAGTTCCGGCGCGTTTTGTCAATGTGCAGCTGGCGGAACGTTTCGAACATTCGCCTCCCGGCCACCTCAGCCCGGCCATTCGATCGGCTGTGGTACGCCACGGTCTTGGCGTGCCGAATCCCCATATGCTTGCACATCGTCTTGAACCACGTCCCCACGAATCGACTGCCCCGATCGCTGCAGATGACAGCTGGGACATCAAAAATCGTCAGCCAATGCCTGATCATGGCGTTGGCGACTGTCTTCGCCTGCAGACCCACTCCATGCTTGTCCTTCCTGTCCTTCTTCTTGGACTTCTTGCCCGGGACCGCCACGATATACCCGCTGTGCCTATCTACCGCCAGGATGACACAGTCGTAGGTCTCTCCGTGCACGGTGACCCCCGGCATGCCGAATACGTCCATGGCCACGGACCGCATAGGGGCCTCCGGTATAGCCGTATACACCGGGTTGCCAGCGCTGGAGTGGCTGGGGCTCTTTGTGGCCCGACACACGGCGCAGTTGCTGCAGTACTTGTCCAGGAGGGCTTAGTACCCCGATGGGAACTTGAAGCGCCACTCCAGGTCCTGCTGCATCTTGTCCCGACCAGGATGCATGAGCTGGGCGTTATGCCAGTGGTCAATGAGCTCCTCCATTCGGTTCTCAGGGACCAGCAGCTTGTCCTTGAGGAACAGTTTGTCCCCATCCTCGGTCAAGCCCTCAGGCCATTCGTTGTCCGACGGGGCCCTCACGGCATTCCAGTACCTGCTCCAGTGCTCGGATGCCGCATAGTCATCCGACCAGTCCTCTGTAAGCACCGACCTGACTAGCTCTACAGGGGCCCCCATCCACTGCTTGAGGGTTTCCTCTTGAATAGCTTGGACTCAGGCGCCCCGGAACTTGGCCAGGTCCGTACGGTTTGCCATCACCACAAAGCACTTGACACCCTCTTGCTCCATGGCCTTCTCCATCTCGATGATGCGCTTGGCCTCCTCGGTCTCCTCGGCGTCCCCATGGCTGGATATGTCCATCCAGGCCTTGCCCGCGGGGTAGGCCCATCGACTGAGGCAATCTGCATCAGTGTTGTCCTTCCCCGGGACGCATACGATGCTGAGGTGGAACTTGGCGAGGGTCTCATGCCGTTTAACCCTCCTTGCTGCCAGTCCCGAGGGGGTGTCGACGTGCTCCTTGTGCCAGCTCTGCAAGGACTGATGGTCCGTACAAACCGCCACCAGTTGCAATCCGATGTGGCCAGACCACTTTCTGAGCGCACAAACAATGGCGTACGTCTCCTTCTCCCTCGCGGTCCAGGTTCGATGTTGGCCCTCGGCCAGGATCCGGCTCCAGAACGCCACGGGTACGTGCGACCCGTCGTCCCGGACCTGCTCGAGGACTGCCTCTACAGCATAGTCCGAGGTGTCCGTCCTCAGCACAAATCCCTTGTCCGGGTCCACCAGGAATAGCCCCATGCTGCCCCAGGAGTCGCTCCTTCAGGCGGCTGAACGCATCTTCGGCCTCAGGGGTCCAGGCAAGCTTCTTCTTGCTCCCCTTCCGTCCATCGAACTTGCCCACGTGCAGCATCTTGTGCAGCGGCCCCGACAGTTCTGCATACATCCGGACATAGCCCGAATAGTAATTACAGAACCCCATGAAGGATGGGAGTTCACTGATGGTCTGGGGCTTTTCCCAGTGGTGCAGGGACGCCAGCTTCCCAGGCATGGGACGGCGTTGCCCGTGACCAACCACGTGACCCGCGAACTCCACTTCCTTCACGAAGAGTGGGGCTTTGGTGGGCTTGCACACCATGTTGTGCTTGTCCAGCTCGCTGAGCACTCGGCGCAGATCCTTCTCAAGCGCCTCATAGAGCTCGTCCTCAGTCATGTCCTCCGTGCCAGACCTGATGATGATGTCATCCACAAAGGGGTCGGCACAGTCCCGGACAGGACCGAGTAGGTCCTCCATCATGCGCTGGAAAGCGGCGTTGCCATTCTTGGCGCCCATAGGCACCACTTTCCACTGCATGGGCCCTAGCAGCGTCGACATCGCTGTGCAGGGCCTGGAGTCTGGGTGTAGCGGCATCTGGTGATAGCCGTGTTTCAAGTCTAACAGCGTAAAGATCCGCTTCTTCTGCTGCTTTTGGAGGATGGTGTCGATCAGAGGAAGCGAGTACGAGTGGTGCTCGGTTTGCTCCTTCAAACCCCTGTAATCCACCACCAACCTCCACTCGCCCTTCTCCTTCTTGGGCACGATGAAGGCTCGGCTGGCCCACTCACTGTCGGAGGGTTTGATCCAGCCCCGCTCGATAAACTCGGCCAACAACTTCTTCATGGCCTCGGCCCGATTGCCCTGAAGTTGGTACTCCCGATGACGATAGATCTTGGGGTTCGGCTTCAGCTTGATCCTCGCTGTGCCAAACCTCCCACGATCTTGAGGGTTCTTGTTGGCAACGCCACTGAATAGCCGCGGATAGGCATTGATCAGCCTCTCCTTCAGCTCAGCGTCCTTCGGGTTCTCCTGGGCCTCTTCAGCCGCTTGCTTCGGTATCATTACAACCGACCGCACTGCGGTATAGGCCTCTTCTTGGTCCGAGTTCGACTTCTCCTCGTCCGATATGCCGTCTTCATCGTCGTGGGGTGCACTTCCTACCGATAGTCTTCGGAAATTTGCGGCATCGGCCGAATGCTTGTCGCTACCGGCCCCCATTCGTGGAAAATTCCACGTCGGCGGGTCCGACCCAACCGGACCATCATATTGGTCCGCGATGTGATCCATGACCCTCGCCACGAACTCATCCTTCTCGTACTTGCCGCTGACCAACCGCTTGTCATCCCAGCAATGCGGAGATGTGACCATGTTCCGCCTCTTCTTGGCTGCCACACGGTCGTGCATCCCCATCCGCATGTAGTTGACGACGTGGTTGATCCCGGCGTGTGACAGGACGTCAATGCCATCCATTGGCTGATCCGTCCCCCCTCTGGGCTCAAACATGACCCGCATGGGCACCGCCTCAACCCTACGGATGAATGTTTCATCACCCGTGGGCTGGGCTTGCGGCCCATCCACCAGGAAAGCCTTGGTACCCCACGCTTGACCCGGGGAGGGCATTGATACACCCTTGGCGTCGATGAACAACTCCTCCTCTGGCCTGAATGACATCTCGTTCAGGGTGATAGAGTCCAGCATCGACTTGAGACCCTCGAGCGGACATGGGGTGGATCCTATGCCGGTTATGACCAGGATCCCCTTCGCCCTATCAGCGATGATCTTCTCTACCGTACGTCTGGTATTGTCCAGGGAGCCATGCCAATACATGGGCCCCCACACCTTCAAAACCCAATGCGTGTGCCAGGCTGAGTCTCCTCGATGCCAATGCCTCCTACACTTCTGCAAAAGCGGGGCATCCCGGGAAGCAAAGACGTCCGTCTCGGGCGCTTGGGCTCCCAGCGTCCGGATCATCCTGGCATACACCTGTGGCGCCATACCATACTCCGTGAGCTGAACTCCGCGGTCTCCTCTGGACTTGGCACCCACAGCTTGCACCGCTTGGACGATCCGGTCCTCTTCCTCAGCATTCCATTGGGATGATCCGCATGCATAGTCCGTGGACAGCCATGTGAGGCATTCATCATCCTCCCGGACCAGCGTTGCACGATGGGGAAGGGCTCCAATGGCGTTTACCACCATGAAGTCATACCCCATGATCATATCCCAATCTGTAATGTCGGCCACATAGAAGTTCCCGGATAGAGTGCTCCTCTTCACAAAGCGCTCATGCTCCCAGAATTCCATGCCGATAGTGGCCTCATGGGTGCCACCACCCATAATCTCCCCATTGGCCACCTTCAGGCGTACTCGTCTACGGCTGGGCTGCAAGGATTCCACCTTGAACAACCCTCTCAGGACCAGGCTCACCTGGGCACCCGTATCCACCAAAACATCCACCACCAACTCCTCTCGTCTGCACCGTACACGCACCTTCAAGTGCAACTGCCGCTCGTCACCATGCGGTGTATGGACGACTCTCAGGGCATGCAACTCTAGCACATCCGGGTGCATCAGGACTTCGAGGGTATGGTCACGGATGGTGTAGATATTTTGCTGGTCCTGCCCGTCCACGGGGCTCTCTGTGGTCGCTCCTTCCTTCTTGCCACGTCCCTTGCCCACATAAACCTCCCTTGGCAGGGCGCTCCAGGGGTTGCAAGTGGCGAAACTCAGTGGTTTTGGCTCTTCTGGAGCCTTCTTCAGCACCCGATGTGCCTTCGCTTTCTCTGGGATTCCACTGGATTTCGGAGGAGGAACCTCCGAGGTCCCATCCCCGTGAGGGCTCCTCTAGACATGGCCTGCCGCAGCTCCGTCCTGCTGCGATCTGCTCAGACTTTGTCCACCACTTTGCCTGGCTTTGAGTTCCTCCAACGTTCTCAACATGTCCTCAGCAACCTCCTCGATCGACCTCACGCGTCGGTCTGGGCCGGGTCCTCCACCATAGCCTTTCCCTTGGCCTTTCCCTTGGCCCTTTCCTTGGCCTTTACCACCGTCTCCGCCCTTTGCCTTCCAATTGGCAATCCGTTGCACCTTGGGCTTCCTGTCGGGATGGGCGGCGAAGTAGGTCTTCTTGTCCTCCCCATATACCTTGCAATGCCGGTGGTCATGTGCATGGTTGTTCCCCTTGCCGTAGCAGACCCAGCGACCGGTGTGCTGCGATCTGTACTCGCGGAACGAGAGCGGCGGGTTCCCGATCCTCCGCAGTTCTCTGCGGTTCTTGGTCCTGGGGCCCAGGCGGTTCGACCTCGACCTGTCCTGCCCATTCTCCTCTGGGAAGGATACGTGCTCGCAGTGGCACTCAACGTGCTTTCCACCAGATCTGGCGCATCCCACGGTTCCCGGCGCCTCGGACTCCTCCGCCATGGGTGTGTCGCCCATGCTATCCCGCGTTGGCTCCGTGTGCCGGGCCACAGGCGCCGTTCTGGCTCTGGCAGGCCTCTCCAACGCCTCGGCGTCATGCTCCAGGCTGGGTTCGGGGGCCGTGTTCGCCCTTGTGGGCGGTCTGGCCATCTCCTCCGACTCCGAAGGGTAAGCTGTCGGATAGCCCTCGGAGTGCCCCTCGGAATCTGCAGCCGACCACAGCCTGACCAGGCTCGGATCCGTCTCCATTGCCCCGGCTTTCGCCGCGGGTTTTGGGGAACCGCGCTTCCGGGAACACCGGGCTCTGCCGTTGCTGCCAGTCTCCTCCAACTCCTCCGCAGCGGAGCGGAGATTGCAAGCCTTGCGGAATTGCCTTTCACACATGGAGGCCAGGTCCTCCATGTCCAGCCCATGTCCTGCAAGGGCTCTCTGTTCTGAGCATCCCCGCTCTTCTCGGGCTTCCCAGTCCGGCGTCGACTCGACGGACTCCACGTTCTGCAACCGGGGCGTCCTTGGGCAGGGCTCATGAGGGCCCAAGTCCCCAGTGCGGCAGTAGGGGGCAGGTACTCCTCTGCTACCATAAAGAAGGTCCCTACCAGGACCGGCCCCTGCTGTACCCCTTCCACCATAACCCGTCACTCCTAGGGTCCTGCTCCTCAACAGGGTCTGCATTTCCACAAAAAATAGAAAAAAGCTCCTTCACGCAAACCCTTGCAATACCCAAGCACAATCCAAATCCAATCCACACTGTTGGCCTCCTTCCAGTACGCCGGTCGTCTCGCCGTGCACACAGAGACACGGGCGTTGGGCATGTACAAGATTTGCACCAAAAAGGAAGCCCGGAAATTGGCATATGAACACAAATAGAGCAAAGTTGGGGAAAGATGGAAACGTACACAATCCTAGCCATAGACCCCTCATCCCCTGGACTCAAGACCTTCCCTTGACTCGCCAACATGATGCCCTGAACCAAGTCAAATAAGATGGGTAAATGCCATGTGTCAAAAGTCACTACACAAACCCCAAAAATGTGTTCACTCCCAAGCCTCTAAATCCTAGCCCAATAGGGGAGATGGCCTGTCATGGCCTAGAAGTGGTACTCACGACCGTGCCCTACCCTGACACCACTTTGGTTGGACTTGGAGTCAATTGGGCTTGGAGAAGTGCCCCATGAAGATGACCTCACAACATGGCAAAATAAGGCAAGTCACACCATTATGGCCAAAAATCAATTATATACTCAAAAATGCATACGGCAAATATTCAAATGCTCCATGCATGTGTCAAACCGGAGAGTAGTGTACAAGGGTGATTTAGACCGAAGATCCATGCCCAAGAATATCCCATCATTGGCTCTGAAACCCCTCCGGTTATGTACATGCCATGCTTCACAAGTCAACTCATGGATTTGAGACCTAATGTTGTGAGGCCTTGTGTGCCACTCCAAAGTGACCACCTGATCCGGCATATGGTGAGGTGCAACACCGAAGCATATGCCAACATATAAGCAACATACCATAGTTCACGAATCTCTAGGCACTTTACTGTTAGCCGACAAGTTGAGCACATGAAATACAAAAATGAGCATAAAATGAGGTCAAAAACATGCAAATAATGCCAAATTCAAGATAATTACAATAGTAGATAACTTCGCTCACCCATGGTATCAACATATGATTCAAAACACAATTGCTTGGGACCATTTGCGAACAATCCCCCCACTTGGATCCCCACATGGACGCATAGGGACACCTTCTAACCTCCTCCCAACACGCACCATGAAAATGGGAAAATTGATAGTGGCGCTTGTGGGTCGCTTCGTAAGCCCTCCCACATGCACTAGATGCGCGGTAGACTTAGTCTAGCGCTATGAAGCTCACCATTCTGACATGGGCGAAGCCCTTGCAACCTATGACGCCATATATCTTCCTACAAACGGAGATATATAACATGGGCGTGGGCATATTGAGGCACACACTATGCATGGAACACATACCCTCAAAACGTGGCTCCCACAATGATATGCCATGCCCCTCCATGGACATAACTTCACGTTAAAAATACGTAGGAACCCAAAAAAAGTTTCTATGCAACACGAACACTCATGCGGTACACTCGAAAGTCGCAATGAAATATTCAGTTGCATGGCCCAAGAGTTGTAAACCACTTTCTACCATCTTGGCCATTATCCCTTGCTACACCGGGCATGTGTACACACCAAAGACGTTTGATGCTTCTCCAATTGAGTTGAGACCAAGGCGGTTCGAACCCAATTCTCGGAATTGGTATTCCTCGCCGTGAGCCGGAGATATTACCTTTCAAAGTGGCCTCAAGAATCAATTTTGTTTCTCCTTTATCTCCAAGAAAAACGAAGAGCATAACCAAAGGAAGGTTGATTCGTGATCGGGGAAAAGTGTAGGGCCACTCGAAGTTCATCATATCAAGTGCGGCGATGTCGAAGTCGAAAATCCGATTCTGAAAGTCTGAAAAAATTGGATTAATTTTGCGAGTGTATAATATGAAAATTGCAGAGGCAACGAACCCGTTACTGATGAAATCTGACCCTTCATCGGGGTTTCCGCCAAAATATCTGTAAATAACAGTTAACCAATCGGTTACAGCAAAATCGGGAGCCAACTGACAGTCGCCGATAGATTGGCAATCAGAACGGAAATTAGAGAAATTACGGAAACATTATGATAAAAAAACCCTTTTGATTCCTGATATTCTGATATATACATCCCAGCCGGCGGTGCCTTGGTATTGAATACGGCCGCTCATAGCTGGAATGGCCAAACCTATCACACTATCACATCAGGTTAGGTCAGGTGGATGGGAAAGTATGATATCAGCCAATGGCGGCCTGCCGGCACATAGATACACACCCCAAGTGACCCAAAGATGGCCACGGGGGTCCGAACCGGCTTCACCCCGTTTCTGAGAGCGTTGTATCCGCTCGGAAGTCATTGAAGAGAGGACGGAAGGACCCCAATGGGCTCCACACCCCCCCCATGCCCCAAGGACACATGGAGGCCCTACACACGTCGTAGGCGTCCCTCATGCCCTGAGGGAGGGGTGAGGACACTCATAATCGGTGCCCTACGCCATATCCGGTCTCCTCTTGATCTACAACATGGACCAAGGGGATCAAAGATAGAGAAACATCGTCCGTCGACCTAAATAAGTATACCACAATGAACAACCTCCATGGACATAACTTCACGTCAAAAATACATAGGAACCCAAGACAAGTTGCTTTGCAACACCAACACTCATACAGTACACTCGAAAGTCGCATCAAAATGTTCAGTTGGATGGTCCAAGAGTTATAAATCACTTTCTACCCTCCTGACCATCATCCCTTGCTACACCGGGCATAAGTACACATCAAAGGCGTTTGACGCTCCCTAATTTAAGTAGAGACCAAGGCGATTTTAGCCCATATCTCAAAATTGAAGTTCCTCGCAATGAGCCGGAGATACGATTCTTCAAAGTGGCCTCACTAATCAATTTTGTTTGGAGTATATCTCCAAGATAATTAAGGAGACAACAAAAGGAAGGTTGATTCATGATCAGGGAAAAATGTAGGACCACTGAAAATTCATCATATCTAGTGCGGCGATTTCGTAATCGAAAATCCGATTCTGAATGTGTGAAAAAATCGGATTAATTTTGCGAGTGTATAACATGAAAATTGCGGAGGCAACGAAGCCTTTTCTGATGGAATTTAACCCTTCATCGGGGTTTTCGCTTAAATATCTGGAAATAACAGTTAACCAATCGGTTGCCGCAAAATCGCGAGCCAACTGACAGTCGCCGACACATTGACAATCAGAACGGATAGCTGAAAAATTACGGAAACATCATGACAAAAAAACCCTGTTGATTCCTGATATTCTGATATATAAATCTCAGCCCGCGGCACCTCGGTTGTGCATGTGGCCGCTCATAGCTGGAATAGCCAAGCCTATCACACTATCACATCAGGTTAGGTCAGGTAGATCGAGAGTAGGATATCAGCCAATGGCGGCTTGCCGGCCAATAGATACACACCCCAAGTGACCCAAAGATGGCCACGGGGGTCCGAACCGGCTTCACCCCCCTTCTCAGAGCGTTGTATCCGCTCTGAAGTCATTGAAGAGAGGACGGGACGACCCCATTGGGCTCGAACCCCCCCCACTGGTGTCCCAAGGACACATGGAGGCCCCACATACGGTGTAGGCGTCCCCCATGACCCAAGTGAGGGCTGAGAACACTCATAATTGGTGCCCTCCGCCATATCCAGTGTCCTCTTGATCTACAACATGGACCAAGGGGATCAAAGATAGAGAAACGTCGCCGGTTAACCTAAATACGTTTACCACAATGAAATATATATGTGGAGATCAAGTGAAGAGGATATATGGCCAATCAAGGCCCAAAAATCCCCGGATTAACGCCCTCACCCGTCTCCCAAGCACAAAAACAAACAAAAATGCCAAGGTGGATCCATCACGGTGCTGCTGCACCCACCAAATGGACCAACATGTCCTTGACATCCAAGGAAATATTCTTTTTCCTTAGATACTCCATCAAGACCGTGGTATACCTCGGCACGAAACTGCTTGGAGGCTCCCACGAATCTCTGGATGCGGCAAACTCTTTCCAACTGACTTTATATAGCCTCCCCCCAGGCGTCCTCGGGTCTGGCTTGTCCCCCAGGATCCTCTCGGCGGTGAAGTCCCCGTCATCACCCTCGTCATCCGAGTCCAGATCTCCGGCTGTGAACTCGAAGGTGATGGGACGTCCGCTGGGGTCTGGTGCTCGGGGACGAAGCTGGGTATGGTCGCGGTCCAGGACCCTGTTATCCCCCACACGAACCGCATACACATCCTGCCCGGCCTTCCGAACGATTACTCCCGGCACATACCAAGACGCCTGCCGATGCCTGGACATGAAATCCTTGTGGTGTCGCTCCACCCATACGGTGTCTCTGAGGGCATACTTCTGGACTTTTCCATGCTTGAAGTACTTGCCCCTCTTTTCATGCTCGTCCTGAAGTGCTTTGCACACCTTGGCGGCCGTGTCGTCCGCCTCAGCCATCATAGCACTCGCATCCCGGGCCACTTTGTCATGGTTCAACCACGGGAGAGTGCGTGACACTCCATCTCGTAGGAACAGGATACGATGGGGCGACAGTCCAGTGGGCCCCAGAAGGTCGTGGTACGCCTGGAGTACTCTCCACAGCGAATTATACCAGTTCCGACCCGTTTTGTCAATGTGCAGCTGGCGGATCTTTTCGAACATCTGCCGCCCGGCCACCTGAGCCCGGCCATCTGACCGGCTGTGGTACGCCACGGTCTTGGCGTGCCGAATCCCCATGTGCTTGCACATCATCTTGAACCACGTCCCCACAAATTGACTGCCCCGATCGCTGCAGATGACAGCTGGGACATCAAAAATTGTCAGCCAATGCCTGATCATGGCATTAGCGACGGTCTTGGCCTGCAGACCCACTTCATGCTTGTCCTTCGTGTCCTTCTTCTTGGACTTCTTGCCAGGGACCGCCACGATATACCCGCTGTGCCTATCCACCGCCAGGATGACACAGTCGTAGGTCTCCCCTTCCACGGTGACCTCAGGCATGGCAAATACATCCATGGCCACGGACCGCATAGGGGCCTCCGGTATAGCCGTATACACCAGGTTGCCCGCTGTGGAATCGTTGGGGCTTTTCTTAGCCAGACACACGGCGCAGTCGCTGCAGTACTTGTCCAGGATGGTGGAGTACCCTGGTGGGAACTTGAAGCGCCACTGCAGGTCCTGCTGCATCTTGTCCCAACCCGGATGCATGAGCTTGGCGTTATGCCAGTGGTCAATGAGCTCCTCCATTCGGTTCTCAGGGACCAAAAGCTTGTTTTTGAGGAAAAATTTATCCCCATCCTCGGTCAAGCCCTCAGGCCATTCGTCGTCCGACGGGGCGCTCACGGCATTCCAGTACCTGCTCCAGTGTTCGGATGCCGCATAGTCATCCGACCAGTCCTCTGTAAGCACCGACCTGACTAGCTCTACGGGGGCCACCATCCATTGCTGGAGGGTTTCCTCTCGAATAGCCTGGACTCGGGCGCCTCAGAACTTGGCTAGGTCTGTACGGTTTGCCATCACCACAAAGCACTTGACCCCCTCTTGCTCCATGGCCTTCTCCATCTCGATGATGCGCTTGGCCTCCTCGGTCTCCTCGGCGTCCCCATGGCTGGATATGTCCATCCAGGCCTTGCCAGCGGGGTAGGCCCATCGACTGAGGCAAGCCGCCACAGTGTTGTCCTTCCCCGGGAAGTATACGACGCTGAGGTCGAACTTGGGAAACGTCTCATGCCATCGGGCCCTCCTTGCCGCCAGTCTCGAGTGGGTGTCGACATGCTCCTTGTGCCAGCTCTGTAAGGACTGATGGTCCGTACAAACCACCACCAGTTGTGATCCAATGTGGCCAGACCACTTCCTGAGCGCACAAACAATGGCGTACGTCTCCTTATCCCTTGTGGTCCAGGTTCGAAGTTGGCCCTCGGCCAGGATCCGGCTCCAAAGCGCCACGGGTACGTGCGACCCGTCGTCCCGGACCCGCTCGAGGACTGCCCCTACAGCATAGTCCGAGGCGTCCGTCCGTAGCACGAATCCCTTGTCCAGGTCCACCAGGAATAGCCCCAGCTGCCCCAGGAGTCGGTCCTTCAGGCGGCTGAACGCATCTTCGGTCTCCGGGGTCCAGGAAAGCTTCTTCTTGCTCCCCTTCCGGCCATCGAACTTGCCCACCTGCAGCATCTTGTGCAGCGGGCCCGATAGTTCCGCATACATTCGGACATAGCCCGAATAGTAATTACAGAACCCCATGAAGGATCGGAGTTCGCTGATGGTCTGGGGTCTCTCCCAGTGGTGCAGGGACGCCAGCTTCCCAGGCATGGGACGGCGTTGCCCGTGACCAACCACCTGACCTGCAAACTCCACTTCCTTCACGAAGAGTGAGGCTTTGGTGGGCTTGCACACCATGTTGTGCTTGTCCAGCTCGCTGAGCACTCGGCGCAAATCCTTCTCATGCGCTTCGATGAGCTTGTCCTCCGTCATATCTTGCGTGCCGGAACCGATGATGATGTCATCCACAAAGGGGTCGGCACAGTCCCGGACAGGACCGAGTAGGTCCTCCATCATGCGCTGGAAAGGGGCGTTACCATTCCTGGGGCCCATAGGCACCACTTTCCACTGCATGGGCCCCAGCGGCGTCGACATCGCTGTGCAGGGCCTGGAGTCCGGGTGTAGCGGCATCTGGTGATAGCCGTGTTTCAGGTCTAACACCGTGAACATCCGCTTTTTCTGTTGTTTTTGGAGGATGGTGTCGATCTGAGGAAGCGAGTACGAGTCGTGCTCGATTTGCTCGTTCAAACCTCTTTCATCAACCACCAACCTTCACTCGCCCTTCTCCTTCTTGGGCACGATGAAGGCTCGGCTGGCCCACTCACTGTCGGAGGGTTCGATCTAGCCCCGCTCAATAGACTCAGCCAACAACTTCTTCATGGCCTCGGCCCGATCGCCCTGAAGTTGGTACTCCCGATGACGAAAGATCTTGGGGTTCGGCTTCAGCTTGATCCTCGCTGTGCCAAACCTCCCACGATCTGGAGGGTTCTTGTTGGGGACGCCACTGAATAGCCACGGATAGGCATTTATCAGCCTCTCCTTCAGCTCGGCGACCTTCGGGTTCTCCTGGGCCCCTTCAGCCGCTTGCTTCGGTATCAATACAACCGACCGCACTGCGGTATAGGCCTCTTCTGGGTCCGAGTCCGACTTCTCCTCATCCGATATGCCGTCTCCATCGTCGTGGGGCGCGCTTACCACCGATAATCTTCGGGAATTTGCGGCATCGGCCTGGTTTTTGTCGCTGCCGGCCCCCATTGTTGGAAAGTTTCACGTCAGCGGGTCCGACCCAACCGAACCATCATATTGGTCCGCGATGTGATCCATGACCCTCGCCACGAACTCATCCTTCTTGTACTTGCCGGTGACCAACATCTTGTCATCGCACCAATGCAGAGATGTGACCATGGCCCGCCTCTTCTTGGCTGCCACACGGTCGTGCATCCCCATCCGCATGTAGTTGACGATGCGGTCGATCTCGGCGTGTGACAGGACGTCAATGCCATCCAATGGCTGATCCGTCCCCTCCTTGGGCTCAAACATGACCCGCATGGGCACTGCCTCGACCCTACGGATGAATGCTTCATCACCCGCGGGCTGGGCTTGCGCCCCATCCACCAGGAAAGCCTTGGTACCCCATGCTTGACCCGGGGAGGGCATTGATAAGCCCTTGGCGTCGATGAACAAGTCCTCCTCTGGCTGGAATGACATCTCGTTCAGGGTGATGGAATCCAGCGTCGACTTGAGACCTTCCAGCGGACATGGGTTGGATCCTATGCCGGTTATGACCAGGATCCCCTTCGCCCTATCCGCGACGATCTTCTCCACCGTACGTCTGGTATTTTCCAGGGAGCCATGCCAATACATGGGCCCCCACTCCTTCAAACCCCAATGCCTGTGCCTGGCTGAGTCTCCTCGATGCCAATGCCTCCTACACTTCCTCAAAAGTGGGGCATCCCGGGAAGCGAAGACGTCCGTCTCGGGCGCTTTGGCTCCCAGCGTCTGAATCACCCTGGCATACACCTGCGGCACGATCCCATACTCCGTGAGCTGAACTCCGCGGTCTCCTCTGGACTTGGCACCCACAGCTTGCACTGCTTGGACGATCCGATCCTCTTCCTCAGGACTCCATTGGGATGATCGGCATGCATAGTCCGTGGACAGCCATGTAAGGCATTCATTATCCTCCCCGACCAGCGTTGCACGATGGGGAAGGGCTCCAATGGCGTTTCCCACAATGAAGTCATACCCCTTGATCATATCCCAATCTGTAATGTCGGCCACATGGAAGTTCCCGGATAGAGTGCTTCTCTTCAACAAATCAGGGCGGTTCAAGCGCTCATGCTCCCAGAATTCCATACTGATAGTGGCCTCATGGGTGCCACCACCCATAATCCCTCCATTGGCCACCTTCAGGCGTACCGGTCTACGGCTGGGCTGCAGGGATTCCTCTCTGAAAAACCCTCTCCGGACCAGGCTCACCTGGGCACCCGTATCCAACAAAACATCCACCACCAACTCCTCTTGTCCGCAGCGTACACAGACCTTCAAGTGCAACTGCCGCTCGTCACCCTGCGGTGTATGGACGACTCTCACGGCATGCAACTCTAGTCCATCCGGGTGCATCATGACTTCGAGGGTATGGTCACGGATGGTGTAGATCTTGGGCTGGTCCTGCCCGTCCACGGGGCTCTCCGTGGTCGCTCCTTCTTTCTTGCCACGTCCCTTGCCCACATACACTTCCCTTGGCAGGGCACTCCAGGGGTTGGGCGTGACAAAACTCACTGGTTTTGGCTCTTCTGGAGCCTTCTCCGGCACCCGATGTGCCTTGGCTTTCTGTAAGATTCCACTGATTTTCAAAGGAGAGGCCTCCGGGATCCCACTCCTGTGGGGGCTCCTCTAGAACTGACCTGCCGCAGCTCCCTCCTGCTGCGATCCGCTCAGACTTTGTCCACCACGTTGCTTGGCTTTGAGTTCCTCCAACGTCCTCAACATGTCCTCAGCAACTTCCTCGATCAACCTCACGCGTTGGTCTGGGCCGGGTCCTCGTCCATAGCCTTTTCCTCTGCCTTTCCCTTGGCCCTTTCCTTGGCTTTTTCCACCGTCTCCGCCCTTTGCCTTCCAATCGGCAATACGTTGCTCCTTGGGCTTCGTGTCGGGATGGGCGGCGAAGTAGGTCTTCTTGTCTTCCTCATATACCTTGCAATGCCGGTGGTCGTGTGCATGGTTGTTCCCCTTGCCGTAGGAGACCCAGCAACCGTCGTGCTGTGATCTGTACTCGCGGAACGAGAGTGGCGGGTTCCCGATCCTCCGCGGTTCCTTGCGGTTCTTGGTCCTTGGGTCCAGGCTTCTTGCTGATCCTCTCGGGTGGTCGCGGTCCAGAGATTTGGGCCGCTTTCACTCCCTTCCTCCGCGGTGCCGACCATGTTTTCCTTGACCTCTCGGTGGTGGCGATCTTCCCGATGACCTCGATGTCCATGGCCCTGTCGATCCTGCACGTGGGCCTCGTTCTTGGCGTTGAGCTTCAGCTCCACCGTGATGTACTTCACGATCTATTCCAGGCTCATGCAGGCGAATATGACCTGCATCCTCAGCCGCTCTCCGCGCCTCCACTCCGCGTTGTTGAGGTGCATCAGCCTTTGCCCCATGGTGTCGCCGAATACCTCCACGTAGACGGCGTTCTTCAACCCCAACATTCGGCTGGGCTCGCCGAGATTTCGCCGGAAAAACTCCATTATTCTGGCGTAGGTGTCCTCCGATGCCATGATCCGTACGGCCACGCGCTTCTTTGCTCTCTTCTCCTCCTCATCCTCCACCCTTCTCTTCAAGCCGCCGGGGAGGACGTCCTTCAGCAGGTGTCGGATCTCGCTGGCCTCATTCCAGTCCTCCACCAGCTTGAGGCTTCTTCGGTACTTGCGGACGTACCGATTCCATTCCCGGACCCTCAATACCCCGCGCTCCAGCGGCAGCGGAATCGACCACAAATCCTCCAACTTCTGGTTGGGGGCGTCCACTCGCTCCTCGTCCTCCAGCCACTGGAGGCAGGCCCGCTCCGTCTGGATGAATCCCTCGCGGATCTGATCCCTGAGCTCCTCCTTCAGGTCCTGCGCCAGCCTGTGAGGGAATGTCCGACATACCCACTTGTCCCTTGGCGCTCCCTTCATCTCGCCGACGACCTCCTCGGCGAAGTCCCCCCAATCGAGGATGAAGTCATCCAGGTTGGAGGGGTTGCCATTGTAATAGGGGATTTTGATTCCCCTGAGGTCGTCAATCCTGATGGCGTCTCCGACGTCCGCAGCCACCACTCCACCGAGACGGATACCACCTGTGGCCGGGGGTTGTGAGTACAGTCCCCGTACATCCCTCTCCTCCATGGAGTGCGGTCCAGTTGGGCCTGAACCCATGGGGTTTGGAATGCGGGAAGGACTTGCTCCACCGGCTGTCCATATCCCCGTAGTGGGGTCCTTCAACCACAGGTTTCGGCCTGGATGGCCTCAACCATGTCAGTCGGACCTTCCCATGGTTCGCCCCTGCATGGTCTGGATCTCCTCTTCCGCATAAACTGCATGGGCAGTCATCGCGGTCGGTGGGTCCTGGGCGGCATGGGACATCTGTACCGTCAGGCTCCTCAGGTCCGTGGTTGCGTGCTCTTCCCGCATGGACCCAGCCGGTGCCGTATGCTCCCCGAGCATTATGGATTCGCTGAACATGGGAACAAACGGCAGCGCACCCCGGTCAACACGCGGAGGCACGTAAGGTGCCTCTGCAGAGCCGCCCATGGGTATCTCCATGGTGCTCCTGAGGGTCTTAAACTGCTCCACCAGCTCTGCCGTTGCCAGCCTTGCCGGGAGCTCTGGACCCGAGGCGAGGGGTTGTAACTCCTCTAGACTTTTCAGGCGTCCCGACATGTCCTCCACCAGGTGGAGGAGGCTGTCCACCACTCGCTGCTGCTTCTGCAGGGCCATCTCTAGCTTCTCCCGGTACCGGTCCTGCTCGACCCGCAGCTCCGCCATGTCTCTCTCCGCTTCCGACTGGTCATCGAGGATCCCCGCGATGTCCTTCTTTAGGCCGTCCTTCCGGTCGTCCAGGCGGTCGAGGTGCTGCACGATGGCGTCCATCCCCATCTTTGGGTACTTGCCGATGAGGAAGGATACGTGCTCGCAGTGGCACTCAACGTGCTTTCCACCTGATCCGGTGCATTCCGAGGTTCCCGGCGCCTCGGAGTCCTCCGCCATGGGTGTGTCGCCCATGCTATCCAGCGTTGGCTCCGTGTGCCGGGCCACAGGCGCAGTTTCGTCTCTGGCAGGCCTCTCCAACGCCTCGGCGTCATGCTCCAGGCTGGGTTCGGGGGCCGTGTGCGCCCTTGTGGGCGGTTTGGCCATCTTCTCCGACTCCGAAGGGAAAGCGGTCCGATAGCCATCGGAAAACCCCTCTGAATCTGCAGCTGACCACAGCCTGACCGGGCTGGGATCCGTCTCCATCGCCCTGGCTTCCGCCGTTGCTGCCAGTCTCCCCCAACTCCTGCGCAGCGGAGCGGAGATTGCAAGCCTTGTGGCATTGCCTTTCACACATGGAGGCCAGGTCCTCGGTGTCTAGCCCATGTCCTACAAGGGCTCTCCGTCCTGAGCATCTTCGCTCTTCTCGGGCTTCTAAGTCCGGCGTCGACTCCACAGACTCCACGATCTGCACCCGGGGCGTCCTTGGGCAGGGCTCATGAGGGCCCAAGTCCCCGGTGCGGCGGTAGGGGGCAGGTACTCCTCTGCTACCATCAAGAAGGTCCCTACCAGGACCGGCCCCTGCTGTACCCCTTCCACCATTTCCTGTCACTCCTATGGTCTTGCTTCTCACCAGGTTCTGCATGATCTTGCCCTATCCTGCACAATTTCCCACAAAAAATAGTAAGATATGGCTCCTTCACACAATTTCTGATCCCTTGCAATAACCAACTCCCAAGTACAATAGCTCCAATCCAAAAAATCCACACTGAGGGCTTCCAAGGGTGTTTGAGGTCCCGCGTTGACACTCAACAACTCCTTTCAACACACCGGTCGTCTCACGGTGCACACAGAGACAGGGGCGTTGGGCATGTACATAGAATTGCGCCAATAGAATAATGGAAAAAGCCCTGAAATTGGCATATGAACACAATTCAAGCAAAATTGGGGAAAGATGGAAACATACGCAATCACAGCCATAGACCCCTCATTCCCTGGACTCAAGACCTTCCCTTGACACGCCAACAAGATGCCCTGAACCAAGTCAAATAAGATGGCTAAATGCCATGTGTCAAAAGTCACTACTGAAACCCCAAAAATGTGTTCACTCCCAAGCCTCTAAATCCTAGCCCAATAGGGGGGGTGGCGCGTCATGGCCTAGAATGGCACTCAGGACCATGCCCTACCCTGATATAACTTTGGTTGGACTTGGGGTTGATTGGGCTTGGAGAATTGCCCCATGAAGATGACCTCACAACATAGCAAAATTAGGCAAATAACACCATAGTGCCCAAGATTCAATCATATACTCAAAAATGCATACTGCAAGTATTCAAATGCTCCATGCATGTGTCAAACCAGAAAGTAGTATACAAGGGTGATATATACCAAAGATCAATGCCCAAGAATATTCCAACATTGGTCCCGGAACCCCTCCGGATGTATACATACCATGCTTCACAACTCAACTCACGAATTTGAGACCTAATTTTGTGAGGCCTCGTGTGCCAAGCAAAAGTGACCACCTGATCAGGCATATGGTGAGGTGCAACACCGAAGCATATAAGCAACATACCATAGTTCACAGATCTCTAGGCACATTACTATTAGACGACCAGTTGAGCACATAAAATACAAAAATGAGCATAAATTGAAGTCAAAAACATGCGAATGTTGCTAAATTCAAGATAATCACAATAGTATGTAACTTTGCTCACCCATGGTATCAACATATGATTCAAACCACAATTGCTTGGGACCATTTGGGAACAATCCTCCCACTTGGATCCTCACATGGACGCAATGGGACACCTCTAAACCTCCTCACGATACGCACCATGAAAATGGGAAAATTGATAGTGGCGCTTTTGGGTTCCTCTGTAAGCCCTCCCACATGCACTATATGTGCGGTAGACTTAGTCTAGCGCTATGGAGCTCACCATTCTGACGTGGGCGGACCCCTTGCCACGTATGACTCCACATATCATCCTACAAACGGAGATATATAACATGGGCGTGAGCATACCGAAGCACATACCATGCATATAACACATACCCTCAAAAGTGGCTCCCACCATGGTATGCCATGCCCCTCCATGGACATAACTTCACGTTAAAAATACGTAGGAACCCAAGAAAAGTTTCTATGCAACACCAACACTCATGCGGTACACTCGAAAGTCGCATCAAAATATTAGGTTTCATGGTCGAAGAGTTACTGATCACTTTCCACTTCCTTGACCATTATCCCTTGCTACACCGGGCATATGTACACATTGTTTGACGCTTTTCCAATTCAGTTGAGACCAAGGCGATTCCAGCCCATATCTCAAAATTGAAGTTCCTCGCAATGAGCCGGAGATATGATTCCTCAAAGTGGCCTCACGAATCAATTTTGTTTCGACTATATCTCCAAGAAAAATGAAGGAGACAACAAAAAGAAGGTTGATTCGTGATCAGGGAAAGATGTAGGACCACTTGAGATTCATCATATCTAGTGCGGCGACCTCGAAATTGAAAATCCGATTCTGAATGTCTGAAAAAATCGGATTAATTTTGCGAGTGTATAACATGAAAATTGCGGAAGCAACGAAGCCTTTTCTGATGGAATTTAACCCTTCATCGGGGTTTTCGCTAAAATATCTGGAAATAACAGTTAACCAATCGGTTACCGCAAAATCGCGAGCCAACTGACAGTCGCCGACACATTGACAATCAGAACGGATAGCTGAAAGATTACGGAAACATTATGATCAAAAAGCCCTGTTGATTCCTGATTTTCTGATATATAAATCTCAGCTGGCGGCACCTCGGTTGTGCATGTGGCTGCTCATAGCTGGAATGGCCAAGCCTATCACACTATCACATCAGGTTAGGTCAGGTGGATGTAAGAGTATGATTTCAGCCTATGGCGGCTTGCCGGCCCATAGATACACACCCCAAGTGACCAAATAATGATGGCCACGGGGGTCCGAACCGGCTTCACCACCGGACCAAGGGGTCCTATGTAATTGTGAGCGCCCTACGCAAATGGGCGGGCCACATTGGGTTCCAGGCAGTCTGTGTGTGCACGAACCACCAATCCTTGAGAAATTGGCACACAGAGTGTGTCAACAGCCACTCTGGACCAGCCGCCCGTGTTGCTCGTTGGCATGAGACCTTCAGCAAGTTCGATCTCAGCGTCGGGTATGTCCCTGGAAAAGACAACAACATTGCTGATGTGCTGAGTCGCTGGGTATACCCCGCTGGCCGCGCCCGCCAGGATGTCTGGTTGCACAGCGATGCAAACAAAACCGAACTGGCTAACAAAATAGTTGCCTTTGAAAGGCAGTGGTAAGAAGGGATCATCGACCCGGAGGTCAGGTGCCTCGTGGTTCAGAGCAAGCGAGCTCCCACGGCACACATGATTCGCTCAGTGGCTGCCTCTGTCTCTGTCATTACTTGACTATCATCATCAGCCATACCTCCTGTCATCACAGCCGACAATGATGTCCTGACACAGGATTGCAGGCCCACCTATGCCACATGTTCTGACTTTGGTGGTCTTTTTGATGTGATCACCAGCGCTCCTGATGGGGGAGAGGGAGACGACGACCGGTTGCCCAAGGATGTGACTGTACATTGGGACAAGAATTTTAAGGCCGGCGGTCTACTCGTGCCGAAGGACATGTCCGAGCGACTGCTGTCACAATATTACAAGACCAGCAACTTGCACACTGGAGCCACAAAGCTTCGACATTCCCTTCAAGCGCGGTTCGTTATCCCCCAATTGAAGGACATTTGCAAGAATGTGTGGGCCCATCGCACCGTCTTTAAGACCAAGAACCCAGCAAACTACAAGGCCCCTGGCGAGTCACAGTTCTAACCTCTTCCTGAGCAGCTCTTCGAGTTGGTCTGCATCGATGTGTTCTCCATGCCTGCCCTGACAGTGAAGGAGCTCGGCACTGAAGGATCCAACTCTGCTCCCTTTGACGCCCTCCTCGTGTGTGTGGATCAACACTCAGGTTACATCGTGGCTGCCCCCACCACCAAGGAGGGGCTGACTGGTCAGCGAGCCGCCGAGTTGCCGTACCGCAACTGACAAAGGCAGCGCCTTCGTGAGCTCCTGGTCCAAGACATTCTGCCATTGACAACCGGTACACAAGAAGGTCCGCGGCCTACCTGTCCACCAGTAATGGACGAGAGGAGAACGCCGACAGGCAATTATTTGACAAGCTTGCGAAGCTTCATCGAGAGAACAAGGTGAATGGGTACAAGGCACTTCCTCCCACTTTTCAGGCCTACCATGAGCTCCCTGCTGCCACTGGTGGAAGCCTCCATGTTGCTGTTTTTGAGAGGGATTTGACCAGCACCCAACTCCCCTGGCACCAGCTGGGAATGGCCATCGATGCTGAGGAGTTCCGCGCCAAGCAGAAGGAGCTTCATCGCCTCATCTCAGACTCCCTCCGACGAGAGCACACCGCCACTGAAGCCGGTTCGGACCCCCATGGCCATCTCGGGGTCACTTGGGGTGTTCATCTATGTGCCGGCAAGCCGCCTTTGGCTGATATCATACTCTCCCATCCACCTGGCCTAACCTGATGTGATAGTGCGATAGGTTTGGCCATTCCGGCTATGAGCGGCCATATTCAGTACCGAGGCGCCGCCAGCTGAGATTTATATATCAGAATATCAGGAATCAACAGGGTTTTTTTATCATAATGTTTTCGTAATTTTTCCGCCTTTCGTTCTGATTGTCAATGTATCGGTGACTGTCAGTTGGCTCGTGATTCTGTGGTAACCGATTGGTTAACTGTTATTTACAGATATTTTGGCGGAAACCCCGATGAAGGGTCAGATTTCATCAGTAAAGGCTTCGTTCTCTCCGCAATTTTCATATTATACACTAGCAAAATCAATCTGATTTTATCAGACATTCAGAATCGGATTTTCGACTTCGACATCGCCGCACGCGATATGATGAATCTCGAGTGGTCATACATTTTTCCCCGATCACGAATCAACCTCCCTCTTGTTGTGCCCTTCATTTTTCTTGGAGATATAGTCGAAACAAAAGTGATTAGTGAGGCCACTTTGAAGAATCATATCTCCGGCGCACGGCGGGGATAATTAATTTTGAGAATTGGGTTGGAACTGCCTTGGTCTCAACTTAATTTAGGTAGCATCAAACGCCTTTGCTGTGTACACATGCCCGGTATAGCAAGGGATAATGGTCAAGAGGGTAGAAAGTGATATATAACCCTTGGACCGTGCAACGGAATTTTTTTTTTGCGACTTTCGAGTGTACCGCATGAGTGTTGGAGTTGCATAGCAACTTTCCTTGGGTTCCTACGTATTTCTAACGTGAAGCTATGTCCATGGAGGGGAATGGCATATCATGGTGGGAGCCACCTTTGGAGAGTATGTGTTATATGCATGGTATGTGCTTCAATATGCCCACGCCCATGTTATATATCTCCGTTTGGAGGAAGATATATGGAGTCATTTGTGGCAAGCGCTTGGCCCATGTCCACAAAGTGAACTCCATAGTAAAAGACTAAGTCTACCGCTCATATAGTGCATGTGGGAGGGCTTACGGAGCGACCCACAAGCGCCATTATCAATTTTCCCATTTTCGTGGTGCGTGTTGGGAGGAGGTTCAAAGGTGTCCCTATGCGTCCATGTGGGGATTCAAGTGGGAGGATTGTTTGCAAATGGTCCCAAGCAATTGTGTTGTGAATCATATGTTGATACCATGGGTGAGCGAAGTTATATACTATTGTAACCATCTTGAATTTGGCATTATTTGCATGTTTTTGACCTCATTTTATGCTCATTTTTGTGTTCTATGTGCTCAACTGGTCGGATAACAGTAAAGTGTCTAGAGATACCTGAACTGTGGCATGTTGCTTATATGTTGGCATATGCTTCGATGTTGCACCTCATAATATACCGGTTCACGTGGTCACTTTGGCGTGGCACACGAGGCCTCACGAATTTAGGTCTCAAATTCGTGAGTTGACTTGTGAAGCATGTCATGTACATAACCGGAGGGGTTTTGGAGCCAATGATGTAATATTCTTGGGCATGGACTTTGGGAATGTATCACCCTTTTATACTACTTTCCGGTTTGACACATGCATGGAGCATTTGGATATTTGCCGTATGCATTTTTGAGTATATAATTGACTTTTGGCCATAATGGTGTGATTTGCCTGATTTTGCCATGTTGTGAGGTCATCTTTATGGGGCAGTTCTCCAAGGTAGGGCATGGTCCTGAGTGCCACTCAAGGCCATGACACGCCACCTCCCCCATTGGGCCAGGATTTCGAGGCTTGGGGGTGAACATTTTTTTGGGGTTTATGTAGTGACTTTTGACACATGGCATTTAGCCATCTTATTTGACTGGGTTCAGGGCATCATGTTGGTGAGTCAGGGGAAGATCTTGAGTCCAGGGACTGAGGGGTCTATGGCTGAGTCTGTGTATGTTTACCTCTTTCCCCAACTTTGCCTTATTTGTGTTCATATGCCAATTTCAGGGCTTTCCTCTTTGGTGCAATTCTTGTACATGCCCGCCACCGGGAGACAACCGGTGTGCTGAACGGAAGCCCACAGTGTGGATTTGATTGTGGATTGGGTTACTGCTGTATTTGTGGGATCTGGTTGCTGTTCAGGGTTGAAGGAGGATTGTACTCTCTATATTTTTGGATTTTGGACCCTGGATTTTGAGAAATGCAATCGCTGATCAGGAGCAATTCAGCAGGGGTGACAGGCAGAAGGGGCACAGCAGGGGCCGGTCCTGGTAGGGACCTTCATTGTGGTAGCAGAGGCGTACCTGCTGCCCCTACCTACCGCCGACCCGGGGACTTGGGCCCCTATGAGCCCTGCCCAAGTACGCCCCGGGTGCGTATTGTGGACCCGGTGGAGACCACGCCGGAGATTGGAGCCAGAGAAGAGCCAAGACGCTCAGGAGCATGCCGAACTCCGGAAGTTGAAGCCCGAAGAGAAGTACCACGTTCCGGAAGAGGAGGACTTGACATGAAGGACCTGGTCTCCATGTGTGAGCGTCGCTGCCGAAAGGCATGCAACCTCCGCTCCGCCACGGAGGACTTTGAGGGGACGTGCCATTCAGGCAGCAGTGGAGGACGGGCCCGGCGCTACCGGAAGCGCGGGTCACCCAAGCCCGCAGCAGGGGACGCCGGGGCTATGGATACGGACCCCAGCCCGGTCAGGCTGTGGGACTCCGAGGGGCACGCTGAGGGCTATCAGACAGCTTATGAGCAACCTTCGGAGTCGGAGGAGATTGCCAGACCGCTCACAAGGGCGAACACGGCCCCAGATCCCAGCCTGGAGCATGACGCCGAGGCGTTGGAGAGGCCCGTCAGAGCCAGAACGGCGCCTGTGGCCCGGCACACGGAGCCAACGCGGGATAGCATGGGCGACACAATCATGGCGGAGGAGTCTGAGGCGCCGGGAACCGTGGGATGCGCCGGATCAGGTGGAAAGCACGTTGAGTGCCACTGCGAGCTCGTATCCTTCCTCATGGGCAAGTACCCAAGGATGGGGATGGACGCCATCGTGCATCACCTCGACCGCCTGGACAACGCGAAGGACGGCCTAGAGAAGGACGTTGTGGGGATCATGGATGACCAGTTGGCAGCGGAGAGAGACATGGCGGAGCTGCGAGCGGATCAGGACCGGTACCGGGAGAATCTGGAGCTGGCCGTGCAGAAGTAGCAGCGAGTGGTGGACAGCCTCCTCCACCTGGTGGAGGACATGTCGGGACGCCTGAAAAGGCTAGGGGAGTTACAACCCCTCGCCTCGGGTCCGGGGCTCCCGGCAAAGCCGGCAGCGGCAGAGCTGGTGGAGCGGGTTAAGACCCTCAGGAGCGCCATAGATAAACCCATAGGCGGTCCTGCAGAGGCACCCTACGCGCCTCCGCGTGTTGACCCGGGTGCGCTGCCGTTTGTTCCCATGTTCAGCGAATCCACAATGCTCGGGGAACACACGGCACCGGCTAGGTCCATGCGGGAAGGGCACGTAACCACGGACCCGAGGAGCCTGACGGTACAGATGTCCCATGCTGCCCAGGATCTACCGACCACCACGACTGCCCATGCAGTTTATGCGGAAGAGGAGATCCAGAGCCAGACCATGCAGGGGCGAACCATGGGAAGCGCCGACGGACATGGTCGAGGCCACCAAGGCGGGAACCTGTGGGCGAATGACCCCAATACGGGGATATGGACAGCCGCTCGAGCAAGTCCTTCTCGCATTCCAAACCCCATGGGTTCAACCCCAACTGGACCGCACTCCATGGAGGAGAGGGATGTACGGGGTGTGTACTCAGAACCCCCCGGCCACAGGTGGTATCCGTCTCGGTGGAGTGGTGGCTGCGGATGTCTCGCGGATCTGATCCCTGAGCTCCTCCTTCACCTCCTGCGCCAGCCTGTGTGGGAATGTCCGACATACCCACTTGTCCCTTGGCGCTCCCCTCGTCTCGCCGACGACCTCCTCGGCGAAGTCCTCCCAATCCAGGATGAAGTCATCCAGGTTGGAGGGGTTGCCATTGTAGTAGGGGATTTTCATTCCCCTGAGGTCGTCAATCCTGATGGCATCCCCAGGGATTGATCCAGAGGGAGCAGGCCTGCCTCCAGTGGTTGGAGGTTGAAGAGCGAGTGGACGCCCCCAACCAGAAGTTGGTGGATCTGTGGTCCATTCCGCTGCCGCTGGAGCGCGGGGAACTGAGGGTCCGGGAATGGAATCGGTACATCTGCAAGTACCGAAGAAGCCTCAAGCTGGTGGAGGACTGGAACGAGGCCAGCGAGATCCGACACCTGCTGAAAGACGTCCTCCCAGGGCACTGAAAGAGAAGAGTGGAGGATGAAGAGAAGAAGAGAGCAAAGAAGCGCGTGGCCGTACGGATCATGGCATCGGAGGACACCCACGCCGGAAAAAAAGAGTTTCTCCGGCGAAACCTTGGCAAGCCCAGCCGAATGTTTGGGTTGAAGAACGCCGTCTACGTGGGGGTATTCGGCAACACCATGGGGCAAAGGCTGATGCGCCTCAACAACGTGGAGTGGAGGCGCGGAGAGACGCTGCGGATGCAGGTCATCTTCGCCCGCATGGGCCTGGACGAGATCGTGAAGTACATCACGGTGGAGCTGAAGCTCAACGCCAAGAACGAGGCCCAGTTGCAGGATCGACAAGGCCAAGGACATCGAGGTCATCGAGAAGACCGCCATCATCGGGAGATCCATGAGGACACGGCCAACTCCGCGGACGATGGTAGTTGAAGTGGCCAAGACCACTGGACTGGGTCCTGGGAGGTTCACGAGGAGGCCCACTTCTTCGCGTTTGTGGCGCACAACGTGAGGGACCATGGGCAGGATCGGTCCAGATGGAACCAAGTGGGACCCAAGAAGGGCAAAGAGCCAAGGAGGATCGGGAACCCACCGCTCTCGTTCTGGGAGTACAGGTCTCAGCACAATGGGTGTTGGGTCTGTTATGGCAAGGGAAACAACCATGTACATGACCACCGTCAGTGCAAGGTGTATGAGGCGGACAAGAAGGCCTACTTCGCCGCCCACCCCGAGATGAAGCCCAAGGAGCAGCGGATTGCCGATTGGAGGGCGAAGGGCGGAGACCGGGGAAAAGGGCCAAGGCAAAGGCCAAGGGAAAGGCGGAGGAAGAGGTGATGGTGGTGGACCTGGCCAAGACCGACGAGTGAGGTCGATCGAGGAGGTTGCTGAGGACATGTTGAGGTTGTTTGAGGAACTCAAAGCCCAGCAACGTGGTGGACAAAGTCTGAGCGGATCGCAGCAGGAGAGAGCTGCGGCAGACCATGTCTAGAGGAGCCCCCACGGGAGTGGCACCTTGAAGGTCTCTCCTCCGAAAATCAGTGGAATCCCAGTGAAAGCGAAGGCACATCGGGTGCCGAAGAAGGCTCAAGAAGAGCCAAGAACCACTGAGTTTCGCCACTCCCAACCCCTGGAGCGCCCTGCCAAGAGAAGTTTATGTGGGCAAGGTACGTGGCAAGAAGGAAGGAGCGACCACGGAGAGCCCCGTGGACGGGTAAGACGAGCCCAAGATCTACACCATCCGTGACCATACCCTCGAAGTCCTGATGCACCCGGATGTGCTAGAGTTGCATGCCGTGAGAGTCGTCCATACACCGCATGGTGACGAGCTGCAGTTGCACTTGAAGGTGCGTGTACGGTGCGGACAAGAGGAGTTGGTGGTGGATGTTTTGGTGGATACGGGTGCCCAGGTGAGCCTGGTCCGGAAGGGGTTGTTCAAGGAGGAATCCCTGCAGCCCAGCTGTAGACCGGTACGCCTGAAGGTGGCCAATGGAGAGATCATGGGTGGTGGCACCCATGAGGCCACTATCAGTATGGAATTCTGGGAGCATGAGCGCTTGAACCGCCCTGATCTGGCGAAGAGAAGAACTCTATCCGGGAACTTCTATCTGGCCGACATGACAGATTGGGATAAGATCATGTGGTACGACCTCATGGTGGCAAACACCATTGCAGCCCTTCCCCATCGTGCAACGCTGGTCCGGGAGGATGATGAATGCCTCACATGGCTGTCCAAGGACTATGCATGCGGATCATCCCAATGGATTGCTGAGGAGGAGGGGTCCTATCGTCCAAGCGGTGCAAGCTGTGGGTGCCAAGTCCAGAGGAGACCGTGGAGTTCAGCTCACGGAGTATGGAATGGCGCCGCGGGGGTATGCCAGGATGACCCAGATGCTGGGAGCCGAAGCGCCCGAGACGGACGTCTTCGCTTCCCGGGATGCCCCACTGTTGCGGAAGTGTAGGAGGCATTGGCATCGAGGAGACTCAGCCTGGCACAGGCATTGGGGTTTGAAGGTGTGGAGGCCCATGTATTGGCATGGCTCCCTGGACAATACCAGACGTACGGCCGAGAAGATCGTCGCGGACAGGGCGAAGGGGATCCTGGTCATAACCGACGCTGGACTCCATCACCCTGAACGAGATGTCATACGGGCCAGAGGTGGAGTTGTTCATCGACGCCAAGGGTGTATCAATGCCCTCCCCGGGTCAAGCGTGGGGTACCAAGGCTTTCCTGGTGGATGGAGCGCAGGCCCAGCCTAAGGGTGATGAAGCATTCATCCGTAGGGTGGAGGTGGTGCCCATGAAGGTCATGTTTGAGCCCAAGGAGGGGACGGATCAGCCAATGGATGGCATTGACGTCCTATCCCATGCTGAGATCGACCACGTCGTCAACTACATGCGGATGGGGATGCACGACCGTGTGGCAGCCAAGAAGAGGCGGGCCATGGTCACATCTCCGCATTGGTGGGATGACAAGATGTTGGTCACCGGCAAGTACGAGAAGGATGAGTTCGTGGCGAGGGTCATGGATCACATCGCGGACCAATATGATGGTCCGGTAAGGTCCGACCCGCCGACGTGGGATTTTTCAGTAATGGGGACTGAGAGCGACGAGAACCAGCCCGATGCCGCTAATTTTCGAAGATTATCGGTGGGAAGCGCACCCCACGACGATGGAGACGGCATATCAGACGAGGAGAAGTCGAACTCGGACCCGGAGGAGGCCTATACCGCAGTGCGATCGGTTGTATCGATACCGAAGAAAGCGGCTGAAGAGTCCCAGGAGAACCTGAAGGTCGCCGAGCTGAAGGAGAGGCAGATCAAGGCCTATCTGCGGCTATTCAGTGGCGTCGCCAACACTAACCCTCCAGATCGTGGGAGGTTTGGTACAGCGAAGATCAAGCTGAAGCCAAACCAAAAGAGCTATCATCATCGGGAGTACCAACTTCAGGGCGATCGGGCGGAGGCCATGAAGAAGTTGTTGGCCGAGTTCATTGAGCGGGGATGGATCGAACCCTCTGACAGTGAATGGGCCAGGCCAGCCTTTATCGTGCCCAAGAATGAGAAGGGCGAGTGGAGGTTGGTGTTGGATTACAGGGGTTTGAACGAGCAGACCGAGCACGACTCGTACTCGCTTCCTCTAATCGACACCATCCTCCAAAAACAACAGAAAAAGCGGATGTTCACGGTGTTAGACCTGAAACACGGCTATCACCAGATGCCGCTACACCCGGACTCCAGGCTCTGCACGGCGATGTTGACGCCCCTGGGGCCCATGCAGTGGAAAGTAATGCCTATGGGTGCCCAGAATGGCAACGCCACTTTCCAGCGCATGATGGAGGACCTACTGGGTCCTGTCCGTGACTGTGCCGGTCCCATTTGTGGATGACATCATCATCAGGTCCGGCACGGAGAACATGACTGAGGACGAGCTCATCGGGAAAGATGAGAAGGATCTGCGCCGAGTGCTCAGTGAGCTGGACAAGCACAACATGGTGTGCAAGCCCACCAAAGCCTCACTCTTCGTGAAGGAAGTGGAGTTCGCGGGTCACGTGGTTGGACACGGGCAACGCCGTCCCATGCCTGGGAAGCTGGCGTCCCTGCACCACTGGGAGAAGCCCCAGACCATCAGCGAACTCCGATCCTTCATGGGGTTCTGCAATTACTATTCGGGCTATGTCTGAATGTATGCAGAACTGTCGGGGCCTCTGCACAAGATGCTGCAGGTGGGGAAGTTCGATGGCCGGAAGGGGAGCAAGAATAAGCTTGCCTGGACCCCTGAAGCCGAAGATGCGTTCAGCCGCCTGAGGGAGCGACTCCTGGGGCAGCTGGGGCTGTTCCTGGTTGACCCGGACAAGGGATTTGTGCTGAGGACGGACGCCTCGGACTATGCTGTAGGGGCAGTCCTCGAGCAGATCCGGACGACGGGTCACACGTACCCGTGGCGTTCTGGTGTCGGATCCTGGCCGAGGGCCAACGTCGAACCTGGACCGCGAGGGAGAAGGATACGTACGCCATTGTTTGTGCGCTCAGGAAGTGGTCTGGCCACATCGGATTGCAACCGGTGGTGGTTTGTACGGACCATCAGTCCTTGCAGAGCTGGCACAAAGAGCACGTCGACACCCCCTCGGTACCGGTGGCAAGGAGGGCCCGATGGCATGACACGTTCGTCAAGTTCGACCTCAGCGTCGTGTACGTCCCGGGGAAGGACAACACTGTGGCGGACTGCCTCAGTCGATGGGCCTACCCGGCGGGCAAGGCTTGGATGGACATATCCAGCGGTGGGGACGCCGAGGAGACCGAGGAGGCCAAGCACATCATCGAGATGGAGAAGGCCATGGAGCAAGAGGGGGTCAACTGCTTTGTGGTGATGGCAAACCGTACGGACCTGGCCAAGTTCTGGGGCGCCCGAGTCCAAGCGGTTCGAGAGGAAACCCTCGAGCAGTGTATTGTGGCCCCTGTAGAGCTAGTCAGGGCGGTGCTCACAGAAGACTGGTCGGATGACTATGCGGCATCCGAGCACTGGAGCAAGTACTGGAATGCCGTGAGCGCCCTGTTGGACGACGAATGGCCTGAGGGCTTGACCGAGGATGTGGACAATCTGTTCCTCAAGGACAAGCTATTGGTCCCAGAGAATCGAATGGAGGAGCTCATTGACCACTCGCATCATGCATCCTGGCCGGGACAAGATGCAGCAGGACCAAGAGTGGCGCTTCAAGTTCCCACCGGAGTACTACGCCATCCTGGACAAGTACTGCAGCGACTGCGCCGTGTGTCGGGCCACGAAGAGCCCCAACCACTCCACAGCGGGCAACCCGGTGTATACGGCTATACTGGAGGCCCCTATGCGGTGCGTGGCCATGGACGTATTCGCCATGCCGGAGGTCACCGTGGAAGGGGAGACCTACGACTGTGTCATCCTGGCGGTGGACAGGCACAGCGGGTATATCCTGGCGGTCCCAGGCAAGAAGTCCAAGAAGAAGGACAAGAAGGACAAGCATGGAGTGGGTCTGCAGGCCAAGACCGTTGCTAATGCCATGATCAGGCATTGGCTGACGATTTTTGATGTCCCAGCTGTCATCTGCAGCGGTCGGGGCAGTCAATTCGTGGGGACGTGGTTCAAGACGATGTGCAAGCACATGGGGATTCGGCATGCCAAGACCGTGGCGTACCACAGCCGGTCGAAAAGCTGGGCTGAGGTGGCCGGGCGGCAGATGTCCGAAAAATTCCGCCAGCTGCACATTGACGAACCGGGCCGGAACTGGTATAATTCGCTGTGGAGAGTGCTCCAGGCGTACCATGACCTTCCGGCACCCACTGGACTGTCGCCCCATTGTATCCTGTTCCTGCGGAATCAAGTGTCACGGACTCTCCCGTGGTTGAACCATGGCAATGTGGCCCGGGATGCGAACGCTATGATGGCTGAGGCGGACGACACGGCGGCCAAGATGTGCAAGGCACTTTAGGACGAGCATGAGAAGAGGGCCAAGTACTTCAAGCAGGGAAAGGTCCAGAAATATGCTCTCCAAGACACCGTGTGGGTGGAGCGGCACCACAAGGATGTCCTGTCCCGGCATCGGCAGGCGTCTTGGTATGTGCCGGGGGTAATCGTGCGGAAGGTCGGGCAGGATGTGTATGCGGTTCGTGCGGGGGATATCAAGAGCCTGGACCGCGACCATACCCAGCTTCGTCCCCGGGCACCAGACCCCAGCGGACGGCGATGTGGACTCGGACGACGAGGGTGAGGACGACGACTTCACCGCTGAGAGGATCCTGGCGGACAAGCCGGACCCGGGGACGCCTAGGGAGAGGCTTTAGAAAGTCCGTTAGAAGGAATTCGCGCATCCAGGGATTCGTGCCGAGGTACACCACGGTCTGGATGGATTATCTGAAGAAAAAGAACATTTCCCTGGATGTCAAGGATGTGTTGGTCCATTTGGTGGCTGCAGTAGCACCGTAATGGATCCCCCTTGGCATTTTTGTTTGTTCTTGTGCTTGGGAGATGGGTGAGGGCGTTCATCCGGGGATTTTTGGGCCTTCATTGGCCATATACCCCCTTCACTCGATCTCCACATATATATTTCACTGTGGTATACTTTTTTAGGCCGACCGATGTCGTTTCTCTATCTTTGATCCCCTTGGTCCACGTTGTAGATCAAGAGGAGACCGGATATGGCGTAGGGCACCGATTATGAGTGTCCTCACCCCTCACTTGGGGAGTGGGGGACGCCTACGATGTGTGTGGGGCCTCCATGTGTCCTTGGGACATGGGGGGGGGGGTTGGAGCCCATTGGGGTCCTCCCGTCCTCTCTTCAATGACTTCCGAGCGGTAACAACGCTCTGAGAAGGGGGGTGAAGCCGGTTCGGACCCCCGTGGCCTTCTTGGGGTCACTTGGGGTGTGTATCTATGTGCCGGCAAGCCGCCTTTGGCTGATATCATACTCTCCCATCCACCTGGCCTAACCCGATGTGATAGTGTGATAGGTTTGGCCATTCCGGCTATGAGCGGCCATATTCAGTACCGAGGTGCCGCCAGCTGAGATTTATATATCAGAATATCAGGAATCAACAGGGTTTTTTTATCATAATGTTTCCGTAATTTTTCCGCCTTTCGTTCTGATTATCAATGTATCGGCGACTGTCAGTTGGCTCGCGATTTTGCGGTAACCGATTGGTTAACTGTTATTTACAGATATTTTGGCGGAAACCCCGATGGAGGGTCAGATTTCATCAGTAAAGGGTTTGTTGCTTCCGCGATTTTCATATTATACACTCGCAAAATCAATCCGATTTTTTCAGACTTTCAGAATCGGATTTTCGATCTCGACATCGCCGCACGCGATCTGATGAATCTCGAGTGGTCATACATTTTTCCCCGATCACGAATCAACCTTCCTTTTGTTGTGCCCTTTAATTTTCTTGGAGATATAGTCGAAACAAAAGTGATGCGTGAGGCCACTTTGAAGAATCATATCTCCAGCACACGGCGGGGAATATCAATTTCGAGAATCGGGTTGGAACTGCCTTGGTCTCAACTTAATTTGGGTACCATCAAACGCCTTTGGTGTGTACACATGCCCGGTATAGCAAGGGATAATGGTCAAGAGGGTAGAAAGTGATATATAACTCTTGGACCGTGCAACGGAATATTTTATTGCGACTTTCGAGTGTACCGCATGAGTGTTGGGGTTGCATAGCAACTTTCCTTGGGTTCCTACGTATTTTTAACGTGAAGTTATGTCCATGGAGGGGAATGGCATATCATGGTGGGAGCCACGTTTGGAGGGTATGTGTTATATGCATGGTATGTGCTTCGATATGCTCACGCCCATGTTATATATCTCCGTTTGTAGGAAGATATATGGAGTCATACGTGGCAAGGGCCTTGCCCATGTCCGAATGGTGGACTCTATAGTGCTAGACTAAGTCTAACGCTCATATAGTGCATGTGGGAGGGCTTACAGAGCGACCCACAAGCGCCATTATCAATTTTCCCATTTTCGTGGTGCGTGTTGGAAGGAGGTTTGAAGGTGTCCTCATGTGTCCATGTGGGGATCCAAGTGGGGGATTGTTTGCAAATGGTCTCAAGCAACTGTGTTTTGAATGATAGGTTGATACCATGGGTGAGCGAAGTTAAATACTATTGTAATTATCTTGAATTTGGCATTATTCGCATGTTTTTGACCACATTTTATGCTCAATTTTGTGTTCTATGTGCTCAACTGGTCGGATAACAGTAAAGTGCCTAGAGATTCGTGAACTATGGTATGTTGCTTATATGCTGGCATATGCTTGGATGTTGCACCTCACCATATGCCGGATCACGTGGTCACTTTGGCGTGGCACACGGGGCCTCACAAAATTAGGTCGCAAACTCATGAGCTGCATTGTGAAGCATGTCATGTACATAACCGGAGGGGTTTCGGAGCCAATGATGGGATATTCTTGGGCATGGATCTTTGGTCTATATCACCCTTGTATATTACTTTCCGGTTTGACACATGCATGGAGCATTTGGATATTTGCCGTATGCATTTTTGAGGATATAATTGACTTTTCGGCATAATGGTGTGATTTGCCTGATTTTGCCATGTTGTGAGATCATCTTCATGGGGCAGTTCTCCAAGCCCAATCAACTCCAAGTCCAACCAAGATTATAGCAGGGTAGGGCATGGTCCCGAGTGCCACTCAAGGCCATGACACGCCACCCCCTCTATTGGGCCAGGATTTAGAGGCTTGGGAGTGAACACATTTTTGGGGTTTATGTAGTGACTTTTGACACATGGCACTTAGCCATCTTATTTGACTGGGTTCAGGGCATCATGTTGGTGAGTCAGGGGAAGGTCTCGAGTCCAGGGAATGAGGGGTCTATGACTGAGTCTGTGTATGTTTACCTCTTTCCCCAACTTTGCCTTATTTGTGTTCATATGCCAATTTCAGGGCTTTCCTCTTTGGTGCAATTCTTGTACATGCCCGCCACCGGGAGACAACCGGTGTCCTGAACGGAAGCCCGCAGTGTGGATTTGATTGTGGATTGGGTTACTGCTGTATTTGTGGGATCTGGTTGCTGTTCAGGGTTGAAGGAGGATTGTATTTTGTATATTTTTGGATTTTGGACCCTGGATTTTGAGAAATGCAATCGCTGATCAGGAGCAAGTCAGCAGGGGTGACAGGCGGAAGGGGCACAGCAGGGGCTGGTCCTGGTAGGGACCTTCATTACCACTGATGACTGTAGGGATGAAAAAGAGCTTTCCCCCGCCTACAAAAAATCGGGATGTCGTTTGGCTACTGCACCCCCGCCCTGTGGGTTCCCACAGGTTCAAATCCTGGTGGACATTGGCAGTTGCGGAGAGGAGAATTGGCCTCAACACCTACGACATCTCCACCAACAGGCCGCTCACAGCTCTCAGCTCAAGCATCAACTGACGGACCTCACTGGCGCCCATGTGCACCTGAGCTACACCCATGAGAAGCTGTCAGCTGAGGATGACGCCCAGGAAGAGGACTACCTCGTCAATCTGATTTTTTCGCATCGCCCCAAGCCTGGCTCACGCGATCCGAAGACATTGAGTTCCCGGCTCGGTGGGGAAAGCCCTTCCGTCATCCCAAGTACGACAAATGAAAACCAGCGGAGAGTACTACTTACTGTCTACAAGAAATCTCCGAGCAACTACTGCAGGTCCCCTGGCCTCTTGCCCAAGATTACCAAGCTTTTGCTTGCATCATGACGAGATTACGACCAGATGATGACGGATCAAGCAAGGATGGCCCTGAATGGACCTCGTCTCAGTCGTAGTCAAGGGGTAATTGCACTCGTTGTACAGGCCCAAGGGTGTATGTTCCAACCTTTACAAGACCAACTCCGTCACTAGCTCCAAGCCAGCCCGAGAGACCTCTTCTGCACTAATTGGTCCCTCGTTCATGTATACACCTTCACGTTCTGTCGGATGTTGCGAATGTCCGTCTCAAATCTGTCGAGATTAGAGGAGATGTGACAGGAATACCTGTCTTCAGCGCCTCTTCATATGTGCCTGACACAGTCCCGGCCTATTACTTCTGCTTCCGGATCTCCATAGCTCGCCATTCTTGCGCGCTTGCTTTGGATTCTTTGGAACTCGAAGCTGTGGACACGAAACGTGGACACATGTGGTAGCCCACTGGACCAAGCACGAAGCGACACCACAGTACGCCTCCATTCTCCCACGGATGTGCTGACAGATCTCATCCTGCCTTCACATTGCTCCAGATCCTTTCTGATCTTGCAAGCGACCTCCTTCACTTATGGTGCACCATTCTTCCTGACCTGGTCAGGCGGTGATGAGTCGTCGTGAAAGAGTTTTGGAAGGGGTGTGAGGCAGATCTGGGTTCATCCAGGACGGTCTCAGGATCATCCTTCATGATTTCTGTACATTTCACATGATGACCCCAATCTCAATCATGTATGATCATCTCATCATCATCATGCATGATGGTGATCATCACTCAGATGTCAGACATTTAGCTCATTCAGGTCTCAATGTTCGTTTTTGTTTTTGAATTGTACAGCCACTTTAATGTCCGGACAGGGACACAGCCCTCAATCAGAGTGATGTGTATATACAAACGTGCTTGGCTCTCGCTAGCACTATGTGAGGGTTGTAGCCATGGAGGAACCTTGGAACTCGCCCTGTCATGGATGGATAGGGTTGTAGAGAACTAGGTTGCCTTGGCACGCGCCCGTGTGGGTGCCTGGTTGGTTGCACATAGAACTGGCGGCTTGACAGAATGAGATCAGGATCAAGGGGAGGGATGGAGGCGTTGTGGTGTGAGACGTGGTGAGACGTGAGACGTGGACGTGAGATGTGGAGCAGAAATCGTTTCACTGGTTCCGGAGAGATGTGGAAGAGGTAACCATTCGTGGAGTCTCGGCCATCCGCCTTTGAAGGTTTGCAGGAGTGCAGGTAGGAGGTGAACCTGTGCCATGAGATTTCTGGCGTAGGGGTGATGGCGATGGTGGGGGGGCACTGGGGCGTATGCTGGAGGAGTTCTTGGGCAGTGTGTGCATTGGGCTCATAATTTAGAGGACCGCCCAGCGTGAGTAGGGTGGCTGAAAAAATTTCGGTGAGACGTTTAGTGTCACATGTTAGTTTGCCTGTGTGTGGGTCTTTTAACGAGGCTGCTCGATGTTCCGTTGGGTTTGCCGCTTCGTTGAGTGTTTTCTTGATGTTTGTTTTTTGAATGAGGCACCTGTCTATTTTTGACCGTTTAGAGTTGTTGTAAGTGTCATCCCATTGGTGGATTGCATCGTTCAATTGTGCCATTCGGACCGAAAACTGCGTGTGCCTTTTGGGGGGGGACATCATTTAACGCCTGACGAATGGATTTGACGGCTCGGGAGTCGGGTTTGATGCGGGGGGCTGTGGTGTTGTGGTATTGAGCGCTTAGCTCCCGAATGACCATGGAGGTGTATTTTTGGACCGTAGCAAGCAGGGTGTTTTTGATGAGAGGGGTAAATGATTGGCACCAATCAGACATTTCCTTCAGTGCATCGTTGAACGTGCAGATCTCAGACTTGTTGAGCTTTCTCAAATCACGTTTGGTAATTGTAGATGAGTGGAAGGGGGTGGGGGGGACAGAAAGGGTGCACAAGGAGGGATGGTGATCAGTAGCACGGTTCTCTGAATGAATGCTGGCATCCAAAAGGGACATCTTCTCTAGTGAGGCCGGGGAAATGAAAATGTAGTCTAGTCTAGACGAGCTGGTACGGTCTTCTTGTGGATACCTGGTGAACTCGCGTGTTGTAGGGTTAGCCAGGCCGTAGGTGTCGCCTAGTAGGGCTGGGGTGGCCGTGGCTGAGTGTCTGATCCATGGCAAATGATTGTCACTCAGAGGTGCCTGGCTGTCTAAGGCGGTATGAATCAGACAATTGAAGTCACCCTCCAACAGGAAGCTTGGAAATTGCTTGAGGAGGGGGCGTAAGCTGGTTTCCACTTTCCTTCTCCATACCTTGCCTGCAGAACAACTCATTTAGGTCTCAGTGTTGGTTGCCCATCATCTGTCCATCATTGGTTATGATAAACTATGCTCATGCATTCATCAATCATGCATCATGCCATTCTTGGTGACTGATGATCCAGAAATTGGCCATCATGCCACTGTCTCAGATCAGAAAATGAGCTGTACCATTGTCCTCAGAGATACCAAGGATGGCAACGATATTTGATTATTTTTGTGTGATTTTGCCATTTTCGACCGGAATCTGATTTTCACATTCTGATGGAGGACCCATCATGAGATCATGCATGATTCCCTCGATTGCCATCATTCATGTCATGAATGACTGATGACACATGCTGCGCACGCTGATTCAACTGGTTATGAGTTTCATCGATTTCCATCGATTCTGCGCAATTCTACCATTATCTGACATTAGCCGAATGTGGTCAATTCACAGTGAAATGACCTCAATTCTGTGAGATATTGCCCAATAATTTACCCAATTAGGGGTTATTTCGCATCAATTCACTCTCAGGCCCTCTACCGGACTCTTTTGCCCGTTGATGTCCTTCGTGGTTGCTCTGCTTGGTTGAATTTGGGTTATTTTTGAGTTCCAATGGATCAGAAATTGGCTGCGAAGGTCCTAGCGTCCAGCGATATGCTCAGCGCCACAAGGCATGCCAGCTCGGCACCTATGGGGCACAAAACAAAGAGTGCACATCTCTAGATGGCACTATAAAAGGGGAGGGTGCCCATGTGGGCAGTTTTTGAATTTTTGTTTCTAAATCTGTAGTCTTTCTGAGTTCCTTTGTGTGGAATACACTGTCACTCTCTTCTCCATTGACTGCAGCCCTTCATGTTGTGGTTTTGATCCTGAATTTCATCCTTTGCACTGTGGGTGCGAGGGAGCCCTTGGACTATCCTTCTATTTTACGGAAAACATTGGGAGGTGGAAAGCAAGGCATCACAAAGAAGCAACAGGAGCAAAGAGGAGCAGAGTACAAAACAAACACATCATGAACCTCATCAGAGAAAGCTGTTCAAACCTTCTGATAGCAGAGCTTTACAGTCCTTACGTACTTGCAACCCCGTGTAGCAGGACTAGTATGCCGACACTGATCACTCTTGAAGGGCGGAAGAAAAAAAAATGGACACCAAGGACACTGCCGAGACAACAACGCCCTAAGTGGAGCAGCCAAGGTTTTCGGTAAGGCTGAAACGTGCTGGTGATCCTGAACCTGAGGACACTGTACCTTTGGTGCCCCTACGTGGGCTGGAGGATGATTCCCTTGGAAGCCTGTGGGCTGCCCTCAGCGTGTTGCAGGTGCGGACACCTGAAGGCAGCACAAATGAGAGGGATACAGGTGAAGGAGGAGGTGAAGACGACCGTGAAGGGCGGACATGTACCAACAGATGATGTATCTTCCGGTGGAAGGCCCTCTGAGAGCGCCCCAAGCACAACTGAACACCCTACAGCATCCTCGCCTACGGGCATTACACACCCAGCTATACACCTAGCAACATCCTTCCCATGAGACCCACCGCTTGGGGTATTTTCTTCGAACCAAACCTTCGAAGGAAGATTATTGCTTCGAACGACGAAAATTTTTGAACTGTTCAAACGCCCTTGGGGTGGCCGTTTTGCTGAAAACATTGTGATTAAATGCTCAACACAGGTATTTTTGGGGGTTTGGTTCTTTGGATCCAGCCTGCAACCACCTAAATGCCCTGAAAATGTGTTTTCGAAATGTGGTGGACTTTTCTTTGAACGAACCTTCGAATGTTCGAACGAAGATATTTTTCGAAGAAAACGACGCGGCGTTTACAAATGCACATACAGGCAACAACAGAACCGCACAATCACCAGTGTCCCTGTCCAATGTAGCTTTCTCAGTCCTGGCTCACGACTCACTGCCTGACACTTGTACTGCGACCTCGTCTTTCTTTTCCGTATCCTCTTTGTCTCCCTGTCCGGCATCTTCTTCTTCCGGCTTGCCACCACTCTTCGTTGGCGTCTTCCTCTTCTTCTTTGGCCTCTTTGCCTTCACTTCCTTCTTCCTGGCACTTGGAGCTGGCACGCCACCGGTTGCCGACGCCACTGCCGCCGCGTTTTTGCACTCCTCTTCCGTTGCGTAGCTTCGGGCTGCAACACAATACTCTCCCACGGAATGCCACACGGCAGACTTGTAGTCTGCAGGGACCCAATAGATTGTACCGGCACTGCCCGGTTTGGTCTTCTGCTGCAGGATGTCTCTGTGTATCTCTGTTCGCCAGGGGCGCCACTTCGAAATCGGCACTCCTTTCCACGCTCCCCAATGGTCCTCTTGTTGGAGGGGAAGCCATGCCCACGGCAGTGCCCCTCCGTCTGGAATCTGTGTCTTCTGAGTTTCCTCCTCATCGTCATCATCTCCGGAAGTCGACTCCTCCTCCTCATCTCCGGAAGGCGGCTCCTCCTCCTCATCTTCTTCAGTCTCTTCGAACTCCTCACTCTCCGAACTCTCACCCGGCAGCAGCTTTGCCTTTTTCTTCGGAGGTTGCTTAGCTGCTGGCTTCGCTCGCGGTCTCTTCTTCGGCTTCTTTCTCTTCTTGTAAGACGAGAGAATCTCGGCAAGGTTCTTTGCCCGTCGTCCGGACACGACGGGTCCCGAATCTTTGCCCCGCACACCAGAACTGGTCGTCGACGCTTTTTTTTCGGTTGCCTCAGGGGAATGCAACGTGGAACCACCCTGGCTCAGCTTGACCCACGTTGGCATCGACTCCACCTTTCTGCGACCTTTGAAGCCGGTTCGGACCCCCGTGGCAATCTTGGGGTCACTTGGGGTGTGTATCTATGTGCCGGCAAGCCGCCATTGGCTGATATCATACCCTCCCATCCACCTGAACTAACCCGATGTGATAGTGTGAGAGGTTTGGCCATTCCGGCTACGAGCGGCCATATTCAGTACCGAGGCGCCGCCAGCTGAGATTTATATATCAGAATATCAGCAATCAACAGGGTTTTCTTATCATGATGTTTCCGTAATCTTTCAGCCTTTCGTTCTGATGGTCAATGTATCGGCGACTGTCAGTTGGCTCGCGATTTTGCGTTAACCGATTGGTTAACTGTTATTTCCAGATATTTTGGCGGATACTCCGTTGAACTCCAGTTGAAGGGTCAGATTTCATCAGGAAAGGGTTCGTTGCTTCCGCAATTTTCTAAATAAGCACTCGAAATTTTAATCTGAATTTTTCGCGATTTCCAAATCGGATTTTCGACTTCGACATCGCCGCACTTGATTTGGACTTCTTCGAGTGGTCATAATCTTTTCCCTATGCCCGAATCAGGTTTCCCGTATACTTGCCACCCATTTGACTTGGAGATATAAGGGAAACAAAAGTGAATCGTGGGACCACTTTGAAGGACCATATCTACGCGCGAGTGTGAGGAAAGAGAATAAGAAAGGTTGGGTTGCAAACACCTTGGTCTCAACTTAATTTAGGTGTGTACTCATGCCTGATATAGCAAGGGATAATGGTCAGGAGGGTATAAAGTGATATATAACTCTTGGACCGTGCAACCGAACATTTTATTGTGACTTTCGAGTGTATTGCATGAGTGTTGGGGTTGCACAGCAACTTTCCTTGGGTTTCTACGTATTTTTAACGTGAAGTTATGTCAATGGAGGGACATGGCATATCATGGTGGGAGCCATATTTTGAGGGTATGTGTTGTATGCATGGTATATGTTTGATATGCTCACGCCCATGTTATATATCTTCCTGTGGCCGAGGAGATGGGGAGCCATACGTGACAAGGGCCTTGCCCATGTCCCAATTGTGGAATTCAAAGCGCTAGACCAAGTCTACCGCGTATGTATTGCTCATGGTATGTTTGACAAAGAGATCCATGGGTGCACTCCCATTTTCATGGGGCATGTAGATATTAGTGGCGAAGGTATCTCCATGCGCCCCATTGGGGATCCAAGTGGGGGAATTGTTCGCAAATAGTTCCAATCATTTGCGTATTGAATCATGAGCGGATATCATGGGTGAGCATAGAGATATACTATCATGACAACTTTGTATTTGGTCATATTTTCATGTTTTGACCTCAATTTTTGCTCATTTTTGCGTTTTGTGTACTTACCTGGTCGGCAAACAGCAAGAAGCCTATGGGGAGTCGAACCATGGTATGTTGTTCATATGTTGGCATATGCCTTGGAGTTGAACACCACCATATGCCGGATTGCGTACCAAATTTGGCTTGGCGCACGGAAGATTACAAGAATTGGTCTGAAAATCATGGGCTGACTTAAGGAGTGCGTGGCGCCCATATCCGAAGGGGTTTTGAGGGTAAAGTGGGGATGTACATGGGCATTGGTCTTCGGTCTCTATCCTCCATGAATACTAGACTTCGATTCCATGCATGCTTTGAGCCTTCGGATAAGTGATAACTTCAATTTTGAGCATATATTTGATATATGGCCAATATGGTGTGAATTGCCAGTTTTTTGACATGTTATGAGTTCAAACTCATAGGTCATTTCTCTAAGCCCATTCAAATCCAAGTCCAACCAAGGTAATGTCAGGGTAGGGCATGGTCCTGAGTGCCACTCTAGGCCATGACATGCCACCTTCCCCTTTTGGGCTAGGATTTAGAGGCTTGGGAGTGAACACATTTTTGGGGTTTATGTAATGACTTTTGACATGTGGCATTTAACCATCTTATTGGACTGGGTTCAGGGCATCATGTTGGTGAGTCAAGGGAAGGTCTTGAGTCCAGGGAATGAGGGGTCTATGGCTGTGATTGTGTACGTTTCCATCTTTCCCCAACTTTGCTTTATTTGTGTTCACATGCCAATTTCAGGGCTTTCTTCCTTGGTGCAATTCTTGTACATGCCCGCCACCGTGAGACGACCGGTGTGCTGAACGAAAGCCCGCAGCCTGATTTGGATGTGAATTGGGTTATTGCTGTATTTGTGGGATCTGGTTGCCATTCAGGGTGGAAGGAGGATTTTATTTTCTATATTTTTGGATTTGGAACCTTGGATTTTGAGCAATGCAATCGTTGATCAGGAGCAAATTGGCAGGGGTTACAGGCGGAAGGGGCACAGCGGGGGCCGGTCCTGGTAGGGACCTTCTTTATGGTAGCAGAGGCTTACCTGCTGCCCCTACCTACCGCCGACCCGGGTACTTGGGCCCTCATGAGCCCTGCCCAAGTACGCCCCGGGTGCGTATTGTGGACTCGGTGGAGACCACGCCGGAGATTGGAGCCATAGAAGGACCGAGACATTCAAGAGCATGGCGAACTCCGGTAGTCGAAGCCCGAAGAGAAGAACGACATTCGGGGAGAGGAGGACGTGACATGGAGGACCTGGTCTCCATGTGTGAGCGTCGCTGCCGAAAGGCATGCAACCTCCGCTCCGCCGCGGAGGATTCTGATGAGGCCTGCCATTCAGGCAGCAGTGGAGGACGGGCCCGGCGCTACCGGAAGCGCGGGTCACCCAAGTCCGCGGCAAGGGACGCCGGGGCTATGGACACGGACCCCAGCCCGGTCAGGCTGTGGGAATCTGAGGGGCACTCCGAGGGCTATCGGACAGCCTACGAGCCACCTTCGGAGTCGGAGATGTCCGCGCCGATCGCCAGGGCGCATACGGCCCCCGAGCCCGCCCTGAAGCACGATGCCGAGGACTTGGAGAGGCCAGCCAGGGCCCGGACGGCACCTGTGCCCCGGCACACGGGACCAGAGACGGACGCCATAGGCGATACGCCTATGGGTGATGAGTCTGAGGTGCTGGGTACCGCGGGATGCGCTGAATCTGGCGGAAAGCACGCGGCGTGCCACTGCGAGCACGTGTCATTCCTCATGGGCAAGTACCCGAAGATGGGGATGGACGCCATCGTGCATCGCCTTGACCGCCTGGACAACGCCAAGGACGGTCTAGGGGAGGATGTCGCGGGGATCCTGGACGACCAGTCGGCCGCGGAGAAAGACATGGAGGAGCTGCGAGCGGAGAGGGACCGGTACCGGGAGAATCTGGAGCTGGCCTTGGAGAAGCAGCAGCGAGTGGTGGACAGCCTCCTCCACCTGGTGGAGGACATGTCGGGATGCCTGAAAAGGCTAGGGGAGCTACAGCCCCTCGCCTCGGGTCCGGAGCTCCCGGCAAAGCCGGCCGCGGTAGAGCTGGTGGAGCGGGTTAAGACCCTCAGGAGCGCCATGGAGAAACCCATGGGCGGCCCTGCAGAGGCACCATACGCGCCTCCGCGTGTTGACCCGGGTGCGCTGCCGTTTGTTCCCATGTTCAGCGAATCCACAATGCTCGGGGAACACACGGCACCGGCTGGGTCCATGCGGGAAGGGCACGTAACCACGGACCCGAGGAGCCTGACGGTACAGATGTCCCATGCCACCCAGGATGTACCGATCACGACTAATATGGTGGTTTATGCGGAAGAGAAGATCGAGAACCACACCATGCAGGGGCGAACCATGGGAAGCGCCGACGGACATGGTCGAGGTCATCCAGGCTGAAACCTGTGGGCGAAGGACCCCAATACGGGGATATGGACGGCCGATGGAGCAAATCCTTCCCGCATTCCAAACCCCATGGGTTCAGGCCCAACTGGACCGCACTCCATGGAGGAGAGGGATGTACGGGGAGTGTACTCACACCCCCCGGCCACAGGTGGTATCCGTCTCGGAGGAGTGGTGGCTGGAGACGTCGGAGACGCCATCAGGATTGACGACCTCAGGGGAATCAAAATCCCCTACTACAATGGGAACCCCTCCAACCTGGATGACTTCATCCTGGACTGGGAGGACTTCGCCGAGGAGGTCGTCGGCGAGATGCGGGGAGCGTAGCGGGATAAGTGGGTATGCCGGACATTCCCACACCGGCTGGCGCAGGACATGAAGGAGGAGCTGCGGGATCAGATCCGGGAAGGACTGATCAGGACGGAGCAGGCCTGCCTCCAGTGGTTGGAGGACGAGGAGCGGGTGGACGCTCCGGACCAGAAGCTGGAGGACCTGTGGTCCATGCCGCTGCCGCTGGACCGCGGTGAGTTGCGGGTCCGGGAGTGGAACCGGTATCCGCGGAAGTACCGCGGATGCCTCAAGCTGGTGGAGGACTGGAACGAGGCCAGTGAGATCCGCCACTTGCTGAAGGACGTCCTCCCCGGCAACTGGAAGAGGAGAGTGGAGGAGAAGGAGAAGAAGCGCGCCAGGAAGCGGGTGGCGGTGAGGATCATGGCGGCGGAGGATAGCCATGCGGGTATCATGGAGTTCTTCAGGAGGAACCTGGGCGAAAACAACCGGATGTTGGGACTGAAGAACGCCGTGTATGTGGAGGTGTTTGGAGACTCCATGGGGCAAAGGTTGCTGCGCCTCAACAACGTGGACTGGAGGCGCGGGGAGCCGCTGAGGATGCAAGTCATCTTCGCCCGCATGAGCCTGGACGAGATCGTGAAGTACATCACGGTGGAGTTGAAGCTCAATGCGAAGAACGAGGCCCACGTGCAGGATCGACATGGTCATGGACAACGAGGCCACCGAGAAGACCGCCATCATCAGGAGATCCAGGAGGACACGGCCAACTCCGCGGAGGATGGTAGTGGAAGTGGCCAAGACCACTGGACCGGGTCCCGGGAGGATCACGAGGAGGCCCATTTCTTCGCGTTTGTGGCGCACAACGTGAAGAACCATGGGCAGGATCGGTCCAGATGGAGCCAGCTGGGACCCAAGAAGAGCAGAGAGCCAAGGAGGATCGGGAACCCACCGCCCTCGTTCCGAGAGTACAGGTCTCAGCACGACGGGTGCTGGGTCTGTTATGGCAAGGGAAACAACCATGCACACGACCACCGTCAGTGCAAGGTGTATGAGGCGGACAAGAAGGCATACTTCGCCGCTCACCCGGAGAAGAAGCCCAAGCAGCAGCGGATTTCCGATTGGAAGGCGAAGGGCGAAGACGGGGGAAAAGGCCAAGGTAAAGGCCAAGGAAAGGGCGGAGGAAGAGGCTATGGTGGTGGACCTGGCCAAGACCGACGGGTGAGGTCGATCGAGGAGGTGGCTGAGGACATGTTGAAGACGTTGGAGGAACTCAAAGCCCAGTAACGTGGTGGACAAAGTCCTGACGGATCGCAGCCGGAAGGGGCTGCGGGAAACCAAGTCTAGAGGAGCCCCCACGGGAGTGGGACCTCGGAGGTCTCTCCTCCGAAAATCAGTGGAATCCCTGAGAAAGCGAAGGCACATCGGGTGCCGAAGAAGGCTCAAGAAGAGCCGAAACCACTGAGCTTCGCCACTCCCAACCCCTGGAGCGCCCTGCCAAGGGAAGTAAATGTGGGTACGGGACATGGCAAGAAGGAAGGAGCGACCACGGAGAGCCCCGTGGACGGGCAGGACCAACCCAAGATCTACACCATCCGTGACCATACCCTTGAAGTCCTGATGCACCCGGACGTGCTAGAGTTGCATGCCGTGAGAGTCGTCCATACACCTCATGGCAACGAGCGGCAGTTGCACTTGAAAGTGCGAGTACGGTGCGGACGAGAAGAGAAGGTGGTGGATGTGTTAGTGGATACGGGTGCCCAGGTGAGCCTGGTCCGGAGAGGGTTGTTCAAGGAGGAACTCCTGCAGCCCAGCCGGAGACCGGTCCGCCTGAAGGTCGCCAACGGAGAGATTATGGGTGGCGGCACCCATGAGGCCACCATCAGTATGGAATTCTGGGAGCATGAGCGCTTGAACCGCCCTGATCAGGCGAAGAGAAGCACTCTATCCGGGAACTTCTATGTGGCCGACATTACCGATTGGGATATGATCATGGGGTATGACTTCATGGTGGCAAATGCCATTGGAGCCCTTCCCCATCGTGCAACGCTGGTCCGTGAAGATGATGAATGCCTCACATGGCTGTCCACGGACTATGCATGCGGATCATCCCAATGGAATGCCGATGAAGAGGATCGGATCGTCCAAGCGGTGCAAGCTGTGGGTGCCAAGTCCAGAGGAGACCGTGGAGTTCAGCTCATGGAGTATGGAATGGCGCCACAGGTGTATGCCAGGATGATCCAGACGCTGGGAGCCGAAGCGCCCGAGACGGACGTCTTCGCTTCCCGGGATGCTCCACTGTTGCGGAAGTGTAGGAGGCATTGGCATCGAGGAGACTCAGCCTGGCATAGGCATAAGGGTTTGAAGGACTGGGGACCCATGTATTGGCATGGCTCCCTGGACAATACCAGACGTACGGTGGAGAAGATCATCGCGGATAGGGCGAAGGGAATCCTGGTCATAACCAGCATAGGATCCAGCCCATGTCCGCTGGAGGGTCTCAAGTCGACGCTGGACTCCATCACCCTGAACGGGATGTCATTCGAGCCAGAGGAGGAGTTGTTCATCGACGCCAAGGGTGTATCAATGCCCTCCCCGGGTCAAGCGTGGGGTACCAAGGCTTTCCTGGTGGATGGGGCGCAAGCACAGCCCACGGGTGATGAAGCATTCATCCGTAGGGTGGAGGCGGTACCCATGAAGGTCATGTTTGAGCCCAAGGAGGGGACGGATCAGCCAATTGATGGCATTGACGTCCTGTCCCAGGCCGAGATCGACGACGTCGTCAACTACATGCGAATGGGGATGCACGACCGTGATGCAGCCAAGAAGAGGCGGGCCATGGTCACGTCTCCGAATGGGTGGGATGACAAGATGTTGGTCACCGGCAAGTACGAGAAGGATGAGTTCGTGGCGAGGGTCATGGATCACATCGCGGACCAATACGATGGTCCGGTTGGGTCGGACCCACCAACATGGGATTTTCCACGAATGGGTGTCGATAGCGACAGTCACCAGCCCGAGGCCGCGAATTTTGGAAGATTATCGGTGGGAAGTGCACCCCAGGACGATGAAGACGGCATATCGGACGAGGAGAGATCGGATTCGGACCCAGAAGAGGCCTATACCGCAGTGCGTTCGGTTGTATCGATACCGAAGCAAGCGGCTTAAGAGGCCCAGGAGAACCCGAAAGTCGCCGAGCTGAAGGAGAGGCTGATCAAAGCCTATCGGCGGCTTTTCAGTGGCGTCGCCAACAAGAACCCTCCAGATCGTGGGAGGTTTGGCACAGCGAAGATCAAGCTGAAGCCGAACCCCAAGGCCATGAAGAAGCTGTTGGCCGAGTTCATTGAGCGGGGATGGATCGAACCCTCCGACAGTGAGTGGGCCAGCCCAGCCTTCATCGTGCCCAAGAAGGAGAAGGGCGAATGGAGGTTGGTGGTTGATTACGGAGGTTTGAACGAGCAGACCGAGCATGACTCGTACTCGCTTCCCCTGATCGACTCCATCCTCCAAAAGCAACAGAAAAAGCGGATTTTCACGGTGTTAGACCTGAAACACGGCTATCACCAGATGCCGCTACACCCGGACTCCAAGCCCTGCACAGCGATGTCGACGCCGCTGGGGCCCATGCAGTGGAAAGTGGTGCCTATGGGTGCCAAGAATAGCAACGCCGCTTTCCAGCGCATGATGGAGGACCTACTCGGTCCTGTCCGGGACTGTGCCGACCCTTTCGTGGATGACATCATCATCGGGTCCGGCACGGAGAACATGACTGAGGATGAGCTCATCGACGCGCATGAGAAGGATCTGCGCCGAGTGCTCAGCGAGTTGGACAAGCACAACATGGTGTGCAAGCCCACCAAAGCCTCACTCTTCGTGAAGGCAGTGGAGTTCGCGGGTCACGTGGTTGGTCACGGGCAACGCCGTCCCATGCCTGGGAAGCTGGCGTCCCTGCACCACTGGGAGAAGCCCCAGACCATCAGCGAACTCCGGTCCTTCATGGGGTTCTGCAACTACTATTCGGGCTATGTCCGAATGTATGCAGAACTGTCGGGGCCGCTGCACAAGATGCTGCAAGTGGGCAAGTTCGATGGCCGGAAGGGGAGCAAGAAGAAGCTTGCCTGGACCCCTGAGGCTGAGGATGCGTTCAACCGCCTGAAGGAGCAACTCCTGGGGCAGCGGGGGCGGGTCCTGGTAGGGACCTTCTTTATGGTAGCAGAGGACCCGGACACGGGATTCGTGCTACGGACAGACGCCTCGGACTATGCCGTGGGGACAGTCCTCGAGCAAGTCCGGGACGACGGGACTCATGTTCCCGTGGCGTTTTGGAGCAGGATCCTGGCCGAGGGCCAACGCGGAACATGGACCGCGAGGGAGAAGGAGACATACGCCATTGTATGTGCGCTCAGGAAGTGGTCTGGCCACATCAGACTGCAGCCGCTGGTGGTTTGCACGGACCACCAGTCCCTACAGAGCTGGCACAAGGAGCATGTCGACACCCCCTCAGGACCAGCGGCTAGGAGGGCCCGATGGCACGAGACATTCGCCAAGTTCGACCTCAGCGTCGTGTACGTCCCGGGGAAGGACAACACTGTGGCGGATTGCCTCAGTCGATGGGCCTACCCCGCGGGCAAGGCTTGGATGGACATATCCAGCCATGGGGACGCCGAGGAAACCGAGGAGGCCAAGCGCATCATCGAGATGGAGAAGGCCATGGAGCAAGAGGGGGTCAAGTGCTTTGTGGTGATGGCAAACCGTACGGACTTGGCCAAGTTCCGGGGTGCCCGCGTCCAAGCTATTCGAGAGGAAACCCTCGAGCAATGGATGGTGGCCCCTGTAGAGCTAGTCAGGTCGGTGCTCACAGAGGACTGGTCGGATGACTATGAGGCATTCGAGCACTGGAGCAAGTACTGGATTGCCTTGAGCGCCCCGTCGGACGACGAATGGCCCGAGGGCTTGACCGAGGATGGCGACAAGTTGTTCCTCAAGGACAAGCTGCTGGTGCCCGAAAACCGAGTGGAGGAGCTCATCGACCATTGGCACAACGCCCAGCTCATGCACCCTGGCCGAGACAAGATGCAGCAGGACCTGTAGTGGCGTTTCAAGTTCCCTCCGGGGTACTACGCCATCCTGGATAGGTACTGCAGCGACTGTGCCGTGTGTCGGGCCACGAAGAGCCCCAACCACTCCACAGCGGGCAACCCGGTGTATACGGCTATACCGGAGGCCCCTATGCGGTCCGTGGCCATGGATGTATTCGCCATGCCTGAGGTCACCGTGGAAGGAGAGACCTACGACTGTGTCATCCTGGCGGAGGATAGGCACAGTGGGTATATCGTGGCAGTCCCTGGCAAGAAGTCCAAGAAGAAGGACAAGAAGGACAAGCATGGAGTGGGGCTGCAGGCCAGGACCGTCGCTAATGCCATGATCAGGCATTGGCTAACGATTTTCGATGTCCCGGCTGTCATCTGCAGCGATCGGGGCAGTCAATTCGTGGGGACGTGGTTCAAGACGATGTGCAAGCACATGGGGATTCGGCACGCCAAGACCGTGGCATACCACAGCCGGTGAAATGGTCGGGCTGAGGTGGCCGGGCGGCAGATGTTCGAGAAGTTCCGCCAGCTGCACATTGACGAACCGGGCCAGAACTGGTATAACTCGCTGTGGAGAGTGCTCCAAGCGTATCACGACCTTCTGGGACCCACTGGACTGTCGCCCCATCGCATCCTGTTCCTACGGGATCGAGTGTCACGCACTCTCCCGTGGTTGAACCATGGCAAGGTGGCCCGAGATGCGAACGCTATGATGGCTGAGGCGGACGACACGGCGGCCAAGGTGTGCAAGGCACTTCAGGACGAGCATGACAAGAGGGCCAAGTACTTCAAGCAGGGAAAGGTCCAGAAGTATGCTCTCCAAGACACCGTGTGGGTGGAGCGGCACCACAAGGATGTCCTGTCCAGGCATCGGCAGGCATCTTGGTATGTGCCGGGGGTAATCGTGCGGAAGGTCGGGCAGGATGTGTATGCGGTTCGTGTGGGGGATAACAAGATCCTGGACCGCGACCATACCCAGCTTTGTCCCCGAGCGCCAAACCCCAGCGGACGTCCCGTCACCTTCGAGTTCACGGCCGGCGATGTGGACTCGGACGACGAGGGTGAGGACGACGACTTCACCGCCGAGAGAATTCTGGCGGACAAGCCGGACCCGGGGACGCCTGGGGGCAGGCTTTATTAAGCCCGTTGGAAGGGATTCGCCGCCTCCAGAGATTCGTGGGAACCTCCGAGCAGTTTTGTGCCGAGGTATACCACGGTCTGGATGGACTACCTAAAGAAAAAGAACTTTTCTTCGGATGTCAAGGACGTGTTGGTCCACTTGGTAGCTGCTGTAGCACCGTAATGGATCCCCCTTGGCATTTTGTTTGTTTCTGTGCTTGGGGAGACAGATGAGGGCGTTCATCCGGGGATTTTTGGGCCTTGATTGGCCATCTACCCCCTTCACTCGATCTCCACATATATATTTTACTGTGGTATACTTATTTAGGTCGACCGACGACGTTTTTCTATCTTTGATCCCCTTGGTCCATGTTGTAGATCAAGAGGAGACCGGATATGGGGTAGGGCGCTGATTATCAGTGTCCTCACCCCTCCCTTGGGGCATGGGGGACGCCTACGACGTGTGTGGGGCCTTCATGTGTCCTTGGGACATGGGGGGGGGGTTTGGAGCCCATTGGGGTCCTCCCGTCCTCTCTTCAATGACTTCGGAGCGGTAACAACGCTCTGAGAAGGGGGGTGAAGCCAGTTCGGACCCCCGTGGCCATCTTGGGGTCACTTGGGGTGTGTATCTATGTGCCGGCAAGCCGCCATTGGCTGATATCATACTCTCCCATCCACCTGAACTAACCCGATGTGATAGTGTGAGAGGTGTGGCCATTCCGGCTACGAGCGGCCATATTCAGTACCGAGGCGCCGCCAGCTGAGATTTATATATCAGAATATCAGGAATCAACAGGGTTTTATTATCATGATGTTTCCGTAATTTTTCAGCCTTTCGTTCTGATGGTCAATGTATCGGCGACTGTCAGTTGGCTCGCGATTTTGCGTTAACTGATTGGTTAACTGTTATTTCCAGATATTTTGGCGGATACTCCGTTGAAGGGTCAGATTTCATCAGCAAAGGGTTCGTTGCTTCTGTAATTTTCTAAATAAGCACTCGAAATTTTAATCTGAATTTTTCGCGATGTCGAAATCGGATTTTCGACTTCGACATCGCCGCACTTGATTTGGACTTCTTCGAGTGGTCATACTCTTTTCCCTATGCCCGAATCAGGTTTCCCTTATACTTGCCACCCATTTGACTTGGAGATATAAGGGAAACAAAAGTGAATCGTGGGACCACTTTGAAGGACCATATCTAAGCGCGAGTGTGAGGAAAGAGAATAAAGAAGGTTGGGTTGCAAACACCTTGGTCTCAACTTAATTGAGGAAGCATCAAACGCCTTTGGTGTGTACACATGCCCGATATAGCAAGGGATAATGATCAAGAGGGTATAAAGTGATATATAACTCTTGGACCGTGCAACCGAACATTTTATTGTGACTTTCGAGTGTAGCAACTTTCCTTGGGTTCCTACGTATTTTTAACGTGAAGTTATGTCAATGGAGGGACATGGCATATCATGGTGGGAGCCATATTTTGAGGGTATGTGTTGTATGCATGGTATATGTTTGATATGCTCACGCCCATGTTATATATCTTCGTGTGGCCGAAGAGATGGGGAGCCATACGTGACAAGGGCTTTGCGCATATCCCAATTGTGGAATTCAAAGCGCTAGACCAAGTCTACCGCGTATGTATTGCTCATGGTATGTTTGACAAAGAGATCCATGGGTGCACTCCCATTTTCATGGGGCATGTGGATATTAGTGGCGAAGGTATCTCCATGCGCCCGATTGGGGATCCAAGTGGGGGAATTGTTCGCAAATGGTTCCAATCATTTGCGTATTGAATCATGAGCGGATATCATGGGTGAGCATAGAGATATACTATCATGACAACTTTGTATTTGGTCATATTTTCATGTTTTTGACCTCAATTTTTGCTCATTTTTGCGTTTTGTGTACTTACCTGGTCGGCAAACAGCAAGAAGCCTATGCTGAGTCGAACCATGGTATGTTGTTCATATGTTGGCATATGTCTTGGAGTTGAACACCACCATATGCCGGATCGCGTACCACATTTGGCTTGGCGCACGAGAGATTACAAGAATTGGTCTGAAAATCATGGGCTGACTTGGGCAGTGCGTGGCGCCCATATCCGAAGGGGTTTCGAGGGTAATGTGGGGATGTACATTGGCATTGGCCCTTGGTCTCTATCCTCCATGAATACTAGACTTCGATTCCATGCATGCTTTGAGCCTTCTGATAAGTAGTAACTTCAATTTTGAGCATATATTTGATATATGGCCAATATGGTGTGAATTGGCAGTTTTTTGACATGTTATGAGTTCAAACTCATAGGTCATTTCTCTAAGCCCATTCAAATCCAAGTCCAACCAAGGTTATGTCAGGGTAGGGCATGGTCCCGAGTACCACTCTAGGCCATAACACGCCACCTACCCCTTTTCGGCTAGGATCTAGAGGCTTGGGGATGAACACATCTTTGGGGTTTATGTAATGACTTTTGACATGTGGCATTTAACCATCTTATTGGACTGGGTTCAGGGCATCATGTTGGTGAGTCAAGGGAAGGTCTTGAGTCCAGGGAATGAGGGGTCTATGGCTGTGATTGTGTATGTTTCCATCTTTCCCGGACTTTGCTTTATTTGTGTTCACATGCCAGTTTCAGGGCTTTCTTCCTTGGTGCAATTCTTGTACATGCCCGCCAACGTGAGACGACCGGTGTGCTGGACGAAAGCCCGCAGCCTGATTTGGATGTCAATTGGGTTATTGCTGTATTTGTGGGATCTGGTGTACATTCAGGGTGAAAGGAGGATTTTATTTTCTATATTCTTGGATTTGGAACCTTGGATTTTGAGCAATGCAATCGTTGATCAGGAGCAAATCGGCAGGGGTTACAGGCGGAAGGGGCACAGCGGGGGCCGGTCCTGGTAGGGACCTTCTTTACCTTCTTCATCGTTTTTGAGTGCTCCGAGTACCGTCAGTGCTCTCGGAAGCTTCGTTAGGAGGTCATTGCGCAGGCTGCCCGCAGTCACGGTCGTTTCATTTCCACGACTTGGTAGCTGAAGCTTCCACCTGACGCCAACAGCGCTGGTTTGCGTTGCTGCAACCTGTGGGCAGGGGAGCGGTAAAAGACTTCGAATACAATCTTCGTTCGAAGATTCGAATGTTCGAACGAACGTTTTTTTCTTCGAACGAAGAATGGTTTTTGAAGAATAACGTACAGGACGCATGCATTGACAAAAGCGCTCAGCTACAAGGTAAATGCGGTACCTCCCATTCAGGAATGTCCCCTCCCATGTAGCCATGCTGCACTCCTGCTGCGACTGCTGCCTGCAGCACCGTCTGCCACTTCGACGGTGTTGCGCTTTGCACTTGTTGTACTCCCTCCGCTTGCTGCGCTCCCTCGTCCGACTGGGCTGTCTCACCACCACCCCGCGCCTGAGCGGTGACCTTGACGCCTTTCAAGCGGCCCTTTGATGTACATTTGTCCACCCTGGGGGCTCTGAGGAGGGAAATCTGAGCATCACGGTACGGTCCTCACGCCAGCTCTCCACGGCACCGTAGGCGTGCCAAACAAGCGCAAGCAGACATATAATTGGGGTTGGGGTCCCTTTTTTTTTCTTGACTGCGAAGAGGAAGGCGCCGGCAACCAGTGCACAAGGCAAGTCCCTCTCCACAGCCACATCCTTGCAATCGGCTGATAAACACTTTCTGAAACAGCGCCCATAGGTTGACAGTGGCGTAAGCCAAGCGTATTTCGGGTCCCCGAAAATGGGCGTATGCGGATTGGGTACGGAATTCCTTGGAATGAGGTCAAGGTAAGGGCGGGTGACTCCGGATTCCACGATGACCTGGCGGCAAGTGTCGAACTCGGCGCTGACATCGAACACTTCGTACACCACCACGTAACCCGGATCATATTCTTCTGAATCGTGGAATCCGAAATCCAGCGGGTCATCTAAACGGCGAGAAGGGGATGGTGACAACTCCAAATCCGCTGAACGCTGCGGTGCTGGGTGCTGAGCAAGTTGTGTAATACTCTGAGAAGGTGTTCCTGGCGATGATCGTGACGCTGGGGCAGAAGTCTGGTGCGCCTGAAGCAACTCCTGAGCACAGCGCCAAAGATTTGAAAAATATCTTTGAACGAAGATTCGAATATTCGAACGAAGAAAAATCTTCGAACGAGAGTTCTTCGAGGATTCGAAGATTCGAACGAAGACTAAATTCGAAGGACTACAACGCATGCCTGCAGGGCTTGAAGAATAACACATACCGCCACCAGTGTTGCGACATCGGCCTTGTCTTCCTTTGTCAGCACCATTGAGCGGCATCGTCTATTAAAGATTCAAACAATGCAGCGTTTGGGCAAGAGATCGGGTGCGTTGTACCGTGAGCTACAATATGGGAGTGCGTGTACATGAAGGCATTCTCCAGGGTTTGTAGTAGAGCAGGGAGCTGGTAGTCATCTGTGGTGCTGCCCCCTCTGTTTGTGAACCGCAAGTAGAATTCCTTTAGCTTGGCATTCGTGGTTTCAGCCAAGTCCTGGCAGTACATCCCAAGCCCGTAAGGTGCTATCGCCTCTAGGAGTCTTGGCGTATCGAACTCCAAGATTATCAGATCATGAGAACGGGTATTGGGCAAACAGTGTGCGCGAAATTCCCAGGCCGCCTGCCGACAGCCCGCTGGGAGGTCAATGTTGATGCGCTGATAGGTGCGATAGAGCCGTTGCATCACGTCCCACAACCTCATGACACCCTGGTTACCCAAGTACCAGTCGGCCAACCCAAAAACATGAGCAATACCATCCCATATTAAAAAAACGCTTCGTTTCTTGTCCATCAGGTCTACAAGTTCCACCTAGCTGCCAGCCACACAGAGCAATCCTCAGCATGTTATTGATAGCGTTGCGTGCTTCCTTGCTGGCGGACAAGCATAGCCTTTCCAAGTATTCCCCAAGCAAAGCACCACTTCGCATAAGCATATGAAGAACACAAATAATGGCATGGTGTCGTGGTACTTGAAGCAAAGGTTTTGAAGCGCAGCCACGAGCTCCCTTGCAGACAGGGGTCTTGCCAAGTCGGGACGCATCACCGGTGCGCATTCTGCGCCGGTGACAGCCCAGGTACCGCCTCTTGAGAGGGTTCCAAAGGCCCGAGTTGTGAACTGACGGTATATGCCAATGCTCAGTAAGTCCCAAAGAACTCTTCGAAAACGGTAAATTTCCGCCCAGCATAACACCTGCCGCACAGCGCGCGCTCTTCACGACTACGGATCGCGTAGTTATGATCCGCTGCAGGACCTAGTAGCCTGCAAAGCAGAATCAAAATTTTGTTCAAAAAACACGTTCCTTCGAAGGAAAAGCTTCGTTTGAACAGTCGAAGGTTCGAACGAAGGCAATATTCGAAGAAATAACACACCCTCAGTTTCTTTTTCCAGACCCAGCGCAAATCCTTCAGATTGGAGTCACCACAGTATGCCAGCTCTAAAACGCAAATGTGTGCTGCATTGCGGGCTAGATGCTCATGATTTCGGATGCTAATGGTAAGCTAAGTCCAGCTTACACCCGCTACAGGATAACCATCGCCACTCACAATGAAAACCAACCCATCTTTGCTGGGCTGTATAGTTCCATAGAGGCAAGGCTGTGTGAAAACGTAGTTGATCCAGTGATCAAACGGCCAGCAGACATTTCGGATGCCAGTTTTCTTGTCGATGTGGCCAACAAGGTGCAGCGGCTCCTTCATCCTTTTCCAAGCCAAGTTGACTCTCCGGCGGCCTGGCATTGGTTTCCCAATCCTCAGGCCAGTCTGTTTGTACCATACGTCCGCAAGCTTGTAAATAAAGCGCGAGAGAACCCGAAGGCGGCGTCTAGGGATTCCCAAATCGAGAACCAAAGCGACTGCTTCTTCAGGCGAGCATTGAGCATCGCTGTGCCTCTGTAGAAGTTGATTATATCTCTGCTTGTCAGCGCCTGGGTTGACTCGTGTGTGGATTGAATGTAAACGCTGGCGTCCCAGGCCGGAGTAGGAGAAAAATTGCACAAGCGCGTTCTCAACGTCCTGGCTATAAGCATTCGTCGTGCCCACCGCGTTTTTGAGCGGAATTCCAAGTTGCAACATTGGTCAAACAGTGACAACCTTAGCAAATACAACAAATCAATTGAGTAAAACCAAAAACCTTTCTTTCTGGCACAAATCTGCGTCTTTCAGGCACAAATCTGCGTCTTTCTGGCACAAATCTGCGTCAATTGCCTGTCAATCTAGTGCGCGCGCTGCTGTTGCTGCGCACGTTTGCGGCAAATCTCCCCAGCAGCTTGGATTCGATTGGATTTGATTGAATTGCGATTAAAGCAAATACAATCTTCGAATTCGAATCTTCGTTCGAAGATTCGAATCTTCATTCGAAGACTGAAGTTCGTTCGAATACCCCCTCCAGTGGGTCTCATGGGTTACCTACAACCATTGCACCCGTGGCTGAGGGCACAGGCTTTACTGGCATGCCCTACCGGATCCATGGAATGAAACTACTCGCTAGTGAGCCACCTATGGCACCTCCAGTCAGCGAATAAGTGGCCTGTGGCTGAAGCCGGTTCGGACCCTCGTGGCCATCTTTGGGTCACTTGGGGTGTGTATCTATGGGCCGGCCAGCCGCCATGGGCTGATATCATACTCTCCCATCCACCTGACCCAACCTGATGTGATAGTGTGATGAGCTTGGCCATTCCAGCTATGAGCGGCCACATTCACAACCGAGGCGCTGCCGGCTGAGATTTATATATCAGAATATCAGGAATCAACAGGGTTTTTTTATCATAATGTTTCCGTAATTTTTCAGCTATCCGTTCGGATTGTCAATGTATCGGCGACTGTCAGTTGGCTCGCGATTTAGCGGTAACCGATTGGTTAACTGTTATTTCCAGATATTTTAGCGGAAACCCCGATGAAGGGTCAATTTTCATCAGAAAAAGGTTCGTTGCTTTCGCAATTTTCATGTTATACACTCGCAAAATTAATCTGATTTTTTCAGACATTCAGAATTGGATTTTCAATTTCGAGGTCGCCGCACTGGATATGATGAATTTCGAGTGGTCCTACATTTTGCCCCGATCACAAATCAACCTTCTTTTTGTTGTCTCCTTCATTTTTCTTGGAGATATAGGCGAAACAAAATTGATTCGTGAGGCCACTTTGAAATATCATATCTCCGGCTCACTGCGAGGAGTTTCATCTATGAGATATGGGCTCAAATTGCCTAGGTCTCAACTTAATTCAGGAAGCGCCAAACGTATTTGATGTGGACACATGCCTGGTGTAGCAGGGGGTAATGGTCAAGAGGGTAGAAAATGATTCATTACTCTTGGGCCATGCAACCGAATATTTTAATGCGACTTTCGAGTGTACCGCATGAGTGTTGGTGTTGCATAACAAATTTTCTTTCGGTTCCTACGTATTTTTAACGTGACGTTATGTCCATGGAGGGGCATGGCATACCATGGTGGGAGCCATTTTTGAGGGTATGTGTTATATGGATGGTATGTGCTTCGCTATGCTCACGCCCATGTTATATATCTCCGTTTGTAGGAAGATATGTGGAGTCATACGTGGCAAGCGCTTTGCTCATGTCCCATTGGTGAACTCCATAGCGCTAGACTAAGTCTACTGCACAAATAGTGCATGTGGGAAGGCTTACGAAGCGACCCACAAGCGCCACTTTGAATTTTCCCATTTTTCATGGTGCGTGTCGGGAGGAGGTTCGAAGGTGTCCCCATGCATCTATGTGGGGATCCAAGTGGGGGGATTGTTCGCAAATGATCCCAAGCAATTGTGTTTTGAACCATATGTTGATAACATGGGTGAGCAAAGTTATATACTATTGTGATTACTTTAGATTTGGCAATATTTGCATGTTTTTGACCTCATTTTATGCTCATTTTTGTATTTTATGTGCTCAACTGGTCGGCTAACAGTGAAGTGCCTAGCGATTGGTGAACTATTGTATGTTGCTTATATGTTCACATATGCTTCGGTGTTGCACCTCACCATATGTCGGATCGCGGGGTCACTTTGGCGTGGCACACGAGGCCTCACAAAATTAGGTCTCAAATTCGTGAGTTGACTTGTGAAGCATGGCATGTACATGGCATGTACATATCTGGAGGGGTTTCGGGGCCAATGATGGAATATTCTTGGGCATGCACATTTGGTCTATATCACCCTTGTATATTACTTTCTGGTTTGACACATGCATGGAGCATTTGAGTATTTGCCGTATGCATTTTTGAGTATATAATTGAATTTGGGGCGCTATGGTGTGATTTGCCTAATTTTGCTATGTTGTGAGGTCATCTTCATGGGGCAATTCTCCAAGCCCAATCGACTCCAAGTCCAACCAAAGTTATGTCAGGGTAGGGCAAGGTCCTGAGTGCCACTCTAGGCCACGACACGCCACCTCCCCAATTGGGCTAGGATTTAGAGGCTTGAGAGGGAACACACTTTTGGGGGTTGTGTAGTGACTTTTGACACATGACATTTAGCCATCTTATTTGACTGGGTTCAGGGCATCATGTGGGCGAGTCAAGGGAAGGTCTTGAGTCCAGGGAATGAGGGGTCTATGGCTGTGATTGCGTATGTTTCCGTCTTCCCCCAATTGTGCTTGATTTGTGTTCATATGCCAACTTCAGGGCTTCTTCTTTATTGATTTTGGTGCAATTCTATGTACATGCCCAACGCCCGTGTCCCCGTGTGCACCGTGAGACGACCGGCGTGTTGAAAGGAGTTGTTGAGTGTCAACGCGGGACCCCAAACGCCCTTGGAAGCCCACAGTGTGGCTTATTGGGATTGAAGCTATTGTACTCGGGAGTTGGTTATTGCAAGAGATCAGGATTTGTGTGAAGGTGCCATATTTTACTATTTGTTGTGGGACATTGTGCAGGATAGGGCAAGATCATGCAGAACTTGGTGAGAAGCAAGACCATAGGAGTGGCGGGAAATGGTGGAAAGGGTACAGCAGGGGCCGGTCCTGATAGGGACCTTCTTTATGGTAGCAGAGGAGTACCTGCCCCTTACCGCCGCACTGGGGACTCGGGCCCTCATGAGCCCTGCCCAAGGACGCCCCGGGTGCAGACCGTGGAGTCAGTGGAGTCAACGCCGGACTGGGAAGCCGAAGAGGAGCAAGGATGCTCAGGACGGAGAGTCCTTGCTGGACATGGGCTAGACATGGAGGACCTGGCCTCCATGTGTGAAGGGCAATGCCGCAAGGCTTGCAATCTCCGCTCCGCTGCAGAGGACTTGGAGGAGACTGGCAGCAACGGCAGAGCCCGGCGTTACCGGAAGCGCGAGTCTCCAAAACCCGCAGGGGAAGCCAGAGCGATGGAGACGGATCCCAGCCCGGTCAGGCTGTGGTCAGCTGCATATTCTGAGGGGCATTCCGATGGCTTTCCCTTCGGAGTCGGAGGAGATGGCCAGACCGCCCACAAGGGCGCACACGGCCCCAGAAGCCAGCCTGGAGCATGACTCTGAGGCGTTGGAGAGGCCTACCAGAGCCAGAACGGCGCCCGTGGCCCGGCACACGGAGCCGAAGCGGGATAACGTGGGCGACACACCCATGGCGGAGGAGTTTGAGGCGCCGGGAACCGTGGGATGCGCCGGATCAGGTGGAAAGCACGTTGAGTGCCACTCCGAGCACGTATCCTTCCTCATCAGCAAGTACCCAAAGATGGGGATGGACGCCATCGTGCAGCACCTCGACCGCCTGGACAACCAGAAGGACGGCCTAGAGGAGGACATCGCGGGGATCCTGGATGACCAGTCGGAAGCGGAGAGAGACATGGCGGAGCTGCGAGCGGAGCAGGACCGGTGCCGGGAGAAGCTGGAGATGGCCCTGCAGAAGCGGCAGCGAGTGGTGGACAGCCTCCTCTGACTGGTGGAGGACATGTCGGGACGCCCAAAAAGTATAGAGGAGATACAACCCCTCGCCTCGGGTCCGGAGCTCCTGGCAAGGCTGGCAACAGCAGAGCTGGTGGAGCGGGTTAAGACCCTCAAGAGCGCCATGGAGATACCCATGGGCGGCCCTGCAGAGGCACCTTACGCGCCTCCGCGTGTTGACCCGGGTGCGCTGCCGTTTGTCCCCATGTTCAGCGAGTCCATAATGCTCGGGGAGCATACGGCACCGGCTGGGTCCATGCCGGAAGAGCACGCAACCACGGACCTGAGGAGCCTGACGGTACAGATGTCCCATGCCGCCCAGGATCCACCGACCACTACGACTGCCCAGGCAGTTTATGCGGAAGAGGAGATCCAGGCGGAAACCTGTGGGTGAAGGACCCCACTACAGGGATATGGACAGCCGTCGGAGCAACTCCTTCCCGCATCCCAAACCCCATGAGTTCAGGCCCAACTGGACCGCACTCCATGGAGGAGAGGGATGTACGGGGAGTGTACTCACACCCCCCGGCCACGGCTGGTATCCGTCTCGGTGGAGTGGTGGCTGCGGATGTCGGAGACGCCATCAGGATTGACGACCTCAGGGGAATCAAAATCCCCTACTCTGATGGCAACCCCTCGGACCTGGATGACTTCATCCTGGATCGGGAAGACCTCGCCGAGGATGTCGTCGGCGAGATGAAGGGAGCGCCAAGGGACAAGTGGGTATGTCAGACATTCCCACACAGGCTGGCGCAGGACCTGAAGGAGGAGCTCAGGGATCAGATCCGCGAGGGATTGATCCGAACGGAGCAGGCCTGCCTCCAGTGGCTGGTTGATGAAGAGCGAGTGAACGCTCCGAACCAGAAGTTGGAGGATTTGTGGTCCATTCCGCTGCCGCTGCAGCGCAGGGAGTTGAGGGTCCGGGAATGGAATCGGTACATCCGCAAGTACCGAAGAAGCCGAAAGCTGGTGGAGGACTGGAACGAGTCCAGCGAGATCCTACACCTGCTGAAGGACGTCCTCCCCGGTCAGTGGAAGAGAAGGGTGGAGGACGAGGAGAAGAAGAGAGCAAAGAAGCGCGTGGCCGTACAGATCATGGCATCGGAGGATACCCCCGCCGGAATAATGGAGTTTTTCCGGCGAAACCTCGGCGAGCCCAGCCGAATGTTGGGGTTCACGAACGCTGTCTACCTGGAGGTATTTGGCGACACCATGGGGTAAAGGCTGATGCGCCTCAACAACGTGGAGTGGAGGCGCGGAGGGCAGCTGAGGATGCAGGTCATCTTCGCCCGCATGAGCCCGGACGAGATCGTGAAGTACATCACGGTGGAGCTGAAGCTCAACGCGAAGAACGAGGCCCACGTGCAGGATCGACAGGGCCATGGACATCGAGGTCATCGGGAAGATCGCCAACACCGAGAGGTCAAGGAGGACACGGTCGGCACCGCGGAGGTAGGGGGTGGAAGCGGCCAAAATCACTGGACCGCGACTACCCGAGAGGATCATGAGGAAGCCCACTTCTTCGCGTTCGTAGCGCACAATATGAAGGAGCATGGGCAGGACAGGTCCAGGTGGAATCGCCTGGACCCAAGGACCAAGATCCGCAAGGAACCGCGGAGGATCGGGAACCCGCCGCTCTCGTTCTGCGAGTACAGATCGCAGCACGACGGTTGCTGGGTCTGCTACGGCAAGGGGAACAGCCATGCACATGACCACTGGCATTGCAAGGTATATGAGGATGACAAGAAGACCTACTTCGCCGCCCATCCCGACAAGAAGCCCAAGGAGCAACAAATTGCCGATTGGAAGGCAAAGGGCAGAGACGGTGGAAAAGGCCAAGGAAAGGGCCAAGGGAAATGCGGAGAAGAGGTTATGGTGGTGGACCCGGCCCGAACCGACGGGTGAGGTCGATCGAGGAGGTTGCTGAGGACATTATGAGGACGTTGGAGGAACTCAAAGCCCAGCAACGTGGTGGACAAAGTCTGGGTGGATCGCAGCAGGAGGGAGCTGCGGCAGGTCACGTCTAGAGGAGCCCTCACGGGAGTCGGATCCCGGAGGCCTCTCCTCCGAAAATCAGTGGAATCCTAGAGAAAGCAAAGGCACATCGGGTGCTGAAGAAGGCTCCAGAAGAGCCAAAACCACTGAGTTTCGCCACTCCCAACCCCTGGAGCGCCCTGCCAAGGGAAGTGTATGTGGGCAAGGGACGTGGCATGAAAGAAGGAGCGACCACGGAGAGCCCTGTGGACAGGCAGGACCAGCCCAAGATCTACACCATCCTTGACCATACCCTCGAAGTCCTGATGCACCTGGATGTGCTAGAGTTGCATGCCGTGAGAGTCATCCATACACCGCAGGGTGACGAGCGGCAGTTGCACTTGAAGGTGCGTGTACGGTGCGGACGAGAGGAGTTGGTGGTGGATGTTTTGGTGGATACGGGTGCCCAGGTGAGCCTGGTCCGGAGGAAGTTGTTCAAGGAAGAATCCCTGCAGCCCAGCCGTAGACCGGTACGCCTGAAGGTGGCCAATGGAGAGATTATGGGTGGTGGCACCCATGAGGCCACTATCAGTATGGAATTCTGGGACCATGAGCGCTTGAACCGCCCTGATTTGGCAAAGAGAAGCACTTTATCCGGAAACTTCTATGTGGCCGACATTACAGATTGGGATATGATCATGGGGTATGACTTCATGGTGGGAAACGCCATTGGAGCCCTTCCCCATCGTGCAACGCTGGTCCGGGAGGATAATGAATGCCTTACATGGCTGTCCACGGACTATGCATGCGGATCATCCCAATGGAATGCTGAGGAAGAGGATCGGATCGTCCAAGCGGTGCAAGCTGTGGGTGCCAAGTCCAGAGAAGACCGTGGAGTTCAGCGCCTGGAGTATGGAATGGCGCCGCAGGTGTATGCCAGGAGGATCCAGACGATGGGAGCCAAAGCGCCCGAGATGGACGTCTTCGCTTCCCGGGATGCCCCACTTTTGCGGAAGTGTAGGAGGCATTGGCATCGAGGAGACTCAGCCTGGCACAGGCATTTGGGTTTGAAGGAGTGGGGGCCCATGTATTGGCATGGCTCCCTGGAAAATACCAGACGTACGGTGGAGATGATCGTCGCGGATAGGGCAAAGGGGATCTTGGTCATAACCGGCAAAGGATCCAGCCCATGTCCGCTGGAAGGTCTCAAGTCGACGCTGGATTCCATCACCCTGAACGGGATGTCATTCGGGTCAGAGGAGGAGTTGTTCATCGGCGCGAAGGGTTTATCAATGCCCTCCCCGGGTCAAGCGTGGGGTACCAAGGCTTTCCTGGTGGATGAGGCGCAAGCCCAGCCCACGGGTGATGAAGCATTCATCCGTAGGGTTGAGCCGGTGCCCATGCGGGTCATGTTTGAGCCCAAGGAGGGGACGGATCAGCCAATGGATGGCATTGACGTCCTGTCCCATGCCGAGATCGACCACGTCGTCAACTACATGCGGATGGGAATGCACGACCGTGTGGCAGCCAAGAAGAGGCGGGCCATGGTCACATCTCCGCATTGGTCGGATGACAAGATGTTGGTCACCGGCAAGTACGAGAAGAATGAGTTCTTGGCGAGGGTCATGGATCACATCGCGGACCAATATGATGGTCCGGTTGGTCGGACCCGCCGACGAGGGATTTTCCAAGAAATGGGGGCCGGTAGCGACAAGAACTCGGCTGATGCCGCAAATCTCCGAAGATTATCAGTGGGAAGCATGCCCCACGACGATGAAGCCGGCATATCGGACAAGGAGAAGTCGGACTCGGACCTCGAAGAGGCCTATACCGCAGTGCGGTCGGTGGTATCGATACTGAAGCAAGCGGCTGAAGAGGCCCAGGAGAACCCGAAGGTTGCCGAGCTGAAGGAGAGGCTGATAAATGCCTATCCGCGGCTATTCAGTCGGGTCGCCAACAAGAACCCTCCAGATCGTGGGAGGTTTTGCACAGAGAGGATCAAGCTGAAGCCGAACCCCAAGATCTGTCGTCATTGGGAGTACCAACTTCAGGGCGATCGAGCCGAGGCCATGAAGAAGTTGTTGGCTGAGTTTATTGAGCGGGGCTAGATCAAACCCTCCGACAGTGAGTTGGCCAGCCCAGCCTTCATCGTGCCCAAGAAAGAGAAGCGCAACTGAAGGTTGGTGGTTGATTACAGAGGTTTGAAGGAGCAAATCGAGCACGACTCGTACTCGCTTCCGATGATCGACACCATCCTCCAGAAACAACAAAATAAGCGGATCTTCACGGTGTTAGACCTGAAACACGGGTAACACCAGATGCCGCTACACCCAGACTCTAGGCCCTGCACAGGGATGTTGACGCTGCTGGGGCCCATGCAGTGGAAAGTGGTGCCTATGGGCGCCAAGAATGGCAACGCCGCTTTCCAGCGCATGATGGAGAACCTACTCGGTCCTGTCCTGGACTGTGCCGACCCCTTTGTGGATGACATCATCATCGGGTCCGGCACGGAAGACATGACTGAGGACGAGCTCATCGAAGTGCATGAGAAGGGTCTGCGCCGAGTGCTCAGCGAGCTGGACAAGCATAACATGGTGTGCAAGCCCACCAAAGACTCACTCTTCATGAAGGAAGTGGAGTTTGCGGGTCACGTGGTTGGTCACGGGCAACGCCGTCCAATGCCTGGGAAGCTGGCCTCACTGCACCACTGGGAGAAGCTCCAGACCATCAGCGAACTCCAATCCTTCATGGGGTTCTGCAACTACATTTCGGGCTATGTCTGAATGTATGCAGAACTATCGGTCCCGCTGCACAAGATGCTGCAGGTGGGCAAGTTCGATGGCCGGAAGGGGAGCAAGAAGAAGCTTGCCTGGACCCCTGAGGCCGAAGATGAGTTCAGCCGCTTGAAGGAGCGACTCCTGGGGCAGCTGGGGCTATTCCTGGTGGACCCGGACAAGGGATTCGTTCCAAGGACGGGCGCCTCGGACTATGCTGTAGGGGCAGTTCTCGAGCAGGTCCGGGACGACGGGTCGCACGTACTCGTGGCGTTTTGGAGCCGGATCCTGGTCGAGGGCCAACGGCGAACCTGGACTGCGAGTGAGAAGGAGACGTACGCCATTGTTTGTGCGCTCAGGAAGTGGTCTGGCCACATCGGATTACAACCGGTGGTGGTTTGCACGGACCATCAGTCCTTACAGAGCTGGGACAAGGAGCACGTCGACACCCCCTCGGGACCGGCGGCAAGGCGGGCCCGATGGCATGAGACGTTCGCCAAGTTCGACCTCAGCGTCGTATACGTCCAGGGGAAGGACAACACTGTGGTGGATTGCCTCAGTCGTTGGGCCTACCCCGCGGGCAAGGCATGGATGGACATATCCAGCCATGGAGACGCCGAGGAGACCAAGGAGGCCAAGCGCATCATTGAGATGGAGAAGGCCATGGAGCAAGAGGGGGTCAAGTGCTTTGTGGTGATGGCAAACCGTACAGACCTGGCCACGTTCCGGGGTGCCCGAGTCCAAGCTATTCGAGAGAAAACCCTCGAGCAATTGATGTTGGCCCCTGTAGGGCTAGTCAGGTCTGTGCTTACAGAAGACTGGTCGGATGACTATGCGGCATCCGAGCACTGGAGCAGGTACTGGAATGCCGTGAGCGCCCCGTCGGACGACGAATGGCCTGAGGGCTTGACCCGGGATGGGGATAAATTATTCCTCAAGGACAAGTTATTGGTCCCTGAGAACCAAATGGAGGAGCTCATTGACGACTGGCATAACGCCCAGCTCATGCATCCTGGTCGGGACATGATGCAGCAGGACCTGGAGTGGCGTTTCAAGTTCCCACCGGGGTACTATGCCATCCCGGACAAGTACTGCAGCGACTGCGCCGTGTGTCGGGCTACAAGGAGCCCCAACCATTCCACAGCGGGCAACCCGGTGTATACGGCTATACCGGAGGCCCCTATGCGGTCCGTGGCCATCGATGTGTTCGCCATGCCTGAGGTCACCCTGGAAGGAGAGACCTACGACTGTGTCATCCTGGCGGTGGATAGGCACAGCGGGTATATCGTGGCGGTCCGAGGCAAGAAGTCCAAGAAGAAGGACAAGAAGGACAAGCATGGAGTGGGTCTGCAGGCCAAGACCGTCGCTAATGCCATTATCAGGCATTGTCTGACGATTTTTGATGTCCCAGCTGTCATCTGGAGCGATCGGGGCAGTCAATTTGTGGGGACGTGGTTCAAGACGATGTGCAAGCACATGGGGATTTGGCACGCCAAGACCGTGGCGTACCACAGCCGGTCAAATGGCCCGGCTGAGGTGGCCGGACGGCAGATGTTCGAAGGATTCCGCCAGTTGCACATTGACGAACCAGGCCGGAACTGGTACAATTTGCTGTGGGGAGTACTCCAGGCGTGCCACGACCTTCCGGGGCCCACTGGACTGTCGCCCCATCGTATCCTGTTCCTACGGGATCGAGTGTCACGCACTCTCCCGTGGTTGAAACATGGCAAAGTGGCCCGGGTTGCGAGTGCTATGATGGCTGAGGCGGACGACACGGCGGCCAAGGTGTGCAAAGCACTTCAGGACAAGCATGAGAAGAGGGCCAAGTACTTCAAGCAGGGAAAAGTACAGAAGTATGCTCTCAGAGACACCGTATGGGTGGAGCGGCACCACAAGGATGTCCTGTCCAGGCGTCGGCAGGCGTCTTGGTATGTGCCGGGGTAATCATTCAGAAGGTCGGGCAGGATGTGTATGCGGTTCGCGTGGGGGATAACAAGATCCTTGACCGCGACCACACCCAGCTTCGTCCCCGAGCACCAGACCCCAGCGGACGTCCCGTCACCTTCGAGTTCACGGCCGGCGATGTGGACTCGGATGACGAGGGTGAGGACGACAGCTTCACCGCGGAGAAGATCCTGACGGACAAGCCAGACCCGGGGACGCCCGGGGGAAGGCTATATAAGGTCTGTTGGAAGGGACTTGCCGCGTCCAGAGATTCGAGGGAACCTCCGAGCAGTTTCATGCCGAGGTACACCACGGTCTGGATGGATTCTTTAAGGAAAAAGAACATTTCCTTGGATGTCAAGGACGTGTTGGTCCATTTGGTGGCTGCAGCAGCGCCGTACTGGATCCACCTTGGCAATTCTGTTTGTTTTTGTGCTTGGGAGACGGCTGAGGGCGTTCATCCGGGGATTTCTGGGCCTTGATTGGCCATATACCCCCTTCACTCGGTCTCCACATATATATTTCATTGTGGTATACGTATTTAGGTCGACCGACGACGTTTCTCTATCTTTGATCCCCTTGGTCCATGTTGTAGATCAAGAGGAGACCGGATATGGCGGAGGGCACCGATTATGAGTGTCCCCACCCCTTTTTTGGGGCATGGGGGACGCCTACGCCGTATGTCGGGCCTCTGTGTGTCCTTGGGACATGGGGGGTGGGGATTGGAGCCCATTGGGGTCCTCCCGTCCCTTCTTCAATGACTTCCGATCGGATACAACGTTCTGAGGAGGGAGGTGAAGCCGGTTCGGACCCCCGTGGCCATCTTTGGGTCACTTGGGGTGTGTATCTATGGGCCGACCAGCCGCCATTCGCTGATATCATACTCTCCCATCCACCTGACCTAACCTGATGTGATAGTGTGATAGGCTTGGCCATTCCAGCTATGAGCGGCCACATTCACAACCGAGGCGCCGCCGGCTGAGATTTATATATCAGAAATATCAGGAATCAACAGCGTTTCTTGATCACAATGTTTTCGTAATTTTTCAGCTATCCGTTCGGATTGTCACCGATTGGTTAACTGTTATTTCCAGATATTTTAGCGGAAACCCCGATGAAGGGTCAATTTTCATCAGAAAAGGGTTCGTTGCTTTCGCAATTTTCATGTTATACACTCGCAAAATTAATCCAATTTTTTCAGACATTCAGAATCGGATTTTCAACTTTGAGGTCGCCGCACTAGATATGATGAATTTTGAGTCATCCTACATTTTGCCCCGATCACAAATCAACCTTCTCTTTGTTGTCTCCTTCATTTTTCTTGGAGATATAGGCCAAACAAAATTGATTCGTGAGGCCACTTTGAAACATCATATCTCCGGCTCACTGCGAGGAGTTTCAATTATGAGATATGGGCTGGAATTGCCTTGGTCTCAACTGAGTTCAGTGAGCTTCAAACGCCTTTGCTGTGTACACATGCCTAGTGTAGCAAGGGATAATGGTCAAGAGGGTAGAAAATGATTTATTACTCTTGGACCATGCAACCGAACATTTTGATGCGACTTTCGAGTGTACTGCATGAGTGTTGGTGTTGCATAGCAACTTTCTTTCGGTTCCTACGTATTTTTAACGTGAAGTTATGTCCATGGAGGGGCATGGCATACCATGGTGGGAGCCATTTTTGAGGGTATGTGTTCCATGGATGGTATGTGCTTCGCTATGCTCACGCCCATGTTAAATATATCCCTTTGTAGGAAGCTATGTGGTGTCATACGTGGCAAGGGCCTTGCCCATGTCCCAATGGTGAACTCCATAGCGCTAGACTAAGTCTACCGTACATATAGTGCATGTGGGAAGGCTTACGAAGCGACCCACAAGCGCCAGTATCAATTTTCCTGTTTTCATGGTGCGTGTCGGGAGGAGGTTCCAAGGTGTCCCGATGCGTCCATGTGAGGATCCAAGTGGGGGGATTGTTTGCAAATGATCCCCAGCAATTGTGTTTTGAACCATATGTCGATACCATGGGTGAGCGAACTCATATACTATTGTGATTACTTTGAATTTGGCAATATTTGCATGTTTTTGACCTCATTTTATGCTCATTTTTGTATTTTATGAGCTCCACTGGTTGGCTAACAGTGAAGTGCCTAGAGATCAGTGAACTATGATATGTTGCTTATATGTTGGCATATGCTTCGGTGTTGCACCTCACCATATGTCAGATCACGGGGTCACTTTAGCGTGGCACACGAGGCCTCACAAATTAGATCTCAAATTCGTGAGTTGACTTGTGAAGCATAGCATGTATATATCCGGAGGGGTTTGGGGGCCAATGTTGGAATATTCTTGGGCATGAACCATTGGTCTATATCACCCTTGTATATTACTTTCTGGTTTGACACATGCATTGAGCATTTGAGTATTTGCCGTATGCATATTAGAGTATATACTTGAATTTTAGGCGCTATGGTGTGATTTGCCTAATTTTGCTATGTTGTGAGGTCATCTTCATGGGGCAAGTCTCCAAGCCCAATCAACTCAAAGTCCAACCAAAGTTATGTCAGGGTAGGGTATGGTCCTGAGTGCCACTCTAGGCCATGACACGCCACCTCCCCTATTGGGCTAGGATTTAGAGGCCTGGGAGGGAACACATTTTTGGGGTTTGTGTAGTGACTTTTGACACATGACATTTAGCCATCTTGTTTGACTGCGTTCAGGGCAGCATGTGGGCGAGTCGGGGGAAGGTCTTGAGTCCAGGGAATGAGGGGTCTATGGCTGTGATTGCGTATGTTTCCATCTTTCCCCAATTGTGCCTGTATTGTGTTCATATGCCAGTTTCAGGGCTTCTTCTTTATTGATTTTGGTGCAATTCTATGTGCATGCCCAACGCCCGTGTCTCCGTGTGCACCGTGAGACGACCGGCGTGTTGAAAGGAGTTGTTGAGTGTGAACGCGGGAGCTCGAACGCCCTTGGAAGCTCAGAGTGTGGATTATTTGGATTGGAGATATTGTAAATGGGACACAAATCAACCTTCTTTTTGTTGTCTCCTTCATTTTTCTTGGAGATATAGGCCAAACAAAATTGATTCGTGAGGCCACTTTGAAACATCATATCTCCGGCTCATAGCGAGGAGTTTCAATTATGAGTTATGGGCTGGAATTGCCTTGGTCTCAACTTAATTTAGTGAGCTTCAAACGCCTTTGATGTGTTTACATGTCTGGTGTAGCAAGGGAAAATGGTCAAGAGGGTAGAAAATGATTTATTACTCTTGGACCATGCAACCGAACATTTTGATGCGACTTTCGAGTGTACTGCATGAGTGTTGGTGTTGCATAGCAACTTTCCTTCGCTTCCTACGTATTTTTAACGTGAAGTTATGTCCATGGAGGGGCATGGCATACCATGGTGGGAGCCATTTTTGAGGGTATGTGTTCCATGGATGGTATGTGCTTCGCTATGCTCACGCCCATGTTAAATATCTCCCTTTGTAGGAAGCTATGTGGTGTCATACGTGGCAAGGGCCTTGCCCATGTCCCAATGGTGAACTCCATAGCGCTAGACTAAGTCTACCGTACATATAGTGCATGTGGGAAGGCTTACGAAGCGACCCACAAGCGCCAGTATCAATTTTCCCGTTTTCATGGTGCGTGTCGGGAGGAGGTTCCAAGGTGTCCCGATGCGTCCATGTGAGGATCCAAGTTGGGGGATTGTTCGCAAATGATCCCAAGCAATTGTGTTTTGAACCATATGTTGATACCATGGGTGAGCGAACTTATATACTATTGTGATTACTATGAATTTGGCAATATTTGCATGTTTTTGACCTCATTTTATGCTCATTTTTGTATTTTATGAGCTCCACTGGTTGGCTAACAGTGAAGTGCCTAGAGATCAGTGAACTATGATATGTTGCTTATATGTTGGCATATGCTTCGGTGTTGCACCTCACCATATGTCGGATCACGGGGTCACTTTAGCGTGGCACACGAGGCCTCACAAAATTAGGTCTCAAATTCGTGAGTTGACTTGTGAAGCATGGCATGTATATATCCGGAGGGGTTTGGGGGCCAATGTTGGAATATTCTTGGGCATGAATCATTGGTCTATATCACCCTTGTATATTACTTTCTGGTTTGACACATGCATTGAGCATTTGAGTATTTGCCGTATGCATTTTAGAGTATATAATTGAATCTTAGGCGCTATGGTGTGATTTGCCTAATTTTGCTATGTTGTGAGGTCATCTTCATGGGGCAATTATCCAAGCCCAATCAACTCAAAGTCCAACCAAAGTTATGTCAGGGTAGGGCATGGTCCTGAGTGCCACTCTAGGCCGTGACACGCCACCTCCCCTATCGGGCTAGGATTTAGAGGCTTGGGAGGGAACACATTTTTGGGGTTTGTGTAGTGACTTTTGACACATGACATTTAGCCATCTTGTTTGACTGCGTTCAGGGCAGCATGTGGGCGAGTCAGGGGAAGGTCTTGAGTCCAGGGAATGAGGGGTCTATGGCTGTGATTGCGTATGTTTCCATCTTTCCCCAATTGTGCTTGATTTGTGTTCATATGCCAGTTTCAGGGCTTCTTCTTTATTGATTTTGGTGCAATTCTATGTGCATGCCCAACGCCCGTGTCTCCGTGTGCACCGTGAGACGACCGGCGTGTTGAAAGGAGTTGTTGAGTGTCAACGCGGGAGCTCGAACGCCCTTGGAAGCTCAGAGTGTGGATTATTTGGATTGGAGCTATTGTACTTGGGAGTTGGTTGTTGCAAGGGATCAGGATTTGTGTGAAGGAGCCATATTTTACCATTTTTTGTGGGAAATTGTGCAGGATAGGGCACGATCATGCAGAACCTGGTGAGAAGCAAGACCATAGAAGTGACAGGAAATGGTGGAAGGGGTACAGCAGGGGCTGGTCCTGGTAGGGACCTTCTTTATGGCTCATCCTACGTTGGTATCCACGAGTCTGCATCGTGTCTTGAACCTGGTGCCTTTTATAAGGCCCCTGTTGGTGTCCTCCCTCTTCCAATGCCGGGCTATATTATGCTAGGGCCTGGCTTTACCTCCCTGAGCGGCCTGCAAGGCCCTGAGTCTTGCGGAGGAAGAAGCAGGAGGCTTGGAAGATCCTTTAAGTCTAGGTCCCAGATGTGTTCGGGGATAAAGGAATCTATCTGTGGTGCTACCGCTGATCTATTCAGTGACCTCACTCAAGAAATCCGCCCATAACTACAGCCCCTGTTACCATCCCACGGGTCACCTGTGACCATTGGAGCTTCCCCACACTGATTGCAGGCCAACCACTGGTCTCCGGCTTAATTCATAGCCTGAGTGGTGTGAGAAGCCGACCTATGCCGACCTCTGCAGCTGTTCCAAGAAGCCCCTTCGTGCCAAGAACGGCACAACTGCCCTACAGCCACCTGAAGAATTACACATGTGCTGAGCTGGACCGGCTCAGGCTGATAGCCCTGAGGGCTATGGTTGATGTGGAGCCCTATGGCTCCAGTGACCTGGGCAGTGACCCTTCGGACGACGAACCGCCATCCCTATCGTCAGCTTCACCCTCTGATGACGATGACCCTGAGGAACGCGAAAACCCGAGTGACAAAACACCTATGATTTTACGGGCCAAAATGTCACTTTACTCAAAAAGTACCCCAAAAGCAATTTTCTGGACTGCGACGGCATTTGTTTTGGATACAGCGCCCCCAAAATAGGGGTGTCCACATGAAAAAATTTTCAAAAGGCTGACTTACCGGTTTCTTCCAAAAAATGACCCCGGGGGGGGGAGGCGTTTTACCAGATTTCACCAGAACTGGCACCAACTACCTGTATACAACTTTACCCAAAACGTACCCAAAGGTAATTTTTTGGACTCCAAAAGCAGGTTCTTTGGATTCAGCGCCCCCAAATCAGGGGGGGTCCTCACAGAAACATTTTCAAAAAGCTCTTTTACCCGTTTTCTCCAAAAAATGGCCCCCTCCGGGGGGGGGGGGGGGGGCGTTTTATCAGATTTCACCAGACCTGGCACTAACTACCTAGGCTTTTGGGCGAAAAATGCTTTTTTTTTAGGTCCTGACGCCCCTGAAACACTTGTCCAATAGCTTCAACGGCCTGCGACGCCTCTTCCTTTGAGACCAGCCCCCTCGAAATGGGGCATCAAGGGCACCAAATAACCACCCAGACCCAAAAAACACTGATTTGGGCCAAAATTGGCATTTTTTGGCCATTTTAGGGCACAAAATGGTGTTTTGTTTTGCTAGTGGCCCTGAAACAGTTGTGAAATGGCTTCAATGGCATGCAACACTTCTTTCTTTGAGTCCAACACCCTCACAATAGGGTATCAGATATTTTTCAGACATTCAGAATCGGATTTTCAACTTCGAGGTCGCCGCACTGGATATGATGAATTTCGAGTCGTCCTACATTTTGCCCCGATCACAAATCAACCTTCTTTTTGTTGTCTCCTTCATTTTTCTTGGAGATATAGGCCAAACAAAATTGATTCGTGAGGCCACTTTGAAACATCATATCTCCGGCTCATAGCGAGGAGTTTCAATTATGAGATATGGGCTGGAATTGCCTTGGTCTCAACTTAATTTGGTGAGCGTCAAACGCCTTTGATGTGTACACATGCCTAGTGTAGCAAGGGATAATGGTCAAGAGGGTAGAGAATGATTCATTACTCTTGGGCCATGCAACGGAACATTTTAATGTGACTTTCGAGTGTACCGCATGAGTGTTGGTGTTGCATAGCATCTTTTCATTCGGTTCCTACGTATTTTTAACGTGAAGTTATGTCCATGGAGGGGCATGGCATACCATGGTGGGAGCCATTTTTGAGGGTATGTGTTCCATGGATGGTATGTGCTTCGGTATGCTCACGCCCATGTTATATATCTCCGTTTGTAGGAAGATATGTGGAGTCATACGTGGCAAGGGCTTTGCCCATGTCCCAATGGTCAACTCCATAGCGCTGGACGAAGTCTACCGTACATATAGCGCATGTGGGAAGGCTTACGAAGCGACCCACAAGCGCCACTATCAATTTTCCCATTTTCATGGTGCGTGTCGGGAGGAGGTTCGAAGGTGTCCCCATGCGTTCATGTGAGGATCCAAGTGGGGGGATTGTTTGCAAATGATCCCAAGCAATTGTGTTTTGAACCATATGTTGATACCATGGGTGAGCGAACTCATATACTATTGTGATTACTTTAGATTTGGCAATATTTGCATGTTTTTGACCTCATTTTATGCTTATTTTTATATTTTATGTGTTCCACTGGTTGGCTAACAGTGAAGTGCCTAGAGATCAGTGAACTCTGGTATGTTGCTTATATGTTGGCATATGCTTCGGTGTTGCACCTCACCATATGTCGGATCACGGGGTCACTTTGGCGTGGCACACGAGGCCTCACAAAATTAGGTCTCAAATTCGTGAGTTGACTTGTGAAGCATGGCATGTTTATATCTGGAGGGGTTTGGGGGCCAATGTTGGAATATTCTTGGGCATGAACTTTTGGTCTATATCACCCTTGTATATTACTTTCTGGTTTGACACATGCATGGAGCATTTGAGTATTTGCCGTATGCATTTTTGAGTATATAATTGAATTTTAGGCGCTATGGTGTGATTTGCCTAATTTTGCTATGTTGTGAGGTCATCTTCATGGGGCAGTTCTCCAAGCCCAATCGACCCCAAGTCCAACCAAAGTTATGTCAGGGTAGGGCATGGTCCTGAGTGCCACTCTAGGCCGTGACACGCCACCTCCCCCATTGGGCTAGGATTTAGAGGCTTGGGAATGAACACATTTTTGGGGTTTGTGTAGTGACTTTTGACACATGACATTTAGCCATCTTGTTTGACTGCGTTCAGGGCAGCATGTGGGCGAGTCAAGAGAAGGTCTTGAGTCCAGGGAATGAGGGGTCTATGGCTGTGATTGCGTATGTTTCTATCTTTCCCCAATTGTGCTCGATTTGTGTTCATATGCCCGTCTCCGTGTGCACCGTGAGACGACCGGCGTGTTGAAAGGAGTTGTTGAGTGTCAACGCGGGACCTCGAACGCCCTTGGAAGCCCACAGTGTGCATTATTCGGATTGGAGCTATTGTACTTGGGAGTTGGTTGTTGCAAGGGATCAGGATTTGTGTGAAGGAGCCATATTTTACCATTTTTTGTGGAACGTTGTGCAGGATAGGGCACGATCATGCAGAACCTGGTGAGAAGCAAGACCATAGAAGTGACAGGAAATGGTGGAAGGGGTACAGCAGGGACTGGTCCTGGTAGGGTCCTTCTTTATGGCTCATCCTACGTTGGTATCCACGAGTCTGCACCGTGTCTTGAACCTGGTGCCTTTCATGGGGCCCCTGTTGGTGTCCTCCCTCTTCCAATGCCTGGCTATACCATGCTAGGGCCTGGCTTTACCTCCCTGAGCGGCCTGCAAGGCCCTGACTCTTGCGGAGGAAGAAGCAGGAGGCCTTGAAGATCCTCTAAGTCTAGTTCCCAGATGTGTTCGGGGATAAAGGAATCTATCTGTGGTGCTACCGCTGATCTATTCAGTGACCTCGCTCAAGAAATCCGCCCATAACTACAGCCCCTGTTACCATCCCACGGGTCACCTGTGACCATTGGAGCTTCCCCACACTGATTGCAGGCCAACCACTGGTCTCCGGCTTAATTCATGGCCTGAGTGGTGTGAGAAGCCGACCTATGCCGACCTCTGCAGCTGTTCCAAGAAGCCCCTTCGTGCCAAGAACGGCACAACTGCCCTACAGCCACCTGAAGAATTACACATGTGCTGAGCTGGACCGGCTCAGGCTGATAGCCCTGAGGGCTATGGTTGAAGTGGAGCCCTATGGCTCCAGTGACCTGGGCAGTGACCCTTCAGACGACGAACCGCCATCCCTATCGTCAGCTTCACCCTCTGATGACGATGACCCTGAGGAACGCGAAAACCCGAGTGACAAAACACCTATGATTTTACAGGCCAAAACGTCACTTTACTCAAAAAGTACCCAAAAAGCAATTTTCCGGACTGCGACGGCATTTGTTTTGGATACAGCGCCCCCAAAATAGGGGGGTCCACATGAAAAAATTTTCAAAAGGCTGACTTACCGGTTTCTTCCAAAAAATGACCCCGGGGGGGGGAGGCGTTTTACCAGATTTCACCAGAACTGGCACCAACTACCTGTATACAACTTTACCCAAAACGTACCCAAAGGTAATTTTTTGGACTCCAAAAGCAGGTTCTTTGGATTCAGCGACCCCAAAAAAGAGGGGGTCCTCACAGAAACATTTTCAAAAAGCTCTTTAACCGGTTTTTTCCAAATAATGGCCCCCCCCGGGGGGGGGGGGCGTTTTATCAGATTTCACCAGACGTGGCACTAACTACCTAGGCTTTTTTTGCGAAAATTGTTTTTTTTTAAGGTCCTGACGCCCCTGAAACACTTGTCCAATAGCTTCAACGGCCTGCGACGCCTCTTTCTTTGAGACCAGCCTCCTCGAAATGGGGCATCAAGGGCACCAAATAACCACCCAGACCCAAAAAACACTGATTTGGGCCAAAATTGGCATTTTTTGGCCATTTTAGGGCAAAAAATGGTGTTTTGTTTTGCTAGTGGCCCTGAAACAGTTGTGAAATGGCTTCAATGGCATGCAACACTTCTTTCTTTGAGTCCAACACCCTCACAATAGGGTATCAGGAGCACCAAGTGACCACCTGGACACAGAGCACACTGATTAGGGCTAAAGAATGGTATTTTTTGGCCAAAAAATACAATTTTTGACAAAAAATGGAATTTGTGGCTGATTTTTGATGAAAAATGGCAGTTTTTGGTGCAGACGGATGCTGGGAAATGTGTCTCCTTGATGTGTGTGTCCACACAACTTGCTTTTTCACATCCCCGACCCTCAAGCTGCTCGTCTCAGGCCAAAAACTCTATTTTTCGCCAAAAAACTCAATGAATCTTGCCCTATTTTTGATAAGAACCCCACCCCTGCCAAGTCCCACAAGGGTCCCTCCCTTAGTCAAGGAGCACAGCATTCCTGCACCCAAGCGCAATACTCACACTGCATTGGACTGTATGCAATGACCAGCAGAGGTTCTCTTGACGGCGTGCCAAACAAGATGATCTGAAACACCAGAATTGAATCAAAGACCACGGTCTCCATGCTCCCCGGAAGGGCTGGGATTTGTTTTCTGATCCAGGAGGCCTCCATTGAGCAGGCCAGAACGCGTGCCCCATAAAGAATGTTCCCAGGTATGGCCAACAAAATGAAGTAAATACAGAGGTCCTGCCAAAAGACAGTGCAGTGTGCACAGTGCATGTGTACGGTGTGCACAGTGCGCATGTTCACAGCGCGTGTGTGAAATATGCAGAATGCGTCCGTGTGCACACTGGAAATGTTCAGAGTGTGTGCGTGCAGTGTGCACAATGCGTGTGTGCAGTGTGCACAGTGGGTGCCTGCGTGCAGTTTGCACAATGCGTGCGTGCCGTGTGCACGCCGCGTGCTTGCAGTTTGCACAATGCGTACGCGCAGTGCGTCCAGTGCTTGTGTGTAGGTAGCACAGTGCGTGCGTGCAGCGTGCACAGTGCGTGCGTGCAGTGTAGTATGCACAATGTGTGCGTGCAGTGTGCACAGTGGATGCGTGCAGTGTGCACAATGCGTGCGTGCAGTTTGCAGAATGCAAGCGCAATGCGAAGTGCGTGCAGCGTGCACAATGCGTGCGTGCAGTGTGCACAAGGCGTGCGTGCAGTGTGCACAATGCCTGCGTGCAGCTTGCACGGTGCGTGCGTGCAGCGTGCACAATGCATGCGTGCAGTTTAGTGCTCACAATGTGTGCGTGCAGTGTGCACAGTGGGTGCGTCCAGTTTTCACAATGCGTGCGTGCAGTGTGCACAATGCGTGAATGCAGCGTGCACAATGCGTGGGTGCAGTGCGCACAGGGCGTGCGTGCGTGCAGTGTGCACAATGCGTGCGTGCAGCGTGCACAATGCATGCATGCAGCATGCACAATGCGTGCGTGCGTGCTGTGTTTACAATGTGTGCGTGCAGCGTGCACAATGCCTGCGTGCAGTGTGCACAGTGGGTGCGTGTGTGCAGTGTGCACAATGCGTGCGTGGAGCGTGCACAATGCATGCATGCAGCGGGCACAATGCGTGCGTGCGTGCAGTGTGCACAATGCGTGCGTGCAGCTTGCACAATGCGTGTGTGCAGTGTGCACAATGCCTGCGTGCGGTGTGCACACTGCGTGCGTGCAGTGTGCACAATGCGTGTGTGCAGTGTGCACCGTGCATGCGTGCAGTGTGCACGATGCGTGCGTGCAGGTTGCACAATGCGTGCGTGTAGTGTGCACAATGCATGCGTGCAGTGCAGTTTGCACAATGTGTGCGTGCAGTGTGCACAATGCGTGCGTGTGTGCAGTTTGCACAGTGGGTGTGTGCAGTGTGCACAATGCGTGCGTGCAGCGTGCACAGTGTGTGTGTGTGTAGCATGCACATTGCATGCGTGCAGCGTGCACAATGCGTGCGTGCGTGCAATTGCACAATGCGTGCGTAAAGCGTGCAAAGTGCGTGCGTGCAGCGTGCACAGTGCGTGCGTGCAGTGTACACAGTGCGTGCGTGCATTTTCTACAATGCCTGCATGCAGCGTGCACAATATGTGCGTGCAGTTTGCACACTGCATGCGTGCAGCGTGCACAATGCGTGCGTGCAGCGTGCACAATGCACGCGTGCGTGCAGCGTGCACAATGCCACAGGATTGCTCCCCATCAGTTGGGACTCAGAGAATAGCACCAGCATACCCGCGAGGAGTTCCTGCTCATAGGTAGAGTAGTTACCCCTGGCCTGGTTCCATTTCCATTAGGAAGTGGCCAAAGGGAATCAGGACCCATTTGTCTTCAGCGTGCAGCGTGCACAGTGCGTGCGTGCAGCGTGCACAGTGCGTTCGTGCAGTTTGCCCACTGCGTGCGTGCAGTGTGCACAATGCATGCGTGCAGCGTGCACAATGCATGTGTGCAGCATGCACAGTGCGTGCGTGCAGTGTGGACAGTGCGTGCGTGCAGTTTGCACAATGCATGTGTGCAGTGTGCACAGTGCGTGCGTGCAGTTTCTACAATGCATGCGTGCAGTGTGCACGGTGCGTGCGTGCAGTCTGCACAGTGCGTGCGTGCAGCGTGCACAATGCGTGCGTGTAGTTTGGCCAATGCATGCGTGCAGTGTATACGGTGCGTGCGTGCAGTGTGCACAAATGCACGCGTGCATGCACCTGTGCGTGTAGTCTGCAAAGTGCGTGCGTGCAGCTTGCACAGTGTGTGCGTGTAGTTTACGCACTGCGTGCGTGCGTGCTGTGTGCACAATGCGTGTGTGCAGCATGCACAATGCATGCGTGCAGCATGCACAGTGCGTGCGTGCAGTGGGGACAGTGGGTGCGTGCTGTTTGCACAATGCATGGGTGCAGTATGCACGGTGCGTGCGTGCAGCGTGCACAATGCACGCGTGCAGCGTGCACAATGCGTGCGTGCAGCGTGCATCATGCGTGCGTGGAGCGTGCACAGTGTGTGCGTGGAGCGTGCACAGTGCGTGCGTGCAGTGTGCACAGTGTGTGCGTGCAGTTTGCACAATGCATGCGTGCAGTGAGCACGGTGCGTGCGTGCAGTCTGCACAGTGCGCGCGTGCAGCGTGCACAATGCGTGCGTGCAGTTTGCACAATGCATGCGTGCAGTGTGCACGGTGCGTGCGTGCAGTGTGCACAGTGCGTGCGTGCAGTTTGCACAATATGTGCGTGCAGCTTGCACAATATGTGCATGCAGTGTGCACAATGCGTGCGTGAAGGGAGTCCTCATCGCACTGCTGCCGCTGGTGTAGCAGAAATGCCTGTATGTGAAGCCTCAGCCGATAGAAGGTGATAGGCTGGCAGGAGGACAAACATCCACAGGCTCCACCAATCACAACGACGGACATCCGTTTGAGAAACCGTGCAACCCAAAACCCCCCACTCAAGCAAAACGCGAAGCGGTCAGGAAATGATGGCGTGGCAAGAAAAAGTCACCAAACACACACCGGTACTGGCCAATTCTGTGATCATTCATCATTCGGAAGGTCTCCACATCTGCACGTCGCCCATACAATTTCATGCGCACCTTCACAGAATAAGACACACCAACATCAATCCATGCGCGCCACACAATGATTTCAATTGCATGCAACATTTCTTTGTGGAGTCCAGCACCCTCCAAATGGAGGGGGGGGGTAAAGTCTCACCATCCAGCCCTGAAGCTCCCGGGTTCAGCACTTTGTGAGCACTTTTAAGGTCATCCATGGTGTGTTTCGGCCTTTGAGGTGCTAAAAACGGACTTAGAGGACTGCCACCATGGAGTAAGAGGTTGGTTTCTTTTGCAAGTGTCCAATGGTGCCTCCATGCAACATATGACGTTGATTCTAAGGGTTCAAGAGGCAATCCGCATGAGTTATTCTCGGTTTTAGCACTTTGTGAGCACGTTTAAGGTCATCCATGGTGTATTTGCTCACAAAGTGCTAAACCTGGGAATAACTCATGCGGGCTGCCTATTGAACCCTTGAAATCAACGTCATATGTTGCATGGAGGCACCATTGGACACTTGCAAAAGAAACCAACCTCTTTCTACATGGTGGCAGCCCTCTAAGGCCATTTTTAGCACCTCAAAGGCCGAAACACACCATGGATGACCTTGAAAGTGCTCACAAAGTGCTCAAACCGAGAAGAACTGATGCAGATTGCCTACTGAACCCTTGGGATCAGCGTCATATGTTGCATGGAGGCACTATTGGACACTTGCAAAAGAGACCAACCTGTTAGCTCATTGTGGCAGCCCTGTAGGTCCGTGTTCAGCACCTCAAAGACCGTAATATCCCAAGGATAGCTCAACACATCTCATAAAGTGCTAAAAACTGAAAAAACATGTGCCCATTGCCTATTGAAGCCTGGAAATCACTTTCAAATGTTGCATGGAGGCACCATTGGACATTTGCAAAAGAAACCAACCTCTTACTCCATGGTGGCAGTCCTCTAAGTCTGTTTTTAGCACCTCAAAGGCACTTTTAAGGTCATCCTTGGTGTGTTTCGTCCATTGAGGTGCTAAAAATGGACTAAGAGGCCATCTGGCAATAGAGCATTGCCCTTGTATGGGTGCTGTGGTTCTATGTAGCCAACCAAGGCCGTTTGTAGCCGATTTTGGTGTCAAAAGGCACCAAGAATGTCCATGCATACGAGCAAAATGCAGGCACAAAAGATACATATCCTCATGGCAATGCAACATAGAGGCTTTCAACATAATACAATGTGTGTTCCATCACGGTCCTATCACTATACATAGCCCTTTGATTGCTTGTTTTGTTCATAGTACTCCTTACGCTTCCTAAATGGCATTTACACCTTGCAAACAGGTTCTTTCTCCACATAACCACATTCATGTTATAACTTGACGGCAACGAGGGCTACAAGCATTTTATTTCGATGCAATGCCTCTTCAAACGCCATCTGACAAAAGAGCATTGCCCTTGTATGGGTGCCGTGGTTCTGTGGAGTGCACAAAGGCCGTTTGTAGCCGTTTCTAGTGTCAAAAGGGGGAGGAAAGTATCACAATTGCCTATAACTTTACGGCTGGGGAGGTCAGGGGACCAGAAATGTGCTCAGAATGTCGAGTATGCTTAGTTACGCAACCCGATATGCTCAGTTCCTGCGTGCTGTGGAAGGTACGCCCCAAATCGACCAAACAAACTATTTACGCTCGCGTCGCTGCCGCTAAATCACGAATGAATCTGCCATTACGGGAAATTCTTAGTGAGTGCGCTGCCAGATCAAAAATGCATTCTCCAAAAGATTTGAATTTTCAAAAATCGACTTCGCAGTCATGTAGAGATTTCCATGCTGTTTGCAAAAATGCCCAGATACTGAGTTATGTGACAAAATGAGATTTCAAATCATAGGTGAAAGAAGAAGAAGAAGAAAATGAAAAGCAGGAGCCATGAGAGGCGCCGCTCCAAAGAAGCCAAGGCTATCGCCACCTTGAAGATTGTGGTGAACCTGCCTGAGTTCACGGGGGAAGGACCTCAGCGAGTTCGCAGAACGTTTTGGACGGTTTCTGAGGATGACCGGCCAGACCCAGGGTTCCGCGAGGGTGAAGTGCGACCTACTCTTGCAATGTTGCAACACAAAGTACTTGGTGACACAAGTGAAGCAGATTCTGACGAAGTCCGCCACGTTTGCTGACGTGTTGGTTGTCCTTGAGAGGCAGTACCTCTCCTATGAGACCAACCTATCCATCTGGACCGAGATCCAGAACGTGGCTATGTTGCCCAACAACCCGAAAGCTGCGCGTATCTTTGAACTACTGGCCGACTTGGACAATTGCGTTGGGCAACTGACGCCCGGATTGTACTGCAGCGAGGAGCTGCTTTTCTGGTTGGTGGCCAAGATCCCACGAGACGTGTGGGATGAGTGATGGGCTACGGCGGAGGGCAAGGCAAGAAACATCACCTACGAGGCCTTGCCTGTACTTCTCTTCGAGCTGGCGCTAGAAAAGGAGAGTGACCATCACCTCAACTCCTACCGCCCTGGAGGAGGCAACTCTGGGCACCATGGCTGTGGGTATCAAGGACGTCAACCTGGACAAGGGACTACCCATAAGAATGCTCGCTACATGAGCAATGTCCAAGACCTGTTCTGGTGTGACGCCAGAGATGAGAAGGGCGGCCTCGTGCATGCCCCGCACTGCGACCAGCACGGGTGCTTTGTGGTCCAGGGCAAGAAGCAGGAGACCAACACCGGCGGGAAGGCCAAGATGCCCGACCACTCCAGGTGTACCATCATTCACACCTTATGCCTGAGGTTCTTTCCTGTATTGCTGTAAATAGCGGCTGTATTTCGGAGAACCTCGCAGTTGAGCAGATTTGTGTAGTCTATGGCGGGGGAGCGCCATGCCTCAAAAAGAGGTGTACCATCACCTTTGCCTTCTCTGGCAAGCGCAAGCACTACGAGAATGAGTGCTACCACAAGCAGCTCTTGTCGGCCAAGCTGAAGAGCCAGGCCCAGAGCCGCGGTCAAGGAGGCAGAAGCAACGGTGACAAGGGCAAGGGGAAGTTCAAGGGACGAGGCAAAGGCCAAGAGCAAGGCAAGGGGGGAGGATGCAGCGGCCCTGACAAGAAGAGTCAGGACAAGAACCAGGACCGGTCTGGGGGAAACCCCAACCCTACGCCAAGGGAAACCAATCCTGAGCCCTCTCAAGGGCAGCCAGAACCCAGGGCCTACGACCTGTTCCCAAACGCAAGCGCAACAAGGGCAAGGAGCCAACTGTGACAACAAAGATGGGCACGAGTGTAACCCCCGTAAACGCTCCCGCTTCATGCGGATGGCGCGAACGTTTTGCAGGAAGGGGTTTGATGTCAGCTGCCCCGCGGAGTTGTGAGAGGGACGCTCTGGGGGATCTACATACCTGGTGTTTTGAGTACGTATCCGTCATGGGGGACGAGAATACCTTGGGGTACTGGTTACTGGGGCCGCTCTATCAATTGTGGCGAAGAAAATTTTAACCCCTGTGGACCTGAAGAACTTCATGCCTACAGCTGCCATTCGCATGGGGGATGGCCATGTGGTGCACAGTTGTCGGGACTGCAGAGTCGGCTTGGCTATGGGGTCTAGGAGCATTGCCCACTGGTTCTATGTCATGGACACCGAAGCTTTTGACTTCGTTCTGGGGACCGACGTCTTCGCCCAGCATCCCCAGCTCTTATCCCTCACGCTGCAAGCGCCCTATGTCCCTCATGTGGACCAAGGTGATGGACGGGAACCTGTACCGCTGGAGCAGTTTGAGTACACGTCAAGCTAGATGAGGGTATGCAAGAAGGAGCCCTCTGCCCTGATGTTCGCCTCCAAAACAAAATACTATCAGCTCCTTGGGGGTATCCTAGACTAAGGTCTAAAGGAGTTGGGATACTCGAGGGAAGACCTGAACGTTGAGCTGTTCGCAAGCTACAAGCAGCACGCCTTGGACCTCTACTGCAGCAAAGGGCAAAATTGGTGCTACCAATTTTACTGGCCCTCCTTCTGGATGGCCTACCGCAACCCCAGTTTCAGTGAACTGGGGATGGTCCTCACCAAGGTGGCACTGGAAAGTTCCCGTATGGTGCTGTCTTCCCCTGATCAAGGAGCTCAGGTGGGAAATGAGTACTGGCGTACTCCACTTGAGAAGCTGACGGTGACCTCCACTCGGCTGCTGGACGACGCTATCTATGTGCCTCTGGTCAGAAAGATGCCTATCGGAAAAGCAGGATAGGGGAGTATGCTAAACGTCGTGGACGGGAGCCTGGCCCCGGTATCTTGAGAAGATCTGGACCCTGCTCAGGTCTAGGAAATTCGACGTGAGAGCAGCTGCTACACTCGGACATCCTGAAAGACCCAGTCCATCCTGGAGACGCGGTGGAGACTACTCCTGGGGGAGACGAGTATCTCGTGTCGGACACTGTTACACCCAACATCCCCTGCCATGTACCTAATCCTGATGTAGTCTGAGAATGTCGGCTATCTGAGCTACCCAGCTCAATTCACGGTGATGAAAAAGCCAACCATGACGCCATCTTTGTCCAGACTTGCGTGGAGGAAGTGGCGAACGCCGAGTACGCAACCCCACAGAAACACCTATTCTCCATGAGGGGAGAGGAGCCATTGGACGAGGGGTTCCACGCCCAATCCAGGCTGAGAGGGTATGTGGAGTCCACCAGGAGAGCAGTTGCGAAAAGGCTATGTTACCCTAGACCTACCAGCAGCTAATGGCCGTTGAAGCAAGGATCAATGGGAGATATCTCCTAGCTGAAGGATGACCTGGAACGCAAGATAACCACCTGGCAACGAGAAGTGGACGTGGAGCTGGTAAAGAGCGTGTGCGGTTCCCATGTGAGGACCCCCGAAGAAGATGAACTCTCAGAGGAATGCGTATGCGAACCCCCTGGACCGCATCTATGCTGCAGCCCACCACCAGAGACGGTGGAGCCTGACGTACTCTATGCCTATCAAGGGCTGAAGGACCCCGCTAAGGACGCCGAGGCGGTTGAGGACCACCTCCCTGCTTCGATACACCAAGGGGCAAGCGGCGTACACTCTGACGAGGACCTGGAGGACAAGATAAACCCTTGGACCAGAGACTACAGAAGCTGAACAGGACTTACCTGGAGCCGTTCAGTGACCTGCCTCCTCCAGCCTCCTGTGACAAGCTGGTCCAGTTGGACCCCAAGCCGAAACGGAATTTTGTGGGTCACAAGATACGTCGGAGGCCCTACCCGGCTCCTAAAGAGCAGGCGGATTAGATCGAGCGCCAGATACAAGAGTGTATCAACACTGACGTGGTCCTGGAGTACAAGGATGGTGATTATCCCCAACACTGCAGCCCCTGATTCCTGGTGGCCTAGCCTGGGTTTACAGCCAAACGGCTGATGATGGACTATGGAGAGCTAAACAAGAAAACCTTCAACCACTCAGGGTCCGTTCCCAACATGGAGTCTAGGGTTCCGAACCGCTTTTACCAATTCATCGGAAAAGCCGGTTAACAGCAAGAATGGGAGATTGTTTTCAAACCAATTGGCACAAGCGGCTTTTTCGAAAACTGATTTAAACCATTTAATCCGTTGAAATTTTCCACTACACAGAGGCTTTGGTAGCAATAAACGATGGCCCATTGTGAATGACAACTTCTAACGTAGTTTCCATCACTGTGCTCCGACTTCTATGGGCTCCCTTCTGCAGATGGCAAGATTTTGCTTAATAAAGGGCAATTAATTGGAAAAACCGATTATTTTGAGAACCATTAATAGGCAAAACTGCTTGTTTTTGTAAACATAATCAATTCAAACGGGGTATTTTCAAACTACCAGGTTCCAAACCTTAATGGAGTGGACCCTGGAGAAGACATCCTCCTGCCGCTTCAAGACTAAGATGGACAAGCGAAGTAGGTTCTGGCAGGTGGACCTGACCCCCAATGCCCAAGAGCTACTGGCATTCATCACCCCTCAGGGGAGGGTGTTCAAGTCGAGGGTCCTGCCCTTTGGCGTGGCCAATGCACCCGCTCTTTTCCAAGAGCTGATGAACAAGATCCTGTCTATCCTACGTCGACCTTGGTGCAAAAACTCACCTCCCGAGGTGCCCGAATGGAGGCACACATCGATGATGTATGCCTGGGAACGAAGATCCAAGAGGATCCCCCAATCGTGCTGGGCGAGTTCTGTGCGGTCTGCAGGGAGAAACACACACGACTCAAGCTGGAGAAGTGTGACTTCATGCAGGAGACTATGCAGTACCTGGGGTTCGACATTGGCTATGGGTGTTGGACCCCGGCGGCCTCTAAGGCCAAATACCCGACGAATGCTAAGGTAAAACATGAAAACCCCAAAAAAGGTCCCCATGATGACCGCAGCTTTGTTCGGGGATGCAACTTCTACCAGCACCACATGAAGAATTTCACCTATACCAGCGCCATTCCGATGGACCTTATCAAGAAGACCAATACGTGGCGCTCGGGTCCTTAAGAGCAACAAGCGGTTGACGGCCTCAAGGACAAAGTGGCTGGCACTAAATGCTTGCGCGGGCCTGAAGCACAAGGTAAAATTCTCCTGGTGACTGATGCCACCAATGTGGGCGAAGGCGGCGCGCTGTTCCAGTGGCAAGCACTAGACAAGGAGGAGTTCAACTCGGCCATATCCCCATGGGGTACCTGCCTGAGAAGGTGAAGCTCAGACCCTGATGGACCTACCCAAGCCAGCTACGGCTCTCAGTGCACCATATCCAGGGGGCCAAGAAAGAGTATGCGGATTACATCAACCGCAACAACTTCAACGACATGATTGGTGCCAGGTCTGAGGAGCTAGCCCAGGAGGCGTTCAGCGGTATGCATGTACCCTTGACCTGAACATGACAATGATAAGACCTCTAGATGGACTCCAACAAGTCGAGTACCTGAAGGAGTTTGAGGATATCTACAAATGCGTGGAGAAGCGTCTGGAAGCTGTCCTGGTCAGCCAAAAACAGTGGAAGCGTGACAAAGCCTACCTCTAAAATGCGGACCGGATAGTTGTGCCTAGCGACCGTATCCCGGCTCTCCTCAAGTGGACCAATGAGTCTAGTGGTCATGTTGGGGCTGAGCGTACCTTGAAGTATTTCAATAAGTGCTTCCACTCCACGTGCAGGGATGATTAAATACGGACAGCCCTCCAGCCTATTGTGGACAAGTGCCCGTGCCTGTTCTCTAAACCTGGGGATATCAGGGACAGAGGTCTCTAATCCACCCTTTCCATCCAGCACTGTGCCAACACTGTTCTCTATATGGACTACACGGAGATGCCCAAGTTTGCGGGTTATGACCTCGGCCCAGTAGTAACCTGTCGGTTGACCAGGTTTCCCAGGACTGTTCCCATGCACCAAACACATCATCGCGGAGGGAACCATCAAGATACTCCTCAGAGAGTGGTTCTGTGTCTATTGGACACCCAAGAAGATGAATTCCGTCGAGGACGTTGGAGTACGCTCAGACAAGGGCTGGTACAAAATGTTTCTGTGCCCACGCCTCAACAGGGATTCCTTACACTCATACGAGTAACCCCCTATGTGAGCGGCAGATCCGAGTTCTCAAGGAGGACATCAGGATATGGTGCAAGATTGAACGCACCAAAGACTGGGTGAGACTACTCCCCGTCATTTCCCTGAGGATGAACCCTCCAGAGAGTTCAGCAACTGGCTACTCACCCCCCCCCTTGGTGCGCGCTCGCGATTTATTCGCGCTTGGCACAGGTGATAAGACGCCAGTTGCTCACAATAATTTCCAATGGCAAGCGGAATTACCCAATCCTTTCAAAGTATGCAAAAAGCAAATTTGCGGATGACCCGAGGGGTCCAGCCCGTCTTCAGGAGCTATCGGCCGCTTGACGGGGCGTATCAGTCTTTCTGCTGCAGCTGAGGATAGCGCCGATTACCGAAAGCCAGCCCAACTATGTTACACAAACACCGCTTCAACTGGGTGCACTTCCGTTGATTTTGAGAAAGATCAAGCGCCGACATGGAGATCAATCAAGATCCGCATTGCCTGCGTGCCAGCGCCGAAAGACTCAAAAAGAGCTTCCGCTCTCCGTTTTAATGTTTTCAGAAGCCTGTCTGTCTCAACAGCCGCCAGATTCGGATACAACGAGTTCCCTGATAAGTTGACTCGCAATGCCTGCCCGCCAGCGCCGTGTGACTCAAGATGAGCTTCCGTTCACCGTCTTTCCAATGTTCAAAGCCTGTTGCCTCAACCGCCGCCGAGTTTTGATAAAACAAGTTCCCTGGTAAACAAATGACTCGCAAGGACTGCCCGCCAGCGCCGTGTGACTCAAGATGAGCTTCTGTTCACCGTCCTCCGATGTTCGAAGCCTGTCTGCCTCAACTGGCGCCGGATTACAATAAAAAAAGCTCCCTGGCAAACAAATGACTCGCAAGGCCTGCATGCCAGCGCCGTGTGACTGAATATGAGCTTCCGTTCAACGCCTTTCCAATAGTCGAAGCCTGTCTGCCACGACCGCCGCCGGTTAGTGACAGGACGAGCACCCTGATGAACAATTGACTCGTTCCCCGAAGCGCGTGCTACAGCACACCACTGCGGCCAGTAGCAACAGCCTCTACTAAAAAAAAAACAACAACGCAGCCCGTTCCTATGCGTCGCTCTGTCCCAGGTGCTTATTGGTGATCAACAACTCCATCCGCCAGCGCCCAGGATGACAGCCACAGAGTTTGACAGCGCTGCAGTACACCATTGCAGCCAGGCATGAACGTGGACTGCCTCCAAAGCCTACATCGACCATCCTTCCGAGCACTCCACTTACGCTGCACCATGTCCAGTCCTTCTCTCTGAAGAACTGATGACCAAGCAACTCAAGAAGTGTTTAAACTACCGCCGACCGTCCACTGCATCTACTTCTGATCTAAATCTGAATCAGAATATTTACTGAACACCAGAGCCCTGCCCTTTGGCTGGCAGCCCTTTAAATGCGTCCTGGAGCCCACAAGAATATTCAGGTTTGCCCTCTCTTTGATCGCTATGACACCATGAATACGTTTTCAGCCTCTATATAAATTATGACAACTCAGACACATGGGTTTCTCTCCGGACACCAACTCAGGTCCCCTGACGCCACACCTTGCAGGTGTTTTTGAATAACAATACATTCTAATTTTCCACTATCTTTTCGCTGCTGTGGAGTATGGCCGGCCCAGGGGCAGGAGACCCGGCTAACCACCGGGGCAGTACACCCCACAGTAGGCCCAGAAACACAAAAGCAAACCACAAGTTTTCCACCGCCCCTCCAGCAGTTGACTGCATGGAAACAAACATGGAAAAACACACAGAAAGAAAAACATAGCCTGCACTCCCCAGTGCACCTGCATTTTTCTGTGCGAGCTGAACCCAGCCCCCTGCTTACAACAAGCCTCAGTGCAACCAATTCATCCCCAAAGCCTACCAATCAATCTACACCAAAAAACCATCAGAGCCATCTTTTTCGCTTTCCTAGGCGAACCGCCTGCGTGATATATTCTGGACTCCAAGTAGTGTACATATTCTCACGAGGTGTTCCTTTGGGGGACGTCAGCCCCAGAACAAGTTGAGGCGGTTAAGAACATTCAAAACAAAACTGGCTACTCACCCCATGAACTATTCATGGGGCACCCGGCGTGGTTCTTGCAAGCTCGCCATCCTGAAGATTCCTACTCCACGGTGGGGAAATGGGTGGAGGAGCGAGAAGACAAGGTTGACAAGGCCAAGGCGATGCTCAAACGAGTGAGGGAGCGACAGTGGACCAAGAAGAACAGGCATCGAGTGCCTGCATCCTACCAAGAGGGAGACTTGGTGTTGGTGCATCACAGTCGGCTACTCGCCTGGCCCTGTTCCACCAGTGATAACCCCTACTCTGGGCTCTACAACATCCTGTCCCTGGACCGTCACCGCATCACTGTGCTGTGTTCTCCCCAACTAGCGGGGACCCTGGTGGGCGCAGCCCAGCAGCTGAAGCACTACTACAAATCTGAGGACCTCTGTGGGGAAGAGTGGGAGCCCGACGACGAGGAGATCGCCGCCCCGGACCCACAGGGCGCTGCTAGCCCCATGAAAGTGGAAGGTGAAATCCCCTACATGAACGCCGAGGAGATGGCAAAGGAAGTCTTCTACATTGTGAAGTGTATCCTCCGACAACCTTACCGCCAAGGGTGGAAATTCCTCACCCTCTGAGAAGGTTTTGCGGGGGAGGAAGCCCTCTCTGCCTTTGTGCTCCCTGAGGGCCGTCTAAACCCCGTTCTGGTTGACTACCTGTCGCAGAAAAACCTACGAGAGGTGCTGAGGCTGGCTTAGACGGTTGTGTCGCAGAAGAAGCCTAGGAAATGAACCCTTCCTATACCTGCCTATGTATCTGTGAGTGTGCTGACAAAAAACGGCCTTGGTGGTCGCACGCGCTGATGCCTGGTGCTAGAATAAAAAACGAAAGATAACTAAAACAACATGAAGGAATTTTCTAAATGGCTGAAATGAAAGGTAATGACCATAGAAAACATCTAGGCAAAAAAGTTCCAAAAATGTTTCCAGCTTAACTAGACAAACTAAACGTGCCGCAAGCACTGTAACAACCCTACAAACGTAACGGGGTACCCCTCATCGTTCTACGTGCCGGTTAAGTCCAGAAAAACGCGTCGCAAGCAGCAAACAGTGTACAACTTGAAAAATGTTTTCAAGCAGCCGCGTCCCTTCACCCCGCTCCCTCTCATTTTCTTTACTTCTTCATGCACCAACCTCGCCTGCCTCCTCCCCCCTTTCGCTCGTTTGCATCAGTCTCCGCGTCTGGCCCTGGGGGAAAAGTGGTTAACCCCTAGCAAAAAAAAGACGAAAGACACTGGCGCTGACAACCACACCAGATCATCACCAACGGCGGGTAGCAACTGAGTTGACAATGGCTACATGGTCTTGCTGCTCGCGGGTGTATTGGGTTGTGTATAATTTGTTTTCAAAACAAAAAAAAGGGTTCAAACATTTTAGCGGGTGTTGCAGGGGTTTGGAAGGGAAGAATGAAGCGACAAGCACAAGTGGCAACGAAAACGTGCGGCACAGCACAACAGCACAACACCACACGGCAGCATACCCATCAGAGGACACAGCACAGGGGGGCCGGAAACCGCTGCAGGCCATACCACACAACAGGGCAGCAGGCCAGGCGGTCGGACAATTACAACCAGGCCCCAACGAAGCACCAGGAGACAACATCGGACTGTCAGACCAAGCACCGAACACCCAGCAACAACAGGAACCAACACAGGGCACCATCCAGCATCAGAGAGGCAAAGCACCACCGCAGCCGACAAAACGACATAGGCACACCAGCACAGCACAGCACACCACCGCACCCGGGGCGCCACAAAAGACGGCACAAGAACAAACAACACAACACACCGCCAGCGGCACAGCAGAGCAACACAGGATCGCGCCCAAGGACAGAGGTACCACAGAAGCACCGCAATGAAGCAAACAACACAGCACAGAACATCGAAGCACACCACGGCGTGACAGAGCACCAAACTGCACAGCGCAGCAGAAATCGTGACACAGCCACGCCAAAGAGCAACACGCACCACGGCGGGGCACCACACAAATAGCAACAGCCAGGAGCAACACAGGAAGGCAAGGAACAACAACGAAGAAAACAGGACAACACATGACAACGCACGACCGCAAAACGCAACAAAACCACAAAACAAGACACAGTACAACAACGCGCCGGACAGCACGAATCAAGAATCCCAGCCAAACGCAAGCACAGCACCACACACAGCGCACAGCAACGCCGTGCGGCACCGCACCGAACAGCAGGACACACGCAGCACCGCACAGAAAAAAAACCAGAGCAGCTAACAACAACGCGAGACAGCAAGGAACCAAAAGGAGGCAAGCGCAGCACAACACAGACCACGGCGACCCACAACAAGACACAGGACACCGCACAACACCAAGCACCACAGCTGAGAGGGGGAAGGGGGCACAAAAACAACCACACAGCTCAACCAGAAACTACAAAAAAGGACAACAGCCAAAAAGGCACAGCTCGCCCAGACAAAACACAGAAAGCACAGAGCACAACACAACACCACATGGGACAGCGCACCACACCGGGCACAATAACCGCATACCCCAAGACACGCAAAGAAGTGCACCATCGCAGCAGAAGACGGCAAAACACAACGCCACAGGACAAGCAAAGAAAAAAAACAAAGAAAACAAACAAGCAGGGGCGGGGGTGGGCAAACGAATGGCGCCAAGGCCCCGGGGAACTAAGAGTCGGCAACCAAGGAAACGCGGGGCTGACCCCCGGCGCAGAAAAGAAAAAACCAGAGGGGGGTGGGGGGGGGGATGGGGGCACCGATACCCCACAGCCAGCGGAAAGCGGACCGCCACCGGGCCGCAAAAGAACACGGTTAAAGACAACAGTACAAGACACGGGAGGAAAAAACCAACAAGCAGGGGGGAGGGGACGCAAGAACGGCGCCAAGCGCCCAGGCAGCAACGGACAGAACCGCAAAGGGCGCGAAAAAAAGGAGGGGGGCAAACAAGCAGTGCCAAGGCCCAGGGCATCCGGGGCCAGAAATGCATAAAGCCAGAGACAACGGGGGGGCAGCGAAGATAAAGAAGAAGACCAAAAGAAGGAGAAAAACCAAAACAAAAAAGTAAGGACAACCGAAGCCCGGAGGGGGCCAAGCAAACAAAGAGACCAAGAAGGGCCACAGGAGGGGTGAGGCGCACCAATACTCGCCCAGGAGGCCGGCCCGCCGAACCCGGTGAAGAGGAGCAAGCACACGCACCCACGCACGGGACCCCGGCGTGGCATCCAGCGACCCGAAATGGGCGGTGTTGGTGTCCACACGAACCAGCCCCGGGGCACCGGCCAAGTCCCTCGTTGAAATAAGGAAGGCGCGGGAAACAGGACGCGTGAGTGACCGGGTCGACCGCAGCGCACGCAGCCCGATACCGACGCCGGAGGGACGCGCCAGGGACAACCCCCTCGCAGGGCCCCGAACAGGTACGAACCAGAGCGAGGCCAGCGCCCCCGCCTCAACGGGGGCAAGTGGCAGGCACCATGACCCCAGTTCTCGGCCGGCCTCCACATGCCTTGCCCAGCCGCGCAGGGAACCTGGGGGCGTAAGCCCTCGCTAGGGGAAGGCACCGAGGCCACGGGAAAGGCGACTGGCACACCAAAAGCGACCGGACTGGACAAGGCGCGACGCACCAACGGTGCGCTACAACGCACGCCAGAGAGGCACGCAGCCGGCCACAACCACGGGACAGGACCAGGTGCCAGGCAACAACCACCGCTAGTTGCCGAGAACCCGGAGAGCACTCACAACACCAAGGGCGCGCACGACCACCCAAAGCCAGGGCCCACACACAAACAAACACCCTCCAAACCGGAGCCGGGAACGGCGGGGAAAGCTAAAACCCGCGCCCCAACAACCGCACTGCAAACTCCAGCCAGGATGGGCGAGGCGCAGGTGTGGCGCGCACACCAAATCAGACACCCAAACGCCCAAGCCAGCAATGGCGGGGTGAAAGCAAAACCCGAACCCACACACAAAGACTACAAACCCGAGCCAGGAACAGGCACATCACGCACGTAAAGACACACACCCCAACACCCCAGCCAGGACTGACGGGGTAAAACGAAAACCCCTACCCCAACATAGACACCGCAGACACCAGCCAAACCTACACATCCCAACGGCCCAGCCAGGATTGGCGGGGTGACAACGAAACCCGTACCTAAACACACACACCACGGACCCCAGCCAGGATTGGCAGGGTGGAGGTTGAGCGCGCACAGAAACCCAGACACCCAAACACCATTGCCAGGAACGGCTGGGTGAAAGCAAAACCCGAACCCACACACAGACCAGAAATACGCGTCAGAAACAGGCACAGCACGCATACCAAGACACACACACCCAACAACCAAGCCAGGATTGGCGGGGTGGAGCCAAAACCCGTACCCAAACACACACACCCCAGACCCCAGCCATGATTGGCGGGGTAGAGGCGTGACGCGCGCACACAAACACACAGCCCCAAACCCAAGCGAGGATTGGCGGGGTGAAAGGAAAACCCAAACTCGAACACACACAACACAAGAACCCCAGCGAGAATCAGCGGGATGAGGCCAAAGCGCAGGCCTGAACCGACACACCACAGACCCCAGCACTGGATTGGCAGGGTAAAGGCAGAACGCGCACACAAACACACACACCTAAACACCCCAGCCAGGATCGGGTGTGTGAAATCAAAACCCGGACCCAAACACACGCAACAGCAACCCCAGCCAGGACTGGCGGGGTAAACGTAAAACCCGAGCCCAAACACACACACGACAGACCCCAGCCAGGATTGGCGGGGTGAAGCCAAAATGCAAGCCCGAAAGAACACACGCAGAATGCAGCCAGGAATGGCAGGGTAAAGGCAGAACGCGCGCAGAAACAAACACCTCGAAACACCCCAGCATGGATTGGAGGGCTGAAAGCAAAACGCGAACCCAAAAACACACACCACGGACCCCAGCCAGAATCGGCGGGGTGAAGCCAAAACCGGGACCTGTCCAAGCACACCACACACCCCAGCCAGGAACTACCGGGTGCAGGCAGACCATGCACACCACCACACACAGCGAAACACACCCGCCAGAATTCGCGGGGTCCAACCCAAACCCGAACTCAGACACACACCTGACGTCCCAGGCAGGAATGGCGCGGTGAAGCCAAAGCCCGTACCTAAGCACACACACCGCAGACCCCAGCCAGGAATGGTAGGGTCGAGGCTGAGCGGGCACACAAACACAAACATCCCAACACCCCAGCCAGGATTGCCGGGAGGAAGCCAAGAACCGGACCCAAACAAACCCACCGCAGACCCAAGCCAGGAGTGGCGGGGTAGAGGCGGAGCGCGCACACAAACACACACAACCCAACACCCCAGCCGGGATTGGCGGGGTAAAAGCAAACCTGGAACCCAAACACACACACCACACACCCCAGCCAGGACTGCCGCGGTGCAGCCAAAACCCGGACCCGACCAAATGCACCTCACACCCAAGCCAGGAATGGCGGGGTGCAGCCAAATCCCAAACCCAGACACACACCAGACACCACTGCCAGGATTGGCGGGGTGAAACCAAAACCCGTACCGAAACACGCACACCGCAGACCCCAGCCAGGATTGGACGGGGAGGGGTGGAGCGAGGACACAAACACACACCCACCAACACCCCAGCCAGGAATTAGGGGGGTGAATCCAAAAATGGGACCAGAACAAACGCACGGCAGTTCCCAGCCAGGAATGGCCGGGTACAGGCAGAGCACGCACACAAACACACGCACCACAACACCCCAGCCAGGATTTGGCGGGGTGAAAGCAACACCCCGAACCGAGCACACATACCACAAACATCAGCCAGGAATGGCAGGGTGAAGGCGAAAACCGGTACCCAAACATACGCACCACAAGCCCCAGCCAGGATTGGCGGAGTTAGGGCGAAGGCCCAACCCAAAGACACGTGCCATGCAACAGTAGGAAACCCGATGTCCATAGCCCGGGCACTGAGGCAGCCTGTGCAATGGAGCCGACCGGGCCTAGCGTGAAACGGGGCCCGGGGGTAAGGCTGCATCCTAAGGCCTGCGCTGCTTTGGGACTCGAGGGGGAGTGTGCGACACCCAAGCAACTCGGAACCCAAGTACCAAGACCAAGCCGCTGCCATGCCTTGGGAAGGGGATACGCCAGGAAGTCCGGTGCACCCCAAGGGTTCCGCACAAAGGAGGGAATGTGCGCAAGCACGGGGGCACACCTTCCCGGTGTGACACGTTTGTCACGCTGGCGGCGATCAGCTCTCCCGGTGTTCCCCAGGGCCGCTGTTTTGGGGGCCACCAGTCAGGTCTAGCGGGATGTAAGCCGCCTTCCCTCTTCATGGCCGAAGCCTTTCCCTGTACCGTCGCAGCGGCGACGCCAGGGGGTACAATGGGGCGCCTCTCCACGACCGATTGCACCTACCTACCTACCTGACTACCTGTCACAGAACAACCTGAGAGAGGTGGTGAGGCTCGCTCAGACGCCCGTCTCGCAGAATAAGGCTAGGAACTGACCCCTTCGTATACCTGCCTATGTACGTTTGAGTGTACTCAGCCTGAGGACCTAAGAGCAGGCAAGCAGAAGTGTTGTCCTAATTATATTCAAGTCTTCACTCTTGCTGAACCCCGTGGATGTCTTTACACGTTGCGATGGTTTATGCCCCACTTCTCTCCGCTCCTAGGTGCCCAATTTCTGTGTTGCCATGAGAAAGCCTTGTGGGAATGGCCAGCGCTAACGCCAAGGTTTTGGTTTTGTCTATCTCCCCACCTTCTACAGGGGGGGGGTAGCCAAAAGCTACAAGGCATAGAAACACCTGTTTACTAAGCGGCCAAAACCTGGACTACGACTGCCACTGCCCACCAAAAAGCCTGATAAAGTTCGAGGAGAAGGGCGGGACAGTGACACATACACTACAGGTAGTTCACACTCTACTGTGGCACCAGCCCTCAAAGGATGAGCGAACACTGCTGTGCTCTGGCCCTCACCAACGCCTGCCGGACCTACACTCACACGCTACTTGGTGGCTTTCATTAAAGGGGCTCAGGCCCTAGTGGCCTACCTGTGAAACTGCAAGAGAACACAGCGCTACTCAGCAGCTGTGGCCTAACAGGGACGTCACTACACGTTCTCTGCTAGGGCTTGGAGGGAGGGGTGCTCTGTTGGCGTGCACGGGGTGAGTACGCGTCGTTGATGAAGAAGACATTGTTTTTTTACCCACTCGTGATTGTGTGCTCGGCACCCCTGTTTAGCAGGGCTTTGCAGTGACACCCATTCACCGTGAACCTTGTTCACCTAAAGGAGGCAAATACAGGACAGCTTGGGCCTGGAACCTAACCAGCCTCGCCATATTTTGCGGGTCTCCGACTGGAAAATGATACGCTATTCCCAAACTGCCCTATCAAGCAAGCAAGCTTATGGAACTCAGCCCGTTCTCTTAAATAACGTAGGGCGGAGACCCAGGGTAACCTGAGCAAGGGTTCTACCGAGCGCACCACGTGTGGCCTACCCTCTAATACGTCGTATTGCATGCACAGGTTCGGGGACCTGGTGCAACGCCATGCACTTGTTCTGTGTTACACATGCTCCATGCACAACCGCTCACTTTCCCTAATCACCTGTCTTTATCAAGCCCCTTCCAATCCATCCCTACCATCAGATATACGAAGACTCAACCAGGGGACAGCCCCTCCTGGGTTACTCACCCTACCTACCGCTGAAGAGCGAGAGCAAAGGATGAAAAAACGACCACAAACGAAATCAAGCGAATATGCACTCGTCTGTATGTTCTAATCAGAGCTACAGAAAAGGGGAGGGTGTGGTGTAAGGACGGTTGTCACAGTTGCCTCGCCTTGCACCCCAGGGCACGACCGGTAGCTCCCCGTGAGACCCACTCCCTGTCCAAAGGCCATCTGTTTTGCCCTGATCTAACCTCTAATCCCCTGAGATCTTATAATCAATCACTCTATCTTACGTGTTTGCCACCGCACGCGGGTGTGTATGCCTAATCCGCGAAAGCACGAGACAGACACTGTGCATGCAATACTCGTGACCACCAAAATCTGTTGTTATATTCTTTTTATTTCAATTCTTGATATGTTGATTATTGAATTTTGGCAGAAGTAAGGGTGGAATCTCTACCTTTACAATCTGGTGTGTGTCTCTTTGCTTCTTCAAAACTACATCACATACTGTTAAAATGTTATTTTCTTTGGTTTTTCCTGTCGTGAATTAGGATGCGCCCCTGCGCGCCGCTTTTCTCTCCGTTTGAATCCCTGCACTCAAAAAATCCTGTGATGACGAAGAAAAAGATAAAAAAGCGCATTTAATGCACAGGGGGATTCTGGACAGTTATGTGCGCTCAGAAAATGTGACGGGTTTTCGGTCTATCGTCGATCGTTGAACCGTAATCACGCCCTAATCCTTTGCTTCTTTTCTGGTCAGATGTCCCTGAGTGCCTGAAGCGAAGTAGGCCGCATTCTGGCCGAGCAGCAGACTCAAGAAAGACTGTCCAAGATCCAAAGACCCCATTAATGGGGCTATAAGTTTTTACGCCACCCCCCCGTCTTAAGGAAAAGAGAGGTACAGCCCTCAGAGCATAAGCTCTGCCTGTGTCCTGCTTTGGGCTTTGCTTTTCGCCGCCTGGAGGGAGGGATGCATGAGCACATGACTTTGCATGCCCATTTGAACCCCCTACCAAGCCACAGCCGCTGCAGGGACGCCACTAAGCGCAGTGGGGGCTGTAGTTGAATGTAACGGCAAGAGGAAAGCTGGCCACCGCCCTGCTGCAGCGCCCCTTTTCAGTGTGGGGGAGAAAGATGCTCATACCATGGGGAGTCCAAGAATAATACCCTTTTTTTTTCCAAATGCGACTGTGGTGGCCACCACAGCACAAGGGGGGAGTAAGTGAAAGTGTATTTCCATGCCTAGGGGTAAGCTTTGGGTGTGATAGAGATGCCTAGGGGCATACTATATTTTTATCTTAGTATTGCCCTAACCAAAAAAGGGTGACCCATAAAACGCAACACCGAACGTAGGATGATGTGTGGACCCCTGACCCCCCAAATGTTTAGACACAAACACCATTTCCCTGATTGACTGAGGCGCTGCTCTGAGTTCAGAAGCTTTACATTTTTCTATGTTTTCTCATGATTGCTTAGCTGTCCTAGTTGTCTGCACCCTGGGGGGCTGGGGCACCTCTTCTTGATAGGTCCAGGGTTCAATACCCAGTCAGCCTAGCTAAGTAAGAATCTCCCGTGTGACATGACAGTAACCTCAGCGCCACAAGCCAGGCGACCTCAGCACCTGTGGGACTCAAAACAAAGAGTGCACATCTCTAGATGGCCTTATGAAAGGAGGGGGTGGTCATGTGGGCAGGGTTTCAATTGTCGTTTCCAAATCTGTAGTCTTTGTTAATTCCTTTGTGTAAAATACACTGTCTATCTCATCTTCATGGACTGCAGCCCTTGATGTTGTGGATTTGATCCTGAATTTCATCCTTTGCACTGTGGGTACTTGGGGGCCTTTGGACTATCCTTTTTGTTACCGAAGACATTGGCAAGTCAAAAGCAAGTCATCACTAAGAAGCAGCAGGAGCAAGCAGGAGCACAATACAAAACAAACACATTAAGAACGTCATCACAGAAAGCTGTTCAAACGTTCTCCAATGAACCCGGGCTCCGCCCCCGTATCGACCTCGCCCCGGGGCCACTGGCATCGAGGACAAGTACAGCACATCAGCCCATTCTGATGGCAGGTTGGCAGACCCCCTGATGTCCCGTCGCTAGCTCTTGCAACACGCAAGTCACGGAAAATGGCTGACCCCATCTTTCCCCCCTCTAGGAGTCCCGTTAACCCGCTGACCCCGTGAACTCGGGCCCCGCCCCGTGACAGCCAAGTCCCAGGCAACCGGCACCGAGTAGGTGTACAATACGCCTGCACCGCACGGCCCTGAGCCGCGCACCAGCAAGACTACAAGCAGAAGACTCCGGCAGCCGCGTCCCAGATGCCAGTTGGCGCAACACAGCGCGTCCAGGGGGGCAGGGAGACAGGCCTCAGCGAAGGACTGCTGCCGAGGTGCACGGGGGCCTCGTACGGTTCCAACAGCATTGACGCGTCCCCCCCCGGAGCTGCAGGACGCCCCCCCCGGCAGGGAGTCTCGGCCCTCCCCCACATCCCCCCCCTGCCGGACATCACGGCCCCCGTACCAACCAGGAACCAGGTGCGGTCCCCACACAACCAACCACCCAGCAACCCCCTCTGTATGATGTTCATATTGCTGCGGTGGAACAAGCCTGTACGGTACACATGCCGCGCAGCGTGCCCACTGGAGGACGCCTGTACGATGCCCAGACATGCGCAGACACGGCAGGCGCGGCCCATGAACCAAAAACCGTTCTGCGCAGCAGAGGAACGCACCTCATGAAGAAAAGGACCCAACCCCTATGTGACCGTGCAGGGAGGGCCAAGATCCATCCCAGACACCCCTGACCACAAGCAGCAAGAAGCCCCCCAGGGCCGGCCAACAAGGCGCCGAAGACCCCCCCCCCGCCCCCCCCTGCCCGCCCCCCTCACGCTCCCCGCCCCACCCAGGCGCTGATGAAATGCCACCCGGGCCGCGGCGCCTGGCGCAACCTGAGAGGCACAGCTTCGGTCCCCTCTCACCAGAGGGCAGGCGCCAGGGACCAGGCCGCAGCTGGCCAACGTGCCTTCCCCGACACCGGCTCAACCCCAAGCTGCCCCCCGGCCCCCGCCAAGCGTCCCCTGAGGAGGAGGCTGACTGGGCCTGGCGGTCCTACCCCCACCAGGACCAGCCAACCACAGGCGCGACCCGACTGGTGCACGCCAATGGGAAACAGGAAGGAAGAGGCGGGGACCAGGGCGCCACCCCCCGCCAGGACAGAACATGAATAAGGGACTCAAGTAGGAAACGCGCAGGGGCAAAACCCACCTGGACCGGCCCTACCAGCGCCCTTCGAGGGGACTTCGCGAAGTGCGCCCATAAAAAGGCACGGGGGAGGGAGGAGAGAAGATCACTGCGGGAGCGCGAGCGCACAAATGGGCAACGGGCACGCGGCGCACACCCGAAGGGCAATCTGGCTGAGCTCCTGGAACGCCCAAAACCACAAGGGATGACGTACGGGCAGGCGAGGACAAGAGACCGCCGGAAGCAGCAACCGGCAACACAAACCGCGAGGGCCGCGAGGGAGACACAGCAAGGTGGGGGGGGAGACAAGAAGCAGCGACGGCCCTGCCCCCCTGACCTGGCACAATCGCCGCGCAAACACCAATAAGGCACTGCACCCCCTAAAGCAGTGCTGGCGGGCAGCGCCACGAACCAGCCCTACGGCTAGGCCGCCTTTGAGCTAGCCCTGGGCGTCCCACTGGCGAAAAACCAGTAGCACGGGCCTTGCGGCGCCGGCACAGCGGGCAACCAAGCATCAGGGGGATGACCTAGGGGGCAAGTGTCTGCAGCCAAAATGCTAAGAGGGCCGCCAACCGGGGAATGGCAAAAGGGGGAAGCGGGGGAGGGACACGGCTTTGAGCTCCGTGAACCCAGGGGAACCCGTCAGCTGGCAGGTGGCCTGTTTTGAGGGGCCCCCCACTAGTAGGTAGGTAGGTAGGTAGGTAGGTGCACTGGGTCGAGAAGAGGCTCCCCATGGTTCCCGCTGGCGTTGCCGCTGTGACAAACAGGAAGAGCCTCCGCGCTTGTAGAGGGGAGGCAACTTACATCCCGCTAGACCTGACTGGTGGCCCCCAACAAAGCGGCCCCAGGCAACACCAGGAGGGCTGATCGCGGCCAGCGTGACGTGCTTGTCTCGCCAGGGGGGGTGTGCCCCCGTGCTTGCGCACGTCCCCTCCTTTGGGCGGAACCCTGGAGGTTCACCAAACTTCCTTGCATATCCCGTTCCCAAGGCATGCTTACACGTTCTTGGTACTAGGGTTCCGAGGTGCTTGGGTGTCGCAGGCTCCGCCTCGAGTCCAAAAGCAGCGCAGGCCTTAGGATGCAGCCTTACCCCCGGTCTCCGGATCTCGTTTGGCTGGGTCAGCTGCATGGCACGGGCTGCCTCAGTGCCCGGGCTTTGGACACTGGGTTTCCTACTGTTCTGTGGAGCCTGTGTTTGGGTCCGGGTTGTGGTTGGGTGTGGGTTTCGGTAACCCCGGCAGTCCTGGTTGGGGTCTTGGGCGGGTGTGTGTGGGTACGGTTTGTGGTGTCGTCCCTCTTTTGCTGGCTGGAATTTGCGGTGTTTGCGGTTGGGCTTGGGTTTCGGCCTGCACCCCACCTTTCGTGGTTGGGGATATGGAACGTGCGTGGTTGCGTGCGCGCTCTGCCTGCACCCTGCCGTTCCCGGTTCCGGTGTGCGGTGTGGGCGTGTGTTCTCGGGTCTGGATTTCGGGTGCGCTCCGCCAGTCCTTGGCGGGTTCTTGGGGTGTGTGTGTGCTCGTGTGCCCGTCCCGCGTGGTCTCCTGCACCTCTTGGTTGGGGCCGCTGTGCGGGGGTGTGTGGTTGGTGCCACGCCCCGCCACTCCTGGCTGGGGCGTCGGCTTGTGTGTGTGTTTGTGCCCGCGCCCCGCTTGTTCCCCGCCTTTCCTGGCTCGGGTGTGCTGTCTGGGCGTGCGTGCTGGGCCGGGGTCTCGGCTGTGCCCCGCCCTTCTTGGTTGGGTTGTCGGGGTGTGTTTTTTTTTCGGGGGGGCGTGTCTTGCTTTGGCTTTGTCGTGTCGGCCGCTGGCTGTCCCTGTCCCGGGTCTTGTGGTCCCTGCCCCCCCATCCCCTCTCCTTCGGGCTGGGTTGCTAGCTCTTTTTCTTTGGTCCCAGCGTCGTGTGTGTCTGCGCGTTTTCGGGTGTCCCTATTCCCGGTGAGCCGCTGCTCCTGGCTTGGTGTTGCCGGTTTTGGCTTGGTGGTCCCCCTGTGCCCCTTTGGGGGTTCCTGTCTTCGGTGCCTTCTGGACGGGGGGCCCACCACTAGCCCTTGGTGGGAGGCATATCACCTGGCCCGAGCAGGTGGCCCCCCAGGGCGAAAAGGCGTCTACTACCCGAAACACCAAAGCTCAACCCTCAACCCTCAACCGCAACTCTCCACGTTCCAATTGGAGAGGTATTGTCCACAGGTCATTGAGCTTTTGGTTGGGGGTCTCCACTCTTCCTTCCTGCCCAAACAAGTCCAAACACTGGTCCTCGATACGGATGGTCTGCTACCATAAAGAAGGTCCATAGGACCGGAACCTGCCATTGTGCGCGGTCTGGATTCTGGATTCCCTGTTTTTCCACCTTGGTCCCCGGGACCCCCGTTGTCCTTGGCGTCCATAGTGCCATCGATGCGCTGGATGATGGTGCCCTTCCCCACTTTGGGATAACTGCCAATGATGAAATCCACGTACCGGCAATTACAAGGACCTCCACTCCAAGTCGCCTCTTCCTTGATGTCCTTGTGGAAACGGCGACCATCTCCTTCTGGGTCCTTGCTATCTCGCGGCAGATCATCCGGCGCTTCTCGCTCTTCTCCCCCACCCATCACGGTGTCACCAGTCCCGCCACCGTCCATCGTCCGATCTTCTTCATCGTCCTCTCCCATGGGGCCCGGTCCAGTCATCCGAAAATCGGTATGTCTTGGGACTCTGGTTGTGGCCCACCTTCCCGCTGATGATTTTCGCTCTGCATCATGGACTAGTTCAGAATTTTGGGGCGAAATGTGTTTGCACCGCCAGGATATCTGATGTGAGCCTGCACTATCTGAAGGGTAACAAGTATGATATCCCTCAGAGTCAGATGGAGCACTAAACATGCGGCAGACAGGACTCAGAGTCTTTTCCATTGCCCTTTACACATCCCTCTTGGGCGGCTTTGACAAACCACGTTTTCGATATTGCGAGGTTTTGCTGCCCTTGCTGCACCTTGTGACCTCCTTGTCTGATTCGTCTGCAGGTATTCGGAGATAACATTGTTTTCAACATGCTCCTCCACCAAAGGTAACGATGACCTCCATGTCGGTGTGTATTCTTCTTTTCCAATGTCTACCTCTTTCTCGGGCTTCAACCAAGAATTTTCAGATGGCATGGTCAATGGCGGCCTGGGGTCCACTTTGGCAGGGCTTATGAGGGAGGGCCCAAGCTCCCCTGGTGGCAGTGAGAAGCAGATAGACCTTTGCTACCATAACGAAGGTCTGTGGGGGCGGCAAGCCAGACTGCCGCGCCAGAAGAGGCCAAAAGAGGTTCGCCGAATGTTGAAACCAATTTGAAAGACTTGGGATTAAATGCCTGGTGGTGTGAATTTCCGAACACGAATATTTTCTACAGCGCCTATATTGCGTGGTCAACAATGGTCACCTCTTGTCAACTCTGTGTCTGTGCAGAAGCGGACAGCGGAGAAGAAAGGAGAGGGGGCAAAGACGATGAGGCTGTCAGTAAAGAAGAAGATGCTTGGGCGGCGGAACAAGATTTCAACCAGACAAGCGGTGAGGAAAAAATATAAGACGCGTGCCGTAGAGTGTTGAAGGTGTGTATGGTTGGGAGGCTTAGAAACGTTTGCTCGTTTCCCCACACTTGTGCTTGTTCCTTGTAATTGTTTTTGAAAAACCTTGCTGATTTTCCCAAAGTCAAAATGAAGTCAACACAAAGATAATGTAGACCAAGTCCAGGCACCGGATCAATCAAATCACGATAAGTCCTTCCACAATCAAAAAATGTGTAACAAAGAGGGGCTGCAGATAGACAATGTAGATCTATGTATAATGCTTCAATGGTTTATAAACGAAATAGATGATTTTATGTGAAAGCTGACATGACTCAGGTCCCAAGAATAGTACCAAGCACTTCATGTGCACTATTTTGGACACAATGGAGTTGGTTAGAAGTCCGGGGCAAATGAGTTGGGCCAAACACAGGGTATGGCTTGGCCAGCATGGCCAAGCAACTGAATTCAGAATCAGTTAAAACGTGGAACCACAATAAGTGATAGAAACAATTGAGTATAGGGGTCTTGAGATGGGGGACCACTAGGCTTAACCTACAAGGCCCTAGGCAAGAAGTGCCTACTTGATTTTGGTATTACCTCCATTAAAAAAGATACATCCGCTCATTTGAGTGGTAGGGGTGAACTTCATGGGGGGCTAGGGTTATAACCCTAGTTACTTTGAGAAAGTGTACTTCAAGCTTCAAAAGAGTGATAAAAATGATTAGGTCTTAGTCTCACCATCAACCGAAGGTTTAGGGGGGGCTTGGTCTGGATCAAGTATCCCAAGAAAGACATGGCAGGGACTTTTTCTTACTCCCCCCTGGAGTACTAGTTGATCAAGCTAGTAGTACCAAGGAAAAAGGCTCAAATCTCTCCACAATTACCTCAGAAAAGGCATCAAACCAGCCAATGACACTTGGATCAGCTCATAGGGGCTTACCACACTGTGGGTACCCGTGAAAAAAGTGTAATGTACCGTGAATGATGTCCCTTCCATGAAGCATTCCTCAAAAGCCGCCAGCGCGCGGCGAAAACCTTTGGTAAAAACTTGCGGGTAGTGGGGTTGGAACCCAGGACTCCCTCCCTACAGCACACATGCTTGTCCACTAGGGTACAGTCGAACGCTCTAATGCGGACGGTGATCGCTGTATAAGCAGCGTTTTAGTGAACGTCCTGACCAAGGGCCAGGGCGGAGCAATGCTCCCAAAGGAGGGCAGAAAACTCCAGGAGCTGAAAAAAAAAGAAAATGGAACCAACAAGCAGTGAATCCTGTCGTTTAGCGAAAGGATTAGCGATTTAAGAAGTCAAATGGCTAAAAGATGCGGAAAAGATGTTAGAAATCGTCATTTATAGTCGAAAACTTAAAGTCGCAGACAAGCGCAACAGGAGCGCACTCCAAAAATAAGGTGCGGAAGCGTAAAGGGCTCTTAGATAATAAGGTATGGGCCGTGCTTTTTGAAGCTTTTAAAAGAAATTTTTGCACAGTCATACCAAAATTTTATAAACTTTAGGAAAGAGTATTTAACAGACAACCACACAACACAGCAAGCGGACAACCCGCCTCTCAGGTATGTTAGTGTCATGTCACAGGCATGCATTGCGTTCGTGTTGTTAATTTCGTTGAAACGCTAGGGTTGTCACCACTGCGTTCGTTGGGGGTTTGGGCGTTCACTTCCCTTGCTCTGCACAGGTCAAAACAGGAATGAAAGGTATGTTAGAAGAATGGAGCACGCAGCGCGCACGTAGGGTTAGAGTATGCGCTGTGCTCGCGATACATGTGCCTACTCTAGGCATCCACACATCGTGGCGCTTTCCCTGTGCATCCATCCACCCTTCGATTCTCTTCACAGGTCAAAAAGGAAAGTGCTTGCTCGTGGTTGCCTTTCAGTAGCATTCATATAGGGTTGTTCAAAGCCCTCAGGCTTCGTTTTACGCTGTGCAGTTGCTCGCCATTCCCTCCCCTTCTCCCGTAGGAAGCAGGATGAGAAGTACATGCATGATACACACGATGCATTAATCGCTTAGGGTGGATTATAACTCGCCTTAGGGGTTTTCAAACGCTTAGGGTTGCTCTTGCGTTCAATGACCTTCGGCATACACATGATGCGTGGTGAGTAAGGTAAGTAAGCCCAGGAGGAGCTCACCTCCTGGTTCAGTTTCGTGATGATTCGTTAAATGGGTTTAATGTTAGGAGAAGAATTGTTGTTTTTCGCCTTCCTTCCCTGCATACTCATGATGCATTCAAGGGCTGTAGGCCACGCGCTGTGCACATGGTATAACCCTTGTTTAGGCTACCCAGGGCTCCGCCCTACCTTCTATAAGAGAACAGGCGGAGTCCCTAAGCTTGCTTCCCTGCAGGACGGTTAGAGGACAGTGTATTTTTTTCCAACCTAAGACCTTCATAATACAGCGAGGTTGGTTAGGTTCCTCAGCCGCTAACCGTCCTTCACTCGCCTTTGCTCTTAGGTGGGAAAGGGAAAAGGGTGAAGTGGTGCAGCAGCAGTTGCCTTCTGCGACTTCCCATTTTTCGCCCAAGCTAAAAAGGGCACAGATTGCACAAACAAAGTGGGTCAGTGGTTGACCTCTTCATGTACAACCCTTATAACACGGTGTGCAAGCTGATAGAGCACTCCTTCCCTCCAAGCCCTGTCAATGAAACGCACGGGGGCGTCCCTGGCAGGCCACAGTTGCCCAGGGGCGCTGTGTTCCCTTGCAATTTCAAAGGGGAGCCAATAGGCCTCGTGACTTGTTTGCCATGGCCATCCAGTAGTGCGTGTAGCAGTCAGGTTCAGCAAGCCTGGCAGGGACTGAGTGCGGCTTTGCTCACCCTGCCTTCAAAGGCTGGTGCTGGCATTAGTGAGTGTAGTGTAGTGGTGTCTCCTGCTCGGCGTGCTTTTCCTCGCGGGCAAGGGAGTTTATTACTCTTTGGCCTTTAGAAAAATGGGCGTTTTGTATGCCCTCAGCACACTTGGCCAACCCCTCCCCTCTAGTAGGTAGGGCTTTTGCCGTCTTCCCCGAAGGATAGGCGCCAGCACAGAAATTGGGTGCCATAGGAGTGGTAACAGTACCTGACTAGGACGTTCGGTCTGACATCAGCGAAGCCCAAGAGGGAGCCACGCCGGGGAGTGAAGTGAGACACACACAGACATACGTAGCACACTTAGAGGTATGGTAACCCCGCCAAGATAGGCAGAACCCCATGGGTCTGGACCAGTTATGGGTCCTAACTGTGCGCACGCTTGTCTTCAAGGAGGGTGGACACACCTTGCTTCACAGCACCTTGCTTATCATTCCCCCCCTGGACTAGAAAGCCACCGCTCTTCGCTGGCTCCCCAAGGTCACAACATTAGGGCATATCCCATGCAACACGTGGTGTTCGAGGTACACACACTCGCTGGGTGGCTGCAAACCTGATAAGCGGCTACCTGGCTACCACGCTGGTAACCACAGGCATGGGAATGCAGGGCACAACCAGGGCAGCAGCAGGGCTCCAAAAGCAGCGGATGTGTAGGTGTCTGGAGCGCCGAACCTGATTGAGGGTGGGAGTTAGTACATTCACGGTACCTGGAGCTCTACAGGTGTCCTGAGCCTGTCCTGGCACACACTGAGTAGGCCTAGCTGTCTGCACAAGAGTGCTCACCACCCCTGGGAGGTTAGAAAACAGAGGGGGTTGCGAGTAAAGGGCCTCAACTGTGAGTCTCCATCTGGGGGGAATCTGTTCACGTAGGCCGGTGTGCTCAGGTGACCCGCAGTTGAGGTGGTCGTATGGAGGTGGGCACCCCGGACTGAGCCGACCCCACAGGTACCTAGTGCAGTCTGTAGGCGCATTGTTGGTACTACACTGCGCGGAGAATGTGTGGTGGGAGGCTGCGCCAATAGGACGCACCGATCATTAGGCTGCAAACAAGATAAGCAGCCTGGTGGTGTTCCGACGATCCTCAGTGTTGCTTCTCCATTGGTGCGGGGGAAGTGTACCTCCGGGGGGAGCCAATACTCCTGAAGGTGGCCCGAAAGAGACTCCCAACAGCAGGGGGGGACGTTTGGGGCATACCACGGCTTCCTGAAGCTTGCAGCCTCCTCAGTTCGGTTAGGCAGAATAAATAGATAGGCACAAGGGGATCAGTTTTTTTTCTTCCGCTGGGACAGAGTCTCAGCACGGGTTAGTAGGTGTCCCTCGCTGTTCTCAACGAGGTAGGAGTGAAGGATTGGGTTGATACTCCCATCTAGCTGTATAAAGGCGGACATGGCCTCCCACGTTACCTGAGATAGCCCATATCCGTCCCACATGGTAAGGAATTTCCAGCCCTGTTCATACTCATGGGGGGCAATACCTGCAACCACGTGGTAGCCATCGACTGCCATCTCATCGGCAGTCATTTCTTCGAGTTCGTCTGCCTCCTCAGGGTTGGCAGCGTTCTCTAGGTCGATGCGCTCGACCTCTCTGTCAGACAGACGCCACTCGTCCCAGGACAGTCTGTCAGGCGAGTGGTAATGTTTCACCTGTTTAGGTGCACAGAGCAGCTCTCCACCTAGGCGGGGACTGCACCTCACATAGATCCTGGATCCATCGATCGTATTAATGCGGTAAGGGCCAAAGTAGGGGTCCTGCAGACAGTTGCGGGGCCACGTGGGCAATCGCGAGTGGTGTACGAGCACAAGGTCCCCTACCTTGAAGGTGGCACGACGTCTCGTGCCGTTGCGCGTAGTCAACACACGTTGTCGAACGTGTTTCAGGTTAGCTGTAGCCAGGTGAGCCAGGTCCTGCCTATGCTCTAGCCAGTCCCCTACAGGGCTCTTGTAGTCCTTTGGAAAAGGGGTTTTGAAGAGCAACGCAAGACACCCCCCACGGAACAATTCGTGGGGGGTATAGCCCGTTGAACAACTCTCCTGAGAGTTCATGGTTAGGACAAGCCAGGGTAACAGACGTACCCAATCTTTGGTACGCTCCTGTTTCATCAGAATCCTAAGGTTCTGCTCCAACACACGGTTCTTTCTCTCGCACAGAGGGTTAGAAGTGTGAGTGTAGGGCACATCTGTGGTTACATGGATATTCAGGGCGTTGAATACTCGCTTGTACCATCCGGTATCACTCCGGATACGTACGTCCTCGTCAGAGTGCACCTCCTTAGGTACCCCATAGGGTTTGAACCATTTTTCAGCAAAACCTTTCACAGTGTGCCTCCCTGTGATCTTTTTGTTGCAGGGGAACACACGGGTGAAGCGGGTCAGGCCACTGGTGACCACCAAACAACTGTCATAACCACCAGACGTAGGCAGACTGTGGCTGAAATCCACGTACAACAGAGAATTAGCAGAGTAGGGGATAGGCAGACTGGAGACTAGTCACCGGTCACGTGAGTTGCTCTGGTTGCTGGCGTGACAGCCGCAGGAGTCCACTATGGACTGCATACGAGCACGTAGCTCAACACAGGTTACTCGGGCGTAGAAACGCTCCCTGAAAAAGGCAACAGATCGGTTGCATCCTGTGTGCTCAGAGCTGGGATGGGCCCACTGAATGCAAACATCCAGTCGTGCCTCAGGCACAACTATATGATCCTCATAATACAGACATTGGTTATCTTTATCCCAACGGTCGCCGTCTATCAGGTGTGCCTCTGGGCCAGCACTGAGGGAGTTGAGTACGCATTTGTACTCAGCATGCTAGTCTCTCAGACTCCAGCCCTCCAGTACACCTGCAGTGCGCATGGATAGGTCCAGCTGGACGTCCATGCGCAGGAACGCCCCTTTGGCCAACGCCTCCAAGCTCTCACCTAAGAGGGCGTCGAAGTTGTTACGAGCTATATAGTCAGCCATCTCGTTCTTTATACCCTGTATATGGTGGACAGTCAGCCTCAACTAAGGGAGGTAGGTCCACCATCGCTTTAGGTTCGCTTCTTCAGGAGGGGGACCCCTCTAAAACGTTTTCACAGGCTCTTGGTCACAGAGCCAGACGATAGGGTTATTGCCAAGTAGACGGGACTGCGTAGAAAGCACGAGCATCCCAGCCATGAGTTCCTGGTCGTAGGTCGTATACTTGGATCTTGCTTGATTCCACTTCCAGTTCAAGTGACTAAGAGGCACCAGACGCGATTCATTGCCAGGGTAGTCATGCTTCAGGGTTCCATCGCGGTTCAGACCTGAAGTTTGAAACTGGCAGTGAGACAACTCAGCGGGGTGAAGCTCCTGCCACTGGTATAGGGTACCACCCCCTTCTACATCACAGGCATCTGTGACGAGAATTTTTTCGCCCTTAGGGCGGGGAACCCCCAGGCAGTTGGTAGAGGAAATTTTCTTCTTCAACTCCTGGAAACAGGCCTCTTCCTTGTCGGTGCATTGCCAAGGGTTGGTCCTCTTTATAAGGTCACTCAGGAGGGCTGATGAATGCGTAAAATTGTGGATATGGCGCCGGTAAAAATTGCAGGCGCCAACGAAACTCCGAACATGGGGCAGAACCTTCTTAGGGTCATCACGTATCTGCATGTCCAGCAGGGGTTGCACCTTAGATGCGGCTGGTTTCCACCAGCAATACCCAGCGTCAAAACCTAGATATTCCCTCTCCTCACGCATGAACTCACATTTCTCGAGTTTGATGCGGAGCTGGTTCTCCTGACGGACAGTGAAAAACTCTTGTAGGATGAGCATATGATCCTCCTGGGTATTAGTACCCAGGCTCACGTCATCGATGTGTGCCTCCATCTCAGCCCCGCGGGAAACCACTTCCTGTACAAGGGACAAGATAGCACGGGCATTCGTGACACCGAAGGGCATGACCTTCCAGCGGAAGACACGGCCCTTAGGGGTTACAAAGGCGAGCAGTTCCTGGCCTGCTCGGGTTAGGTCTACCCGCTAGAAGCCACTGCGCCTGTCAATCTTAGTTTTAAATCGGCATGTAGCGTTTTTCTCCAATGTGTTCTCCATGTTGGGGATACTTCCTGAGTGGTTCTGGGTCTTTTTGTTGACCTCTCCGTAGTCAACGACCAAGCGCATGGCAGTGGAGACTGGTTTAGCCACTAGAAAACTGGGGCTAAAATGGCGGGGATAGTCCCCGTGTTTATATTCCTCTACGAGGCCAGCATCTATGCAATCCTGGATCTGGCCTTCTATCTCGTCGATCTGGTCTTGTGGGGCGGGGTATGAACGCCGTCTCACCACAGACCCTTCAAACCTGGGTTTGAGTTTGATGTCCATCTGGACCAGTTTTTTGAAAGACACGGGTGGGGGCAACGCTCCGAAAACCTCTAGGTATCTCTGGATGACCTTACTAAGAAGGGTGTCTAGGTTCATGCTCTCCAGTTTCTCAACGAAGTCCTCCTCAGCATGGAGGTTGCTCTTCCCTTTTTCCTGCTTCTTCATACGCCCCATTGCTTCAGAGGGTAGTTCCTCCTCCCAGTCCTGGCGACCCTGCTGGGCATATTGAAGAGATTATACCGAAAGTACCTCAGGATCAGGAAGAGTCATCTCTTCATCATGCTCCTCGGACCATATAGACGTTTTCCAGGTCCTGTTGAGGAGGTCCAGGCGGGTCGGTCGCTCGATACCCTCAGCTTTAGCCCATAGAACCTGCTGGAGATCCTGTACATCGTACCAAGAAACGGGCATGTTGTTGGGTGAGGGTTTAGCGCTAGGTTAATGACCTGTAGGGCCATATGTGGCCTGCATGGAGAAAACAGCGTGGTCATGTGACCCGCCATGAGTGGACTCACCAAGGTCCACCTCATCCATAAGCAGCTGCGCTAGGAAACCGCTGTGCTTCAGTGTCAGCACCTCCGGGTCAACCGGGGGTATAGCACTGGCGGTATCGCTTGGGCGGTCGTCAGCGTCGGCTAAAGGTGTGGAGACTGCTGGATTATCCTGCTCATTGGAGCACTCACCACTCGGAGTTGTGACCGAAGAGTACTCAGATGTTTTCTTGAGATCCAGGAGGGTAAGGCCTCTGTTTTTGGCCATCAACTCCTTGAGTACCACGTGGTCGAGGTCGCTCACTGGTACGGGATTTAGAGAGCCATCTACGATGGACCAGAAACTGCCCCACTCAGGGGCGGGCATGGTCTCCTGAGATTCCTCAAGGACGTAGATTCGACCATTGGGGAGTTCCGTTCTTCCCACTGTCATGCGGTCCAACAGTCGTCTCCAATAGGCATGTTCCCCTGTGGTACCCCAGTCAGGGACACACAGGATCAGTCTCGCTCCTTCAAGGGCAATCTTCGTAAGCACCTTAGCGAGTTGAGAAAATGGGGGGTTCTCATAGCACAACCCCATCGATCTCCAATGAAAGCGGTTGGCGTTGTTGAGATACGGCGAGCAATAGAGCTGCATCATATGCTCCTCTTTACTTGCGAACAATTCCACGTGAACTTCATTCAGGCCTACCTCCAGGGCGGCCAGTCCATTTTCCAAGACGGGCCGCACCAACTGATAGTATTGAGTTCGATAAGATCGATTCACGTAGCGGAGACCGGATTCTTTTCGTCCTGACAGCTCCAGAGGAACAGAGAAAAGGCCACGCCTAAAGTTGCAGTGAAGGGCATAGGGACGTTGCAAAGACAACAGTTTTACCTGGGGGTTACGTCGCAGAAAATCTGTGCCGATGACAATGTCAAAGGCGTTGGTGTCGAGCACCTTACAGTGCTGAGTAACCTGCTCATCGCCCAGACAAACGGTCACATCGACCCCCCCAAAGGAATGGATGGTCCGACCATCCCCAACCCTTATGGCCACGGATTTGGGTTCCGGATGCTGGCTTGTTTCAACAGCCTGTGGGCCACGATTGAAAGCGTAGCGCCCGTGTCTAGGACAGCCTTGTAAACCTGATCACCAATTTTCACGATGATCCAGAAAACCAAATCCTCATCCTCGGAGCCGCCCCCCTATACCTCTTCACAGAACTTTACTTCAACCCCAGCAGCCTGCAGGCACTTAGAGTGCCCGTTGAGGCGGCGCATCTTGGCGTTATCGCTGCTCTCGTCGGCGCCACCAGCGCTGGGGGTGGAGGGGGCAGGCCTTTTTTCACCCGACGGCTCACCCTTAGTTGTGGGGTTGGGTGCTCCTCTTCCACCAGTGGGGGGGGCTGGGGACCTTCGTCCTCCAACAGGATCACCCTTACCCTTAAACCCTCCCGGGTTAGGGCCCCCCCCTTCAGGTCTACCACCCTTACCGGCGTTCTTACGATGTTCCTCTTCCGCTTTGTTTAGTTTTTTGGATTCGCGGCGTTTTATGTGGCATTCATCTTCTTCATGCCTCCTTTTGCCGCAATATCCGCACGTTATCGTGCAGCGGGAATGGTCTTGGTGCTTTACCCCCTCACCATCTTTGATTTTCTGCTTGCGCTTCAGTTGGAGCATGCACGCACTTCGCCCGTCACATTCGGGCGCGTGGCAGGGTCCACCCTTATCGTCCGTAGGACGACAGTAGAAAAGATTAGGGGCCCCTTTAGCTTTGGAGCGAGAGGTCTCAGTCATGTGCTTCAGCTGCCAACCGCGGCCCTTCCCAGGGTTAGAGTGGGGTTGAGGCGACCTCCCTCCAGGAGCATTCTCAGCAGGGGTCTCCTTTCGCAGATGATTGCGCAGGTACTTGTCCATGTGGGAGTCATTCTCCCTCTTCATGGCCAATTCGATGGACATATCGACCAGGTCATCGTAAGAGTGCGTCCGAGATTTCCTCTCGGACGTCTCTCTGCAGTTCTCCCATGTCCTGGTAGGAATCCTCCCCAGAAGCCACAGATGAGGCTCAGTAGGCCCATAGGACGAGGGGTTCATACGCCCCATGAGCTCTTCCAACTGCGCCACGAACTCGGAGATTGGGGCCGGTGTGGGGAATTTGGGGAGAGGAGGCAACTCCTCCATCTCCGTTCAGACACTCAGGTCCGTTTTGTAGACTGGATACATTTGCTCGAGTCTGTTCAACAAGTCGCCCCAGTTGGAGCTCTTCCTGATAGCGGTCTTAACTTGCCGCTGAAGGAATTTGTTTTTGCACGACTTTTTGATGAGCGTGCATTTGGTCCGGACATCAGCATGTTGCTGACCCGTGAGGAGAAAAAACTCGGAAAACTCCTCAGCCCACTCAGGCAGGTTTTTCGCATCGAACTCAGGGAGTTCAATCTGAAGGTTCGCCGTAGTGATGGCCTTCGCTCCCCTACCCGGTTCACCTTGGTCACCTGTTCCACCTGAAGGGGGTGAGGGGTACACTGTGGCCAGTGGGGCAAGTGCTGCCAGGCCAAAGCCTTTCATCTCAGCCTCTGTGGTGTCACCTACACTGCAGACGGGCACAGTCCTCACACGAGGTTGGAAAGGGCTAGGACAGGTGTCCATTGGGGAGCTGCGGATGCCTCTGCAGCTCTTCACATCCCTGGTTAACAGCTCAACACCTGGGGACATGGTAGGTGGGTGCTTCTTCAAATCGGAGAGCCCCAGTTTCGTCTTGAGTGCTACTGACAATGCACTCAGATCCGGGTCTTAATCGCCTGCACCCAGGGCCCGGGAAAGTAAGTCCATGGTCTCGTCGAGATCCAGCTTAGGAGCTGCCATGCGTGGGGGCAAACCTCGATCCACGCACGTAAGTTTGGGTGCCACTGCTCTAGGAGTGGGGCCAGGCTTCGGGCATTCATGTTCCTTCGGTTTAAAGAAGGTCCCTACCAGGACCGGCCCCCGCTGTGCCCCTTCCGCCTGTAACCCCTGCTGACTTGCTCCTGATCAACGATTGCATTTATCAAAATCCAGGGTTCCAAATCCAAAAATATGGAAAATACTATCCTCCTTCAACCCTGAACAGCAACCAGATCCCACAAATACAGCAATAGCCCAATGTACAATCCAATACGGGTTGCGGGCTTCCGTTCAGCACACCGGTCGTCTCACGGTGGCGGGCATGTACAAGAATTGCACCAAAGAGGAAAGCCCTGAAATTGGCATATGAACACGAATAAAGCAAAGTTGGGGAAAGAGGTAAACATACACATTCACAGCCATAAACCCCTCAGTCCCTGGACTCAAGACCCTCCCTTGACTCACCAACATATTGCCCTGAACCAGGTCAAATGAGATGGCTGAATGCCATGTGTCACAAGTCACTACACAAACCCCAAAAATGTGTTCACTCCCAAGCCTCTAAATCCTAGCCCAAAAAGGGAGGTGGCTTGTAATGGCCCAGAGTGGCACTCAGGACCATGTCCTACCCTGACATAACCTTGGTTGGACTTGGAGTTGAATGGGCTTGGAGAACTGCCCCATGAAGATGACCTCACAACATGGCAAAATCAGGCAAATCACACCATAGTGCCCAATATTCAATTATATACTCAAAAATGCATACGGCAAATATTCAAATGCTCCATGCATGTGTCAAACCGGAAAGTAATATACACGGATGATATAGACCAAAGATCCATGCCCAACAATATCCCATCATTGGCTCCGAAACACCTCCGGTTATGTTCATGACATGCTTCACAAGTCAGCTCATGAGTTTGGGACCTAATTTTGTGAGGCCTCGTGTGCCAAGCCAAAGTGACCACGTGATCTGGCATATGCTGAGGTGCAACACCGAAGCATATGCCAACATATAAGCAACATACCATAGGTCACGGATCTCTAGGCACTTTACTGTTAACCGACCAGTTGAGCACATAAAACACAAAAATGAGCATAAATTGAGGTCAAAAACATGAAAATATGTCCAAATACAAAGTTGTCATGATAGTATATCTCTATGCTCACCCATGATATCCGCTCATGGTTCAATACACAAATGATTGGAACCATTTGCGAACAATTCCTCCACTTGGATCCCCAATCGGGCGCATGGAGATACCTTCGCCACCCATATCTACATGCCCCATGAAAATGGGAGTGCACTCATGGATCTCTTTGCCAAACATACCATGAGCAAATCATACGCGGTAGACTTAGTCTAGCGCTTTGAATTCCACAATTGGGACATGGGCAAGACCCTTGTCACGTGGGGCTCCCCATCTCTTCGGCCACACGAAGATATATAACATGGGCGTGAGCATATCGAAACACATACCATGCATATAACACATACCCTCAAAACTGGCTCCCACCATGGTATGCCATGCCCCTCCATGGACATAACTTCTCGTTAAAAATACGTGGGAACCCAAGGAAAGTATTCATGCAACCCCAACACTCATGCGGTACACTCGAAAGTCGCAATAAATTGTTCGGTTGCACGGTCCAAGAGTTATATATCACTTTCTACCCTCTTGACCATTATCCCTTGCTACACCGGGCATGTGTACACACCAAAGGCGTTTGATGCTTCCTAAAATAAGTTGAGACCAAGGCGCTTGCAACGCAACCTTTCTTATTCTCTTTCCTCACACTCGCGCGTAGATATGGCCCTTCAAAGTGGTCCCACGATTCACTTTTGTTTCCCTTATATCTCCAAGTCAAATGGGTGGCAAGTACAAGGGAAACCTGATTCGGGCATAGGGAAAAGAGTATGACCACTCGAAGAAGACCAAATCAAGTGCGGCGATGTCGAAGTCAAAAATCCGATTTCGACATCGCGAAAAATTCAGATTAAAATTTCGAGTGCATATTTAGAAAATTGCGGAAGCAACGAACCCTTTACTGATGAAATCTGACCCTTCATCGGGGTTTCCGCCGAAATATCTGGAAATAACAGTCAACCAATCGGTTACCGCAAAATCGCGAGCCAACTGACAGTCGCCGATACATTGACCATCAGAACGAAGGGCCGAAAAATTACGGAAACATTAAGATAAAAAAACCCTGTTGATTCCTGATATTCCGAGATATAAATCTCCGCCGGCGGTGCCTCGGTACTGAATATGGCCCCTCATAGCCGGAAAGGCCAAACCTATCACACTATCACATCGGGTTAGGTCAGGTGGATGGGAGAGTATGATATCAGCCAATGGCGGCTTGCCGGCACATAGATACACACCCCAAGTGACCCCAAGATGGCCACGGGGGTCCGAACCGGCTTCACCCCCCTTCTCAGAGCGTTGTTACCGCTCGGAAGTCATTGAAGAGACGACGGGAGGACCCCAATGGGCTCCAACCCCCCCCCCCCACGTCCCAAGGACACATGGAGACCCCACACACGTCGTAGGCGTCCCCCACGCCCCAAGGGAGGGGTGAGGACACTGATAATCAGCGCCCTACGCCATATCCGGTCTCCTCTTGATCTACAACATGGACCAAGGGGATCAAAGATAGAAAAACGTCGTTGGTCGACCTAAATAAGTATACCACAATGAAATATATATGTGGAGATCGAGTGAAGGGGGTAAATGGCCAATCAAAGCCCAAAAATCCCCGGATGAACGCCCTCACCCGTCTTCCCAAGCACAGAAACAAACAAAATGCCAAGGGGGATCCATTACGGTGCTACAGCAGCAACCAAATGGACCAACACGTCCTTGACATCCAAAGAAATATTCTTTTTCTTCAGATATTCCATCCAGACCGTGGTATACCTCGGCACGAAGCTGCTCGGAGGCTCCCACGAATCCCTGGATGCGGCGAATCCCTTCCAACGGACTTTATAAAGCCTCCACCCGGGCGTCCCCGGGTCCGGCTTGTCCGCCAGGATCTTCTCAGCGGTGAAGTCGTCGTCCTCACCCTCGTCGTCCGAGTCCACATCGCCGGCCGTGAACTCGAAGGTGACGGGACGTCCGCTGGGGTCTGGTGCTCGGGGACGAAGCTGAGTATGGTCGCGGTCCAGGATCTTGTTATCCCCCACACGAACCGCATACACATCCTGCCCGACCTTCCGCACGATTACCCCCGGCACATACCAAGATGCCTGCCGATGCCTGGACAGGACATCCTTGTGGTGCCGCTCCACCCATACGGTGTCTTGGAGAGCATACTTCTGGACCTTTCCCTGCTTGAAGTACTTGGCCCTCTTCTCATGCTCGTCCTGAAGTGCCTCAGCTGTCGTCTGCATCAGCCATCATAGCGTTCGCATCCCGGGCCACTTTGCCATGGTTCAACCACGGGAGGGTGCGTGACACTCGATCCCGTAGGAACAGGATACGATGGGGCGACAGTCCAGTGGGTCCTGGAAGGTCGTGATACGCTTGGAGTACTCTCCACAGCGAATTATACCAATTCCGGCCCGGTTCGTCGATGTGCAGCTGGCGGAACTTCTTGAACATCTGCCGCCCGGCCACCTCAGCTCGGCCATTCGACCAGCTGTGGTACGCCACGGTCTTGGCGTGCCAAATACCCATGTGCCTGCACATCGTCTTGAACCACGTCACCACAAACTGACTGCCCCGATCGCTGCAGATGACAGCCGGGACATCAAAAATCGTCAGCCAATGCCTGATCATGGCATTAGCGACCGTCTTGGCTTGCAGCCCTACTCCATGCTTGTCCTTCTTGTCCTTCTTCTTGGACTTCTTGCCAGGGACCGCCACAATATACCCACTGTGCCTATCCACCGCCAGGATGACACAGTCGTAGGTCTCTCCTTCCACGGTGACCTCAGGCATGGCGAATACATCCATGGCCACGGACCGCATAGGGGCCTCCGGTATAGCCGTATACACCGGGTTACCCGCTGTGGAGTGGTTGGGGCTCTTCGTGGCCCGATACACGGCGCAGTCGCTGCAGTACTTGTCCAGGATGGCGTAGTACCCCGCTAGGAACTTGAAGCGCCACTCCAGGTCCTGCTGCATCTTGTCTCGGCCAGGGTGCATGAGCTGAGCGTTGTGCCAATGGTCAATGAGCTCCTCCACCCGGTTCTCAGCCACCAGCAGCTTGTCCTTGAGGAACAACTTGTCTCCATCCTCGGTCAAGCCTTCAGGCCACTCGTCGTCCGACGGGGCGCTCACGGCATTCCAGTACTTGCTCCAGTGCTCGGATCATCCGACCAGTCCTCTGTGGGCACCGACCTGACTACCTCTACAGGGGCCACCATCCATTGCTCGAGGGTTTCCTCTCAAATAGCTTGGACGCGGGCACCCCGGAACTCGGCCAGGTCCGTACGGTTTGCCATCACCACAAAGCACTTGACCCCCTCTTGCTCCATGGCCTTCTCCATCTCGATGATGCGCTTGGCCTCCTCGGTTTCCTCGGCGTCCCCATGGCTGGATATGTCCATCCAAGCCTTGCCCGCGGGGTAGGCCCATCGACTGAGGCAATCTGCCACAGTGTTGTCCTTCCCCGGGACGTATACGACGCTGAGGTCGAACTTGGCGAACGTCTCGTGCCACCGGGCCCTCCTTGCCGCCGGTCCCGAGGGGGTGTCCACGTGCTCCTTTCGCCAGCTCTGCAAGGACTGATGGTCCGTGCAAACCACCACCGGTTGCAATCCGATGTGGCCAGACCACTTCCTGAGCGCACAAACAATGGCATACGTCTCTTTCCCCCTCGCGGTCCAGGTGCGGCGTTGGCCCTCGGCCAGGATTCGACTCCAAAACGCCACAGGTACGTGCGACCCGTCGTCCCGGATCTGCTGGAGGACTGCCCCTACAGCATAGTCCGAGGCGTCCGTCCGTAGCACGAATCCCTTGTCCGGGTCCACCAGGAATAACCCCAGCTGCCCCAGGAGTCGCTCCTTCAGGCGGCTGAACGCATCTTCGGCCTCAGGGGTCCAGGCAAGCTTCTTCTTGCTCCCCTTCGGGCCATCGAACTTCCCCACCTGCAGCATCTTGTGCAGCGGCCCCGAGAGTTCTGCATACATCCGGACATAGCCCGAATAGTAATTGCAGAACCCCATGAAGGACCGGAGTTCGCTGATGGTCTGGGGCTTCTCCCAGTGGTGCAGGGACGCGAGCTTCCCAGGCATGGGACGGCGTTGCCCGTGACCAACCACGTGACCCGCGAACTCCACTTCCTTCACGAAGAGTGAGGCTTTGGTGGGCTTGCACACCATGCTGTGCTTGTCCAACTCGCTGAGCACTCGGCGCAGATCCTTCTCATGCGCGTCGATGAGCTCGTCCTCAGTCATGTTTTCCGTGCCGGACCCGATGATGATGTCATCCACGAAGGGATCGGCACAGTCCCGGACAGGACCGAGTAGGTCCTCCATCATGCGCTGGAAAGCGGCGTTGCCATTCTTGGCGCCCATAGGCACCACTTTCCACTGCATGGGCCCCAGCGGCGTCGACATCGCTGTGCAGGGCCTGGAGTCCGGGTGTAGCGGCATCTGGTGATAGCCGTGTTTCAGGTCTAACACCGTGAAAATCCGCTTTTTCTGTTGTTTTTGGAGGATGGAGTCGATCAGGGGAAGCGAGTACGAGTCGTGCTCGGTTTGCTCGTTCAAACCCCTGTAATCCACCACCGACCTCCACTCGCCTTTCTCCTTCTTGGTCACAATGAAGGCTGGGCTGGCCCACTCACTGTCGGAGGGTTCGATCCATCCCCGCTCAATGAACTCGGCAAACAGCTTCTTCATGGCCTCGGCCCGATCGCCCTGAAGTTGGTACTCCCGATGACGATAGATCTTGGGGTTCGGCTTCAGCTCGATCTTCGCTGTGCCAAACCTCCCACGATCTGGAGGGTTCTTGATGGCGACGCCACTGAATAGCCGCGGATAGGCATTGATCAGCCTCTCCTTCAGCTCGGCGACCTTCGGGTTCTCCTGGGCCTCTTCAGCCGCTTGCTTCGGTATCGATACAACTGAACGCACTGCGGTATAGGCCTCTTCCGGGTCCGAATCCGACTTCTCCTCGTCCGATGTGCCGTCTTCATCGTCGTGCGGTGCACTTCCCACCGATAATCTTCGAAAATTTGCGGCGTCGGGCTGGTTATTGTCGCTATCGACCCTTATTCTTGGAAAATCCCACGTCGGCGGGTCCGACCCAACCGGACCATCGTATTGGTCCGCGATGTGATCCATGATCCTCGCCACGAACTCATCCTTCTCGTACTTGCCGGTGACCAACATCTTGTCATCCCACCAATGCGGAGATGTGACCATGGCCCGCCTCTTCTTGGCTGCCACACGGTCGTGCATCCCAATCCGCATGTAGTTGACGACGTCGTCGATCTCGGCATGGGACAGGACGTCAATGCCATCAATTGGCTGATCCATCCCCTCCTTTGGTTCAAACATGACCTTCATGGGCACCGCCTCGACCCTACGGATGAATGCTTCATCACCCGTGGGCTGGGCTTGCGCCCCATCCACCAGGAAAGCCTTGGTACCCCACGCTTGACCCGGGGAGGCCATTGATACACCCTTGGCGTCGATGAACAACTCCTCTTCTGGCCGGAATGACATCTCGTTCAGGGTGATGGAGTCCAGCGTGGGGTGGATCCTATGCCGGTTATGACCAGGATCCCCTTCGCCCTATCCGCGATGATCTTCTCCACCGTACGTCTGGTGTTATCCAGGGAGCCATGCCAATACATGGGCCCCCACTCCTTCCAGCCCCAATGCCTGTGCCAGGCTGAGTCTCCTCGATGCCAATGCCTCCTACACGTCCGCAAAAGTGGGGCATCCCGGGAAGCGAAGACGTCTGTCTCGGGTGCTTCGGCTCCCAGCGTCTGGATCATCCTGTCATACACCTGTGGCGTCATTCCATACTCTGTGAGCTAAACTCCGCGGTCTCCTCTGGACTTGGCACCCACAGCTTGCACCGCTCGGACGATCCGATCCTCTTCCTCAGCATTCCATTGGGATGATCCGCATGCATAATCCGTGGACAGCCATGTGAGGCATTCATCATCCTCCCGGACCAGCGTTGCGCGATGGGGAAGGGCTCCAATGGCATTTGCCACCATGAAGTCATACCCCATGATCATATCCCAATCTGTAATGTCGGCCACATAGAACTTCCCGGATAGAGTGCTTCTCTTCGCCAAATCAGGGCGGTTCAAGCGCTCATGCTCCCAGAATTCCATACTGATAGTGGCCTCATGGGTGCCACCACCCATAATCTCTCCGTTGGCGACCTTCAGGCGGACCGGTCTCCGGCTGGGCTGCAGGAGTTCCTCCTTGAACAACCCTCTCCGGACCAGGCTCACCTGGGCACCCGTATCCACCAACACATCCACCACCTTCTCCTCTCGTCCGCACCGTACTCGCACTTTCAAGTGCAACTGCCGCTCGTCGCCATGAGGTGTATGGACGACTCTCACGGCATGCAACTCTAGCACGTCCGGGTGCATCAGGACTTCAAAGGTATGGTCACGGATGGTGTAGATCTTGGGTTGGTCCTGCCCGTCCACGGGGCTCTCTGTGGTCGCTCCTTCCTTCTTGCCATGTCCCGTACCCACATGTACTTCCCTTGGCAGGGCGCTCCAGGAGTTGGGAGTGGCGAAACTCAGTGGTTTTGGCTCTTCCGGAGCCTTCTTCGGCACCCCATGTGCCTCTGATTCCTCAGGGATTCCACTGATTTTCGGAGGAGAGACCTCCGAGGTCCCACTCCCGTGGGGGCTCCTCTAGACTTGACTTCCCGCAGCCCCTTCCGGCTGCGATCCGCCAGGACTTTGTCCACCAAGTTGCTGGGCTTTGAGTTCCTCTAACGTCCTCAACATGTCCTCAGCAACTTCCTCGATCGACCTCACTCGTCAGTCTTGGCTAGGTCCACCACCATAGCCTCTTCCTCCGCCTTTTCCTTGGCCTTTGCCTTGGCCTTTTCCCCCGTCTCCGCCCTTCGCCTTCAAATCGGAAATCCGCTGCTCCTTGGGCTTCTTCTCGGGGTGGGCGGCGAACTAGGCCTTCTTGTCCGCCTCATACACCTTGCACTGACGATGGTCATGTGCATGGTTGTTTCCCTTGCCATAACAGACCCAGCTCCCGTCGTGCTGAGACCTGTACTCCCGGAACGAGAGCGGTGGGTTCCCGATCCTCCTTGGCTCTTTGCCCTTTTTGGGGCCCACCCGGCTCCATCTGGGCCGATCCTGCCCATTGTCCCTCACGTTGTGCGCCACAAACGCGAAGAAATGGGCCTCCTCGTGATCCTCCCGGGACCAGTGGTCATGGCCACTTCCACTACCATCCTCCGCAGAGTTGGCCGTATCCTCCTGGATCTCCCGATGATGGCGGTCTTCCCGGTGGCCTCGTTGTCCATGACCATGTCGATCCTGCATGTGGGCCTCGTTCTTCGCATTGAGCTTCAACTCCACCGTGATGTACTTCACGATCTCGTCCAGGCTCATGCGGGCGAAGATGACCTGCATCCTCAGCGGCTCCCCGCGCCTCCACTCCACGTTGTTGAGGCGCAGCAACATGTGCCCCATGGTGTCTCCAAAAACCCCCACGTACACGGCGTTCTTCAGTCCCAACATCCGGTTGGGCTCGCCCAGGTTCCTCCTGAAGAACTCCATGATACCCGCATGGGTATCCTCCGCCGCCATGATCCTCACCGCCACGCGCTTCTTCGCTCCCTTCTTCTCCTCGTCCTCCACTCTTCTCTTCCAGTTGCCGGGGAGGACGTCCTTCAGCAAGTGGCGGATCTCGCTGGCCTCGTTCCAGTCCTCCACCAGCTTGAGGCATCTGCGGTAGTTCCGCAGATACCGGTTCCACTCCCGGACCCGCAACTCACCGCGGTCCAGCGGCAGCGGGATGGACCACAAGTCCTCCAGGTTCTGGTTCGGAGCGTCCACCCGCTCCTCATCCTCCAACCACTGGAGGCAGGCCTGCTCCGTCCTGATCAGTCCTTCCCGGATCTGATCCCGCAGCTCCTCCTTCAGGTCCTGCGCCAGCCGGTGTGGGAATGTCCGGCATACCCACTTATCCCGCGGCGCTCCCCGCATCTCGCCGACGACCTCCTCGGCAAAGTCCTCCCAATCCAGGATGAAGTCATCCAGGTTGGAGGGGGTGCCATGGTAGTAGGGGATTTTGATTCCCCTGAGGTCTTCAATCCTGATGGCGTCTCCGACGTCCCCAGGCACCACTCCACCGAGACGAATACCACCTGTGGCCGGGGGGTGTGAGTACACTCGCCGTACATCCCTCTCCTCCATGGAGTGCGGTCCAGTTGGGCCTGAACCCATGGGGTTTGGGATGCGGGAAGGACTTGCTCCATCGGCCGTCCATATCCCCGTATTGGGGTCCTTAGCCCACAGATTTCCACCTGGGTGGCCTCGACCATGTCCGTCGGCGCTTCCCATGGTTCGCCCCTGCATGGTCTGGCTCTGGATCTTCTCTTCCGCAGAAATTGCATGGGTCTTCGTAGTTGGCGGTAGATCCTGGGCGGCGTGGGACATCTGTACCGTCCGGCTCCTCGGGTCCGTGGTTACGTGCCCTTCCCGCATGGACCCAGCCGGTGCCGTGTGTTCCCCGAGCATTGTGGATTCGCTGAACATGGGAACAAACGGCAGCGCACCCGGGTCAACACACGGAGGCGCGCAGGGTGCCTCTGCAGGGCCGCCCATGGGTTTATCCATGGCGCTCCTGAGGGTCTTAACCCGCTCCACCAGCTCTGCTGCGGCCGGCTTTGCCGGGAGCTCCGGACCCGAGGCAAGGGGCTGTAGCTCCTCTAGCCTTTTCAGGCGTCCCGACATGTCCTTCACCAGGTGGAGGAGGCTGTCCACCACTCGCTGCTGCTTCTCCAGGGCCAGCTCCAGACTCTCCCGGTACCGGTCCCGTTCCACTCGCAGCTCCTCCATGTCTTTCTCCGCGGCCGACTGGTCATCCAGGATCCCGGCGACGTCCTCCTTTAGACTGTCCTTCGCGTTGTCCAGGCGGTCGAGTCGATGCACGATAGCGTCCATCCCCATCTTTGGGTACTTGCCCATGAGGAAGAACACGTGCTCCCAGTGGCACTCAGCGTGCCCTCCGCCTGATCCAGCACATCCCGCGGTTCCCGGCACCCCAGACTCATCGCCCATGGGCGTATCGCCTATGGCGTCCGTCTCTGGTCCCGTGTGCCGGGGCACAGGTGCCGTCCAGTCCCTGGCTGGCCTCTCCAAGCCCTCGGCGTCGTGCTTCAGGGCGGGCTCGGGGGCCTTATGCGCCCTGGCGATCGGCGCGGGCGTCTCCTCCGCCTCCGAGGGTTGCTCATAGGCTGTCCGATAGCCCTCGGAGTGCCCCTCGAATTCCCACAGCCTGACCGGGCTAGGGTCCGTATCCATAGCCCCGGCGTCCCTTGCCGCGGACTTGGGTGACCCGCGCTTCCGGTAGCGCCGGGCCCGTCCTCCACTGCTGCCTGAATGGCAGGCCTCCTCAGATTCCTCCGCGGCGGAGCGGAGGTTGCATGCCTTTTGGCAGCGACGCTCACACACGGAGACCAGATCCTCCATGTCAAGTCCTCCTCTTCCCGAATGTCGTACTTCTCTTCGGGCTTCAAGTTCCGGAGTTCGCCATGCTCTTGAACGTCTCGGCTCTTCTATGGCTCCAATCTCTGGCGTGGTCTCCACCGAGTCCACAATACGCACCCGGGGCGTACTTGGGTAGGGCTCATATGGGCCCAAGTCCCCGGGTCGGCGGTTGGTAGGGGCTGCAGGTACGCCTCTGCTACCATAAAGAAGGTCCCTACCAGGACCGGCCCCCGCTGTGCCCCTTCCGCCTGTAACCCCTGCTGACTTGCTCCTGATCAACGATTGCATTTATCAAAATCCAGGGTTCCAAATCCAAAAATATAGAAAGTACTATCCTCCTTCAACCCTGAACAGCAACCAGATCCCACAAATACAGCAATAGCCCAATGTACAATCCAATACGGGCTGCGGGCTTCCGTTCAGCACACCGGTCGTCTCACGGTGGCGGGCATGTACAAGAATTGCACCAAAGAGGAAAGCCCTGAAATTGGCATATGAACACAAATAAAGCAAAGTTGGGGAAAGAGGTAAACATACACATTCACAGCCATAAACCCCTCAGTCCCTGGACTCAAGACCTTCCCTTGACTCACCAACATATTGCCCTGAACCAGGTCAAATGAGATGGCTGAATGCCATGTGTCACAAGTCACTACACAAACCCCAAAAATGTGTTCACTCCCAAGCCTCTAAATCCTAGCCCAATAGGGGAGGTGGCTTGTAATGGCCTAGAGTGGCACTCAGGACCATGCCCTGCCCTGACATAACCTTGGTTGGACTTGGAGTCGAATGGGCTTGGAGAACTGCCCCATGAAGATGACCTCACAACATGGCAAAATCAGGCAAATCACACCATAGTGCCCAATATTCAATTATATACTCAAAAATGCATACGGCAAATATTCAAATGCTCCATGCATGTGTCAAACCGGAAAGTAATATACAAGGGTGATATAGATCAAAGGTCCATGCCCAAGAATATCCCATCATTGGCTCCGAAACACCTCCGGTTATGTACATGACATGCTTCACAAGTCAGCTCATGAGTTTGAGACCTAATTTTGTGAGGCCTCGTGTGCCAAGCCAAAGTGACCACGTGATCTGGCATATGGTGAGGTACAACACCGAAGCATATGCCAACATATAAGCAACATACCATAGTTCACCGATCTCTAGGCACTTTACTGTTAACCGACCAGTTGAGCACATAGAACACAAAAATGAGCATAAATTGAGGTCAAAAACATGAAAATATGTCGAAATACAAAGTTGTCATGATAGTATATCTCTATGCTCACCCATGATATCCGCTCATGGTTCAATAGACAAATGATTGGAACCATTTGCGAACAATTCCCCCACTTGGATCCCCAATCGGGCGCATGGAGATACCTTCGCCACCCATATCTACATGCCCCATGAAAATGGGAGTGCACTCATGGATCTCTTTGCCAAACATACCATGAGCAATACATACGCGGTAGACTTAGTCTAGCGCTTTGAATTCCACAATTGGGACATGGGCAAGGCCCTTGTCACGTGGGGCTCCCCATCTCTTCGGCCACACGAAGATATATAACATGGGCGTGAGCATATCGAAACACATACCATGCATATAACACATACCCTCAAAAGTGGCTCCCACCATGGTATGCCATGCCCCTCCATGGACATAACTTCACGTTAAAAATACGTGGGAACCCAAGGAAAGTATTCATGCAACCCCAACACTCATGCGGTACACTCGAAAGTCGCAATAAATTGTTCGGTTGCACGGTCCAAGAGTTTTATATCACTTTCTACCCTCTTGACCATTATCCCTTGCTACACCGGGCATGTGTACACACCAAAAGCGTTTGATGCTTCCTAGAATAAGTTGAGACCAAGGCGCTTGCAACGCAACCTTCCCTATTCTCTTTCCTCACACTCGCGCGTAGATATGGCCCTTCAAAGTGGTCCCACGATTCACTTTTGTTTCCCTTATATCTCCAAGTCAAATCGGTGGCAAGTACAAGGGAAACCTGATTCGGGCATAGGGAAAAGAGTATGACCACTCGAAGAAGACCAAATCAAGTGCGGCGATGCCGAAGTCGAAAATCCGATTTCGACATCGCGAAAAATTCAGATTAAAATTTCGAGTGCATATTTAGAAAATTGCGGAAGCAACGAACCCTTTACTGATGAAATCTGACCCTTCATCGGAGTTTCCGCCAAAATATCTGGAAATAACAGTTAACCAATCGGTTACCGCAAAATCGCCAGCCATCCGACAGTCGCCGATACATTGACCATCAGAACGAAGGGCCGAAAAATTACGGAAACATTATGATAAAAAAACCCTGTTGATTCCTGATATTCCGATATATAAATCTCCGCTGGCGGTGCCTCGGTACTGAATATGGCCGCTCATAGCCGGAATGGCCAAACCTATCACACTATCACATCGGGTTAGGTCAGGTGGATGGGAGAGTATGATATCAGCCAATGGCGGCTTGCCGGCACATAGATACACACCCCAAGTGACCCCAAGATGGCCACAGGGGTCCGAACCGGCTTCAGGTTCCTCCAGAGGCGTAGGTTCTTCAGACACCCAATCGGGCTTCCGTTCTGATGATTGGGCCGAGGTCGACCAGTCCATTTTGCCCTGAGGTATCTCAAACGTCTCCTCGCCCCAAGTGGCCCTGAACATCGTTCGCAAAGGTGCATCCTTCCCCTTTCGTTTCCTTGCTGCTCTTTTCCAGGCCTTCACCTTGGCATTGGCCACTTTGATCCCTAGGGTAGGCGTAGTTTTCGATGGGGGCATCAAGGAGACGATGAAAGCTCAGGCGGCTACCACAGGGTCCTTGCCTTCGAGGCGCCTGAGGTTTGCCTGCGTTACGCCGGGCGCTTCAGCGCTTGCGCTCGGGCGGACTCCTTCTGTATATATCTCTGTAATTTCTTCCGCCCCTCTTGATTCTGCATGCTCTCCTAGAGGACCAGTATCAACGGGTACACCACTCGTAGATGAAGGTCGTACTCTCACAACATCAGTCTTTGACTTGGTGCTTGTGATCGGCACTGTTTTGGCGCTGAGCGTGACAAACATCTCCACAGTTCAGGAAACAAGTTTTTCTTGGTGTTCTTCGCGTTCTGCTTTAGTCTTCTAGGGTCTTCCTCTGCTACCACGAAAGGTTTCTGGTTTGCTCACACTTTTGCTTGTTCCTTGTATTTGTTTTAGAAAAACCTTGCTGATTTTCCCCAAGTGAAAATGAAGTCAACACAAAGATAAAGTAGAGCAAGTCCAGGCACTGGATCAATCAAATCATGATAAGTCCTCCCACAATCAAAACATGTGTAACAAAGAGGGGCTGCAGATAGTCAATGTAGATCTATATACAATGCTCCAATGGTTTATAAACAAAATAGATGATTTTATGTGAAAGCTGACATGACTCAGGTCCCCAAGATAGTACCAAGCACTTCATGTGCACTCTTTTGGACACAATGGAGTTGGTTAGGAATCTGGGGCAAAGGAATTGGGCAAGACAAAGGGTATGGCCTGGCCAGCATGGCCAAGCAACTGAGTTCAGAAACAGTTAAAAAGTAGAACCACAATAAGTGATCGAAACAATTGAGTATAGCGGTCTTGAGGTGGGGGACCACTAGGCTTAACCTACAAGGCCCTAGCAAGAAGTGCCTACTTGATTTCGGTATTACCTCCATGAAGGAAGATACCTCCGCTCACTTGAGTGGTAGGGGTGAACTTCATGGGGGGCTAGGGTTATAACCCTAGTTACTTTGAGAAAGTGTACTTCCAGCTTCAAAAGAGTGATAAAAATGAATAAGTGTTAGTCTGAACATCAACTCAAGGTTAAGGGGCAGCTTGGCCTGGATCAAGTACCCCAAGAAGAACATGGCAGTGACTTTTTTTCTACTGGCTTCTTTGGAGGCACCACTGAAGCTTCAGTGAACGTTCACTGAAGGCATCAACGGACCTCTCACTTTTTAGGTGCTGAGCGAGACGACGAACATCTGGACGTATTGTTCCGAGCAGTCCAGCGAACATGTGAAGGAACTCTGCGCTGAGGTCTGCCAGGATGCTGAGGATAGTGGATGCATTGTACTGAGGTTTGCCATATGCAAGGCAGAGGCACAAGTTGTCATGACCTCCCTGAGTTCGCCACGGAATCCATTTGCCGTTGTCGTGATCGGCGGCGGGCGTGCTGCGACTGCACCCACACGGACGTGAAAGGTTGAAGCTAAACAGATGGAGGATGATCCTGCGGTTCATTTGTTGAAGCTTTTCCAAGAAGATGAGCTCCATGCATCTTGCTCTACAAAACATCATCAATATGCTTCAGTCTTTCACGCGGTGCAAACTGGTGCAACACCGAATGCACAACTGCCTGGTTCTGATAAAGGCCAGTTGTCGCTCAGTGCCGATCTGAAGGAGTTGACCAGGGTGTGGAAAGTCGGTGCATTACAAAATTGGAGGTGTGCAAATGCCTTGGTGGCAATCAAATCTGCCCACGCTAAGAGGCCGCGGACGAACAAGGGCTCGGGCGGAGACTCGGACAAGCAAAAGGACATTTTATCAGACTCAGAGTAACAATCCACGGGTGGCTCTAGTTTTGCAGTTCCGGTCTTCTGGGTGCTCCCCGGGGTCAGGGTCCTTTTCAAAACAAAAATTACACATCAACTGAAACTCTCAATGAAGGTTCAGTGACACATCATTGAAGCTGTCAGTGAAGCTGTCATTGAAGCTCCATTGAAGCCCCAACTACAGTGTGATTGACGCTTCAATGAAAGGACAATTTTTGATTGTCCAAAAAAAATGGCCAAAGGAGTCAGCTTGAACAAAAAACACAGCACAGGCATTGGAGTGTGTACAAGAAAAAAAAGCAGTACAAATGCCATGAGAAAATCAGTTGGTGAGCGTGTAATGCTTTTTGGCAACATTATAGGCGCATCCTGAGGGCACAAAATCAAAGGTCAGAGGAGGCCCGCTTGACCTTGCGAGGGGGTCCGTGCACCTTCAATGCACCGCCTCAGTGCTTCCTCCTCTGTGCGCAAATGCGGCCCCGGGGTCGGCTCCGGCCACGGGCACGCTGGCACTTGGGAGCATTGCGTCCATCTGTTGGTGCCCGCCGCAATGGGGGACGACACCGCGTTGTGCGCCCCCAAAAGGTAGTAGGTGTGTGGGAGGTGGCAAGCCGAGGACTAGGGGTCGAGTCGGCGGACCCAGCGATCATCCAAGCGCTTATAGGGAGGGCCCCGAAGTGCCACCAGGCTAGCACGGATTTTGGGCCGGTTGGCGCGGTCGAGCATTTTGTCTCCGACAGTCTTCCATGTTTCGGCCAGACGCACCCCATGTTTGCCGAACCTCGCAAGGAGGTCGTCCCACTACGGGAGGGGGGGTTTCCTGTCAGCTAACACATAGGTATGGTGGCCATCACAATGGGGCGTGAGAGCATCCCAGTGGCGCCCGCCGGCTTCGTGACGGTGGAGCACAGCTAGGACACCTTCGTCGACAACCGCCTGATCCCCACCTCAAGATGTGGGTGGCCGTCGGATTCGGGGCGCAGCGCGGTTGCAAGGTCACAGGAAAGCTTGAGCCAATGGGGTCCCAGGAGACTGCCCAGCTTGGACTGGCGTCGTCATAGAAGGCTCCCCCCTTCTCGTAGTGCGCCTCCAATAGCGTGGTGCCCTCCTCTTCAAGGGGGGGGCACAAGACGGTTGCAACCTCCTACCCCCAATCATGGATGTCCGTGGCCTGCAGTATGTTGGCCGTATGCAGCACGAGTTCGGATGGGTGGGGCCTTCGAAGCAGCGAGGATATTTCACCTCGCCAACCCACATAGGGCACGAAAACCGCACAAAGACCGCTCCTGGTCTCTCTATGCCAGAGACGTTCCAGGTTCCCCGTCCGGACAGTCATGGGTAGCGGTGGGGTGTGTGGTCTCCACGCGTCCAGCGTGATGGCGGTGTACAGCTCCGCTGTTGTCTCCCGAGGGCGCGTTGTTGGGCACTAGCTGTCCCACTCGTGCGCCCACTCCGCGCCTATAACGCGCGCTTTCCCAGCGGTAATCGATCTGTGTCCGATAATCCATGGTGGGAGGAGGGCGGTCTAGAAGTGCCTCGAGAAACCCCCCGGCGGATCCTGGTAAGAGTGGGGGTCCTCGTGGGCGGGACACTCCAATGTGCCGTTGATTTGGCGGAGGGAGGCCACTAAATCCCTGCTTGGGCGGGAAGGGGTATGTGTGTCGCCCTCCGCCGCCGTGAGCCACTTGTGCACGGCGCGGCCGCTCTGAGGTGTGCCGAGGAGCGGTTCCAGCCTTTGGGTGCGGAGCTCCCACGCAAAGTCTCCCGATCGGAGCACGTGCTTGAGGAAAACGTCCAAGGAGGTTTCTCCTAAGGGGTCGTAGCGGGTGATCCTACCAAGCTACGCCTCCGTAGCGTCGGGCACCAGCGCGGAGTAGAAGAGGTCAGTCCACTCAGCCCCAGCGGAACACCACGAGGCGACCCACCACGCCTTGTCTCCTGGCAGGAGGTGTCGGGCCGCCTCTTGTACCGCCTGGCGATAGTGCGGCAACAGCAGCCGTGTGTGGGAGCAGCCCACATGCATGTGTGCCGGGGTCTCCTCTTTCCCTCTGCACAAGAGGCAAGGCTAGGGGAGGACGTACACACCGGAAAGTCGTTCCTTCGGGGCACAGAGCATGCGTTGTACTGGTACGCGGCCTTCCTTGGCCCGCAGCGCCCGCTAGTTGGTGGCTGCTGCAGCGAGTGTTGTGAGTCGTTGCAGTCCGTCCCAGCCCCATCCACTGACATGCAAGAATAGTAGCGAGGGTGGTGGTGTAATTTTTTCCACAAGCTAGCAGTTTGTTCCGTCAGGTCTGGGCACAAGGTTGTGGTCCAGGATGGTCTGTGTATGCAACTATTATTTTAGTTGATGGTGTGAATCCACACTCGTGGTATTGCTGAGACGCGCGCATTGCCCAGAGCACAGGAGTTGTACACATAGATCAAGTGCTTGCCGGATTTGACGTTTTTCAGAGATTAATTCGTACCACTGAAGTGTTGAACCACTGATTTTAAAATTGTGCATCATTAGTATCATTTGTGTTGTTTAGGTCGCCATGGGTTACTTCTGAACTCGCTCTCATGGCGATTTCTTCGGGGACGATTTAGAATTGTGGATGTGAAGTACCTCATGTTTATTGTTGTGTCTCCATTTGAGAAGGGTCATCGTCGAGAAGGCCGGAGGAGTGAAGATATGAGGATGACAAAAATGTGCATTTCAAAACATCAAGATGTGTTCTGTAGTTTTGAAAATCACAAGGAGTGAGCGGAGTTTTGCGAGGATGGAGGAGGAAAAATATTTACACCTTTCCAAAACTGTAACAGGATTCTCACATCCAGGCGCTCCATACTCAGCGTCCAACACCCCCGGATCATAAAGGGTCAAGGCGGTGTCGATGGGCTGTTGTTCGGCCATTCCGCAGACACTTGGATTCAAGAAGTCAGACTAACTTGATTGTTTTCAGGCTGTACTGAAGCAGCGAAGGTCTTATGCAATGGCGATGTTGCCAACTGATATTATGCTCGGTTGTACACCTAAGCTTGCTGAGTTTGGTTCTCAAAACCTTGCAGTTTTTCTGTTCACCAATACCGACTGGTTTGCTGCACAAGATAGCTTGCACAGAACAACGATAGCACCAGCACAACTCTCATCTGAACCAGGCACTTCGGAGTCGGTGTGAGTCCTTGTCAGTGACAGCACTGACTCGTCGAGTCCTCCTTTCAATGTCTCAGTGGACATGACCAAACGAAAGTCCCGCACGGTTAGGGTTATACTTTTAAGTTTCATAGGCTTCACCGTAACACCCTTTCATTTTAACCTCTTGCGCATTTCTTTGTAACCTTTTATATGCGATCTGCACATGCTATTCTGTTGTTCTCCCATTAGTCATTTGTCCTTTATCGCTCTAGCCACGCCTCTCACACTTTGGCTACGCATTCGTTCGCCCTTGCACATTGTGCGTTGCGACCGCCTTCGCACACTAATTATCTGACTGAATAACTGACTGTCTGATTGGCTGACAAACCCTAGCCCAAAGCACCTAGCCAAAGGCTGCAGTGCTGCACGTGGGTGTTTTGGCAAAAATAATGACAATTTGAAACACTGGCTCGCAGTTTACCAACCATCCAACCAAGAGAACAGGAGCTCACACATGCCAGGTCACTGCCTGACCCCTCGCCCCTCAGTGCCAAACCGTCGACTGTTGCTTTCGCATCCCAAAAGTCAGGGGCATCAGAAAAAACCTCATTGTCCCCAAAAGGCCCACACCGGAAGTAGGTGTGGGCTCCGGCGTGCCTTGAGAATAAGATTCGCAATTGTTGGGGAAAATTTCATTGTTATCCCATTGACACAGAAATAATAATGAAAAATCATAGCAAGAAAAACTGGGTCATGAGGCACAGATGTCAGTTTTCTAGATACATAGGGCAAATGGCCAAACAATACATAATACACATACCTCAACCTGCATCTCAGAACATCTCTTTGGCCTTCTATATTCAGCCACTATGCAGTGCACACCATGGCTACCATATACCCACATCCAACACCAACACAACACACCATGGTGGCCTCTTTAGACTGCAAATCCCTGCAGCACAATAGGGGACTGCAAATAAACAAATAAATAGATAACTCAGCATACCAACTACCCCAGCGTCCATGTCAAGGTGTTCACCTGGACGTGGCTTGGGGACCAACCCACACCCTCCGGCACCCATTGGTCTATGGACCCAAGAAAGCTGTAGCTATGGGGCGGGTAGCCAGTAAATACCGTGTGGTGTGCTGTGAGGTGCCATCCGGCTATAGCCCATGCACTATGCACCAGCTGCCATCCACACGACCCCCATAACCACACAGCATACTGCAAAAGTGCTGGTGGTGGTTGCTTACTTTCAGTTTGGCCTCAAAGGATTCCTCACCCCTTTGCCAATGGTGGTGTGTCGATAAACTGTGGCACACACACATCCCAAGGGCAAACAAACACCCTGTACTTCGTATCGGGGGTAGAAGTTAACATGTGGGCAATGGAAATTCCCACAGGAAGGGATTGACGCACGGCCCAATTTGGCACTGTACTCACACACACATATACCGGGTGTCACTCTCACCATAAGCCAACATCCACAGGTGACAATGCCTTTTACACCACCTGGATACTAGAACAGGGGGACAGGGGTACACTAGGCCTTCCAAGAAAACAAGCAATAGTCAATAGTGTACACGTTTGTGGGGAAAAGACAGCTATGGGTGTGTGGCTTATCACAAAAGTGAAAGAGTGACCCACACAGTAAAGATAACACTTTAAACCACCCGGGGAGTCCCAAAGATGCACTGAGCTTTTAGTAAAATGACAGTTTTTGCATACATACCAAAACACAAAAAAACATAGAAACCAGATGTGGTTCTAAAAACCAAAGCAAGCCCATATATCAGCATTGAAAACTTGAACACCCGGTATATTTTTTATCGCAAAACAACCTCACTGTATCAAAACCATTTTCTCATGCAAATCAAATCTAACCTTCAATCTGATTCTGGAAACCAAAAACCAAAGAAAGACAGTAACACAAGTAGAATAATTTGTTCGTGCAAAGGAGCGAAGACCTTGTCAGGCGTAACAATGTTGCGGCTGGGCAGTGAACAATAATAAAAGGCCTAGCCCCTTTATGGGCGTGGGGCAAAAAAAACGTGTTCAACACAAAAGCAGAAATTAGCTCACTTTGCAGAGCCTTCAACAGCACTGCACAGTGATACTCACGACCCATTCGTTATACTTCACACTTGTTGATGGCGAACAGTACCAAATTAATTAGGTCCTCAAAAAAAACGATCCGAACGGAAGTGTTCATTCGACACAGTGTTCATTGGACACAGCAAGAGGGGGGACCAATTGCTGATCATTTTTGCTGCACAACTTTGTCAAAGATCACTATCTTGTTTCAGATACCATGTAATGGTGTGGGTTTGGGGTCCTTTGCAACAGGTTGAGTTCACTTTGTTCACTATTTCTGGTGGGGGGGGGGGGGCTGTTGAGAATCCTTAGCCGAATGCCTCCGCAAACTAAAAGAGAACCTATGACCCTTAGCCACTTGCAGAACAATGACACCTGTCCGGACGATAATGTGGCTGTTCCATGCAAAAAGACCAAATACATCTGAGCAACAGCTTCATGTTAATGCGTCAAACTTAAAAAGTTGTTTCCACTAGAAGCACTTGAGACAAGTCCTCTCTGGGATACAACATGGAACGAGCAATGTGCCTGAAGAATGGTGAGGGTTGGCTGCATTGAGATTGAAATGCAGTATCGTCAGCTGCATTTGCATTGTGTGTCAACATTTTTTAGCAACAACAGTGTCAAAAGGAAAGTTGATTAAAGTCCCCTGGATCAAAACAGGAATGCATGAAAATATTTCTGTCCATGTTGGCATTGTGGGAACTCAAAGGATACAATGCTCAGCCAGCAGACTGGTTTGACAAAATTGACATTACGAGGGCTATTGCTGTTGCTTTGGCTTATTTGCAAAGTCCATGCCTTCCCTAAGTATGCTTTCCCATGCTACAACAAGCACATGTAACTCACTGCAGTCAGAACAAAAATTCCAACTTCCAAACCCCCTTTGCAACTCAGGGTGCAGCAGAGGAAAAAACAATGAATATTCCCAAACGAAGTTGCCTTGAAGATTTGCTGTAAACACTCACTCTGACCTTGCACTGCATCAGGTTATTGGACCAGGCTGGAAGACTCACCTAATCAAAGAAAGCACATGTAGCATGGGGTTTGTTAAACTGAGGGTTAGCTGCTGTTGAGCCACAATTGTACAGGCTGCAAAATTAGAGCAAGACTTTGGCTAAAACCTCCTCAGCAAACACAAGTGCACTTCTCACTGTCCAGTCTTGTGGCACCGGAGAGCCGCAAAAAATAAAACGCAGCAAGTTGGTGAATATTTGCAACTGTGCAAGTGGTGTAGGAGAGGGAAGGGATGTGAGAGTGTCACCCTGCCATTTTTCATGACATGGATCATGGTTAAACTTACGGTCTAGGATGAAACACAGATAAATGGAGATGACTAGAGTGCACCAAGTAACCAAATTGCTTTCCCATACATTCTCCTTTATTCAGGGTTGCAACCCTGGGTGTACTCTGACAACTCTTTGAGCCGTGTTTCAAATCAAGCCTGCAGGTCTAGACCATGTTATCCATTCAAGTTGTCACAACCTGCTGTTCAACACTACTATTGGGTAGCAGCATGCACAGCTGTGCAACGCATTGCCTACTGCTTTTTGACAAAGAAAAACTTGTGGCATTCACACTCAAGCGATGGGGACCCATTTGATGCCTTTAACTGCCATCCACCCTCTTCTTCCAGAGCATCAAACAAATCCAACATGATCTGCATTTTGCCTTGCTCATTACAGTAGTTGCCATACAGCTGCATGCTCCTGCAAAGAAAGGTGTGGGACACACATCTGAACATTGGACAGCCTTTCGGGTAATTTAATCCCCTGGGGAGTGCAGATGGTGTGGGATATCAACGCATGCCCTCAATCATCAGTGGGAGGGGAATATACCCGGTTGATCCATTGGGGGTCTGGGTGCTGTAAAACATCAACGCTTGGCCTCAATCACCAATACAAGGACAGTATACCCCATCTGTTGGTCCCCCGGGGGGTCTTAGTGCTGTGGGACATCATCGCATGCCCTCAATCATCAGTGGGAGGACAGTATACCCCATGCATTGATCCTTTGCAGGGGGTGGGAGGACGGGGTGGGACATCAATGTAGGCCCTCAATGCACACCCCATGCGTGGATCCCCTGGCGGGTTTGGGTGCTGCAGAACGTCAACACATGCCCTCAATCACCAATGCAAGGATAGTAAACCCTTGGGGGTCTGGGTGGTCTCTGACATTAACACATGCCCTCAATCACAAGTGGAACGACGGTACAGCCCATGCGTTGATCCCCTGGCGGGTCTGGGTGGTGGGGGATATCAACGCGTGCCCTCAATCATCAGCGGCAGTGCAGTGCACCCCATGCGTTGATCCCCTAGGGGATTTGGGTAGTGTGGGACATCAACGCACGCCCTCAATCATCAGTTGGAAATTTTCAAAAATTTTCGAAAATTTTCGAAAATTTTCGAAAATTTCGGGCCATGGTCCTTAGAATGGACCGCGCCGGTGACCCGTTAAATTCCCCTCTCATCGACTCACTCGACTTTGTACACCGGCTCCAATCATGGCCAACACGGTCGGACATTGAAGAGTTGAGATTTACAGCCATTGATTTTTCAGCGCTTCACACTAATTTTATGTGGACCGACGTAGCCGACGCCTACGAATATTGGCATTCCTACCTTTTGAGTCGTTTGAACCTTGATCTTTTGTCTCCCAATGAGGTCTTACACGCGACGTGGCTTTTGTCAACTATAAGTCATTCGGACTTTTTGCCTTTGGTTGAATTTTGGCCCTACCTCTCTATCCCTCATTCTGCTGATTTGAGCATCGGGTTGGTTCTCTTTAATTTTGTGTGGAACCACAATGTGTTCCACGCGCCTACGGAAGGCATCTTCAGACAAGTGTACGGGTTTTCGATGGGAACTAATTGCGCGGCCCCTTGGGCCAACTTGATCTTACGCTACTATGAAAAGACAAGATGCTTTGACACAGCAGATTGCCCGAGGCTATGGTTGTCCCGCTTTATTGACGACGTTTGTTTGGTACACCCATCTTCATTCTCTACCCACATTGTGACCTATTTGAAATCCATGTACCCAGTGCACCTTCCTTTCACCATAGATGTGGTCGGAACACGGGGGGGCTTCAACTTCCTTGATGTTCGTGTCATTTCCTTGCACCCGCTCATTCATTGTGTGCATTTCAAAGACACTCGCACATGTAATTACATTCCGTTTTGCAGCGACACGCCGATTCATGTGCGACGGGGCTGGATTTTCGGCGAATGCGTCCGATATTTATGGCTCAATTCGCATGCGGCGTTCTATTCCCTTTGCCTACGTTGCCTTCGACTGGCTTTGGTTCGCTTAGGCAACCCCTCTTCTTGGTTCTCCCCCTTTCCGGTCACGTGGTTCTTGCACCATTCTTACATGCACCGGAAGATGCGACCTCTGAGAGAAGTGGTACACGTGTTTAGGGTACGTTACAATGGGGCCGTGCGGATGAATTGGGGGAACCCGGTTAAATCTTTGTTGTATAGCTTACGCCACCTCATGCCGACGCTCCACTTGTTTTGCATCATGCAACCGTCTATGAATTTGCGCGGGCGTTTTCATGGCGCCAAGATTCGCTCCCTACTCTCGCTTGAGCGCCGTATATTTAATCATGTGGACACTCTAGAGATGCCAACACAAGACTTGCTTCTCAACTTGCACTAATGCTCTTTGACCTCCTAATGGGTGTGGATGGTGGGACCAAAATTTTCGAAAATTTCAGGCTGTATTTGTTTCGATATATTTTGGGTCAGGAGTTCACACACAAAGGCGGACGCACGCCCACGGCGCGCTCCACGGCACCAGTCGCCATCGCTTTCTGTTGCTATTTTTTGTTATCTTTGTGTGCTTTCCGATTTCACGATTCATTGGTGACATTTTGCCTCTTGTTCGCACATTCAGAACTGATGAGGGGCGATTCCACCCGAAACATGTATTGAGCACACATCTGCTTTTGCTTGCACGTGGAGCCCTCTTGCATTTTCCCGGTTGACCTAGAGGAGACCTTCGGTCACACCACAAGGCACATTACACAGCGTTCAACATTTCATTTTGTCGCCAATGCAAGGACAGTAGTCCTCATGTGTTGATCCCCTTGGGGGTTTGGGTGCTATGGGACATCACCGCATGCCCTCCATCATTAGTGGGAGGACAGTATACCCCATGCGTTGATCCACTAGGGGTCTTGGTGCTGCGGGATATCAACGCATGCCCTCAATCACCAATGCAAGGGGTAGACCCCATGCGTTGATCCCTTGGGGGGTACTGGTGGTGTGGGACATCAACGCATGCCCTAAATTAATGACGCATGCCCCAAATCAATGATGGAAGGACAGCACACCCCATGTGTTGAAACCCCTTGGGGGGTCTAGGTGGTGTTGGACATCAACGCCTGCCCTCAATCACTAGTGGGACAACACTACACCCCATGCGCTGATTCCCTACGGGGTGTGGGTGGTGGGGGATATCAACGCATGCCCTCAATCACCAGTGGCAAGACAATACATCCCGTGCTTTGATCCCCTGGGGAGGTCTCCGTGCTGTGGGACATCAAGTCATGGCCTCAATCAGCAATACACAGGTGGTATACCCCATGCGTTGATCACTTGTTGGTCTGATTGTGCAACCCATAGAAGGCACGGACAGTGCGATGGCAAGTGGGCATGGGTGCTATACGAGAGACGGAGGAGCAGCAAGGGAGAGGAGAGAGCATGCAAGGAATCAAGTACGGGAAACCACGGGACCGACAATGCGGATGCGGAGGCCCTAAGATGCAAGTACAGCGACCACGCATGACTGGGGAATGGAGATGTAGCCCAACCGAGTGCGCGGCTACAGCAAGCGTCACAACACACGCAAACATGGGTCTGTACTTGGTCATAGGGGAGAAAGCATTACCTACGCATCAGTCGCAGTGGGCACATAAGGGAAGAAATTATGTGCGACTGGACAGAAAGGAAGGACAAGCCGGTGAAGGGGTGGCGGCTGAGCCACACATTCTACATACGGACACGAGGAGGAAGCAACAAGGACAGGCGGACGGGTGCATGAACAAGCTAGAATTATGCACAGACGGAGAGTGGGGGCGAGACAGGGAATTTTGTTTTAGTTCTTCTATCTTCCTCCTTTGTTTTGTGTCTTTGTTGTGTTTTGGTGGAATTGCCCTGAGCCATCCACCGCCTACGCCAACACAAAACACCAGGATATGACGGCCTCCCGGCAGAGGCCTACTGCCACCTCGCGGCCCCCCTGCTCCGGCTCGCTGCACAAAGTCTTCGAGGTCTCGTCCCCGGACTGCCCTTGGTACACGCAAAAAGACCCAATTCTGTTCTAGCCTAGATGGCGCTAGAAGGCTGGAATGTAAAAAAGCCCCCCCCCCCCCCCTGTGGGGGTAAGGGGTGGGTACTTTGAGGGTTTCAACCTGGACCCCCCTATCCGTACTCGGGGGCCCATGCTTTGTTTTTCACAACTCCACTATTTTCACCTGGCTTTGGAGGGGAAAAAAATTCATTCTAACGTCGTTCTAGCGACACTCTAGCGAGCGCCCCTAGAACGATGTAAATTAATGCTCTGCCACTCCTCAAAGAGTAGCTGCCCCGGCTACCATGGCCAGCCGTGGCCAATCACAGGGTCGCGATGCTCCACCCGACTCACGGAGCGCCAGGTGCCCCCCCCCCCCCTGTTTCTCCCGGTTAGTCCCCCACCCCTTAGGACCATTAGAAGGTCACTTGGCGGGCCGGCGCCCAGTCACTTGGTGGTGGGTTAGCACGATTAGCCCGGTTGGCCCCGTGGCCCCCATGCCCCCCTTTCGCGAGTCGCGACACTCTCCTACCCCTCTTGCATGGTGGGGGGCTGCCGGGGCGCATCCTTGCTCCCGGCACCCCCCTTCTCACCCCCCTTGTCACCCCCCTCCTCACCCCCTTCCTCACCCCACTTGTCACCCCCCTCTTGTCGTCCCCCGCCTCCCTCGTCATCCCCATTGTCCCCATCGTTGTCCCCCAAAGCCTCCCGGAGGTGGGCCTCTGCCTCCTCCCGGGTGAGGAAGAGGAGCTCCCCCGGCACCCGGAAGGTGCCCCCCTCTTTCTCTCTCTCCCTCTTCTTCCCCTTTCTCGCCTTCTTCCCCCCCTCCCCATTGGACCCCTGTGACACCACCCACCACTCCCCCGGGTCCAGCTCCTCATCCCGATCCCCTAACACCGTCACTTGGCTGACGGTCCCCCCGTTGCCCCGCTCCGTCCGAGGGACATACCGGGTGTCCCCCACACCCGGCACATTCCCATAGGGGTCACGGCCCCCGTTTCCTAGGGGGGCTGGGGTTTGGGCTTGGGCTAGGCCTTGCCCTTGGGCTTGGGCTGGGCATTGCCCTTGGGCTTGGCGTTGCCCTTGGGTTTGGGTGGGGGTTCGAGGGGGGGGTTGTCTTCCCGGCTACTCTCGAAGTGGCGGGGCTTCTTTTTGGGGGCCTTGGGGTGGGGCTTGGGGCCTTGCGGGGGGGGGGGGGCTTCCCATCGCTGCTGCTGCTGCTAGTCCTCCACCTGTTGTTGCTGCCCACCACCTGCTCCTCTCGCCCAAGCCCTTCGCTGCAGGTCCATCCCCCCCCCCCCCCGCTCCTCCGCGCCTTCCACATACCCAACCCGTACAACACCGAGAGGGCCATGTTGGGGTCACTCCCCAACATGCGCCCAACCTGGGTGACCCCCACAAGGTGCATGCGGCCCCCTCCATCGCGCCACTCGAACCGCACCCCGCGGCGGTGCCCACTGCACGGCTGCAGGCTGATGACCAGTGACAAGAGACGCAAGAGGCACGTGTTCTAGCGATGTTCTACTTAGGCAACTGTTCTAGCGACGGTCTAGCGGCGGCGGCGGCGGTTTGGCTAGATCAACGCAAGAAGGCTTCCCCAGATCAACGCTAGAACGAGGGTAAGGCGGATTGCCCCTAGGGTCTTGGTGAAGGTGTCCCGGGGGTTGGGGGGGTGCGGTTCGTGGGGTACTCCGGTTGCGGGCTTAATGGAGGTCTTGAGCTTCGGGTGGGAGACGATGCCGTGCACCAATCCGGCATACGCCCCACGGGTGGCTGCCAACGGGTCAAGGCCCCCAACCCCTATGATCTCCGACCACGTCGGCGACCACTCCCACGTCCTCCGAGCTACCTGCATAACCCCCAACCCCATGGCCTCCCAAGAATGACAAAGGAACCGGAAACGCCCTGCCCCCCCCCCCCCCCGCCCATTCTTGACGTCGGGGGTGAAGACGTTGAATTGGGCCATTTAAAACATCTTCACCCCCTTGTTGGAAGGGGGGACCACGTTTCCCTCCCTGCCATTCCCCTTGAACCCCCCCAAGCCCCAGGGGTTTGTCCGCGTGGACCCCCCGCTCATCCACCCACACCCACCTCCGCTGCCCCATAATGTTCTGATGCACGCGGTGCATCACAAAACGGAGAGTCCAAAGCACAGTCTCCGAGGGGAGAGGAGGCGGGTGGCGAGCCCCGGTGGGTGGGGGCCCTCGAGGACGGCGGGGTCCCAAGGCATGTCCATGATGGCCCCCGCCCCCTGGTTTCCCAAAAACCCCCTCAACCACTCCACGTGGGTGCCCTCTACCTTCTCTTCCACCACCTCCTCCTCCACCTCCTCCTTCACCTGCTCCTATACGACCCGCTCCACCTCCTCGTTCACCTTCCTAGCTCTCCCTACCCAATCCTCTAATCTAGCCACGGCCCTCTCCAACTGCTCCACATTTGCCCGCTTCTGCTTTGCCTTCTTCACCACCTTCTCCATATTGCCCTCGCCCAGTCCGCGCGCTTCACCTCCCCCACACTACGCAACTCCCCCTCCTTGGCCTCCCACTCCCTCAGATTTCCCTCCGCCCTCGACGGTGCCGCTTGTTGTGCCCCCAACAAACCGCAGAGCCTTAGGCGCTCGGCCAACAGCCCCTGCACCTCCTCCAACTCGTTGAGGGACAATCCCTGTCCCTGTCCCTTTGCCGTCCCCTTGTCCTCCGATCCTACCTCCACCACCTCCTCCGGCTCCTCCTTTTTCAACGCCGCGGCAGATTTGCGGATGGTGCGGGGGTGATGGGGTGGCAACAGAGGAGGAGGATGTTGGGCCTGGGGTTGGCACTCGGGCTCTGGCTAGGGTTGGGGTTGCTGGGCTGTTTTGTTTGCAATTGCTATGAGAAACAGGGCGCAAGTGTTCTAGCGAGGTTCTAGGCAACGGTTGTACCGACGTTCTAGCGACGAATCGCGCTGGCTAGATCAACGCGAGAACGCTTCCCTAGACCGTGGCCCCCTATGCACAGCCCAAGACACATCAAAATAGGCAAAAAGCCAAGTCATACACCGTGCTTGCACAGTGGCCTCCCTGTGGATGGCCCAAAACTTACGCCTTGACACCTCATCCACCCCATCCCCCTTAAATGCCCCCCCAATAAAGGTGCTTGTTATGCCCATGTTTTAGAAAGCGGTTGATGCTTTCTAAAATGTCCCCACAAAACATGGCCAATCCAAATGGCCAAATGCTTTGCGACGTGACATCTACATCGTGCTCAAGGCTCAATAGATACCATCATGCCATACCAACAGTGCAAAGACACCAGAAATCCGCCGCCACTGCGACACAGTTCAAAAGGTTAGGACCCGGATATGTACAATAGAGGGCCTGCAGCAGGTCCCACATGTTCGCCAGGGCCTTGTACTTGGCCGAGCCCGGCCTAATGCCAAGGCACCTGATCCCCTGCGGCGTGTGGGCCATGTGGGACAACCATGCATGCCCTCAACCACAATTGAGGGGACTGTTTCCCCCATACGTTGATCCCTTCGAGGGGTTGATCCTGTGGGGGGTGAGTGGTGGAGAATATCCACCGATGCCCTCAATCACAAGTGAGAGGACAGCATACCCCATGCTTTGATCCCCTAGGGGATGTAGGTGTTGTGGGCCATCAACACATGCCGTTAGAAACCAATGCAACATCAATACACCCCATGTGTGGACCCCGAGGGGGTGTGGGTGTGGGGGGGTATCAATGCCTGCCCTGAATCAACAGTGCAAGGACAATATACCCCATGCGTTGATGCCCTGGGCATTTGGGTGCTCTGAGACATCACCGCATGCCCTCATTCATCAATGGAAAGACAATACACCCCAAGCATTGGTCCCCCGGAATCTTTGGGTGGTGTGGGACATCAACACGTGCCCTCAATTTCCCCTGCAAGTATAGTACACCCCATGCCTTTATCCCCCGAAAGGTCGCAATGCCGAGGGACAGCAATTGGGACATCAACACCACGGGGGGGGGGGCGTCTCCTCGCTTTTGTATGCGACTCCCCCCCCCCAGTAGAAGTGGGCCGAAGGCCCCTTATGGAGGGGAGGGGGGGTTTTAGGGAGGGGCGATGGGGGGGGGTCGGGAGGGTTGGTGGGGGGGGGGGGGTCAAGGTGGGGCAATTTAGGGTGGTGGGGGGGGGGCACAGGCTCCGGTTACCTCCCCTTGCCCTCCCTATGGGGTGAGAGCTAGGGCTAGGGTTAGGGCTAGGGTTAGGGTTACGGTTGGGGTTAGGGTTAGGGTTAGGGTCACCGAGCTGGTGGAACCAGTCTTGGCTGTATAACCCTTTTTAGTGTGTAGGGTGGACCTACCAGGTTTAGCAGCAGCAGCACCAAGCAACAGCACGCGCGAAATGGGTAAAAATCAGAACTCTGTCGTGGTGCTTGAGATTCGGGTGAAATTTTGGTGGATGATACATATGGGTGTGAAGTACAATCACACAAAGTTTGAGCGAGAAACTCAACCGTGGCGGCTGGGAACGGGTTTCGCAAGTGGCGGACCTCGGTTTCAACAACTGCAGTTTAGGGCCAAAAACAACCATTTTTGGGCCAAAAAAGCCCTGGAACACATTCAAAACGGCCAAACGAAGTGAAACGGTCATGCGGCTTGACTTCCCCCTGTCAACAAGCTCTTTGCGGCCCTCTAACTCCATGATATGTCCCGGAAACGGCCCAAAGAGGCCCCCAAAAGCTCCAAATGCCGACAGCCACAAACCAAGAATAGGCCATATCTTTGGCTACATGGCTCAAAACGTGATTCCGAGGGCACCTACTCCACCCGCAACCCCCCACTTTTTGTGGTTTCCACCACTCACAATTGCCCAAACGAACACCTAGACCCCAATACCTAAGCCCACTAGGCTGCGGCAAGCTGCAAGCTCAACCCCAAACACGTGGGTGCCCAAATGGGTCAACAGGGTCCAGTAGAGGCAAAAAGATGACTTTTCTCAAAAATGATCTTGGACCATGTGCGACGCTAAGACAGGTGTTTTTGGACCGTTTTGAGCTTATGGTGGCCCATTTTGGTCCTCCGAAAATCCCAAAATGCCTTGAAAATGGGCTGTTTTGGGACCACAAATGGGTCAAAAATGGGTCAAAATCGCATTTTTCCAAGTCTCATCCCCGACCATTTGGGGTGCACAAACGGGTGAAATGAACCCATTTTGAGCCCATTTGGGTGCATTTTGGCCCCTCACAAGTCCAAAAAGCCTTGAAAGTGGGCCACGTGGTGATGCAGTTCACTTGCAAGCTGATTTCACTTTGTCAAGAGCCATCAATGTGTGAATCATTCTTGATGTCCCTCACCGGTCATAGCTGATGTTCCCTCCCCCACCAGCTCGGCCCCAATATTCAGTTTTAATTAGGGTTAGGGTCGTGGCTAGGGTTAGGTGTAGGGTTAGGAGCAGGCTGAGGGTTGGGGTGGGTGTTAGAGTCAAGGTTGGGTTCGAGTATAGCGTTGGGGTGCTCCACCGCCTGGGCGGGGAGGGATGCTACGTTGGCAAGGGGAATGAAAAAAAATATTTGGGCACCTACGGCGCCACCATGTGTATGGCCCATAGCTATTGACCCTTGGTAACTAATTGGGCCCGGAGGGCAGGGTGGGGGGGGGGGGGGTCGTGTACCCAAACCGAGGAGACGGCCCACCCGCCAACACATGCCGTCAATCACTAATGCAAGGACAATACTCATCATGTGGCAATTACCGAGGGGGTCTAGGTGATGTGGGAGATTGACGCATGCCCTCGGTCACCATTGGGAGGACAGCATACTTCATGCCTTGATTCATTTGGTGCGTTTGGGTGTTGAGGGACATCAACGAATGCTCTTAGTCACCAATGCAACGGAGTACACCCCATGTGTTGATCGCCTAGCGGTATGGGTGTGGTGGCACATCAAAAAATGCCCGAAATCAATGATGGTAGGACAATATACCTGTGCGTTGAACCCCATAGGGGTTTTTGGTGGTGTTGCACATCGACGCACGCCCTCAATCATCTTTGCGAGGACTGTACAACCCATGCATTGATTCCTTGCGGGGTGTGGTAGGATATCAACGTATGCCCGGAAACATAGGAGGGAGGACAACATACTCCATGTGCGGATCCCATTGAGGGTTGACGTGATGTGGGACATCAACGCACGCCCTCAACCATCAGTGGGGAGACTGCACATCCATGTGTTGATCCCTTGGGGGGTGCAGGTGACGTGTGGAATTAACCCATGCCGTCAATCACCAATGCAAGGGGGTACGCCCCATGTGTATGCCCTAAATCAATGATGCAAGGACAATATCCTCCAATGACGGAGCCCTTGGGGGGTCTTGGTGGTGGTGGCATAGGCGCATGCCCGAAATCATCAGTGGGTGATGATTACGCCGCATGAGTTGGTGCCCTAGGGGTTGTGGGTGCGGTGGGATATCAACCAATCTAATGGGAGGACAATGTACCCCATGCATTGATCCCCTTGGGAGAGTGGATGATGTGCAATATCAACACATGACGTGAAAAATAGGAGCGAGGATAGTCCACCCTATGTGTTGATGCCGTAGGGGATCAAGCAGCTATGGGACATCAACGCATGCCCTCGATCATCCATTGGAGTACAATACACTCCATGCTTTGATCCTGTAGCGGTTGTGGGTGGTGTGGGATACCAACGGATGCCCTCAAATAACAGGGGCAAGAGAATATACCCCATGTGTTGATCTATTGGAGGTTGTGTGTGCTATGGGACACAAGCAATACCCTCCATTGTGTATACAAAGACAATGTACCGCATGATTTGATCCTCTATGGAGTGTGGGGTGTCCGCACTCAATGAAATCCTTCGAAGGTTTTTTCATGCCGTCCGCCCGCTCATCCTGGAGGTCATATCCTGGATGCCGACAGACTTTGCAATCAACCTTCAATTTTATTAGTGCAATACCCAATTGACCTCGTTCCAGTGGTTCTTTGTTCGCCAAACCACTAAAAAATCCTGCATAATCCTTCACCAATATTTCTGGCAACTCATTCACTTTTGAATTTTCCCTTGCTTCTTGGGACGCAGTTGTTGACACACATCGCCCTCGGACATTTCCTGATCCGTGATACCTTCTTCAACATTGTGGGTGTGCAGCCCCGCCGCTAATCTTCTGAACTCTTGGCTATTGAATGGTGTGCCTAGCTTCGATCAGATACGCGAGCGTGGGAAGCTCCACGTAGGTGGGTTGGAACCCACAAGCTCATCACGCTCCCGATAAACTCGATCTTGGTGAATGTCTGCGTGATCAAATTTCGATCATCCCACCAATGCGGAGATTTGACACGGTTTCTCGCCTCTTTGGGTGCCATGCGGTCATGCATCCCATCCATGTAGTGGACAACACAATCAATCTAGGCAAACGACGGGGTCTTGATTTCCACTTTGGGATCGCTGCGCTCCTTGAAAATGACCCTCATGGGCAACACCTATATCCTCCGAGTTGAGGCCGAATCTCGTGTGGCACAGATTTGTGCACCGTCCACACAAGACCGATGGGTCGACCATGTCCGTCCCGGTGACGGCAAAGAGCTGCCCATGGCGTCCCAAAAAATCTCCTCAACGGGCGGAAACCCAAATTCGTGCAAGGCGATGGAATCGATCTTGGATTTCATAACTTTGTCATCGGCGTCGCCTGAGCCGAGTGGCATCAATACCCACAATCCTTTGCCTCCATCGCCGGTGAACTTGTTCGCAATCCGTTCCAAAGCCCGTGGAGTTCATAGTACACACAAATGGCCACATCGTTCTGCGTTGCAGTGTTTGGCCCACGCGGAGTCACCCTTGTGCTAGTACCTCGCGCACTCCTACAACTTGGGTTCCTCTTGTGATGTGAATTCTTAACACATCAGTCAATGGTACTTCCGTACTGCAATCTTCCATTCTTCGTCCATAAGCATGCCGGGATAGACCATACTCTTGAAGGTGCTCTCCATCCCTACCTTTGGAATTCATTGTTGCTTCTTTCACTGCACGTACGATTTTTTGCTCCTCATCTCCGGTCTATTGGGATGCACAAAGGGCAAAATAGGTCGATAGCCATGAAAGCCCCTCGGTGGCGTCACGAATACGTGTGGAAAACCTTCGGCTCTGTTGCTGACCATGAAATCATACCCCGTCATGATATCCCGATTGGGAAGGTCATGCTCGTAGAGTGTTTCATGGCACATCAAGCGGAGCACTTGGCCCCGTCGATCCAATCCCACGTGCTCCAAAAAATCCCACACTACCTTTGGCTTCAGGGGTTCTTGCACCCATGATCTCGCAATTTGCGAACTTTAGGCGCACCCTTCGGTCACTGTCCTTCAAACATGTGTCCGCAAACAGCCCAATCCGCACCAAGCTAACCTAGGCCACCATATCCACCAAGACATCTGTGACCACTTCTTTCCGTGCGCACATCACCCGCACCTTAGGTGCACTTGCCGTTCATCGCCATGCAGTGCACGGAGTACTCTCAAAGCATGCAACTCTAGAACAAATGGGTGCATGAGGAGTTCAAGTGTGTGGTGCCGTGTCTCGTAACCTTCGGGTTGGTCCTGCCCATGCATGGAACTCTCCGTCGTCTCTCCGGTCTTCTTGCCAGGTTACCAGTATCCACTTGTGCATCCCTTGGCAGGGCGTCCCGTGGAGTAGGGCTGGCAAAACTCGGTGGCTTTGGCTCCTTGAGAGGCTTCTTCGGCACCATACCTGCCATGTTTGACTCGATTTCACTACTGTTAGGAGGAGAGGCCAAAAGGGCGCCCGGTAGGAGTGCTAGAGCCCATGATTGAGGTGGCAGGTGTAGCGTAGGACGAGTTATGCGAAGGATGCTGGGCCCCATGAAGCCATTTCGGCCTTGCCTGTGCATCCAACAATTAGGTAGGATACACTTGGGACCATAGGCCGCCAGCCCACAAGGGCATCGGCCCGATGGCGTGGCGATGGGTGTGTCATAGGCACGTGTATAGGTGCGTACCGCGGTTCGCACATTGTGAGGGGCTGCGACAGGCCGAGGAAATCATCCATCAGCGGGAAGCTTGCACGGACTCCAGTTTGACCCATAGTGTTCCGAGCCCTTGGTGCGTGGTGCGGTTACCTCCATGGCGACGTAAGCTGTGCAAATGTACGTTGCGGGTATATTTTGATGGCGCGTACAAAAGATGGGACACTGAACGGGCGTGTGACACACAGGCATGTTCTTGGAGGTCCTCCACACAAGCCTAGCATGCTACTCCAGCTCAGTAGGTGGCGCCGGATACACGGCAAGGGGAGGGGAGCAAGGAAGGGTGAGGGGCCCGTTAGGGGGAGGTTCATCCCCCCCCCTCCCCCTCCCCTACACTCCCCCCTCCCAGCCGCTCCCTGAGGCAGCAAGGGACGCCCCCCGGTGAACGATGTACCAAGCGGACCCTTAAGGTCGGCCGCCGAGAGCGGAGGAAGCGACCCCATATTGAATGCTGCGCGGCGGTCAAACAATCAGGGGAATACCGGACTGAGGACACCTACCTCATACGCACCCTGTTGTGTCACCTCAGTGACAAAGCGTGTTCTCCGCTGGACCGCCAAATCCGTAAGCACCGCCATGCCGACGGGCCTGCTGGTACCGCAGTCAATGCATACCCCAAGGTACCCAAGGGGGAATCCAAGGTATGCCCACACCCCCTTTTCCCCGCTCAAGCCCTTGATGGAGATCCCCGTTTAGCGCACGTACCCAACAAAATATCTCCCATGACCACGGTACGCAATTCCCCCGCGGCCCCCCCATGCTCGCCCGGCCCCACAACAATCCATGCATGCGGGATGTGGAGCGGGTGTATCTACTGGGCCAGTTGGAAGGCATGGGGCATCGCCCTACCAAGGACCACGAGACCCTACCGCAAACTACCAGGCAGCCCTTCATGTAACGCCACGAAATGTGACCACGCTGCAACGGCAGCAAGCCCAGAGCGCCGCGCAGCCAGCCGGCGTCGGCCCGGCCGGAAAAGCATAGGGAAGCGCGCCACCGAACGCCACAAAAAGTGGTGCATGCGGGACGCCCCGGCGACGACCGTAGGAGAACCCATTCGCCAAAGAGAGGTGAGCGGGGCTGGCAACAACAAATGCGAGATGGGTGACGAGATGGCGTAGATGATAGGTGCCACTGTTGAGCCCCGGGGCGGCCACCACGCCAATCTCCGGTGAGGCAGGACACCAACATCCACCCCCCTCCCCGGCAGATACCAGACGCCATGGGAAGGCAAGGCCTATGAGCTCCGGGGAGACGAGGAGGGCCGTGGCTCCTGCCTGTCCTCCCCGGACCATATGCCCCAAAGGACACCGGGGGAAGGCACCAGGTGCCGGCAACGTTCCGCAAGCCGCGAGCCGGTGCAAAGCCTGCATCACGACACCCAGCGGGCCAGAGGGCAGCCGTAGTGGGAGCCCAAGACAGCCCCACTTCCCACCAACCCACTAGAAGACGGAGGACCCCCGGCCAAAACCAAAGCGGCCCAAGCGGATGCCGCGCGGGCCGCAACCCAAGCCAAAACTGCAGCCTCGAACCTTATAACTGTCGGAAAGTGGACGACCTAGTGCCCCTCCGAAGGAGGCCATGTCGCAAGGACACCGACCATCTCCACCGCACTGGCCCTCGGCCACTATCCCCACACGGCTAGCGCGGTGCCAAGGCGCAGTCCCCCGAAAAGCACTATGCTCGGGGAGCCACACAAACCACCCCCGGCCTTGCGGGGCGGGCCACGTATTCCAACCCCAAGGCGACGAAACAGACCCTATTGCCGAAACCACGGGTGGAGGGGCGCACTGCCTTGCATAAGCCCCAAAAGGGCGGCATGTCACCTTCATTGACCATCGCTGTGTTGCCTTGCAGGCGTTGAACCATGGTAGCTTCCATAGATTCATCAAGTTGCCATGAAAATTTGTGCCGTGGATGCACATCGAACCGTGCACTAGCTGTCAAACGCCGTGCCGCTACCACTCCTTGCCCCTTTGCCTATTGTTGTAAAGGTGGAGACTTGGCATGTAACGGCATGCACTTGCTGGAGAAATGTGTGTCCGCAAGGGCACTAGGGGTGAAATTATCAGGAAATGATATGGCCCGTGTAACAGCAGCCTCAGCAGGAAAAGATGTGCGCAACATTGCAAGGATACGCCACATATTGACCTGCTGTGCATGCTCCCTTTCGAGGGCCAAGGCCTCCCAAATCTTGGAAATCTACAAATTAGCAAAGTGCTTCACGATACCGCGTGATGGTCTCCCCACTATTCCAAGGCACAGCCGGCATGCTCATGTGCCGCATCCAACTCATCTCGGTGCGAACCCATGAAACGCCGCACGTAGTCTACACTGCGTGTGGCACACTCGCTCCTTGGAAAGGCAAGCAAACGGCCAGAGTCCAACAACAATGCACACGCAAGGACGATCCCGGGGTCAATTGTTGTCTATCCCTCCTGCATGCCGGCAAGCAACACATCGGTTATCGCACGTTCCTAAGTGCCTAGAAAAAGTGGGGGGGGGGTTACACATTTTGGGCCAAGTGCATCCAACCAACCCGCCGCACCCCATGGGAAGCACATGTCACTGTTTGATCCTTGAACTTTAACCAGACCGAACCCTCCTCTCCAACTGCCTTCCGCACACGTGCATTTATCATGTCTGTTGCACTTGCAGATGTGCGCCAATGGACGCATGCAGCTACGCAACATTGTTGAACAATGCACAACATGCAGCATGTGACCATAAACTACCCAACATGCAATTGAAGTGGCATCATCACGGCTCTCGCATACATGCTGTTGCTTTCTGGAATGCCGCGGCTTTGAATCCAAATGTCATGCCACCGAAGGGACATTGGCAAAAAAACAGCGCTGCGACGCGCATTTGCCCAAGACCGCCAGATGCGGTGATTAGTAAGGGTCATTTGCAATCCACTACGTTTATCGGGCTGTAGGTGATCCTAGACTCTTTTTTGCAACTCCTTCCATTGCTATGCCCCATACAACGCACGTTGCCGATCATCATGTGCTAGGTACGCAGCATGAGTAGGGCTGGCAAGTTGCAATGTGGTCCCAGTTTGCTCTGCAACACATGGCGGGGCTCACCCATGGATGTCATGCGCACGAACCACAAGGCAAAAAGGGCAAACACATCGTTCTCAATTGTGGATATGTCACAAACTATGGCGCAATAGCACCGCGCAAACCCGGGGGAGAAGCCCCATCCACTGCAAATGTCACACAACCCGGGGCAGCAGACCTCTTGCGGCACCCTGCCAGATTGTCTGGGGCATTGGGCAGTGGGACTCTTGAAATGTACCGCCGCAGTGGCTCGGGGGATTGGTTAGTGCACCCTTGCAAGGCACCACCACACGGCCTACACGTAGTGGGCATAGAGACGACTGCGGCACACCGCCACACTGCTTGGGGGCATTAGGAAGTGAAACTGGTGCAAGGCATTGCCTGATTGCCAGGTGGTATTGGGCACTGGAACCCTTGGAAATATATATACATATATATGTATATATATATATATATATATATATATATATATATATATATATATATATAGTGCCGCACTGTTTTGGGGACAGGAGGCCGTCGAACTCCTGCAGCACACTGCCACATTGTCTAGGGGTTGTGCGCAGTGGAGGCCTTCACGACACCGCCACACTGCCTGGGGGTAGTGGGCGGTGGGACCCCTGCAAGCACACGGTTTTACTACCGGGAGGCACCAGGCAATGGCATTAGCTCGTGAGATACACTACCACACCTCGTCTAGCCATTAGGTAGTGGAACTCTTGCAATACACCACCACACGGCCCGGGGGCCGTGGGGGGTGGGTCTCCCACAATACACCGCGGCATAGCCCTGGGGCGGTGGGCAGTTGAACTCTTGCACCATAGTGCCACACTGCCTCGGAAAAGAGGACAGTACAACTCCTACAATACACCACCACATTGTCAATGGTTGGGGGCCGTGCACAAAGGAACGGCCGTACACTGCCTCAATGTCTTGGGGCACTTGGTAGCGGAATTGTTCCTTTACAACACCAGACTACCTGGGGGAGGGGTCAATGGAAGTCCTACTATACACAGCCACACTGCCTTGGGGTAGTGAGCACTGGAACTCCTGCTTACACTGCCACACTATGTAAGGGCAATAGGCGGTGGAACTCCCGTTGCATAGCGCAACATTGCCTCACGACAATGGGCAGTGGGAGGACTACAATAAACTACCACACTGTTTGGGAGAAGTGGGAAGTGGATATCCTGCTGCACATTGCCACAGTGCGCAGGGTATTCGAAATGTGTGGTTGTCCCGCTTATGACGCGGTATCACGGGTCGGAGGCACAAAGTATCCCACCTTGCCGTGGATCCTTGCTCGTACGGTGCTGGAGGAGGCTAGCGGTCCCCGAACAACGCGGGACCAGAGGCCGGGAAACGTAGTGTCCTACCGCGCCGCTGGTTGTTGCCCGTAGGGTGCTTGCAGGGTAGGTCGTCCCTCGTGGGGCGTGTTGTCACCCGCTTGGGGGATGAAGTGGCCCGCCGTGCCGGTGGTCCCGGCCCGTAGGGCGCTTGCCGTGTTTGCTCTCTCCCATAGTGTGCGGTGTCTCCGAGGGGACGGAGTGTCCCGCCATGCCTGTGGTAGTTGCCCATGGGGTGCCCCTATGGATAGGCTGTCTGGCATACAACGCGGGATTGGCGGCCACGGGGACGTAGTGGTGCAGCAGCATCTTGCGGGAGTGCTGCAGCCCGCTACCCTAGGGCATTGGGGTCGTGTAATACAGGGATTCCCCTGCTCAATACGCCCAAGCAGTGTAGCACCCCCTAGAGACACGCTACCGGGAGCTACCACCTGCGCAGCACGACACTTTGTCCCCCCGGCAGGTGAACCCACATCCCCACAAAAAATGGTCAACGCCCGCAAGCACTCTACGGGCAACGTCCACCGGCGGGGCGGGACACTATCTCTTCCCGGCGGGTGAACCCGCATCCTATCAGGGACATGCACCCCTTCTAGTCACCATACGGGCAGCGACCACCAGTGTGGTATAACAGTACATTTCCGGAGCAAGTGAACATGCACGCTCAGGGGGATAGTCAGCTTCTTCAAGCACCCTACGGGGAGCGACCGCCGGCACGCCGGGATGTTGTGTCCCCGGGGCAGCTGAACCCGCACCCTATGAGGGACAGCCAACCACCGCAAGCGACATTGGCAGTGACAACCTGCGCAGCACGCCACATCGTCCCCCCAGCCGGTGAACCCACACCCCCGTAGGACGGTCAACGCCCGCAAGCACCTTACGGGAAGTGTCCACGTGCATGGTGGGACACTATGTCTCCCCGGCAGGTGAACCCGCCTCCTATCGGGGAGAGTCACCCGCTCTAGGCAGCATACGGGCAACGACCACCAGTGTCGTTGGTCACAGCAATAGCCGAGCAAGTGAACTCGCACCCTGAGGGGGATAATGAACTTCTTTAGGTACCCTGTGGGGAGCGACCACCGGCACGGCGGGACCCCATGTCCCCGCGGCAACTGAACCCGCACCCTATGGGGTTTAGCCAACCACCGCAGGTCGTCCTCCATCTGGGTGAATCCGCAACCTATGGGGTACAACCACGGTTTGTAGACACCCTATGGGCACCCACCACTAGCACGATTAGATACTAAATCCCCCGAGCAGGTGAACAGGCACCCTATGGACAACAAATCCCCGCAACCACCCCACAAGCGGTGACCACGTGACACTACGTCCCCCCGGCACAAGAAGGTGCACCCTATGGGGGACATCCAGCCCGCGCAGGCACCCCACGCGCAACGACCAACGGCACAACGGCACCCCTTTCTCCCCCGGCCGATGAACCCGCATCGTATGGGGGACAACCACCCCCTGCGGGCACCCTGCAGACAGCGACCACCAGCACGGTAGGTCGCCTAGGGGCAGTGGCGAGTAGAAATTGGAAAAAAATAATGCCGTACTGCCTTAGGACGATGGGCTGTGGTCAGTGGGAAGTGTATATCCTTTGTTGGGGGCTAGCGGTCCCTTGTTGGCTCTGCTTGCAAGGCCCAGTTCACAATGGTCTCTACCCCGCTATACCTACATCTCCGTCGGGCTCCGCTATCCGTAGAGCTCCAGGCGGGGCGTGTAGCTCCGAAAAACGTACTCGCTCCTTGCTGCCGCCGCTGCGGATGGGATCCATTTCGTGGCTTGCCCCATGCTATACCTTGAGCCTCCCTTAGCCACTGTGCCTGGTCTTGGGGGGGGGGGGGGGCATGCACGCAAGGTAAGGCAGCGGTACCCGGGGTCATGACTGCGCGGAAGGAGTACCAGATCATCCCCCGGTCCAACGTGCCGCAGGGGTAAATCTGTTCTTAATACCTAAACCCTGGGTTTTGCCAGGGCTTAACTCCCAAATAGAAACAAAAACCAAGGCCCCCGTGGGCAGTTTTAGGCCGCGGGGATACAACGAGGCTTGGACATCAGTTAACTGCAAGGCCTCCATTCCTCCAAAAGGCTGCCTCGTCCCGGCCCTTCTAGTCCGGCTTTGGGGGTGCACACTTAACAAGGCCCGGGGGGGGGGGGTTCCACTTTAAGCATTACTTGTGGCAGTATTGTAGTGTGTTTAATGGTTATTACACACCGCCGTCTTTTCTACCCCATAGACATGCCACTTCCAATGGTGCGCAGACCATACGGGCTCGCCTTTGGGGCATCTCGGGTTGGTACTCGTTCCCAACGCCTTCCCTTGGCGATTGACCGTGGATTTACATTATACGAATAATGAGGCTCATTGTCTGGTACGTACTACTGTACTTAATACACGCACGGCTTTGTTCACGGTCGGGCAGCAGCATCCCAGCCACATTGGGAAGGATGCCACCCCTTATTTCACTCGCCGGGCCTGTGGTGTGTGTGGCAAGGGCAAGGCGGCTTGGGACCGCCTCATTAGCGGGCCGCATCACCCATACCGTGGGGGGCTTGGGTCCCCTTCCCATCCATCAGACGGCTCTAGCCGGCATAGGGCACAACCCACAAGCCTTGGAGAGCTCCACCCGGCACAGGGCACCACACATAAGTGCAGGCACCAGGGTAGGGACATAGGGCTCGGGAGGGGGGGAATAGTCATTCAGCGGCACGCCATCCTGCAATGGCAGGGCATCCTGCACGGGCAAGATACCTTGCACTGGGCGAGGTATTCTTTGTACCTATGGGTCAGTGGGTGAGGGTGGGCATAGGAGAGGGGACATGTATAGGGGAAGTGGTGGTGGGGGGGGGGCGGTAGCAGTGGCGTGGGGGGGGGGGGGGCTGTGGTGGGCTTTGTGTGTGGGGAGGGCGCGTGTGGAGGACACAAAGGGGAGGATGTGCCCGCCTTCCTCGCTGAGGGTCGCTAGCAATTCCTGTTGCCTAGGCGGCAATTACTAGAGGGCCGCGGGATCCATGGCTTGGTGTTTGGCACTTGGGCGTGTGCACACACAACATGGTTGGTACACCTCCTAGAGGGTGGGGCCCTGCACGCCCGGCACCCAGCCCACGGGAAGAGTTGGGGGGCACCCAGGTTGCAGTGTGGTGTGCCATGGTGTGGTGTGGTGCGGTGCGTTGTGTGTTGTGGTGTGGTGTGGGGTTGGTTTCCGCATTAGTGATGGTGCAGTGGTGTTACTTGTCATGCTTTTGTGTGGGGCAGTGTCTCGTGAGGTCTAACGGCATGATGTAGTGCGGTTTGGTGTCATGTGGTGTGGTGTGGTTTAGCTTAGTTGGCTAGAGTGATGTGTCGTATGTTGTGTTCTAAAACCGTTCTAATGAGAAAATTCTAATACTACTCCAAAAGCGCCGATCGGATCGGCCCTTTTAGAAGAAGATTTTTCTTAGAACTCGGACTTTTACAACCATTGTAGGTAACCCCAAATGGGCTGACGGCTGCAAGCAGAACGCATACCTGACCCCATACACATTATCTATGTCACCCTTGCCCCACCCCCCCGCGTTGTGTGTGAACCCCCTCGCCCACCACCACTTTGTGTGCATGGCACACACAAACAACCCGCCCCGGCCCCCAAACTATCTGCTGTGGAAACGCCATCCCCCATGGTGCCCAATACCTATTTGCCATTGGGGCTCGGTAGGGTATCCTGTCCTTTTTTGCATAGGTGGTGTGTACATATGGCTCATGTCGGGGCCGCGCCCCCCTAGAAGGGCTAGCTCGGTTACGTCAACTCAAGGACAATTCACTGTTGTCTAAATTTTGTAGAGTATCCGTCGTAGTCCCACAAATGTGGAGACGATTTGTGAACCCAAGGACGAATGTGTTGCTTGGAGTGCCCAAGATATCGGTCAACTAAAACCTCGATGAGTAGAGCTTGGAGTGGGCAGATTATATGTGAACTCAAAACCCAATTAGTGATGCCTCGACTATGCAAGGTGTGCGTCAACTAAAAGCCCAATGAGTAGTCTCTAAAATGTGCACACCATCGGTCAACTCAAATCCCCATGAGTGTTGTGTGGTATGTGCAAATGATTGTTCAAATCAAAGCCCAATGAGTATTGCTGGGTGTGGGCCAACTATCCATCAACTCAAAACCTAATGGGTAGTGTCCTAGGCACACTATCCAACAGCTCAAAGCCAAGTAGGTAGTGCTTTGAGTGCGCAGACTATGCGGCAACACCAGGCCCAATAAGTAGTGCTTGATCTGTTCATGTTACCCGTGAACCGAAAGCCCAAAGAGTAGTGACTTGGGAGTGCAGCATGTCCATCAACTCAAAGGCCAATGAGTGGTGCATAGAGCATGCAGATTACCGTCAACGAAAAACCCAATCACTAGTGCCTGGAGTTTGCAAAGAATCCGGCAAGTCAAAGCCCAAAAAGTAGTGTGTGGATTGTGCAGGATATCCACCAACTAGGGGCCAACTCAGTAGTGCTAGGGAGGTGCATATTGTCCGTCAACTCAACGGCCAATTAGTAGTGCATGGAGTGTGCACAACATCTCTAAAGTCAAGGCCCGCTGAGTAAACATAAAACCCATTTACTAGTGTCCCGAGTGTGCAATTACGTGTCCATTCCAAGGCCCATAAGTAGTGCCTAGAGTGTGCAAATTGTCCGTCAACACCCAGCCCCATGAGCATTGCCTAGAGGGGTCATCAAATGCGTCATTTGACAGCCCAATGAGTAGCCTAGAGGGTGCAGCATATCCGGGCACTGAAAGCTCAATGTCAAGTGCCTAGAATATGCAGAATTCTGTCAACTCAAGACCAAATGAGTAGTGCCTGGTGTGTGCAGATTGTTGCTCAACTCCAAGCCAACTCGGTATTGCGTGGACTGCGCAAGCTACCCGTTAACTGAAAGCCCAATGCGTAGTCCATTGAGGGTGCAGCACATCCGTCCAATGGAAGCTTACTGAGTAGTGCCTAGAAGCTGCACACTATTCGTCAACTCAAAGCCAAAGGAGTATTGCGTGGTGTGTGCGGACTATTGCTAAGCCCAAAGCCAACAAGGTGGTGCATGGAGTGTATAGACTATCCGTCAACTCAAAGACTAATGGGCTCAACGCCCAATGAGTAGTCCCTGTGGAGAGTATCCGTCGATTCCACGCCCTCTGGAATGCACACAATGTCCGTAGACTCAAAGGCCCATTGAGTAGTGCTTGCAGTGTGCAAGCTATCCGTGAACTCAAGGCCCATTCCGCAGTGCCTAGAATGTGCAAACTAACCGTCAACTCAAAGCCCATAGAGTCGTCCCACGAATGTGCAGACAATGTGCAAACCCAAAAGCCAATTATTACTGCCTAAGTGTGCCAACTATCAGCCAACTGAAACCTTAATGAGTAGACCCTAGAGTGGGCAAACTATCTGTGAATTGAAAAAACAGTCAAAAGTGTTGGCACTATGCAGTCTACCCATGAACTAAAAACCCAATGTGTAGTCTGCGACCTATAAGTTCACCGGTAGTCGTTTGAGTTTATGCATAGTCTGCACACTCAAAGCACTACCTACTTGGGTTTGAGTTGGTGGATAGTATGCAAACACCAGGCACTACCCATTGGGTTTTGAGTTGATGGATAGTCTGCGCACACAGAGCACTTCCCATTGGGCTTTGAGTTGAAGAATCTTATGCACATGCCAAACAACACTTATTGGGCTTTGAGTTGACGGATGGTGTGTACATTTCAGAGACTACACATTGGGCTTTTCGTTGACAGGTAGTCTGCATAGTTGAGGCACTATTGATTCGGCTGAGAGCTCACGGATAGTTTGCCCACTCTAGGCTCTATTCATTGAGGTTGGAGTTCCGAGTTGGCACACTTCAGGCAGTATTCATTGGACTTTGGGTTAACAAATTTTCTACATATTCGTTGGAAATGGGTAGTGCTTGCTGTGCGCAAAGTGTCCCTTAACTCAAAGCCTAATGAGTAGTGCATCGGGTTGAAACCATCCCTCAACTCAATAGATAGTGTGCACACACCACACACTACTCATTGGGCTTTGAGTTGACGGATAGTCTGCACACTCCAAGCAGTACTCACTGGGGTTTGAGGTGACACAGTGGCCACCCACTTCAAGCACTACTGAGTGGGGTTTGAGGTGATGGATTGTGTGCACGCACAACTCGGCGGACTTTGTGTTGCATCTTTCAGGCACTACTCATTGAACCTTTAGTAGACAACAGTTTGCACAATCCATGCACTACTCATAGTGCTTTGACTTGGTGGATAGGCTCCACACAAAAGGCACCACCGATCGGCCTTTGGTCAACACCAAGCCCAAAGAGTAGTGCTTGGTGTGTGCAGATAATGCGTGAACTAAAAGCCGAATGGGTCGCGACTGCATGGCTCCTTTGATGTGGACATGAGGGTCTAAAAGACGGAAGTGTAGTGGAGGCCCCCGATCATCGTACCCAAATGTATCACAACAATATCAAATCGGGTACCCTTTTTGAATGAAATGCACAACAACCCGCACAAATGCAACCGGAAAGCGGCTTGATGAGAAGAAAGAAAGGAATGTCCAAACTCAGGGGCCCGTCGGCCGCGGACCTTGCGGAAGGCACGTAGCCCAAGGGTGGGCGGAACCCGCCCTACCTACCAGGAAGCGTGCACGGCATTCTCCGTATCCCGAACCGGAAAGGGGCCAATCCAAATCCAAACTCTTGCTAGATACCATGAAAATGCAAAACAACACACACACACAGAGAGGCTTCCTAGCAAGCAAGCTGAGCATAGCAACCGGTGGGGTGGATTTGTTAGTCTGGGGAAGGGATAATGGCCATAGCGCACCACGGCGAAAAACTGTCCCTGTTGCCGACCGCCCAGTAGCGTGTCTGCCAACATAGGTGCTTTCCAAGGCACTGGACTTTTGGACTCAACCATGGACTTTTGGACTCAACCAGTGTCTTCGCCGGCAACTAGGATCTCCCACCTAGCCCCGACTTCCTCGGGTACACACGGCTGATTTTTTTGCGTTTATATCGTGGGAACTGATGGCCACCGCAACGGAGGGGGGTTCTAACAACCTTGGTGGTGCGGTTCTTGCCTACACGAGGAGGGGACATCATACACCCACGCCGAGGGGTTCCGGCGCCACGGAGGAGAGCCCCCACCCCCCCCACCGCCTACCCTCACTAGACAAGCGGTAGCGAAAGGAGGGGTGCCCCTTTCATGGAGCAAGGCTGGACCCATTGTCCACGCGTGCTCGTAACTTCCACCCCTCTTAGGGCATGTACGGTGCACTATGCGCACACTTTGCACAAAGTTTGTATAGGACATTGCATAGTAGTGCCTGTTACCGGTAACAACGAGCCGTGTTATGCATCTATATGAGTTGCTTGCATGCCTTGTCCTCATTCCTAGTCCATTGGTGTGTTTCTCAACCTGCTGCTTCTTGCTCCTCTCCTCTAAGGGGATAACCATGACCAGTTCCTCCACGTTCATCCCTATTGGGACAGATTCTTTTCTGTAGGAGATCCACAACGATCAGAAAGTCAGGCAAGGGGTTGCCTCGGTGCCCATAGTACCCAAGTCGCGGAGCAAGCCAAATACAACGATAATGACCCTCAGTATTTACATCCGCTAGGGCTGGGAGTCTTCGGGAACTTCGGCAAATGTCACACCCAAAAGCGAAGTGTTGACATCTGGAATATGCAAATAGGACATGTTTTTCTTGGGGTGTGCCATCTCTTTGTTACCGATGTCAACATTCTCCTGTGCTTGATCCTAAGGTAGCCGGGCCTCTTTTTGCTCCTCTCCTCTCTTGTTCAGCAAAGGGGCACGCTTCCTTTTTGTCGTGTTTCTGGAGTTGGACACCCAGCGTTCCATCTTGGAGAGGTCGGGTGCCTTTTTTCCATGAGCTAGCATCCGCATCTCCCATCTTGAATGGGTCACATGTGCTGTTCTTGGGCAGTTTCTTGAGACTTTCCTCACAGCCTACAACTCTTCAGAGGCGGGTGAAGGGGGGCAGTTTTTCGACCTACCCAGCTGAGACATCCACCCGTACCGCAACCACTTCTTCCAACCAGTTCCTTATTGACCATGCCTGGCCAACGTGCAGCAAAAGAAAAATACATTGCAAGTTTGAGGAGGTGCCCATTAGTGAGTCAAAAACACGGAGGAACACTTGAGGCTGATGTAAGCCATCTTGGGTACCCCTTTTTTGCTTTGTTCACTCCCCTTGATGTTCAAGTGCAGGCTGATTAGTTCCCCACTCCAATCTCTGGCCAATACTTTCTTCGCTGTTCTGAGGTTGCTGCATAGGTGCAATTTGTGTGACATCATCCCGGCGCAGGGTAGGGCCATGGGGTTAGGTGGGGAAGACATGGGATGAAAAGGCACCAGTGAGGCATGGGTGACTCAAAGTACTGAAATGTGGCTTGGGGTGAGCGCCCTCGTGGATCAGTAGTGCAGGACATAGGGAGAGCTTGGTCCAGCTGCTTGATGGTCTCTTCACGGATTGGGCCCAAGATCTTAATCACGGGAGGATTGAATGTCACGTTGATGACAAGGTTTGGGGGTGCGGACATCACAAAATAAGACCCCTACCACCTTAGAAAAGATAGCATGAAAGGACAGACTGGGAGATAAATTTACTGGTGGTGTAGAGGTTTGCTCTGTGGATATGTGCTGGCAGCAAAAGCTGCACCAAGCAGTGCATCACTTGTGATAGATGCGCCACCTGTGGCACACACCAATATCTCTCGGGGACATTCAGTTCATGTCAACACGGAGCGAATTCACAGTTTTTCAGACTTTACTCAACTGTTGGCCAAATGCACCAAAATGTTGTTCCCTTGGGGGGGGTACGTGTATGCTTTTCGAAATCTGTGAGAAAAGGCCATTTCAGAAATGTATGGGTTGGGGGGGCTAGGTGGTCACAGTTTTGCGTACAGAGCTGTAAACGGGAGGACACACAGGTCACAAGCAAGGCTCCAAGGATCACTCATTATTCAGAATCCAATTCGTTGTCGTTGCCCCTTGTAAGGCACAAAATATTTCGTTTGATGCCCCCTCTTTCTGGTGTACCTCTGGCGACCTGCATGCTTGACGTTCTGCTCCAAATCAACGTCCATGCAGGTTGCCAGAAATTCATGCTGAGAAGCCTTGGTTGGGTGCGTCTTTTTGTCCCAAAACTGTGCTGCAAAAGCAGCGGCCTCAGAAGCGGATAGAATCTGGTGTTCCTCGTGGTCGCATGCAGGTTGCTGCGAACCACCTGTACGAGGCTTTTTTGCGGTGCTAGGGGTCCTCATGCGACTAACCTGCACCCAGGTAGCACCCCCAGAGCGTGCTCTTTTGCGAACCAAAGGTTGTTGCGGTGCATCCGGGGATGCAACAGCACGTGGCGTGAATTTGTATCCGGACATAGTGGCTGTCTGTTGACAAAAACAGCCAGCAAGCAACACAGGCACTTTCCAAAAAAGACAAAAATCTCAAACATACTGTCAGGACAACATGCAGACCCAGGGTGTTCCAAATAGCCCTTTTCAAGGGCTTTCCGAATGTACCCCACATACCCCCCCCCTTTGGGACACTCAGCGGGCACAAACGAGGCAAAAATCACGGCGATCCCTGAAAACGCTCCGTGTTGGCATGTTCCTGACCGTCCCCGAGAGATATACTGTGCGCTGACTCACCTGTTTCCCCGTTGATTGCCTACCAAAATCCACCATGCCTCATTTCAGCCCGCTTACTTCAGCTCACCTTATGCCAGAATTAGGTGACAGGACTGGCAAAGCAAAACTGCCATCATATGCGGGGTATGTGGACTTCTGGCCATCAAAAATTTCCCAAATACATGGCCCTGGATGGCCAGTTTTATTTCTTGGTGCTGTTTGAATGGATGCCGTTAATTCTTGGGGGGTCCCATGCATGCTATGAATCTCTGGTGTTCCATGGACACAAGCAAACCACAACACTTTCAGTCTATGTGAAGCCCACATCTGCCTTTATTCCAATCGTTCTTCCAAATCTCCATTATACTGTGTCATGAAAGCTTGCCAGCGGCCAGTGTCATCCAGACCATGTTGCTGGTCTGTATCTGTGTACTTGGCAAATGAAAAAAAGCGCTCAACACTGCCCATCCCCATCACCATGGTGATGAGGAACAACACATAATCCTTGAGGGCAGACAATGGGCGAGAGCCCCACCATTCAACAAGGTGCGTTGGTCCTGTGGTGTCGCTAAAAGTGGTCTGGACATAGGCAGCCCACTCATCTTGCACTCCTGGCAGACTGTCTAACTGCAACTCTGGGTAATCACGGAGATTATGAGACAAATCACATAAACGTCGGGGGTTCAAAATCCGTAGTTGTTTGAAAAAGGCCACCTGCTTTGCCTCTTTTGCCATGCGTGCACGCAATCCTTTCAACAAACGATTTGCAGTCTCAACAAGAATCTGTCGAAGGGCAGCCGGGTTGGACATGAGCGACAGTGACTCCTCAATCCGCAGGGAAAATTTAGTGTTTCCACCAAAACCTCCCAAGCACAATGGTAAGCATCATTCCTCTCCCACCTTAACCTAATGGACCATCAAGAAAAATGTGGTAAGTATGTGCAAATATGTGGGGATATGTGGACCACATAATCCCACCCAGGGTTTAGCAATGTCTGGGCATATTTGCAGGCATTCCCAAAAGCCCCCCTAAGTATAACGCGCATCGTGTGTTCTGCCAACAACAATTGTAATCTTCATACAGTTTGAGCACCACCCATGCGATGCGGATTTTCATTGTGCACGGCCTCCCTACAACACAACCCAGACACAAGTAAAGCAAAATTAAATGTGGTCGACCACCAAAAAGGGATACAAAGGTGTTGTTGGGTGGGTGTTGTTGGGGTACCAAGTTACATGGTTTTGAAATGCTCCCCAATCACAACTGGGGTCTCGCACCACAAGTACACGGACAGATTCAACAACAACATGCAACAACAAGGCTTCTCCTTACCGTTTTGCCAATATATCCATGCCATCACTTCAGGCTCTACTCTACTCCGGCCATCTTTTGCGTCAACACATGGTGTTCCAAAATCTAGAGTTAGAGCCCACAACACATTGGTGGGGCCAACGGCATGGGTGCCAACAGGTGCCCCAAATATGTGGATAAGGCCTGTTGTCTAATATCTAATGTGTCATGTTGAGTTTGTGGTGTACCGTTTTCCAAGCTGTCCCTCTTTCCCCATTTTCCACATACCCCATTTTCCCAACCCATTTGCACTATTTTTATCATGATTATTTTTTGCACTTGGGGGGGGGGTGGGTTTGGATTTTAGCAAACCCATTTTCTTTGGGGGGGGGGAGGTCATCCCAAACTTTCTCAGACCTCGATCAGACATCTTCTTGTCTAGAAAGCTGCAAAACAACCAAATTCCAAAAAATGCCAAAAAAACAGGTAAAAAAAAGGCGGGGTGGGGGGTGGGAAATTGGGGTTTGTGGAAACTGGGCAAAGTGGGAGAGCATGGAAAATGGGAAAACTGCAAAATCACCAAAATCCGGAAAGTGGAAGTCAAATTTTGTTGAAAAAAACCCATGTGGAAGGGGGTGGCAAAATGGGAGAAGGTGGAAATCGCGAAAACTAGAAAATACTAAAATCCAAAAATTGCGACCAAACTGGAAAACACAAGCAAACAGGTACAAAGACATTAAGACCGCACCATCTCATTCATCAATGACTCCATCCATGTCATTGACGGGTCCTTGGGCAGCAAGGTTGGGAGTTGCTAGGTGGTATAGCGGAACAGCTTACACACTCCGTCTCAGGAACGAAGGCGCTGCACTAGGCCAACAAAGGTAGGGATGTTGCATGGCAATCTCCCTTGCTTGTCTGCGGTTGCTACCACTTGGTAACTTGACACCCAGCACGTCCAAGCAATGGGCAGGTGTGGCCTTTGTCTAGTGCCGTGGCTTGCCAAGTTGCGCAACCATGACCAACTTCGCCTGCATTCTAGCCACACCACGCCTTTTCTCCGGCTTACATGGTGTAACTAGTTCATCGGCGCCGTTGTTTTCCACGTCCTCACACACATCATCTACAACGTGGACTGCCACCTCCTTGCAAGGGTGTGGATCCGCAAAAAAGCATGCATGTTAAACCATGCATGTGTTGCACCACATGCGAACTGGCTATGCATCTGGCACAATCCATGACACTCCAAAAAGTGCAGAAGTCATCGTTGCTAGCATGTGTGTCACGGCTACCATCTGGTGCAACAACCGTGACCATCTACTTTGTGTTGTTCCCCACGCTTTCAAAACGGTGCGCGGTTGGCCAATGGTGTCCCTGCTCCCGCTTTAAAAAAAGTAAAGGGAAACCAAAATGCAAATTTGTAACTACTAGTGTATGTGTGGAGCGCTAGGGGGGGGGTGGCTCCTTCGGCCACATTCCTTAGCATGGAGAACCATACCTTTTTGTTGGAGCCACTTTTGTGACACAACAAACTCTGGGCCAACAAGCGCAAACATCGTGGATGTTTGCCGCTTCATAAGTGTCTACCTCTAGGACAAGATCCACAACCATTAGGGGAGCCAAGAAAAGAGCCGGACGTCCGGAATGCCAAGGACACATGAGACACTGACGGGGGCTTTAGTTTGGGCGTAAAGTGAGGAAAGTGAGAGAGGGAGGCCGGGAGGTAGTCGTCCTCATGGTTGAGTATCTATATATAACGTACACCGGAACCCCATCCGGGTTCTCACTAGGCTAATGGATGGGGGTGGCGGAGGCTTGACCTCGATGAACAATTCGTTGAAGCCATCACGACCACCTGCTCTGGTTCCCCTTAATATGTGTGCTCCACCTCAACAACTTGATGCGCAAGTGCACTCCGCAAACGCAAACACATGTGGGCAGTGGCGGTCGTGCAGCAATGGCAGCACATGTGCTTGCCACCCATTTTTGCAGGGGCGTGGACGACTAGGCGAGACACCGCTATGGCTATGGCTATGGCTATGGCGGTGACGTCGGTGCAGCCCAACCCATCGGGGCCGGCATAGCCCCGAGTGCCCACGGCAGCCCCGGCAGCCCTGGTCCGGTCGACCAAGGGGGCCAACAAAGGCATCTGGGCTAAAATGCAAGGGACCAAAGGTGAAAGATAGGTCCTGGAACCCCTACTAGAACCCCTTGCTGGAACCCCTTTCTGCGCCGGAACCCTCTGCTGGAACCTTGCTGGAACGCCCTTTCTGCGCTGGAACCCCTGCTGGAACCCACCTTTGTGCACTTTTGGTCATTTTTGGGAATTCAACATAGCGTGTGGCCCTTCACAACGTAGGCTTGCTTTGGACTTAGGACACTTATAGAAACTCGTACAGTGACTCTTAGGCATTGTAAACGCCTGCACATCGTGGTTCTAGTAGTACCCAAAAGGGGGGGGGGGTTCTGCGCACACCTTGTAGCGGCGCACCCCATCATGTCCGCGGCACCCCGCAGCGTAAGCATGAAGTCGCGGTGCGGCCATTGGTAGCCCCTCCATGGGGGTGCCTCCTTCCGATCCACCAACTGGGGCTCCATGTCCTCCAGGTGGTCCAGCACTGGGAAGGTGTGCCAAAATGTGCAGCAAACACTACTTGAGCGCCGGGGGAAGCCACTTGTCCAACGTTCCCGGCGCGGTTTGCCGGCGCCCACCACCTTGGTTATGGCCCCGAAGGAGAATGTCCTTCCAATTCTCCTCTCCCTCCGAATCCAGGGCACACAATTTATCCAACACGTCCGCTGGCAGAATGTCCTCCACCCAACGGTACCCTGTGGCCTCATACTCCTCGGGGGACCTAGAGGGCGGATCCGGCAACGGTTGCCGCGACACAGGGTATCTCACCGCGATGTCTGGCGACGGACAACCCATGCTACGCGCAAAAAATGCGTCCTGTGTTACAAAAACCGTGGGCTGCGTCAAATGAGGGATGGCTGGTCCTTTCAAGGTCTCGCGCCGACCCCCCGACTGAATCGCTCTCTAGGCCCCCCGGTCCGAAAACTTGGACTCCCGGAAAAAAATGTGCGTGTCCATATCGAGGCGCTCTTCCCAATGTTTCACCTTGACGGGGCCTGACCACATCCGTCGGTGACCTGCCTCCTTTTCCCGATCCGCATCCGGCACATGGTACACCGACACATATTGCCTTTGGGGGCCTTGGGGATGTTGCATCATGGCAAACAATACCGTTAACGTCTCTGCACTAAGTTGCAGGATTATCCGCATAGGGGCGGGGCTCAACCAGTGGTACAAGCCCAGAGCAAAATTGTTCAAAACTCCCTTGGTCAAAGCAACTTGACCGGCCTGCAGGTTGACCCTCAACAAATATCTCAAGGCTTCACCGTCACATGTCGCTGGAACGCATAGCACGGAATATTTTTTTTGGCACCGAAATACTTGGCACCATGCCAACCCTTCGTGACAGTCATTCTTCCAATTTTGCTTGCAACATTGTCAGCAACAAGTCCAAGCATGCTCCGCCCATCGGGAGCGTTGCTTCCGACATCGGAAGCGTTTTCCCCTACCGATCGGTGGGTGCACTGCACCCAACTGTGGTGAGCAATTTGCAACCATTCATTGGGAGCATTCTTCCGACATCGGAAGCGTTTTTGGAGCCGATTTTAGGTGCGCACGCCCGGTGTGAGGTGTGCACCATACCTAGGGACGATCATACAATGACCCCCCCCCCAAAACACCTTAACTGTAAAAAAAAGCCAAATTCACCAGTAGGCAAAGATCTGAGGCATACAGCAGGTCTATCACATGGCATAAAGACAGAAACAACACATGAAAAGGGAGCGGGAGGATGCAGTCCTATGCTATCAGCGCTGCAAATTCCCGCGCCTCACGGCCAGTGAAAGAAACCCCGGTGCGAAATCGGCGTCGCACGAGGCTACAGTACTGTGTGCTGTCCTGCGGAACGTCCCCCAACTTGTACCGAGGCGCAACAGCACATATATATCGATGCATCGCACATTCATCATCTGCTGGGAGTATGCGCCCTACTACCCCACAACCACGGCTGATCCCTCCCTTCAAATTGTGGAGTACCGGCCGACTCACAAATGCCTGAGCCAAACCTTCAACACCACTGAACATTCTGCCCACTACCTGCAATGGGTGCGGGTCAGATTGGAAAAGCTCACGGACACCTTGATGCCGCTGCCACGGACAAACAACACAACACCTTCCCCCACGTTCCCACCACAAATGGTGGTGGTCAGTGGTAAAAAACCTAAATTGCACCCGGACACCGACATTATGCGTGCAGCCCCCCCGGCGCACCGGAAGACAAAACGGTGTCTTCTGAAGCTTATTCAGTTCCTCGGCACGTACTTGTCGGACCCATAGGTCGTAGTCGTTCTTCAACATCTCTCTCCATGTCAACAGCAGCTGTAACGTGCATTGCGGAATATGTGCCCTTATTGGGAAAAGTGAACCCCCCTCATCAATCAGACACACCTTGATGTTTACATTCCCCCGCCCTCGGGGTCTGTACCCATCGGCATAGACACCCAGGGACAACACACAATTTGGGGGTGGGGGTTGGTTGAGACGCAACCCCAAACACCGACTGCTACCCCCCAGGAGGGTGCCTACAATCTGGGCCATCAGGGAACTATTTTGCAGGGACCGGTCAAAAAAGGGTATTGGAGTGTCCTCTGCCAGGTGGAGGCGCTCAACCGTCCATCGAAACCCAGGCTGCAAATTGTTCAGTGCACCGACAACCCGCACTGATACAAGACCTTGATGCCGCAGATATAGCAGATCCTGTTCTGCTATTTGTGGCTCCTGTAGGGCCTCGGAGGAAGGGGGAGGGTGACACAGGATGTGTAGCGCTACGCGCACGCCACGGGGGGCTTGTTGTCGTAAATCCTGGAGGGCCTGGATACTGGTAGGCTCCTCCCCTAGAAAGAGCCGCCCATGCGTGGCCACCCAATCACTAGTCACAACGTTGGGCAGGAGGAAGGCAAAAGCTTGGAGGCGGGAGAGCACTGGTACAATAAAATGTCCAATAAAGTCCCGGACAAAATCAAGCCATTCGGGACATTACATGACTTCGGTGCCGGCCATTTGGGACATTATGAGACTTTCCTATATTCCTTTGGCTACAGAACGTACCGTGCAACCCACGTCGACAAAAAACCAAAATTTGAAAGATAAGGTATTCCCCCGTTGTTTGGGATGCCGAACGCGTTCCAAATAGCCGTTTCGTGCCATTGATGAATTTTGATAGGGTTTTGGCACTTCCCGACGTGCAACACCCCCCCGTGCAACCCCACGGCCTGTGATTTCCAAGGCACACAACGTACAAAACGCCCAACGTACAAAACGTGTGGAACGTTTACACGGTACGTACGTAGGGTTGCAAAGTGGGGTTGCACATGGTGAAGTTTTGCACGTCCCGCACGTTTGCCAGAAGGGGGTTACAAACCAGTAATGACATCGGTGACATAATCAGCTGGGTTGTAATGTGCTTTGCAGCATGTATCACTATTTTTGGTAGTGATTTCACCATTTGTGCATTTGTGAAACATCTTTTCTTGTTTTCCAAATGATAGTTGTATTTGCACCCTTTCACCTCCACTGTTTGCTCATGCTTGACTACTGCGTCTAACGGCGCAGGGACTTTGGGGACTTTGGGGTCCTCAGTCTTCACGGAGGAGCCAAGCTCTTGCCCTTCCCCTTGCCCTGCCCGATTTTCACGCGCGCTTTCGGCCTCAGAGCGGACAACGGGAGGTCATCCATGGCGGCGTCATCCCCAGCCTCTTCCAGGTCCGCACCAATCTCCGCATTCTCATCGGCTTCCTACTCCTCTTCCGCACCATCCTCCTCTGACTCTTCCTCGTCATCTTCGTTATCATCGTCGTCCCCCACTGTCCAATATTGTCAAATCTTGCCAATTTCCTCGTACAGAAACGCCGCTTGGATGCTGTTGCGCGTCGTGGCTGCTGTGACCATGAAATGTCCATCCTTGTTGTAGCTTGCTTGGTAGCTCTTGCAGTCCGCGGTGTAGTAGGTAAATACTCCCGTCTCGGTGTCGTTGATTCGGCAGTAGCCGGCAAAGGAGTCATTTCGGCTTTTTTGTTTCTATAAAACAGGGCACAGAAGGGGAAACGCAACGTGTACTACGTACAAAACGTTGTGGGGTTGCATGGCAGGGATGCAGTACGGCCCGTACATTACGTACAAAACGTATGGTCTACTTGGGGTTGCATAATGCGGTTGACAATTGGTCACGTTACACACGTTGCGTACGTCTATATCTACCCAACTAACATGCAAACCTGAATGACAATGATCGATTTCTCCCTCGCTTCTTCCTTTTCGCACGGCTGCACCTCTCCATGGGGCTTCTTGAGCACTGGGGGTACTGGCGGTACGGGTGCCTGCTGTGGCGGCCGGGGCTGTGCCGGTGCAAACCGTTTTGCAGGGGGGGGGGGGGGGGCTATCTTACCCCCCCAAGGTATGACTGCAGTAAGCAAGGGAACAAAATCGGCCGTGTCGTTTGCCATCAGTTGACCGGACCCAACGCACCGCAAGCGACTTCCGGCGAAACGGACTCGCGCCGAGAAGGCGTTGGCGAGTGACACATTTCAAGAGAAGATCGTGCCATGTGTGAGGAGGCGGTGACCACAAAGACAGCTGGGGCTGTGACATGGCCACCCACCAACGAGTTGACGGAGGTCTGGGACATCTTCTCCAGGGTGCTGCCATCGCTGCTCATGCTGCTGGTCTGGCCGCTGTCCTCTCTCTTCTTGGCTTTCCGCTAGCGACGTGCTGCACGTCGCAGCCGCCTCGTCGCCTTCTTGTCCCTCTTCGCCTCAAGCGCTCGTTGGTACGCCAGCTCCACCTTCAGCAATCTCGGTTGCCTGACCAAGCTGATTGTGGCACGATACGGCGGCATTTCAGGCTCCCTTCTGTCCTTGATCTCTATCACGATGTGGCCCAGGATACCAATGGTCTTGTCGAGGGTCCGGTCCAGCTCAGGGTCGGTCATGTCCGGTAACTCCGATGGCCTCAGCACAACTGTGGAAGCTGACGGCGGACCTCTCGGCTCCAAACCGGCATTGCGCAGCTTTGCAAACGTTAGGGCGTGCTCCCAGCCACTGTGCGAGGTTCTTCGCATGTGAAAGCACTGCCTTGGTTGCACAACCGAAGTGCAACCAAGTGTGCCACTGTAGAAAGCGTGGGGGTGCATGCAGGGGTTGACGCTGGGACCGGTCGAGGCGTACGAAACGTACAAACGGTAGGTGAGGTTGCAGCACGGGGTTGACACTTCGGAACGTCAACGTCTGCAACGTGGAGATACCTGCAAACTCCTCCACCTCATTGACAGTGATCCTGTTCAGGCCTACTATAGTATACCGCTGTAGTTAAATTGTTGTCGTGCCTCAATGCTGCTCCTTGGATGCTTGCCGCTGAACCCCAGGCCTTTCACCAGAATGTTGGCGGTTGTACCCGTCACCGCTGATATACAATGCGCCAATGTAATCTGCTGCTCCGCCCCCTGCAAGCAAATTTTCCGGTAGGCTCCAAGTCTCTTCCAATTGACTACGCGCGTGAAGGATGACATCAAAGAAGAATGGTTTCAGCAGCCCGCAACAACACCTCAAGCGCACTGCTCTCCGGCAAGCAGCCCAGGACCTCCTGGCTGCGAGTGGTGCCCTCCCCCAACTGCTGTCCCCGTTGGCAGCTGGTGCAGGCGCCCTCGGCCCCTTAAGAGCGACAGCATTGCAACCGGCGACATCTGAACAAGTGTTCTTGACGTATATTGCGCGTTGCACGTCTCGGCCCAGCATGCAACCCCACGTTCTAAACGTACACGCCACGTTCTGTACGTTCGCATCGTGAAACCCTGTTGTCCAACCCCACATTACGCACCATCGTTCTTTATGTCTCGTACCGTCCGCCACGTTTAGAACGTTTAGAACGTGCAACCCAAGCGTGCAACCGGAATGACGTTCTGTACGTGCCGCACCGTCCGCCACGTTTCGAACGTTTAAAATGTCCAACCCAAACGTGCAACCCGAATGAGGTTCGACACGTCTGTAACGTTTTCGCACGTTGCGCACCGTTTGTCACGTTTGTAGCGTGCAACCCCTTCCTGCAACCCCCTTTGTTGGTAATGTTTTCCACGCTCCGCCACGCCACGTGTCTTTGCATTTGAGTCCACCAGGTCTGTTGACGCAACCGACTCCATAGATCATCGCGGCGCCCAGGGACAAGTGTGAAGCCGCCGCTGTGGCCAAGGCGGCTGCCACCAAAACGTGGTTGTAGTCATCGATAATGGGGCGGATGCCCCATCTCCAGCCCCTCCAGCTCCAACCCCAGCGGATGCAGCGGCGGATGTGGACATGCAGGGCGGGAGCGACGAGGTTCCAGAGGACAAGGTTGCAGTGGATGCCCCTGCCGAGAGCGACTCTGGGGGCGAGGCCCCTGTAGCAGATTCTGCACCCGATGATGACTCCAATCTGGAGGTGTAGAGGCGCATAAGTGCCGTAACGTATTTTTTCGGAACATGCTTTTGTGCAACGCATTGCTTGAACGGTAACATATTCCTTTGGCTACGAACGGAATATGGATTGCCAACCGCGAGATTTACCCACACATTTTGCACACATGTACCCAAATGTACCCGCGACTTTCCGTGTACCCACTTGTACCCACAGGCACTGATGGAAGGTCAGAATTTGAGTTACCCACTTTACCCGCGAATTTACCTGCAAAAGTACCTGCGCGGGTACATTTGCGGGTAAAAATTAACATGTGATTTTACCTGCTTAACCGCGAATTTACCCGCAAATGTACCCGTGCGGGTACATTTGCGGGTCCATTTTGATGTGGTTTTACCCACCAAATTTTACCCACCAAATTTGGCATGTCCCCACTCATACCTAGCACTTTTACCCACATGTTTTTGGGGGTACCCGCATCAAGATTTGCAGTTTTTCAGGGGGGAGTTCCAAGGGGGGGGGGGGGTTGAGGGGCCCCGTCCTCACAGTTGGGTATGGGAATGTTTCACGGCATCTGATGTTACTCAGGTAAAATAAGGGGGGGTGTGGGGTCCAACCATCCCTTGAGTAACAATGTTTTACCCGGTGCCACGTATTTTTGCACGGTTGCCGCCCAGTTTTTACGTAACAAGGAGAGGGGCAGGTAGGGTGACAATGTGTGGTGTTACTTGAGTTACGTTGCGTGCTGTGAAACCTTCCCCATCCGGCCTACGAGGTTGATCCCTCAAGGTTCGCACCGGTCCAATGGGTAGGGGTGACAGAGGGTTAGCTCACATTACCGTGGGAGCTTCGCAGTGGGTTGCCCAAGCCCACCACCTATCACCACTCACATGCGCCACGAACTCAAAACCCGTGATCACCCGCAAAGCACTTCAGGTGCAACCAATGCCCACAAGCTGCACACTTCCACGTGGCCCTCCGGCTGCTGCAGTGTTTGCACTACCCCGAATTTACATCGCCGGCCACGGGGCAATGTACGGGACCAGGCCACTGCAACTCCGGCACATCCCACGCAATGGCTTTGATGATACGCCATTGAAAGTCACCAATGTTTCACACGGTGCCACCAATTTTGCTTGTTTGCAAATAGCAAACACGTTCCCGACGGCGTATGTGGTGTGCCACGAAGGTACCTGCACGAAAGCACCCCCCTTTCGTACCCAAAAACCAATTTCCATACCCTGGCGTTTTGGAAGTGTTGAACTATGTAAATTTCCTCGATTTATTATTTTTAGGTCATATTACCTGAAAAATCCGCCTTTTTGTGCTTTTTAGCCCTTTCTATAACTATGGTTCAACAGGCAGTTTTGTACAAATGCAGGGGGTTTCGCACCTCGTTCCGGACGAAGGGGTACCCTTTCGTACTGCTGGTTTGCTAAGAAACGGGTACAATTACCCCCCTTTCGTACCCCTTTCGTAGGGGCTTTCGTACATCCTTCATACTGGTTTGCTTGTGCCGTGCTTTGGTCTAGTGGTCTCCTACCTCTCCTTGTGTTCCGTGTCGCAGGTTGGAACCCACCAATGATGAGGACGACGATATGGGTGACAATGAGGCCGACGAAATGGACAATGCACTATCCTGGGGCGCTGAAGACAGGCTTGCCTATGGGCTATGCGCGAAGGATGATGCGTGAAGGAGTGCCCGAGCTAATGTTCGAGTGGCTGGCCAAGGCAACAAGAAGGATCATGGCACAAAAACAACAGGTGCGGAAGACAGGTTTTGTTGTATCATTGGTGCCCCAATGCATGGGACCCACAACCCAGTTGAATGATGCATAATTACAATGTCTCCGCCATGTGCGCTGGTGGTCCACAGGTATGCCCCCTAGGATCATGCCCCCCATTCCTCGGTTCGAACCCCATCCCCCCATCCCCACGTGTGCAGTCCCATATGTGTTACACACAGGTGTTTCAAGACAGTGCCACAGCTCTGGCACCATCGGCCAAGCGCCGCTGCAAGAGGGCTGTGATCATGTCGAGGTCAGAACTGTGCACACCACACACCGGCGCTAAAGACATTGTCATTGACATTGACAGGCAACAAGAATGGAAATAAAAGGGCCACCAGCCCCCATTTTTGGCGTGCAATTGTTGTGGGGAGGGGGGGGATCATTGTTCTCCGTCTGCACTGGGCATCCTCCTCCTCTTTTTCAATTGGATCTCACTTCCATTGTACCCACCCATATGTGGTGTTTTGCACCGGGGTCATGTTGATTTCTGCACCAGTTTGTCTGTTGCCTCCGTACACTAATCTTGCATCATGCTATTTTCAATGTGTTGCACAATACCCACTCACGTTGATTCCTGCACGAGGTGTGCGCGCACACCATGGGTGCAGAATTTGCCGTGACGCTGATTTCCATGTCTATATGTGCTCCGTGCACACACTCTGTACCCTGTGTATAGATTATGCATGCATACAAACAAATGACACAACTCAGAAAGTGCAGGGGATTCAACACATGCGCAGGGCAAACAGCAACGCGGCGATGGGACATCATGGAGCTAAACCAGTCTATTGCTTTTTGTCCACCTCTTGCAACTCCAAGGGAAGCTGCGCCTTGAAATTCTCATAGAACTCATCAGACATAGGAGCACCTGTGACACGCCTGTACTCCCTATCAATGGAGTGCCGTGGCAGCCTTGCTCTTTTCCAGAGCCTGCTGCCTGTTTCTGTATCCCCTGGTTGTTCATTAGACATCACCATAACACCTCCTCCAACTGCAAGCGCAAAATGCTCTCACTAGCAGCCGTGGACAAGTCTGTGGCACGGCCAGCGGCTGTAGTGCCACTTAGCAAGCCACTCTCAGATCTGAGTTCGGACTTGATTTGTCCCGTCTCAGACTTGATCATGCGGCGCATAGAAGCAACACTGACCACAGACACATCAGAGCCCGAATCAGAACCTGATGTTGAGCAACGGGAGTCAGAGGCAGAGGTGTCGGAGGTCACAGAACCAGACCTGCGCCTTTTCTTGCTGGCACTGCGCCTTTTCTTCTTGTTGCCTCCGCCCCCCAACGTCTCCTTACCCCCACCCCTTTTCTTCTCTCCGTCCTTGTTCTCCTTGTCCTTGTCCTTCCCCCCCCCACCACCCAACTGGTACCGGTTGTACTCTGGGCTGTCAGCCCATTTCTGCGCATCCGACAGCTCCACAAACCCCTTGTTGGGCTATCTCTTTGAGGGGTTCTGGGTCACCAACCAACCAATGTAATCACCCACCTCTTGCTCCAGTGGTTGCACAGCCCTGCACACTGCAGCAAGTTGCTGCAAGGGAATGCTGGTCAAGGGCTCCACAAACCACTGGTCTCGCTTTGTGGGCCATGCCCAGATGAGGCACTGCCTGCCTGCGCGGTACACACCGCACAGAAGGCCCTCCTCCATCTGGCTGGGATCGGATTCACTCCACTTGCGTGCTTCACGCGGCAAGTCGAACGTGTTGTCGGCTGCACGACTGTCATGCGGCCTGATCACTCAACTCAACCAGTCATGGGTTCGTCCTAAAATAATATCCCTTGACCTAACAATGGACCATTTATCAGCAGGCCGCTAGTCATCCTCTGGTGCATGTACCCTCAATTGTTTCTTGGCTGCTAGTTTCTTGTTCCCTTTGGTTGTGGGGGTGCGTGGGATGACATCCGCAAGGGCTGGGGAGGGAGGAGCAGGTTGGGCTGCAGGGTTGGTAGAAGATTCCTTTGAGGGGGCACTAAACAGTGTCTTCATGCTTTCTGCGAAACCTGTGCACAGTTGCCCATTGTCGGAGGGCCACTGTCCACTCGCGATCAGCCATGCAACGGCCCCAAGAACACCATTGGATGCAGCATTCTAGGGCGTGGTGCGGAACCCCCCCAATTTTGGGTGTTGTTAATACAGTTGGAACCCGGAATTCCACATGTTACATGGGTGCACTATGATGCAACAATGTGCCTTCCATGTTTCATTTACTCGAGATTGCCCCTTTTCGCCAAGGTGTGCCATGGGGAGGCACTGCCCTGGCCCTCCCTGCAAGGGCATGTTGGGATTAGGGTGCCGTGAGGGTGCATTTTGGTGGTGAGGAGGGGATCGTATGGAGGAGTGGCGAGGGTGGCCCCTAAGGTGGAGGACGTGGCCCAGGTGGTGGAGTGGAGGCAAGTTGGGGAGTATGCGGCCGTCACGGACTTCGTGTGGCTGCGGAGGATGAACCTGGTGGTGGACGACGCCAAGAAGGAGGGCCAAGGCATGTGCCCATGTCACCAGGTGTGAAAACTTCCCACAACACCCTGCACTAACCCTTGCTCTAACTAGTTATCGCGCTAAGTTATCGCGCTCTAACTAGTTATCGCGGGGTTGTCGCGGGGGGTTATCGCGGGGGTTATGGCGCGATAACCTAGTTATCGCGGGGGTTATCGCGTGGGTTATCGCGTGTTTTTTTTTGTTTCTTTTGTTTTTTTCAGGCTACCATCATGCAGCTGCCCCGTCTCTTCGTCAAGGACGAAGCCCAGGCAGCCGGAGCAGCAGGAGGAGCAGCAGAAGCAGCAGGGGCACGGCCCGCCAAGCCGATGGCGGCCCGTGTGGAGCTGGAGGGGGAGAAGAGGCTGCCCGAGGGGGCGTCGTGGCGGTGGGGGGAGCCTGGGGATGAGGTCTGCCGGATGGGGGGGACGGGATGGTACCGGCAGGTCACCGTCACCGAGAAGGAGGGGGGGGTGGAGAGGAAGACCAACCTCACCCTCCCCTGCTATGTGTGGGTTGGGGGGGAAACGGCCAAGTGGCCGAATGCCGCAGAGGGGGAAACGGTTGCGGCTTTTTTGTGTTTGTTTGGGATGAGCGACCCCCCCCAAAGGAAATCTTATTTCCTTTTGAGGGTGTGTTTTTTGTGGGAGGGGGAGTATACGGGGAGGGAAGTGTGGCAGAAGCTGCACAGGGGGGGACATCCACCACGTTGGTGGGTATGACCCCCCCCCCTTCTGTGGTGGACGCCACTGCCGAATGGGTTCGGCAGTATGCACCCAAGGGGGGAAGGCCGGGAAAGCAGACGAAGCGGGGACCTGACGTGGTGGTGGTTGAGCCGGATGCCCCCCCCCCCCCCAGGGGTAAGGGCCAAACCCCCTCCCCCAAGCCCTCCCCCAAGCCGTCGAAGGTGGCGAAGGTGGCGGCCCAGCCCCCCCCTGAGGCCCTGGATGTGGAGGCCTTGGGGGCCAGTGTGGCCACCCACGTGACGGACGTTTGCCACGTTTCGCTGGAGCAGGCGGCCGCCACGGGGGTCGAGGCCGCACTGGCCAAGGGTTGGTCGACCGACCACAAGTCGGCCTTGGCGAAGGCCGAAAAGGTCCAGGGCAACACCCAGCGTGCCCTGGACCAGGCCCTCAACCTGGCCGCCAGAGGGGGGAGGAGGTGGAGGCGATGAGGGGGGCCCTGAGGGAGGCTGAGGATGGGAGGCGGAAGGCGGAGGTGGAGGCGGCCCAGCTGAGGGTGGAGGTGGAGGCGCAGCGGAGGAGGGGGGATGACCTCCAGCAGCGCCTGGGGGTGGCTGAGGCGCAGGTGCGCAGCCTCACCTCCACCCTCACAGGCTCCTTCACCGCCCAGCAGGGGCTGGGGCCGCCAGGGGTGCAGAGTCAGGGTAGCGGGAGTAGGAGTGGGAGTCAATGACTCGTGGGTTTGCTAAGGGGGTTGCCTAAGGGCATTTTTCGTGGGGAGGAGCGATATGGGGCCCAAGTGGACATATGCCACTTCGGCCTCGTGGGAAGCGGAAACCCCAACCCCTCTAATTTTAGGGCGACCTACATGGCCGCTGCTACCCTGAGGCCTGCCCTCACCCCCTTGGTGGCGGACCTCAATGCGTATGGCACCTCCAATGCTCCACCATGGTTCACATGGTGTAGCATCCAAGTTGTTCGCCCCCAAGGGACGGACACCATGGGCCTTCACGCCCATTTGCGTGATGGGGCGCCCATGGCGCTTATTGTGTGTGTGGGGTCTTTCACGGGGGTTAACTTTTGGGTGGAGAGTGGTGGCCTACTGAATCCCTCCCTGAGGGAAAAAAAGCGGCACACCCGTGTGTGCAAGGGTAGGGCGGTGGAGGGTTGGGCATGCACCGCCACCCCCCAAGCCCCGGTGTTGTTCAACACCCGGGCACTACACGCCCCATTGCCATGGGAGGGCGAGCGATGGAGCGTGATTTTTTACAGTGCGGGGGGGGTGCTGCACTGCACGCCTCTGTGGCGGCAGCAGCTGGTGTCCATGGGTTTTAGGGTGCCCAATGCTTGCTCTAACCCCATCTAGTTAGTGCGCACTAACCCCTGCTCTAACTAGTTATCGCGGTAGTTATCGCGCTCTAACTGGGTGCTCTAACTAGTTATCGCGGGGGGTTATCGTGTTCTAACTAGTTATCGCGGGGGGTTATCGCGGGGGTTATCGCGCGATAACCTAGTTATCGCGGGGGTTATCGCGTGGGTTATCGAGTGTGTTTTTTTGGGCCCTTGCTTCAAAACCCTCCCTCATTTCCTGCCCAGGCCCTCTTATTCTTCATGGATAATGCTGTCAATGAGGCCCTGAGGGCTCTCAACACAGCTAACCTCCGGCGTTACACTGATTTGCAGTGCCCCAAGGCCCGGCGGCGGTGTTTGAAGGCGGTTCAGCGGCTGGTGCGAGTTCTATTGGGTGACCCGAACGTTGTGTGTGGCACCAAGACCAAAGGAGAAGTGTGTTTAAGTGGTGGGGCGTGCACTGCCCTGTCTGGCCCACTTGGTGGCCCTCTTGCATTAACAGCTCACGAGCATGAGGCCCTGAGCATGCTACGCATGGCATGCAGCATGCATCCCTCCCAACGGGCCCTTTTGCGAATGCCACGCCGTTGCACACAACAGGACCTAAGGACCGTTCTGCAACGGATCATGCCCTACTTTCCCCGAACAACCATTGTAAAATCTAGCAAAGGCCGCAATAGGGCAGATGCCCATGTGCCTTTGCAATCAATTGTGCAAAATGCAATATCTATGGCCCGAGTTATTGGGAAACCCCCCCCCTAGTGGCATTGCCATTGTTGTTATTTCGGTTTATGCGACTTCCTTGTGGAAGGCATCCTCCACCCGTGCGGATGTATGGGTTAATGTATGGGGGGGGGCAAAGTATGCTTCGAAGGTGAAGCTATGGGCCTCATTGTTTTGCATGGATGGCGGGGATGAACAGGCTTTTTTGAGAAGCCTGGACATCTCCGCCAACCTCAACCAAGAGGTGAGGGATGTGGAGGAGGACGTTGTCCTCTTTCAAAATCAATTTTTGACTTGCACTGTCATTTTGACAGGGGATGGGAAGGGGATGCAAGCAATGGGGGGGGGCTGGGTCTAAGTGTTGGTTGTGCAAAGACCCCAATGGTATTGTTGAGCAAAGGGGGGTGGAGTCCACCTCAAGATGGGGGGCATTCTTGAGAAGTGTGACCTCTGATAGGCGGCCGGGGGACTACCAACATGCAGCATGCCGCATCCTAAACGGCATTGCAAAGCGCATTGAGACAACCCTGCAGGCCCTCCCCCCTGGTACCCCTGGTAAGGCCCAAGTTCTTGCAGCTTTGCAGGCCTTCAAACAAGCCCTCAAGGATGAGACCTCGGGCATCCCTCTGAGGGAACGTCTCCCCTCGGCCTCAAGGGCCACAGAAAAAGATTTCGATCTTACAAGCACCAAATTTTTCCTAACCTCCCCCCCCTTCCAAAGGCAATTTGTGGATTGCCTCAAAGAGCATGTCCCCACAGTGAGGACCCCTGGGGGACCTCTGTTATGGGTTGTTCTGCATGTCATGGTAAAATGCATTGAGGGTTTGTATGAGCTTTGGAGGGTGAGGGAGATGTACACTCTAACCCAAGTGGAACGCCACCGTGCATTGACCACAAAATTTTCAAAAGCGTGGGGAGACTCAGGTTGGTCCCCCACCAGGTGGATCCATTGGTGCTTGGCACATTCCACCTTTTTGCCGAGAAATGGAGGAACATTTTTCAGTTTTCCTCCATCCCAACCGAGTATGGGCATGGGCCTTACAAGAGGAGGCTCAAAAATTGTTTTGAGGGTTGGTCCTTGGTGAGGCCAAGTATGTCCCTCCGCCACATGCACCATTGCATGTCCATGAACGCCCTGAAGCAAGGGCTTTTGGGACTGGAGGCAGCCAAGGCCTCAGACATTGATGACGTTGTATGAAAAACGACCACACATGCTTTGTGCCAAGTGTTTTGTGTTGTTTGTCCTAGGGAGGGAGGGAGGAGGGGTGCGCGATAACTACACGCGATAACTACGCGATAACTGAGTTATCGCGCGATAACTAGCGCGATAACTAGTTAGAGCAAGGTGCTCTAACTGCGCTCTAACTGTGTTCTAACTGTGCTCCAACTCTTTGACCCCCCCCCCAAAAACCGCCCCTACAATGAGGGTTACGTGGGGAAAGAAAGGGGCCGGGGGGTTTTTGGGGGTGCTGAATCCATTTTTTTAGGTGGTTTGCCCCAAAATTGAGGCTAGGTGGGTGTTCCAGAAATTGCGTTCTAACTAGGGGTTCCGCACCACGCCCTAGAACGCTGCATCCCACAATGGACAAGCGGCACCGCCACACCGCTGTTTCATCCTCCAAGAGGAATGTGGCATCAACCTTTGGAAACGGCGTGCGAACATACACTTTGACCATGTCCAGTGTACAATACACAGAGAGGTTTTCACCTGTTTGAGGATGGATGAGTGCTTGGTTCAAAGTGGTGTGGACATTCCTTTACACATTAACGCACTAGGCAGGGGGCTCTGATGCACTGTTCTAATCGTGCATTACGTGACAATGTGGACAGAAATGGGATTGTTTTCAAGGCGTGTGGAATTGGCTGGGTGAAACCTTGAAGATTGAATCCGCAATGGTTGCAGACTGCCCAGTTGCATGGACCAGTCCCTCGCGAACATTGGACTTACAACTACAAGCATTAACAAATATTGACATTATTGATAAGTTGGATTCATATTGTTCAGGGGAGCTGTGGGTGCACATTGGGATTGATGGTTTTCCCTTGTGGCACTCCCATGTGGTTGCAACCACCCTGTCCGTATGTGGAAAACAAAAGAACTACAAGGAGCACACACCACAGCGCCACTCTGTGATTGCCCTGCACCGTGGGTATGGCAGCCACGAAACATTGACAACACTATTGCAGCACATAAAGCTGGATGACGCATTGTGCAAATTGAATGGCAAGCAAATGATAGTGCAACGCCAACACTTCAAAGTACGTATGTTCGTGGAGGGAGACCACATGCTGCAGTAGAAAATTTGTGGACGTGATGGACCAACAAGTACAAATGAAGACAGATACCCGTGCCCCTGTTGCAGTGAGACGGCACCCAATTTTCTATCCTATGACCGCCCTGTTTCCAAACTGGCAAAATCACCCAACTCCCTGCTTCCATCTGTCCCTGTGGAGCAACATCCCCCTGATTGTGCACATGGTGTGGTCAACGTACTGTACACGTTTCAGATGCCATTGGTGGAGAACTTTCTGATAAATGAATGTGGCATGTCAAGAAAAACCTGGACCCACATGTTCTCCTCCTATGGGCCAGATGCCCAAACTGCCGCTGCATCAGATGCTGACGATCCAACGCAACCCGACTACGTGCAACGATCCATCACCAATGCAGTGGAATTCTTCATTCAAGCGAAATACTTGGACATTGTTGATGTCTTAAGGGTCAGGGAGCAGGGTCAAAGGCGGAATTTCAATGGTGTGCCAGTGGCAACCCACAAACTTCTATTCGCCATGTTTGAACACACAGCCACTATGCTCAAGGTAGCCTACAACCCAAAACCCAGTGCAACAGACATTGTTAATCTTTCGCAAGCAGCATCCAATCTGCGCAAGATTCTACATGCTTTGCAGGCGAAGGGCACAGTATGGGGTCACGTGTGGACTTGCCACGTACCTCAATTTTTGACTCGTTGGGGCACATTGTACCCCTTCTTGTGTCATGGTTTGGAGGGCAGGTGGCGATCCCTTAAGGCTAAAATCAAAATCAGCACACATGGGCAATGGAAGGGTGCAAAGGTGGGTTTCGCTCAAGTTTTGGTGTATAGTGTTGTTGCATGGGCATTAGTAAGGTTGGGAATTAAGCTAGTGGGAAGAACTACCTCTGTTACAAAGACGAAGATAGCCTTGTTCGATGACTTTTGTAACCGTATGCAAGATATGTACACGAGGGGAAATGCACTCACCCCATTGTTCTGTAATTCATATATGTGGCCTCACTGCAAATTCTGCACACCAGTACTGTGCATGGCGCGCACTGCGCACATATCAACATGGAATTCCACATGAAATCGATTTCTAAAATGTTCCTACCCGATGTAACATTCACCGTGCATGTGGTATTGTGCTTGCAAAATACTTGCATGATAGCAGTTTCCATGCATTGCAACCCACCATTAAGGCTTTTTCATTTCACACTTCCACCTCACCCAATCCACGATGGCAACGTGCGACCAACACAAGTGCAATTCTGAAAAAAACCCCGTGTCCGAATGCGCCACCAACAAAAAGCAATAGCTATCGTGTTGATCTGTGCACTCAACAGACATGCCCCTGGTATTCCTTTGGCTACCATATGCGAATATTTTCACAACCGGTCCACCGGTCTTTGTTAACGCACCGTTTCGGCTAGGCAAAATCACCAACTGTTCAGTTGAGACCGTTTCACACCACTTTAGCTTTCTGTAACCAACCTGTTAGTTCGGGGAGACCGGTCGGACCGGTCCGGCCGGTCTTTGCAAACTGAACGGACCGGACCACTTTAGCACACTTTGGAGCACTTTGTGATGTGTGTGTAGTGTGTGTGTCCGCATGTGTGTGTTGTGTGTGTGCGTGTGTTGTGTTGTGCGTGTTCACACCTTTGCACAGACATTGCAATGCATGGGAGTCAATCCTCAATTCATGGTTCATTCATGATGGTCCGCAAAGCATTCGACGTGTAGATAGCACCCACATGCTTTGCACTTGTATCGAGTGGTGCCCATCCCACAATGTACACAAGCGCCCCGCTTCCCAACCACTATTGGTACATGCTTGTCCACCACCTCAAATTGCCTTGCCGGAAAAATGTATCTCATCAACCTCCATTGCCAGCCAATGTTCCTTATGTACCACCGTGTTCACATCCCCCGGGTCTAATCCAACGTTCCCATCTTGCACCAAAGCACTTGTGGAAGTGAGCATCAAGAACAGACGCTCTTGTGGACTTAGCATCGCCGCCTCATCATGAGACCCAAAGAATGAGTCCGCCGGAGTCACATCATTCCAAAAGTGCACGATTTCAAAAGCATTGTAGTGGCCTGCAAACCGGCTCCCGGACTCCGGACCCACACGAGGGGCTGCACCACGGTAGAAATACACGTGCCAAATGTAATGGCTTTGTGCGTCGCACAACGCGTACAGTTTCACACCGGTGCTGTGAGGCTTGCGCGGTATGAACTGGCGGATTACCAACAACGCCTTGTGGGGGACCACGGTCTCATCCCCGCACACCACGTCACCTAGTTCCCATCCGCCTTGCCAGTGCATCGTGCACAGCTCAATCAACGCATCCGCATCCGGGTTCGCAAGTCGGTGCAGCACATAAAACTGTCGCCTGCTAGGAAACCGTTCCGCCATGTATGCATTGTAGTGCATACTCTGTTTGTCCCACACATCATCTATTCTGCGCAGTTCCAGCATGCCCAAGCCAACTCGAAACAGCACGTACCGCGGAAGAAGGTCCACTAGGTCTACCCGGTTGGCCTCCTCCAAACACAGCGTCATGGCCTCCAAAATTGGCTGGAACATGAAGTTCCAGACGGCAACGGGGGTCGTGCCATCCTCGATGCCCTCGAGGAGGCTGCGCCCTTTGCGGAGTTCGTCTCCAAAATCCCATCGGGCCTCCAGGGGGGCCAGCGGTCTTGGTTCCCATGGTGGAGCAGCAGGCATGCCTAAAAAAAAACAGAATACAAGATTTTGCTGACCAGTCTCGGCAAACTACCCTAAACCGTTTAGACCGCTTCACTTTAGATCACTTTATCCACAGGCCGGTCGGACCGGTCTTTGCAAACTACTCTAAACCGTTCGGGACTCTTCACTTTAGCTCACTTTATCCACAGACCGGTCGGACCGGTCTTTGCAAACTACTCTAAACCGTTCGGACCGCTCCACTTCAGTACACTTTAGACTTTCTTTGCGTTAGCTACTACTTTTTGCTCCCAAACTGAGGTAGGTGCAGCCGCCAAACCAAACACGCAGCAGATAATCATGGAATCATGCAATCCTGGAATCATGTCGCTGGTGTCCCATCAAGCACATACTGCCCACCGGCCACACCGGCCACACAGGACCGACCAAAACAGTTCGTCGATAAAATCAAAAAGGAAATAGCAAAAACCGGGAAAACGAGTTACTCATTCTCGTTATCCTTCTTCTCTTCCACAGTCTTCTTGTTGTTGCGGGCCTCCGGCTGCAGCGCGAGTCGCGCCTGTTGTGCGGCGAAGGCCGGGGTGATTTTCATCCCCGAAATCCCGGTAGCAGCAACGGATGCCGCCTGCAGCTGCAGTGCCTAGGTGGAGGGCTCCTACAGAAACAGGAAGTAAAGTGGTTTCAACCGAACGGACTGGTACACTTCGTGACACTTCGTTCAGGGACCGGTCGGACCGGTCTTGCAAACTGTCCTAAAACGTTCGGACCGGTCCACTTGAGCACACTTCACACGAAGACCGGTCAGACCGGTGTTGCAAACTGTCGTAAACCGTTCGAACCGGTCCACTTTAGCACACTTTAGCACACTTTAAAACGCATTGAAGCACACGCATGCCTGAGTTCCGGATTCTGGCTGGGGGGCATCGTGTTGCTCGGCGATCGGCTCCTCTGCGCATGCCTCCTCTGCGCCTGCCTCTTCTTGCGGGTCCGGTTCCGGTTCCTGCGGTTCTTCGGGTTCTTGAAGTTCCGGAGTCGGCTCCTTCTTGCTCTTCCGTGCCTCGTGCAACTCCCTTTGCAATGCCTTCAACTTTGCCTCCATGGCCGAGGTCTCCGCATCCTTCTTTTTGCGTTCACGCGCGGCCTCCTCACGGCGTCGGGCATCCTGCAGACCACAGACCACAGTGCTGACTACATGCATGCACAAATGTAGGCTAGCGGACCCATGGACACACACCTCCATTGCACGTTCGGCTTGGATTCTTGCCTCCTCTTGTCCTTCAAACTCTTCGCGCGCCTCTTCTTCCTCGGCCAACCTCACCCTCTCCGTTTGTTCACGGAACCAACCGACTGTCCGCATCTCTTCAATCTGCTCCCCCAACGTCTTGGTTTCGGCGTGTGGTTCATGCCAAACACTTGTAGGAAGGGTACCCCCACGGACCTGAATGTGGCACGGCAAAGGGGGGAGCAAGTTGCACACACAACCACAAACGGCCATTGGGTGCTTCATACCGTTACGAGCTCGAGTTGGGTGCGTTGCAATTCCCGTTTGAGGGCCATGAATTTCTCCCGCAGCCTTGGAGTTGTGAGCTGGTCCATGGTCTGCACGTGCATCGGCATTTCCGGAGGAACGGTCCTTGCGGCGGGTGGGGCGATGGCGAGCTGGCGCGCGGCGGGCCCGGCGGGCAGGGCGGGCATGTCCATGTCGGGCGAAGCCTTGATCCCCAAGCACCTCGGACACGTTGCAGCCCCTTGCAAGACCTTCTCTGTGGAGAAATGGAATAAAGTGTGCTAAAGTGAAGCAGTCCGAACGGTTTACGACAGTTTGCAAGGACCGGTCCGACCGGTCTTCGTATGAAGTGTGCTAAAGTGGACCGGTCCGACAGTTTACGACAGTTTGTACAGACCGGTCCGACCTGTCTTCGTGTGAAGTGTGCCAAAGTGAAGCGGTCCGAACGGTTTACGACAGTTTGCACAAACTTGCATATTCCTCGTATTGGGGACCACCGGCTTGATGAAGGGGCTCCATACACTTGCGCTGCGCCACGATGTGATTCGACCGAATACAAAGAGGACCACGAAGAATGCTATTCGGGCACTCGAACATCAACTGCAGCGCTGCCGCCAAAAGTGTCTTGGCGTGGGGTTGGCCACGGAGACATTGCCGTACGTGTTGCCCAAGCCTTCGCAAGGTGGACCCATACGCCTCCAACGCGTTGCCCATGCGCACCTCTTCCGCCGACCTCTCTTCATCCTCGGTGGAGGCCTTCCTGCCTTTCTTGCTTGTGCGGGGCGACGAGGCGGACGCACTGCCCTCGGCTTTGATTTCCTTGAAAAATGGAACCGGCAACCGTCTTTTGGTGGTGTGCTTCTCCTTCGCCGGCTTCTTCCTCCTCCTCTCTTTCTCTTCCTCCTTTGCCTCTTCTTTCCGGGATCTCCATCACGCTTTCTCGCTCCTCCTCCTCCTCGTCTTCTTCGTCCTCTTCTTCCTCGTCCTCGTCTTCGTCTTCGGACTGCTCGTCCACTTTCCTTTTGCGGGACTGCGCTGCTCGGGCCGCAATCCTCTGCCCCGGAGTAGATGTCTTCGCCTCCGCGATCACCCAACATTCGATCACGTCCTCGGTCACGAAGTCCAGGTCGCCTTTGCTGATGTTCCTCTTCAGGTTCCCGGTCTTCTGATCCTTCGTGTAGTACATTGTCCCTGACAGGGACATCTTGCCCGACCCTTGGCTCTCGCACTTCCCGGTGTAGCGGCCGCCGTGGGAGCCCTTCAACAGCAGAACGACGCGGTCTTCGGCCCGTACCTTCTTGAAGGACGTGGGCACGGGCGTCTCACCATCCTTCACGCCTGGGATCTTGGAGCCGGGGCTCGAAACAGGCATTAGAGAACACTAAGCAACAAAGCAGGGAAGAGCGGTCTAACCGGTCCTGTGAAAAGGCAGCAGGAGGTAGGGGACGAGGAGCGAGGTTCGGAAGACCGGTCTGACCAGTCTGCATGAAACTGTTTGAACCGATCTGTTTTCTTGCTAATGGTGCATCCCACCCATCATGCATCATTCAAACACCCAAGAGGACATGGGAAGCAAAGTCTGTGTATGTGTGTGTGGTTTGTGCATGGTGTGTGGTGGCGTGCATGCTGCAACGAGCGCGCAAAGGTAGGTTTGGGAGGCAAGTTTAACAAAGTGCTCCAAAGTGTACCGAAGTGGTCCGGTCCGTTCGGTTTGCAAAGACCGGTCCCACCGGTCTCTGAAAGTGGTCTTACTGTTTTTCTCTAAAATACTATTGAGTCTAAGAAAACCACCAAAACCATCATTTCCGCCACGTTCAAAAACCCTTGACCCAATCCTTTGCCAGAAAGTGACGACTTTCGCCACAAGACCAGACCGGTCCTCCGTCCGGTCTGGTAGCCAAAGGAATATTCCTTTGGCTACAGAGCCGCCATTCACGACCATAGCCACGGAAAATGTCCTGCGTGTCCCCGGCAAACAAACCTAAACGTTCTAGGACACGTAGGACGCACATGACGCGCACAACGTTGGGGGCCAAATGCGGTGTGGCTCCGGGGACATGTTGAGAGCCACCAATTCAGGACGCGCAGGACGCGCAGGACGCGCCCGACACTGATGTGCAGATGCACCATGGTGTTCGTGTGTGTGTTTGTGTGTGGGGGGTGGGTGGGTGGATGGGGCCGCGTCCTCACAGTTGGGTATCCAGCCTACGCGGTTGTCCCACCAGGGTTCGCACTTGTCCCATGGGTAGGGATAGCAGAGGCTCCGCCCCCACGTCCGTCTCGTCATAGCCCATGACCTACTCCACATCATGGGCGGGCCCAAAGCACGTGATGTGCATGGCCGTGCCACATGCCGCGCACGCCCAATGCGCTCGGCCCTCACCACAATAGGTGCAGAGCTTCCGCTGCGTGTGCCGGACCGGTGCGTGTACCACGCTTTCCGGGCGGGCCGCGGGCTCCTCGGGCTGCGCAGAGTACCGCCGCTTGAGGATGTCCCACTGGAACTCCCACATGGTCGTCTTCTCGTCCACCAACCCCAACGCCTTGCATGTTGCAAAGGCATTCCCGGCCGCGTACCGCAACATGAAGGCACGGACGGCGTGGCTCCATGTCATTTGGCGCCCCATTTGGCGCATTTGCAGCGCCATTTGGTTTGCCCCGTCCACGGCACGGGAGACCTCGCGGTACTTGGCCACCACGGCGGGGAGGTTGTTGCCCCTCAGATCCCGTGCGGGATCGTCGACCCCGTACCAACAATTGGTAAGGAAGGGGACGATTTTCGGGGGCTTGTGCCCAACCTACGGGTTCTTGTAGACGCACAGCTCGTAGGTGCTGTCCACAATTGCCCGTGCACAATCGCCCTCTTGGGTCGACTGCTTGGCCTTTGTTAGGCTGGCATCCTGCTTGTCCTTCTTGACCAGCATCAAGTAAGGGGTCCCACGGGCCGAGAGGTCTTGTGCCATGGCATGGCTTCCGAAGAAGCTATCGGCCACGATCACGGTCCCAGGTGGGATGGGTCGTGACCACAGCCCCACGATGCCCTTGGCATCGAAGTTCCCCGCACACCACCCAAACCACCGGACGCTCCCGCGACGGCCGGTGTAGAGCTCCTGTAGACGTCAACAACGTACCCCCCCGTGTTGTCGGCAAGGACGTATAACTTTATACCGGTGGCATGGGGCTTGTGGGCGATGTATTGCCGTAGCCCCATGCACCGGCCACCGGTGTGGGGGACAATAGCCTCATCCCCACACACCGCCCCACCGATATCCCACGCTGCACTCCACACGGAATTGCACTCCTCAAGGAGGTCGGTATCCTCGGTGCGTAGAAGTTTTTGTAACCGGTAGTACATAGACCGGGGTAGGAGGGAAGCCATGTACTTGTTGTACGCTAGATGCTTTTTATCCCAAATGCCGTGCACTTGTACCGACCGGACCATGCCGAGGCAAATCAGGAACGAATTGTACCTACAAATGGTTAAGACACACGCGTGGGAACGCGGTGCCAAGATGAGGAACGACAAACGAAGCCACGCTGCAGAGCGCGCACGACGTTCGGAGCCGCAGCACATGACGCGCACGACGTACTTGTCCACCCATGGAATGAGTTCCTGTTGGTGTTCTGCAACGAGGATGGCGCACTGCAGCCCGGTGATTGGCTTCAGCATGTAGTCCCAAACCTCATCGATGTCGAATCCATCCAGTCTTGAGACCCCGGGTCGTATGGGCCGCGACATATCACTTTTGCACTGGGAACGTGGGAGCGGCCCCTCCGAAAGACGGTCCAATGAGGGCATGTGTGAGCTGTTAACAAAGGATGCATGCGTTCTGCATGTTGTGCGCGTTGTCCCCGGACCTGTCCCTGATGCCACAACAACGTTCTGCGCGTCCTACCTGATGTCCCCCATGCTGTCCGTGGGGCCGCACAGTGCATCGCGGGCGTCGGGCGCGTCGTGCGCGTTTCTGCACACTAGCTGTGACAAAAAAGTGCCGCAAATATATAAATGTGTATGTACATTGCTCCGCCACTCCCCAAGGGGAAGCTGCCCCAGCTAACAAGGCCTCGCGAGACCAATCACAAGTCCACGCGTTCAGGACTGACTCACGGAGCGCTGGGTTCCCTTACCTCCTTACCTCCCTTTACCTTTCCTTCTCCCCTTCCATTCCCTGCTTCCATTCCTCCTCCCCCCGCTACCGCTGCCCCCCGCCGTCCCCCTCTTGGGCCGCTGCCCCAACGCCGGCCTTCCCCACTACAGCATGCACCGCTTCCTAGGTAACCACCGCACCACTCAGCCCCACCCCACCCGCGAGGGCCGGCCTTCCTCGCTGGGGGGGTGCGCACAACAGGGGGTTGTTGATGGTGGAGATGCGAGTTGTGCGGCCTGGGCCCCCAACCAGGCAGGGCCTCACAGCGCGGCAGCCACCCGCTCCACAATGCACACTGCAGCGGGTACAGCACACCGCTGGTGTGCGCTGCCCACTGCCCACTGCCCACTGTCCACTGTCCCCCTTCTCTTTCCAGTCCCTCCACGCTGTCCCTAGGCTGGTCCCTGGTCCGCGTTGACGCCAAGCGCGTTCTGCACGCTGTCTCTGAACTTGTCCCCGGGGACGGTGCGCGTGTCGGTCACGTTTTGCACGTCCTCCCACTCCCATTCCTTGTCAACAAAATCATCTCTGCCAATACTGTTGTACTGGTTGTGAGTGTGGTCTGCTGTGTAGTGCGTCCCACGGAGTAAACGCCCTTGTTGGCTGTGTTGTGTGTCTCCCGAGTACCGCGTCCGCGTCCCATTCCTCGTCATCTTCATACGGCACCCCAGACGCCCATTCTGCAGGAGACGGGAAACATGCAGACCGCGCTGGATGTCCCCGGGGACACGCATAAAGCCGACGCGCAAAACGCGCAGAACGCGCAAGACACTGCCGCCTGTTCCCAGAGCCACATCACATCCGGACATGCGGAACGGCGATAACGCATGGGACGGAACACACCCGCACCCCGTTCCACCACCTGTGGCCGCATCGGCTTCCGGACCCTTTTGCGTCAACAACGGTTCTCCACGGGGTGGGGGCGGTTCGCGAGTATCTGCGGGCTGCTGCTTGTCCTCCGGCTTAGCCTCCGGCAACGCCTCCTGCTCCGCCTCCTGCACCACCTTTTCCTCCAGTTTGGGCTCCGGCTCGGGCGCGCCCCCGGACGGCTCCGCCTCGTCCTCCTCCTTCTTGAGCGGGAAGTCGATTTCCCGCCCCTCGTCGACCTCCGGTGCGGGAGGGATACGAGGGGAGGGTGGGGGCGGCTCCTCTCGGTGGGACTCGTACCCTTGGTACATGAGTTGCGCTGGGGCATACACCGGCTGCTGCCCGTAGTACTGGTACCACTGGCCGTAGTAGTCGTACTGCTGGGCCTGGGGCTGGGGCTGCGGGTAGTACGCCGTCTGCGCGGTCTGTACAACAGGAGTCGACACGTATCACGCGCAGAACGCGTGCAGCACTGATGGGGGGCGCCAGGGACAGGAGCACAGACAACACGTATGACGCGCAGAACGCGTGCAGCACTAACGCGGGGTGCCAGGGACAGCTGTAGAGCCGACGTGTACGACATGCAGGGCGCGTTCAGCAGTGACATACCCTCTGACGCTTCAAAGTCATGTAGTCGTCATAGTCGCTGCTGCTCATCAGCCTCCAGTTCTTTCCCAGATTTGCAAGGGTCTCATCGTCGGCCCCGTCCTGCGGCAACATGTAGCGGAGCAACCCGGCCGCCTTCAGGGTCCGCTGATATTTGTCGGCCATCTTCTCGAACGACATGTCGATAAGGTCTTCCCCGCGGAACCCACTCCACGTATCCATATCCCCACGCCTCCTCTTGTCGCCGCTTGTGCCCAACGCCTCCCGCGCCGCCGAAGCACTCAGGGCACCCAACGACACGCCTTCCGTCTTGACGCTGCCAACATCTTGCCCTTCCGTGTACGGCGCCGCCATGTCACAACCCATTGTGCACCGCGCCATGGCCCGCAACAACGAGGCGGCCGCCCTTGCCGGTTGACTGGTGGGGAACTGCTGCTTGAAGTACTCGTGCGCCCGGCTTGTAGTGGAACACTTCTTTGTTCCGCAACCCAGCACGGCCTGGATGGTACATGGAGCCGCGGTCGACGACATGGTGATCGCCATTGCCAAATCCTGCCGATCTACAAAAAAAGGGGTCAGCTGCAGAACACGCGCGACGCGTGGAACGTTGCCAAGGCGCCAGGGACACGGCTGGAGACAACACGCAAAACGCGCAGAACACGGGTGACTAACGTCAGGGCGGCCAGGGACACGTCGAGCGACAGCCCAAATGACACGCAGAGCGTACACACCTTCTGCAGGGTGGTCCTTCTTCTTACAACACTCCTTGTAATGGTGTGCCAGTTGCCCCAGATTGCTGTCGTACTCCTGCAGGAACTCCTCGAGGATTTGGAGACTTCGGTGGTGGGCATCGCTCCTCCTATGATTCTCTTGGCGGGTTGCCCTGGTAGGCAACTTAAGCGGGGGACGCCCGGAGGTCTCCACGAAAAAGTGCGGCTTTTTCGGCCGCGCGACCACTTCCTCTGATTTGACAGTGCGAAGTGCACTTTTGGTCTTTGCCAACTTGCTTGGCTCGTCCTGCTCGGTGTCACCGCTGTTGCTACTGCTGCTGACGCTGGTGGTGGTGCTGCTGCTGCCGCTGCTGCTGAGCTCGCTGCCCGACCCCGACCTTCGCTTGCCACTTTCCGGGGACATGGGGTCATCCCTCTCCAACAAGGTTGACCTCACCTGCCTCCCCATCCCGGTCCCCGCCGCTGTCATCCTGGCCACCTCTGCCCTCGCCGACGCCACCCTGGCCCGCTTTGTGCCGAGGAGGACAATCTTGTCATCCTCCTCCTCCTCTTCTTCTTCCTCTTCGTCCCCTTCCTCCGCCGCTTCCTCCTTCTGCTTCTTTGGAGTTTGGCCCCTCGTCTTCTTTTCCTTTCCCTCCTTCTTCTTCTTCTTTGTCTGCTCCCTCTCTTTCTTCTTCTCCTTTTGCTTCTTTGACCTCTCTTTCCCTTTCTTCGACTTCTTCTCCGGGGTGGACACGGGTACAGGAGGTGGAGGACGCGCACGATGCGCCCGACGCTTCCCTGTCCCTAGGGACAGTGGGGGAGCCTGGAACTCTGGACGCGCATAGCAGGCACGACATTCAGACAGGCCCCAGGGACAGAGACAGAGCCAACGCACATGACGCGCAGAACACGCCCACACCTCATCTGGGATGAATCCCCAGAAACAACCACTCTTGATCTTGTTGATTGCCACGGCGAAGTTTCCTTGGCTCCTTTGGTTCTCGATACGCCCTTCTTTGGCACCGGTGTTCTTGTTCTCGCGGGTGTGTATTTGGTAGCTGATCGCCTGCGACACGTAGAGGCCGTCCTCGACTTCCTTTGTCTTGGGGTCTGTGATCTCCTTGACCGCTTGCACCCAGCCCACGTGGTACCCACTGGTCTGCTGCTTTATTTGAAATATCACCGCGGCGGTGCTAGGCTCGACGTCGGCTGCCTACATTGGGTCGCATTGCTCCAAGTGTGACCCAGCGACTTGGTATGATGACGGGTAGAGCAGCAGCGCCATGCCTGGACACAAGGAACAGTGCAATGGAGAACATGCAGGACACGCCGAACGAATAACGGATTGCAGGGACACGTGCAAAGACAGCACGCAGGACACCGAGACACACGGGACACACCGCTGCTCGTATTTCTCTGCTTTTTCAAAATCCAGCCGCCAGTCACTTTTTGTCTCTAAAAAAGGCTACGGAAGGCGATGACAACGATGCACTGTTTAGGCGCCTCGTGGTGTGGCCTGCGTGGCCGTGGGTGCAACTTGTGGTCTATGGGAGAACGCGTGGCGTTGGTATTGCCTTGTGGACTACTTGTGTGCGACGGGACTGCGGCCTACACAACGTCACTGGCACTTCGAAGTCGCTTTTAAACAGGGAACATACCTGCCGGTGGCTACCGGTCCCTGCAGGGCTTACCAACAGCCCTCAGGTCTCGGGGGAGCCAACCCCCCTCCATGTTGCCGGACCCTGTCCCTAAAATAAAACCCTGCAAAACACGCAGAACGCGCCCGACGCGCAACCGTCCCCAGGGACAACCTCACAGCCAAAAAAAAAGACGTGCGCGACTCGCGCGACGGGCGCGACGCGTGCAAGGCACCATGGGGGAGAAAGGGGGACACCGGGGACACGCAAAGCGCGAGAGCCAAGTTCCAACTGTAGCTCTGACCCTAAAACCCGAAAACCGCACAAAAACAACCCCGGATGTACCCTTCGTGAACCGTCCGTTTGAATCCGAGATTCACGGTATCGTGAATTTCACCCAATTTTGCTGTGTTTTGCTCGTAACTTGGTGCTATCGTGTGCTTTTGTCGTGCTACCTTCGCCCAAAGTAAGATCCAACAAATAGGTGCAATTTAGAGGTTTAAAGTCCCCGCATGGTTTAACACATTTAGTGAGATTCGCGTGAATGTGAAATTCACGCACCTAGATTCAAGCAGAAATTCACGGTAGATTCACAGCTGCACGAGAATGTGAAATTCGCACGAATTTCGTACGAATTCGTACGAAATTCGTATGAATTTCGTACGAATTTCGCACGAATTTACCCTCCTTTCCCCTCTTTCGCTTTGTTACAGCTCTCAAAGCCTTCGCATTCTTCTCTTTGAATCATGTCCCAGAAGCCTATGTCCCAGCTCGCCAGCCTGGCCTCGCGCCCCGACCCCGCAGCCGACACCCTCGCCCACTACCAAGCCCTCCCTGTCGCCCACCATCAATTGGAGGAGGCGACGTACGAGTCCGGGGCACTGGGGGTGGATGACATCGTGGGCTGGGCGGTAACATTTGTGTAAACTCACGTGAATTCACGTGAAATTCGTACGAAATTCGTGCGAAATACGTACGAATTTCGTACGAATTCACGTGAATTCACGGCTCTGAATCGGCTACAGGCTTGCCGGGTTCCGGCACCTCTCGTTTTGGGCACGGTTCGGACATGATGGACGCTTTTGGGGCGGGACTTTCATTGGAGGATGCGTAACAAAGCTAGGGGAGGAATTTTGGGCCCTCAAAGCCCTTGGAATGAACCAAGAATATGGCATTTTCCCCCAAAAACCTCAAAATTTGCGTAAATTCACGTGAAATTCACGCAATTATTCAAAGGGCCACTTAACGGCCGTTCACGAAGGGTACAGAAATGGATTCGGCAACCCAAAAAACCCCCAAAGCCAACACTTCCCCACGGGGGACACGGGGGACGCACGACGGCCCCGAGAGCCGTAGACAAAGGAATATGGGTGGGTACAATCCCTCTAGGCCCTCCGCAGAAGCAACCCAAGGTGCGATGCATGGTTGTTTACGAGATGCAAGAGACCCCGCCTAGTGTAAATGGGTCGGGTGATGGACCATCCCCGGAAAAGATGCCCCAGGTGAAGCTTGAAGGCACTATTTTTCTTTTCAGTTGGAATCGTGTAAAACATATATAGGCTGCAGTATCGATTTAGGAAGACACCTAAATGACAGGCAGCCCAATGCACCCATGTCCAAGGTACCCAACCAGTTTTCTTCCACTCGTGTGCAAAAGTTCGTTGAACCTCCTTGGCTGCAGCAAGCGCTGCGTCACTCAAATACACCTTTGATCTCCAAAACCCATATAGCCGGTAAAGGGCCAATAAGATGCGGTGCACCACAACACCCGCTGGCTCGCCACCCATCTAGGCGGAGAGGTGGGGGTTGTGATTGTAGGTGGCCCCAAGGAAGTTGGTGAGGGCACGGGGTTGCTTGGAGGCAAGGGAGCGTCTTGCCACTGTGATGCGGCGAAACATTGTACCATTACCAGGTCTCACCCTTACCTTCTGGACACTAATCACAAGGGGGTTGTGGGGCTTCTCCTTCCTCCCCCCAGCCCCCACCCCCCCCGCATCCTCCTCCTCCTCCTCCACTTCCTCCTCCTGCTCCTCCTGACCCACATAGAGGGTCGTCTTCGTCCCCGCACCCTTCTCGGCATGAGCGGTGACGGACTCCACCACGGCGTCCACGTCCTCGGGATGAAGCTGGATCAAAAATCCAGCAACCCCTGGATTTACCTCTAGCAACTCGAAGATGTAGTTGCTGAGAACCAGGGGGTCTCGCTTGTCCGCCATGAAGGGGGACTTATGGACAAGGAGTCCAAAGTCCACACCATGTTGAAAGCGGGTCGCCACACGGCGCCTCACATTGGCATCACCCATCGTAAACCCCTCAGGACCGCCAAGGCGACGGACCCCAAGGAGCTTTTGATGGTGCTCGCACCAAGCGTGGGCAGCAGCAAGGGCCATTATCAAAGAATACGAAGGCTTTGAGAGCTACATGCGAAAAGGGGTAACATAAAATGAAGCGCGATAACCCACGCGATAACCCACGCGATAACTAGTTATCGCGCGATAACCCCCGCGATAACCCCCGCGATAACTAGGTTATCGCGCGATAACCCACGCGATAACTAGTGCTCTAACCCCGTTCTAACCCCGTTCTAACTAGTTAGAGCACACAAAGATCAAATCGCAAAAAGTGCAAAACGGGCAATATCGAGCAAACGAAACATGGAAGGCACATTGTTGCATCATAGTGCACCCATGTAACATGTGATATTCCGGGTTCCAACCATATTGACAACACCCAAAATTGGGGGGGTTCCGCACCACGCCCTAGAACGCTGCATCCCACAGCATCAAAATGTGGAAGGGTCCGCAAATCATCGATAGGGCACATTTGGGTAGTATTGCCTTGGGGGCCATGGAAAACCCCTTGCCCAACCTGCTGGCGGCATGTGTGGACATTGTGAAAAAAGGAGGTCCCCCTAAGAGTAGGATGAAGGAAGCATGAAACAAAGGTAACCAAAGAGAAAGAGATTTGAGAACAAAGAGGATGGCACACTGGGTGTAACTGAGCATGTGGGTTTCCACAACGTAAGTTGGAAATTACCTAAGAAACACCAACTACGAAAGGGTGCACGACAGGGGTACGAAGGCACATGTAAGTTGTAGAAAAGGGTACGAAAGGGTGTACCAAAAGGGGGTACGAGTGCACCCCCTTCGTACAAAATCTACGAATACCCCCCCGTCGTACATGCCTTTCGTACACCCTTTCGTACCCCTTTCGTAGACCCCTTCGTGCAAAAATGGATGTTGCAACAAAAATGCTCTCTTTATCCTAGGCACGTGCAACAAAGAAGTAAAGGCACCAAAAGGCTTCCACATGCACCGAGTAAAAATAGTTCATGGGTTGTGACCGAACTCAACATGTAGGTGGCTTACTTGTGGCTTCTTGTTTCAAGGGGGGCTTTCATACAGGTACTTTCGTGGCACACCACATACCACAGCAACATCGCACGTACCACCATTGGCCAGCGTCGAAACCTATTTGGCTCCCGCAATTGCAAGGCCACACAAACCACACAAACCACACAAATAGACACCACGAAACATGGCGCCCAAATCAACACTTTCCCCACCTTCTTGTTTCCGAGCTTCTTTCTCATGTGACTCATTCGCTTCACCTTCAGGTGCGTTTTGTTGCTGTGGACATCGAGTGTGGCATCATTGCACAAAAACAAACATACACATGGCAGTCGCGAACAAAACCTTGCAAGTGGGTTGAGGGGTGGGGCAGTGTGCATGTGAAAGTGACTGAGATTGCATCCTACACACCTTGGCGGCATAGTGCTGCAACATTGCTTCTTGCCTTGCCAGGTATAAATCCTTCTGGCTGACCCTCTGCCGTGTTGGCGGGATGACGGGAGGCGGGGGGGCGACAGTCGGGTCGTTGGGCTTGGGGAATTCCACATCGGCTAGGAGTGGGACCTACCAATTAACCCTCAGGTCTCAGGGAGGCCAAGTCTCCTCAGTGTTGCCAGCCCCTTTGCCCTTTGCATGGGACATGCCACCCTGCAACGACACACTCACCTTGTTCCCTGTGCAAAAATTTTTAGTGGGGAAGACATGTGGGTACATGTGGGTACCTGTCTGATCATCGTGCGGGTAAAACCATGTGCCTTTTTACCCACAAATGTACCTACGCAGGTACATTTGTGGGTAAAACAGCACAAAAAAACCCAAATTCTAGAAACCTTGCAAAATGGCAAAATGAAGAAGAAAAAATGTCAGCATCATGTTCAGCACCTTCAAAAACCCCCATTTCACTTCTGAATTCAGGGAAAACCCACAAAAAAAATTTCGCGGGTAAAAACAAACACATACCCTTGCCGATAGCCAAAGGAATATTTTTTGTGAATATGTTTTTTTGGAATACATTGCTAGAACGGAGATCCTGGATCGCCGTGGCCCTCGGCATTGGGACGCACAAAGTGCGGCGGGACTGTTGCAGCACACCACATCATTTGCTGTCTGATTTGAAGCAGTGCACACTGGAACATGGGATGCATGCCTTCGGAACGTCTGCCCCCTTTTCCAATGGGAAACCCCAAACCGTTTCGTACGTTTTTTACGCGTCTCGCCATTTTGCGTGCAAACCCCTCCAAGCAACCCCAAAACGTTTTCTACGTTTTTTTACGTTTCGTGTGTAACTACGAAGCCAAGAGACATTCGCCAACTTGCTTCGGAATGCAGCCAAATCATGGCGGGTGTCTATTATGTTGTTACACTGGCTACCTAGGGATTTTTTCCTCCTTTTTGGTGTAAATGGAAACTTTTTACCCTGAAAACCCCGGGTTTCATGCCCCTCTCGTGCTGAAAACACTCCTACATGGTACAAAAGTCCCAAAGTTGGCTTCCCGGGCCTGGGCTTGCGCAAATTCACAAGTTGGCGCGCCAAGTCGCAAGTTGGCGCGCCAAGTCTGGACTTGGCGCGCGCCAACTGGGGAGTTGGCGCGCGCCGAGTCCGGACTTGGCGCGCGCCAAATGTCCCCCCACCGATCAAACCATCGACTTGCATACCATTGTTGTCACTGGAAATTCCGTCCCTCACCTGCCCTTGCACACTTGGCACGAAGAAAGCATTGTTCCATCTTTTTTTGATGAATGTGCAAAAGACTGTGAATGTGCAAGATGCTGTCATATCAATCATATCAATCATATATAGAGGTCACATGCCTTGGGACCCCTGTTCAGCCTGGACGAAGACCCCCTTATTCTCTATGTACCCCCTTTGCTTCGTCCACGACGACTCCCAAACCGAAATTTTTTTATTATACAACCCCCAGTCCAGATTATCTGAGCGGATCACTTCCCCCCACCCCTTCCGCGTGCGATCCCCCTTGCCCCCCTTCACCCGCACTCTGGCCCCCCGCAGTCTGGACACCCGGCCGCCTTTACTTCCACCTCGAAAGCTGCGCTTTGAGATTTCACATTTCAGGGCTTTGTGCCGCCCCTCTCCTTGGAAGGCGGCAAAAATGGCAATGTGCCCCCACCTGCGGGCCCATCCCAACAGGTGGTCAATCCACAGATGGGCCCACAGATGGGTGACGTTCATTTCACAGGCCTTATGGGCCTCCCCCATTTTTTTCAATCCTGCTCGCAGGATTCTCATGTCGGGCAACTGCAACGGTCCCGATTTCCAGACGAAATCGCTTGTTGCCAACAGGGATTTTCCCCATTGCCGGAAGGCGTCCATCCAGGACACCTGGACCCCCCCCATGTCAACGACATGCTACAGGAGGCCCTCCCCCTCCACATGGTCACACATGGTGTCCCATCCCTCACTCTTCACCCACTCGGCAGCCGCCGTCTGCTCGATTTTCAGGGGCACCTTCTTCTTATCCTTCCTCTCCTCTTCCAACGCCACCCCGGTTGCGGCCCGTGCCTGGATCAGAATGGGATCCAGGAACCATTGCACCCACCTCACGGCCTTTCCCCTTTTCCACCGATGCACCGTGTGGAGGCTGTTCACAAGGGCTGAAAGCCCATTGTGCACTTGCCGTTGCACACCATGCAGCCCATAATCGGGGGGCCGCTGGGGGGGGCGCACTATCAAGCAAATCATCCCCGCCCACAGCCAATCCTCGACAATCACCCGCATCCCGCAACCAAATTCGTGCAGAATGGTTGCCCGATTTTTCCCACACAGCCAACAAACGGTGGCTGCGGGGTTTTTGGCTGTGAAGGAGGAGCAACCCCCCAAAATGACCTGCGCCTTGGTGTCTGCTATAAAAAAAGAAATTACCTTACGCAGGTAACCCCCGTTATCGGGGATTTGCTGCTGCGCCACCTCGGTGAGGTCCGCGTTCAGGTCATAGACCTCTGCCAATTGGGAAATGATGGCCTTCTTCTCGGATCCGCGCAGCAAGATCCAAGAGCCCAAGGGCCTATGACTCCCCAGGTCTCCAACGGCAAAATGCACGAAGGAGGCCTGCCAGAGCTTTGTCCCGTCGAAGGAGATGCCCACCCACACGTTCTCCGTCAGGAACGTGGGGCCGTCACGGTGCCACATCACCTGTGCCAGAAAACAGGCCGTGTGTACCGGGTCACCGTGTACGGTCGCCGGGAAACGCTTTGGTGCAGGGTGAAAATACCTGCAGTTTCTGCCACAGATTGCATGCGGCCCCAAAAATGTCATTGTCCTCGTCCGTCTGAAAATGGACCTCCGTGACACGGGGGTTGACAATGCCTTTCGCACCTTCATCAGGGTTCCCCATGGGCACTTCCATTGGCTGTGTGCCCTGCTGTACTGCAGTTTGCGGAAGCTGTCGCCATTTTTGCGGCTCTCCCACAGAATGGCCGCGGCCAACAGCTCCGAATCGGGGGTGGGGGGTTTGCCCTCCCCGCAAACGAGGTGCAACTCCACCGCCGCCGCCTGCAGGTGCAGCACATGCTGCCCATGGTCGGGGTCGGCACTACCCTCTGCCCCCCCCCCCCCCCCAACTGCACGCACCTGCGCCGTGGCGGTCACCTGCTGCTGCAACTCCCCCCTCTGCTTTTCCCACCCCTTCTCCCGCCGCTCCCACAAGGCGCGCTCACCGGTGAGCGCGTCCTGTGCCGTCTTGGGGGCGGCCTCCGCCGCCTTCAGCTGCTCGCGCAGCAGCTTGTTCTCCGCCTCCAGGCGGAGAATCTCCGCCTTCTCGCGTGCCCCCCCCCCCGTCTCCCGCTACCTGCGCTGCCTTTGCTGCCTCCCGGGGGTTGGTGGTGGGGCGAGGGCGCCTGGAGCCCCTACCTTGCTGCTCCGTGCGGCCCTTGCTCTGCACGGAGGGGTCCCCAGACGCGTCGGATGCGGCCCTGCCCCCCTTCTCCCCCTTCGGCCCTCTCCCCACGAGCTGCTTCTGAAAGTGGAGCAGATACGCCTGCGCTGCCTCCTTCAAGTGGGGGGCAGGGGCAATGGCCCGCACGTCGCTCCACTCACACTGCTTCCACCTCTGTAGCTGTCCCAGAGCGGCAATGCTGCAGAGGAGGAGCCGGTTGTCAGTGGAGGGGGGGCGCACCTGCACAAAGGGCACAACGGAGACAACCCATGGTTGCAACCCCCCCTTCCCCTGCACCACTGCCCAGAACGCGTGCACTCCACCACCCTATTCTGTCCCGAACCCCGCCGAATCACCTGCGCCTGGAGCAGGCGGCTGATGATCGCCCCCCCCCCCATCGACGACGTCCACCGCCGTCGCCTCGGCGGACGTCACCTTCAGAAACTTGTCGGGGCTGTGCAAGGCGTCCCCGAAGTCCGCCGGTTCCGGGACCTCGAGAACTTCCCAATCCACCACCACGTCCACATCCACCTCCAACCCCTCCTGCTGCTCCTGCCGCTACTCCTGCCGCTGCTCCTGCCGCTGCTCCTGCGGCTGCCCCTCCGGCTCCTCCGCCCCGGCCGGCACGGGCACCGGACGCGGGTCCACTTCCAATTGAAAATTGGCGTAGTGGATGGGGACCTGCAAATGCGCAACAACACATTGAAAAAGCATAAAACAATGCACACAACGACACCACTGCAACAGCCAAGACAACACGAAAACCAGCCACACAACAACGTTTCCGATAAAGCCCAACGAATTAAATTCAGGCGCCAAAACGGCACTTGGCGCGCGCCAACTAGCTACTTGGCGCGCCAAAACTGGACTTGGCGCGCGCCAAAACTGCACTTGGCGCACGCCAACCGAACACTTGGCGCGCCAACCGGCGAGTTGGCGCGCGCCAAGATGGAAGTTGGCGCGCGCCAACTGCGAAGTTGCGCGCCAATCTGCTATTTGGCGCGCGCCAAATTCTTGTCACGTGTGACAACATCGCATGCATGCAAAGCACCGCGCGGGCACACCTTCTCGCTACAGGAGCAGATGGTGCGGCGGGCCTTGTCCACGCGGACGAGGTCCAACATCTCGGCGTCCTGGGAGCTCAAGGGCGGGGTGAAGTGGGCCATGGCCATCCAGGCCATGCGGCCGGCCCCTGGCTCCCGCACGAACGCGGCGCCCAGTGCGGCGAACGAGTACACCACCGTGCCGGCCGTGCAGCGCACGCGGCAGAAGTCGGTGGCCTCGGGGGGGCAAAGCCACCACCGGTGGATGTGCGGAGTGAGGCAGGCATCCATTCTAGCCGCGTCGGCGGTGGGCCCCACGTGCGCGTGGTCGGTGGGGGTCAGAAACAGACCCGCAGACACCCCCTCTTGCAGGAGGAGGACGTCCCCCATGTAGGGCACCGGGGGGTCCAACGGCTGCTCAGCCTGCCACACGAAGCGGACTGGCTGGGGGATCGCGTCGGGAGTGAGGAAGTCCTCCTCTGCCGCACTCTGTGGGAGGGGGGGCGGCCGGCCTCTCCTCCGCATCCGCCGGCGCCTCCGCATCCGCCGGCGCCTCCGCATCCGCTGGCGCCACCAGCATCTCCTCCTCTTGGGGATGAGGCACGGGGTCGGCCTCCTCTGCCGCACTCTGTGGGGGGGGGCCGGCATCGGCGTCAGCCGGCGCGGCCGGCCTCTCCTCTGCATCCGCCGGCGCCTCCGGCATGTCCTCCTCTTGGGGGGCAAGCACGGGGTCGGTCGCGGCTGCCTCGGCCTCCTCAGACCCCTGGTCGAGGGGGCTGTAGTTCACACTGGCCTCTGTGCCCAGAGGAGACCCGACTGCAGCCCCCTCGGCCAGAAGCTCGGAGGGCATCACCGGAACACTGTTCATCACCTCCGTTACACTCTCCGGCTCCACGGTCAGCATGCGCGACCGGTAGCCGACGGGTGCAAACGGGATGAACAGTGCCCGGCCAGGCCCGCCCGCACCGCGGAGGAGCGTCACGATGCGAAGCGGTTGGATAACAATATCCCACCGATGCGCAGCGTGATAGCCCCCCTGCGTGCCGGGGCACACCTGGAGGGACTTGGACGGGGGGGAGGTGGTGAGGGGGATGAACACCATCATGCACTGCACTGATTGTTTCACAGACAGTGCAAAATCGCGGTGGGGGATCTGGAAACCCTTCCAGGGTTCTGCCTCCCACCGCTCGATGATCTTGGGGCACAAGGCCTCAAGTCCCTGCAGCGGTGGGAGGGGGAACCCCAGCAGGGCCAGAACAGCCTGCCAGAGGTCGTCCGGGAGCGAGTGGGGGACGCTGGAGACCGTCGTCTGATAGCGCCCCCCACCTTCCCCGGGGGCCTGGAGGTCCACCTCCTCGAGCATCGACGGGTTGAGTGCCACCGTGGCGAGCTCCGCCAGTCTGGCCCACAGATCCTCGGGGATGATGCGGTCATACTGGCGGTAGCCCGCCGCGGCAAAACCCTCCTCCGTGACGATGGGGGGGTTGGGGACGTCGTGGGCGGCGACGGGGTAGGAGTTGTGGAAGGAGGGGTGGGGGCAACCCATGCCAAGCATGGTGAAGGGGGCGTCGGTGCTGTATAGAGGGTGGGGTGGGTGATGTCGGGGATGTGGGTGCGCAGGCGACGGTTGGTGGAGAACTCCGTGGGAGCTACTGCATCCCAGCCCTACACCTTCAACGTCTGGTACCGCACGACGGCGTCAGTGGCCGTGCGGTGCGTCCAGCCACTTTTTTTTCACTGGATCCACCCACAGCCACTGCTCCTCGGGGTCGAGACCCTGAGGCGCCTTCTCCTGCAGGTCGAGAACGTTGACGAAACTCTTTTGACGCTGTAGCAGTGCACAGCTTCAGGGTCTTGTTGAAGGCCTCAAGGGTGACTTGAGAAAGCTTCAACTCGACCGCGAGCGTCGTGGGGTACCGGCCCATCACGGCACAGCAGAACCTGCTAAGAACCCCCCTGGTCAGGGCGAAGTTAACAGGGGTGGCGTCAATTCGCCAGACCAAGTGGGGATTGCCCGGCTGGTCCCACTTGCCGAAGAGGGCGGCCTCCAGGGGTTGGCGGAGGGGGGGGAGCTGGGGGAAGGATTCGGCGTCGAGGGAGGTGAGGGTGTAGGGGATGGGAAAATAGCCCCCGGGGAAGTGCTCGTAGCCCATGTTGGCGATGTGGGCATCGACCACCGGCTGCACCTCGGGGTTAGGTGGTGCAGCGGGGGCAGACGTGGGGTCGGTGACTGTCACCTTCTTCCCCTTGCTCTTCTTGGGTTGCTTTGGAGGCTTAATGAAGTGAAATGCCTAGAAGGGAAAGGGAATGCATAAAGGGTGCAGAAGAACAGGAAGAATGGGGCAGTTGGCGCGCGCCAAAACCGGAGTTGGCGCGCGCCAACTCTTGACAACAACTTTGACTTGGCTTCCAAAAAGTTGGCTTCGACCCAAAAAACCCACATATTGTATCATAACAACAAAGCAACGCAACCAAAAGCTGTAAAATATCAATAGTTCCTCACGTTTCATGCACAAGGCGTAGCAACAACATGGTGCAAAAGTAAATGCAAGTTGAATGCTCTCGACATGGAGTTGACCAGGAGTTGGCGAATGTACAGTATCTGGGGTTGGCTTCGTAGTTAGATGTGTATTTTACTGTAAACCCTGGCCTGCAACCCCGCACGTTTGTCACAGGAAGACACAAAATGGCAGACTCAGAGGCCACGGAGGGGACGCTCGGTGACGTTTCGTAGCCAGGCGGAGAGCAGTGGACATGCGTGAGATGTTGTGAACCTCACCGATTTGGTGACTCGGGCAATGCCTAGGGAGGGCACGTTGCTCTCACCCACAATCTCAGGTGAGGTCCGGCAAAGAAACTCACCTGTGCTTGTGTGTGCTTGCACCGTGCCACTTCCCCCCCTAGTCACCTGCGGGGCAGGCTCCTGGTGAGTACGCGAGGCCGTTCGGGAATTCAATTCGAACACACCAATTGTGATGAAAATGTCTCCTTGATGCAGAAAAACCTAGCGCTTTTTTCTTGTACATGTTGCAGCCCCTCATGCAACTTCATGAGGAAGCCCTCCGCGCAGCTGATCGGGAAGATCTAATCCCATACATCGTCAACTACATCATTCATTGAAATTCGGGATGGGGATGGCAAAACTACGCCGAGTTGACGACATATGGCAATAAAATGGCATAGTGGATACACCGTACTTGCGCCGAAAAATTGATCGGAAAATGTACTATGCCATAATTAAAATGCCCACATCTCCGTCGATGTCACCGCCCTCCTGAAGCGGTGTAATCGGCAATGGAGAGGGGCATGGCGTCCGGGGGACGCTGTGACGGGGGACGAGACCATCGTTCCCCATAAGGGGAAACGTGCCGGTAAACTCCGGCAGTTTGTGCCTAGGAAGCCCCACGGTACGTTGCGCTCTTTCGTACTGCGATATGCAGCTGTCAACGCATTCTCTGCTTGTAAGGAGATGGGACTAATCCCTGAACAGACCTCCATGTGGAGGTTTCAGATGGAACTCCTCAAGGAGTGTGTATCCCATTCAAGTGAGACGAAAAGCGTCCACTGCCCCAAAAAAGAATGTGTGCTCATTGCAAAAAGGGAAAGGCATTGTTCCAGTGTTCTGCCTGCGGCGTCCCTGTGCATGTGTGGGACTGCTTTGCTGAGTACCATGTAACTACGAAGACAGTGAAGTTTCGCTAAAACGCGGTAAGCTCTGGCAAATCAAGGCAAAAACTCAGAACTCCACTTACTGCCCTCCTCCCACTTGTACCCTTTTTCCACAATGTTTTTGGAAGAAAAACCAAGCCTCCCCGCTTTTGAATCACCCAAAACGCTGCCGCCATCACCCCACGACGGCGTGTTTCGTGTCTGGTGCTACTCCCTTGACCCCAAAGTCAAAACGGGGGCTTTCCCTGATTTTACCTCATTTTGACGCGCGCTAAAACTGGTTTTGACGTGCGCTAAAACTGGTTTTGACGTGCGCTATGCCTACTTTTGTCGTAGGTTTGCAACCCTGCATTGCAAGCTAAATCTGGCTTTGACGTGCGCTAAAACTAGTTTTGTCTTAAGCTAAATCATGGTTAAATGAAACCATAGCCCTTCCTTGATTACATAGACACATTGACATGATAATCCACGCTGAGGCACATGGCACGAGCACAACAACAATCTGTGTTCCCATTTCCGTACACCCTTCAAGTGCTTCCAAGCACTTTTGTTCTTCAAGAATGCCTCTTGTTTTGTCCATATGGTGAGCATAACCTGGCATACCAAGAATACCCCCCCAAAAGAGCCATTTTGGCACATGTACCTATATATATAGTCGTTCCGTGTGCCCATGGGATATAAAAAAATGAGTTTAGCACCCTAAAAATGGGGGGGGGCAAAAAACCAGAAAGCCAATTCCATACACCCACACCTGTGTGTGGCAATCTACACTTTTTGAGGTATTTGTCAGTATACTCGAAGTATTGGAGAAGTATTCTTGCCGTATACTTCGGAGTATACGGCCGTATATTCAGAAGTATACGGCCGTATACTTGGAGTATACGGGGACTTTCTGCCTCCCACCCATGCCACCATTCTCATCACCTACCCCCCCCCCCCTTGCATTTACTCATGACCCTGCAACCCCCAAACACATTGTACACACAAAAGAGCACCATATGAGCAAAGCAGAAGACCACAAGAAGCAACCTTGTTTGATGTCCCATCCGAAATGTCAAATGTGATCCACTTCCCCATGTTATATATACCTAATATACACACTTACGCATATTGCACATCACATGATATATACCTACATGTGCTTTGGTGCACGATGCTTCTTCCGCATGCGTTGCATGCCAAACTTGATCCCCTCTCTACCCAAACCCTTTTCCCCAAACCACAACCGGATGCCCCAATCAAGGGCATCCAGGTGCAGAGCATGCGTTAGTCCCCATCGGGTGACATAAGGCTTGCTCAGCTTCCACCCTTGAAAACAATGGCGGATGTCCATTTTAAAACTTTTGTTCCTCCATTCCGTGGGAATGGAGGAAAACTTAATAAAATTCCCCCACCTTTGGAGGTGTGCCCCACTGTGGCACACCACCCAATGCACCCAAACCGGAACACTCCACCCCAATGCCCCCCATGCCTTGGTGAATTGTGTAACCATGGATGCATAACGTTGGCGTTGATCCATGGGAACAGGACCCACATGGCGCCAAATCTTTTGCATATAGTAACAGGCCTGCAACATGAGGTGCAGGACGGCGCTGGTTTTGAGCCACCTGTTGCCCTCCCACTTCACAACATGGGTACAATACATTGCAACAATGCGCACCAACTCGGCGTGCAACTCAGGTGTTTCGAAAAAAAGACGGGAGGCGTTAATGTCGAGAGTGTGTTCCTTCTCTTCCGAGGGAGCACGCATCACTCTCTCAGCCACAGGGATGTGCTTTGCTTCTTGCCGGAGGTTAGAAATGAAATGGGACACGGCCCTTAGAGCTCCTGGTGAACCCCATGTGCGGGCGCTGTCCTTGAGACGTTTCCCAATCCCTGTCCCCACCCTTGCACAACAATGTGCCACATCTCCAACATTGCGGACAGGAGGGATGCAAGACATAAGGGACCCAATGCGAGGAAGCACTGGAAAATGCCACACTGTCCTTCTCCGCAGCCAGCAATGTACCCTTCGTGAACGGCCGTTAAGTGGCCGTTTGAATAATTGCGTGAATTTCACGTGAATTTACCCAAAATTTGAGGTTTTTGGGGGAAAATGCCATATTCTTGGTTCATTTCAAGGGCTTTGAGGGGCCAAAATTCCTCCCCTAGCTTTGTTACGCATCATCCAATGAAAGTCCCGCCCCAAAAGCATGCATCATGACCGCACCGTGCCCAAAACGAGAGGTGCCGGAACCCGGCAAGCGTGTAGCCGATTCACAGCCGTGAATTCACGTGAATTTACACAAATGTTACCCGTGTGCACCCCCTGATTTGTCCTCACACCCCTAGTAAGCCCCCCAGCATGCACCCCGGTCACAGGCAACAATGGTCTGGGTTCGTAAGGTCATCTCATGTCCGGCTCTTGCGGCACCGGAACCGCCGCTGTAGAGTCTGAAGGTGCTGCATGTCGGTTAGAAGCCGTCTTCTTGTGCGGCTTGCATCCGTTTGTACACTTATGGGCCCTTGCCCATGTTGAGCCCTTTTGGTCGCATCCCGTCCATGCAACCAAAGGCTATCGTCAATGGTGTGGTTGTCCACAACCACTTGCACCCCTAGTCTCCCCCGGAGGAGGCTTAGGCCCCCGCTGTTGCGCAACATGCGCTTCAGCCTCCGGTGACTTCCCTCCATGGCAAAGCAGGAGAACTTTGACAAGATTCTCCACTTCTTTGCAAAATAATACATGTGGTCGATCCAAAGATGCGTCCACAGAAGTTTGCCCCACTGGAGCTCATTGTGGGCAGCGCCCATGGCTATGCTATGGTTCCGGAGCCGCCCCAAGTCGGCCCCGGAGAACCATGCGGAACGCCACGCGTATACACACATGCTTGCAAAATTCTCCCACCACGTTTTGCACACCGACTCCCAACTTTTTCCCCCTACTTGATGCTGCCTGACACTAGGCTGCTCTAGGCAAGCATCTATTATCTTCTCCCAACCCTTATTGCGCATGAAATGGATGGCAGCAGCACACTCCATCCTCACCTTCCCCTTGCTGTTTGCCTTGTCATTATTTAATGAGGAACGGGTGCAAGTTCGTGCAGCAAGCCGTGCCTCATCTGAAACCGGTTGCAGCATGGTGCGTGCCACAGTGGCCGGTGCCTTCCCTGTCAATTGTACAACTAGGTCCCGTGTCCCGTTGACTGCACACAACAGGACACGAAGGACCCCATGGAGGCCATAATCAGGCACTCGCCTATCACTCATAATGGTCCTATATATAGCACTTATGGCAACGGCTGGTTCCCAGTTGCCGTCTATCGCACTTGCTGTGCCAAAGGTAGCAAGGCACAGAGCACGGTTACGCATGCAGACCCAACACACAGTGGCACCAGGGGATTCTGCCTTCCAGTTTTGGCAGCCCGCCATGGAACCTGTGCCTTACCATCTGCACACAGAAAAAAAAGGGACTGCCTATCGTTCCCTGCCGTATCCTGAAAACTTACGGTTGCGGCCTTGCGCAACTCATCATCAAAATCAATTTCCTGGGAGGCCGCGTAGAGGGTCTCCCACTTTTCACTGCCCCCTAGTAGCCACCAACTAGATAGTTGGTTGGGGCTGGCGGTGCCACCAAGCGTGCAATGGACGTACGAGGCCTCATGCCTGGATGTACCATCCACCGCAATAGGCAACCAATGCAGCCGTCGGTCCCCGGGCTGCATGATGGCCGAGGGTGGTGGTGGTCGACACTTGAATAGGTGGGCGATGCGGTCAGGTAGGTAGCAGGCCGCACCATTGATGGCCGTGTCGTCACCCGTATAGGCAGTGAACGCCCGGGACTCCGGCAACGCTAGCTGCCGAAGCATGCCGTACACCTGGTCCCATACCACACCGTACGTCATGCTCCCCACTAGGTACCGGGACTCTGTCCTAGAGAGGTGCAATGACCGGATCCTCCACACGGCCATAATCAACCTCTCCTCCTGGGTGGGCCCGGGCTGGACGGTGGCTACAATTCTTGTTTCGGGGGTAAGCACTATTTGCCCCGTGTCGGGCAGGTACTTGACGGTGTAGGGTCCTGCAAGCTCCTTGGTCACAACCTCCTGGAGCTCTTGTAGGCGCCGCCGTCGTGTACGATCCGCTACCAGATGGAATGGCTCCTTGGGCCGTGGCATGGTGTGAGATACAGGACCTGTTGAATGGGCAGGCAGTCATCGCAAAGTTTCTACCATCCCCCTCCCGCAGACAACTCTCTCTACTGTGATTCGCATGCAATTAAAAGAAATTCACCCAGATTCGCACGAAATTCGTACGAAATTCGTACGAATTTCGTACGAATTTCACATGAATAGAAATGTGTGAATATTCTGAAAATGTGCAATTCGTACGAAATTCGTACGAAATTCGTACGAATTTCGTACGAATTTCGTGCGAATGTCACATGACTGTCACAGAATTTCTGCCAAAGCCTCAGCCCTGTGCCCTCGTTGACCCTCACAAGGCAAGCTCAGGATGGTGCTCATGTCCTGCGCGTCTCTGTTCGCTCTGTTATTCCGGCTGTCACTCAGCCAGCAGTGTAATATACAAACAGTTCCGCAGAAAGGAATCGCACATTAACAGGTTAACAGGTTAACAGGTCAGGGGGCACGTACACCGTACCCCAATTAATGTACAAACAGTGCTGCAGAACATTTCGCACAGTGGGGGGGGAGTACCGCACATATCGGTCAAACTGCCCATGCTTGGGGGGGGGGGGGGGCAGGATGACATTCGTCGTGGTTAGAAAGGACAGGTGCTCCGGAGGGTACCTACGCACCCCCCCCCCCCCGGGAGCAGAGCTCCGGCTAGCGGAGCCCTGGGAGCTCTGCTCCGCCACCGCCTCCACAAAGGAGGGGTCCATGGCCGCCGACGTGAGGCGGTGGGGGGGGTACTGCCGGCGCACTTCCTCCATTGCGGCAGTCACCTTGGGGGCGTCCGGGGCCACGCTGTCCACATCGACCTGCTTGCCACTGGCCATCATGGCCATCCGCAGGCCGGTGGACACTGCGGACATCTGGCCGGCGCATGCCTCGGCCTGGGTATGCCACGCCTGTGCGCCGGCCAGGAGGTACCGGACACCGGCAGCACTGGCCCCCCCCCTGTCACCCGGGGGGGCGGGGGCCTCGGCACCCTCAGCCCTCTCCACTGCCTCTGCTGGCTGTGCCGCTGGCTTTGCCTTGCGCAACGTCGCCACGTCACGCTCAAGGGTCTTCACCTTGGTGGCCAGCCGGTCACGCTCCCTGGTGACGTCCGCCAACCGCGACTCGCAGTCCCGCCTGTCCTCGTGGACCCTGGACAGACGGGCCTCGAGGTCGCGGTTGGCGGCCTCCGCGCTGATGGCGCGTGCCTCCCACGCCCCCGCCCGCTGCTGGTCCACCCACTCCTGCACCACACCCCTCTGCCCCCGCCCCCCCGACGGCTCCGCCTGCTCCGCCCGCCCTGCCCGCTCCCCCGGGGTGGCCGTACGCGGGGCTTTGGGGGGGGGGGGGTGGGGCCCGTGTCCCCTTCGGGGCGCCCTTTCCGCTTGCGCGTGGGGGGGGGGGTTCGTCCTCCTCGACGTCAATGACGTCAGCCACCACCCCCTTCCGCTGCCTCCCCACATGGACGCGCATGGCAAGCCATGCGTCGTCCACCCACTCCGGCCTCCGCTGCTCCCAACCCGTGAGCACATTCAGCCCACAAATCCCAGCCGTCGTCACCGTCCCCTCCTCCCCGATCCGCGACACCCCCGTCTGCACCCGCCAGTGCCCACTCACAAGCCGGTAGGCAAGCATGCCCACCAGCTCCTGCCCCGCAGGCAGGTTGGACCCCCCCCGGAGCAGGGGAAGGAGATGCGGAGGGTGCCCTGCACCCCCCGCGACTCCAACTCCATGTCCCACACGGCACTGAGGTGCCGCTGCCGCCCATCCGGCCCGGGCGGCACCTGCTGGGTCCAGGCCGGATCCGGCTGCCTGGCGGCCAGGGTGACCCGGTCCAGGGGGGGGTCGGTGTGGGCCTCGCCCAACTCGTCGCGGGACGGCTGGGGCACCACCACCTCGCGCGCCATATGCCCCCTGGCGGTGCTGGCCTCGCTGCCTCCCGAACGCCGAGAGCGCTGCGACCCCTCACTGCGCACACTGCCGGCCTCGCTTGGTGCCCGTCCACCGCCGCTGCCTGCGGGCTGGGCGCCACCGGGGCGATCGGCGGGCTCGGCGTGCTCCTCAGGCAATCGGGGCCGGGGCTTGTACTGGCGCTTGGTGTGGTGCCGAATATCCGGCGACCAAGCGGTGAACGGGACCTGCATGCAGATGTGGGGAGGTGTGCAAGGCAAAAATTGAGAAAGGGGGAGTGGACAGGGGGCAATGGAAGAGCAAAAGGAGCAAATTGGACGAAATTCACAGAAATTCGTACCAAATTCGTACGAGTTTCGTACGAATTTCGTACGAATTTCGTACGAATTTCACATCTCGAGAAAATTCACACAAATTTATTCAGGTGAAATTCGTACGAAATTCGTACGAATTTCGTACCAATTGGGTACGAATTTCACGTGAATTTCGTCCAATTTTTGCAAATACACAAAGCAAACACACAAGCAAGCACACCTTGCAGTCGCATGGGCAGGTGATGCTCCATGCCCCGGTCCTCGCGCACTTGGGCGACCGCCACGCTGGGACCGTGTTCACCAGGTGCCACAGCGTGGTCGGCCGACCCGGGGGGGGCAATGCCGGAGAAGGCGAAGTGGATCTCCGACTCCGCGTCGACATCGCCCCCCTTCACGACCTCCAGCTGGTGCACGCTGCCCAGGAAGAACAGCATGCACTGGGGGCCGACCTCGATGACGGCGAGGTCGGCGGCCGGGGCCGACCGGGAGATGAAGGTGGGGTGGAAGGGGCACGTGGGGGGGCCTGCCGGGAGCGTCTGCGGGGCGTCGGCGAACAGGGCCTAGGCAGCCTCCCCCTCCCACAACCCCACCCTCCCAACCGCCCCCTTCCCCACCCACAACACCTGGTCCACGCTGGGGACGTCCCAGCTGGACAAATCCCCAGCAACGTCCAGGGCCTCCTTGGGGGGGATGGCGTCCAAGTGTGTGGTGTTGGCCTGGTGGTGTTTGTGTCGGGGGTCGGGGGTCCACAAGTTAAAAAGTGCCCCCTGCAGCCCATCCTTGGAGTCGGGGTGGGCAGGCAATCCATGATGGCGGCTGGTGGCCACCATCAGAAGCATGTCCCCCCGATGCAGCTGAACGGTGTCCCAGCGCGCCTCCCCCGCCTCCCCCAGGGCCGTCCCCGCCTGCACCGCCACCTGGTAGTCCTCTGACAAGCAGAGGAAGCTACTCAAGTGGCAGTCCCCCACCGCCCTGTCGCTGGGGGGGAGGACGTCGGGGTGGGTGGCCACGTCGGTGTGGGGGAGCTGCGGCCCACTCCCCACACTGGCCACAATGACGCTGCCCGGCGTCATTGGGTGGAGGTCCCCAACCCCAGGGACACTTTCAGTGAGGTGGGGGTGGAACTTCTTGAAGAGAGGCCCCCCCACCCTCGACCCCAAGGTGCTCTTGCTTTGCCACCGGCGGGGGAGCTCGGGATCCTTGGCCTGCTCCTCACTCCGCGCGGCGTTGAAAAGGAGCTCAAATTTTTTGGCGACGACTTTTTCGTCGCCGCTGCCCCACGCCTTCATCACCTTGTTCCACCCCACCTCACAATCCCGTGCCTCCACAAGCCCCCGAAGCACAATGTAGCCGTTCCCATCAACAAAGTTGAGGGGCGGCTGAGAGGGGCCAACCCTGTCGGGGGCGGGGTCAGGGCTGCCCGTCACCCCATGAGGGGGGTCGGGAAGGGGTTCGGTGCGGAGGGGGGGTTCACTCGAAATGAAGGGGGGGGCGCATGAGGCACCACGGTACCATTGCAAAGAAGTTGTGCTGTAGAAGGTGGGGTGGGTGACGTCGGGGACGTGCACCTGGGGGGGGATGGTGGGATGGAAAGGGGCGACGCCCAAATCATCCCACCACCGGGGGTTGGCAAGATGCCAAGAAAAGGGGAAAAAAGAGTGGTCTGTTGGTGCACCTACAGAAAGATCCTGCAGGCACACCATATCGCAGTGGGGGGGGGTGTGGACAAGGTTAGTGGTGGGGTACACCTGGACGTGGGCGTCCTTAGGCTTCCCCACAGGGTTATTTCTCATCGAGTTGAGGAGCTGGTCAACACTGGAGGGGAGAGGGGTTAGATGGAGAAATTTGAGGGTGGGGAGTTGGTGGCGCAGTTCCCTCCACAGGGTTGTGGCCCATCCCCTCCCCCTGAGGTAGCTGTTGCGGGTGGGGCTGCGCATGTCGATGTGGATGACATCGGGGGAGGGGTCGAGGGAGGCTGCCCAGCCCACGATGGCATCCACCCCCAGTGCCTCCGACTCGTACGTTGCCTCCTCCAATTGATGGTGGGCAACGGGGAGGGCTTGGTAGTGGGCGAGGGTGTCGGCTGCGGGGTCGGGGCGCGAGGCCAGGCTGGCGAGCTGCGACATAGTCTGCTGGGACATTGTCAAAAGAGAATGCGAAGAAAGGCTTTGAGAGCTGTGAGAAAGCGAAACAGTGGAAATGAGGGTAAATTCGTACGAAATTCGTACGAAATTTGTACGAATTTCGTACGAATTTCACATTCTGTGAATCTGTGAATCTAGCGTGAATTTTTGCGTGAATTTAGGTGCGTGAATCTCACATTCACGCGAATCTCACCAAATCTGTTAAACCATGCGGGGACTTTAAACCTCTAAATTGCACCTATTTGTTGCATCTTACTTTGGGCGAAGGTAGCACGACAAAAGCACACGATAGCACCAAGTTACGAGCAAAACACAGCAAAATTGGGTGAAATTCACGGTACCGTGAATCTCGGATTCAAACGGCCGGTTCACGAAGGGTACAAACAGGTTTTCAATCCGCACGGACAGTTGTGGCCCCTGGTTTAGATACCCATCTTCCAACCTCACAAACTCCTTTGTAAATCCTTGTGGGAGGACCTCCAACAGCGCCTCCCCAAGGACCTCCATGGTGCGGACCACACCCGCCGGCCCCTCCGGCGCGTCCTGCCCTGCCGCCTCGTTGTCGGGATCGGACGATGAGTCATGGGCGTCCGGGGGGAGGGGGCAGGTTGCTTGTGGCCTGCTTCCCCCCCTTCTGTCCTGCCTTCTTCGGCTTCCCCTTCTTCTGGGGCATCCAGAAGATTGTAAACCAAGAAGGGGAACAGGAAAAACCGCACTTTGACGTGAGATACTCCTGGTTTTGACGTGCGCTAAAACCGGTTTTGTCTTAAGCTGCATTGCACTACAGTACATGTTCCCACCCGTATTCTTGCCCAAGTAACTCGGAATCATACACTTGAAATGTCATTTTTGGCGCATTTTCCGAAAACTGCAGGTGTTTTTTTGGCGTTGATTCTTACACTTGAGCTGTTTTTTTTGGCGTGCGCGTGTAGGTGAGCATGCGCACAAATACACTCTGATCACATGCATGCACATCACAAGGGAAGGGTGTAACCCTAGTGCATGCACGATACACAACAGCTCAATGCCACATAAATGCTTGCCTCAGGCACTCCGGCCCAATCAGTCACCACTCTGCAGTGGACAGTATACATCGTTGAGGGTGCAACATCGTCCGCCTCCCCGCAGGGGACTCCACCACAAGTCACACACACAGAACTCTTTACCCGCGGTCGCTGCCTCCCCTCGCCGACGCCTACACCTATTGCACTGTCTAACATACATCTCATACATGCAAACATAACGACACCACCCTTCACGGCCTGCTCACAGTGGCCTCAGGCGGTGGGTGGGTGGGGACAGGTCATGGATCCGCTTCTCCCCCTCCCCTCCGACTCCTCCGTGAGTGGCGGGCTGCTGATGCTCCTGTGCCTTCCACTACTGTCTTCATCATAGTGTATCACGTTCACCCACTTCGGCATACCCACCCGCCTCAAGAACAGTCTACAAGGGGGGGGGGGTGGGGATCAAAACGGACAAATGCCTAATGAAGAGGTAATTAGTTAAACTAGTGTTTTGAGCAAGCTCAAAACACGAGTTTAACCCTAGTGCATGCACGATACACAACAGCTCAATGCCACATAAATGCTTGCCTCAGGCACTCCGGAAAACTCTACCAGACAGACATCTCTCACCGGCGGCTCGAATCAGGGCATCTTCATACGTAGCTCAGTCCCTGCACCCAACACAATTCTGGATGTCTTTGCAACACATCCCAGCGCCTCCACGCCGCCATCTCTTCCTGATGAACCTCGCCTCCAAAATCCACTGTTATCCTACTCATCGGATCCGCTGGATGCAATACAGAAGGCACCCATACCTATTTCACCAGGATTCCTGTATTATGCAATACCCAGGTCAGAGCACGTAACACACGCAACTGTGTACGCAGCCCAGACGACACTCTCCATCCCCTGACCTGCGCAATACCAACCAAACTGTCAGCAAAAAATGTCACCAGCCTCCAACCCAACCGCACCGCCAACCGAACCGCCCACGCCACGCCCATCAATTCCGCAACCTGCTGATTACAAGGGCCATCTGGACACACCCACGTACGTACCGCAGGCACCGAGGGCAACACGCCTCCTACCCCATAACATGTTCCATCTTTAGCGGCATCTACAAAAATCACAGCGCCAAATAAATCATCCAATACACCCCGTCTTTCCTGCAAGCACCAGCCACCCAGCTGACGCACCCTGCGCATACGAACAGCAGAAATCGGGCGCCAGCTCTGGCCGATTCTCGCAATCGCAGACGCCAGTCCCTCAAGCACCTTAACAGGCGTGGCTGCCGCCGCCTCTGGCCCAAAACGAGACCAAGCGTAGGACCCAGCCAACAGACCTGAAAAACCCCTCCTGGGCCGCAAATGCCACGACAGTGTACCTAGCAATTTATCCAACCTCCTCTTGCTATATCCACAAGTTGCCAACCTAATCCAAGCCACAATCAACTGCAGAAAAACAAAGGGCTGCACCTGAATACGTCTCTCCTTCAAATTAACTACTTTACCCAAAGCCTTCAAAACCTGCACAGGTGTCGGTGTACTTTTCAAACTAACCAGAAATCCTGCCCGTCGGATACGGTCCGCGACCTCTTCAGAGGTCATACTCAACAACATTCTGTTCGCGGATAATAATATAAAATCATCCAAGTAGTGGACAAGGAAAACCCCGTCCGGCACTGCACCCTGTACGACCCTGCCCAGCAGTTGTTGACACAGAAAAGGCGAGAAAGCCCACCCGAAAGGCAGCTGGCCCAAAGAAACCAACCCCTTGTCCTGACTCGTGTAAAAACGAAAGATTCGTTGTGCCTTCGGAGGCAAGAGAAACGACCAATATGCATTTGTGAGGTCAATGTGTGTCCCGTACAACTGCATGGACGGATCCTGTTCCGCCATCCACCGCCCAATGTTTTCCCACGACGCCAGCGAAAACTTAGGAGGTTTCAAATACATCCCCCTGTGAATCCCCACACAACTTAAAATCAGAGAGCACTTGATTTCGTTCTTCGGAATCACAAACGGGAAGCACGTAGGCGACAGAGACATCGGTTCATCATGTAACACACCCGTCTGCCTAATAGCATCGGTAATCCCACGAACCGGCGCCCTCACACGCCCATTACCTTCAGCAGAACTTCGCAGATCAAACGTACGCATGAAATTCAAAAGCTACGGCGGCACCACCTCATCCCACTCCTCCTCTGAGATCCTATAACATCCCACCTCCCCAATGCCGGCTTGTAAGACCTGGGGTGTAATGGACGCCTTCTTCGGTTTCGGTGAAGTTGACAGATGGTTAATGGAGTCCCACGCCCCAGGCCCCAAACACTGCACCGCCATCAAACACACCGCCATTGGCTTACTAACCGAAAATCCTCACACGCACAGGCCATCCTATTCAAGAAAATCCAAAATCTGCGTATCAACAATGCGACGGAACACTTTAACCGTGCTGTCAACCACACCAGATGCTGCGTCACAACCGACATGATAGTCAAAAAAATCCCACCCTTAAATCGAAGGTCAGGACCAGTGCCCACCACACCACCGATGAGCCCCGGCACAGAAATTCCCACCTCCCGCTCCCCCGCAGCATCCAAGACTCGGCTAGCCCCCCCTCCTGTCGGAATTACTGGGTACAGTCCTGGATCGCTTTCTCCTCGGCCCGGACTCTCCGTCACTCTGGCGTCCACGCCGCTCAGTTCTCGCCACCCCGCCGGTAGCCGAGCCCCTCTCCGAATTTTGCGCCAACGCCAGCTGCGGGCGACCCTGCCGTCTTGGTGGTACTGAAAGGGCTCTGCCACCCACCGACCTTTTGACTCCACGTCCTCCTCTGCCAGCCGCATTCGCCGACCGCCAAGGCCCGGCTGTAGGCTCCGCCGTTGATCGTCCCGAGGGCGGCGCTGTGAATTTGAACTCAAGTCCGCAGGACGTGGAAGATCGCCTCTCCTGCCGTCCAGCGCCACCTGCATGTCGCTCTCCACTCCCCGCGGGCACCGACGGACCGGGATCACTCCCCGGACCCCCGCCGTCGCCTCCACGGCCCACCGACGATCCTGATTGCTCACTCCTTCTCGTGCCTGCCTGCACAACAACTCGCGCATCCTGCCGCAAACCCGGCCGTGGACCAACTTCCTCATCTGCGGACACACCGGAGTCGGACTCTTCCGAAGAACTCCCCAAGTCTGCCGCATCAGACCTGGGCTCGCCTGCAAACCGCTTGCCCCGCGCCATACTTGGAGCCGCCAGTCGTCTCTCGCCTCGTCCCCAGACCGGCTTGTTCTTCTGCTGGCTCCTGTCATCGAACATGATGTCACCCCATACTCCTTCCGGATCAACGAACATCGCCCTATTAATAATAATAGGCGCCATGTCCCAAACCTGTGGTAGACAGAGAGGTGACACAACATCTTCATCTCTGTAACCCAATGCATAGGCCATAGCCGTGGCCGTCGCGGCCCATCGACCCCACCACTTAAAATGCGGTAAGGACGGACCACGCTTCCAACAAGCCGCAGCCCCACCGCGTCTGAAACAGTGCCAACGATGTCCTGCCCACGTGGTGCCGTACACGATGTCTGTGAGGGTCTTCTCCAAAAAGGCAGCCCCCGCAGGAAACAACAAGTCATCTCGCTCACACCCACGTTCCACAGCCCATTCATAGATCCACTCCACAAACGGCCGCAGCCACTTAGGCACAGGGCGCCGCTGCCAACCCTCACCTCCAGTTTTGCTGTTCCAAAAAACAACATAGCCACTGTCACGCACATCGCCAACCCGCACACTCGCCGCCTCTGCAACTCGTAAAAAACAAACATAAGAAACCAAAGCCATTACCACCACCGACCGTTCATCGTTCGAAACCGCCTTCTCCACAAGATGCCGCAACAATACAGGACTAGCATACTCCTGCACTCCCGCTTGAGCTCCAGCCTTTGCCAGTCTCCAATGAATGGGTTGAACCAGCCCCGAGACCAGCTGCAAATCCTCGCACGCTCGCACGGCAGAGATAATACCTCTTGCTGCACTTGCACTACCCCCATGTTGGACATGGCGGGCCAACTTTCGAGACAATACCTCTGGCAAATTGCCTTCCTCTCCGATCTCATCTTCATGCAATGTCCGCCAGCCTTCGCAAGTGGGATAGATACCCCGCCGTTGTTGAAGGTTTCCATCCCCGAATCGCAACACCCACAACGCTAGTGTGTACCCTTCGTGAACGACCGTTAAGTGGCCGTTTGAATAATTGCGTGAATTTCACGTGAATTTACCTAAAATTTGAGGTTTTTGGGGGAAAATGCCATATTCTTGGTTCGCTTCAAGGGCTTTGAGGGGCCAAAATTCCTCCCCTAGCTTTGTTACGCATCATCCAATGAAAGTCCCGCCCCAAAAGCATGCATCATGACCGCACCGTGCCCAAAACGAGAGGTGCCGGAACCCGGCAAGCCTGTAGCCGATTCACAGCCGTGAATTCACGTGAATTCACGTGAAATTCGTACGAATTTCGTACGAATTTCGTACGAATTTCACGTGAATTCACGTGAGTTTACACAAATGTTACCCGTGTGCACCCCCTGATTTGTCCTCACAGCCCTAGTAAGCCCCCCAGCATGCACCCCGGTCACAGGCAACAATGGTCTGGGTTCGTAAGGTCATCTCATGTCCGGCTCTTGCGGCACCGGAACCGCCGCTGTAGAGTCTGAAGGTGCTGCATGTCGGTTAGAAGCCGTCTTCTTGTGCGGCTTGCATACGTTTGTACACTTATGGGCCCTTGCCCATGTTGAGCCCTTTTGGTCGCATCCCACCCATGCAACCAAAGGCTATCGTCAATGGTGTGGTTGTCCACAACCACTTGCACCCCTAGTCTCCCCCGGACGAGGCTTAGGCCCCCGCTGTTGCGCAACATGCGCTTCATCCTCCGGTGACTTCCCTCCATGGCAAAGCAGGAGAACTTTGACAAGATTCTCCACTTCTTTGCAAAATAATACATGTGGTCGATCCAAAGATGCGTCCACAGAAGTTTGCCCCACTGGAGCTCATTGTGGGCAGCGCCCATGGCTATGCTATGGTTCCGGAGCCGCCCCAAGTCGGCCCCGGAGAACCATGCGGAACGCCACGCGTATACACACATGCTTGCAAAATTCTCCCACCACGTTTTGCACACCGACTCCCAACTTTTTCCCCCTACTTGATGCTGCCTGACACTAGGCTGCTCTAGGCAAGCATCTATTATCTTCTCCCAACCCTTATTGCGCATGAAATGGATGGCAGCAGCACACTCCATCCTCACCTTCCCCTTGCTGTTTGCCTTGTCATTATTTAATGAGGCACGGGTGCAAGTTCGTGCAGCAAGCCGTGCCTCATCTAAAACCGGTTGCAGCATGGTGCGTGCCACAGTGGCCGGTGCCTGTCAATTGTACAACTAGGTCCCGTGTCCCGTTGACTGCACACAACAGGACACGAAGGAACCCATGGAGGCCATAATCAGGCACTCGCCTATCACTCATAATGGTCCTATATATAGCACTTATGGCAACGGCTGGTTCCCAGTTGCCGTCTATCGCACTTGCTGTGCCAAAGGTAGCAAGGCACAGAGCACGGTTACGCATGCAGACCCAACACACAGTGGCACCAGGGGATTCTGCCTTCCAGTTTTGGCAGCCCGCCATGAGCACCTGTGCCTTACCATCTGCACACAGAAAAAAAAGGGACTGCCTATCGTTCCCTGCCGTATCCTTAAAACTTACGGTTGCGGCCTTGCGCAACTCATCATCAAAATCAATTTCCTGGGAGGCCGCGTAGAGGGTGTCCCACTTTTCACTGCCCCCTAGTAGCCACCAACTAGATAGTTGGTTGGGGCTGGCGGTGCCACCAAGCGTGCAATGGACGTACGAGGCCTCATGCCTCGATGTACCGTCCACCGCAATAGGCAACCAATGCAGCCGTCGGTCCCCGGGCTGCATGATGGCCGAGGGTGGTGGTGGTCGACACTTGAATAGGTGGGCGATGCGGTCAGGTACGCAGCAGGCCGCACCATTGATGGCCGTGTCGTCACCCGTATAGGCAGTAAACGCCCGGGACTCCGGCAACGCTAGCTGCCGGAGCATGCCGTACACCTGGTCCCATACCACACCGTACGTCATGCTCCCCACCAGGTACCGGGACTCTGTCCTAGAGAGGTGCAATGACCGGATCCTCCACACGGCCATAATCAACCTCTCCTCCTGGGTGGGCTCGGGCTGGACGGTGGCTACAATTCTTGTTTCGGGGGTAAGCACTATTTGCCCCGTGTCGGGCAGGTACTTGACGGTGTAGGGTGCTGCAAGCTCCTTGGTAACAACCTCCTGGAGCTCTTGTAGGCGCCGCCGTCGTGTACGATCCGCTACCAGATGGAATGGCTCCTTGGGCCGTGGCATGATGTGAGATACAGGACCTGTTGAATGGGCAGGCAGTCATCGCACAGTTTCTACCATCCCCCTGCCGCAGACCACTCTCTCTACTGTGATTCGCATGCAATTAAAAGAAATTCACATAGATTCGCACGAAATTCGTACGAAATTCGTACGAATTTCGTACGAATTTCACATGAATAGAAATGTGTGAATATTCTGAAAATGTGAAATTCGTACGAAATTCGTACGAAATTCGTACGAATTTCGTACGAATTTCGTGCGAATTTCACATGACTGTCACAGAATTTCTGCCAAAGCCTCATCCTTGTGCCCTCGTTGACCCTCACAAAGCAAGCTCAGGATGGTGCTCATGCTGTCATTGTCATTGTCATTGTCTCATGCTGTCATTCCGGCTGTCACTCAGCCAGCAGTGTAATATACAAACAGTTCCGCAGAAAGGAATCGCAAATTAACAGGTTAACAGGTTAACAGGTCAGGGGGCACATCAGGTCAGGGGGTAATGTACAAACAGTGCTGCAGAAAATGTCGCACAGTGGGGGGGGAGTACCCCACATATCGGTCAAACTGCCCATGTATGGGGGGGGGGGGGGGGGCAGGATAACATTCGTTGTGGTTAGAAAGTCGTGGTTAGAAAGGACAGGTGCTCCGGAGGGTACCTACGCACCCCCCCCCCCCCGGGAGCAGAGCTCCGGCTAGCGGAGCCCTGGGAGCTCTGCTCCGCCACCGCCTCCACAAAGGAGGGGTCCATGGCCGCCGACGTGAGGCGGTGGGGGGGGTACTGCCGGCGCACTTCCTCCAGTGCGGCAGTCACCTTGGGGGCGTCCGGGGCCACGCTGTCCACATCGACCTGCTTGCCACTGGCCATCATGGCCATCCGCAGGCCGGTGGACACTGCGGACATCTGGCCGGCGCATGCCTCGGCCTGGGTATGCCACGCCTGTGCGCCGGCCAGGAGGTACCGGACACCGGCAGCACTGGCCCCCCCCCTGTCACCCGGGGGGGCGGGGGCCTCGGCACCCTCAGCCCTCTCCACTGCCTCTGCTGGCTGTGCCGCTGGCTTTGCCTTGCGCAACGTCGCCACGTCACGCTCCAGGGTCTTCACCTTGGTGGCCAGCCGGTCACGCTCCCTGGTGACGTCCGCCAACCGCGACTCGCAGTCCCGCCTGTCCTCGTGGACCCTGGACAGAGGGGCCTCGAGGTCGCGGTTGGCGGCCTCCGCGCTGATGGCGCGTGCCTCCCACGCCCCCGCCCGCTGCTGGTCCACCCACTCCTGGACCACACCCCTCTGCCCCCGCCCCCCCGACGGCTCCGCCTGCTCCGCCCGCCCTGCCCGCTCCCCCGGGGTGGCCGTACGCGGGGCTTTGGGGGGGGGGGGGGGCGTGTCCCCTTCGGGGCGCCCTTTCCGCTTGCGCGTGGGGGGGGGTTCGTCCTCCTCGACGTCAATGACGTCAGCCACCACCCCCTTCCGCTGCCTCCCCACATGGACGCGCATGGCAAGCCATGCCACGTCCACCCACTCCGGCCTCCGCTGCTCCCAACCCGTGAGCACATTCAGCCCACAAATCCCAGCCGTCGTCACCGTCCCCTTCTCCCCGATCCGCGACACCCCCGTCTGCACCCGCCAGTGCCCACTCACAAGCCGGTAGGCAAACATGCCCACCAGCTCCTGCCCCGCAGGCAGGTTGGACCCCCCCCGGAGCACAATGGGGCAGGGGAAGGAGATGCGGAGGGTGCCCTGCACCCCCCGCGACTCCTACTCCATGTCCCAAACGGCACTGAGGTGCCGCTGCCGCCCATCCGGCCCGGGCGGCACCTGCTGGGTCCGGGCCGGATCCGGCTGCCTGGCGGCCAGGGTGACCCGGTCCAGGGGGGGGTCGGTGTGGGCCTCGCCCAACTCGTCGCGGGACGGCTGGGGCACCACCACCTCGCGCGCCATATGCCCCCTGGCGGTGCTGGCCTCGCTGCCTCCCGAACGCCGAGAGCGCTGCGACCCCACACTGCGCACACTGCCGGCCTCGCTTGGTGCCCGTCCACCGCCGGTGCCTGAGGGCTGGGCGCCACCGGGGCCTTCGGCGGGCTCGGCGTGCTCCTCAGGCAATCGGGGCCGGGGCTTGTACTGGCGCGTGGTGTGGTGCCGAATATCCGGCGACCAAGCGGTGAACGGGACCTGCATGCAGATGTGGGGAGGTGTGCAAGGCAAAAATTGAGAAAGGGGGAGTGGACACGGGGCAATGGAAGAGCAAAAGGAGCAAATTGGACGAAATTCACAGAAATTCGTACGAAATTCGTACGAATTTCGTACGAATTTCACATCTCGAGAAAATTCACACAAATTTATTCAGGTGAAATTCGTACGAAATTCGTACGAATTTCGTACGAATTTCGTACGAATTTCACGTGAATTTCGTCCAATTTTTGCAAAAACACAAAGCAAACACACAAGCAAGCACACCTTGCAGTCGCATGGGCAGGTGATGCTCCATGCCCCGGTCCTCGCGCACTTGGGCGACCGCCACGCTGGGACCGTGTTCACCAGGTGCCACAGCGTGGTCGGCCGACCCGGGGGGGCAATGCCGGACAAGGCGAAGTGGATCTCCGACTCCGCGTCGACATCGCCCCCCTTCACGACCTCCAGCTGGTGCACGCTGCCCAGGAAGAACAGCATGCACTGGGGGCCGACCCCGATGACGGCGAGGTCGGCGGCCGGGGCCTACCGGGAGATGAAGGTGGGGTGGAAGGGGCAGGTGGGGGGGCCTGCCGGGAGCGTCTGCGGGGCGTCGGCGAACAGGGCCTGGGCAGCCTCCCCCTCCCACAACCCCACCCTCGCAACCGCCCCCTTCCCCACCCACAACACCTGATCCACGCTGGGGAGGTCCCAGCTGGACAAATCCCCAGCAACGTCCAGGGCCTCCTTGGGGGGGATGGCGTCCAAGTGTGTGGTGTTGGCCTGGTGGTGTTTGTGTCGGGGGTCGGGGGTCCACAAGTTAAAAAGAGCCCCCTGCAGCCCATCCTTGGAGTCGGGTGGGGCTGCGCATGTCGATGTGGATGACATCGGGGGAGGGGTCGAGGGAGGCTGCCCAGCCCACGATGGCATCCACCCCCAGTGCCTCCGACTCGTACGTTGCCTCCTCCAATTGATGGTGGGCAACGGGGAGGGCTTGGTAGTGGGCGAGGGTGTCGGCTGCGGGGTCGGGGCGCGAGGCCAGGCTGGCGAGCTGAGACATAGTCTGCTGCGACATTGTCAAAGAGAATGCGAAGAAAGGCTTTGAGAGCTGTGGGAAAGCGAAACAGTGGAAATGAGGGTAAATTCGTACGAAATTCGTACGAAATTCGTACGAATTTCGTACGAATTTCACATACTGTGAATCTGTGAATCTAGCGTGAATTTCTGCGTGAATTTAGGTGCGTGAATCTCACATTCACGTGAATCTCACCAAATCTGTTAAACCATGCGGGGACTTTAAACCTCCAAATTGCACCTATTTGTTGCATCTTACTTTGGGCGAAGGTAGCAAGACAAAAGCACACGATAGCACCAAGTTACGAGCAAAACACAGCAAAATTGGGTGAAATTCACGGTACCGTGAATCTCGGATTCAAACGGCCGGTTCACGAAGGGTACATGGGTTCCTCTTCGCGTCGGCTCGACTCAAATTCCATCGCCATCCAACAGAATGTCGGCCTCTCCGCCCCGGGCGGATAAGTTCCCGCGACGGCATCTCGGTACCGCCACGGATTGGCTCCTCAGGACCACAAAGGGCATCAGAAACAGCAATGACGGAGATTCTCCGTCTTCCCAGCCGCCGCACACCTCCTGCAATCCTCACCCGGTTGCGCATCCACCGGGATCCAATCTCCGGCCTTTGACAACCAATAGGCTACCCCATCGCGCTTCTTGAACTGGATACTCTTGTATCTCCACGAATCGCCACCGGCCGCCATCGAATCTTCAAACGACTCCAACTTTCCCTTAGGTCCCGACTTCTCACCTGCGGAGTATCTCTTCAAGTAGGCTGTGTGAGCGACAATCAAAATTTTCCACATCCTATATGCCAACGCATCCCCAACACTTAATTGTTGTCCCTGCTTGCCGCCCACGTCCGGGGGTCTCGTTGGATTCGGCACGGATGTCACATACTTCTTGAGCACCTCGGACGCGTCCTTCATCCAAACCGTAACCCGGTCCTTCTTCAAAAATCTCTCTATCTCCTCCAAGCTCAAATCCGGAATCTCATCTTCCTTTTTGTTTTCAATCTCGGCAGCCGCCAATTGACTACGGAGTCTCTCCATCTCCATATCTTGTTTACGAAGCATCAACTTCAACTCGGCCAATTCCTTGGCCGTCTCTGTCGGTACACTCGACTCGTAGGAAACAACGACAACATCCTCTTGCATATTATTTGGTGCATGCATGACAAAACAAAATCAAAACGGACAAATGCCTAATGAAGAGGTAATTAGTTAAACTAGTGTTTTGAGCAAGCTCAAAACGCGAGTACATCGCAACTACTCTGATGCATTGCGGTCCTTGGTTTGTTGTCGAACATATTTCACAAATTCATCCAACATTGCGGAGCCATATGTCTTAGGAACATGGAATGATCTCCCCACAAGAGGCACTTGTAGTTGCACCACAGTGTGTGTCAACTTGGCTAGGTATGGGGGTGGGTGTCCTTTTTGTTTCATGCACGTGTGCTGCATGATTGGCTTGATTTCTCGTTGATTTTTTGTTTAACACTAGGGCATGCACGAAATCCACGCTGACTCAAACCGAAAATGCTTGCCTCAGGCTCTCCAGCCCAATCAGTTGCCACTCGCAGTGGCTAATAGTACTTCGATACTGCACATGTGTTCCGCCGCCTCCCCGCAGGGGACCCCACCTTACCCTACACGTTCATACACACTCTACACTCGCATGCGGCGTGTCTCATGTCATTCTCGAATCAAGCACGTAACATACAGGACCGCTTGTCTCATCCCTTGCACTGTCGCCGCAGGGGGGGGGGTGGGTGGGGTACAGTCGTACGGGTGCCCACGACCCCCTCCCATGTGGTTGATGTGGGGGGCTGACATGGTCACTCAGCAAAACAACGCTGTGCCTCAGCCCCGGTCGCCGTGAAAAAGCGGCCGGGGGTGGGGGGGAGGGAAACAAACGGACAAATGCCTAATGTAGATGTATTAAGTTAAACTAGCGTTTTGAGCAAGCTGAAAACACGAGTTTAACCCTAGGGCATGCACGAAATCCAGGCTGACTCAAACCGAAAATGCTTGCCTCAGGCTCTCCGGTTAACTTTACCCTACAGACGTCTTTCACCCGAAGCTCGATGACCCACATACATCAAACATAGGCCAATCCCTGGACCCAACACAAATCCGGGTATCGCTGGATCACATACCACCTGTTCCACGCATCCTCTTCCGCCCGAAAAAGACTGCCCTCAAAATCAGCGTCTATGTAACTACGAAGCCAAGAGACATTCGCCAACTTGCTTCCGAATGCAGCCAAATCATGGCGGGTGTCTATTATGTTGTTACACTGGCTACCTAGGGATTTTTTCCTCCTTTTTGGTGTAAATGGAAACTTCTTATTCTGAAAAAACCCGGGTTTCATGCCCCTCTCGTGCTGAAAACACTCCTACACGGTACAAAAGTCCCAAAGTTGGCTTCCCGGGCCTGGGCTCGCGCAAATTCACAAGTTGGCGCGCCAAGTCGCAAGTTGGCGCGCCAAGTCGCAAGTTGGCGCGCCAAGTCCGGACTTGGCGCGCCAACTTGCGACTTGGCGCGCGCCAAATGTCCCCCCACCGATCAAACCATCGACTTGCATACCATTGTTGTCACTGGAAATTCCGTCCCTCACCTGCCCTTGCACACTTGGCACGAAGAAAGCATTGTTCCATCTTTTTTTGATTAATGTGCAAAAGACTGCGAATGTGCAAGAAGCTGTCAAATCAATCATATAAATCATATATAGAGGTCACATGCCTTGTTCAGCCTGGACGAAGACCCCCTTATTCTCTATGTACCCCCTTTGCTTCGTCCACGACGACTCCCAAAGTCGGAAGCAAGCCCATGCGCGATACATTGTAGATAGACTCAAGACCCCACTGTTCAGTGGTGTGTAGGGGGTTTGTGCCTTTGATTGTGAATTGCAGTTGTGTGCAGAGAGGGGGGGGGGGCGTTGAGGCACCCGTATTAATTGTCCGCCATCACAGCAACCATCGTAACTTGGCTTGGTGCCCTATCCCGCAGCCACGGCAGCAGACGTGCGCCCACTGGAGGGGTTCAGAACCAGTGTGGTGCTCAAATGCAATGCACAAGGGGACAACATGAAGAAAAAAAAGGCATAAAACCTGCACTGCTTCAAGAATTATATTCACCAAGTCAACGTGCAAATAGTTTTGCTCATAAGGCTTCCAGGGGGCGGTGGAAAAAAGGGGTACCTTTGGTAAACTATCATGGTGTCGCTTTCTGGCAGAAACCGAGCCCTCTTGCCTTGAACCCAGACGCACACATTGGAAGGTGGAGTCGAATGGAATGGAAATGCCGCAAGCGTTATCCAACAGGAGATGCCCTAATGAACCCTCACTGTGGCCCCCACTTCCCTTGTTGATAAGTTCATCCTTGCAGAAACGGATGCAAAGCAAATGCAATGCTGCAATTGCTGTGAGGCCAAATTTGCACATCCGCACCACAGGGACTTTCCAATACATCTTGTGAAACAAAGTTTGCGTCTTCTGCAAGGTCACTGTCACCGCAATGCTTCAGGTCCCCTCCAGAGTGCTGGTCAGGGTTCGTGTACAGGGACAGACAGGGTACAGGGATAGGCCAATCACCATCAAGGCCACGATGACGAGAACAAGGGTTCTCAAGGTTTGAAAAATGGTCAATGATGTCGTGGTTCGAACACACAGGTAAAGGGCACGTCCTAATGGAGGTGTTCAGAGGGGGGCGGGGCGGCACTTTTGCGATGCAGCACAGGCGCATATGCACATATGGTCAAAAAGAGGGGGGGAGGATAGGGCAGTGCAAAGACCCCCCACGACTCTCAAAGGGCCGCTGCATGGTGCACAAACAAAGACCTGCGGCACGTGAGGACGTGGCAGGCGGGTTGGATCATGCAACGGAACGTTGTTGCACGCTCGCACACAGATGGCACACAGTTGGCAGGCAGTTGGCGCGCGCCAATTCAGGATTTGGCGCGCGCCAACTCGTCAGTTGGCGCGCGCCAAGTCCTGAGTTGGCGCGCGCCAAGTGGCAAGTTGGCGCGCCAACTTCCCATTTGGCGCGCGCCAACTCCCCTGTTGGCGCACGCCAAATCAGGATTTGGCGCGCCGACTTACCACTTGGCGCGCGCCAAAACCATGCCCAGCCAGTGCCTGCTCATTTCTTCGACCGCTTGCTGCCCTGACTCTGACTCTCCTCGCTCTCTTCCGCCCGCCTGCGCTTGGGGTCAAGCAGGTGCGCAACCGGGTGCTTGTCCAGCAGGCCCTTCAGCTCCGTGAGGGTGGCCTCTTTGACCCCCATGTTGATGGCCACATGGCGTTGGGCGCTGAGTGCAGAGTGCAACTCCACCGCCGCCGCCTGCAGGTACAGCACATGCTGCCCATGGTCGGGGTCGGCACTACCCTCTGCCCCCCCCCCAACTGCACGCACCTGCGCCGTGGCGGTCACCTGCTGCTGCAACTCCCCCCTCTGCTTTTCCCACCCCTTCTCCCGCCGCTCCCACAAGGCGCGCTCACCGGTGAGCGCGTCCTGTGCCGTCTTGCGGGCGGCCTCCGCCGCCTTCAGCTGCTCGCGCAGCAGCTTGTTCTCCGCCTCCAGGCGGAGAATCTCCGCCTTCTCCCGTGCCCCCCCCCGTCTCCCGCTGCCTGCGCTGCCTCCCGGGGGGTGGTCGTGGGGCGAGGGCGCCTGGAGCCCCTAGCTTGCTGCTCCGTGCGGCCCTTGCTCTGCAGGGAGGGGTCCCTAGACACGTCAGATGCGGCCCTGCCCCCCTTCTCCCCCTTCGGCCCTTTCCCCACGAGCTGCTTCTGGAAGCGGAGCAGAAAAGCCTGCGTTGCCTCCTTCAAGTGGGGGGCGGGGGCAATGGCCCGCACGTCGCTCCACTCACACCGCTTCCACCTCTGCAGCTGTCCCAGAGCGTCAATGCTGCAGAGGAGGAGCCGGTTGTGCGTGGAGGGGGGGCGCACCTGCACAAAAGGCACAACGGAGACAACCCATGGTTGCACCCCCCCCTTCCCCTGCACCACTGCCCAGAACGGGCACTCCACCACCCTATTTTGTCCCGAACCCCGCCGAATCACCTGCGCCTGGAACAGGCGGCTGATGATCGTCCCCCCCCCATCGACGACGTCCACCGCCGTCGCCTCGGGGGACGTCACCTTCAGAAACTTGTCGGGGCTGTGCAAGGCGTCCCCGAGGTCCGCCGGTTCCGGGACCGCCGGAACTTCCCAATCCACCACCACGTCCACATCCACCTCCAACCCCTCCTGCTGCTCCTGCCGCTGCTCCTGCCGCTGCTCCTGCCGCTCCTCCTGCAGCTGCTCCTGCGGCTGCCCCTCCACCTCCTCCGCCCCGGCCGGCACGGGCACCGGACGCGGGTCCACTTCCAATTGAAATTGGCGTAGTGGATGGGGACCTGCAAATGCGCAACAACAGAAGCATAAAACAATGCACACAACGACACCACTGCAACAGCGAAGACAACTCGAAAACCAGCCACAGAACAACGTTTCCGATAAAACCCAACGAATTAAATTCAGGCGCCAAAACGGCACTTGGCGCGCGCCAACTAGCTATTTTGCGCGCCAAAACTTGACTTGGCGCGCGCCAAAACTGGACTTGGCGCACGCCAACCGAACACTTGGCGCGCCAACCGGTGACTTGGCGCGCGCCAAGATGGAAGTTGGCGCGCGCCAACTGCGAAGTTGGCGCGCCAATCTGCTATTTGGGGCGCGCCAAATTCGTGTCACGTGTGACAACATCGCATGCATGCAAGGCACCGCGCGGGCACACCTTCTCGCTGCAGGAGCAGATGGTGCGGCGGGCCTTGTCCACGCGGACGAGGTCCAACATCTCGGCGTCCTGGGAGCTCAGGGGCGGGGTGAAGTGGGCCATGGCCATCCAGGCCATGCGGTCGGCCCCTGGCTCCCGCACGAACGCAGCGCCCAGTGCGGCGAACGAGTACACCACCGTGCCGGCCGTGCAGCGCACGCGGCAGAAGTCGGTGGCCTCGGGGGGGGGGAGCCACCACCGGTGGATGTGCGGAGTGAGGCAGGCATCCGCTCTGGCCGCCTCGGCGGTGGGCCCCACGTGCGCGTGGTCGGTGGGGGTCAGAAACAGACCCGCAGACACCCCCTCTTGCAGGAGGAGGACGTCCCCCATGTAGGGCACCGGGGGGTCCAACGGCTGCTCAGCCTGCGACACGAAGCAGACTGGCTGGGGGATCGCGTCGGGAGTGAGGAAGTCCTCCTCTGCCGGGGGGGGGGCGGCCGGCCTCTCCTCCGCTTCCGCCGGCGCCTCCGCATCCGCCGGCGCCTCCGCATCCGCTGGCGCCGCCGGCATCTCCTTGGGATGCAGCGTTCTAGGGCGTGGTGCGGAACCCCTAGTTAGAACGCAATTTCTGGAACACCCACCTACCCTCAATTTTGGGGCAAACCACCTAAAAAAATGGATTCAGCACCCTCAAAAACCCCCCATCCCCTTTCTTTCCCCACATAACCCTCATTGTAGGGGTGGTTTTTTTTGGGGGGGGGTCAAAGAGTTAGAGCACAGTTAGAACAGAGTTAGAACGCAGTTAGAGCACCCTGCTCTAACTAGTTATCGCGCTAGTTATCGCGCGATAACTCAGTTATCGCGCAGTTATCGCGGGTAGTTATCGCGCACCCCTCCTCCATCCCTCACTAGGACAAACAACAGAAAACACTTGGCACAAAGCATGTATGGTCTTTTTTCATACAAAGTCATCAATGTCTGAGGCCTTGGCTGCCTCCAGTCCCAAAAGCCCTTGCTCCAGGGCGTTCATGGACATGCAATGGTGCATGTGGCGGAGGGACATACTTGGCCTCACCAAGGACCAACCCTTAAAACAATTTTTGAGCCTCCTCTTGTAAGGCCCATGCCGATACTCCGTTGGGATGGAGGAAAACTGAAAAATGTTCCTCCATTTCTCGGCAAAAAAGGTGGAATGTGCCAAGCACCAATGGATCCACCTGGTGGGGGACCAACCTGAGTCTCCCCACGCTTTTGAAAATTTTGTGGTCAACGCACGGTGGCGTTCCACTTGGGTTAGAGTGTACAACTCCCTCACCCTCCAAAGCTCATACAAACCCTCAATGCATTTCACCATGACATGCACAACAACCCATAACATAGGTCCCCCAGGGGTCCTCACTGTGTGGACATGCTCTTTGAGGCATTCCACAAATTGCCTTTGGAAGGGGGGGGAGGTTAGGAAAACTTTGGTGCTGGTTAGATCGAAATCTTTTTCTGTGGCCCTCGAGGCCGAAGGGAGGCGTTCCCTAAGAGGGATGCCTGAGGTCTCATCCTTGAGGGCTTGTTTGAAGGCCTGCAAAGCTGCAAGAGCTTGGGCCTTACCAGGGGTACCAGGGGGGAGGGCCTGAAGGGTGGTCTCAATGCGCTTTGCAATGCCGTTTAGGATGCGGCATGCTGCATGTTGGTAGTCCCCCGGCCGCCTATCAGGGGTCACACTTCTCAAGAATGACCCGCATCTTGAGGTGGACTCCACCCCCCTTTGCTCAACAATCCCATTGGGGTCTTTGCACAACCAACACTTAGACCCAGCCCCCCCCATTGCTTGCATCCCCTTCCCATCCCCTGTCAAAATGACAGTGCAAGTCAAAAATTGGTTTTGAAAGAGGACAACGTCCTCTTCCACATCCCTCACCTCTTGGTTGAGGGTGGCGGAGATGTCCAGGCTTCTCAAAAAAGCCTGTTCATCCCCGCCATCCATGCAAAACCATGAGGCCCATAGCTTCACCTTCGAAGCATATTTTGCCCCCCCACATACATTAACCCATACATCCGCACAGGTAGAGGATGCCTTCCACATTGACAAGGAAGTCGCATCAACTGAAATAACAATAATGGCAACGCCACTAGGGGGGGGTTTCCCAATAACTCGGGCCATAGATATTGCATTTTGCACAATTGATTGCAAAGGCACATGGGCAGCTGCCCTATTGCGGCCTGTGGTAGACTTTACAATGGTGGTTTGGGGAAAGTAGGGCATGATCCGTTGCCGAACGGTCCTTAGGTCCCGTCGTGTGCAACGACGGGGCATTCGCAAAAGAGCCCGTTGGGAGAGATGCATGCTGCATGCCATGCGTAGCATGCTCAGGGCCTCATGCTCCTGAGCTGTTAATGCAAGATGGCCGCCAAGTGGGCCAGACAAGGCAGTGCACGCCCCACCACTTAAACAAACTTCGCCTTTCGTGTTAGTGCCACACACGACGTCCTCCTGTGCCGCACTCTGTGGGGGGGGGGGCGGCATCCGCGTCAGCCGGCCTCTCCTCCGCAACTGCCGGCGCCTCCGGCATGTCCACCTCGTGGGGGGCAGGCACGGGGTCGGTGGCGGCTGCCCCGGCCTCCTCAGACCCCTGGTCGAGGGGGCTGTAGTTCTGCCGGGGTGGTGGATCCTGGGGCCGGTACCTGGACGGGTCGGACCCATACGGGAGGCACAGAGGGGACCCGACTGCAGCCCCCTCGGCCAGAAGCTCGGAGGGCATCACCGGAACACTGTTCATCAGCTCCGTTACACTCTCCGGCTCTACGGTCAGCATGCGCGACCGGTAGCCGACGGGTGCAAACAGGATGAACAGTGCCCGGCCAGGCCCGCCCGCACCGCGGGGGATCACCGTCCCGCGGAGGAGCGTCACGATGCGAAGCGGTTGGATAACAATATCCCACCGATGCGCAGCGTGATAGCCCCCCTGCGTGCCCGGGCACACCTGGAGGGACTTGGACGGGGGAGAGGTGGTGAGGGGGATGAACACGACCATGCACTGCACTGACTGTTTCACAGACAGTGCAAAATCGCGGTGGGGGATCTGGAAACCCTTCCAGGGTTCTGCCTCCCACCGCTCGATGATCTTGGGGCACAAGGCCTCAAGTCCCTGCAGCGGTGGGAGGGAGAACCCCAGCAGGGCCAGAACTGCCTGCCAGAGGTCGTCCGGGAGCCAGTGGGGGACGCTGGAGACCGTCGTCTGATAGCGCCCCCCACCTTCCCCGGGGGCCTGGAGGTCCACCTCCTCGAGCATCGACGGGTTTAGTTCCACCGTGGCGAGCTCCGCCGGTCTGGCCCACAGATCCTCGGGGATGATGCGGTCATACTGGCGGTAGCCCGCCGCGGCAAAACCCTCCTCCGTGACGATGGGGGGGTTGGGGATGTCGTGGTTGGCGACGGGGTAGGAGTTGTGGAAGGAGGGGTGGGGGCAACCCATGCCAAGCATGGTGAAGGGGGCGTCGGTGCTGTAGAGGGTGGGGTGGGTGATGTCGGGGATGTGGGTGCGCAGGCGACGGTTGGTGGAGAACTCCGTGGGAGCTACTGCATCCCACGCCTGCACCTTCACCGTCTGGTACCGCACGACGGCGTCAGTGGCCGTGCGGTGCGTCCAGCCACTTTTTTTGACTGGATCCACCCACAGCCACTGCTCCTCGGGGTCGAGACCCTGAGGCGGCATCTCCTGCAGGTCGAGAACGTTAACGAACTCTTTTGACGCTGCAGCAGTGCACAGCTTCAGGGTCTTGTTGAAGGCCTCAAGGGTGACTTGAGAAAGCTTCAACTCGACCGCGAGCGTCGTGGGGTACCGGCGCATCACGGCACAGCAGAACCTGCTAAGAACCCCCCTGGTCAGGGCGAAGTTAACACGGGTGGCGTCAATTCGCCAGACCAAGTGGGGATTGCCCGGCTGGTCCCACTTGCCGAAGAGGGCGGCCTCCAGGGGTTCGCGGAGGGGGGGGAGCTGGGGGAAGGATTCGGCGTCCGGGGAGGTGAGGGTGTAGGGGATGGGAAAATAGCCCCCGGGGAAGTGCTCGGAGCCCACGTTGGCCATGTGGGCATCGACCACCGGCTGCACCTCGGGGTTAGGTGGTGCAGCGGGGGCTGGGGCTGGGGCAGACGTGGGGTCGGTGACTGTCACCTTCTTCCCCTTGCCCTTCTTGGGTTGCTTTGGAGGCATGATAACGTGAAATGCCTAGAAGGGAAAGGGAATGCATAAAGGGTGCAAAAGAAGAGGAAGAATGGGGCACTTGGCGCGCGCCAAAACCGGAGTTGGCGCGCGCCAACTGCCAAGTTGGCGCGCCAACTTTGACTTGGCTTCCAAAAAGTTGGCTTCGACCCAAAAAACCCACATATTGCATCATAACAACAAAGCAACGCAACCAAAAGCTGTAAAATATCAATAGTTCCTCACGTTTTATGCACAAGGCGTAGCAACAACACAGTGCACAAGTACAAGCAAGTCGAATGCTCTCGACATGGAGTTGACCAGGAGTTGGCGAATGTACAGTATCTGGGGTTGGCTTCGTAGTTACAAGGCCTCTTTGCCTCCCCCCCCCATAAGCGGCACGGTACGGCACGGCACAAAACAGGGCGGCACACGGAGATTCCGACCCCCCCCCTCCCTATGCCTACTGCACATGTAGAGGCAACGAAATAACAACTCGTGTTTTGAGCTTGCTCAAAACGCTAGTTTAACTTAATACATCTACATTAGGCATTTGTCCGTTTGTTTCTCATTTGCCATGTCCGGTCTCAATGGAAGCAGTGGTATGCAAGAGGATATCGTTGTGGTTTCGGATGATGCGGCGGTGGGTTCCGACACGGCAAAGGAGTTAGCCGAACTGAAAATGATGTTGCGCAAGCAAGATGCCGAGATGGAGAAATTGCGATCACAATTGGCGGCGACGGAAATTGAGAAGCGCAAAGAGGAAATGATCCCGGATTTGAGTTTGGAAGAAATTGAGCGATTTCTGAAAAAGGAGCGCGTGACGGTTTGGATGAAAGATATGTCTGAGGTCTTAAAAAATTATGTTGCTGCGGTGCCGAATCCATGTAGACCTACCGACGTGGGTGGCAGACAGGGACAGCAATTGAGTTTGGGCGATGCGTTGGCTTACAGGGTTTGGAAGGTTTTGAACGTTGCGCATTCTGCTTATGTCAAAAGGTATTCCTATGGTGAGAAGTCAGGACCGAAAGGGGCATCGGAGACCTTTGAGCAGGCTATGGCGGCGGGCGGAGATGCGTGGCGTTACAAGAGCATTCAATTCAAGCGCAAAGATGGCGTGGCCTATTGGTTATCGAAGGCTAGAGCTGGAGATTGGATTCCCGTAGACGCGTCGCGGAGTGAGGATTGCCGGAGATGTGCTGCTGCCGGGAAAACGGAAAACTTGCGCCATTGGTGTTTCAGGTGCCCACTTTGGTCATGAAAGAACAACCCGTGGCGGTACCGGGACGCCGTCACGGGAATACCAGCGCCAGGAGAAGAGAGGCCGACGTTCCGGTGGTTGGCGATGGAGTTTGACTCGCTCCGACGCGAGGAAGAACCCACTACACCGGTGGGTATTGCAATTCGGAGCTGGAAGGCATCCACAACGGCAGGGTATGCAACTCATCTTCGGGGATTGGCGGATGTCGAGGATGAATTGGGAGAAGAAGGGTGGTTGCCCGAAATTTTGTCGCGCCGGCTTGCGAGGCATGTGCAACACGGAGGCAGTGCGAGTGCGGCCAGAGGCATTATATCAGCGGTCTGTGCGTGCGAGGATTTACAGTGGATTGCAGGAGTGGTGCAGCCGCTCCATTGGAGATTGGCCAAAGCTGGAGCGCAGTCTGGTGCCCAAGAGTATGCTAGTCCTGTTATGCTACGGCATTTGGTTGAGGCAGCGAAGTCAGCAGATGATAGGGCTGTGGTGGCTATGGCATTGGTTTCGTATGTGTGCTTTTTGCGAGTGGCGGAGGCAGCTAGTGTTCGTGCTAGGGATGTTCGTGATAGTTGCTACGTGGTTTTCTGGAATAGCAAGACCGGGGATGAAGGATGGCAGCGGAGACCTGTGCCGGAGTGGCTGCGGCCTTATGTGGAGTGGCTTCTCGAATGGGCCGAGGACAGAGGGCTGGCCCGGGATGATCTCTTGTTCCCTGCAAGGGCAGCTCAATTGGAAAGGTCGTTGGCGGACCTGGTGCGCGGAACGACTTGGACTCATCACAGGTGGCACTGCTTCCGCAGAGGCGGTGCAGCGGCTTGCTGGAAGAGAAGTCCGGAACTACCGCATTTCAAGTGGTGGGGCCGGTGGGCAGCCACGGCCACGGCAATGGCCTACGCCCTGGGATATAGGGATGAGGATGTTGTCGCCCCGCTTTGCTTGCCGCAGGTTTGGAGTACGGAGCCGAGATCCCTGTTTGTGGAGCCCCAAAAAGTGTGGGGTGATATCATGTACGAGGGTCAACGTCGCGACAAAAACAAGCCGGTTTGGGGACGTGGCGAACGAAGGAGGGCAGCGCCAAGCATGTTCAAGGGCAAGAGGTATGCCGGTGAACCGCGGTCTGATGCAGCGGATCTGGGCAGCTCGTCGGACGGTTCCGACTCTGGGGTTTCGGCGGACGAAGGTGTTGTGCAGCGTCCAGGTGTCGGACAACCTCCGGGAGTTCTTCAAGCGGCAGCGGGAAAGAGAGGCTCCGGGCGAGGCGGCGGCGCAGGGGCCAGAAGTGTGGGTGACGGTGCCCAGCGGGGTGCCGATCCAGACCCCCGGCGTGCAGGACAACAAGCGGAACAGTCAGGTACGGGGTCAAGCAAACAGCCGACAAGAGATGGTGCGGAGTTCAAGTTCACAGCGCCGCCCTCGGCCAAGCCCAGGGCCGGGGAAATCCGGGATCCATGGCGTTCTGCGCACGCTGTTCAGGGAGTCCCAAGAGCCAGGAAGAGACCGCCGGCTGGCCGAGCCTTATCAGTGCCACCAAGGAGGACGCGTGGCGAGGCGTTGGAGGTGGCGCAAAGTTCAGCGCGGGGAGCCGGTGCCCGAAGGGTGGAGAGACCTCAACGGCGAGACCGGACGAGCGATGGCGAATCGGGACCCCAACGAAAACGATCCAGGACTCTACCCCGTGGCCCCATCAAGTGACAGCGGAGTACGCGTTGTTTTGGGCGATGAGGGAGCGGGGTCCGAGATGAAGGTTTCGGGTGTTCTGGAGAGTGTTGTTGGCCTCGGTCCGGGGCTACATTATAAGGGAGGCGTTTTTGTCACTATAATGGCCGAGCTAACTCGGCATTTTGTTTGGATGGCTATTAAGCTAGCTTGTGCAGAGGCCCTTCTAGTGCACAGGCTCTGGATTTTTTTGCTTAGATTGACCGGTGTATGTGAGGATTTTAAGCTTGATGAGCCGATGGCTGTATGTCTCATGGCTGTGCGTTGTCTTTCACCGGAGGCTTGGGAATCCTTGAATCATCTTTCTACCTCCCCCAAGCCCTGGACCAAACTGGCTAGGGTTACACCTGAGATCTTGGCCGCAGGCATAGGGAAGGTTGGGTGTTACCAGATGACCGAGAGGGAGTGGGACGAGATGGTGCCCCCGAGGTTTCTGCGGTTCATGGAATTTTTTGATCTACGTGAGATGCCCAAGGGTAACGGTAGGGTGAGGAAGCCAGTCCTGGGTATGACCGATGCGATTCGCAGGACGGGTGTCTTACACGACGAAGAGCCTTCGATGACCCCAACGTGCTTCCCCTTTGTGATACCCAAAAATTCCGTGAAGTGTTCTTTGATCCTGAGTTGTGTGGGTATACACGAAGGCTTGCCTCTGAAACCCCCAAAGTTCTCTTTGGCGTCGTGGGAGTTGATAGGGCGGTGGATGGCAGAGCAAGACCCTTCCAGAGAGTTGTACGGGACACATGTGGATCTATCGAATGCGTTTTGGTCATTCAAATTACCACAAAAGGCCAACAGAATTTTTAGGTTTTATACCAGGCAGGGGGGGGGGCTGGTGTCACTGGACCGGTTGCCTTTCGTGTAACTACGAAGCCAACCCCAGATACTGTACATTCGCCAACTCCTGGTCAACTCCATGTCGAGAGCATTCAACTTGCTTGTACTTGTGCACTGTGTTGTTGCTACGCCTTGTGCATGAAACGTGAGGAACTATTGATATTTTACAGCTTTTGGTTGCGTTGCTTTGTTGTTATGATGCAATATGTGGGTTTTTTGGGTCGAAGCCAACTTTTTGGAAGCCAAGTCAAAGTTGGCGCGCCAACTTTGGGATGCAGCGTTCTAGGGCGTGGTGCGGAACCCCTAGTTAGAACGCAATTTCTGGAACACCCACCTACCCTCAATTTTGGGGCAAACCACCTAAAAAAATGGATTCAGCACCCTCAAAAACCCCCCATCCCCTTTCTTTCCCCACATAACCCGCATCATGGGGGTGGTTTTTGGGGGGGGGGTCAAAGAGTTAGAGCACAGTTAGAACAGAGTTAGAACGCAGTTAGAGCACCTTGCTCTAACTAGTTATCGCGCTAGTTATCGCGCGATAACTCAGTTATCGCGCAGTTATCGCGGGTAGTTATCGCGCACCCCTCCTCCCTCCCTCCCTAGGACAAACAACACAAAACACTTGGCACAAAGCATCTGTGGTCGTTTTTCATACAAAGTCATCAATGTCTGAGGCCTTGGCTGCCTCCAGTCCCAAAAGCCCTTGCTCCAGGGCGTTCATGGACATTGGGATGCAGCGTTCTAGGGCGTGGTGCGGAACCCCTAGTTAGAACGCAATTTCTGGAACACCCACCTACCCTCAATTTTGGGGCAAACCACCTAAAAAAATGGATTCAGCACCCTCAAAAACCCCCCATCCCCTTTCTTTCCCCACATAACCCGCATCATGGGGGTGGTTTTTGGGGGGGGGGTCAAAGAGTTAGAGCACAGTTAGAACAGAGTTAGAACGCAGTTAGAGCACCTTGCTCTAACTAGTTATCGCGCTAGTTATCGCGCGATAACTCAGTTATCGCGCAGTTATCGCGGGTAGTTATCGCGCACCCCTCCTCCATCCCTCACTAGGACAAACAACACAAAACACTTGGCACAAAGCATCTGTGGTCGTTTTTCATACAAAGTCATCAATGTCTGAGGCCTTGGCTGCCTCCAGTCCCAAAAGCCCTTGCTCCAGGGCGTTCATGGACATGCAATGGTGCATGTGGCGGAGGGACATACTTGGCCTCACCAAAGACCAACCCTTAAAACAATTTTTGAGCCTCCTCTTGTAAGGCCCATGCCGATACTCCGTTGGGATGGAGGAAAACTGAAAAATGTTCCTCCATTTCTCGGCAAAAAAGGTGGAATGTGCCAAGCACCAATGGATCCACCTGGTGGGGGACCAACCTGAGTCTCCCCACGCTTTTGAAAATTTTGTGGTCAACGCACGGTGGCGTTCCACTTGGGTTAGAGTGTACAACTCCCTCACCCTCCAAAGCTCATACAAACCCTCAATGCATTTCACCATGACATGCACAACAACCCATAACATAGGTCCCCCAGGGGTCCTCACTGTGGGGACATGCTCTTTGAGGCATTCCACAAATTGCCTTTGGAAGGGGGGGGAGGTTAGGAAAACTTTGGTGCTGGTTAGATCGAAATCTTTTTCTGTGGCCCTCGAGGCCGAAGGGAGGCGTTCCCTAAGAGGGATGCCTGCGGTCTCATCCTTGAGGGCTTGTTTGAAGGCCTGCAAAGCTGCAAGAGCTTGGGCCTTACCAGGGGTACTAGGGGGGAGGGCCTGGAGGGTGGTCTCAATGCGCTTTGCAATGCCGTTTAGGATGCGGCATGCTGCATGTTGGTAGTCCCCCGGCCGCCTATCAGGGGTCACACTTCTCAAGAATGACCCCCATCTTGAGGTGGACTCCACCCCCATTTGCTCAACAATCCCATTGGGGTCTTTGCACAACCAACACTTAGACCCAGCCCCCCCCATTGCTTGCATCCCCTTCCCATCCCCTGTCAAAATGACAGTGCAAGTCAAAAATTGGTTTTGAAAGAGGACAACGTCCTCTTCCACATCCCTCACCTCTTGGTTGAGGTTGGCGGAGATGTCCAGGCTTCTCAAAAAAGCCTGTTCATCCCCGCCATCCATGCAAAACCATGAGGCCCATAGCTTCACCTTCGAAGCATATTTTGCCCCCCCCCATACATTAACCCATACATCCGCACGGGTAGAGGATGCCTTCCACAAGGAAGTCGCATCAACTGAAATAACAATAATGGCAACGCCACTAGGGGGGGGTTTCCCAATAACTCGGGCCATAGATATTGCATTTTGCACAATTGATTGCAAAGGCACATGGGCAGCTGCCCTATTGCGGCCTGTGGTAGACTTTACAATGGTGGTTTGGGGAAAGTAGGGCATGATCCGTTGCCGAACGGTCCTTAGGTCCCGTTGTGTGCAACGGCGGGGCATTCGCAAAAGGGCCCGTTGGGAGAGATGCATGCTGCATGCCATGCGTAGCATGCTCAGGGCCTCATGCTCCTGAGCTGTTAATGCAAGATGGCCGCCAAGTGGGCCAGACAGGGCAGTGCACGCCCCACCACTTAAACAAACTTCGCCTTTGGTGTTGGTGCCACACACGACGTCTGGGTCACCCAATAGAACTCGCACCAGCCGCTGAACCGCCTTCAAACGCCGCCGCCGGGCCTTGGGGCACTGCAGATCGGTGTACCGCCGCAGGTTGGCTGTGTTGAGAGCCCGCAGGGCCTCATTGACAGCATTGTCCATGAAGAATAAGAGGACCTGGGCGCGAAATGAGGGAGGGTTTTGAAGCAAGGGCCCAAAAAACACACGCGATAACCCACGCGATAACCCCCGCGATAACTAGGTTATCGCGCGATAACCCCCGCGATAACCCCCCGCGATAACTAGTTAGAGCGCGATAACCCCCCGCGATAACTAGTTAGAGCACCCAGTTAGAGCGCGATAACCCCCGCGATAACTAGTTAGAGCAGGGGTTAGTGCGCACTAACTGGTGGTGTTAGAGCAAGCGTTGGGCACCCTAAAACCTTCACAAACGTTGATTTTGCACCCAGGAAACCTTGGAGATGTCAACAATGTGCAGGCACGGGGTACATGGCGCCACAATCACAAATTCAAATCAGTCACACAGTCTTTTGGATGATTTGGATAGGGTGCCTCTCAAATCAGTCAAGTCAGTTGCCCCTCCTCAGAGTCCACAGAGTACAGTAATAGAAATAGTGAACAATAATCGAATCAGCTGGAGGGGTTAGAGGAAGCATTGGGCACCCTAAAACCCATGGACAGCAGCTGCTGCCGCCACACAGGCGTGCAGTGCAGAACCCCCCCCGCACTATAAAAAATCACGCTCCATCGCTCGCCCTCCCATGGCAATGGAGCGTGTAGTGCCCTGGTGTTGAACAACACCGGGGCTTGGGGGGTGGCGGTGCATGCCCAACCCTCCACCGCCCTACCCTGGCACACACGGGTGTGCCGCTTTTTTTCCCTCAAGGAGGGATTCAGCAGGCCACCACTCTCCACCCAAAACTCACCCCCCGTGAAAGACCCCACACACACAATAAGCGCCATGGGCGCCCCATCCCGCAAATGGGAGTGGAGGCCCATGGTGTCCGTCCCTTGGGGGCGAACAATTTGGATGCTACACCATGTGAACCATGGTGGAGCATTGGAGGTGCAATACCCATTGAGGTCTGCTACCAAGGGGGTGAGGGCAGGCCTGAGGGTAGCAGCGGCCATGTGGGTCGCCCTAAAATTAGAGGGGTTGGGGTTTCCACTTCCCACGAGGCCAAAGTGGCACATGTCCACTTGGGCCCCATATCGCTCCTCCCCACGAAAAATGCCCTTGGGCAACCCCCTGAGCAAATCCACTAGTCATTGGCTCCCACTCCTACTCCCGCTACCCTGACTCTGCAACCCTTGCGGCGCCAGCCCCTGCTGGGCCTGCTGCGCCCCGAAGGAGGCACAGAGGGTGGAGGTGAGGCTGCGCACCTGCGCCTCAGCCACCCCCAAGCGCTGCCCAAGGTCATCCCCCCTCCTCCGCTGCCCCTCCACCTCCACCCTAAGCTGGGCCACCTCCACCTCCGCCTTCCGCCTCCCCTCCTGGGCCTCCCTCAGGGCCTCCCTCATCGCCTCCACCTCCTCCCCCCTCTTGGCGGCCAGGTTGAGGGCCTGGTCCAGGGCACGCTGGGTGTTGCCCTGGGCCTTTTCGGCCTTTGCCAAGGCCGACCTGTGGTCGGCCGACCGACCCTTGGCCAGTGCGGCCTCGACCCCCGTGGCGGCCGCCTGCTCCACCAAAACCTGGCAAGCGTCCGTCACGTGGGTGGCCACACTGGCCCCCAAGGCCTCCACGTCCAGGGCCTCATGGGGGGGCTGGGCTGCCGCCACCTTTGCCACCTTCGATGGCTTGGGGGAGGGCTTGGGGGCGGGGGTTTGGCCCTTACCCCTAAGGGGGGGGGGGGCATCCGGCTCAACCACCACCACGTCTGGTCCCCGCTTCGTCTGGCCTTTTCCCGGCCTTCCCCCCTTGGGTGCATACTGCCGAATCCATTCGGCAGTGGCGTCCGCCACAGAAGGGGGGGGGTCATACCCACCAACCTGGTGGATGTCCCCCCCCCTGTGCAGCTTCTGCCACACTTCCCTCCCCGTATACTCCCCCTCCCACAAAAAACACACCCTCAAAAGGAAATAAGATTTCCTTTGGGGGGGGTCGCTCATCCCAAACAAACACAAAAAAGCCGCAACCGTTTCCCCCTCTGCGGCTTGCGGCCACTTGGCCGTTTCCCCCCCAACCCACACATAGGAGGGGAGGGTGAGGTTGGTCTTCCTCTCCACCCCCCCCTCCTTCTCTGTGATGGTGACCTGCCGGTACCATCCCGTCCCCCCCATCCTGCAGGCCTCATCCCCAGGCTCCCCAAACCGCCACGACGCCCCCTCCGGCAGCCTCTTCTCCCCCTCCAGCTCCAACCGGGCCGCCACCGGCTTGGCGGGCCGTGCCCCCGCTGCTGCTGCCGCTCCGCCCGCTGCGTCGGCTGCCTGGGCGTCGTCCTTGACGAAGATGCGGGGCAGCTGCAAGATGGTGGCCTGAAAAAAACAAAAGAAACAAAAAAAAAAACACGCGATAACCCGCGCGATAACCCCCGCGATAACTAGGTTATCGCGCGATAACCCCCGCGATAACCCCCCGCGATAACCCCGCGATAACTAGTTAGAACGCGATAACCTAGCGCGATAACTAGTTAGAGCACCTAGTTAGAACGCGATAACCTAGCGCGATAACTAGTTAGAGCAGGGGTTAGAGCAGGGTGTTGTGGGAGGTTTTCACACCTGGTGACATGGACACATGCCTTGGCCCTCCTTCTTGGCGTCGTCCAGCACCAGGCCCAGCCTCCGCAGCCACACGAAGTCCGTGACGGCCGCATACTCCCCCACCTGCCGCCACTCCACCACCTGGGCCACCCCCTCCGCCTCAGGGGCCACCCTTGCCACTCCCCCATACAACCCCCTCCTCACCACCAAAATGGTGCCCGCCGGCACCTTCATCCCAACATGCCCTTGCAGGGTGGGCCAGGGCAGTGCCTCCCCATGGCACACCTTGGCCAAGGGGCACTGATCGGGGTGGCCTGCGACCGCCCCCGCCTCCTCATTAGTGAGGGGGGCAATCACCTCCCTCCCAACCCCCCACCCCGACAACAAAAAATGCCCGGTGGTTGTTCCCACCGGGAGCAAGCACTGAGCAGATTGCTCAATGCTGACCCCATTGGGGTCCACCACCACCTCCTCCTCCTCCCCCCCCTCCACCTCCTCCCCCTCCTGGCATGGCACACAAAGGCCATCTTTGTGGGCGGTGCACAAAATCAGCCGATTGCATCCGTAGCAATTGGCTACCACCTTCCCCCTACACCTAACCGCCCCATCACACTGGACTGTCCTGGCCACCCGGCCACCAGGTGCCCCCAGCTGGGGCCTCTTAATGGACTGGGTCACGTGCAGGTTGGGGAATCGAAGATTCCCCCCCACGGTAAGCTCAATGGCAAAAAATGCCATGAGGCGGGGGTGGGACACCCCCGTGGGGGAGGCCTTGGGAATCCCCGACCCCCTGTGGACATCAAGGGCATTAAAAAAAAAGGCAGTGCCCCTCTTGAATGGCACAGCCCTCTCCACCCAAGGGTCAGGGAACCCCGAACTGCTGGAGGGCACAAAAAGAAAATGTGACCCATCCTCCTCCTCATGATTATGGGTTAGCATAATAAGGCAATTGACAATCAATGTGCCTTCAGGAATGGTGTAGGGGGGGGCGTCGCGATGGAGGTGCTGGGGGGTGTGGTCATAGCTCGAAATTTCGGCCATGTCAAGGATGGTGCAGCTCCATCCAACCCCCCCCACCACAGTCTTCTTCGCCGTCTCAAGCACACGATCTGCCACCCTTTTGAGGACTGGCAGATCATGGAGCTTGTGGGGGTTGTGCCTGTGGTGGTTGGCACCCCCATAGTTGCCGTACAATGTACGGCGGGTCCCAGAATCTTGGGGCCTGCCGACAATGGGGGGGTTCTCATTGAAAATGGGTGCCTTCTCTGAGAGAGGCACCCTATCCAAATCATCCAAAAGACTTTGGAGCTGCACAGCACTCAAAAAATCGTGCTCCAGGAGGTGGTTGACCACCAGCTTTCCCCCCACCGTTTGCACAAGGTCATTGGGGTCCCTATTAAAGGCCCCCAAGGGCTCGGCGGCAACCACCTCCTCCGCCTCCCCAATAAGGGGGGGTGTTGCCCCAAATGGAAAAAGAATCACCCCCTGCCCCGCAACAATGTTGGGAGTGGTGACCCCATACCACTCACGCTCCCACTCCCTTGTGGGGCAAAGGGAGTGCATGGGGAGCTTGTTTTCGGGGTCGTCAGTGCAGACCCGGCGGGTGTTGTGGGTGAGGGGTTGGGGGAACCAACCATCCGACTGCCCCTTCCCCTTACCCGGTCGGATCCTTACCTTCTGGACACTAATCATGAGGGGGTTGTGGGGCTTCTCCTTCCTCCCCCCAGCCCCCACCCCCCCCGCATCCTCCTCCTCCTCCTCCACTTCCTCCACTTCCTCCTCCTCCTGACCCACATAGAGGGTCGTCTTCGTCCCCGCACCCTTCTCGGCATGGGCGGTGACGGACTCCACCACCGCGTCCACATCGTCCGGATGAAGCTGGATCAAGAATCCAGCAACCCCTGGATTTACCTCTAGCAACTCGAAGATGTAGTTGCTGAGAACCAGGGGGTCTCGGTTGTCCGCCATGAAGGGGGACTTATGGACAAGGAGTCCAAAGTCCACACCATGTTCAAAGCGGGTCGCCACAGGGCGCCTCACATTGGCATCACCCATCGTAAACCCCTCAGGACCGCCAAGGCGACGGACCCCAAGGAGCTTTTGATGGTGCTCGCACCAAGCGTGGGCAGCAGCAAGGGCCATTATCAAAGAATATGAAAGTTTTGAGAGCTAAAGCGAAAAGGGGAAACATAAAATGAAGCGCGATAACCCACGCGATAACCCACGCGATAACTAGTTATCGCGCGATAACCCCCGCGATAACCCCCGCGATAACTAGGTTATCGCGCGATAACCCACGCGATAACTAGTGCTCTAACCCCGTTCTAACCCCGCGATAACTAGTTAGAGCACACAAAGATCAAATCGCAAAAAGTGCAAAACGGGCAATATCGAGCAAACGAAACATGGAAGGCACATTGTTGCATCATAGTGCACCCATGTAACATGTGAAATTCCGGGTTCCAACCATATTAACAACACCCAAAATTGGGGGGGTTCCGCACCACGCCCTAGAACGCTGCATCCCAATGCAATGGTGCATGTGGCGGAGGGACATACTTGGCCTCACCAAAGACCAACCCTTAAAACAATTTTTGAGCCTCCTCTTGTAAGGCCCATGCCGATACTCCGTTGGGATGGAGGAAAACTGAAAAATGTTCCTCCATTTCTCGGCAAAAAAGGTGGAATGTGCCAAGCACCAATGGATCCACCTGGTGGGGGACCAACCTGAGTCTCCCCACGCTTTTGAAAATTTTGTGGTCAACGCACGGTGGCGTTCCACTTGGGTTAGAGTGTACAACTCCCTCACCCTCCAAAGCTCATACAAACCCTCAATGCATTTCACCATGACATGCACAACAACCCATAACATAGGTCCCCCAGGGGTCCTCACTGTGGGGACATGCTCTTTGAGGCATTCCACAAATTGCCTTTGGAAGGGGGGGGAGGTTAGGAAAACTTTGGTGCTGGTTAGATCGAAATCTTTTTCTGTGGCCCTCGAGGCCGAAGGGAGGCGTTCCCTAAGAGGGATGCCTGCGGTCTCATCCTTGAGGGCTTGTTTGAAGGCCTGCAAAGCTGCAAGAGCTTGGGCCTTACCAGGGGTACTAGGGGGGAGGGCCTGGAGGGTGGTCTCAATGCGCTTTGCAATGCCGTTTAGGATGCGGCATGCTGCATGTTGGTAGTCCCCCGGCCGCCTATCAGGGGTCACACTTCTCAAGAATGACCCCCATCTTGAGGTGGACTCCACCCCCATTTGCTCAACAATCCCATTGGGGTCTTTGCACAACCAACACTTAGACCCAGCCCCCCCCATTGCTTGCATCCCCTTCCCATCCCCTGTCAAAATGACAGTGCAAGTCAAAAATTGGTTTTGAAAGAGGACAACGTCCTCTTCCACATCCCTCACCTCTTGGTTGAGGTTGGCGGAGATGTCAAGGCTTCTCAAAAAAGCCTGTTCATCCCCGCCATCCATGCAAAACCATGAGGCCCATAGCTTCACCTTCGAAGCATATTTTGCCCCCCCCCATACATTAACCCATACATCCGCACGGGTGGAGGATGCCTTCCACAAGGAAGTCGCATCAACTGAAATAACAATAATGGCAACGCCACTAGGGGGGGGTTTCCCAATAACTCGGGCCATAGATATTGCATTTTGCACAATTGATTGCAAAGGCACATGGGCAGCTGCCCTATTGCGGCCTGTGGTAGACTTTACAATGGTGGTTTGGGGAAAGTAGGGCATGATCCGTTGCCGAACGGTCCTTAGGTCCCGTTGTGTGCAACGGCGGGGCATTCGCAAAAGGGCCCGTTGGGAGAGATGCATGCTGCATGCCATGCGTAGCATGCTCAGGGCCTCATGCTCCTGAGCTGTTAATGCAAGATGGCCGCCAAGTGGGCCAGACAGGGCAGTGCACGCCCCACCACTTAAACAAACTTCGCCTTTGGTGTTGGTGCCACACACGACGTCTGGGTCACCCAATAGAACTCGCACCAGCCGCTGAACCGCCTTCAAACGCCGCCGCCGGGCCTTGGGGCACTGCAGATCGGTGTACCGCCGCAGGTTGGCTGTGTTGAGAGCCCGCAGGGCCTCATTGACAGCATTGTCCATGAAGAATAAGAGGACCTGGGCGCGAAATGAGGGAGGGTTTTGAAGCAAGGGCCCAAAAAACACACGCGATAACCCACGCGATAACCCCCGCGATAACTAGGTTATCGCGCGATAACCCCCGCGATAACCCCCCGCGATAACTAGTTAGAGCGCGATAACCCCCCGCGATAACTAGTTAGAGCACCCAGTTAGAGCGCGATAACCCCCGCGATAACTAGTTAGAGCAGGGGTTAGTGCGCACTAACTGGTGGTGTTAGAGCAAGCGTTGGGCACCCTAAAACCTTCACAAACGTTGATTTTGCACCCAGGAAACCTTGGAGATGTCAACAATGTGCAGGCACGGGGTACATGGCGCCACAATCACAAATTCAAATCAGTCACACAGTCTTTTGGATGATTTGGATAGGGTGCCTCTCAAATGTTCCGGGCTAGACAGTAATAGAAATAGTGAACAATAATCGAATCAGGTGCCCCCAGCTGGGGCCTCTTAATGGACTGGGTCACGTGCAGGTTGGGGAATCGAAGATTCCCCCCCACGGTAAGCTCAATGGCAAAAAATGCCATGAGGCGGGGGTGGGACACCCCCGTGGGGGAGGCCTTTGGAATCCCCGACCCCCTGTGGACATCAAGGGCATTAAAAAAAAAGGCAGTGCCCCTCTTGAATGGCACAGCCCTCTCCACCCAAGGGTCAGGGAACCCCGAACTGCTGGAGGGCACAAAAAGAAAATGTGACCCATCCTCCTCCTCATGATTATGGGTTAGCATAATAAGGCAATTGACAATCAATGTGCCTTCAGGAATGGTGTAGGGGGGGGCGTCGCGATGGAGGTGCTGGGGGGTGTGGTCATAGCTCAAAATTTCGGCCATGTCAAGGATGGTGCAGCTCCATCCAACCCCCCCCACCACAGTCTTCTTCGCCGTCTCAAGCACACGATCTGCCACCCTTTTGAGGACTGGCAGATCATGGAGCTTGTGGGGGTTGTGCCTGTGGTGGTTGGCACCCCCATAGTTGCCGTACAATGTACGGCGGGTCCCAGAATCTTGGGGCCTGCCGACAATGGGGGGGTTCTCATTGAAAATGGGTGCCTTCTCTGAGAGAGGCACCCTATCCAAATCATCCAAAAGACTTTGGAGCTGCACAGCACTCAAAAAATCGTGCTCCAGGAGGTGGTTGACCACCAGCTTTCCCCCCACCGTTTGCACAAGGTCATTGGGGTCCCTATTAAAGGCCCCCAAGGGCTCGGCGGCAACCACCTCCTCCGCCTCCCCAATAAGGGGGGGTGTTGCCCCAAATGGAAAAAGAATCACCCCCTGCCCCGAAACAATGTTGGGAGTGGTGACCCCATACCACTCACGCTCCCACTCCCTTGTGGGGCAAAGGGAGTGCATGGGGAGCTTGTTTTCGGGGTCGTCAGTGCAGACCCGGCGGGTGTTGTGGGTGAGGGGTTGGGGGAACCAACCATCCGACTGCCCCTTCCCCTTACCCGGTCGGATCCTTACCTTCTGGACACTAATCATGAGGGGGTTGTGGGGCTTCTCCTTCCTCCCCCCAGCCCCCACCCCCCCCGCATCCTCCTCCTCCTCCTCCACTTCCTCCACTTCCTCCTCCTCCTGACCCACATAGAGGGTCGTCTTCGTCCCCGCACCCTTCTCGGCATGGGCGGTGACGGACTCCACCACCGCGTCCACATCGTCCGGATGAAGCTAGATCAAAAATCCAGCAACCCCTGGATTTACCTCTAGCAACTCGAAGATGTAGTTGCTGAGAACCAGGGGGTCTCGGTCGTCCGCCATGAAGGGGGACTTATGGACAAGGAGTCCAAAGTCCACACCATGTTCAAAGCGGGTCGCCACAGGGCGCCTCACATTGGCATCACCCATCGTAAACCCCTCAGGACCGCCAAGGCGACGGACCCCAAGGAGCTTTTGATGGTGCTCGCACCAAGCGTGGGCAGCAGCAAGGGCCATTATCAAAGAATACGAAGGCTTTGAGAGCTAAAGCGAAAAGGGGAAACATAAAATGAAGCGCGATAACCCACGCGATAACCCACGCGATAACTAGTTATCGCGCGATAACCCCCGCGATAACCCCCGCGATAACTAGGTTATCGCGCGATAACCCACGCGATAACTAGTGCTCTAACCCCGTTCTAACCCCGCGATAACTAGTTAGAGCACACAAAGATCAAATCGCAAAAAGTGCAAAACGGGCAATATCGAGCAAACGAAACATGGAAGGCACATTGTTGCATCATAGTGCACCCTTGTAACATGTGAAATTCCGGGTTCCAACCATATTAACAACACCCAAAATTGGGGGGGTTCCGCACCACGCCCTAGAACGCTGCATCCCATTGGCAGTTGGCGCGCGCCAACTCCGGTTTTGGCGCGCGCCAAGTGCCCCATTCTTCCTCTTCTTTTGCACCCTTTATGCATTCCCTTTCCCTTCTAGGCATTTCACGTTATCATGCCTCCAAAGCAACCCAAGAAGGGCAAGGGGAAGAAGGTGACAGTCACCGACCCCACGTCTGCCCCAGCCCCAGCCCCCGCTGCACCACCTAACCCGGAGGTGCAGCCGGTGGTCGATGCCCACATGGCCAACGTGGGCTCCGAGCACTTCCCCGGGGGCTATTTTCCCATCCCCTACACCCTCACCTCCCCGGACGCCGAATCCTTCCCCCAGCTCCCCCCCCTCCGCGAACCCCTGGAGGCCGCCCTCTTCGGCAAGTGGGACCAGCCGGGCAATCCCCACTTGGTCTGGCGAATTGACGCCACCCGTGTTAACTTCGCCCTGACCAGGGGGGTTCTTAGCAGGTTCTGCTGTGCCGTGATGGGCCGGTACCCCACGACGCTCGCGGTCGAGTTGAAGCTTTCTCAAGTCACCCTTGAGGCCTTCAACAAGACCCTGAAGCTGTGCACTGCTGCAGCGTCAAAAGAGTTCGTTAACGTTCTCGACCTGCAGGAGATGCCGCCTCAGGGTCTCGACCCCGAGGAGCAGTGGCTGTGGGTGGATCCAGTCAAAAAAAGTGGCTGGACGCACCGCACGGCCACTGACGCCGTCGTGCGGTACCAGACGGTGAAGGTGTAGGGCTGGGATGCAGTAGCTCCCACGGAGTTCTCCACCAACCGTCGCCTGCGCACCCACATCCCCGACATCACCCACCCCACCCTCTACAGCACCGACGCCCCCTTCACCATGCTTGGCATGGGTTGCCCCCACCCCTCCTTCCACAACTCCTACCCCGTCGCCAACCACGACATCCCCAACCCCCCCATCGTCACGGAGGAGGGTTTTGCCGCGGCGGGCTACCGCCAGTATGACCGCATCATCCCCGAGGATCTGTGGGCCACACTGGCGGAGCTCGCCACGGTGGAACTCAACCCGTCGATGCTCGAGGAGGTGGACCTCCAGGCCCCCGGGGAAGGTGGGGGGCGCTATCAGACGACGGTCTCCAGCGTCCCCCACTGGCTCCCGGACGACCTCTGGCAGGCAGTTCTGGCCCTGCTGGGGTTCTCCCTCCCACCGCTGCAGGGACTTGAGGCCTTGTGCCCCAAGATCATCGAGCGGTGGGAGGCAGAACCCTGGAAGGGTTTCCAGATCCCCCACCGCGATTTTGCACTGTCTGTGAAACAGTCAGTGCAGTGCATGGTCGTGTTCATCCCCCTCACCACCTCTCCCCCGTCCAAGTCCCTCCAGGTGTGCCTGGGCACGCAGGGGGGCTATCACGCTGCGCATCGGTGGGATATTGTTATCCAACCGCTTCGCATCGTGACGCTCCTCCGCGGGACGGTGATCCACCGCGGTGCGGGCGGGCCTGGCCAGGCATCGTTCATCCCGTTTGCACCCGTCGGCTACCGGTCGCGCATGCTGACCGTAGAGCCGGAGAGTGTAACGGAGCTGATGAACAGTGTTCCGGTGATGCCCTCCGAGCTTCTGGCCGAGGGGGCTGCAGTCGGGTCCCCTCTGTGCCCCAACTCCTGGGACATTTGCATCCCAACACATCCGTTCGTGCATTGTATGCCCACTTTCTGGAGCTTTGGCAGCCTGCCCCGTGAGTCCTCGGTTCCAGATTCCTTGCTCAGATTTTGTTTACAGGGAGGTTTTTTCACAGTTTTTTTTTTGCGCATTTCTTCTGCAGTGCATTGTGCCACCCACGTGCCTGTGCTGCAGTGTCTGCCAGCCATAGTGATCAACTCCTGAGAACCCTGCATTCAACACATCCGTTCCTGCATTATATGCTCATTTTTTGCAGCCTTTGTTGTCTGCCCAGTCAGTCCCAACGTTCAGATTGCTTGCTCAAACTTTGTTTAGAGGCATTATTCGGCGCACAAAGCCGAGTGGCATTGCCTCATAGTTTGTTTGCAACCACTACTCAGTGGGTGCACAATTTTGCCCATAATTTCATGCTCAAGTTTTGCTCGTTTCAAATATCTTGAGGTGCACACAGGGAGGGATGCTGCTTCTGTATTTGTTTGGCATTTCCAAAAATCCACGGCATTTTAGCCCTTCTCCACAAGGAAGGCGTCTTGTGCATCAGTTGCACAGTGGCATGTCCCGACGCCATCAAGTGGGTTACGTCATCTTCACGTAATGTACTGTTTCGGTTTGGGAGTCGTCGTGGACGAAGCAAAGGGGGTACATAGAGAATAAGGGGGTCTTCGTCCAGGCTGAACAAGGCATGTGACCTCTATATATGATTTATATGATTGATTTGACAGCTTCTTGCACATTCGCAGTCTTTTGCACATTAATCAAAAAAAGATGGAACAATGCTTTCTTCGTGCCAAGTGTGCAAGGGCAGGTGAGTGACGGAATTTCCAGTGACAACAAGGGTATGCAAGTCGATGGTTTGATCGGTGGGGGGACATTTGGCGCGCGCCAAGTCGCAAGTTGGCGCGCCAAGTCCGGACTTGGCGCGCGCCAACTTCCCAGTTGGCGCGCGCCAAGTCCGGACTTGGCGCGCCAACTTGCGACTTGGCGCGCCAACTTGTGAATTTGCGCGAGCCCAGGCCCGGGAAGCCAACTTTGGGACTTTTGTACCGTGTAGGAGTGTTTTCAGCACGAGAGGGGCATGAAACCCGGGTTTTTTCAGGGTAAGAAGTTTCCATTTACACCAAAAAGGAGGAAAAAATCCCTAGGTAGCCAGTGTAACAACATAATAGACACCCGCCATGATTTGGCTGCATTCCGAAGCAAGTTGGCGAATGTCTCTTGGCTTCGTAGTTACACTTGTGCCGTGCCGTGCCAAGTGTTCCTACCCAACAAGATCCTTTGTAGAGGCACACATGTATTAGTGGTTCAGATTTGGACGGCATGTTGCTCTTTTTCGTGACTTTTTGTGTGTTGTCTCTTGGTGTTGCACCATGTGTTTTCCAACTCATTCATGACTTTAATTCAATTATTAATGTGAATCAATTGTGATCATCGCATGTTGTTGTTGAAGATGTGAGATGGTTTATGTTGCTTAATTTCGACTTGTCAACATGCGACACAAGTTTTTTTAAGAAGTTTGCATGGTTTGCATGTTGCGTTGCTCTTGCTTGCATGTCTCTCCATCTCACTTTGTGCCATTTGACGAATATTTTGAAATAATTTTTCATGCATTATGGTTTGGAGTTCAATGCAATTATTAATGTGAATCGATTGTCAACATGGTACGTTGTTGTTTGAAGTGTGTTGTATGATTCATGTTGCTAAATTCGGAATTGTCATCGTGGGACGCAAAATGCATTGGGCCCATATGTATGCTCTGTTCCGTTGATGGGAGACTGTTGTATGTTACGAGTATTTGCCCGGATTGCAGTGGGGGGGGGAATGAGCGACAATCTGAGAACTTTGGGGGGCTCAGGCGATTCCCATTCTCAGGTCCGTCATCGGGACTGCCGAAACCAAAAAACGACCCTCTATAACCTTGTTCTTTTCTGCTGCGTGTTTGCTTGCTTGTAAGACAACGAATCAATAGATCAACATAATTGTGATTTAATCGGCCCGTAGACAGTGTTGTATTGCCTTGTGTTTCCAACCCTAGTTTTGGAAAAAGTCGTTCTTTCGTACTTTCTTTGCGTAGTGCCAATATTGCGCCAAGTTTCACACCATGAAGACCAAGTTGGACACTGTAGCCACTCCTGCAATCCGTAAATCCGTCAATGCGCTACAGGAAATGTATGACACAGCTGGTAAAACTGAGAACAACTGGGTAATGTATTGGCGTTTGAGTAGGAATGACAAGAAGGTTACAGATTTTTCGGAAGGAGATGCAGTGTGTTCAGGATGTTTGTGTTTATCTAGTGCTTGTGTCTTTTGCTACGGGGGTATACGGGTGTAGAAGGGAGTGTGGGGCCACCGAGCTGTGTTGGAGGGAGGGAGGGAGGGAGGGGGGAGGGAGGGGGGTCCGGCCATTCCCATTCTCAACCGAAAATTCTCACATCGTCGCATATTCTCTCCCCGTGGCCCTGAGACACACAGCGGTCGGAAATGGCGATTTAAATGTGATAGGGGTCCTAAATGTACCGGTACATTGCCTTCCAAATGTACCGCCCAATGTGACACCAATCTGATCAATCATTCAAATCAACCATTTGAACCGGTTCCATTTCAAAAATGGCAAAAGTAAGCATGGTGGAGGGAGGGATGGACCAAATCAAACCATTTGAAGGAATTCCACTTGAATGATGGCCTGCTGGAGGGAATATCGGCGGCCTGTGGTAGATTGCGCGCAATCTATCACAGGCCGCGGATATTGCCTAAATGTGATATGGGTTTTACTGCACAAATGAAATTTAGTCCACAGCGCTTTTCTTTTTGCTATTTGAGGCTTTGGGCCACAAATTGTGGCATGTCAAAGGCGCAAACCAAGATACTGAAGTTATTTTTCGCGTTGAAATATGGATACTCCCAATAAAAGCCTTTTAGCCTGTTTTGATGCGAAATGGAATTCCTAAGTTATTAGGGTCCATTTTTTTTTCCGGAATGTGGACAAGTTCTCACCGGCACCCTCGGGTGAGAATGAGGAAGTGTTGCCCAAATTACCTTTTAAGTTGTTGATGTCGTCCAACGCACTACGCAAGCGAATGCTTCTGAGTCTTGCTTATCACATTGGCGCAACTCATGGAATACGCCACCAATTGCTGATTGCTTGCTGGATCGCTGGTTGCTTGCTGGATCGGGATTTAGCCATTTGATGCATTGTTGACTTTGTGTGCGCCCTGCTTCCATAACCGTTGTACCACGAATGTACATTTGCACACATACACACACCATACACACACCGTGAACCGCAGGTTACATAGGTCCATAGACGTAGCGATGGACGGCAAGACTATGCCGAAACAAATTGTAGAAACCAGTAGCTAGCAACCAAGGATAGTGAAATAGTGAGCACTCGGCCCTGTAAGCTATTCGCGCTTGCAGGTCATGATCAGATTGCTGGTTGTCCCTTTCCTCTGCCCTTGCCTCCACCTCCACGTGCCCTGATTAGGTTCAATTGGTCAGAATTGGTTTCATTTGGTTGCACTTGTCCCTGGATATAAAGTCTATCGCCCCGGCTTCGCGATTTCGGCCCGGACGCCACTTTCGACCCCTCCAAAGTTGAAATTTGAGGGACATGGCTCCAGAATCAAATGGTTTTGAAAAGAGAAGCACCGAAATGATACAGTTGAGTATAGTAAATAGTAGGATCTGACGGATTTGACGACATGGCTCGAAAGTGGACATTGATGAAACATACTCCTCTGCCGGAGCCTTTGGTCGTAGTTGTTTGATATGGATTCCCTAATTCAGCCGAATAGTCACCGGTCAAATCCAATTGCATGTAGTGTGCACATTCCACAATGCAAGCCGAATGCACCACATTTCAGGGATGTCTTTTTTGGCTGCTGTCGCGTTCACACAGGCCACCTTCCTGTCGGCAGCGTGTGCTGTTAATGGAGAGCTGGTCCAGCGGAATCAGGCTTTGGTGAGGCACATCACAGACCAGCAGGCCCGGTTGGAGGAGGCAGTGACAGGATGTTTGGAGCGGATCCTCACGGCCAAGCTGCCCACCTACCTTCGCAAGATCAGCGGTCGTCCTCCTGCCAGGTACGCCAGGTGACCTGAAAGGGTGCCGGCCCACAGGCCAGGTGGGTCGCCCGTAGATGTGGACCCGATCTCCCAAAGGTGCAAGGTGACCCGCCAGCAAAAAATTTCGGCCCACGGTGCCGGTGGTGATTTTTGGCAATTTGTGTCCACTTTCAACTAGTTAAAAAAAAGTTTCCAACCGTTGTGCAGCCATAACTGGAGCTGAGACGCACGTGCGACCTGCAGCGATGGACAGAACCCGCCAATCTCAGATTCGCCTGTTCAAAAGTGGGGTCAGGAGGTGAACTCCCCTTTCTGCTGGTGTTTTATTTTTTTTTGAACCAAAATGTCAGTTTCAATGTAATATTGATCTTCTGGAATCATCAGACCGGAGTTTCTGAAGTGCTGATTTCTGACCAACTGTCAAATGCTTGCTGCAGGTACATGGAGTCCACCACTGTAAGTGCAGAACGGCGCTTTTGGGTGTTGGCTTGATACCACTGCCTCCGCATGGCAGTTTCGTGTGTTTTTCTCTCTTTGTGTCTTTGTTAAGGCTCCTGTTGCAATATGTCCATGAATTTTGGCCAGTTTGGTGTATTAAAGCGAAACGATGAAAGACAGAGCGTGAGGCGCCTGGGACAGCGACAGAGTTTAAGCCCAGACCGAGCGTGCAGTGCACCAGTGATTGACACCCCATGCAGGGCGCCACTGATTTGCCCTGGTTGCATACTCTCCCTAGTGAACAAGCCCGGGGAAGGAGCAAAGGCAACAAAGTAGCACAAGACGGGGTTGGGGTGTGTCTCTTGTCGCCGGCACTGTTTTTGGCACCGGCACTGGCAAATGGTGTAGAGTGCAACGCATAAATCATGCCTCATCAAGCACAAACGCTGTGCATCGGCGCCCCGACGTGGTGCGCGCCGACTTGCATTCTGGACATCCGTATCCCTCACCCTCTTCAAAGACTGCGATACAGCGGCCGCTCCAAGGCGTGGCGATGAGCGCCAGCCGCGCAGCATAGGCACTTTGGTAGGCTTAGGCCTCGCTTTGGGTGGGGGGGTGGGACCAACCCCTTCTTGTGCTGCTTTGTTGCCTTTGCTCCTTCCCCCGGCTTGTTCACTAGGGGGAGTATGCAAAGGCGCCTCTGCAGCACAAGACGAGCTTCGAGTCGTGTGCACCGCCAAATGTGCATTGAGCGCTGTTGCGGCTGCGTCCACGGCCCCAAGCCGGTTGTAATGTTTGCAATACGCCTCGTAATTGGTTCACGACCCGATTTCACATGAAATATCGGGAGGCAAATTCATTTGCTTGTGAATGAGCTTTCCGGCGCCACAAGTGGTGTGTGGCTTATAGTGAGTGACATCTACACCGTGCGTGTGCAAAATTTGCTTGGTTAGCGCGCCGACGCGATCACTAGACAGCGCACCGTGCGGCTTCACCAAAGCGATGCGCAACCCTGCGTGCGCGCTACAGGGTATTGCCGCGCGATGGCTCAGTGCGCACTACAAAACTATAGCGCGCGTCATAGCGCGCGCTATAGCTCGGGGTCTTGGGTTTGTAACCCCATGTCCTAATAAGCAGGGCAAAAACGCCCATTTTTTCTAAAGTTTCAGATGCTTCCGGCACCGCATGTGACACTGTCAATGTCAGGAAAGATTGCCAGCATTTTGGGCCCCCACTATGGGTGGTCCTCGTGGAAGAACGAGGACCTTTTGGCGGACCTAGTTGAGTTTTTTTGCTCAAGGTGTGCCGTCCAACGGTCTTTGTGGGCCAAGTTGGAAAAAAGGGTCCCCGTGTCTGAAGCAGAGAAGAAGCGTCGCAGGACCGAGGCTGCCAACGCCGTCAAACCCCTGTCGGTGGTGGAGTTGGTCCTACTCCTGAAGAATCCTGAAGAAGGTATTATTGCGCGCGCTTTGCATGTGACATCGCGCGCACTTCCACTCATAGCACGCGCTTCGTTGACTTCTGCGCGCGCTACGTTCTCATGTTGCGCGCGCTATTTTCCTCAGGTACAAAGATTTGGTTACTTGGACGAGAAGTAAGGTCCCCACACACCTTTTTTCTCTCCCGTCCTATGCTAGTTTCGCCACAGAATGGAACCCGCTTGCAAGTAGGCAGCATTTAGAGGTTGCTGTGCACACACATGGGGTCACAGTCTTTTCGCAGTGGCCCCTGCAGCACTTTTTTGACTATATATTTTCCTTTGATTCCATTGTTTCTAATCTCCAATACCCCGGGGACTGCCAAGGAGAGCTGTGGATCATTATGAGGGGGGATGGGTTGCCTTGTGGGGGGGAATCGTGGTGCTAGATGTCCATTTCCTTTGCCAACCATGGTCACTTGGCAAGGACGTTGTCCTACCACTGGACTGTTAACGTCGCCCTTTGTGATGAGAAGTCCACCTTTGTGTTGTCGCAGGTCTGGCCTAACAATCTTGCTTTTCTGCAGAGTGCCCTTGACAGTGGTGTGGTTCCCATCCGAGGTGCATCCAGATGCTGCAGGATTTTTCTGCGGTGGGGATAGCCCTTGGCTGCGTCGGTTGTCGGGTGTCACTACACATTGGATGGCAGGTAGTCTGTTCACTTACATGACGTGGTGCAGGTCCAGTGCAACGTGGTTGCAACATGATGTGGACAGAACCACTGAGCGAGATGAGCAGTTGCTAGGGCTTATTCCACCTGGGGCCAAGTGCAGGCCCATGGATGTATTTGGTGTTGTCCAGAGCAGGTTGTTGAAGGTGCCTCTGAGGCGGCGTCACCTTATACCATGTGTTTGCACCTTCTGATTTTTGTAGGGAGGCAGGTCACAGCCTTGGTACGCAGATTGGCCAAGTCTGTGCGTCCCAGTACTAGGGTCTCTCTTCGGGCTATTCTTCACAGGTCTGGTTGTCACATAGCACTCCAGGGGACGGCAGAGCCAGATGGGGAAGAGACTTGGTGCCTTCTAAAGGTTTGGGAGGAATTGGCCCCCCTCCTTGGGAGTGACATGAGGATGCACACAGCAGTGGTTGCCATGTACATACTACTGGGGGACATGTATGGCACAATGTTTAAAGAGGGAGCATTGCAGGTTTCAGAGGTTGCCTAGGCTTTTCAGAGGTGGGTTTGTCCAGAAATAAGATCACCCTATATTAACTTGATGTTGCACGATGCTACAGTCACTATTCAGGCCATACGGCCCTATGGCCTAGGAATGTTTTCGGGGGATCTTTTGGAAGGGAGCAACAAGGTGCTGAAGGACATTTGGTCCTCCTTTTGTGATAGAGGTGGGGGGGCAAGAACCCTGGTGCCGCGCCGCATGAAGAGGCTCAGGCAGGTTAATGAGCATCTGTTCCTGTACTTTGAAGTACCAAGGTGGAATGGGACCTCCAGAGGCATCTGTGCAATGCACAAAAATTGGCTGACGACGTTCGGGCATATTTTGCGGATGAGGAACTGTGGTAGCGCGCGCTTTTTGCTTTATAGCGCGCGCTACATGCTATCTAGTGCGCGCAATGTCCACTATCGCGCGCGCTATGCTGTTTTCAAGCGCCGTAACCCTTGAAATCGCGATACATAATTGGAAGTAGTGTGCTATGACTACGCACTTCAAATGTGCCTCCAATTTGAAATGCATTGATAGGCACAGAGATTTGTTTCTTTTCTGTCCGTTTTTTTTGGTGATTTCGATTTTTTTGTTACTGCATTTTCCTTTTTGTATTACTGCTGGAACAGGGGTACTTTAATGTAACCCTCTTGCCCATGCAGCCCGTGGGCTGGGGGTATCCGCCTCCTGTAGCACCGCCAACAACTGCGGCAGGGGCCACAGCAGCTGGTGCAACACCGCAACCACCGCCACATGCAGCTGTACAACCGAGACTTCAGCAGCCGTCCACGACGCCGTGGAGCATGCAGCCACAGGTACTTGCCGTGCGCACTACTGTTTCCGTTGCGCATGCTACGCTCTTGTTGTGCGTGCTAGCTGTCTCGTTGTGCACACTACGCACGTCCTCGTTGCGCGTGCTTTGTCTTGTTTTCCGCGTGCTTTGTCTTGTTTTTTGTAGACGCTGTCCTAGACGCTGACCCAGTTCTCCCCAACTCAGCCTCTGTGGCCCGCGCCGCAGTCCCCGTTACGAGCTGCCTCACGGCAGCTGTCTCCCATGCTGTTCCCCGGTGGGTCGCCCTCCTTGGGCTCCCCAGTGCGCGGCAGTCTTTCAGTGGGCCAAGTGCAGCAAGTGCTCTTCAGCCCACTGCCAGTGTAGCAGCAGCAGCAAATGCAGCAGCAGCAAGTGCAGGCTGCGGCCGAGCAAGTCGGCAGCCCACAACAGCAGCAGCAGCAGCAGCAGCAGGTCCAACCAAGACAGCAGCAACCCCAAGTGCAAGCACAGTTTCAGTCTCCCCCACTCAGGCCACGTACGGGGTTCGCCTTCAGCAGCGACTTCAAGAACCGAATCTGGCCGAACCAAAACAGCACCATCTGCGCCCAAGGGCCCGACTGGGCATGGTTGAAGGACGTGACACCGGCCTACCTCTTCGAGGTGGCCTTCTACAAGTTCTAGCGCCAAAGGGCCACGGCGATTGCCAAGATCCCAGACCGAGACCGTGAAATCCTGCTGGCATGACGAGAGCATTACTGGCCACTGGTGCAGGCTGGCGAAATTGTTGAACCGCTCCGTGCCAACCCAAGAAGGACAATCTGCCTGTGGACACTGCAAGGTGGAGGAGTACGAGCTGCTGTTCTCGTGCTGGGCAAGTCAGGGGTGGGGTCACGTTCGGACCCACACGCCTCCGGGTGCCACCGCAAAGACCGTCCACCGCTTCTACTTCAACACGGACCCACCGAGCTGCATCAACGCGAGCGACGCGGGGGCAATGGCCTTCAAGAACGAGTGTGCCTCGGTGAGAAGTGCGGGCGCCAGTTTGCTGCGGGGGTCAGCCAAGAAAGGAGCAAGTGCCGCATGGGCACTTGCAACCGGTGCCAAGTTCAAAACCACGGCGGTCAAGGACGAGGAGCAGCCGCAGCAGCAGCAAGTGCAGCAGCAGCAGCTCCAACAGCAGGCAGCGGTGCAGCAGGCAACACTGTATCTGCTCCAGCAGCAACAGCGGGTGCAGATGGCCCAGCAACAGCAGCAACAACAACAACAACAGGCACAGGCACACGTACGCGCCATGTTTCCCATTGCGCGCGCTTTCGACATTGGTGCGCGCGCTTCATTCGCTGTAGCACGCGCGATTTGATTGTTTGCGCGCGCTACGGCCCCACCTTCTGTCTCATTGTCACGTAGGTGGGCAGCTTCGAGCAGCGCATGTGCCCGGGATCCCGCAGAGGGCCGTTGATGATCAGCGTGCCCGCGGACATTGCCGGGCAGTCCAAGCATGCGGCCGACTGGCTTGACGGACGGAAGGAGCAAGGCCCCTCCCCGGTGCTGGCCCGGGCCAAGCAGCAAATGGAGGAGCTGAAGGTGGACTGGGCCGACGCCTTTGCCGTGCCGGAGACGGAATCTGTGACAGTCCCAAGGCCGAAGAAGAAGCGTACCGAGGAGCCAGCAGCCACCAGCCACCTACCACCAGCCATCTCCGCCTCCCACACCGCTAAGCCCCCCCACCCGCCTGGCAAGGTCCTTGCCCAAAAGACCGCCGACCAGCAGCTGATGGCACAGGCGGCACAGAGAGTCCAACGTCAGGCGGAACATGCCAAGAAGAAAGAGGACGAAGCAAAGAAGAAGAAGAAGGAAGAGGAGGAACAGAGGAAGAAGAAGGAGAAGGAAGAGGAGGAAAAGAGGAAGAAGAAGGAGAAGGAAGAGGAAGAGAGGAGGAAGAAGAAGGAGAAGGAAGAGGAGGAAAAGAGACGGAAGAAAGCAGAGGAGGAGAAAGCAGAAAAGGTAATGCAGCGCGCGCTATCGGTGTCATTGCACGTGCTATGCATTTCGTCGCGCGTGCTATGCCCCGTATTGCGCGTGCTATGCCTGTGCTATGCCTCTGCGCTACTCTTTCCAGGAAAGCAAGACGGCACCGCAGCAGGCACCCCAGCCGCAGCTCGCATCAAAGCCAGCACTGAAGCAGCCTGTCCCAGTCCCAGATCAGCGACAAGAACAAGGAGGTCCGTGCGTTTCCACCCCACCCAGTACGGCTCCCAAGGCCAAGCAGCAGAGCAGAGCCGACGCAGACAAGGGGGCAAGAGATGAGCTCATGCAGCGCCGAGATTGGTCCTACAAAGACGGCTGCAAGCCTCGGTGGATCATCGACTGCACCACTGCGATCGCGCCGATGACTGTGGAGGGAGCCGAAATCAAGCCAGCAGGGGCCAGGAGGGCCCCTCAGGACCACGTGGCCGTCATCATCCTCAACGATCAGTGGAGCCCCAGCCAACAAGGGGAGGAGGAGGAGGAAGAGGACGACTGGTCGGAGTTCATGCCCAGCTGTCAGGTGTTCTCCGCCAAAAGCAAAGCGTATGAGGAGTTGGACAAGTGGCAGTCGTGGTGGGAGACGTACGAGGCCAATGAGCTTGAGGACCTCTGCCCCGATTCAAAGACCATCAGGATGTCCCCGTCCAAGCCACCAACCCAAAAGAAGAAGCAGCCCCAAGGAGACCCACCAGCCCAGCCACCAGCCCCCCCACAAGAAGACGAGGGACCTGCCGAAGCTGCAGCACAGGCAGAAGCACCAGCAGCAGCTGCACAAGAAGAAGAGGCACCAGCCTCAGCAGCAGCTGCACAAGAAGACGACGCACCAGCCCGACCACAAGAAGAAGAGGCACCAGCGGCCGCGCCACAAGAAGGAGAAGGAGCAGCCCCGAAAGGGGAAGAAGCACCAGAAGGAGCAACCCCAGAAGGCGACCCAATACCACAAGAAGAAGGGGACGCAGCCCCAGCTGCCGCTGGGGCAGAAGACCACAGACCCAAATGGGAGAAGGAGTGGGAGGCCGAAGTGGTGGTCGAAAGCATTAAGGATATCACTGGATGACAGCGCGCGCTATACCTGGTATAGCGCGCGCCGTAAGGTCCATAGCGCGCGCTTCAAATATGTTGCACGCGCTACACTGTTTGTGCCCATGAGGACCTGTACTGTTGCACACTTTTCAGACCTTCCAGACAGTGTTGTTGCATGTGTCTTGGGTTGGGTGAGCAACAGGGAATGTTTTTGAAAAGCAAGGGGTTTTTGAGACACACAGGACACTGGAAAAACCATGGTTTTGAAACATTTTCCGGTTTTGAAAAATTTGAAAAACGGGACAATATAGCGCGGTAGAGCGCGCGCAATAGGCGCGCTACAAAGGTCATATTTTTTAAAATTTGCGCGCACTATGGAAAAAATGCACCATTGCGCGCACGCAGGGAAGGGTCCACGTTGGGTGCCCTCGGCTGTGATATGCATTACCTGAAGCCGGTTCGGACCCCCGTGGCCATCTTTGGGTCACTTGGGGTGTGTATCTATGTGCCGGCAAGCCGCCATTGGCTGATATCATACTCTCCCGTCCATCTGACCTAACCCAATGTGATAGTGTGATAGGTTTGGCCATTCCGGCTATGAGCGGCCATATTCAGTACCGAGGCGCCGCCAGCTGAGATTTATATATCAGAATATCAGGAATCAACAGGGTTTTTTTATCATAATGTTTCCGTAATTCTTCAGCCTTCCGTTCTGAGTGTCAATGTATCGGCGACTGTCAGTTGGCTCGCGATTTTGTGGTAACCGATTGGTTAACCGTTATTTACAGATATTTTGGCGGAAACCCCGATGAAGGGTCAGATTTCATCAGTAAAGGGTTCGTTGCTTCCGCAATTTTCAGGTGATACACTCGCAAAACTAATCCGATTTTTTCAGACTTTCAGAATCGGATTTTCGACTTCGACATCGCCGCACTTGATATGATGAATCTCGAGTGGTCCTACATTTTTCCCCGATCACGAATCAACCTTCCTTTGGTCATCCCCTTCGTTTTTCTTGGAGATAAAGGAGAAACAAAAATGATTCGTGAGGCCACTTTGAAAGGTCATATCTCCGGCTCACGGCGAGGAATACCAATTTCGAGAATTCGGTTGGAACCGCCTTGGTCTCAACTTAATCTAGGAAGCATCAAACGCCTTTGGTGTGTACACATGCCCGGTATAGCAAGGGATAATGGTCAAGAGGGTAGAAAGTGATATATAACTCTTGGACCGTGCAACCGAATATTTTAATGCGACTTTCGAGTGTACCGCATGAGTGTTGGGGTTGCATAGATACTTTCCTCGGCTTCCTACGTACTTTTAACGTGAAGGTATGTCCATACAGCGGTCCGACCACTTGTCATGGCTTTTCTCCCCCGCGGCGGGCGGGCGGCGCACGGTACAAACGTACCGTGCCAGCCCCACACACCTGGCACCGACCAACATCGCAACAAGCGGAACACCTGCACACAACAAATCCGACTGCGCAAGCGCCCGCTGCGACGACAAGGAACAAACGCCGAACAAACCAACCATGAGGCGACTAACACGACCACACACCGCCAGAACCACTACAGCGGACGCAACGTGACCGTGAACAGACCGCGCGCACACCGACCAGCGCCAAGCTGGCCGGGCGTGCATGGGCCGGTGCGAGAGCGACGTCCAACAAGCTAGCGACACCATGGCGAGCCGCGCCCCCCAACCACCATGGCCACAAACACAGAGGAACACTGTGACTCTACCGCTGCGGACGCGGCCCACGAACGTTCCCAAACTACACTACACGACACTTGTACAAACCAAGACGCAACAAACCGCCGCAGACACAAACGTGCTGGCTAAACGGGCAGGATTCGACGATAAGACCACCGGCAGCAGCGCAACGGAACCCACACGAACCCAGCCGACCATGAGGCGGCCACGACAACTGCGCACCAACCACACCACAGCTGCAGCCACCACTTGACCGTAAACAGACCACACGGGAGCCGGCCAACGCCGAACCAGCCAGGCGTGCACGGGTCGAAACGGAAACAGCGCCCAATGGGTTGGCAACACCGTGGTGTGCCGGGCCCACCGACGACCGTACCCACGAACACAGCAGAACACCGCAACGCTGCCAATACAAACGCGACCAACCAACGGTAACAAACTACACAACACTACACTTGGGCAAACCACGACGCCACTGACCAGCACCGACACGGACATGCCGGCTGCATAAACAACATTCGGCGGAACGACCACCGGCAGCAGCGCAATGGAACCCACGCAAACCAAGCCGACCATGAGGCGGCCAAGACGACCGCGAACCAACAACACCGCAGCTGCAGCCGCCACTTGACCGTAAACAGACCACACGCAAGCCGGCCAACACCAAACCAGCCAGGCGTGCACGGGTCAAAACGGGAACGGCGTCCAAAGGGTTGGTGACACCGTGGTGCGCCGCGCCCGCCGACGACCATGCCCAGGAACAAAACTTGGCTCTACCATCACGCAACCGACCAACCTACATTAACAAACTACACCGCAGGCGTACCATACAACCGACCAACCGGCCACAACGACCTACTTCGAACCCCCGGCTCCCCGGGAGAGGGCAAGCTCGAACGAGTCAGGAGGTGTGAGTGTGCGCCACGGCATGCGAGTACCGTAGCACGTGCTTCTTCAAGTTGCCTCACACCTACTGAAAACCAACCCAGGTGGGGGTGCCTGCAGGACAGGGCCTTTGGCCTGGCTCCCAGCCCCTGGGCCCGAAGATTCCAGAGGTTGATGAGCATGTGCGGTGGGACCCTCCCCGACGTATCATCCGCCCGAAGGAGAGGAATGTGAGACTTCGGTCGAACATGGGTTACCTCTCTGGGCAGAACCCGCTGTAGGGTACTGCTCGCGGCGACCGCGCCCTTCCCCCATGTGGGGGAGCCACTTTGTGGGGGCACGTGCAGTAGGGCCGTGGGTGGGTGAGCAAAAGCCCCTTGGTAAGTCCCCCCTGCGGGGCAACCCCAGTCCCGAGTCGACCTACCCACCTAGCTATTTTTAACGTGAAGTTATGTCCATGGAGGGGCATGGCATATCATGGTGGGAGCCACTTTTTGAGGGTATGTGTTATATGCATGGTATGTGCTTCGATATGCTCACGCCCATGTTATATATCTCCGTTTGTAGGAAGATATATGGAGTCATACGTGGCAAGGGCTTTGCCCATGTCCCAATGGTGAGTTGCATAGCGCTAGACTAAGTCTACCGCTCATATAGTGCATGTGGGAGGGCTTACGGAGCGACCCACAAGCGCCACTATCAATTTTCCCATTTTCATGGTGCGTGTTGGGAGGAGGTTTGAAGGTGTCCCTATGCGTCCATGTGGGGATCCAAGTGGGGGGATTGTTTGCGAATGGTCCCAAGCAATTGTGTTTTGAATCATATGTTGATACCATGGGTGAGCGAAGTTCTATACTATTGTAATTATCTTGAATTTGGCATTATTTGCATGTTTTTGACCTCATTTTATGCTCATTTTTGTGTTCTATGTGCTCAACTGGTCTGCTAACAGTAAAGTGCCTAGAGATCTGTGAACTATGGTATGTTGCTTATATGTTGGCATATGCTTCGGTGTTGTACCTCACCATATGCCGGATCACATGGTCACTTTGGCTTGGCACACGAGGTCTCACAAAATTAGGTCTCAAATTCATGAGTTGACTTGTGAAGCATGTCATGTACATAACCGGAGGGGTTTCGGAGCCAATGATGGGATATTGTTGGGCATGGACCCTTGGTCTATATCACCCTTGTATATTACTTTCCGGTTTGACACATGCATGGAGCATTTGAACATTTGCCGTATGCATTTTTGAGTATATAATTAAATTTTGGGCAATATGGTGTGATTTGCCTGATTTTGCTAGGTTATGAGGTCATCTTCATGGGGCAGTTCTCCAAGCCCATTCGACTCCAAGTCCAACCAAGGTTATGTCAGGGTAGGGCATGGTCCTGAGTGCCACTCTAGGCCATGACACGCCACCTCCCATATTGGGCTAGGATTTAGAGGCTTGGGAGAGAACACATTTTTGGGGTTTGTGTAGTGACGTTTGACACATGGCATTTAGCCATCTTATTTGACTTGGTTCAGGGCATCATGTTGGCGAGTCAAGGGAAGGTCCTGAGTCCAGGGAATGAGGGGTCTATGGCTGTGATTGTGTATGTTTCCATCTTTCCCCAACTTTGCTTTATTTGTGTTCATATGCCAATTTCAGGGCTTCCTCTTTGGTGCAATTCTTGTACATGCCCGCCACCGTGAGACAACCGGTTTGCTGAACGGAAGCCCGCAGTGTGGATTGGATTTGGATTGTGCTTGGGTATTGCAAGGGTCTGTGTGAAGGAGTTTTTTTCCATTTTTTGAGGAAATACAGACCCTGGTGAGGAGCAAGACCCTGGGAGTGACGGGTTATGGCGGAAGGGGTACAGCAGGGGCCGGTCCTGGTAGGGACCTTCTTTATGGTAGCAGAGGAATACCTGCCCCCTACCGCCGCACCGGGGACTTGGGCCCTCATGAGCCCTGCCCAAGGACGCCCCGGGTGCAGATCGTGGAGTCTGTCGAGTCGACGCCGGACTGGGAAGCCCGAGAAGAGCGAAGATGCCTAGAACGGAGAGCACTTGCAGGACATGGGCTTTACATGGAGGACCTGGCCTCCATGTGTGAAAGGCAATGCCGCAAGGCTTGCAATCTCCGCTCCGCTGTGGAGGAGCTGGAGGAGACTGGCAGCAACGGCAGAGCCCGGCGTTACCGGAAGCGCAGGTCCCCAAAACCCGCGGCGGAAGGCAGGGCGATGGAGACGGATCCCAGCCCGGTCAGGCTGTGGTCAGCTGCAGATTCCGAGGGGCACTCCCAGGGCTATCGGACAGCTTATGAGCACCCTTCGGAGTCGGAGGAGATGGCCAGTCCGCCCACAAGGGCGAACACGGCCCCAGAACCCAGCCTGAGGCATGACGCCGAGGCGTTGGAGAGGCCTGTCAGAGACAGAACGGCGCCTGTGGCCCGGCACACGGAGCCAACGCGGGATAGCATGGGCGACACACCCATGGCGGAGGAGTCCGAGGCGCCGGGAACCGTGGGATGCGCCGGATCAGGTGGAAAGCACGTTGAGTGCCACTGCGAGACGTGTCCTTCCTCATCGGCAAGTACCCAAAGATGGGGATGGACGCCATCGTGCAGCACCTCGACCGCCTGGACAACGCGAAGGACGGCCTAGAGGAGGACGTTGCGGGGATCCTGGATGACCAGTCGGCAGCGGAGAGAGACATGGCTGAGCTGCGAGCGGAACAGGACCGGTACCGGGAGACTGTGGAGCTGGCCCTGCAGAAGCAGCAGCGAGTGGTGGACAGCCTTCTCCACCTGGTGGAGGACATGTCGGGACGCCTGAAAAGGCTAGAGGAGTTACAACCCCTCGCCTCGGGTCCGGAGCTCCCGGCAAAGCCGGCAGCGGCAGAGCTGGTGGAGCGGGTTGAGACCCTCAGGAGCGCCATGGATAAACCCATGGGCGGCCCTGCAGAGGCACCTTACGCGCCTCTGCGTGTTGACCTGGGTGCGCTGCCGTTCGTTCCCATGTTCAGCGAATTCATAATGCTCGGGGAGCAAACCGCACCGGCTGGGTCCATGCGAGAAGGGCACGCAACCAGGACCTGAGGAGCCTGATGGTACAGATGTCCCACGCCGCCCAGGATCCACCGACCACTACGACTGCCCATGGAGTGTATGCGGAAGAGGAGATCCAGAGCCAGACCATGCAGGGGCGAACCATGGGAAGCGCCAACGGACATGGTCGAGGCCATCCAGGCGGAAACCTGTGGGTGAAGGACCCCAATACGGGGATATGGACAGCCGGTGGAGCAAGTCCTTCCCGCATTCCAAACCCCATGGGTTCAGGCCCAACTGGACCGCACACCATGGAGGAGAGGGATGTACGGGGAGTGTACTCACACCCCCCGGCCACAGGTGGTATCCGTCTTGGTGGAGTGGTGGCTGCGGACGTCGGAGACGCCATCAGGATTGACGACCTCAGGGGAATCAAGATCCCCTACTACGATGGCAACCCCTCCAACCTGGATGACTGCATCCTGGATTGGGAGGACTTCGCCGAGGAGGTCGTCGGCGAGATGAAGGGAGCGCCAAGGGACAAGTGGGTATGTCGGACGTTCCCACACAGGCTGGCGCAGGACCTGAAGGAGGACCTCAGGGATCAGATCTGCGAGGGAGTGATCCAGACGGAGCAGGCCTGCCTCCAGTGGCTGGAGGACGAGGAGCGAGTGGACGCCCCCAACCAGAAGTTGGAGGATTTGTGGTCCATTCCGCTGCCGCTGGAGCGCGGGGAGCTGAGGGTCCGGGAATGGAATCGGTACATCCGAAAGTACCGAAGAAGCCTCAAGCTGGTGGAGGACTGGAATGAGGCCAGCGAGATCCGACACCTGCTGAAGGACGTCCTCCCCGGCCACTGGAAGAGGCGAGTGGAGGACGAGGAGAAGAAGCGAGCAAAGAAGCGCGTGGCCGTACGGATCATGGCATCGGAGGACACCCACGCCGGAATAATGGAGTTTTTCCGGCGAAACCTCGGCGAGCCCAGCCGAATGTTGGGGTTGAAGAACGCCGTCTACGTGGAGGTATTCGGCGACACCATGGGGCAAAGGCTGATGCGCCTCAATAACGTGGAGTGGAGGCGCGGAGAACCGCTGAGGATGCAGGTCATCTTCGCCCGCATGAGCCTGGACGAGATTGTGAAGTACATCACGGTGGAGCTGAAACTGAACGTTCGTAGCGCACAACATGAAGGAGAATGGGCAGGACAGGTCCAGGTGGAACCGCCTGGACCCCAGGACCAAGAACCGCAGAGAACCGCGGAGGATCGGGAACCCGCCGCTCTCGTTCCGCGAGTACAGATCGCAGCACACCGGTTGCTGGGTCTGCTACGGCAAGGGGAACAACCATGCACATGACCACTGGCATTGCAAGGTATATGAGGTGGACAAGAAGACCTACTTCGCCGCCCAGCCCGACAGGAAGCCCAAGGAGCAACGAATCGCCGATTGGAAGGCAAAGGGCGGAGACGGTGGAAAAGGCCAAGGAAAGGGCCAAGGGAAAGGCGGTGGAAAAGGCTATGGTGGAGGACCCGGTCCAGACCGACGCGTGAGGTAGATGGAGGAGGTTGCTGAGGACATGTTGAGGACGTTGGAGAAACTCAAAGCCCAGCAACGTGGTGGACAAAGTCTATGCGGATCGCAGCAGGAGGGAGCTGTGGCAGGCCATGTCTACAGGAGCCCCCACGGGAGTGGCACCTCGGAGGTCTCTCCTCCGAAAATCAGTGGAATCCCAGAGAAAGCTAAGGCACATCGGGTGCCGAAGAAGGCTCCAGAAGAGCCAAACCCACTGAGTTTCGCCACTCCCAACCCCTGGAGCGCCCTGCCAAGGGAAGTGTATGTGGGCAAGGGACGTGGCAAGAAGGAAGGAGCGACCACGGAGAGCCCCGTGGATGGGCAAGACCAGCCCAAGATCTACACCATCCGTGACCATACCCTCGAAGTCCTGATGCACCCGGATGTGCTAGAGTTGCATGCCGTGAGACTCGTCCATACACCACATGGTGACGAGCGACAGTTGCACTTGAAGGTGCGTGTACGGTGCGGACAAGAGGAGTTGGTGGTGGATGTTTTGGTGGATACGGGTGCCCAGGTGAGCCTGGTCCGGAGAAAGTTGTTCAAGGAGGAATCCCTGCAGCCCAGCCGTAGACCGGTACGCCTGAAGGTGGCCAATGGAGAGATTATGGGTGGTGGCACCCATGAGGCCACTATCAGTATGGAATTCTGGGAGCATGAGCGCTTGAACCGCCCTGATTTGGCGAAGAGAAGCACTCTATCCGGGAACTTCTATGTGGCCGACATCACAGATTGGGATATGATCATGGGGTATGACTTCATGTTGGGAAACGCCATTGGAGCCCTTCCCCATCGTGCAACCCTGGTCCGGGAGGATGATGAATGCCTTACACGGCTGTCCACGGACTATGCATGCGGATCATCCGAATGGAATGCTGAGGAAGAGGATCGGAACGTCCGAGCGGTACAAGCTGTGGGTGCCAAGTCCAGAGGACACCGCGGAGTTCAGCTCACGGAGTATGGAGTGGCGACGCAGGTGTATGACAGGATGATCCAGACGCTGGGAGCCGAAGCGCCCGAGACGGACGTCTTCGCTTCCCAGGATGCCCCACTTTTGCGGAAGTGTAGGAGGCATTGGCATCGAGGAGACTCAGCGTGGCACAGGCTTTGGGGTTTGAAGGAGTGGGGGCCCATGTATTGGCATGGCTCCCTGGACAATAACAGACGTACGGTGGAGAAGATCGTCGCGGATAGGGCGAAGGGGATCCTGGTCATAACCGGCATAGGGTCCACCCCATCTCCGCTGGAGGGTCTCAAGTCGACGCTGGACTCCATCACCCTGAACGAGATGTCATTCGGGCCACAGGAGGAGTTGTTCATCGACGCCAAGGGTGTGTCAATGCCCTCCCCAGGTCAAGAGTGGGGTACCAAGGCTTTCCTGGTGGATGGGGCGCAAGCCCAGCCCAATGGTGATGAAGCATTCATCCGTAGGGTTGAGGCGGTGCCCATGCGGGTCATGTTTGAGCCCAAGGAGGGGACGGATCAGCCAGTTGATGGCATTGACATCCTGTCCCACTCCGAGATCGACGACGTCGTCAACTACATGCGGATGGGGATGCACGACCGTGTGGCAGCCAAGAAGAGGCGGGCCATGGTCACATCTCCGCATTGTTGGGATGACAAGATGTTGGTCACCGGCAAGTACGAGAAGGATGAGTTTGTGGCGAGGGTCATGGATCACATCGCGGACCAATACGATGGTCCGGTTGGGTCGGACCCGCCGACGTGGGACTTTCGAAGAATGGGGGCTGATAGCGACAAGAACCAGGCCGACGCCGCAAATTTCCGAAGATTATCGGTGGGAAGTGCATTCGACGCCGATGAAGACGGCATATCCGACGAGGAGAAGTCCGATTCGGACCCGGAAGAGGCCTATACCGCAGTGCGGTCGGTTGTATCGATACCGAAGCAAGCGGCTGAAGAGGCCCAGGAGAACCCGAAGGTCGCCGAGCTGAAGGAGAGGCTGATCAATGCCTATCCGCGGCTATTCAGTGGTGTCGCCAACAAGAACCCTCCAGATCGTGGGAGGTTTAGTACAGCGAGCATCAAGCTGAAGCCGAACCCCAAGATCTATCGTCATCGGGAGTACCAACTTCAGGGCGATCGGGCCGAGGCCATGAAGAAGTTGTTGGCCGAGTTCATTGAGCGGGGATGGATCGAACTCTCCGACAGTGAGTGGGCCAGCCCAGCCTTTATCGTGCCCAAGAAGGAGAAGGGCGAGTGGAGGTTGGTGGTGGATTACATGGGTTTGAACGAGCAAACCGAGCACGAGTTGTACTCGCTTCCCCTGATCGATACCATCCTCCAAAAGCAACAGAAAAAGCGGATCTTTACGGTGTTAGACCTGAAACACGGCTATCACCAGATGCCGCTACACCCGGACTCCAGGCCCTGCACAGCGATGTCAACGCCGCTGGGGCCCATGCAGTGGAAAGTGGTGCCTATGGGCGCCAAGAATGGCAACGCCGCTTTCCAGCGCATGATGGAGGACCTACTCGGTCCTGTCCGGGGCTGTGCCGATCCCTTTGTGGATGACATCATCATCGGGTCCGGCACGGAGAACATGACTGAGGACGAGCTCATCGAAGCGCATGAGAAGGATCTGCGCCGAGTGCTCAGCGAGCTGGACAAGCACAACATGGTGTGCAAGCCCACCAAAGCCTCACTCTTCGTGAAGGAAGTGGAGTTCGCGGGTCACGTGGTTGGTCACGGGCACCGCCGTCCCATGCATGGGAAGCTGGCGTCCCTGCACCACTGGGAGAAGCCCCAGACCATCAGCGAACTCCGATCCTTCATGGGGTTCTGCAACTACTATTCGGGCTATGTCCGGATGTATGCAGAACTGTCGGGGCCGCTGCACAAGATGCTGCAGGTGGGCAAGTTCGATGGTCGGAAGGGGAGCAAAAAGAAGCTTGCCTGGACCCCTGAAGCCGAAGATGCGTTCAGCCGCCTGAAGGAGCGACTCCTGGGGCAGCTGGGGCTATTCCTGGTGGACCCGGACAAGGGACTCGTGCTACGGACGGACGCCTCGGACTATGCCGTATGGGCAGTCCTCGAGGAGGTCCGGGACGACGGGTCGCATGTACCCGTGGCGTTTTGGAGCCGGATCCTGGCCGAGGGCCAATGCCGAACCTGGACCGCGAGGGAGAAGGAGACGTACGCCATTGTTTTTGCGGTCAGGAAGTGGTCTGGCCAGATCGGATTGCAACCGTCGTTGGTTTGTACGGACCATCAGTCCTTGCAGAGCTGGCACATGGAGCACGTCGACGGCCCCTCGGGACCGGCGGCAAGGAGAACCTGATGGCATGAGACGTTCGCCAAGTTCACCTCAGCGTCGTATACGTCCCGGGGAAGGACAACACTGTGGCAGATTGCCTCAGTCGATGGGCCTACCCCGCGGGCAAGGCGTGGATGGACATATCCAGACACGGGGACGCCGAGGAGACGGAGGAGGCCAAACGCATCATCGAGATGGAAAAAGCCATGGAGCAAGAGGGGCTCAAGTGCTTTGTGGTGATGGCAAACCGTACGGATCTGGCCAAGTTCCGGGGCGCCCGCGTCCAAGCTATTCGAGAGGAAACCCTCGAGCAATGGATGGTGGCCACTGTAGAGCTAGTCGGGTCGGTGCTCACAGAGGACTGGTCGGATGACTATGCGGCATCCGATCACTGGAGCAAGTACTGGAATGCCGTGAGCGCCCCGTCGGACGACGAATGGCCCGAGGGCTTGACCGAGGATGGGGATAAGCTATTCCTCAAGGACAAGCTATTGGTCCCTGAGAACCGAATGGAGGAGCTCATTGACCACTGGCATAACGCCCAGCTCATGCATCCTGGTCGGGACAAGATGCAGCAGGACCTGGAGTGGCGCTTCAAGTTCCCACCGGGGTACTACGCCCTCCTGGACAAGTACTGCAGCGACTGCGCCGTGTGTCGGGCCAGGAAAAGCCCCAACCACTCCACGGCTGGCAACCCGGTGTACACGGCTATACCGGAAGCCCCTATGCGGTCCGTGGCCATGGATGTGTTCGCCATGCCTGAGGTCACCGTGGACGGAGAGACCTACGACTGTGTCATCCTGGCGGTAGACAGGCACAGCGGGTATATCGTGGCGGTCCCGGGCAAGAAGTCCAAGAAGAAGGACAAGAAGGACAAGCATGGAGTGGGGCTGCAGGCCAAGACCGTCGCTAATGCCATGATCAGGCATTGGCTGACGATTTTGGATGTCTCAGCTGTCATCTGCAGCGATCGGGGCAGTCAATTTGTGGGGACCTGGTTCAAGACGATGTGCAGACACATGGGGATTCGGCACGCCAAGACCGTGGCGTACCACAGCCGGTCAAATGGCCGGGCTGAGGTGGCCGGGCGGCAGATGTTGGAGAAGTTCCGCCAGCTGCACATTGACGAACCGGGCCGGAACTGGTATAACTCGCTATGGAGAGTGCTCCAGGCGTATCACGACCTTCCGGGACCCAAGGGACTGTCGCTCCATCGTATCCTGTTCCTACGGGATCGAGTCTCACACACTCTCCCGTGGTTGAACCATGGCAAAGTGGCCTGGGATGCGAACGCTATGATGGCTGAGGCGGACGACACGGCAGCCAAGGTGTGCAAAGCACTTCAGGACGAGCATGAGAAGAGGGCCAAGTACTTCAAGCAGGTAAAAGTCCAGAAATATGCTCTCCAAGACACCGTATGGGTGGAGCGGCACCACAAGGATGTCCTGTCCAGGCATCCGCAGGCGTCTTGGTATGTGCCGGGGGTAATCCTGCGGAAGGTCGGGCAGGATGTGTATGTGGTTCGTGTGGGGGATAACAAGATCCTGGACCGCGACCATACCAAGCTTCGTCCCCGAGCACCAGACCCCTGCGGACGTCCTGTCACGTTCCAGTTTAGGGCCGGCGATGTGGACTCGGACGACGAGGGTGAGGACGACGACTTCACCGCCGAGAGAATCCTGGCGGACAAGCCGGACCCGGGGACGCCTGGGGGGAGGCTTTATAAAGTCCGTTGGAAGGGATTCGCCGCATCCAGGGATTCGTGGGAGCCTCCGAGCAGCTTTGTGCCGAGGTACACCACGTTCTGGATGGATTGTCTGAAGAAAAAGAACATTTCTTTGGATGTCAAGGACGTGTTGGTCCATTTGGTGGCTGCAGTAGCACCTTAATGGATCCCCCTTGACATTTTTGTTTGTTTTTGTGCTTGGGAGACAGGTGAGGGCGTTCATCCGGGGATGTTTTGGCCTTGATTGGCCATATACCCCATTCACTCGATCTCCACATATATATTTCATTGTGGTATACTCATTTAGGTCGACTGACGACGTTTCTCTATCTTTGATCCCCTTGGTCCATGTTGTAGATCAAGAGGAGACCGGATATGGCGTAGGGCACTCATTATGAGTGTCCTCACCCCTCCCTTCGGGGATGGGGGACGCCTACGACGTGTGTGGGGCCTTCATGTGTCCTTGGGACATGGGGGGGGGGTTTGGAGCCCATTGGGGTCCTCCCGTCCTCTCTTCAATGACTTCCGAGCGGATACAACGCTCTGAGAAGGGGGGTGAAGCCGGTTCGGACCCCCGTGGCCATCTTTGGGTCACTTGGGGTGTGTATCTATGTGCCAGCAAGCCGCCATTGGCTGATATCATACTCTCCCATCCACCAGGCCTCACCCGATGTGATAGTATGATAGGTTTGACCATTCCGGCTATGAGCGGCCATATTCAGTACCGAGGCGCCGCCAGCGGAGATTTATATATCAGAATATCAGGAATCAACAGGGTTTTTTTATCATAATGTTTCCGTAATTCTTCAGCCTTCCGTTCTGATTGTCAATGTATCGGCGACTGTCAGTTGGCTCGCAATTTTGCGGTAACAGATTGGTTAACTGTTATTTACAGATATTTTGGCGGAAACTTCGATGAGGGGTCAGATTTCATCAGTAAAGAGTTCGTTGCTTCCGCAATTTTCAGGTTATACACTCGCAAAATTAGTCCGATTTTTTGAGACTTTCAGAATCGGATTTTCGACTTCGACATCGCCGCACTTGATATGATGAATCTCGAGTGGTCCTACATTTTTCCCCGATCACGAATCAACCTTCCTTTGGTCATTCCCTTCATTTTTCTTGGAGATAAAGGAGAATCAAAATTGATTCGTGAGGCCACTTTGAAAGGTCATATCTCCGGCTCACGGCGAGGAATACCAATTTCGAGAATCCGGTTGGAACTGCCTTGGTCTCAACTTAATCTAGGAAGCATCAAACGCCTTTGGTGTGTACACATGCCTGGTATAGCAAGGGATAATGGTCAAGAGGGTCGAAAGTGATATATAACTCTTGGACCGTGCAACCAAATATTTTAATGCGACTTTCGAGTGTACCGCATGAGTGTTGGGGTTGCATAGATACTTTCCTTGGGTTCCTACGTATTTTTAACGTGAAGTTATGTCCATGGAGGGGCATGGCATATCATGGTGGGAGCCACATTTTGAGGGTATGTGTTATATGCATGGTATGTGCTTCGATATGCTCACGCCCATGTTATATATCTCCGTTTGTAGGAAGATATTTGGAGTCATACGTGGCAAGGGCTTCGCCCATGTCCCAATGGTGAGTTGCATAGCGCTAGACTAAGTCTACCGCTCATATAGTGCATGTGGTAGGGCTTACGGAGCGACCCACAAGCGCCACTATCAATTTTCCCATTTTCATGGTGCGTGTTGGGAGGAGGTTCAAAGGTGTCCCTATGCGTCCATCTGGGGATCCAAGTGGGGGGATTGTTTGCGAAGGGTCCCAAGCAATTGTGTTTTGAATCATATGTCGATACCATGGGTGAGCGAAGTTATATACTATTGTAATTATCTTGAATTTGGCATTATTTGCATGTTTTTGACCTCATTTTATGCTCATTTTTGTGTTCTATGTGCTCAACTGGTCTGCTAACAGTAAAGTGCCTAGAGATCCGTGAACTATGGTATGTTGCTTATATGTTGGCATATGCTTCGGTGTTGTACCTCACCATATGCCGGATCACATGGTCACTTTGGCTTGGCACACGAGGTCTCACAAAATTAGGTCTCAAATTCATGAGTTGACTTGTGAAGCATGTCATGTACATAACCGGAGGGGTTTCGGAGCCAATGATGAGATATTGTTGGGCATGAACCCTTGGTCTATATCACCCTTGTATATTACTTTCCGGTTTGACACATGCATGGAGCATTTGAACATTTGCCGTATGCATTTTTGAGTTCATAATTAAATTTTGGGCAATATGGTGTGATTTGCCTGATTTTGCTAGGTTATGAGGTCATCTTCATGGGGCAAGTCTCCACGCCCATTCGACTCCAAGTCCAACCAAGGTTATGTCAGGGTAGGGCATGGTCCTGAGTGCCACTCTAGGCCATGACACGCCACCTCCCATATTGGGCTAGGATTTAGAGGCTTGGGAGAGAACACATTTTTGGGGTTTGTGTAGTGACTTTTGACACATGGCATTTAGCCATCTTATTTGACTTGGTTCAGGGCATCATGTTGGCGAGTCAAGGGAAGGTCCTTAGTCCAGGGAATGAGGGGTCTATGGCTGTGATTGTGTATGTTTCCATCTTTCCCCAACGTTGCTTTGCTTGTGTTCATATGCCAATTTCAGGGCTTCCTCTTTGGTGCAATTCTTGTACATGCCCGCCACCGTGAGACAACCGGTGTGCTGAACGGAAGCCCGCAGTGTGGATTGGATTTGGATTGTGCCTGGGTATTGCAAGGGTCTGTGTGAAGGAGTTTTTTTCCATTTTTTGAGGCAATGCAGACCCTGATGAGGAGCAAGACCCTGGGAATGACGGGTTATGGCGGAAGGGGTACAGCAGGGGCCGGTCCTGGTAGGGACCTTCTTTATACCCTACAATGCGGTGCAACGGGCAAACAGTAGGATGGTTAGGCAACACCATCACCTGTTCCCAGCGGTACGACAACCAACCCATTCACTGAGCTGCATTGTAAAGCTCGCCGTTCCGTTCCTTGGCCCAAAGACGACGCAAATGCGCCAAATCGACGCTGCGATAAAGATGGAGCAACCTCCAAACGATTATCAATCTATTGCGGACCTGTGTTCTACAACGAAAATTCACGGGTTGAGATATGAGCGACCTCAACACCGTGGTTCCACACCAAAATGCAGCGTACTGTGGAAGAGAAGCATTCCACTGCTGCTTCATGGCCCCAATGGCCGGATCAAAACGTAAGGATGACATGGAGGGAAACATGACAATTGTGGCGTACGCCGAGCGTGCTTGAGACATAGAGTGTTGGAATAGCATGCTCAAAACCGAAACCACCTGCTTTGTCCGGATGGCAGGAAAGGGGAAACCGAGCTCGCACCCTAGTTTGAAAAAGAGAACAAATGCGCTATTGTAGCGCTTCAAAGACTTGTCACGTTGCGATAAAAATTAGCCAGCCGCTGCTGACGTGTAGTCGGCTGCGAGCACTTTCTCCCTGAGACATAGGCGAAAATCACATCCCATCGCGGGGCGGGCAACGCCGCCCGCGATGGTGTCTCGAATATCCCAAGGCACCGTTTTTTAAAAAATATCGCGCAATTTGGCTCGAAGAGCCGTAGTAGTAGGGGCCACCACGGCGCAGCCCGCCAAAACGGTACTACTATTAGAACTTTGAGCAGGGGGAATTGGGACAAGCGGTTCAGGAAGGCGTGGATGATTTTCCAAGGGGGTTGGGCGTAGGCAAAGCGGTTCCCTTGGAGAGAAGCTTGAAGCGTGTCCATCGGCACTTGGTGAGGGTGTGACGTCGGCTGTCGGCAAGCTAACCCCTGTGTGCGCGCAATGGTGCATTTTTTCCATATGGGATGCAGCGTTCTAGGGCGTGGTGCGGAACCCCCCCAATTTTGGGTGTTGTTAATATGGTTGGAACCCGGAATTTCACATGTTACATGGGTGCACTATGATGCAACAATGTGCCTTCCATGTTTCGTTTGCTCGATATTGCGCGTTTTGCACTTTTTGCGATTTGAACTTTTTGTGCTCTAACTAGTTCAAACGGGGTTACAACAGGGTTAGAGCACTAGTTATCGCGGGGGTTATCGCGCGATAACCTAGTTATCGCGGGGGCTATCGCGGGGGTTATCGCGCGATAACTACCCTACGTGCTCATTTGGATCAGGTACCCTTGAATTACCCAAGTGAAACCGTGGTTTAACCGAGTTCAACCGCGCACTTTCATTACGGCTTCCCCACGGTTGAACCCCTATCGTGGTACAGCAACAAATTGCTAAGTAGCAACCTGAAAACCGCTATTTTTCAGCCCTGCAAGAGATGCCACACCCCCTAAAAAGAAAGTTTTTGAAAACCTTCTTACCTCATTGGTGCAAAACACTGGAGACCTATTTCTCTTGGATCATATTTCACGGCGGTGGTGGTGTAGATGCCAGTCGCGGGGGCTGTATTGGTGAAACCGCACGGCTTCACCATCAACCTTTCGTTAGGCGTGGTGACATACACCCCTGCGCCTTGTTTGGATTCCCTTTAGGACTTTGGACCCTTTTTAGTGAACAACAATTACATGCAAGCCTACACTTGATTGTCAGAAGCTTGTTTCCTCATAGATTGCACTAAAATGTAACCGGCTTTCGAGGTGGCTCAACCGCTGGACAGGCGCGCGGTTGCAGCGGCTTCACCGGTTCAACCGCTGTTGCACGAAGCACTACACAAAAAACACATCTTCACCTTGGGAAGCCAAACGTGACCAGTTCATTCTGCATCGCCACAGGCAGACGTCCCCATGCAATGCCTGTGTACGGTACGAGCACAATGAGCTGTTCAGACCACGCCAGAGGCATGTGGGGCCTAAGAGCGTTAAACATGACCCCATATCGAGGATCCACAATGTGTCCCCATAATAAATCACGCCCCCAATGTATCCATGCAGGACGAGAAGACCCATTTGCTCAAAGTAGGGCACTGGTAAACATTTCCCCCCCCACAAAATCACCAAGGGCTATTTCCCCCGTAAGGGGACTGTCATCCTTTGGATGCGTACGTACAAGCATGGGATGATCGCCCACCCCATGGACCACTGGGAGCGCAGTGTAGGTTAGTTGGAGGAGTACACTTCGGATGTGTGCGTTCACGCGCCGGACCAGGTCCGGATCTCTCCTCGTTTGCACTGCAACTTGCACACGGTGATGCCCCCGCACCATTACGGCCCCCCACACCTGCCTACGATACTGCGGGGGAAGGAAGACCAATTCTTCCCCCTTTTTGGGCCGGGGGGTCCCCTTCGTGGCTTTCCCCGGGGTACCCACGGCCAGACGTGGTTCGCCATCAGGACCATCCACAATGACCCATCGAATCGGCGTGTTGGCCGCCCATCCGAACCGCTGTCGCAGCTGTTTGCGCGTGTCCTCAACCGCCAGTCGTCGTTGTTGGGCTTGATCCAGGCTCTGCAAAAAGGAAAAAATAGTGAAACCGGGGTTCAGGCGGTTCAAGCGTGCGGTTGAACTACACTTCACCGGTTCAACTGTGCACACCTCCAGAGCTGACGCATGCGCCGATTCTGCCCTGATCGCTTTCTCCTCGTCGCCATCCTTCGATCCCGCAGCCAACTCAGTTGCCAGGGCCTTCACTTCCTGCACCGTGTCGCTGGGGAGCTCGCCGTAGTCACTCTCGGAACTGGGGGCTGGAACTACCTTCTTCTTCTTCTTATTTGGGATATGCTTTGCGGCTGGGACCCATTCGTGCTCCTAAAAAAGGGGGTCTGACTCGTCCGTCTCACTGTTGTCCGGGGCAATTTTCCGCTTTTTCGAGGAAGCACCGCTGCCAGTTTTGGCTTTCTTTTTCGGCTTCTTGTCGCCAGAGACTTGGGCCTTCGCGGGCGGTGCTTCAGCCTTTGCACTTGTCCGCTTCTCCTTCCGGAGCTCATTCCGGGCGGACTGAAAGAGGGACTTCGGAACCACTTTGCTGCCGGGGGTGCTCGTCTCTTCTGGTGGCGGTGGTGCTGGAAGACGTGGAGGCCTGGGGGCCCTTCTTCTGCTCTCGGATGCTGCAACTGCTCCAAGTGGGCGGTCCCACACACTCTTGTAGAACTCCTCAAACCTCTCTCCCACAGGACTTGGCTGGGGCGCGGTGGTGACGGCTGGACTGGACTCTAGGGGCGTTGACCTCTGCCCTTCTGGCGCAGGACTGCCTTGCCCGGCATTGCTCAATTCCCGCAAGCCCCGCTGTACGACAAGACTTATGCAGTCGACCACTTGAGCGGCGCCAGGGATCTGCCGATACCACACGTTCCACCACTCCACGATTGGCATGGGTGGCCATCGCCCGCGGACGACAATGCCAGGGCCACGCTGATCCACCACGAACATGTGCTCGGGCACGTCACTGGCGGTCAACTGCAGAGAAAGCAAGGAGGCAGGTGAACCGCAGAAGTGGGGGAAGGCGATTCAGTGTGTAGGAAGGTGACGCTCAACTGTGCACGGTTGAAGACGGTGAAGGGGGTTCAGCCGCACGGTTGAACCTGCTGAAATGACGGTTGAACTACTGCACACCTGTTGCACCCCTTGGATCGCTTGAACCACACTTGGCTGCAAGAATGGCGATGGTGCCATTGCCGTTGGCGCCGCTGCTGCCGTCGCGGCGCTTGCCTTGGCCTTCTTGTGCTTTCCCCCACCTGCGATGGTGGCTTTCATAGCCAGCATGCTGCTCGGAGTCGCCATGTACCGCTGGACCTCCGATTCCTCAGACCAACCTGGTGGCAACTCCACTGGGGCCTTGAAGAAGAAGCATCGACCGTGTCCTGTGCTGTGACCACCGCCCCGGCCCACGGAATCCGCGCCAAACAAGGACGCGCTCCTGGCAACACCGCACCCCGCAGTGGCCCATATCCTGAACAGGGCATCCAGACCTGGTTCTTCCGCTCGACAGGCCCACACGCAGCACCTACAATCCGAAAACGCACCACACAAATGCACATCAGAACATTCATAGACACAAAAACACACAGCAACGAAACGCAGCATGCGTCATATCAAAACATCTACCAAAAGAAAAAAAAACCAGCACAATCAACCAGCAAACAACAAGACAACAGCAGACCAACACAACGACCCCAAAACACACTCAAACACAGACCTTCCACTCCGAAAACTCCCCGGCGCTCAGGCACTTCGTCTCCCAGGGGTAGGACTGGACCCCATCCTTGTCTTCCTTGCGGTGCTTCCTCATCCAGAGCGTCATGGCACGGCGGAACACGTACTTCGGCGTCACGTCAGCCAGCCACCGCCACTCAGGCGTCTCGGGCGCCAGGGTGGTGTCGGAGTTGCAGGTGTTGTGGACCACCACTTCTTCCTTCAGCGGGAACTTGTCGGCCAGGTGGGGAGCTGGAGGCGCTGCCGCTGCTTGTGGCGCTGGCGCGGCAGGTGGATCGGCGCCTTGTCCCGTACCCAGTGCCCGCAGGCAGTCCTGCAAGGCCTTCCCCAAAGACTCGGGGTCCATGGCGCAAAGGCAGCTGAGAGAAGCAGGGGTGAAACCGTGGGGAAGCCGGTTCAACAGCACGGGTGAACCTCCTGAACCACGGTTGAACCACACACACACCTCCTAGTTGTCAACTTCCAATTGACCGTGCACTATGTGCTCATCTTCCCGTCGCCGCCGCCCGTCCCATCGAGGCATTTCCTTGTAGAGCAAGGTGCGCTCGTGCGCATGTCGGAGCATTGCCTCATCCTTTTCCTCCTTGGTAGCCTTACGACCACCGACCCGGGAACTTGTGGTTACAAAGTTGTCTTTAAAGACATAGTTAAGCGACTCAACAATGTCGCCACAAAACATGGCACCCCCCCAAGGTTGCAAATTACCCAATACGATGGCCCCCTCGTTGCGGAGCCAAAGCAAGTAGGGTGATCGTTTATGGGGACATATAGTGTTTTGAAACCTCTTTGCAATTTGTGCACACCCTCGTGTGCGCACAAACGTTGTTAAGTATTCACCACATCGTATCACAAGATGAAGAACACACATGATGACACACCCTCTACGGTCATCCACTTTCAATAGTGGACTTTCGATGCACCCTTTTGCACCAACACAACCAACGCATTGTTTCCTATACTTTAAGAATTTTGCTTCAAGTCTTGTACTTCGTCGCCATTCACACCCTACCCATCTTTCTTTCTCCCTAGACCATGTCGCAAAAGAATAAATTGAACCAATTTCATAAAATGTTGATAGACCAAGTATATGACGAAGCCAAGGGCTATCGCCTCCAATAATGACAACCGTTCGCACCCAAAACCCTCGGAGCAACATGTAGCCACGGTCAATAATTTGTTGTATTTTTTTAGTGTCTCTCCAAAGAGGACAGGCACAAGATCCGTTTCATGCTCACTTACGAGAGCAAGGTCAAGGGTCCAATTGTAGAGCAAAGTTCGTGATGTTTGCATGTGGTTTGCAAAACCACATGCAATTTGGCACCATGACCTTGCTCCACATGGAAACCCATCACCACGCACTATAAGTACATAGGGGTGATCATCCCTAAATCTTGGGAAGTGCATTTCTTCTAGCACATCCCTTTGATCACCTATATATTGTATCCAATCATCCACATCCCAACGAACCCCAACTGTTCCATCCTTTATGGTCGTTTTTAGTACTTGTCTCTCACTTAACGTGGACCAAGCTTTATCCATCGTTGCATACGACGGAAAGCAATGTGTCCATGGGACGGTGCTTGCACGGGTTCTCTTCTCTTTGGCATCGGCCCACGAAATAAGCTTCTTGTACCTAGGGACGGTTGAACCGAGAAATTGGGATGAAGTGCGCGGTTGAACCTGCGGTTGAATGGGTTGCCGTCATGGCACCAAAAAGCGTCCAATGGTACAAACCACAAAGTATTCACATTTGTGACGCGGGCAACACGTTGCAACTCATATGTTCATGCTTTGGGCAACATTAAGCGATTATTTTGTCGTGCAAACGTTGTCATGAAGCACAATCACAATTGTTCATTTGTGATAAGGGTTCAACCGGACCGTTGAACCACGTTGAACCACTTGTAGGCATGTGTGCATTATGCCACATACCTTCGCTTCGGCATCCCAAGGTCCAAAATGAGGCGCACAGCGTCGGATCCTGTGAAAGCTTTTTTTGTAGCCCTTTTTGTCTGTTTGGAAGCCCTCTGTGTGTTACCAATTTGGTCAGCAAGTTGTTTCTATAGGCGTTTTGTCGTGCCGTTTGTGCAAAAAAAGGTGAACAAGTCGTCCACCAGCTGTTGGTCCCCCCACCCACTGTAGTGGTCGTTCACCACTTGCAGCCAGTGGTGGGACAATTTTTAAAAAAGGTTTGTCACCCGTCAGTTTCAGGTGGTTATGCAAATATTTTGTACAGAAAAGTGCGCGCCGCTGGCACAGCCGCCGCCGCCAGCGCTAGCGGTGGTTCAACGGAGGTTCAACCGCGGTTCAGCGGTTCAACCGCGCCCCTTCCGAGTTCAACCGGGTTAAACCGGGTAAAACCACTGTGTGAAGTACCTGATGCAAATGAGCACGTAGGGTAGTTATTGCGCGAGTTATTGTGTGGGCCATCGCGCCTCATTTTATGTTCCCCCTTCTCGCTCTAGCTCTCAAAACCTTCGTATTATCTGATGACGGCCCTTGCTGCTGCCCACCTTGGGGCGAGCACCATCAAAAGCTCCTTTGGGTCAGTCGCCTTGGCGGTCCTGAGGGGTTTACGATGGATGACGCAAATGTGAGAAGCCCTGTGGCAACTCGCTCTCAACATGGTGTGGACTTTGGACTCCTTGTCCATAAGTCCCGCTTCATGGATGACAAGAGACTCCCTGGTTCTCAGCAACTACATCTTCGAGTTGCTAGAGGTAAATCCAGGGATTGCTGGATTCTTCATCTGGCTGCATCCCGAGGACGCGGACGCCGTGTTGGAGTCCATCACCGCCCATGCTGAGAAGGGTGCGGGGACGAAGACGACCCTTTATGTGGGTCAGGAGGAAGGGGAGGAAGTGGATGAGGAAGTGGAGGAGGTGGAGGAGGTGGGGGCTGGGAAGGGGAAGCCCCACAATCCCCTCAGGATTAGTGCCCAGAAGGAGAAGGCCACAGCCCCGCGCCTCCCCCTTCTGCCGCTGCCGACCAGATCGGCCCGCCGGGCCGCCAGGTCACGACCGGGCCCCCCCAGCCGCCCGCCCCGGACCTACAGCCCGAGGACATGCCCTCCATCCTCCCCGCCGTGGCCGCAGCAGAAGCCGCCGCCCGCAAGCCCGCCCGCATCACAGCCCAACCCGCGTCCACCACCTCCTCCTCATCCTCAGCCTCATCCACCTCCTCCACCTCATCCTCTGACCCCCCCCTCCCCGCCGCCCTCATCCTCAAGGCCACGGCAAAAGCCAAAGCCGCGGCCGCACGCACGGACCCCCCGACCCCCACACAGGCGACTCGGGCACCCCGGCAACGCACTGGGAAGACCCCCGACCCGACATCGGCGCCCTCACACCTCCGGACAGAGGTCCTCCTCAACCTGAAACCGGACCCCAACCCCAAACCCGACACCAAACCCAAACCGGAGCCCACGCGAGCACACACAACACCACAAACGCAACGACACAAACCCAACCGACACCGCCCCAAACCGGACCCTCGCCCAAGCCAGGACCCCCCACCCATCACAACCCACGCCCCCCTCCCACCGGCAGCCACCACCACCGCAGAGGCGGACACCCAACACGACCCCGTCCAAGCCCTCGTCCACATCCCAGTCACCAAGCGCCCCGTCATCCATCCCCCACAAACCACCACCACCGCCGGCCAAACCGACCCAGGGACGTGGGACCCCTCGACCACCGTCACCGTCAAGCCCGGCCCCCAGCCCGCCCCCGCTGCCCACCATATAGTGCAGCCCCAGGGGCTGCCCACGATGCCCAACCCCCCACCCCCACAAGGGGGACCGGAAAACCCACAAGGGGTCCATGGGCCATACCCGCAACACCAACCCCACAACTACCAACACCACCACCACCAGCGGCCCCACCACCACCACTACCAACACCACCCCCACCACTACCACCGCACACCACCCTACCCCACGGGGCCACAACCCCACGTGCACGAACAGCACCAGCGAATGGGATGGCAGCCACCAAGCGCTCCAGCCGCATACCCCACCTACCGCCAGGGACCACCCCCCCCGTACCAGCCACCCCCCCCGTACCAGGAACCGTATCCCCCTCGCCACCAAGTCCACGCCAAAGGGGCCCCCCGGGCCCAACCCCGCCAAGGACAGTCACTCGACCCATACCACCAGCCGCTGCGGCCACCACACCCCTACTTGGCCGATCCATGGACAATGGGGGACCCCCCCCCCCCAGTACCAGATGGCACCACGCGAAGCCCCCCAGGACCCGCCGACACCTCCTGACTGGCCCGACTCGAGCGATGAGGCCCGGTCCCGCAAACAGCGGCGCTCCCGATCCCCCCCCGCATGGCACACTCGCCCCCGGCGCACACACTCCCCACACCGCTACCGCGCCTCAACCACCCACTCGCGCCGCTTCCGCTCCCCCAGGTGCGACCACGACCCCCCGGGACCCCGCTCCCGCCGCTCCCGCTCCCCCGGGCGCCACCACGAGCGCCACCGCCGCCCGATGTCCACCTCCCCCTCCCCCCTCCGGCCATACAAGACCCCCACCCCAAGCCCCCGCCACCACCGCTCCCGCTCCCCCCGACGCCGCGAGGCACGCCACCGCCGCCCCACGTCCACCTCCCCCTCCCCCCACAGGCCCCGCCCGACTCCCCGTTCCCCCCGCCGCCCATACCCATCCAACACCCCCAGCCCCCGCCACCATAACTCCAGCTCCCCCGGACGCCACCAAGCGCGCCACCGCCGCCCCATTTTCACCTCCCCCTCCCGTTCCCCCCTCCGCCAGTACCCGTCCTCCACCCCCAGCCCCCGCCACCGCCGCTCCCGCTCCCCCAGGCACCGCCACCCCCACCACCACCACAGGTCCACGTCCTCCCCCTGCCGCTCCAAGACCCCAGGCACGGACCCCTCCCCCCCCCAAGGCCCCCGCCCACCTCGCCTGGTGGTCTGCCCCCGCTTTGCAGGAGCTCCGCCGCTGGGTGAAGTGGGCCGGGGGAGCGGGAAGGCACGATGGGGTGCACATGGTGCATACCTTCCAGGAGGTGCGCACCCGCACCCCCGCCGACCCCAACAAGGCCGCCCCGGAGGCCATCATGCCACAAGCGGTATGGGAGGTCCTCCTCTGCGATGCGGTCCAGGGCCTCCGCCCCCCCTACACCCCCCAAGCCCTCCGCCAATGGCTCCAGGCCACCCACCCCCGGGCCTGGGCCATCGGGGCCCCCCTCCCCACCCCGCCCCTCCCGCGGCCACCACACCAGGAAGGAGAAGGACAAGGGCAAGGGGAGGGCAAGGGACACCAAGTGGCACTCAGGCAAGAGGGCACGGAGGGGCCCAAAGTGCGGGCAGGCACCCATAGGGACAGGGCGCCAGAAGAGACACCACATAGGGGCAGGAAACCACCCAAGAACCAGGAAGGGTCAGGAGCGGGGACCAAGGCGCGGAGGAAAAGGGCACCACGGCAAACGCCACGACCCACACCCAGGAAGGGCATACCACGACGGCGGGACCAGCGCCGCCCCACCCCCACCGAACGCCCCACGACTCCCGGGGGCGCACCTCCCAACACGCACCGCCGAAGCAAGCATCGGACGCCGTACTGATCACACCAGCGCACACCCACCAGCCACCGGAAACCACACGGGGAATGGAGGGCACACCTACACGGCAAGAACGGGCCACACCCACAGAGGAAGCCGCGAGGGAACGTCGCCGCACGGTGCACCACCACGCCCTCACCGCCAGGCGACATCCCCGGCTGCCACAAGGGCCACCTCACAGGCACTGGAACAGGATGAAAGCACGGCCACAGCGACCAGGGCTAGGGACCGAAACCCCCAGAGGACACGGGACCAAGGCACAGGCCCCCAGGGAGGGCAACCCCACGGACGCCTACCCGACCCACCAGCCCGAGCGGCACGCCCAGGCCCCCACAGCACGAACCCAGCGAGACACCCACACCTAACCGCACCCCCGAGCCACCAGCCAGCCACACTCCGGCCCGCACTCCGCGCCACGACACAGGCCAGGCTGACCTCCACTGACCCACCGCGGCACAACGCGAGACCACGGCACACCGCACCACAGCGCGCCACAGTGCAACGCGCCACAGCACAACGCGACGCGACGCGGAACAGAGCGGCACAACACGGCGGAACTGACCCTAACCTGAAGGACTAACCGAAGCAAGCCACCGCACACCCCGGAAGGCGCCGCACCAGCACGCCACACACCGGCACCGCAGGCCACACTAGGGCCACAGCGCGCCCGGCAACAACGGTGGCGGACCGACCAGAAGGTTAAAACCGGCACCGCAGAGGGGAAAGGACAGGAACAACCCCAGCCCCCTAGCTCAGAGCGACACGCAGCCGCCTGGCGCAGCCGCCCAGCCGGCAGAACCAGGACCTAACCAGGCAAGAGGGAGCACCGAGCCCAACGTGTACATAGCCCTACCCGACCCATGGGGCTGGAACACGGCCAAACAGAACGCAACGGCCAACAGCAGCCCGGAAAACAACACTGAATGCGGGCCAGTGCGTGCGCCAGCCCAGGGAAGGCAGAGGGAGGAACAGGCAGCCCCCCCCCCAAAAAAAAAACAGAGGGGAGAGGGGGGGGGGCGCGAGAACAGCCCACAGCCACCAAACCGCCCGCCAACACCACCAGAGGCGGCGAAACCCCCCCCCCAGAAGGCACCGGAGACAGGACCCCCAAAGAGGCACAGGGGGACCACCCAGCCAAAACCGGCAACACCAAGCCAGGAACAGCGGCCCACAGGGAAGAGGGACACCGAAACATGCAGACACACACCACGAAAAAAAAAAAGAGCCAGCAGCCCAGCCCGAAAGAAAGGGGATGCGGGGACAGGGACCGCAAGGCCCGGGTCAGGGACACCCAGCAACAGACACCACCAAAAAAAAAAAAAAGGGGCAAAAAACACACCCCGGCAACCAAGCCAAGAAGGGCGGGGCACAGCGGAGACCCGGGCCCAGCACGCACGCCCACACCGCACGACGGAACCAGAAACTGCGGGGGGCAAGCGGGGCGCGCACAAAACCACACACATCCCATGAGCAGGCCGAAACCGAAGCCCAACCACGAACACCACAAACAGCCGACACTAGAGGGACAACACCACAAACCGTGCCCTAACGAACCCACCCAAGACCCCAGCCAGGACTGGCGGGGTTAACAAGACCCACTGCCAACCACAAACCGGACCCAAACACAAACACCGCACAACAGTAGGAAACCCAGTGCCCACAGCCCGGGCACTGAGGCAGCCCGTGCCATGCAGGTGACCCGGCCAAACGAGATCCGGAGACCGGGGGTAAGGCTGCATCCTAAGGCCTGCGCTGCTTTGGGACTCGAGGCGCAGCGTGCGACACCCAAGGGCCTCGGAATCCTAGTACCAAGAACGTGCATGCATGCCTTGGGAACGGGATACACCAGGAAGTCCGGTGAACCTCCAGGGTTCCGCCCAAAGGAGGGGACGTGCGCAAGCACGGGGGAACACCCTCCCGGCGAGACAAGCACGTCACGCTGGCGGCGATCAGCCCTCCCGGTGTTGCCCGGGGCCGCTCTGTTGGGGGCCAACAGTCAGGTCTAGCGGGATGTAAGCCGCCTCCCCTCTTCACGCGCGGAGCCTCTTCCTGTTCGTCACAGGGGCGACGCCAGGGGGAACCATGGGGCGCCTCTCCACGACCGAGTGCACCTACCTACCTAACTACCTCCAATAATGACAACCGTTCGCACCCAAAACCCTCGGAGCAACATGTAGCCATGGTCAATAATTTGTTGTATTTTTTTTAGTGTCTCTCCAAAGAGGACAGGCACAAGATCCGTTTCATGCTCACTTACGAGAGCAAGGTCAAGGGTCCAATTGTAGAGCAAAGTTCGTGATTTTTGCATGTGGTTTGCAAAACCACATGCAATTTGGCACCATGACCTTGCTCCACATGGAAACCCATCACCACGCACTATAAGTACATAGGGGTGATCATCCCTAAGTCTTGGGAAGTGCATTTCTTCTAGCACATCCCTTTGATCACCTATATATTGTATCCAATCATCCACATCCCAACGAACCCAACTGTTCCATCCTTCATGGTCGTTTTTAGTACTTGTCTCCCACTTAACGTGGACCAAGCTTTATCCATCGTTGCATACGACGGAAAGCAATGTGTCCATGGGACGGTGCTTGCACGGGTTTTCTTCTCTTTGGCATCGGCCCAGGAAATAAGCTTCTTGTACCTAGGGACGGTTGAACCGAGAAATTGGGATAAAGTGCGCGGTTGAACCTGTGGTTGAATGGGGTGCCGTCATGGCACCCAAAAGCGTCCAATGGTAGAAACCACAAAGTATTCACATTTGTGACGCGGGCAACATGTTTGCAACTCATATGTTCATGCTTTGGGCAACATTAAGCGATTATTTTGCCTTGCAGACGTTGTCATGAAGCACAATCACAATTGTTCATTTGTGATAAGGGTTCAACCGCACCGTTGAACCACGTTGAACCACTTGTAGGCATGTGTGCATTATGCCACATACCTTCGCTTCGGCATCCCAAGGTCCAAAATGAGGCGCACAGCGTCGGATCCTGTGAAAGCTTTTTTTGTAGCCCTTTTTGTCTGTTTGGAAGCCCTCTGTGTGTTAGAAATTCGGTCAGCAAGTTGTTTCCATAGGCGTTTCGTCGTGCCGTTTGTGCAAAAAAAGGTGAACAAGTCGTCCACCAGCTGTTGGTCCCCCCACCCACTGTAGTGGCCGTTCACCACTTGCAGCCAGTGGTCGGACATTTTTTAAAAAAGGTTTGTCACGCGTCAGTTTCAGGTGGTTATGCAAATATTTTGTTCAGAAAAGCGCGCGCCGCTGGCGCAGCCGCCGCCGCCAGCGCTGGCGGTGGTTCAACGGCGGTTCAACCGCGGTTCAGCGGTTCAACCGCGCCCCTTCCGAGTTCAACCGGGTTAAACCGGGTAAAACCACTGTGTGAAGTACCTGATCCAAATGAGCACGTAGGGTAGTTATCGCGCGAGTTATCGCGTGGGTTATTGCGCTTCATTTTATGTTTCCCCTTTTCGCTCTAGCTCTCAAAGCCTTCGTATTCTTTGATGACGGCCCTTGCTGCTGCCCACGCTTGGTGCGAGCACCATCAAAAGCTCCTTGGGGTCAGTCGCCTTGGCGGTCCTGAGGGGTTTACGATGGATGACGCAAACGTGAGGAGCCCTGTGGCAACTCGCTCTCAACATGGTGCCGACTTTGGACTCCTTGTCCATAAGTCCCCCTTCATGGCCGACAAGAGACTCCCTGGTTCTCAGCAACTACATCTTCGAGTTGCTAGAGGTAAATCCAGGGATTGCTGGATTCCTCATCCGGCTGCATCCCGAGGACGCGGACGCCGTGTTGGAGTCCGTCACCGCCCATGCCGAGAAGGGTGCGGGGACGAAGACGACCCTTTATGTTGGTCAGGAGGAAGAGGAGGAAGTGGAGGAGGAAGTGGAGGAGGTGGAGGAGGTGGGGGCTGGGAAGGGGAAGCCCTGCAACCCCCTCACGATTAGTGCCATGAAGGTAAGGATCCGACCTGGTAAGAGGGAGGGGAAGTCAGATGGTTGGTTCCCACAACCCCTCAACCACAACACCCGCCGGGTCTGCACTGACGACCCGGAAAACAAGCTCCCCCTGCACTCCGTTTGCCCAACAAGGGAGTTGGAGCGTGAGTGGTATGGGGTCACCACTCCCGAAATTATTTCGGGGCAGGGGGTGATTCTCTTTTCATTTCGGGCAACACCCCACCTTATTGGGGAGGCGGAGGAGGTGGTTGCCGCCGAGCCCTTGGGGGCCTTTAATAGGGACCCCAATGACCTTGTGCTCAGGGTGGGGGGAAAGCTGGTCGTCAACCACGTCCTGGAACACGATTTTTTGAGTGATGTGCAGCTGCAAAGTCTTTTGGATGATTTGGATAGGGTGCCTCTCTCAGAGAAGGCACTCATTTTCAATGAGAACCCCCCACTTGTCGGCAGGCCCCAAGATTCTGGGACCCGCCGCACATTGTATGGCAACTATGGGGGTGCCAACCACCACAAGCACAACCCCCACAAGCTCCATGATCTGCCAGTCCTCAAAAGGGTGGCAGATCGTGTGCTCGAGACGGCAAAGAAGACTGTGGTGGGGGGGGTCAGATGGAGCTGCACCATCTTTGACATGGCCAAAATTTTGAGCTATGTAACTACGAACCCAACCCCAGATACTGTACATTTCCCAACTCCTGGTCAACTCCATGTCGAGAGCATTCAACTTGCATTTACTTTTGCACTGTGTTATTGCTACGCCTTGTGCATGAAACGTGAGGAACTATTGATATTTTACAGCTTTTGGTTGCGTTGCTTTGTTGTTATGATGCAATATGTGGGTTTTTTGGGTCGAAGCCATCTTTTTGGAAGCCAAGTGAAAGTTGGCGCGCCAACTTGGCGCGCCAACTCTTGAGTTGGCGCGCGCCAACTCCGGTTTTGGCGCGCGCCAACCGCCCCATTCTTCCTGTACTTTTGCACCCTTTATGCATTCCCTTTCCCTTCTAGGCATTTCACTTTATTATGCCTCCAAAGGAACCCAAGAAGAGCAAGGAGAAGAAGGTGACCGTCACTGACCCCGCGTCTGCCCCCGCTGCACCACCTAACCCCGAGGTGCAGCCGGTGGTCGATGTCCACATCGCCAACGTGGGCTCTGAGCACTTCCCCGGGGGCTATCTTCCCATCGCCTACACCCTCACCTCCCCGGACACCGAATCCTTCCCCCAGCTCCCCCCCCTCCGCGAACCCCTGGAGGCCGCCCCCTTCGGCAAGTGGGACCAGCCGGGCAATGCCCACGTGGTCTGGCAAATTGACGCCACCCGTGTTAACTTCGCCCTGACCCGGGGGGTTCTTAGCATGTTCTGCTGTGCCGTGATGGGCCGGTACCCCACGACGCTCGCGGTCGAGTTGAAGCTTTCTCAAGTCACCCTTGAGGCCTTCAACAAGACCCTGAAGCTGTGCACTGCTGCAGCGTCAAAAGAGTTCGTCAACGTCCTCGACCTGCAGGAGAAGCCGCCTCAGGGTCTCGACCCCGAGGAGCAGTGGCTGTGGGTGGATCCAGTCAAAAAAAGTGGCTGGACGCACCGCACGGCCACTGACGCCGTCTTGCGGTACCAGACGGTGAAGGTGCAGGCGTGGGATGCAGTAGCTCCCACGGAGTTCTCCACCAACCGTCGCCTGCGCACCCACATCCCCGACATAACCCACCCCACCCTCTACAGCACCGACGCCCCCTTTACCATGCTTGGCATGAATTGCCCCCACCCCTCCTTCCACAACTCCTACCCCGTCGCCAACCACGACATCCCCAACCCCCCCATCGTCACGGAGGAGGGTTTTGCCGCGGCGGGCTACCGCCAGTATGACCGCATCATCCCCGAGGATCTGTGGGCCACACTGGCGGAGCTCGCCACGGTGGAACTCAACCCGTCGATGCTCGAGGAGGTGGACCTCCAAGCCCCCGAGGAAGGTGGGGGGCGCTTTCAGACGACGGTCTCCAGCGTCCCCGACTGGCTCCCGGACGACCTCTGGCAGGCTGTTCTGGCCCTGCTGGGGTTCCCCCTCCCACCGCTGCAGGGACTTGAGGCCTTGTGCCCCAAGATCATCGAGCGCTGGGAGGCAGAACCCTGGAAGGGTTTCCAGATCCCCGACCGCGATTTTGCACTGTCTGTGAAACAGTCAGTGCAGTGCATGGTCGTGTTTATCCCCCTCACCATCTCCCCCCCGTCCAAGTCCCTCCAGGTGTGCCCGGGCACGCAGGGGGGCTATCACGCTGCGCATTGGTGGGATATTGTTATCCAACCGCTTCGCAGCGTGATGCTCCTACACGGGAGGGTGATCCACCGCGGTGCGGGCGGACCTGGCCGGGCACTGTTCATCCCGTTTGCACCCGTCGGCTACCGGTCGCGCATGCTGACTGTGGAGCCGGAGAGTGTAACGGAGCTGATGAACAGTGCTGCGGTGATGCCCTCTGAGCTTCTGGCCGAGGGGGCTGCAGTCGGGTCTCGTCTGGGCACAGAGGCCAGTGTGAACTACAGCCCCCTCGACCAGGGGTCTGAGGAGGCCGAGGCAGCCGCGAATGACCCCGTGCTTGCCCCCCAAGAGGAGGACATGCCGGAGGCGCCGGCAAATGCAGAAAGGAGGCCGGCCGCGCCGGCTGACGCCGATGCCGCCCCCCCCCCAAGAGTGCGGCAGAGGAGGCAGACCCCGTACCTCAGCCCCAAGGGGAGGAGATGCCGGTGGCGCCAGCGGATGCGGAGGCGCCGGCGGATGCGGAGGCGCTAGCGGATGCGGAGGAGAGGCCGGCCGCCCCCCCCCTCACAGAGTGCGGCAGAGGAGGACTTCCTCAATCCGGACGCGATCCCCCAGCCAGTCTGCTTTGTGTCGCAGGCTGAGCAGCCGTTGGACCCCCTGGTGCCCTACATGGGGGACGTCCTCCTCCTGCAAGATGGGGTCTCTGCGGGTCTGTTTCTGACCCCCACCGACCACGCGCACGTGGGGCTCATCGCTGAGGCGGTCAGAGTGGATGCCTGCCTCACTCCGCACATCCACCGGTGGTCGCTTTGCCCCCCCGAGGCCACCAACTTCTGCCGCGTGCGCTGCACGGCCGGCACGGTGGTGTACTCGTTCGCCGCACTGGGCCCGCGTTCGTGCGGGAGCCAGGGGCCGGCCCCATGGCCTGGAGGGCCATGGCCCAATTCACCCCGCCTCTGAGCTCCCAGGACGCCGAGATGTTGGATCTCGTCCGTGTGGACAAGGCCCGCCGCACCATCTGCTCCTGCAGCGAGAAGGTGTGCCCGCGCACTGCTTTACATGCATGCGATGTTGTCACAGGTGACACGAATTTTGCGGGCGCCAAATAGCAGCTTGGCGCGCCAACTTCGCAGTTGGCGCGCGCCAACTTCCATCTTGGCGCGCGCCAACTCACCGGTTGGCGCGCCAAGTGTTCGTTTGGCGTGCGCCAAGTCCAGCTTTGGCGCGCGCCAAGTCCAGTGAAGCCAGTTCGGCCCCCCGTGGCCATCTTTGGGTCACTTCGGGTGTGTATCTATGTGCCGGCAAGCCGCCATTGGCCGATATCATACTCTCCCCTCCACCTGACCTAACCTGATGTGATAGTGTGATAGGCTTGGCCATTCCAGCTATGAGCGGCCATATTCAATACTGTGCCGCCCCCACAGCGCACAAAGCCAGCTCGCAAGAGCGCGCGCTGTGGGGTTGGTGACGGGTCCCCACGCCCGCACCCCCCGCACCCACAGCCAGTGGGTAGTCGGCCCCGGCCGCACGCCCGAAAGGACAAGTGGTCGGGGGTTGGGAGAGCGCCCGACGCCGGACGCCCCACACCCAGGCAAGAGGCGCCCCCCCCCGGGCACCCTCATGCCGCCCCCACAGCACGCAAGAGCGCGCGCTGTGGGGTTGGTGACGGGTCCCCACCCCCGCACCCCCCGCACCCACAGCCAGTGGGTAGTTGGCCCCGGCCGCACGCCCGAAAGGACGAGTGGTCGGGGGTGGGAGAGCGCCCGACCCCGGACGCCCCACACCCAGGCAAGAGGCGCCCCCCCCCCGGGCGCCCTCGTGCCGCCCCCAAAGCGCGCAAAGCCAGCTCGCAAGAGCGCGCGCTGTGGGGTTGGGGACGGGCGCCCACGCCCGCATCCCCGCACCCACAGCCAGTGGGTAGTGGGCCCCGGCTGCACGCCCGAACAGACGAGAGGTCGGGAACCCCGGCTGCCCGCTCCACAGGACAGGCGGCCGGGGGAGGGACAGCGCCTGACACCAGGCGCCCCTCACAACGGTGGCATGCCACCCCCCCCGGGGGACAGCCCCCCACCACCCCCGCGGCAAGCAGCCCCCACAGGGCAGGCAGGCCAAGGAGACAGTGTTGGGCCCCCACACCCACACAAACGCGCCCACAGCACGTGGGTGGTCGACCCCACCAGCCCGCCCAGTGGGCGGGCAGTCGGGGGAGGGACAGCGCCTGACCTCAGACGTCCCTCACGATGGTGGAAGGCACCCCCCCCGGGGATGCCCTACCGCCACCCCCACAGCGAGCAACGCCGGCCCGCAAGGGCGCACGCTGTGGGGCCGGTGCTGGGTCCCCACGCCCGCACCGACAGCTCCCGGGACACACAGGCCGCGGAACCCCGGCTAACCGGTCCAGAGGACGAGCGGCCGGGGGAGGGACAGCGCCTGACACCAGACGCCCCTCATAACGGTGGCAGGCCACCCCCCCCGGGGACGGCCCCCCACCACCCCCGCGGCATGCAGCCCGCACAGGGCATGCAGGCCAAGGGGACAGTGTTGGGCCCCCACAGCCACACACCCGCGCCCACAGCACGTGGGTGGCGGACCCCGACAGCCCGCCCAGTGGGCGGGCAGTCGGGGGAGGGACAGCGCCTGCCCTCAGACGCCCCTCACAATGGTGGAAGGCACCCCCCCCAGGGACGCCCTTCCGCCACCCCCACAGCGAGCAACGCCGGCCCGCAAGGGCGCACGCTGTGGGGCCGGTGCTGGGTCCGCATGCCCGCACCGACCGCATCCGGGACACACGGGTCGCGGAACCCTGGCTGCCCGCTCCAGAGGACGGGCGGCCGGGGGGGGGACAGCGCCTGACACCAGACGCCCCTCACAACGGTTGCGGGCCCCCCCCCCGGGGACGGCCCCCCACCACCCCCGCGGCACGCAGCCCCCACAGGGCATGCAGGCCAAGGTGACAGTGTTGGGGCCCCACACCCACAAACCCGCGCCCACAGCACGTGGGTGGCGGACCCCAACAGCCCGCCCAGTGGGCGGGCAGTCAGGGGAGGGACAGCGCCTGACCTGAGACGCCCCTCACAATGGTGGAAGGCACCCCCCCCGGGGACGCCCCTCCGCCACCCCCACAGCGAGCAACGCCGGCCCGCAAGGGCGCACGCTGTGGGGCCGGCGCTGGGTCCCCACGCCAACACCAACCGCTCCCGGGACACACGGGTCGCGGAACCCCGGCTGCCCGCTCCAGAGGACGGGCGGCCGGGGGGGGGACAGCGCCTGACACCAGACGCCCCTCACAATGGTGGAAGGCACCCCCCCCAGGGACGCCCTTCCGCCAGCCCCACAGCGAGCAACGCCCGCCCGCAAGGGCGCACGCTGTGGTGCCGGTGCTGGGTCCCCAAGCCCGCACCGACCGCACCAGGGACATGCGGGTCGCGGAACCCCGGCCGCCCGCCCCAGAGGACGGACAGCCGGGGGAGAGACAGCGCGTGACACCAGACACCCCTCAAAACGTTGGCAGGCCACCCCCCTTGGGGACGGCTCCGCATTACCCCCACGGCACGCAGGCCCCACAGGGCATGCAGGCCAAGGGGACCGTGATGGGCCCCCACACCCAAACGCCCGCGCCCGCAGCACGCCGGTGGCGGACCCCAACAGCCCGCTCAGTGGGCGGGCAGTCAGGGGAGGGGGAGCGCCTGACCTCAGACGCCCCTCACAACGGTGGAAGGCACCCCCCCGGGGACGCCCTTCTGCCACCCCCACTGGACCCGCCCCACGGGGGGCGCACAGCCCCAAGCCAGGTAGGGGGGAACCGGGACCCGACGGCCCCCCCTCCAAGCACGCCGGACGGAGCAAGGGACCGGGGCAGGACACGCGGAGGGGCACGGACCACGTGGAACGGTGCTACCAGCGCCCAGTGCCGGGACCGCGCGAGGTGCGCACGCCACACCACCCAGGGGGGGGGGGGAAGCGGACGCCGTGGGAGCGCAAGCGCACACACACGCAAAGGGCACGCGGGGACTACCAGAAGGGCAACCAGACCGAGCTCGCGGAACGCACAGACCGCGTGGAATGGCATACCAGCGAGCGAGGGTAAGGGACACCCGGACGGGACGGCCCGCCCCACGCAGCGCGGGACACGCGGGGCCGGAAGGGGGAAACGAAAGAGACACAACACCAGGTACCGGCCCGAGCCCCCCGAACCGGCCGCGAGCGCCGCGCACACACGGACGGGGCACTACACCCCCCAAGACAGTAGTGGTGCACTGCGCCACGCCCCAACCCCTAGGCTAGGCAGCCTCCGCGCCAGCCCAAGGGGGTCCCACTGGCGACAAGCTAGTAGCACGGGCCCGGCGGCACCGGCGCCCCGGGCGACCACGCATTAGGGGGGCGACGCGGTGGGTAAGCACCCTCAGCCTCGGCTGCGAATTGATGCACTGACCGGGGAGTGGCGAAACGGGGAAGCCGGGGAGGGACGGGGCTCCGAGCCCTGTGAACCCGGGGGACTCCGCCACCAGGCAGGAGGTGTGTCTTGGAGGGCCCTCCACTAGGACCCGGTGGGGAGGATATCACCTGGCCCGACCAGGTGGCCCCCCTGGGACGAAAGGCGTCTAGTACCCGCAAAATCAAACCTCAAACCTCAAACCTCAAACCTCAAACCTCAATACCGAGGCACCGCCGGCTGAGATTTATGTATCAAAATATCAGGAATCAACAGGGTTGTTTTATCATAATGTTTCCGTAATTTTTCAGCTATCTGTTCTGATGGTCAATGTATCGGCGACTGTCAGTTGGCTCGCGATCTTGCGGTGACCGATTGGTTTTCTGTTTTTTTCAGATATTTTAGCGGAAACCCCGATGAAGGGTCAACTTTCATCAGTAAAGGGTTCGTTGCTTCCGCAATTTTCATGTTACACACTCGCAAAATTAATCTTGTTTTTTCAAACATTCAGAATCGGATTTTCGATTTCGAGGTCACCGCACTGGATATGATGAATTCCGAGTGGTCCTACATTCTACCCCGATCACAAATCAACCTTTCTTTTGTTGTCTCCTTCATTTTTCTTGGAGATATAGGCGAAACAAAATTGCTTCGTGAGGCGATTTTGAAACATCATTTCTCCAGCTCATTGCAAGGAATTTCAATTTTGAGATATGGGCTGGAATCGCCTTGGTCTCAACTTAATTTAGGGAGTGTCAAACGCCTTTGATGTGTACACATGCCGGGTTTGGCACGGGAAAATGGTCAAGAGGGTAGAAAGTGATTTATAACTCTTGAACCGTGCAACCGAATATTTTAATGCGAATTTCGAGTGTACCGCATGATTGTTGGTGTTGCATAGAAACTTTTCTTTGGGTTCCTACGTATTTTTAACGTGAAGTTATGTCCATGGAGGGGCATGGCATACCATGGTGGGAGCCACTATTTGAGGGTATGTGTTATATGCATGGTATGTGCTTCGCTATGCTCACGCCCTTGTTATATATCTCCGTTTGTAGGAAGATATATGGAGTCATACGTGGAAAGGTCTTCGCCCATGTTCCAATGGTGAGCTCCATAGGGCTGGACTAAGTCTACCGCACATATAGTGCACGTGGGAAGCCTTACGGAGCGACCCATAAGCGCCATATCCAATTTTCCCATTTTCATGGTGCGTGTCGGGCGGAGGTTTGAAGGTGTCCGTATGCGTTCATGTGGGGAGCCAAGTGGGGGGATTGTTTGCAAATGGTCCCAAGCAATTGTGCTTTGAACCATATGTTGATACCATGGCTGAGCGAAGTTATATACTATTGTGATTATCTTGAATTTAGCAACATTTGCATGTTTTTGACCTCATTTTATGCTCATTTTTGTATTTTATGTGCTCAACTGGTCGGCTAACAGTAAAGTGCCTAGAGATCCGTGAACTATGGTATGTTGCTTATATGTTGGCATATGCTTCAGTGCTGCACCTCACCATATGCCGGATCACGTGGTCATTTTGGCGTGGCACACGAGGCCTCACAAAATTAGGTCTCAAATTCGTGAGTTGACTTGTGAAGCAAGGCATGTATATATCCGCAGGGGTTTGGGAGCCAATGATGGGATATTCTTGGGCATGGATCTTTCATCTATATCACCCTTGTATATTACTCTCCGGTTTGACACATGCATGGAGCATTTGAATATTTGCCGTATGCATTTTTGAGTATATAATTGAATTTTGGGCACTATGGTGTGATTTGCCTAATTTCGCTATGTTGTGAGGTCATCTTCATGGGGCAAGTCTCCACGCCCAATCAACTCCAAGTCCAACCAAGGTTATGTCAGGGTAGTGCATGGTCCTGAGTGCCACTCTAGGCCATGACACGCCACCTCCCCTTTTGGGCTAGGATTTAGAGGCTTGGGAGTGAACACATTTTTGGGGTTTGTGTAGTGACTTTTGACACATGGCATATAGCCATCTTATTTGACTTGGTTCCGGGCATCATGTTGACGAGTCAAGAGAAGGTCTTGAGTCCAGGGAATGAGGGGTCTATGGCTGTGATTGCGTATGTTTCCATCTTTCCCCAAAGTAAGGAAAAGTGCTTTTCCAATGCTTTAGGGTATACTTTAGTTGTATTAGAGGTGCTCTAAGCACACAGGCATTTCTATCTCAGTATTGGCCCAACCAAAAGTGGTGATAACACATTTTGACCTATGGAACCAAACACTAAATCAGGACATGGAATGGACCCCTTAATCCTCTATCAATGTTAGGCTATTCATCTTTTCCAGAGTTGACTGGGAACTGACATATCCAGGGCAGAGCCTATGAATTTATCTATGTTTTGTCATGAATTCTTAGCTATCCTAGTGGTATGCACCCTAGGGGGCTGGGCACCTCTTTTTGAGAGGTCCTGGGTTCAATTCCCGGTCAGCCCACCTAAGTAGGAAGATCCCATGTGACATGGCAGTGACCTCATCGCCACATGCCCTGCCACCTCAGCACATATGGGACCAAAAACAAAGAGTGCACATCTCCTGAGATGGCACTATGGAGATTGAGTGACTATGGGACAGTTTTCCAACTCTTTTCCCAAACATTTCAACTTTCTTTGTGAATATGCAATCCGGTTTGCCCTGGATTGCAGTTTCTGTGATTATTCTTACATCTTTCACTGTGTACACTGCAGCCCTTCATGCTTTGATCCCGATTCTTCTCTACTTGCCTATCTCTGGCTTGGGTTAGCCTGGATTGGTTGTATTTCAGCAGATATAACATTTTCCTCATCAAAAACAAGCAGCAGGAAACCCCACACCAGCAGCAAGCAGCAGGAGAGGCACAACAAAGACACAGTGTTGAAATCACTATAAAACCTTCTGGTAGCAAGAGGCAGACTGTCTCTGCGTACCGGCCGGAACCCCGTGCCGTACATCCAGTGCGCCAAGATCAGTCATATGGAAGCAAGAAGGGCGAACGAATATGGACACCAAGAAAGAGGACACGGACGTGAAGACGGCGCCTGAGGCACCAGCAATGCCAGCACCTGGTGAACCTGGACCTGGACCTAGTGAAGCGTTACCCAGAACCTATGGCCCATGGCCCGGAGGCCTATGAGCCGTCACACCCGTGCGGAAGCTGTTGACACCGGCTGTCCGCAGGATCTGGAATCGGATCCTTAACCATTGAATCAATGTAGAATTACCATAACCTTATTGTCTCAGGCGATTTTCGGTCGGAAATCGGTGAAATCGCCGCAGTCGCGCCGCCTGTCGTCGCCCGTTCCGTGGACTGCATTAGATTGTTCTGTAACACGATTTCTCTTGGAGTTAAGACTGAAACAGTCTTCGAGTGATCCGCAATTTTCTCCTTGATATAACGGATCGCGTCCCAGATTTTTCCCAGAAAATCTGGGCGACCGAAGGCGCTTCGAACCCCCAAGTGAAATCACAAGGGTTACGAGCGTTCAAGCGCCCAAGGACGAACTAACGTGCCTCATAGGCACTGTGTATGAGGTTTTGCCCCCCATAGGCATAGGACGAGGCCAAAGGATCCCAACTCAATAGGCCCAAAGGGTTATTTATTTTGAGTGTTCTCCAAAAAGTGCACTTTTTCACGTACTTGGCGTCCAAGTACGTGTAGAAGTATGTTGAGTTGGCATTTGCCCCACCCTTGCTTGCCTCTACATCCGGGGCATATCAATTTTCTTCCCCGGATAGTGCATATATGATCTCCATATATATATTGGCAATATATTTTGCGTGCATGCTAAAATTGGGCTTTCCGAAAGGAGGTCGATTTTCGACCAAAGCACTTGCATGCGTGTTAAGGGACCAAAGTTACATTAGAATGTAGGCATACTTTGATTCTAGGCCACTAGGTTGGGTGTGGAAGGCGTGGGTAGGGTTGTATGCCATTTTTGGTGTCATATCGCGTGCCCACTTGGCGGGTGCACCATTCCGAGACAAACCTGCCAATGGACCCCATATCGCACGAGGCCCTTCATTGTACTCCCAATCAACACTCGCAAACCTAACCTTCGTGAGGGGACGCTTGTGGAGCGCTCCCGAAGCGATGCGTTGTGAGCAAGGTGTGTTTTCTGCAATATTCCATTTTTGCATGTGCCCACTTGGGAGGCAGCGCGCGCGACCTTCCAAAGCGCCCCAAGTGGAGCACATATGTGGAATCGAAGGTCATTGGTGTCAAGTCATTGTGTTTAGAAGGATTGGTCGATTACTCAATCCAAGCCGAAGATATTATAATATATTTGTGCGCCTTTCAAGGCACTTTTGGGTGTTTTTTCGCCAATTTTGCTGTTTTTTGCCCGTCATGATGTCAAGTGGCGACCGTGTATCTCAACGTTGCGCCCAATTGACATCATGACACAAGTATGTTTTGAGGCCACATACTTCGGTGCCCAACATATCTTGGACCGGGCGAATAACTCCTCCTATGGCACACTCCGGTCCAAGTCGGGCATGTGCCTCATTTGCCCCAACCATGAGTGTGCGCATTTTCGGCCATTTTGGGCAATTTTCCATATTATCTGCCAGCCGTGCACCATGTTCAGCCCCTTCGTGCACGCCTAAAGCATGGACCAATGGACCATATATGACATGGGTGTTATGGACACTGGTCCCCATGGTTCGCATACCACGTGGGTGAAGCGGAGCAACCTTCGTTAAGGTGCTAGCCCAAGGTGAGTGTGCGCAATTTTGCCATTTTGGCATTTGTGGACCCCATTGGGATTGTCACCACGCCAAGTGGCATGGAGATCCCCGAGAGCCAATTGCAATGGCGTCTCTGTTGGACTCCTGGTGGATCACGTACGGAATGGCGGATCCCATCTCCAAGCCGGCGTGGAGACATACTATTGGGAGCACCCCCGAATTTTGGCTCATTTCGAGCAGCCAAAATGACCCCCTTTTGCGACCCCAATTTCCCCCCCCCCCCCGTGTTATCAATTGGCGGCCCCATATCTCTATGCCCACAAGGAGCGGGGACCTAATTTCAAGTTGTACACTCAGATTAACGTTTTAGATCCTGCCTCCTACCCTGTGAGCCATTGGCCTTGCCCTGGCCGGGCGAGCCACGCGTGGGAATGACGCCATTTTTGGTGATTTTGGCATCATGCCCCCACTTGACGAACCCGTGGTGCCCTGATGCCGAGACCTCAGAGGGAACCAGGTTGGGTGAGGGCTCCACAGAGTTGGTACTCGAAACGCATGGGGTCAGTTGCCTCGTCCCTACCTCTGGCGGGTCCGGACGAGGGGTCAAGTTTGGAGATTTTTGAGCTAATGTCAGTTTGGGCTGAAACAGCCCATTTTCAGCTACCAACTCCTAGGGGATAGTGGCGGGGCCATATATCTGTTCCAGAAGGGAGTTGAGACCTGCCGTTAAGGGAGCATTGAGAGTCACTGTTGATAAGCCTTGGAGACACTTGGTTCCGAGGAACTCGCCTGTGGCTGGGCGGGACATCTCCCCTATTGGCAGGGTTTCAGGGTCCGGACTGAGCAGGGCATGGGTTGTGTTTGAGCCCCCACCCCCACCAGCCACTGAGAGGGTCGGACCTGGGATTGGGATACGAGTTGGGACTGAGTGTCTATTGTTTTGTGTCGCCCTTATCCCAGTCCAGTCTTAACCCCATGTGTACATATCCTGATGTGTTGCTGTACATACTTTGGTTCCCTTGTTTCAGAGTGGCAAGGATCCTGAAACGCTTTGTCACATGACACGAGCGTAATGATGCCCCTGTGAGCGCAGTGCTTTGCCTGCCCGCTTGCTTGTGCGTGTCACCCGCAGCGTCCCGTGGCCAGGCCCCCCACGGGAACGCGTCAAAAGCGTTTCAGGATCCTTGCCACTCTGAAACAAGGGAACAAAAGTATGTACAGCAACACATCAGGATATGTACACATGGGGTTAAGACTGGACGCTGCGACGAGATCCTGGAGTGGGTTGGAGAGGAAGTACTCAAGGAGTACCGAAACCTCCACCACACCCGCGGGTTGGGGCCCGGCGACCGCGACGTCAACCACGTTGGCGAGGGGCCTGGCGGGGAAGCTACCATGGACCCAGCGGGAGCCGATGGCGATGAAGCTCTCGTCGACGATGACGACGACGATGAGCCCGCCGAGATGGCCGTTTGTGCCTTCGTGGCCCACAACGGCGCGGGGAGCAACCGGGGAAGCTGGAAGCCCCTGCAGCCGGGTTGGAAGAAGAAGTAGAAGAGGGATCCCCGCCGCATTGGCGACCCTCCGCTGTCCTTTGGGGAGTTCATCCGAGCTCACCCTCAGGGCTGTTTCGTGTCTTATGGGAGGAAGAAAGGCTTCAACCATGACCACCGAACATGCCCCACCCACCAGGCCGACACGGAGGCCTTTAAGAAGGCGCACGGGTCGAAGAAGCGTGCACCCGCTGGTATCCGGGAGGCAAAAGTGGAGGTCGACAAAGACGAGCTCTCCAAGCTGATGTCTGTGGGGACCGAGTTGGCCAAGGAGATCCAGGAGATCAAGAGGAACTGGGTCCCCAGGCCGGACAACAAGAACAAGGAGAACAAAGAGAACGACCAGAACAAGGACAAGGACAAGAAGCCTAGGAATAGGGGAAAGACGAAGGGTGTCAACGAGGTTGACGCGGAGGAGAATACCCCTACTTCCACAACCGACGCCCCCTAGCGGAGCCCCTGCAGCCAAGGGCCCCAGCTAGGGCGGTCGCAGGATGGTGTCATGGAAAGCGCCACACAATCCCAGTCGGGAGTCGGTAAGCACAAAGGTACTGCCGCGGGCAGAAGGCCCGGTCCGGCACCCAGTCGCGGTGGCTGGGTGAGGGCAAGTGAAGGCACGAACCCTTGCACCCGTCCATCTTTTGCGACCAAGAATGTGTTTGATGTACTTCAAGATCTATCCGAGAGTATCGGAGGATCACGCGGACCGCAGCTGGATGCTGCAGATGGGCAGCCTGAGCCCATTATCCACGACCTGCACCAGTCGTTTGTTGAGCTTCTGGAACGGCCGGAGATCCTGAGCTTGCATCCCGTGCGCCAAGTGGGGCGTGAGCGGCAGTTGCATCTTAAGGTCCGTGCCTTATGCGGGGAAGTGGAGAAGGTCTTCGACGTGTTGGTTGACACGGGAGCTCAGGTCAGCTTGGTCAAGGCTGGCCTACTTCCGCCAGAGTGTTTGACCGACACTCGGAAACCTGTCAGGCTGAAGGTGGCGAACGGCCAGTACATGGTGGGAGGCACGAAGGAAGCGGCCATTGGGCTGCAGTTCGTGATCCATCGTGAGCTGAGCCGCCCGGACCTCGGCAAGGAAATCCTCCTGCAAGGTCGCTTCTACGAGGCCGAGATGGACTGGGACATGATCGTTGGGTACGACTTCATGATGGAGACGGACTCCGGCGTCCTGCCAGCCCAGGCCTCCATGACCCTGTACCAGGACGACCAGCTCTCGTGGCTTTCGTCACCTGAGCACCATGTGGAATGCCAATAGATCCACCTGGAACGCAATCAGCTCGAAGTAGCCGCGCTGGGCACTGAGCCAACTGGGCCAGCAAACCAGGAGTACGGCGTAATGCGGGAAGTGGCGAGCCGAGTGGTCGCGGACCTGGGAGCTTCGGATCTGGCCCTGGATGCGTTCTCTTCAGGAACCTCCGCCCATCTGCGGGTTTGTGAGAAGTATAGGAGCGCACAGGACTCCGCGTGGAAGAAGCACTGGGGTCCGCATCAGGGCTTGATGTGGATCCATTGCCCCCGAGGGGACATTCCAAGGGCGGTAGCGAAGATACGCAAGGACCGCTCCAAGGCAGTGGTGGTTGTTCCTATGGGATGCACCGAGGAGGAAAGTACCCGACATTGGGTAGTCTCATTGACCAACATGACCTTAAACAAGGTCGTCCTACCGGCTGGAGAGAGTGTCTATCAGGACGCTAAGGGACAGCTCATGCCACCCCAGAGATGGCCAACGGAATTCCACTATGTGGATGGGGGCCTTGATCAGGCCGACACCACGGATTTCGTGTGTGTCAACCGCATCATAGCGGAGCCATGACGGCAATTTTTCCCGGTTTCCCCTGTTGACATCAGAGAATCGGAAGACCCCCTCACAGAAGAGGAGTTGGATCTGGTTCAGGGGTGTATGGATCAGCCCTTTCACGACTGGGGAAGCCAGCGTGAGGGCAAAGGCCAGGACAAAGCCTGGTGGGAAGTGGACTCCATCGTCTCCGGCTCCTATGATGGGAATACCTTCGTACAGAGGGTGCTGGATCACATGTCCAGCCAGGACGAGCCGCCTGGCGGTAACCCACCCACCTACGGCGATCTGTTCCGAGGCAAGACCAAAGATGGCCCTTTGGGCCACCTGGGAAGACCACCAGAGCCGAAACCGAGCGGGGTCGCTACCCCTCAAGTAAGCTCAGTGGTCCAGGTGCCAAGAAAAGCCAACGCGGAGTCCGATGATTGCCCCAAGATCCAGGCATTGAGGGCCAGGCTGAAGCAGAAGTATGGGGATACCTTCTTCAGCGGAAAGCCTGTGTTTCCCCCACCGGTGCGTGGACCGTATGGCGAGGGCAAGATACGACTGAAGCAGGACCCCCGTGTGTATCGGCACCGGGAGTCTGCCCTGAGGGGCGAAAGGAAGGAGGCCATGGAGAAGATCCTCCGTGACTTCATTGAGAGAGGCTGGCTCGAGCCGTGCCACTCCGAATGGGCCTCTCCGTGCTTCGTCGTCCCCAAGAAGGTGGCCGGTGAGTGGCGGCTCGTGGTCGACTACCGCAGCCTAAACGCCCCAAACGCTGCATGACAGCTATACGCTGCCCCTCATTGAGGACATGCTGCAAAAACAACACCGGCGGAGGATCTTCACGGTGATTGACCTGAAACATGGTTATCATCAGATGCCTCTCGCCGAGGAGTCCCGTGCCTGCACAGCCATGAGCACTCCACTTGGACCTCTCCAGTGGAAGGTGATGCCCATGGGCGTCACCAACGGCAATGCGGCTTTTCAGCGGATGCTGGAGAACCTGCTTGAGCCGGTGCGTGACTGTGCGGACCTCTTCGTGGACGACGTGATCATCGCGTCCGGTTACCCCAGTATGAGCTACGAGGAGGCCCTGGAGGCACATGAGAGGGACATCACTCGAGTGCTGGACCTTCCGGTTCGGCACAAACTCACGGGCAGCAGTGACAAGGCCACCATTGCGGTAAGCGAGGTGGTCTTCGCTGGCCACGTAGTCGGGAACGGGCAGCGAAAGCCCATACCTGGCAAGGTGGCTGCGATTGAGCACTTGGAAAAGCCCAAAACGGTCTCTGAGCTACGGGCGTACTTGGGGTTCTGCAACTACTACTCGGGGTATATCAAAATGTATGCCGAGTATGCAGCCCCCATGACGACCATGCTCAAGGGCAACCGAGAGGAGACCAAGAAGGGGTCCAAGAAGGCTCTGGTCTGGGATGCTGATTCCGACCGTGCCTTTGAGGGGATGAAGCAGGCGCTGCTATCCGCAGTGGGTCTGCACCTCGTGGATCCCGACCGAGGGTTCGTCCTGCGCACCGACGCTTCCGACTACGCCGTTGGCGCTGTGTTGGAGCAAGTGCTTGACGATGGGAGGCACGTGCCCGTGGCCTTCTGGAGCCGAGTCCTGGCGGAAGGCCAGAGACGGACGTGGACGCCCCGAGAAAAGGAGGCGTATGCCATCGTCATGGCCCTCAGGAAATGGGCTGGGTACATAGCCCTCCATCCCGTCACCGTCTGCACCGACCATCAGAGTCTGCAGTCGTGGCACAAGGAGCACGTGGACACCCCCTCTGGTCCCGCCTCCCGACGGGCAAGATGGCATGAGACCTTGGCCAAGTTCGATCTCACCGTTGTGTATGTTCCTGGTAAGGACAACACCGTGGCGGACTGTCTCAGTAGCTGGGCCTATCCCGCCAGCAAGGGCATGACTGACGTGTCTGCCCATGGCGATGAGGCTGAGACCGCTGAGGCCAAGAGGATCATTGAAGTGGAGCGCCTGATGGAGGAGGAGGGTGTTAAATGCTTCGTCGTCATGGCTGTGGATGCCCCCCTTGGAACGAGGTTGGGCGGAGCGGTCAGAGTACTCGCCCCTGATGGAGCTGAGTCCGACAAGCACCTCTTCTCTGAGTCTTGCCTCCAGGACGACTGGACCGACGACTACGCTAAGTCTGAGGCCTTTGCGGCCGAGTATAGGGCTGTGACCGACCCTGATGACGGGCAGAAGTGGCCAAAGGGGCTGACTGAGGAAGATGGCAAGCTCTACCGGAGGCTGCTAGTACCAGAGTCCCGAGTGCTCGAGCTATGTGAAGCTTGGCACCACCACATGCTGCACCCAGGGGTCAGGAAGCAAGCCCTTGACATGCAGCGCCGGTTCGAGATCGACGAGATCGGTCTCTACACCGCCATCAAGAAGGTCAGGAAGGGTTGCTCGGTCTGTCAGGCCTGCAATCCCGATAACCGGAACGTCAAGGGGGAAGCCCAATGGACCCCGGTTCCTGACTAGCCCATGGAGAGCGTGGCCATGGACGTCTTCTCCATGCCCGAGGTGCACATTGGCAAGGAGTACTTTGACTGTGTGGTTCTTTGTGTGGATCGCCACAGTGGCTACGCAGTAGCCGTTCCGGCACGCAAAAAGGTGTTGCTTGCCAAAGAAGTGGCATTCATGATGATTCGTCATTGGCTGACCGTCTTTGACATCCCCCGCACCATTTGCAGTGACCGAGTGCCCCAGTTTACTGGTGGCTGGTTCAAGGCTATGTGTTCCCTCATGGGGATACGTCATGCCAAGAGCGTCGCCTATCTCAGCCGGTCTAACGGCTGATCTGAAGTGGCTGGACGGCAGCTGTTCGAGAAGCTGCGCAAGATTCACATCACCAATCCACGCCGGAACTCGTTTGAGGAGATGTGGCCCGCTCTGAAGGCCCATCATGACACCCCCACTCCGGGTGGTTTGTCCCCTCACCAGATTCTGTTCGGCAGGGACCCCCATGGTCGGGGACTTCCCTTGTCTGGTGATGGTATGGCTATGGACGCCAAAGAATTCTTCGCGCGGCAAGAGCGAACGGCGCGGGACATCTGCCAGCAGCTCGAGAAGGAGCATGCTGAGCGTCAGAAGTCCGCCCGGAGCTCGACAGCGCAGTAGTTCAGGGTGGGAGACCCGTTGTGGGTGATCAGACCCCGCCCTATGGGCACCCATCGCACCAAAACCTGGTTCACACCTGGAGAGGTGGTCTGCAGGATTGGTGAGGACACCTACCGCATCAAGGTGGGTCACGGACAGTTCCGGGAGCGCCACGAGAGTCAACTCCGTGTGCGGGAACCCAACCTCCGTGGTCAACATGTGTCCCTGAGCTATGCCGCACATGAGGCTGATTCGGACGATGACTACGCTGAGCAGGACGACTATACTGTCGAGAAAATCCTGGCCCAGCGTCCGAATGCCTCGGCACCCGGAGGCCTGGAGTTCAAGGTTCGTTGGCGAGGCTATGGGCCGTCCCACGACACCTGGGAACCCGTCTCCTCGTTCGTGCCGCGGATCAATACCCCCTTCATCCACTACATCCGCAAGCACAAGACCAAGATCCATGTCTCGGACTTGGCAGTACTCACCCGGGCGATTGCAGCCAGGGGCGCCTGATCAGCGCCCTGAGCTCTCCCCTGATGCATTTTGAGCGCCTGTTTGGTCGACGGATCGTCCCTCACTTGCTTGCTCTCTTTCATCTTTCGGTGACCTGCCATCAGAGTGGGCATACACCCCCCCTGCTGAACCCAAGGGACGATGGCCCCTCTCTTCAACTTCTATTCGTCACTTCCCCCCTGCTGAATCCTTGGGAAACCAGGTAGGGCGACTGACCTTCACATTTTCTGAGCTCTTGGGGCCTTGAAGCCCATATGATGTTGCGCAACGGATGCCGCTGTCATCGGCATTGCGATTTGTTTGCTGTGTGGTCTGTTCCCATGGCATTTGCGGGATCCAGACCAGTTTACGTGTGTCTGCAGACTATATATGGCCTGAACTCAGGCGTTTTCCTGTCCACCATCCTGCATTTGCCTTATCCTAACCAGGGTGTGGTTTGGCGCTCTGTCCAGAGTGTGTTTACACGCCTATTACCCCGCTTATTGCTTGTTTTTCTGTTCCCGGGGGTATGTGCATCTGCATGTTAAGTGTTATCAGCCCCTCACCGAGATGTGGACTGTTTTTCCCCACCGAGGAGATGCGAATCGGGATACACAGGCGCCTTGAGTCGCCGTCTATATGCTCTTACGTAAGGTCCAGCTTGGACCAGTACCCAAGTACAGATTCTTCTGTTTGAGTGCCCGTGATACCGTGTGCCCTAGTGGCTGTGATGTGCTGAGATCCTGATGGCGCCAGGCGGGAAGCCCAGTTGCCTGAATGCACTCCCAGCGGTCCGCCACTGTCAGTCCAAGTGTGAGCCTACCGACTCGCAGACGCACTTGCAGTCGGGTGGCGGCCTCCGGTGCTCCTGACCTCGGTCAGTCTGCCTGGGAAACTGGTCGTTTGAGGAGTCGACGCCTCCGCCCACACTGCATGGGGACTCCCCCATGTATGGCCTTCGTGGTAATAGGGCGAGGAAAAAGACGGCCTTGATGCCCGATCCCTTAAGGAGGAGCTCCCTCGGCTGTACCACTCTGGACTCGCGTCGTGGATATGGACATGGTGCGCCCGAGGAAGGACCCGTGGGGACTCTCCCCCAGCCAGCGGCCTTGGGAAGCCTGGGGTAGCCTGATGGATCTTTGTGGTCGCTTTCGACCTGTGGGACCACCTCGGTCGTCGTGTGACGCCTATGTTGGCCGTGTATGCCACTGCCACTGTGGTAGTGACCGTCGCAGCCGGCACCCGGTGCGCCTGGTATGGGTAAACGGGTCTTTTTGATGCCGAACAATCGCCGCCAGGACCCGGGACTTGATACTTGATACTATACTTGCAGTTACTAACAGCTACGGCACCGTACCTGTCTTACTGTGAGATTTGGACAGCCTGACCTGCGAATCAGCCTGAAGTGAGGATGTGACACCCCCCCCTTCAGGGAATGGTCCTGGGTACCCGCTGCCATGCTTGGGTGTTATCGAGCCCCCCCCAGGGTTTGCTCTAAGGAGGGGGGGGAAGCGGTACCCAGAACCTATGGCCCATGGCCCGGAGGCCTATGAGCCGTCACACGCGTGCGGAAGCCGTTGACACCGGCTGTCAGCGGGATATCCCTGTTCGCTAATCCGCGGGATCTGGAATCCGATCCTTAACCATTGAATCAATGTAGAATTACCGTAACCTTATTGTCTCAGGCGATTTTCGGTCGGAAATCGGTGAAATACCCGATTTCTACCGCGTTTTCTAATTGTCGTGAAATCGCCGCAGTTGCGCCGCCTGTCGTTGCCCATTCCGTGGACTGCATTAGATTTTTCTGTAACACGATTTCTCTTGGAGTTAAGACTGAAACAGTCTTCGAGTGATCCGCAATTTTCTCCTTGATATAACGGATCGCGTCCCAGATTTTTCCCAGAAAATCTGGGCGACCGAAGGCGCTTCGAACCCCCAAGTGAAATAACAAGGGTTACGAGCGTTCAAGCGCCCAAGGACGAACTAACGTGCCTCATAGGCACTGTGTATGAGGTTTTGCCCGCCATAGGCATAGGACGAGGCCAAAGGATCCCAACTCAATAGGCCCAAAGGGTTATTTATTTTGAGTGTTCTCCAAAAAGTGCACTTTTTCACGTACTTGGCGTCCAAGTACGTGTAGAAGTATGTTGAGTTGGCATTTGCCCCACCCTTGCCTGCCTCTACATCCAGGGCATATCACTTGTCTTCCCCGGATAGTGCATATATGATCTCCATATATATATTGGCAATATATTTTGCGTGCATGCTAAAATTCGGCTTTCCGAAAGGAGGTCGATTTTCGACCAAAGCACTTGCATGCGTGTTAAGGGACCAAAGTTACATTGGAATGTAGGCATACTTTGATTCTAGGCCACTAGGTTGGGTGTGGAAGTCGTGGGTAGGGTTGTATGCCATTTTTGGTGTCATATCAGGTGCCCACTTGGCGGGTGCACCATTCCGAGACAAACCCGCCAATGGACCCCATATTGCACGGGGCCCTTCATTGTACTCCCAACCAACACTCGCAAGCCTAACCCTCGTGAAGGGACGCTTGTGGAGCGCTCCCGAAGCGATGCGTTGCGAGCAAGGTGTGTTTTTTGCAATATTCCATTTTTGCATGTGCCCACTTGGGAGGCAGCGCGCGCGACCTTCCAAAGGGCCCCAAGTGGAGCACATATGTGGAATCGAAGGTCATTGGTGTCAAGTCATTGTGTTTAGAAGGATTGGTCGATTACTCAATCCAAGCCGAAGATATTATAATACATTTGTGCGCCTTTCAAGGCACTTTTGGTTGTTTTTTCGCCGATTTTGCTGTTTTTTGCCCGTCATTATGTCAAGTGGCGACCGTGTATCTGAACGTTGCGCCCAATTGACATCATGACCCAAGTATGTCATGGGGGTACATACTTCGGTGCCCAACATATCTTGGACCGGGCGAATAACTCCTCTTGGGCTTGGCATACCGTGGCCGCCATGTTGGCGATTTGGGACCATCCCAAATCATGGGCTCACTTGGCGACCCTGCCATTCCCAAAACCGGAGGAGTTTGGCGACGCCCAAAAGATATGTTGGACACATATGACTTGATACCAATCCTATGGCACACTCCGGTCCAAGTCGGGCATGTGCCTCATTTGCCCCAACCATGAGTGTGCGCATTTTCGGCCATTTTGGGCAATTTTCCATATTTTCTGCCCGCCGTGCACCATGTTCAGCCCCTTCGTGCACGCCGGAAGCATGGCCCAATGGACCATATATGACATGGGTGTTATGGACATTGGTCCCCATGGTTCGCATACCACGTGGGTGAAGCGGAGCAACCTTCGTTAAGGTGCTAGCCCAAGGTGAGTGTGGGTAATTTTGCCATTTTGGCATTTGTGGACCCAATTGGGATTGTCACCACGCCCAGTGACATGAAGATCTTTGAGGACCAACGGCATGAGAGTCTTCGTCGGAATCTCGGTCGATTACGTATGGAATGGCGGATCCCATCTCCAAGCCGGCCTGGAGACATACTATTGGGAGCACCCCCGAATTTTGGCTCATTTCGAGCAGCCAAAATGACCCCCTTTTGCGACCCCAATTTCACCCCCCCATGTGGTCAATTGGCGGCCCCATATCTCTATGCCCACAGGGAGCCTGGACCCAATTGCAAGTTGTACACTCAGATTAACGTTTCAGGTCCTGCCTCCTACCCTGTGAGCCATTGGCCTTGCCCTGGCCGGGCGAGCCACGCGTGCGAATGACGCCAATTTTGGTGATTTTGGCATCATGCCCCCACTTGACGAACCCGTGGTGCCCTGATCGCTGATGCCGGTACCTCAGAGGGAACCAGGTTGGGTGAGGGCTCCAAAGAGTTCGTACTCGAAATGCATGGGGTCAGTTGCCTCGTCCCTACCTCTGGCGGGTCCCAACGAGGGGTCAATTTTGCAGTTTTTTGAGCTAATGTCAGTTTGGGCTGAAACAGCCCATTTTCAGCTACCAACTCCTAGGGGATAATGGCGGGGCCATATATCTGACTCAGATTGGAGTTGGGGCCTGCCGTTCGGGGAGCATAGGGAGCTACTGCTGATTGGCCTTCGGGCCCCTTGATTCCCAGAAACTCGCCTGTGGCTGGGCGGGACGGCTCCCCTATTGGCAGGGTTTCAGGGTCCGGACTGAGCAGGGCATGGGTTGTTTTTGAGCCCCCACCCCAATGAGCCACTGAGAGGGTGGGACCTGGGATTGGGATACGAGTTGGGACTCAGTGTCTATTGTCCTGTGATGCCCTTACCCCAGTCCAGTCTTAACCCCATGTGTACATATCCTGATGTGTTGCTGTACATACTTTTGTTCCCTTGTTTCAGAGTGGCAAGGATCCTGAAACGCTTTTTCACATGACAGGAGCGTAATGATGCCCCTGTGAGCGCAGTGCTTTGCCTGCCTGCCTGCTTGTGCGTGTCACCCGCAGCGTCCCATGGCCAGGCCCCCCACGGGAACGCGTCACTAGCGCTGTACGTTCGGAGCCCTTACATGGGCCAGTGGACGTGGCGGAGGATTCGATGGAAGGACTTCAGTCGGCCTTCCGGGCCCTCTCAGTCGAAGAGGTGGACACCCATCCTGTGAAGAGAAAGAGAGAGAGAGAGAAGGATGCTGGAGAAAGCATAGCAGACGAAGGAGCAGATGAAGGGCACGACCCGAGGAATGATCCTACCTTCGAGGGCGCAGCAAGCGCTTCTGGCCTCCACACATCACCCTCTCCTATAACCACCACACTCCCAACTCCAGAACCAGCCGCTGCAACATCCACTCCCATAACCAACCCGCCTATGGCCTAGGGCACAGGCTTTACTGGCATGAGAAAGTTTTATAGTGATCTCAACACTATGTTCGTTGTGCCTCTCCTGCTGCTTGCTGCTGGTGTAGGGTTTCCTGCTGCTTGTTTTGGATGAGGAAAATGTTTTATTTGATGAAATACAACCAATCCAGGATAGCCCAAGCCAGAGATAAGCAAGTAGAAGAGAATCAGGATCAAAGCATGAAGGGCTGCAGTGTAAACAGTGAAAGATGTTAGAATATTCACAGAAACTGCAACTCAGGGCAAATCGGATTGCATATTCACAAAGATAGCTGAAATGCTTTGGAAAAAGAGTTGGAAAACTGCCCCATGGTCACTCAATCTTCATAGTGCCATCTCAGGAGATGTGCACTCTTTGTTTTGGGTCCCATATGTGCTGAGGTGGCAGGGCATGTGGCGACGAGGTCACTGCCATGTCAAATGGGATCTTCCTACTTAGCTAGCCTGACCGGGAAATGAACCCAGGACCTCTCAAAAAGAGGTGCCCAGCCCCCTAGGGTGCATACCACTAGGATAGCTAAGAGTTCATGAGAAAACATAGATAAATTCATAGGCTCTGCCCTGGATATGTCAGTTCTCTGTCGACTCAGGAAAAGATGAATTGCCTCACATTGATAGGGGATTAAGGGGTCCACTCCATAACCTGATCTAGTGTTTGGTTCCATAGGTCAAAATGTGTTATCACCACTTTTGGTTGGGCCGTTACTAAGATAGAAATGCCTGTGTGCTTAGAGCACCTCTAATACAACTAAAGTATACCCTAAAGCATTGGAAAAGCACTTTTTCTTACTCCAGCACTGTGCTGTGGTGGCCACCACTGTCGCACCTTCAGGAAAAAGGGATTTTTTGTTGGCCCTTCCTTGGTTTCCACATCTACTTTAAAATACCTACAGTTTCCCTCACACAGAAAAATGGGCGCTCACCATGGCTGGCGCCTTTTTGCTGCTTTGATGGTGACATTTCCTACAGAAGGCTCAGCGCTCATGGCGCTGCCGGGGTTCCTGTGGCTTGGTTGGGTTAGTTGGGAACATGCCAAAAACATATGCATGTGCATCCCTCCCTCCAAGACGCAGCGCGACACTAACCCAACGCCAGACTCTGTATGGACATCCGCTCTGGTTGTGAAAACCTGCTGGCGACCTGCTGTCCTGATCTTAGGGAAAGGAGAGTCGTTAGGAAATTAATTTGCCTCTTGGTGGGGTCTTGGGTTCTGCTCAGTCTCCTGACTGCTGCTTTTCGGCCCAGAAAGCGGCCTACTCAGCGACGCTTTCGCGAGGATATCTGCTGAGGCAGGAATGGGAGAATTATGGACGATTCCACGCAAGCGCAAAGCGACAACACCTAAATCCGTCAAATGACGGCCTAGAATTTTTCTAAGACAACACACCTGAGCAGAATCCAAATGTGCTTCAGAAGCTCATTTTTATAAAAATTGTAGTCATCTCTCGATTTTTTATATCAAGAAATTCCTACGCATAAAAAGGCGGCGCGCAGGAGGGGCTCCTAGCGAAGCGCCGGAAAATACAGAAATAAAGAGATTATAAACGTATGTCTCACGTAGACTGGAAAATGACGAGACACACATTAATAAATAAACATACAGATTCCACCCACACTGACAGTAAGACTCAAATAACCAAGAATTCCCAAATCAACGAAAAGACTTCAATGAATCAGGTATAAACCACAGGTGTGGGCGTCTCGTATGCAGAATGCACATTGCTCGTCTCGTGTCTCCGTGAACGAGTCTTGTAGCAGCGCTAACAAACGATAGAGGGCCAGATCAGAACGATCGCAGATGATTTGAGGTCAGATCAGGGTGATTAGACATACACAGAAGTGCATAGCAACGATTTTCGCTTGTGCCTTGTTTCACGTTCCCACTTGCTCTCTCTCTCCAGCAGTAGGTAAGGTAGGTAAGCCCAGGTGGGGCCACCTCCTGGTGGAGTTCGTGATCGTGGGTTAGATTTGTAGGAAAAACAGTGATTGGAAAAGGTTGTTCGCAAACTCGTGCATGCTCGTGCATTCACAAACGCATTAAAGGGTAGGCCACGCGAAATGCGCGCGGTAAATCTTCTTTCGGTTATCCAGGGGCTCCTCGGTACGTTCTTTAAGAGAACTTCAGGAGTCTCTTAACGCTTGCTTGCTTGACAGGGCGTGTTTGAGGACAGTGTATTATAGGTCACACTGAGAAGCGTATAATACGTGGAGTGTGGTTTTGTTCCTCAGCCGCAAACACCCCTTCATTGGCCTTTGCTTTACAGGTGGGCAGGTAGTATGATTGGTGCAGCAGCGTCCATTTTTTTCTTGCCCTGCTAAACAAGGGCGCTGATCACACAAACAATTGACTGCACCTCCGCCAGGAGTGGCGAGGGTAGTTCAACTCCATCGACATCCACGCTGTGCACGCATCAAGAGCACCGCTTCCCTCCAAGCCCTAGCAGGGGAAACGCGTTGTGGCGTCCCCTGTTAGGCCACAGTTCCTTAGCAGCGCTGTGTTCTCTTGCCTTCTTCACAGGAGGGTCATTAGGACTCACGACTTGACCTCCAACAACACCCAGTAGAGCGTGAGTGTAGGAGTAGTAATCCTGAGTGGGGGCTTGAGCCAGTTGCAGAAGTGCTTGCCCACCAGGATGGTGCCACTGTAGGTAGGGTGTGTAGAGTTGTGGTGTCTCCTGTCCCGCGTGCTTTTCCTCGTGGGCAGGGGAGTGCGTTAGCTTTTGGCCTTTAGCAAAAATGGGCGTTTTGTATGCCCTTGGCACACTTGGCCACCCCTCCCCTCTAGTAGGTAGGACTTTTGCCGTCTTCCCCGAAGGATAGGCGCCAGCACAGAAATTGGGCGCCATAGGAGTGGTACCAGTAACTGACTAGGACCTTCGGTCCGACATCAGCGAAGCCCGGTCTCCGGGAGCCACGCCCGGGAGAGAAGTGAGACACACACAGACATACGTAGCACACTTAGGGGTAAGGTTCAGTCCCTAGCTTTAGTCTTGGAGGCAAGCGTCTCAGCGAGCCTCAGCAACTCACCAAGGTTGTTCTGGGACAAGTAGTCAACCAGAACTGAGCCTAGGCGTCCCTCAGGTAGAACAAACGCAGAAAAGGGCTCCCAGGTGGCCTCTTCGACTCCAAACCCTTCCCAGAGGGTGAGGAAGCGCCAACCCTGGCGATAGCGGTGGCGTAGGACAGACTTCACCAGGTAGAAACCCTCCTTAGCCATCTCCTCGGTGTTCATGTCGGACAGTTCCCCTTCAACTTCCATAGGGCTGGCAGCCCCTTGTAGGTCTGGGGCGGCGATTTCCTCGTCGTTCAGCTCCCACACCTCCCCACAGAGGTCTTCAGGATCATAGTAGCGCTTCAGGTGTTGAGCAGCGCACACCAGAGTCCCCCCTGGACGGGGAGATCACCGCACGGTGATACGGTGTCCATCCACTGATAGAATCTTGTACGGCGCGAGGTATGGGTCATCGCTGGTAGAGCGTGGCCAGGCGGGTAGTCCACTGTGGTGCACCAGCACCCAGTCCCCCTCTTGGTAGGTGACCGGTACTCGGTGCTTGTTCCTCTTGTTCCACTGACGCTTCCTCACTCTCTGGAGCATAGCGTTGACCTTGTCCACCTTCGCTTGTTGCTCTTGGACCCTTTCACCCACAGAAGAATGGGTGTCCTCTGGATAGGGGGCATGTAGGAACCACGCGGGGCGCCCTAGGAATAGCTCATGGGGCGAGTAGCCAGTAGCTGAACTCTCTTGGGAGTTCATCATCAAGGATATGACGGGGAGTAGTCTCACCGAGTCTCTGGTGCCTTCAGTTTTGCACCATATCCTTACATTCTCCTTGAGGACACGGATCTGTCGCTCACATAGGGGGTTGCTCGTGTGCCAGTAGGGGATCCCCGTAGACACCTGGACATTGAGGGATCTCAAGACCCTCTTGTACCAACCGGTATCTGAGCATACTCGTACGTCCTCATCGGAGCTGATCTCCTTGGGCGCCCCATAGACACAAAACCACCCCTCCAGGAGTATCTTGATAGTCTCCTCCCCGGTAATGTGCTTGGTACATGGGAACACCCTGGTAAACCTGGTCAACCCACAGGTTACCACGAGGGCGAAGTCATAGCCCCCAAACTTCGGCATCTCCGTGTAGTCCACGTATAGAACACTGTTAGTACAGTGAGGGATGGGCAGGGTCGAGTAGAGACCTCTGTCCCTGATATCCCCTGGTTTACAGGATCTGCACGGGCACTTGTCCACGATAGGCTGGAGGGTTTTCCGCAGTTCGTCGTCAGTCCACGTAGTGTGGAACCACTGCTTGAACAGCCTCAGGGTACCCTGAGCACCCACATGACCGCTGGACTCATGGGTCCACTTCAGCAGCGCTGGGACTCTGTCACTAGGCACCACGATGCGGTCCCCGTGCCAGAGGTAGCTCTGGTCCCTCTTCCACTGATCTTGGTTGACCAGGAGGGTTTCAAGGCGTTTCCCAGGCGCTTGTAGATATCCCCAAACTCCTTCAGGTACTCCGACTGCTGGAGTCCATCCAGGGGGCGTATCATCGTCATGTTGAGGTCCAAATGGACGTCCATACGGCTGAAGGCCTCTTTAGCCAGCGCTTCAGACCGGGCACCAATCAGGGCGTCGAAGTTGTTGCGGCTGATGTAGTCCGCACACTCGTTCTTCACTCCCTGGATACGGTGTACCCTCAGCCGTAGTTGACTGAGGTAGGTCCACCAGCGCCGTAGCTTGGCCTTCTCAGGTGGGGGGCCCTTCTGGAAACTGCGGACCGGTTCTTGGTCGCACAGCCAGACCACAGGGTTACTCCCCAACAGTCGTGCTTGTGAGGATAGCACTAGAATACCCGCGCGCAATTCCTGCTCATAAGTGGAGTAGTTCCCCCTGGCCTGGTTCCATTTCCAGTTCCAGTGGCCCAGAGGTACTAGGACCCACTTGTCATCAGGGTAGCTGGGCTTGAGGGTTCCATCTCGGTTGAGACCTTCCGTCCCCCATTGGGAAATGGCCAAGTCGAACTCCTCCTTCTCTAGTGCTTGCCATTGGAACAACGTTCCACAACCGCCCACATTGCTGGCGTCGGTCACCAGGATAATCTCCCCGTGTGCCCTAGGCATGCCGAGGCACTTAGCGTTGGCCACCTTGTCTTTGAGCTCGTCAAACGCTTGTTGCTCTTGTGGGCCCCAGCGCCAAGTAGTACTCTTCTTGATCAAGTCCGTCAGAATGGCGCTGGTGTAGGTGAAGTTTTTGATATGGCGGCGATAGAAGTTGCACGCCCCAATGAAACTGCGTACATCATGAAGTCTTTTATTGGGGTCTTCGTGTCGTACCTTAGCATCCATCAGGGGTTTGGCCTTAGAGGCCGCTGGGGTCCACCACCCATAACCAACGTCAAACCCCAGGTAAAGAAGGTCCCTACCAGGACCGGCCCCTGCTGTACCCCTTCCACCATATCCCGTCACTCCTAGGGTCTTGCTCCTCACCAGGGTCTGCATGACCTTGCCCTATCCTGCACAATTTCCCACAAAAATAGAAAAATAGGCTCCTTCACACAAGACCCTTGCAATACCCAACTCCCAGGTACAATCCAATCCAATCCAATCCACACTGAGGGCGTTCCTTTCAATACGCCGGTTGTCTCACAGTGCACACGGAGACACGGGCGTGGGCATGTACAAGAATTGCACCAAAGAGGAAGCCCTCAAATTGGCATATGAACACAAAAAAATCAAAGTTGGGGAAAGAGGTAAACATACACAGCCACAGCCCTAGACCCCTCATTCCCTGGACTCAGGACCTTCCTTTGACTTGCCAACATGATGCCCTGAGCCAAGTCAAATAAGATGGCTAAATGCCATGTGCCAAAAGTACCTACACAAACCCCAAAAATGTGTTCCCTCCCCAGCCTGTAAATCCTAGCCCAATAGGGGAGGTGGCGTGTCATGGCCTAGAGTAGCACTCAGGACCATGCCCTACCCTGACATAACGTTGGTTGGACTTGGAGTTGATTGGGCTTGGAGAACTGCCCCATGAAGATGACCTCACAACATGGCAAAATAAGACAAATCACACCATTATACCCAAAATAAAGTATATACTCAAAAATGCATACGGCAAATATTCAAATGCTCCATGCATGTGTCAGACCGGAACGTAGTATACAAGGGTGATATGAACCAAAGATCCATGCCCAAGAATATCCCATCATTGCCTCCGAAACCCCTCCAGTTATGTACATGACATGCTTCAAAAGTCAACTCATGAATTTGAGACCTAATCTTGTGAGGCCTCTTGTGCCACGCCAAAAAATGACCACGTGATCCGGCATATGGTGAGGTGCAACACCGAAGCATATGCCAACATATAAGCAACATACCATAGTTCACGGATCTCTAGGCACTTTACTGTTAGCCGACCAGTTGAGCACATAAAATACAAAAATGAGCACAAAATGAGGTCGAAAAAATGCAAATAATGCCAAATCCAAGATAATTACAATAGTAAATAACTTAGCTCACCCATGGTATCAACATATGATTCAAAACACAATTGCTTGGGACCATTTGCAAAGAATCCCCCCACTTGGATCCCCACATGGACGCATAGGGACACCCTCGAACCTCCTCCTCCCAACACGCACCATGAAAATGGGAAAATTGATAGTGGCGCTTGTGGGTCGCTCTGTAAGCCCTCCCACATGCACTATATGAGCAGTAGACTTAGTCTAGCGCTATGGAGCTCACCATTCGGACATGGGCGAAGCCCTTGCCAAGTATGACTCCATATATCTTCCTACAAACGGAGATATATAACATTGGCGTGAGCATATCGAAGCACATACCATGCATATAACACATACCCTCAAAAAGTGGCTCTCACCCTGATATGCCATGCCCCTCCATGGACATAGCTTCGCGTTAAAAATACGTAGGAACCCAAGGAAAGTTTCTATGCAACACCAACACTCATGCGGTACACTCGAAAGTCGCATTAAAATATTCAGTTGCACGCTCTGGTCGGGAGTGTGCCCCACCGCAGGACCTGGAAAGCTTGGTGCCCTTGGTACACCGTGGTCCGAACCACCACCTGGAGCTCCGGCCCCATGGGGAGTGACGGCGCCACCGGCCACACTCCTACCTTCGGCGCCTTGGCGTGGTCCTTCGAACAGGCCTGGAGCAGGAGGGCCTGGTGGTTGCCCTCCTTCAGTGCCTTGACAACCACAGGGCGCAGTAGGTCATGCAGAAGGTGATCTTCGGCGCGTTCGCTGGGCTGAAAATGCAGACAACCCACTTCGGGCTCCCCTGCCCAGATTGAGTCACTGCGGGGGTGGCTGCTCGGCGGGCCTGCGTGGTGGGCCCCGCATGGAGGTGCGGGAGGTCCGTAGTCCAGATGGTATTGCTGTGCCACGTGGCTCGCAAGTATTCCTCTCGGTGGAGGATCCAAATCAAGGTGGGAGCGCTGGTCCACCCCGGTTCCTGCCGCTTTCTTGGGGCACAGATGGTGTGTATCAGGATCGCCAGGGGCCAAGGGTTGGCCGTCATGTAGTAGGCCTGGGTCAGTGCCTGCCGCCAGTCCGTGTGGGGCGGAAAAGCCTCTTGCCTGGCTTTACTGTGCCAGATTGTCCACTTCGCATCGTCCAAGACGTGCGAGCGGTAGCCCCCGGCGAAGTCGTGGATGATGGTTTGGCAGCCCGCCGCCTGCATCCCAGCCCACGCAAACTGCACCCTGTTTTGCGCGCCGAATGCGCAGAAAAGGACCGGTTCGCAACAGGGCAAAAAAACTTTTTTTTGCACGTTTGATAAAAGCAATTTTGGGCGTAGTGAAATAAATTGGTTTTTGAGTCTTGTGCAACACGTTTTCCTGAATGTGACGTTTTTTACATTTCTCTGGCCTTCTGAGTGCGTGAGGCCTCGCGCACTCAAGATATTCAAAGTAAAGGTTATTAAGAAACCTAAAAACCCATAAGGAATGGCGTTTGTGGAGAAACACAGCTCGCACACGTTATTCAAACTAGGATTGTGTTGACAAAGGAGCATTGGAAGTGTATGACTGTCGGACTTCCCATGTTAGGGGAAACACATATACTCTAGAGTAAAAAGAAAAACAAATTTCGGCATCCGGAGTGCGCGACGCCTCGCGCACTCAGGTCACGTTATGTATTGATTTTGCAGTATGGATGTGACGCATACAATCGCAGGTAGAGTACCAGACGGACAAACACATTTGACTTTTCCGGTGTATGTGTCCGTAGACACCGTGTTGGTCAGATATAACACGGTATAGAATATTGTCCCACGGAAACAATCAGTGCGCGAGGCCTTGCGCACTTCAACCACGTAAGAAAATGAAAAAGCAGACAGGTCAGGCTATGCCGGTATTTACATTCCCTTTCACGGCTACCACCTGTGACAGTCGACTATACATGGGTAACCTTCGTCATATTTTTCAGCGGATGTGGGGAATGATTTGCTTTTTTCCAACAGCCACTCAATGGCAGACGTGTCCAGCTCTAATAGCGGCCGTAATGCCTTGGCTGCCCGATAGATAGGGTTTTTTTTTCCAACTGGGTTTGAAGACGGAAACAGAACAGAAAATTGTGGTTGCAAAAAGGGTTTTCGGTTACTGGGAACGGGGCGCACACAGACAACAAATACATATTGCGGCGGCAGCACGCGCACCAAAAATGACGACAGGAAAAAGCCAGATGTTTTCAAAGACAATTTTGTTAAAGATTGCTGTGCGAAACGATAAGTAAAATATGTGCGCAAATTTAATTTAACAGACAAAGACGCAAAATGCCACTTCGAGCCAGAAAATCCGTAACGCATCGAATGATTGCAGAAGTAAGCAAAGGAGCAGCAGCACTAAGAGAGGCATGCGCAGCAGAACCAGCATACCAAACAGCAGACGACTTGTGGAAAGGACTGAAACGGAACGACCTGGCGGCGCAACTTGTGTTAACATTTGCACAGCAACTCAGGTTCAACAAAAGAACACGTCACAGTCTACCAACAGCTAAAAGGCAAGAGGACAAGCGCTGGGTGCGCATTTTGCGACAGGAGGGCTGGAACCTGTACCTGTCAACGGGCAGTACCAAACAGGAAAAAACCAGGAAACACAACAGGGTACCTAACGCAAACAGAAAAACGAACAAAATTACGACTTGGACAAGCAGACGCCACCGCAGATACAGTGGACGAACAGGCAGCAGCAACACTCAAAGGAAAGTGGTCACTGCTGCTTGCATCGTGTTGCGTGCTATGGATGGACAACTGGTACCGGGCTCAATACACGACACACCCAGAAGAAAGTGACCGGTCGCAAAACTGTACTGCAATGGCAGTACTTCAACTCAAACAGAGGCCCACGTACTGGGCAGGACATCCAGCCATTGAGGACCTGGCAGCACGGATAACGACAGTCCCAACGGCTCTGCAACAGCTTGCACGGAGAATCTTCCAGACTCTGCGTGACATGGTGTACGCGGATGGTTGTGTACCGGACACCGGAAACGTGAGAGCACCGTTGGATGTGAGGACGGATGAAAGGACTGTGCAGGCACCGCTGTGGCGCCCGTTTGCCCTGTCAAAAGAAAAGGTAACTGGTGGTGTTGGTCTGTTAAACTTGTTCATTTTGCAAGGGACACAGCACAACAGACAAACAGGGTTCTACTGCTGTTGGTTGACGAAAACATACACTACAGGATAGTAAAGTTTTTGTACGGTGCCAAGAACCAACGATGGAACATGCGTGCTTACCTGCGTTATGTACCTGTGGTGTACAGTGTTTGGCATGCATACAAGTCTGTAGTTACTCACACTTTTCAGGTGTTCTGGCCTATTCTAACCTACCTACGGAAATGTCTGCTACGCCCTGGTTCAACCATACTATCATACCCCAAACTGATAGTTATGGAAAAACCATTGCTGCGCTGATGCTTGCCACACCCAGAATACTACGCCCGTATCGTTGAAAGGCACAAGCTGCAACTGCAATCAGTGGTCGTGACGCGGCGCATGCCAGCAGGGCAGCAGTGGCAAACGCAGTCTTGCATTTGTTGTCGGAATGGTGCCCATTGTTCTTCTACTTGGGTCACCTGGTACCGGAATGCAACTGGTCGGGGGAAAACAACAGTACAGGATCACGAACTCAGGCGGTGTTGCAGTTGAGTTTGTGTTTGTTGCGGAGGCTGCGTTGAGGACCGTGTGACACAGTACTGAAGTACGAACGCACCATCATGTGCACATTGCTGTAAAACAGCAAGTGGCACCACACCCTGCCCGGTCAGGCACACTCAGAGGACGAGACAGAGGACTAGTTGGCGCGCGCCAAGTGCCATTTTGGTGCCCGAATTTAATTTGTTGGACTTTATCGGAAACGTTGTTGTGTGGCTGGTTTTCGTGTTGTCTTGGCTGTTGAAGTGGTGTCGTTGTGTGCATTGTTTTATGCTTGTTCAATGTGTTGTTGCGCATTCGCAGGTCCCCATCCACTACGTCAATTTTCAATTGGAAGTGGACCCGCGTCCGGTGCCCGTGCCGGCCGGGGCGGAGGAGAGCCGCAGGAGCAGCGGCAGGAGCAGCGGCAGGAGCAGCAGGAGGGGTTCGAGGTGGATGTGGACGTGGTGGTGGATTGGGAAGTTCCGGAGGTCCCGGAACCGGCGGACTTCAGGGACGCCTTGCACAGCCCCGACAAGTTTCTGAAGGTGACGTCCGCCGAGGCGACGGCGGTGGACGTCGTCGAATGGGGGGGGACGATCATCAGCCGCCTGTTCCAGGCGCAGGTGATTCGGCGGGGTTCCGGGCAGAATAGGGTGGTGGAGTGCCTGTTCTGGGCAGTGCTGCAGGGGAAGGGGGGGGTGCAACCATGGCTTGTCTCCGTTGTGCCCTTTCTGCAGGTGCGCCCCCCCTCCACGCACAACTGGCTCCTCCTCCGCAGCATTGACGCTCTGGGACAGCCGCAGAGGTGGAAGCAGTGTGAGTCGAGCGACGTGCGGGCCATTGCCCCTGCCCCCCCCTTGAAGGAGGCAGCGCAGGCGTTTCTGCTCCGCTTCCAGAAGTAGCTCGTGGGGAGACGGCCGAAGGGGGAGAAGGGGGGCAGGGCCGCAGCTGACGCGTCTGGGGACCTCTCCCTGCAGAGCAAGGGCCGCACGGAACAGCAAGCTAGGGGCCCTCGCCCCACTACCAACCCCCGGGAGGCAGCACAGGCAGCGCAGGCAGCGGGAGACGGGGGGGGGGGGCACGCGAGAAGGCGGAGATTCTCCGCCTGGAGGCAGAAAACAACCTGCTGCGCGAGCAGCTGAAGGCGGCGGAGGCCGCCCGCAAGACGGCACTGGACGCGCTCACCGGTGAGCGCGCCTTGTGGGAGAGGCGGGAGAAGGGGTGGGTAAAGCAGAGGGGGGAGTTGCAGCAGCAGGTGACCGCCACGGCGCAGGTGCGTGCAGTTGAGGGGGGGGGGGGGGGGGCAGAGGGTAGTGCCAACCCCGACCATGGGCAGCATGTGCTGTACCTGCAGGCGGCGGCGGTGGAGTTGCACCCTGCACTCAGCGCCAGACGTTATGTGACCATCAACATGGGGGTCAAAGAGGCCACCCTCACGGAGCTGAAGGGCCTGCTGGACAACCACCTGGTTGCGCACCTGCTGGACCCTGAGCGCAGGCGGGCGGAAGAGGGCGAGGGGAGTCAGAGTCAGGGCAGCAATCGGTGGAGGAAATGAGCAGGCTGGGCATGGCTTTGGCGCGCGCCAACTCAGGGCTCCGCGCGCGCCAACTGACGAGTTGGCGCGCGCCAAGTCCTGAGTTGGCGCGCGCCAACCGCATGCCAACTTTGTGCCATCTGTGTGCGAACGTGCATCAACGTTCCGTTGTATGATCCAACCCGCCTGCCACCTCCTCACGTGCCGCAGGTCTTTGTTTGTGCACCATGCAGCGGCCCTTTGAGCAGCTGGCGCCCTCAAACTACCGCGACAGGCGCGCGCGGCTGGCGCGCCTTTGCGAAGTCGTTGGGGAGATTTTGGGGCCACATTGGCAAGTAGACGTCAAACCCGGCCGCCGCCGCATCCACCTCGTTTGCGGAGAGGGCAAACCCCCCACCCCCGATTTGGAGCTCTTGGCCGCGGCCATTCTGTGGGAGAGCCGCAAAAATGGCGACAGCTTCTGCAAACTGCAGTACAGCCGGGCACACAGCCAATGGAAGTGCCCATGGGGAACCCTGATGAGGGTGCGAAAGGCATTGTCTGCCCCCCGTGTCAGAGAGGTCCATTTTCAGACCGACGAGGACAATGACATTTTTGGGGCCGCATGCAATCCGTGGCAGAAACTGCAGCTATTTTCACCCTGCACCAAAGCGTTTCCTGGCGACCGTACACGCTGACCCGGTACACACGGCCTGTCTTCTGGCACAGGTGATGTGGCACCGTGACGGCCCCACGTTCCTGACGGAGAACGTGTGGGTGGGCATCTCCTTCGACGGGACAAAGCTCTGGCAGGCCTCCTTCGTGCATTTTGCCGTTGGAGACCTGGGGAGTCATATGCCCTTGGGCTCTTGGAACTTGCCGCGCGGATCGGAGAAGAAGGCCGTCATTTCCCAATGCGCCCAGGTCTATGACCTGAACGCGGACCTCACCGAGGTGGCGCAGCAGCTAATCCCCGATAAAGGGGGTGACCTGCGTAACGTGATTTCTTTTTTTATAGCAGACACCAAGGCGCAGGCCTTTTTTGGGGGTTGCTCCGCCTTCACAGCCAAAAAAACCGCAGCCACTGTATGTTGGCTGTGTGGGAAAAATCTGGGAACCATTCTGCTTGAATTTGGCTGCGGGATGGGGGTGATTGTCGAGGATTGGCTGTGGGCAGGGATGATTTGCCCGATTGTGCGCCCCCCCCAGCGGCCCCCCGATTATGGGCTGCATGGTGTGCACGAGCAAGTGCACAATGGGCTTTCAGCCCTTGTGAACAGCCTCCACACGGTGCATCGGTGGAAAAGGGGAAAGGCCGTGAGGTGGGTGCAATGGTTCCTGGATTGCATTCGGATCCAGGCACGGACCGCCACCGGGGTGGCGTTGGAAGAAGAGAGGAAGGATAAGAAGACGGTGCCCCTGAAAATTGAGCAGACGGCGGCTGCCGAGTGGGTGAACAGTGAAGGATGGGACACCATGTGTGACCATCTGGAGGGGGAGGGCCTCCTGCAGCATGTCGTTGACATGGGGGGGGTCCAGGTGTCCTGGATGGACGCCTTCAGGCAATGGGGAAAATCCCTGTTTGCAACAAGCGATGTCGTCTGGAAATCCGGACCGTTGCAGTTGCCCGACATGAGAATTCTGCGAGCAGAATTGAAAAAAATGGGGGAGGCCCATAAGGCCTGTGAAATCAATCTCACCCTGTGGTCCCATCTGTGGATTGACCACCTGTTGGGATGGGCCTGCAGGTGGGGGCACATTGCCATTTTTGCCGCCTTCAAAGGAGAGGGAAGGCACAAATCCCTGAAATGTGAAATCTCAAAGCGCAGCTTTCGAGGTGGAAGTGAAGGCGGCCGGGTGTCCAGACTGCGGGGGGCCAGAGTGTGGGTCAAGGGGGGCAAGGGGGATCGCACGCGGAAGGGGTGGGGGGAATTGATCCGCTCAGATAATCTGGACTTGGGGTTGTACAATAAAAAATTTTCGGTTTGCGAGTCGTCGTGGACGAAGCAAAGGGGGTACATAGAGAATAAGGGGGTCTTCGTCCAGGCTGAACAGGGGTCCCAAGGCATGTGACCTCTATATATGATTGACATGATTGATATGACAGCTTCTTGCACATTCACAGTCTTTTGCACATTCATCAAAAAAAGATGGAACAATGCTTTCATCGTGCCAAGTGTGCAAGGGCAGGTGAGGGACGGAATTTCCAGTGACAACAATGGTATGCAAGTCGATGGTTTGATCCCTGGGGGGACATTTGGCACACACCAAGTCCGGACTTGGCGCGCGCCAACTCCCCAGTTGGCGCGCGCCAACTTGACAGTTGGCGCGCGCCAAGTCCAGACTTGGGGCGCCAACTTGCGACTTGGCACGCCAACTTGTGAATTTGCGCCACCCCAGGCCCGGGAAGCCAACTTTCGGACTTTTGTACCGTGTAGGAGTGTTTCCAGCACGAGAGGGGCATGAAACCCGGGGCTTTTCAGGGTAAGAAGTTTCCATTTACACCAAAAGGGAGGAACAAATCACTAGGTAGCCAGGGTAACAACATAATAGACACCCGCCATGATTTGGCTGCATTCCCAAGCAAGTTGGCGAATGTCTCTTGGCTTTGTAGTTACATATGACCACACCCCCCAGCACCTCCATCGCGACGCCCCTGCCAACACCATTCCTGAAGACCTCAGTGCGTATTGCACCTCCAATGCTCCACCATGGTTCACATGGTGTAGCATCCAAGTTGTTCGCCCCCAAGGGACGGACACCATTGGCCTTCATGGCCATTTGCGTGTTGGGGCGCCCATGGCGCTTATACTGTGTGTGGGGTCTTTCACGGGGGGTGATTTTTGGGTTAGAGTGGTGGCCTGCTGAATCCCTCCCTGAGGGAAAAAAAGCGGCACACCCGTGTGTGCAAGGGTAGGGCGGTGGAGGGTCGGGCATGCACCACCACCCCCCAAGCCCCGGTGTTGTTCAACACCCGGGCACTACACGCTCCATTGCCCTGGGAGGGCGAGCGATGGAGCGTGATTTTTTACAGTGCGGGGGGGGTGCTGCACTGCACGCCTCTGTGGCGGCAGTAGCTGGTGTCCATGGGTTTTAGGGTGCCCAATGCTTGCTCTATATAACCCCTCCAGTTAGTGCGCACTAACCCCTGCTCTAACTAGTTATTGCGGTAGTTATCGCGCTCTAACTGGGTGCTCTAACTAGTTATCGCGGGGGGTTATCGCGTTCTAACTAGTTATGGCGGGGGGTTATCGCGGGGGTTATCGCGCGATAACCTAGTTATCGCGAAGGTTATCGCGTGGGTTATCGCGTGTGTTTTTTTGGGCCCTTGCTTCAAAAGCCTCCCTCATGTCCTGCCCAGGCCCTGTTTTTCTTCATGGATAATGCTGTCAATGAGGCCCTGAGGGGTCTCAACACAGCTAACCTGCGGCGGTACACCAATCTGCAGTGCCCCAAGGCCCGGCGGCGGCGTTTGAAGGTGGTTTAGCGGCTGGTGCGAGTTCTATTGGGTGACCCGAACATTGTGTGTGGCACCAACACCAAAGGAGAGGTTTGTTTAAGTGGTGGGGCCTGCACTGCCCTGTCTGGTCCACTTGGTGGCCATCGTGCATTAACAGCTCAGGAGCATGAGGCCCTGAGCATGCTACGCATGGCATGCAGCATGCATCTCTCCCAACGGGGCCTTTTGCGAATGCCACGCCGTTGCACACAACGGGACCTAAGGACCATTCGGCAACGGATCATGCCCTACTTTCCCCAAACAACCATTGTGAAGTCTACCACAGGCCGCAATAGGGCAGCTGCCCATGTGCCTTTGCAATCAATGGTGCAAAATGCAATATCTATGGCCCGAGTTATTGGGAAACCTCCCCCTAGTGGCTTTGCCATTGTTGTTACTTCAGTTGATGCGACTTCCTTGTGAAAGGCATCCTTCACCCGTGCGGATGTATGGGTTAATGTATGGGGGGGGGGCAAAGTATGCTTCGACAGTGAAGCTATGGGTCTCATGGTTTTGCATGGATGGCGGAGATGAACAGGCGTTTTTGAGAAGCCTGGACATCTCCGCCAACCTCAACCAAGAGGTGAGGGATGTGGAAGAGGAAGTTGTGCTCTTTCAAAATCAATTTTTGACTTGCACTGTCATATTGACAGGGGATGGGAAGGGGATGCAAGCAATGGGGGAAGCTGGGTCTAAGTGATGGTTGTTCAAAGACCCCAATGGTATTGTTGAGCAAAGGGGGGTGCAGTCCACCTCAAGATGGGGGGCATTTTTGAGAAGTGTGACCCCTGATGGGCGGCCGGGGACTACCAACATGCAGCATGCCGCATCCTAAACGGCATTGCAAAGCGCATTGAGACCACCCTTCAGGCTCTCCCCCCTGGTACCCCTGGTAAGGCCCAAGCTCTTGCAGTATTGCAGGCCTTCAAGCAAGCCCTCAAGGATGACACCTCAGACGTCCCTCTGAGGGAACGCCTCCCTTCGGCCTTAGGGGCCATAGGAAAAGATTTCGATCTAACAAGCACCAAATTTTTCCTAACCTCCCCCCCCTTCCAAAGGCTATTTGTGGATTGCCTCAAAGAGCATGTCCCTACAGTGAGGACCCCTGGGGAACCTCTGTTATGGGTTGTTGTGCATGTCATGGTAAAATGCATTGAGGGCTTATATGAGCTTTGGAGGGTGAGGGAGATGTACACTCTAACCAAAGTGGAGCGCCACCGTGCGTTGACCACAAAATCTTCAAAAGCGTGGGGAGACTCAGGTTGGTCCCCCACCAGGTGGATCCATTGGTGCTTGGCACATTCCACCTTTTTGCCGAGAAATGGAGGAACATTTTTCAGTTTTCCTCCATCCCAACGGAGTATCGGCATGGGCCTTACAAGAGGAGGCTCAAGAGTTGTTTTAAGGGTTGGTCTTTGGTGAAGCCAAGTATGTCCCTCCGCCACATGCACCATTGCATGTCCATGAACGCCCTGGAGCAAGGGCTTTTGGGACTGGAGGCAACCAAGGCCTCAGACATTGATGACTTTGTATGAAAAGCGACCACACATGCTTTGTGCCAAGTGTTTTGTGTTGTTTGTCCTAGGGAGGGAGGGAGGAGGGGTGCGCGATAACTACACGCGATAACTACGCGATAACTGAGTTATCGCGCGATAACTAACGCGATAACTAGTTAGAGCAAGGTGCTCTAACTGTGTTCTAACTCTGTTCTAACTGTGCTCTAACTCTTTGACCCCCCCAAAAAAAACCCACCCCTACAATGAGGGTTATGTGGGGAAAGAAAGGGGACGGGGGGTTTTGAGGGTGCTGAATCCATGTTTTTGGGTGGTTTGCCCCAAAATTGAGGGTAGGTGGGGGTCCCAGAAATTGCGTTCTAACTAGGGGTTCCGCAAGACGCCGTAGAACGCTGCATCCCACAGTGCGCGCAAATTTTGAAAACTGTGACCTTTGTAGCGCGCCTCTTGCACGCGCTCCACCGCGCTGTATTGTCCTGTTTTTCAAAACCTGAAAATGTTTCAAAACCTTGCTTTTTCCAGTGTCCTGTGTTTCTCAAAAAACACTTGCCTTTCAAAAACATTACCTGTTGCTCACCCATCCCAAGACACATGCGAAAACACTTTTTGAAACGTCCGAAAAGTGTGCAACACTACAGGTCCTCATGGGCAACAACAGTGTAGCGCGCGCAAAATATTTACAGCACGCGCTATGGATCTTACGGCGCGCGCTATACCAAGTATAGCGCTCACTATCATTCAGTGCTCTCCCTGATGTTTGTGACCACCACTTCGGACTCCCACTGCTTCTCCCATGCTGCTCTTTGGTCTTCTGCCCCGGCTGCAGCAGGGGCTGTGTCCCCTTCTTCTTGTGCACCTGGGTCGCCTTCTGGGTTTGCTCCTTCTGGTGCCTCTTCTTCTTTCGGGGCTGCTCCTTCTCCTTCTGTCGTCTCTCCTTCTTGTGGCGCGGCCGCTGGTGCCTCTTTTTCTTGTGGTGGTGCTGGTGCGTCTTCTTCTTGTGCAGCTGCTGCTGGGGCTGGTGCTCCTTCTTCTTGTGCAGCTGCAGCTCTTGCTTCTGCTTGTGCTGCAGCTTCGGCAGGTCCCCCGTCTTCTTGTGGGGGGGCTGGTGGCTGGTCTGGTGGGTCTCCTTGGGGCTGGTTCTTCTTTGGGGTTGGTGGCTTTGATGAGGACATCCTCATGGTGTGGGTCGGGGTTGAGGTCCACAATTTCATCGGGCTCGTACGTCTCCCACCACCACTGCTACTTGTCCAACTCCTCATACGCTTTGCTTTTGGCGGAGAACACCTAGCAGGTGGGCATGAACTCCGACCAGCCGTCCTGTTCCTCCTCCCCCTCCCCTTGTTGGCACCCTTGTTGGCTAGGGCTCCACTGATCGTTGGGGATGATGACGGCGACGTGGTCCTGAGGGGCCCTCCTGGCCCCTGCTGGCTTGTTTTCGGCTCCTTCCACAATCATCGGCGCGATCGCAGTGGTGCGGTAGATGATCCACCGAGGCTGGACCAGTCTTGGCGCAGCATGAGCTCATCTCTCAGTCATCATCAGTACAGGGCATAGCACGCGCGACGAAACGCATAGCACAAGCAATGACACCGATAGCGCGCGCTGCAGCATTATCTTGTCTGCTTTCTCCTCCTCTACTTTCTTCCGTCTCTTCTCCTCCTCTTCCTTCGCCTTCTTCTTCCTCTTCTCTTCCTCTTCCTTCTCGTTCTTCTTCCTCTTTTCCTCCTCTTCCTTCTTCCTCTTCTCTGCTTCGTCCTGTTTCTTCTTGTTCTGTTCCGCTTGACGTTGGACTCTCTGTGCCGCTGCTGCCATCAGCTGCTGGTCGGCGGTCTTCTGGACAAGGACCTTGCCAGGGGGAATGGGGGGGCTTAGCGGAGTGGGAGGCGGAGATGGTGGTGGTAGGTGGCTGGTGGCTGGTGGCTCCTCGGTACGCTTCTTGTTCTGCCTTAGGGCTGTCACGGGTTCCCTCTCTGGCATGGCAAAGGCGTCGGCCCAGTCCACCTGCAGCTCCTCCATCTGCCGCTTAGCCCAGGCCAGCACCGGGGAGGGGCCTTGCTCCTTCCATCCGTCAAGCCAGTCAGCCGCATGCTTGGACTGCCCATCAATGTCCGCGGGCACGCTGATCATCAACGGCCCTCTGCGGGATCCCAGGCACAAGAGCTGCTCGAAGCTCCCCACCTACGTGAAAACAGGACAGACCGTGGGGCCGTAGCGCGCGCAAACAGTCAAATCGCGCGTGCTACGGCAAATGAAGCGCGCGCAACAATGTCGGCGACACGCGCAATGGCAAACATAGCGCGTACTTGTTGTTGTTGTTGTTGTGGTCTTTGCAGTTGCTGCTGGGCCATCTGCTGCCGCTGCTGCTGCTGGAGCAGATGCAGTGTTGCCTCCTGGACTGCTGCCTGCTGTTGGAGCTGCTGCTGTTGCTGCACTTGCTGCTGCTGCGGCTGCTCCTCGTCCTCGACTGCCGTGGTTTTGACTTTGGCGCCGGTTGCAAGTGCCGTTGCTGCACTGGCTCCTTTCTTGGCTGACCCCCGCAGCAAACTGGCCCCCGCACTTCTTACCGAGGGACACTCGTTCTTGAAGGCCTTTCCCCCCGCGTCGCTCGCATTGATAAAGCTCGGTGGGTCCTTGTTGAAAAAGAAGTGGTGGACGGTCTTTGCGGTGGCACCCGGAGGCGTGTGAGTCCAAATGTGACCCCACCTGTGACTTGTTCAGCACGAAAACAACAGCTCGTACTCCTCCACCTTGCAGTGTCCACAGACAGCTTGTCCTTCTTGGGTTGGCACGGAGAGGTTCAACGGGTTCGCCAGACTGCACCAGTTGCCAGTAATGCTCTCGTCATGCCAGCAGGGTTTCACAGCTCCGTCGGGGATCCTGGCAATCGCCGCAGCCCTTCGTCGCCAGAACTTGTAGAAGGCCACCTCCAAGAGGTAGGCCGGTGTGACATCCTTCAGTCATGCCCAGTCGGGGCCTTGGGCACAGATGGTGCTGTTTTGGTTCGGCCAGATTCGGTTCTTGAAGTCGCTGCTGAAGGCGAACCCCGCACGTGGCCCGGGTGGGGGAGACTGAAACGGTGCTTGCACTTGGGCCGTAGGCTGCACTTGCTGCTGCTGCAATTGCTGCTGCTGCACTGGCAGTGGGGCGAAGAGCACTTGCTGCACTTGCCCCACTGGAAGACTGCCGTGTACCCTTCGTGAACCGGCAGTTTGAATCCGAGATTCACGGTACCTCGAATTTCACCCAATTTTGCTGTATTTTGCTCGTAACTTGGTGCTATTCTGTGCTTTTGTCGTGCTACGTTCGCCCAAAGTAAGATCCAACAGGTAGGTGCAAATTAGGGGTTTAAAGTCCCCGCATGGTTTAACACATTTGGTGAGATTCGCGTGAATGTGAAATTCACGCCTTCAGATTCACGCAGAAAATCACGGTAGATTCACAGATTCACGAGAATGTGAAATTCGCACGAGTTTCGTACGAATTCGTACGAAGTTTGTACGAGGTTTGAGGTTTGAGGTTTGATTTTGCAGGTACCAGACGCCTTTCGGCCCCGGGGGGCCACCTGGTCGGGCCAGGTGATATCCTCCCGGCCAGGTCCTGGTGGGGGGCCCTCCAAGACGCACCTCCTGCCTGGTGGCGGAGTCCTCCGGGTTCACAGGGCTCGGAGCCCCGTCCCTTCCCGGCTTCCCCGTTTCGCCACTCCCCGGTCAGTGCATCAATTTGCAGCCGTGGCTGCGGGCGCTTACCCACCGCGTCGCCCCCCTAATGCGTGGTCGCCCGGGGCGCCGGTGCCGCCGGGCCCGTGCTACTAGCTTGTCGCCAGTGGAACCCCCTTGGGCTGGCGCGGAGGCTGCCTAGCGTAGGGGTTGGTGCGTGGCGCAGTGCGCCACTACTGCCTTGGCGGGTGCAGTGCCCCGTCCGTGTGTGCGCGGCGCTCGCGGCCGGTTTGGGGATTTTGGGCCGGTACCTGGTGATGTGTCTCTCCCGTTTCCCCCTTCCCGCCCCGCGTGTCCTGCGCCGCGTGTGGCGGGCCGTCCCGTCCGGGTGTCCCTTACCCTCGCCAGCCAGCCACCGGCAGTGCGGGGAGAGGTGGCCCGCATGCAGGCGGGCGCAGCCCCACGGCCTCCCTCGCCGGCGTCCTTGGCGACGTCTGCGGACGTGTCGTCGCCCTCGTCTCCGGAGAGCCCGGAGACAGTCAGGGGGGAAGGGTCGCAGGCTACAGGGCGGCAGAGGGGGGAAGGAGCCGTGGTGGGGAAGGGAGAGGGAGGGGACAAGGGAGGACAGGCGGAGGCGGGGAGGGGCGGGGCAGAGGGGGTGGCGGCAGGGGCTGAAGGGCAAGGGGAGGGGCAGGGGCAAAGGGCGGCGGAAGGGCCACAGGCGGACCCGTTCAACGTCGTAGATGTGGGGGCGGGCAGGGATATGAGGAGGAGGGAGTGGAGGAGTCAGAGGGAGTCGGTAGTCGCCGGCATCCTCGAGGTGTCGGAGGATGAGGGGGAGGGGGCGGGGAGGATTGCGGTGGAGGGAGGCCCAGGACAGCCGTTGGCGCCCAATGTGCCGGCGGCTGCCATGAAGTCCATCCTCCCAGGGGTGCGGAGGCAGGAGGAAGGCAAGGGCGGCCGAGGGCAGCTAGAGGCGGGAGCGGCAGGGAGCGGAGACAGCAGCGTAAGCGCCGGAGGGAGGGGGCGGACGGGCAAGGGAGGGAAAGGGCAGGCAGGGACGTCGGGGGCTGTACACGCAAAGGGACACCTGGCAGGAAAGGGGGGATAAGGGAGTGGACGGGGGCGACAGTGGCCGCAGCCCCACCGCTTGTTCAGGCAGCCGCCGCCGAGGTCGCCCCCACGGGTCAGTGCGGCGGTAAGGGCGGAGGAGGAGAGGGAGGTGCGCCGCCAGCAGGCGGCGCGGTATGAGGCGCTGGCGCACGTGGAGCACCAGCACCGTCGCCGCCAGCCCCCAGAGCAGGGACCGGACACCATCTACCAGTTGGAGATGGAGCAGGGGAGGACGGGGATGAGGGGGGGGCAGGCGGAGCAGAGCAGCGCAGCGGTGCAGGGCAGTGGTGCGGGACAGGTGGAGGCCGGCAAGGGCGAGCAGGGGAAAGGAGCGAGGCAACAAGGGCTACAGGGGAACGGACAGGGGAGGGCGGGACTCCACGGAGTAGGCGGCAAGGGACGCGGGGCAATCGGCCGACAAGGCAAGGGGCAGGGGAAGGGGAGTGGCCTTGGGTACATGGGCTCGCCAGTGTTCCCAGGGACGGAATTGGGATGGTGGGGAGGTGTAGTCCCGCCAGCCGTCCCACCAATCGTCCAACCATTCCCGCCGCCGCCATACCCGGCGGTGGGGATGATGTACCCGCCCCTGCCTGCGTACCCGGGCATGCAGCCACAGGCGCACATGCGGCAGCACCAGCAGGCCCGTGGGACAGCGTGGGGGGCGCAGGAAGGGAAGGGAGAAGAGCACAGGAGGGCGTGAGAGAGATTAGGGGAGGCAGAGAGGAGCCTGCGGGGGAGGGAGGCCAGGGTCAAGGGTGAGGTGGGCGGGGCAGAGAAGGGGAGGACAGAAGGGACCGACAGGCCGCAGGGAGGGGAAGCACAGGCAGTGGAGGAGCTGCAGAGGGCGTGGGCGGACCTTCGGAGAAGGCAGGAGGGGGTTGAGAGGGCGGAACGGTAGGGAGGACAACAAGAAGAGGGTAGGGGGCGGGAGGATACCCCGCTGGTGCCATTCCGACAGCCGGCTATCCCACCGGAGCAGGAGGGAGAGATGCAGGAGAGGGCATGGAGGCGGATCAGGGGGGAGGCGGCGAGGCTGGCGGACAGGGACAGGGAGGTGGCGGCGCGGGAGCGCAGGGTGCGGGAGGAGGAGGAGGCGCTGGCCCCGGGGGCCCACCGGGTCCTCCCGGATCCGGAAGGGGACAGCCCCTCCACGGATGTGGAGGGGCAGTCGCCGTCAGGGAAAAGGGCCAGGGAGGAGGACGAGGAGGCAGGGCAGGAAAGGGGGAAGCGGCGCAGGGGGGAGGAGCGAGGGGCAGGGGAGGCGGAAGGGGCACCGCGGCCGGCCAGCCCCAGTCAAGAGCCGACGCCGATGGACTGCGACTCGGAGTCCCCGCCGCCGCGGCAGTATGCGACGCAGCCGGTGCGGAGGGGACCCGGGACGGTCGCGGGGTGGACGGAGGGGGACGTGGCGAAGCTGGCCCGCTACGTGAAGTGGGCGGGGAAGACGAGGGGAAGGCGGGAGAAGAGGGGGCTTCGCCCCTTCAGTGACCTGGTTGGCAGGGCGGGGAGGCCCAGGGAAAGAGGGCCGGAGATGGATGAGGGGCGGTGGAGGAGGATGCTGGGAGCGGCGCTCCCGGGGGTGCGCCTGGACTGTCCCCAGGAGAAGGGAGAGAAGCCCAGGGTTCAGATGCTGCGAGAGCTATTGCAGCGGCAGGGCCGGTACGGTAACGACGCGTAGGGCCGGGCAGGAGCAGGAACGGGAAGCGCTAGGGGCAGGGGGCCAGGGGCGTGCGGAGGGACGGGCAGATGGGATGCGGGGAGGCGGACGCGAGGGGGCGGCGGAGGTGGAGGAGGGTGAGGAGGGGATGTGACAGACACGAAGAGAGGAGGAGGGGAGCGGAGAGGTGCAGGTGCGCAGGGGAGGGCAGGGACACGGCTGAAAATGGAGGGGGATGTGGTGATGGCGGACGCGGACGAGAACCCCAAGCGGAGAGCACAGGACCTGCGGCGGGGGAGAGGGGAGATGGGGCGGCGGAGTACGGGGGCGCAAGCGAGTGCGGAGGAAGCAACCGGGCAGTGGGACGCGAGACGTATTGTGGGTACGGCGAGCAGTGGGGCAGAACGAGAAGCAGACGGGAAGCAGAATCGGAATGTGGTACAGTGACAGAGCAGAGCGCAAGGTCGTGACTGGCGAGAAGAGCCGGCGAAGGCGTGGAGCAGCGCTGTGCCCTTCGGGTGCAGCATGGCACCGGGGCTCTGACTTGCAGGAAAGGCGAACGGGCAGACGCATCCAATATTCCGACAAGTTGGTGCCAGGGTCTTGGCTAATGGTGTGATCGGAGAGATTGCTGGGATGGGCAGGTGGCAGTGCAGGTGTACTCGAGTCCGGTGCAGTGGAGCCACGTCACGGTGGCGCCCCAGTGGACTGGCAGCCAGGCTGTGCGGGCTATCCGCCGACTTGGTACATGGCGGCAAAGCTCTCTGCAAGACAGGGTGGTGCTGCATTGAAAACATTGAGCTTACGTGCGCCCTGCTCTGAGGGGTTGACCACGCCAGGCCTTGGAGGCCAGCGGCGCCATGGGACACCTGCGAGGTGCAACGGAGTGCGAACATTTGTCTATGCGGCTGGGCTCCACAGTACAAATGCAGCGACGGGAATTGGACAAGCGTCTCCCTGACGTTCTCTCTGTGTTCCTTCGGCACATGCGGTGGCTCATGGTGCGTAGGGAACCAAGGGCCATGCCAGACCTCGGGCAGGGCCACAGTCCAGTCCACGGATACACCCCCCCCACACACACATGCAGGGCGCCAGGCAACCAGGATGGGGTGAGAGGCGGGGACCGAGGGAGCACTAGGGTGGGGGAGACCCCAGGGGAAAGGGTAGGGGCGAGGGGGAGGGGCAGGGGTAGAGCACGCGGGTGGCACACACGAGTGACAGCGCGGCACAGACAGGGAGGGCAGACGTACAGGCATGGTCGACAGCGAGAAGGAGAATGGGAGGGGAGACAGGCGAGAGAGGGGGCGCAGGGCATCGGGACAGGGGTAGCACGGAGAAGAGCAGGGGGCACACGCAGGGCGCGCCGGAGCAGCAGGGAGCGCGAACACGGAACAAAAAAAAAACAGCGGGACAGGCAGACACACAGGAAGGGCACATAGAGGAGGCAGGGCGCGGTAGGTGGGGGGAACAGGGGGCCAACAAGGGCGCAAAGGATCACAATGTCTCTCACAGAGAAGCACCATGCCGATGACCGGCATAGAGCCGTACCGGCCGCCCCGCCCGACCATCAGGGAACTGATGGAGGGGCGGCCGGCGGGAGAAGACGACGGGGGAGTCCCCACGAAGGAATGTCTGGGGAGGCCGCCCAGGTCGGCTTACAGGTTGGAAGACAGGGCAGAAGCCCAGGGGCGCGTGAGGGCGCGCGAGATACAACCATCGCGCGGGGACGACCAGCGGAGAGCACACGGAGCAGGAGAACAACACTAAGAGGGCGGGCAGGAGACAGAGGGGAGGGGAGGGTAGAGAGGAGAGAGAGAAGATACATGTACAACAACGCGGGCAAAAAGGCTCGGTCACCTGGCATGGCCAGGGACGGCCAAGGGCGGCGCCACAGGATGGCGGTGGGACTGGACGTGGGCACCGAACGGAACCGAGACAGATGGCGATGCAGTGTTGTTTTGCGTGCATGCAGGGGGGAGGGAACCACGCGGAAAAAAGCGCGGCAAAAAAAAACAAAAAAACGCGGACAACACCCCGCAGCACCACAAGGAGACGGGACAGAAAAGGGCGTGTGGCTAGGGCCACGCGACGGCCGCAGGGGACTAGGACAGCATGGGAGGCGGCACAGGAGTGAGGGGCGGGGGCGGGAGGGGAGCGACCCGTGCTAGGCGCACAAAACGGTCCCCGGATGGATGAGGATCCAGTGGGCCCGCGCCGCAGGGTTGCTGGCGGCCCGGTGGGGTATAAACACGGGATGAGGGATGGGAAGGGGCCGCACAACAACCCAGGGGATTAGGCCGGGGCCACGGCACAAGGGGAAGCAGTCGGGAAGGGAGCGACCCGTGCTAGGCGCACGAAACAGTCCCCAGATGGATGAGGATCCAGTGGGCCCGCGCCACAGGGTTGCTGGCGGCCCGGTGGGGTATAAACACGGGATGAGGGATGGGATGGGGCCGCACGACAGCCCAGGGAATTAGGCCGGGGCCGCGGCACAGGGGAAAGGGACGGGGGCGGGAAGGAGCGACCCGTGCTAAGCGCACGAAGCGGTCCCCGGAAGGAAGAGGCTCCAGTGGGCCCGCCCCACGGGGTTGCAGGCGACCCGGGGGGGTATAAACACGGGATGAAGGGACAAGGGGACGGGGCGGGGAAGGGCGTGTGGCTAGGGCCACACAACGGCCCGACGGGGTAGGGAGTCCATGGGACGCTGGGAACGGGCCGGTGCCGGGATGAGGCAAAGGGGAATGGGACATGGGATGGGCAGGGAGGCCGAAAGCGCCAAGCAACAGCCCCATGGGATTGGGAAACCAGTCGCCATGGCGTGGTGAACCATGGGCCAACCATGGGGAACCTGACCACGGGAAGTCGGGAAAATGCCCTGAACTCCAGGATCGCCGTGAGGTGTCCGCAGGGGTGAGGGTTGACCTTGAGAACTCCGGGTCAAAAGCCTGAGTACACGTAGGTTCACGCGTGAGCGGGTCCAGGGGGAACGTGGAAAGGGTCCCCCCTGGCCTCCAGCCGTGGATGGACGAGAACCAAGTGCATCCGGGATCCGAGTGGGTACTCCAACCCGTGAGGAATGGGGAGTGGTGGAATGTGGTTGACAGAGAGAAATGCTCCGCTGTCGGCGAGGGCTATCCACAGGAAACCCGCCTGCAGGCGCCCAATAGGCTGTGCTAGGGGGGGGAGGCCGGGGGATCCTTCAAAGGGTGACCGGAAGGAGCTGAAACCGTGAGGGCAGCGACTGAAGGGAGCCTACCGCCGGTCATGCCCCAAGGGAACCTGGTTGAAGTTCTCGGCCGTGAGGTGAGACAGGGGTCGCCAGGGGAACTGATGGTGGAGAGCACTCCTTCCCGCCAGAGGCGGCCACCATGTAAAACAAACAAGGAGAAGTCAGATGAGGCTGCGGACGCGGGCGCCCTTACTTACTTACTTACTTACTTGCTCCTCCTCCTTGACTGCCGTGGTTTTGACTTTGGCGCTGGTTGCAAGTGCCGTTGCTGCACTGGCTCCCTTCTTGGCTGACCCCCGCAGCAAACTGGCCCCCGCACTTCTTACCGAGGGACACTCGTTCTTGAAGGCCTTTGCCCCCGCGTCGCTCGCATTGATAAAGCTCGGTGGGTCTTTGTTGAAAAAGAAGTGGTGGACGGTCTTTGCGGTGGCACCCGGAGGCGTGTGAGTCCAAACGTGACCCCACCAGTGACTTGCCCAGCACAAAAACAACAGCTCGTACTCCTCCACCTTGCAGTGTCCATAGGCAGCTTGTCCCTCTTGGGTTGGCACGGAGAGGTTCAACGGGTTCGCCAGACTGCACCAATTGCCAGTAATGCTCTCGTCACGCCAGCAGGGTTTCACAGCTCCGACGGGAATCCTGGCAATCGCCGCAGCCCTTCGTCGCCAGAACTTGTAGAAGGCCACCTCCAAGAGGTAGGCCGGTGTGACATCCTTCAGTCATGCACAGTCCGGGCCTTGGGCGCAGATGGTGCTGTTTTGGTTGGGCCAGATTCGGTTCTTGAAGTCGCTGCTGAAGGCGAACCCGGCACGTGGCCCGGGTGGGGGAGACTGAAACGGTGCTTGCACTTGGGCCGTAGCCTACACTTGCTTCTGCTGCAATTGCTGCTGCTGCACTGGCAGTGGGGCGAAGAGCACTTGCTGCACTTGCCCCACTGGAAGACTGCCGTGTACCCTGCGTGAACCGGCAGTTTGAATCCCTGATTCACGGTACCTCGAATTTCACACAATTTTGCTGTATTTTGCTCGTAACTTGGTGCTATTGTGTGCTTTTGTCGTGCTACATTCGCCCAAAGTAAGATCCAACGAGTAGGTGCAATTTGGAGGTTTAAAGTCCCCGCATGGTTTAACACATTTGGTGAGATTCGCGTGAATGTGAAATTCACGCACCCAGATTCACGCAGAAATTCACGGTAGATTCACAGATTCACGAGAATGTGAAATTCGCACGAATTTCGTACGAATTCGTACGAAGTTTGTACGAGGTTTGAGGTTTGAGGTTTGATTTTGCGGGTACCAGACGCCTTTCGGCCCCGGGGGGCCACCTGGTCGGGCCAGGTGATATCCTCCCCACCAGGCCCTAGTGGGGGGCCCTGCAAGACGCACCTCCTGCCTGGTGGCGGAGTCCCCCGGGTTCACAGGGCTCGGAGCCCCGTCCCTCCCCGGCTTCCCCGTTTCGCGACTCCCCGGTCAGTGCATCAATTCGCAGCCGTGGCTGCGGGCGCTTACCCACCACGTCACCCCCCTAATGCGTGGTCGCCCGGGGCGCCGGTGCCGCCGGGCCCGTGCTACTGGCTTGTTGCCAGTGGGATCCCCTTGGGCTGACGCGGAGGCTGCCTAGCCTAGGGGTTGGTGCGTGGCGCAGTGCGCCACTACTGCCTGGGCGGGTGCAGTGCCCCGTCCGTGTGTGCGCGGCGCTCGCGGCCGGCTCGGGGGGTTCGGGCCGGTACCTGGTGTTGTGTCTCTCCCGTTTCCCCCTTCGCGCCCCGCGTGTCCCGCGCTGCGTGTGGCGGGCCGTCCCGTCCAGGTGTCCCTTACCCTCGCTCGCTGGTACGCCATTCCACGCGGTCTGTGCGTTCCGCGAGCTCGGTCCGGTTGCCCTTCTGGTTGTCCCCGCGTGCCCTTTGCAGGTGTGTGCGCTCGCGCTCCCGCGGCGTCCACTCCTGCCCCCCCTGGGTGGTGTGGCGTGCGCACCTCGCGCGGTCCCGGCACTGGGCGCTAGTAGGGCCGTTCCACGTGGTCCGTGCCCCTCCGCGTGTCCTGCCCCGGTCCCTTGCTCCGTCTGGCGTGCTTGGGGGGATGGCGGTCCGGTCCCGGTTCCCCCCTACTTTGCTAGGGGTTGTGGGGGTGACGGAGGGGCGTCCCCGGAGGGGGTGCCTTCCACTGTTGCGAGGGGCGTCTGGGGTCAGGCGCTCTCCCTCCCCCGACTGCCCGCCCACTGGGCGGGCTGTTGCGGTCCGCTACCCACGTGCTGTGGGCGCGGGCGTGTGTGTGTGGGGGCCCAACACTGTCCCCTTGGCCTGCACGCCCTGTGGGGGCTGCGTGCCGCGGGGGTGGTGGGGGGCCGTCCCCCTACCTGGCTTGGGGCTGTGCACCCCCCGTGGGGCGGGTCCGTGGCGTTCGTGTGCCGGGGGGCGGCCTGGGGGGGGGGGGGCGGCCTGTGCGCCGTGCCCCCCGTTTTGCGGCTGGGGGGGGCCTGTAGGGCGGGGGGTCGTTCTGCTTCTTTCCGTCCCTCTGCCTTCCCTGGGCAGGCAACAAAGCGGGTGTCACTGGCGTCGTTCTTTCCATGGGGGACGTGGCCCCCCATGACACTCCGGTTTGTGCTCGCCCGCCTTCACTGGGCGCAATCTGTGCGGCGTCCTGGCGCGTTGGCGCGGGCTTGCTTGTTCCCTGCAGTTCCTGTGGGAGCCAGCGGCTGGGGTGGGGGGGCGGGCCGCGCTCCGGCTCCTCTCTCGGGTGGGGGGAGGGGGGACCATCCTCCCTGCCTCGGGGGCTGGGGGCCGGGGCCCCCGCGGCTTGCGGGCCGGTGGGGGGGATGGGAGAGGGGGGGGGGCTCGCGCCGCGGCCTCTCTGCTCCCCCTCTGGGTGGCGGCCCGCGGTTCCCTACCCTGGCCCCCCTCTCGTCATCGGCGCACTCCCCCCCGGCTTGCGCGTGCGGTCGGGGTTGCGGGGACGCCCCGGGGTGGGGGGGGATGAGGGGCGGCCCGTGGACCGCTCCCCCAGGGGCCCCTTCGGACCTGAACCCCCCCCTCTGCCCTCCCTGAGTTGGCAGTGGTCATGGGGGTGTCATGGGGGGCGCGGCCTCCATACTGTTCTGGTGCGCCGCCGTGCGCCGTCCCCAGGCTTGGTCCGTGCGCCGCTCCGGCGCGCTGGTGTGGGCTCTCTAGTCGACCGCTACCCCCGTTGGAGCGGGCGGCTGGGGGCGGTGGGGCGCGCGGTGTGCAGGTCCAGCCGCATCCCCCCCCCCCCGCGTCGCGGTCCCTTCTGGGGGAGGGGGGGCGTCCCCTCGGCTCTGGGGGGGCGGAGAGTCGCTCCTGGCGCCCTGAAACGGGGGGGGGGGAGCGGGGGGGAGGGGTGGGGGGGCCGCCCCACCACCCTCCGTCCCCCCGCCCCGTCGGGCGTCGGCCTGCCATCCGCTGTCTCCGGCGTGCCCCCCCGGGGTATTTTTTGAATGTTCTTAACCGCATCAACTTGTTCTGGGGCTGACGTCCCCCAATGAAAGTATGTACAACAACATATAAAGATATGTACACGGCTGCTCTGATGGTTAGGTTAGATGAACGCTGATTTACCCTTTGGGGGAGCGGGGGGGTTCAGGAAGGGGCGGAGGGCTGAAGGGGTCGAGAGGAGGAGACAGAAGATCGCTGGATGGGCGGAAAAAATTTCAGATGTCCCGGGAGGCGTTGGAGTGGGGGGGGGCAGGGGCAGACGGACCTGGGCACCTAGTAGCGGTGGGCCTAGAGGAGAGAGGTAGGCGTGTTTGAGGGTAGCGTGTCTTGGAGCGTGGGGGTGGGAGGGTGAGGGCGGTCTTGGCCCGCTTTGGGGGCGCCCAAACGATTGTGGCCTGATGGGTTTGTGGTGATCGTTGGCGTTACTGTGGTGGCCGTGGGCGTGAGTGCTGAGGAGGGCGGGGAATGGCCGAGGGGGGGGGGGGCCGTGGTGCGGATGCGCGGCTGGACGGGCGTTTGGAGTTTTTTGGCGCGCGCCCCCCCCGGGGTATACTCGTGCCGTGAGGGTTGCCGGGCGGCCGCGGGCGTCGGGCGCGGCCCGGTCGGCCGCCAATGGGTCAGTGCGGAGGGGGGGGGGGGAACCCCCCCGCCCTGGTTCGCGCCCCCGTATTCCCCGGGCCGGCCTCTGAAGGGGCCGCTCCGTTTGCGCCGTCCTGGGCGCCGCCGGGCCGCCGTCGGCAGGCAGCGGGCAGGGCGTGCGGGCGCTTGCCTCGGCCGCGGTGCCCCCGCACCCCGGGTGCAGCGGCCTCTTCGGGGGGGGTGCGGGGCCGCCGTCTCTTCGGTCTGCCTCAGGCCGCTCTTGGGCCTGCGGGAGAGGAGGGGGGGTATTCGGGGCAGCCCTCTGGTCCGCCGGCGCCGCCCCCTGACGGCCGAGGGGGGGCGGCCTGGCGGTCCCGGCCCCGGGGGGCAGCCGTCAGCTGGGGGCTCGCACTCTTCCCCCGCCCCCCTCTACCTAGAGTCGGACCCTCGTGCAGGCCCTCGCTGGGGCCCCTCATCCCCCCCCCCGTCGTTGCGCGGCGCTGGCTGGCCGGGGGCGGCCGTGAGGGTTAGCGGTCAGCAGTTAGCGGGCTGCGAGGCAGTAGGTTCCCCCCCGCGCTCGTTGTCTCCGCCCTCCCTCCGGCAGGAGGTGGCGCGCGCTCCTCCGTCACGCCGTATCGTGGGGGGGGCGTGGGTCGGGGGGCCCAGCTCCCCCCCCCCACTTTCTTGCGTCCGCCGTCTGGGCCGTCACCTGCGCCGCCGCTTGTGTGGGGGCTGGGTCTGTGGCGGCGGCGGGTTGCGCCGGCGGTAGCGCCAGTGGGCGAGGGCGCTGCGCAAGGCCTGGGGGAGCCACTTGTTAGCGTCCGCGTCCGGGATGCGGAGTACCCCTCCCCTTTCCAGGAAGGCCGGCCACGTCGGCCCCCTGTCGGGCCACGCCGCCCAGATCACTGACCTGAGGACCCTCTCCTGGTCCTCCGGGGCTGCCCACCCCCCCGGGGGTACCTCCTGGTTTCCTCCGTCCCTCCAGAGGAGCACGGCATCGAAGGGCCGGTTCCTCAACCCCCTGGTGGTCCCCTGGTTGGCCCAGCTCCACAACCCGTACACCTCTCCCACCAGGAGGAGGGCCTCATCCCCCAGAGGGTCCGGGACCGTGCCCCAGTCCCGGTCCCAGGGCTGGGCCCCCTCTGCCCCTCGCGCCGGCTCCCCCTGCTGACCCTGTGCCTGCGGCGCCGGTGCCGCGCCCCGCCCCCCCCCCGCCGAGGCCATCCGCGCCGGCTCCGCTATCGGTGCGGGGGGGGCTGGCTGGTGCCGGGGTCGTGGGGTTTGGGGGGGGATGAGCTCGTCGGCGTCTGAGTCGATGTTGTAGAGGTGGTGGTGGTGGTGGTGGTGGTGGTGGGTGTGGTGCGCCGGCATCTGTTGGATGCCGGGGGGGATGCACCTCACCAGGTGCACGTCCGGCTGCGGGGGTGCCCCGCCCCCCGCCCCCCTCTCTTCGACCCGCCCTCCACCCTGGGCTCCCGTGCCCCGTCCCGCCTGTCCCTGGGGGCCCTAGCGCCCTTGTCCTTGCCCTTGGGCCCCCTTCTGGCCCCCTGCCCGTGGCGTGGGTCCCGCCCCATGTCACCCACGCCCTGGCCTGCCCGCTCGCCCACCATCCCTCGCTCCGCTCCGTGCACCTGGGCGCCCTGCCCGCGCCCCTGCGCGCCCTTCCTCTGCCCTGGCCCCTTCTCGGCTCCCTGCCCTGAGTTGCGCCGTCCGCTGCCCACGCTCTGTCCCCCTCCGCTGCTGCGCCCTTGCTCCCTGCTGCTTGTGCCCTGGCCCACTCCTTGCGCGTGCTCCTGGGCACCTCCCCTGTCGCCTCCTGTCCCCCGCTCCGCGCTCCCGTGGCTGGCACGCAGCTCTGCCTGCGCGCCGTCTCCTCCTTCCTGGATCACGCGCCGGGCGTCCCGCTGCCTTTGCAGCTGCGGCAGCGTGACGCCCGGCGGGGAGCGCTCGGGCGCCGGGGGGCGGACGTGCCGCGTCCGCCCCGGGGGGAACGGCTTGGGGGGAAACGGCTTGGGGGGGCTGGTGTGAATGTTGGTGGGGTTGGCGTGGGCGTGGTACTTCGCGCCCTTCCTGCCCACTGCTGCTGCTGCGGCGGCCGCCGGCGAGGCGCCCATGGCCCGTGCGGGGTCCTTCCCCCGCTTTCGTGGCGTGCTGGGGGCCGCGGCGTGGCCGGCCGAGGCGGTGGCGCGGCTCTCCAGGGCCGCGGTCGCAACCCCTCGCGCGCCCTCCCCGCTCCCCTCTGCGGCTGCGGCTGCCCTCGGCGATGCGCCCGATTCCTGCGCCGGGGCTACCCCCCGTGTCGGCGGCGTGCCAGGGGCCGCGGTTGGGGCCGCGGCGTGGCTCGCTGGGGCTGCGGTCTCCACTCCCCGCGCGTCTGGGGCCCCCTCCCGGGGCGGGACGGCAGGGCTTGCTGCTTGGGCGGCGGGGGCGGTCACCTCGGCCGGCTCAGGCGCCTGGGTCAACGGCCCGGTGTCGGCGGAGGCCGCCCGGGGCTGCCCTGCTGGCGGCCCGACCAGCACCGCCGCCTCCGCCAGCCTCTGCTCCTCGCGCTCCGCGGGGGTCTCACCCGTCCACTCCGGGGAGACGGGGGAGCGGGAGTGGGACCGGCGGTGGTGGCGGTCATCCCGCTGGGGGGAGCCCACAGAGTCTGCCATCACTGTTATCCTGGTGGGCATGCGTGGTGGCAGGTGCGCCCTTCCCACTACCTTCCGGTGCATCAGTGTCCTGCCGTGGACAGTGCCCTGCAGTGCTCTGCGGGGGGGAGGGGGGGAGGGGGTGGGGGGCCGGCTGTGGCGTCAGCCCCGTACGGGCGGGGGCCGGCGGCCATCCACCGGCATTGGGAGGGGAGGCGGGGGAGCCACGCAGCCCATGCGTCGCGCCACAGCTCCCAGTCTGGGGCGGGGCTCAGGGCCCTGGGCCCCCGGGGGTCATCGGGTGGTGCCGGGGGGAGCCGCACTAGGTGGACCCCCGTAACGGCGGTGACCACCTGTGTTCGCAGGAAGGTGTGTACCCCGTCCCGCGCCGCGGGCGCCGGGAGGGGGGGGCGGGGTACAGGTGCTGCCCCATAGAGGTGGGTGGGGGTGATCCCCAGGACCCGTTCCGGGTCCCCGCGGGTCGCGACGACGAGGAGGAGCAGGGGGGTGCCAGGGTGCTCTTGCCAGAGGACCTGCCCCCTGTGGTGGGCACTCTTGGTTCTGGAGAGGGGGGGGGACAGGTCTGAGTTGGCCCAGCCGCCAGGCGCGTGCGTCGCCGGCGGGAGGGCGGGGCACCAGGTGGGCTCCCTGGGGAACGCCTCGCATACGATGGCGTACGGGGGGGTCGGCCTGGTGCCGTCGTACACCGGGTTGGTCGGCCGGGGGCGGGCGGGCGCCTCGTCCGCGCCTTCCACGAACACCGTGATGTCGCCCACCTCCAGGTCCTTGTCTGGTGGGTGTAGAAGGTGGAGCGCCGCATCCAGCTCGGACACTCCCCCCGGGTATGTGGCCCGCGCCTGGTTCAGGTACGGGGCCGTGTCTCCGGGGTAGCGCGTTCCGAGGGCGTGCAGCAGGGCTGGGGCGCTGCTGCGGAGGGAAATGGCAGACCCCGCTCCCGTCAGCCGCAGGGTGTCCCCCATGGACTAAGGCCGGCCCGACCGGTTGGACTCGCGCCACTCCATTCAGTGCCCGCAGAGGGCCGCCTCCGGGCTGATGAGCCCCAGCTGGATGGCGTTTACGATCCGGTGCATCGCCGGGAGCAGCGTAGGGGCCCCTGCTTAGTTCAGGGCGCGGACGGCCGGCAGGGCGGTCTCATTGAGGAAAGCCCTCGCACTGCCCGTCAGGTCACGTCGTGCGGCAGCGTGCGCCTCATGCGCCTCCGCCACCGCTTCCGCCACAAGGCCCCGGACGGTCGCCTCTTGCGCTTTGCGGCGGGCCCTGGCGTGTCCCGGCCCATCCCCCCGTCCGCTTGGCATGGTACTGCGGGCTCTGCAAAGGGCGGCGGCGGATGGGGGTCAGGGTGCGAACACGTGCGATAGGTGCGCAACGGATCTGGGGTCCCGCAGGTGCACGTGGATCCACAGAAGGGCAGCGCCCGCGGGGCCCGCGCGTTCGTGTGAGGGGGCGTGTGCCCCCTCGATGCGCCGGTGCAAGGCCTCCTCCTCCGTGCGCCTGCGCGGGCCTGCGGGAGGTTCGGGCCAGGGGCACGCGGCCACCTGGCCGCACCGCGTGCACCTGTTGGCGCCTGTCGACGCTGCGGAGGACACCGTGTCATATTCCCCGCAGAGTCGGCAGGTTTGTGGGAGGTGGGATGGCGGCGACCAAGGGTCGAGATGGCAGATCGAGAGGTAGTCCCACCTCTGTCGGAGGGGGTCCCGGGTCTCCAGCAGGCGGGCGCGGACGCGGCGCCGGTAGTCCCTGCCGAGCGTCTTCCGCTGGACCTCCCGCCACGTGTCGTCAGGAAGAATCCCGTGGTCTTGGAAGGCGGCGATGAGGTCATCCAACGCCGGGCGGGGGTGTCCCTGGGGGGGGGTTGCCATGTACACGTGGCGCCCGGTGAGGTGGAGCGCCAGCGTATCCCATTGGCACCCGTTTGCGGCGTCCCGGTGGAGGAGGGCCAGTAGGGTGCCGTCCGCAACTGCCTCCCAACCCACTCGTAGCCCTTCGCAGCTGTCCAGCTCCTGGCGCAGCGCGGCTGCAATGTCGGTGGGGAGCATGAGAAGCAAGGGCCCCTGGGTGTCGCCCAGCCGGGACAGGGCGTCGTCGTATACCGGCCCCCCAGCTTTGAAGTGCGCCACAGCGAGCTGGGCGGCCCCGTCCTCTGGGGGGTGCCATCGGACGGTGGCCGTGGCGTGTCCCCATTTGCGTATCTCTGTAGCCCGGAGTACGTTGGCGGCGTGAAGGACGCTGCGGGGGGGGACGGGCGTCCTGATGAGTGAGGACACGTCCCCAGTCCATCCTGTTTGCGGCCCCGGGGCCGCTTGCAGCCATTCCCCCGTCGCCGCGTCCCACGGGTGGTCAGGTCCCGCCCCGCGGATCACGGTGGGTCTCGGCCGGGTGTCCGGCCCCCATCCCTCGAGCGGGATGGCGGCGTATCGTTGCGCAGGGGTCTCCGGGGCGCGCGTGACGGCGGACCACCAGCTCCACTCGCGCGCCCACTCCTCACCCACTATGCGTGCCTCCCACGCGGTCATGGAGCCGCGCCGGATGATCCACGGTGGGAGGAGGGCGTCTTGTAGGTGCTTCGAGAACCCCCCCGGCAGGTCCTGGTACGGCTGGGGGCCCTCTTGTGGCGGGCACTCCAGAGTGCCATTCACGACACAGAGGGAGGCTACGAAGTCCTTGTCAGGGCGCGGGGGAGAGGGGGGGTGGTCGTCCTCCGCCACGGTGAGCCATCGGTGCGCCCGGGCCGCCGCGCTTAGGGGCTCGCGGAGGAGTTGCTCCAGCCGGTGGTTGCGAAGCTCCCATGCGAAGTCCCCCAGCTGGAGCATGTGGTGGAGGAAATCGTCCACAGAGGTCCCTCCCGGCAGGTCGTAGCGGGCTATGGCGCGGAGCTGCGCCTCCGCGTCCTCAGGCACCAGCCGAGAGCAGAAGACTTCCGTCCATGTGGCGCCTGCGGAGCGCCATGAGGCCACCTACAGGGCTTTGTCCCCGGGTGGGAGGTGGCGGGCCGCCTCGTGTACCGCCTGGCGGTAGTGGGGCCAGAGAAGCCGTGAGTGAGCGCACCCAGCGTGCATGTGCACCAGGGTTTCCCCCGGGCCGCCGCATAGGAGGCACGGTTGTGGGAGGACGGCGACCCCTGAGAGCCGCTCCTTACGGACGCGGAGCCTGCGCTGCACCGGCATGTGGCGGTCTCTGGCCCGCAGCGCCCGGCAGTTGGTGGCTGTCGCAGTGAGGTCCCGGGCGTGGACATAGGCTGTGGCGTGGGCGGCGCCCAAAGGTGTGTGTCCTCGGTGCTTCAGCGCATGGTCCGTCTGCGCCCGTTGCGCGACCTTGCCGAGCGTCCGCATCGTGGGGGGCCGTAGATCGAGGTGGCCGTCACAGCCGGCGACAATGAGTTGGGCGTGGCCAGGGTCCGGGGGCGTGTTCTGCAGGACGGTGTCCCGGGACGCGGCCCAGTCCGCCTTGTGCAGTAGGGCGTCACTGTGGTGCGAGGTAGCTTGGACGTACCAGAACGGCTGCCCGGCGTGTCGCCCTCGCGCGCACAGGGCGTCCTGGAGCCACCGTAGGGGCATCTGGTTGACTACCTTCGCCGCGCCCGCGGGGACCCCCGTGGTCCGCTCGCGATCTGCGTGTCGCAGGAGGTGGAGGATGACTTCGGCGTCCAGCGTGTGGACCCATGGTCGGTGGGCGCCGTTTTGTAGGGGGAGGGAGGCGGCCACCCCCTCCCCGTCGGGCACCGTGCCCGAGATGGCCACCGCCCACGTGCGGCTGAGGTCGGCGGCGAGAGCGACGCTGGTGGCGTGTTTGCAGGGTCCACCCCCTGACGCGTCGGAAGAGGTGTGGCCCCAGGCCTCCGGGATCCAGTAGTACCCGGTGGGGCTGAGCCACCCCGCGTTGAGGTCGGCGGAGTGCCGGCGGACTTCGGGGTGGCTTGGGGTCAGTTGGTCCACGCTCAGCGCCCTGGTGTCGCTGGGGCTGATCGCCGGGTGGTTGTGCAGCCAGATTTCCGCTCCGGCGATCGTGCTTGCCCAGGACCGAAATGCCGTCACATGTTCCTTGAGCCACGCCGGGCCTCCGCGCTGGTGCACCACCAGGTGTCCCGTGTCCTCCGGCTGGTCCTCCAGGGCGTGCACTGCCATGTGTGGGTCGTGCAGCAACCCCGTAGCTACCAGCAGGGCGGTGCCACGGGGGAGTCCACGGTGCCTGGGCTGGCCTGCCCCCGCCTGCACTATTACCCACTCGCCCTGGAGCTGCGCTTGCCCCGCCGCTTGGGTGCATTGGTCGTCCGTGGTCACCAACCACAGCGGCGTCGGCGCGTGGGGCCGGGGGCGCAGGGGCTCGGGCCACGCCGCATCCGCGTTAGGCTCTCGGTGCTCGCTTTCTGCGAGTACGTCGTGAAGGATGTACATGAGGGCTGCCGGCGGGTGGTACGCCGCCCCCCGCGTGGGGGGGGATAGGCCGCCCCGGCGGCGGTAGCCCCCGACGTGGAGGTGCAGGCCGTCCAGGGTCACCCGTGGGCCGGTGTGGGCGTCCTGCTTAGCCCTCGTTCGGTGGACGAGTCTCAGGCGGGGGTCCTGTGTGCCGGTGGTGTGGAAGAGGTGGACCAAGGCGTCGCGCCACCCAGGGTGGTTGGTGGGCTCCTGCTCGCGGCGGGAATAGTGGAGGTGTTCATCGGCGCATTGGTTGAGGCATTCCCGCACCGCCTTCGGCCACGGGTCGTCGTTGTCGGGGAAGGGGTGGCGTGGCCCGTGGTGCCCATGCCACGGCGTCGTGTGCGGCACCGTCAGGCGGCACGTGTCGCGGTGTCGTAGCTTGACGGTGCGCAGCCTGACGATGTTGCCCGATGGGGACTGTAGTTGGACGTTGGCCGCCCTGGGGCACGCGATGGGGTTGTACAGCCCCACTCCCAGGGCGGCCAGGGCCCGGGGTATGCGGTGGACCCGGTCACCCCCCGCTAGATTTGCGAACTCCGGGACGGGGTAGTGCACCTCGGGACATATTCCGTGTGCGCCGGCTATTTCCCAGAACATCTTGGTGACCTCGGCGCGCACAGAGGTTGAGCGGTGGTGGACGAGTGTACCCACGAGGGCCACCGCTGCCTGCTGGCACCGCGTTGGTACCCGTGTGAGCCCCAGGGTCCGGTCGACCTGCAGGCTGTCCCGCGAGGCGTTCAAGGCGTACCCCGCCCTGTCCTTTGCGACCTGGACCGTGATGTGGTCCAGGTGGCGCGCGGTGTCGGAGTCGTTGGCGATGAAAGGGGTGACATACTGTGTAACCCCCCCGAGGATTGCCAGGATGACGTCCTGCACCACTTTCGGTGGCGCGAGGGTGTTGAGGCACCAGTGGTGCACCGCCGCCAGGCGTAGCCGGTGCTTGCGCTGCAGGGAGAACTCCCCGTCCGGCTGCAGCTGGAGTCCCAGGTAGGGGACGGAGTCCCCCGCTGGTACCCACTGCGATGGGTTTTCCAGGTGGGGACAGAGGCGCAGCTGCAGGCCCATGACCCCCTCCGTGGGGGCCATGCCGCACTTGCGGGGGTTGAGCTCCATGCCCATCATCCCCAGGTACGCGGCCACCGCCTCCACGCCCTCGACGAAATGCTGCAGCCTGTGGGCCACTACCAGCAGGTCGTCGATGTAGGCCTGCATGAGGCCTTGCTCGGCCCCTCCCGGCGGGCGCAGGCGGTGCCCCTGCGCCCTGAGCAGGGGCTCCAGGAGGAGCGCGTACAGCTGGGGGCTCTCGGGGTTGCCCTGCTGGACGCCGCGCAGCATGTGGACGGGCTGCGTTAGCCCTTGTGCGGTGACGATGCGCAGCCTGGCGCACGTGTGGAGGAAGAGCAGGAGGTCGATGACCTCCGGCGGCACGGAGAGGTGGCGCAGGATGAGGTGGAGGGCGCCGTGCGGGGCGGTGTGGAAGGCCTTGCGGGCGTAGAAGGAGAAAATGTAGTTGGGCCTTCCCCGCTGGAGCTGCCGCTGCGCCATGAACAGTGGGGGGCCTGTGTTGGAGCCAGGCAGGGCCCCTTGCTGCCAGTCGCTGACCACTCCGTGCCGTGTGAGCACTTCCGTGATGCGCTGGGTGAGGGGGCCCGTGAGCAGCTTCATGTCCAGCTGGCCCAGGGCTATGGGCCTGTAGTCGTCCAGACTGGCGGAGCCCGGTACCTTGAGGCTGAGCCAGATGTGCGCGTCCCTCCAGTGCATTGGCGGCGGGGCGCCGCGGAGGATGGCCCGGTAGGAGTGGACCAGGAGCCACTGGACGGGTGCCGGGAGGGCCTTGATGAAACGGGCGTCCACGTGGTTGAAACCTGGAGCCTTGCCATCGGCCTTGTCCAGGGCGGACTGCAGCTCCTGCATGGAGTACTGCTGGACCTGTGTCCAGGCCCCGTCAGGGACCCGGGGGACATGGCGGCCGAGGACTGCCTGGAAGCCTGGGAGGTCCACCGGGCGTTTGTCATACAGTTCCCGCCAGAAGTCCCGAACTGCGAACATCACGTCGTGGGCCTCCGTGAGGAGCGTTTGGGTGTTTGGGATCCGCACGTTCCAGAGGCCTGACAGGCCCGGGGCCTCTACCTCTATGGCTCCCGACACGACTTTCCATCGCTGGGCAATGTCGGGGGCGCGGCGGCGCCAGAAGTCCTTGATGGGGCGCTTGCGGTCCGCAGCCAGGAGTGCGCGGAGGTGGCGAATGTCCTCCTCAAGAGCGGCTGGTTGCCTCTCCAGCTCCTCCTGTAGCTGGCCCTGTGTGATTGGGCGGAACCCGGGCGACGCACCCGCCAGCTTCTCCGCGAGCCGGAGCGCCGCCTCGGACCGGATGCCATGCCTTGCCGCGTCCGCCTGGTACGCCGCCGGCGCGCACGCTGCCAGGGTGTCATAGCGGAGGACCGCCGCCTGGAGCCGCTTTCCGCTCTCCGGGGGGTCCCCCTCCGCCGGGTCCGTCCCCGCCGGGGACGGCTGCCGGCGTCCCACCACACGCGCTAGGGCGTCATGCGCCGCGTGGAGGTGATCGAACACCTTGTCCACCGCGGCCGCCGGCATGGACCCGTAGGCGTGCTGCTCTGCAGGACCCAGCCAGGGCGCCAGGGAAAGTTCATCCTGCGCGGCGGTGACCGCCGCCCACAGGCAGTGTTGGACGGGCGCGGCCTCGGCGTCGGACGGGAGGGGGCGGCCCTCCGTGTGGCTGTAGGGGGTGGGCATCGCCGAGCGCCCCGCTGCGTTGAGGAGGCCCGGCAAGGCCAGGCGGACCGGGAGGTGGTCCGAGTCGATCACCTGGGGGTGTGCCATGCCGCGAGCCCAGACGCTTTCCCGCAGGGACCACGGCAGGAGGGGCTCGTTGACCAGGAAGGTGTCAACCCTGTGCCGGGACGGGTGGAGCGTGGGGGTCATGTCCTCCTCGCCGCCTGCCGTGGCCCTTCAGAAACCACAGGCGTCCCAGCCCGCGCGGAAGTGCTCCGTGGCCGGGTTGGTCCATGTAGACGTTGGTGTCACCCGCGGTGACCACCGGGTGTCTCCCACCGAGGCTGCGTGCCGGGGCATACATTTGTATGTCGGCCCAGAACGCCGCCCGTCCCGCGCACGGGGAGCCGCCTGCTTGCGGCCCGTGGACGTTGATGAGGGTGAGGCCTCCCCCGTTCGTGCGGATTTCCAGGGCCGTGGCCTTCCCGGGGACAATTTCCGTGAAACTGAGCACCTCGTGCTCCGGGACGTAATTGCTGCTGACCGGGCTGAGGAGGCCCCCCCCTCTCGAGGTGGAAGTGGCTCCCGTCTCCGCCAGCCAGCTGCTGAAGAAGGGGGTGTACCCCTTGTCCTGGAGCACCGCGGCCACGTGCATCTCCTGCGCCCGGGTGGCGATCCCTGTTTCCTGGAGCATGATGGCAAAGCCCCCCTCCTGGGGTAGCATGCCGGTGATGAGGTGCTCCTTATCGGTACAGGCCGCCGGCTCCGGCGCCGCCGGAGCGTGTCCTGGAGGGACCGGTCTGGCGGTACGAGGACGTTGCGCAGGTTCCACGAGAGGAGCCATAGGGCGTCGTCCGCCGTGTCCTCCTGGAGTCAGCTATCCCGCATCGGCATCGCCGCTGGGTCCGCCGGTGCAGCCAGGGCTCCTGGGTGCGCCGGGGCCATGGGGTGCGGAGAGCCCGTTCCCAGCGGGGCCCACAGGGGGGCCAGGGGGGCCAGCCCTGCGGGGATGGACCCTTGTTGGGCCGCACCGCCGGTCCCCGTGGCCGCTCCGGGCATATCCTCATCGCCGTCTGCGTGGTCGGCCGCCTGGGGCGGGGGGCGCCGGGCGTACGGGGCGTGCCATGGGGACCTCCGTGCCCTCCCTTGCAGAATGTTGGAGGCCGCCTCCTTGTCGTCCACCGGGGCTGCAGCGTGCACCGCGTGCCACGCCAGGTGTTCCAGCATTGCCCCGCTTGTGTAGTACTTGTCTGCACACAGGGGGCATTTCGTTGCCCTAGTGACCCCTTTTGCACACCTTTGAGCGTAGCGGTTGAACAGCGGTTGAACCCAGTTGAACAGCATGTTGCTGTTCAACCCCCCAGTTGAACTCGGTTGAACGCGGTTGAACAGATCAACTGGCCTCTCGCGCCAATCGGTGGCGCGTGCTCGCGCGATCACGCGTTCAACAGTGGTTAATTGGTAAATGTAGCCTGTCCCACAATTTTGGTTTTGAGCTGTTCCCTAAAACCCAGTTAAAACCTGGAACCTACTACCAATGGGCAGGTGGCGGTGTGGTGACCACATACATGAAAACTGGAGCCGGCACGTGGTGGCCAACACGTGGCGGTAAAGGGAATGCACATGGTGTGTAGTAGTTGCCACCTGCTCGCTTTTTACTATATACATGACGCATTGAATTGAAGAATATTTAATTTCACCTTTGTGCAATATGGTAGTGTCACCAAAAATAACGTAACAATAAGAACAAATTAGAGCACCAAGAGATTCCCCATTGTGGTTTCTTACTTGTATGCAAGGATCCCTCTCATTGTACAATCAAAAATGCCAACGTCAAACTTGAAGCAATGTATTGCAGATCACTACACTGGATTACAATCGGATGAATTGATGAGTGATTTGGTCAACTTGTTCACCGCATCCAAGGGTGGTCGTACACTATGGGAACGCCTCAAGACTAGAATGGGTAGTGGGCGGCGTAGTCGACGCAATGACCGGAAGGTCATGGAAAGGGTGTTTACACCCAAGGATGCCGTCCGGTTGATCCTTGACTTGGAAATGCCGAAAAATAGGTGCTCTACATGTCCTACATGCATACCATGGTGCGTTGCATGTATGCAAGGAGTGTTCAACCGTATGCGAGATGCGTTCAAGTGTGCGGTTGAACACATATGAAAAAATGCGACTCATGTTTGTGCAACATAGAGTGCCTACCTAGGTTTCATCGAACTATCATGTATATGTCTTCTTCCACATGCAATTGTGGCCCCATTTACATGCTACCATCAAGTGCTTTTTCATGAAAACAACAAATTGAACATTTGTTAAAGTCATGTTCAACTGCCGGGTTGAACAAGTTGAACGATTTCAACCAACGCTCACGTTGTGCACCAACGTTCACCTTGTGCGCGTCACTTTGTTCGAATTAACATGCCTCAAATTTAGGTACAAGAATCTAATATCTTGGGCCAACCGGCGAACAAAAGCTGCCCAAGAAAAGTTGGATGTTCATTGGGTGCACCCATTTCCACCGTGAATGGCAACGATTGGGTAAGGCGCAAAAATTGGAAACCACTATTCACAATGGCAAAGTTGGTGTACGATGGGACTTACCGCATTTCTTTAATTATGTCGCAACACAAAAGGAGCTCATGGAGTCCATGGACTTTCCAATGATCGATGGCGAGCAATTATTCGTCATCATAATTAGAGGCGACGGGTTCCCATGTGGCTCACGCCCATGGGTGCAAATTGCGATTGGCTTTGCCAATCACATGGAAAAGGCCCGCACTCTTCAATATAATTGGACATTGGATGTCGCATTGACGTTCTGTGACGTTCCGTGACGTTCCGTGGCCCCTCGCGCCGGGGGGAGCGGCACCGACTTCCGGATGGCGCCCTCCGTCGCTGGTTCCAAGGGCAGGTTGGCCAGTGGAACCGTGTGTGGCGCCAGCACGCGGCCCGGGGCCGCCGCATCGAGGGCTCGTGTCGCGGGCGCGGGCCCGAGACTCCGGATGGCAAGGCGCTGCGTGTCTGCTTGCAGCCACGTTTGCCAGTGCGTGGAGCCGATTTGGCGGTCGGGTTTGCTCCTCCATCGCAGGTTGTGGAAGGCTTGTAGCCAGTGGTACAATGTGGTGGGGACCGCCGGCTGGAGCTCTAGGTTGGCGGGGTGCGCCGCTGCCGGCCACACCCCCGGCCTCGCCGCCCGGGCGTTGTCCTTCAGCCGGACCTGGAGCAGGAGGGCGTGGTGTTCGCCCTCCCGTAGCGCCTTGACGACCATGCGGGTACAGTCTGCCACGCGGACCACGGCTTCGGGCCCCGGCAGGCGCTCGGGGTCCCAGACGACGATGTGCGCGTCCGCCGGGCTCAACATGCAGACCACCCACTGTGGGTTCTGCTGTCCCCGTTGGGCCACCGCCAGGGTAGCCGCCGGGCGGGCGTGCGTTATTGGCCCCACGTGGAGGTCCGGGACGTCCGTGGCCCTGATGGCGTCTCCCTGCCACGCGGCCCGTAGATGCTCCTCCTGGTCGGGGCTCCACACCAGTGCGGGGGGGTTGACCCATCCCGGTTCCTGCCTCTCGTTGGGGGCGCTGACGGTGTGTAGCAGGACTGCCAGCGGCCAGGGGTCCGCCGACATATAGTAGGCCTGGGTGGGTCCCTGCTGCCAGTCGACGTGGGGCAGGGGCTTGAATGCCCCTTGCCTGGCGGTGCTGTGCCAGACAGTCCAGCGGCCCCCGGCCAGGACGTGCGACCGGTACCCTCCGGCGTGGCCGTGCAGGATGGCCTGGTAGCCTGCCGTCTGCAGCACCAGTGCCTTCCCCTGCTGAGGCCCAGGAGGGGGTGTGCCGTCGCCCGCATCCCAGACGCGGGTGCGCCCGCGGAGTGGGGCGTGCCACGGGTGGGGTGCATCGCGCAACGGCCCTTGTATGCTTCCCGCAATCTGCGCCGGGCCGTGGTGGTGGACGAAGCTCTCCTCGCCGTCCGCCAGCAGCGCCGCCGCGACGAGGTATAGCTGCTCCGCTGTGAGGGGTGCCGTCGGCGCGTGCGTTGCGGCCGGCTGGCGGGGCTGCGTGTCGCGGCAGGGGATGTGGGGCAGCAGTTGCGCTGGCCACGCCGCCACGGGACCCATGGTGACGGCCGCGAGCGCGGACGCCAGCGCCGTGCGGTCCGCTGGTCTGTACTGCGTGAGCCCCGTGGTATCTTGGGCGAGGTGCCTGCAGGCCGCCGTCCAGGCCACCGCTCCGCAGTTTGTGCAGTCCGGTTCGGCACCATCCGCGCCGTCCCTTCCTCTTTGCTGTACCATGCTGGCGGTGTCGAGCGGGGGGCCCTGCTGCAGTGCCTCCGGACCCTGCCCCGGCGAGAGGGCGGGCGGGGCTGGCTGCGGGAAGCTCAGCGCGCCTAGGCGCTCCGGGTGCGTGTGTTACCGGTTTTGCCGGCGGCGCTCCGGAGCTGCCCGTGGTAGGAAGAGGAGTTGGTGTAGGTACCAGTGGCCTTGCGCGGCGGACAGGTTGCGGAACAGTAGCCACTGTTCCACCACGCCTCCTGGGTGCGCGGCCTCGACGCGGCGCTGCAAACCCAGGCGGCCCAGGCGGTTGGACGTGCCCGCGGTTGGGATGTGGGTCTGCGGGTAAAGCACCCGCAGCGGCTCCAGCGCCAGGTCTAGCACGTCGTCGTTGAGCTGCTCCGTGAGAGCCGACGCCCTGTGCAGGGCCTGGCGGACCCTGGGTGTGGGGGCCCTGAGCTGTTCGAGCACCGGCCCCGGCGGGTACCGTGCACCCGGATTCCTTAGCCACTCCCTGGTGTGGCTCAGTTTGGCCCTCCATACGTCCCTCGTAAAGGCGTGTGGGGGGGCCAAAGAGGGGACCATCCGTAGGAGGAGGTGGCACGCCGGCAGCGATTGCATGGGCTGTCAGGCGGCCGCAGTGATCCACCTGCACGCCGTGCCGGGCACGATCGCCCCCCATTCCACGGTCCCCATGCCCTCGGCGTGGAGTAGCGCCTGGCCCTGGACCAGAGGGAAATAGGGGCTCGAGCGCCCGCCCCCTTCCCTCCACCGTACCAAGGCCGCCCCCGCCTGCAGGCTGCGGAGCAGGGCCACGCCGGGGAGGAGCGGCTTCGGGAAAGCCCCCTTGACGGCTTGAGTGGCGTGAACCAGGGTGCCCATGGGCAAATACCACAACGGGAGGACCCAGGGCCCCGGCAGCGGTTGCGCCTCCCCTGCGTCCCATCGCCACTCGGAGTCTGGCGGGGCGGCCGGGACCGTGCCTGTCTGCAGGAAGTGGCGTGCCCTCTTGTCGGGGTGCGGTTGGGGGGTTGCCGCGAGGCTGAGCCCCTCTGCCGCGGGTGCCACTGGGAGGCCGCCCCGGGGCCTGCGCCAGGGGTAATCCTGGTCGGCCGGCCAGGTGTGGAGCTCCCGGGCAAATTCCTCCGCGTTCCCTGTGCGGGCGTCCTCCGGTGCCAGGTGCCCCATGACGGTGAGCACCGCCCATGTGGAGAAGGGCCACGCCCGTGGGGGGGTGTACACCTGGATGGTCCACTGTGGGCGCGCCCGCCGCACGCGGGATGCGTGGAGCACCCCTCGGACCATGTCCGCCGCCAGGACCAGCACTATTCCCGAGGGCTCCACAATGATCCCCTATGCGGGTCCGCCGTGGCGGCCCCGGGTGTGCAAGGCCACTGCCGCCTGTCCCGCGTGAGTGAATCGGTCGACAGCCTCCTGGATGTTGACGCTGCCGCGTGCGGTCTCATCCCGGATCCAGCCCTGCGCCACCCCGTAGCGTAGGGCAGCGCATGCGGCCGCGCGTCCCAACTCGGGCAGCGCTCCGTCATCAGGGCCGGGCTGAGGGTGCTGTTTGGGGCACCAGCCTTCGCCGGTGGAGTGGCCCCGTTTCCACGCGGGGCAGAGGGTGGGCACGCTGCCTGCCGGCGGCGCAGGTTCCGCGGGCGCGCTTCCCGTGGAGGGCTCCGGTATTTCCTCCAGTTCTGAGTCCGTGCCCGCGTCCCCTTGTGGGGGGTCTCCTTCGCCGTCTCTGAGTCCCAGCGCCCTGATGACCTCGTGTGCTGCATCCAGCGTCGGAGATCGGGGGCGTGTTTTGCGTGGGGCCGCAGGTTCCGCCATTGTTGTGTCGCTGTGCCTAAGAGCAGGGGGTGGGGTGCGGATTTCCCGTGGCTGGTACGTTGGTGCGTTGGTGCGTTGCTCGTTGTGGGCGTGGCGGAAGGGCGTCCCCGGGGGGGGTGCCTTCCACCATTGTGAGGGGCGCCTGGTGTCAGGCCCTGTCCCTCCCCCGGCGGCCCGTCCTCTGGAGTGGGTAGCCGGGGTCCGCGACCCGTGTGTCCCGGGTGCGGTCGGTGCGGGCATGGGGGCCCAGCACTGGCCCGACAGCGTGCGCCCTTGCGGGCCGGCGTTGCTCGCTGTGGGGGTGGCGGAAGGGCATCCCGAGGGGGGGTGCCTTCCACCATTGTGTGAGGGGCGTCTGAGGTCGGGCGCTGTCCCTCCCCCGACTGCCCGCCCACAGGGCGGACTGTTGGGGTCCACTACCCACGTGCTGTGGGCGCGGGTGTGTGGGTGTGGGGGTCCAACGCTGCCCCCTTGGCCTGTATGCCTTGTGGGGGCTGCGTGCCGCGGGGGTGGCGGGGAGCCGTCCCCGGGGGGGGGTGGCCTGCCACCGTCGTGAGGGGCGTCTGGTGTCAGGCGCTGTCCCTCCCCCGGCCGCCCGTCCTCTGGAGCGGGCAGCTGGGGTACCGCGACCCGTGTGTTCCGGGTGCGGTTGGTGCGGGCGTTGGGACCCAGCACCGGTTGTTCCACAGCGTGCGCCCTTGCGGGCCGGCGTTGCTCGCTGTGGGGGTGGCGGAAGGGCGTCCCCGGGGGGGGTGCCTTCCACCATTGTGAGGGGCGTCTGGTGTCAGGCGCTGTTTCTCCCCCGGCCGCCCGTCCTCTGGAGCGGGCAGCCGGGGTTCCGCAACCCGTGTGTCCCGGGTGCGGTCGGTGCGGGCGTGGGGACCCAGCACCGGCCCCACAGCGTGCGCTCTTGCGGGCCGGCGTTGCTCGCTGTGGGGGTGGCGGAAGGGCGTCCCCGGGGGGGGGTGCCTTCCACCATTGTGTGAGGGGCGTCTGAGGTCAGGCGCTGTCCCTCCCCCGACTGCCCGCCCACTGGGCGGGCTGTTGGGGTCCGCCACCCACGTGTGTGGGCGCGGGTGTGTGGGTGTGGGGGCCCAACACTGTCCTACTGGCCTGCATGCCCTGCGGGGGCTGCGTGCCGCAGGGGTGGTGGGGGGCCGTCACTGGGGGGGGTGGCCTGCCACCATTGTGAGGGGCGTCTGGTGTCAGGTGCTGTCCCTCCCCCGGCCGCCCCGCCTCTGGAGCGGGCAGCCAGGGTTCCGCGACCCGTGTGTCCCGGGTGCGGTCAGTGCGGGCGTGGGGACCCAGCACTGGCCCCACAGCGTGCGCCCTTGCGGGCCGGCGTTGCTCGCTGTGGGGGTGGCTGAAGGGCGTTCCCGGGGGGGGTGCCTGCCACCGTTGTGAGGGGCGTCTGAGGTCAGGCGGTGTCCCTCCCCGGACTGCCCGCCCACTGGGCAGGCTGTTGGGGTCCGGCACCCACGTGCTGTGGGCGCGGGTGTGTGGGTCTGGGGGCCCAACATTGTCCCCTTGGCCTGCATGCCCTGTGGGGGCTGCGTGCCGCGGGGGTGGTGGGGGGCCGTCCCCGGGCTGGGCCTGCCACCGCTGTGAGGGGCGTCTGGTGTCAGGCGCTGTCCCTCCCCCGGCCGCCTGTCCTCTGGAGCGGGCAGCCAGGGTTCCGCGACCCGTGTGTCCCGGGTGCGGTCGGTGCGGGCGTGGGGACCCAGCACCCGCCCCACAGCGTGCGCCCTTGCGGGCCGGCGTTGCTCGCTGTTGGGGCGGCGGAAGGGCGTCCCCGGGGGGGGGTGCCTTCCACCATTGTCTGGGGCGTCTGAGGTCAGGCGCTGTCCCTCCCCCGACTGCCCGCCCACTGGGCAGGCTCTTGGAGCCGGCCACCCACGTGCTGTGGGCGCGGGTGTGTGGCTGTGGGGGCCCAACACTGTCCCCTTGGCCTGCATGCCCTGTGGGGGCTGCATGCCGCGGGGGTAATGGGGGGCCGTCCCCGGGGGGGGGTGGCCTGCCAACGTTGTGAGGGGCGTGTGGTGTCAGGCGCTGTCCCTCCCCCGGCCGCCCGTCCTCTGGAGCGGGCAGCCCGGGTTCCGCGACCCGTGTGTCCCGGGTGCGGTCGGTGCGGGCGTGGGGACCCAGCACCGGCTGTTCCACAGCGTGCGCCCTTGCGGGCCGGCGTTGCTCGCTGTGGGCCTGGCGGCAGGGCGTCCCCGGGGGGGGTGCTTTCCACCATTGTGTGAGGGGCGTTTGAGGTCAGGCGCTGTCCCTCCCCCGACTGCCCGCCCACTGGGCGGGCTGTTGGGGCCCGCCACCCACGTGCTGTGGGCGTGGGTGTGTGGGTGTGGGGGCCCAACACTGTCCCCTTGGCCTGCATGCCCTGTGGGGGCTGTGTGCCGCGGGGGTGGTGGGGGGCCGTCCCCGTGGGGGGTGGCCTGCCACCGTTGTGAGGGGCGCCTGGTGTCAGGCCCTGTCCCTCCCCCGGCCGCCCGTCCTCTGGAGCGGGCAGCCAGGGTTCCCCGACCCGTGTGTCCCGGGTGCGGTCGGTGCGGGCGTGGGGACCCAGCACTGGCCCGACAGCGTGCGCCCTTGCGGGCCGGCATTGCTGGCTGTGGGGGTGGCGGAAGGGCGTCCCCGGGGGGGGTGCCTTCCACCATTGTGAGGGGCGTCTCACGTCAGGCGCTGTCCCTCCCCCGACTGCCCGCCCACTGGGCGGGCTGTTGGCGTCCGCCACCCACGTGCTGTGGGCGCGGGTGTGTGGGTGTGGGGGTCCAACACTGTCCCCTCAGCCTGCATGCCCTGTGGGCGCTGCGTGCCGCGGGGGTGGTGGGGGGCCGTCCCCGGGGGGGGGTGGCCTGCCACCGTTGTGAAGGGCGTCTGGTGTCAGGCGCTGTCCCTCCCCCGGCCGCCCGTCCTCTGGAGTGGGCAGCCAGGGTTCCGCGACCCGTGTGTCCCGGGTGCGGTCGGTGCGGGCGTGAGGACCCAGCACCGGCCCCACAGCGTGCGCCCTTGCGGGCCGGCATTGCTCGCTGTGGGGGTGGCGGAATTGCGTCCCCGGGGGGGGTGCCTCCCACCATTGTGAAGGGCGTCTCACGTCAGGCGCTGTCCCTCCCCCAACTGCCCGTCCACTGGGTGGGCTGTTGGGGTCCGCCACCCACGTGCTGTTGGCGCGGGTGTGTGGGTGTGGGGGCCCAACACTGTCCCCTTGGCCTGCATGCCCTGTGGGGGCTGCGTGCCGCGGGGGTGGTGGGGGGCCGTCCCCGGGGGGGGGTGGCCTGCCACCGTTGTGAGGGGCGTCTGGTGTCAGGCGCTGTCCCTCCCCCGGCCACCCGTCCTCTGGAGCGGGCAGCCAGGGTTCCGCGACCCGTGTGTTCCGGGTGCGGTCGGTGCAGGCGTGGGGACCCAGCACCGGCCCGACAGCATGCGCCCTTGCAGGCCGGCGTTGCTCGCTGTGGGGGTGGCGGGAGGGCGTCCCCGGGGGGGGGTGCCTTCCACCATTGTGAGGGGTGTCTGAGGTCAGTTGCTGTCCCTCCCCCGACTGCCCGCCCACTGGGCGGGCTGTTGGGGTCCGCCACCCACGTGCTGTGGGCGCGGGTGTGTGGGTGTGGGGGCCCAACACTGTCCCCTCGGCCTGCATGCCCTGTGGGGGCTGCGTGCCGCGGGGGTGGTGGGGGGCCATCCCCGGGGGTGGGTGGCCTGCCACCGTTGTGAGGGGCGTCTGGTGTCAGGAGCTGTCCCTCCCCCAGCCGCCTGTCCTCTGGAGCGGGCAGCCAGGGTTCCGCGACCTGTGTGTTCCGGGTGCGGTCGGTGCAGGCGTGGGGACCCAGCACTTGCCCGACAGCGTGCGCCCTTGCGGGCGGGCGTTGCTCGCTGTGGGGGTGGCGGAGGCGTCCCCGGGGGGGGTGCCTTCCACCATTGTGAGGGGTGTCTGAGGTCAGTTGCTGTCCCTCCCCCGACTGCCCGCCCACTGGGCGGGCTGTTGGGGTCCGCCACCCATGTGCTGTGGGGGGGGATGTGTGGGTGTGGGGGCCCAACACTGTCCCCTTGGCCTGCATGCCCTGTGGGGGCTGCGTGCCGCGGGGGTGGTGGGGGGCCGTCCCCGGTGGGGGTGGCCTGCCACCGTTGTGAGGGGCGCCTGGTGTCAGGCGCTGTCCCTCCCCCGGCCGCCCGTCCTCTGGAGCGGGCACCCAGGGTTCCCCGACCCGTGTGTCCCAGGTGCGGTCGGTGCGGTCGTCGGGACCCAGCACCGGCCCCACAGCGTGCGCCCTTGCGGGCCGGCGTTGCTCGCTGTGGGGGTGGCGGAAGGGCGTCCCCGGGGGGGGTGCCTTCCACCATTGTGAGGGGCAACTGACGTCAGGCGCTGTCCCTCCCCCAACTGCCCGCCCACTGGGCGGGCTGTTGGGGTCCACCACCCACGTGCTGTGGGCGCGGGTGTGTGGGTGTGGGGGCCCAACACTGTCCTCTTGGCCTGCATGACCTGTGGGGGCTGCGTGCCGCGGGGGTGGTGGGGGGCCGTCCCCGGGGGGGGTGGCCTGCCACTGTTGTGAGGGGCGCCTGGTGTCAGGCGCTGTCCCTCCCCCGGCCGCCCGTCCTCTGGAGCGGGCAGCCAGGGTTCCGCGACCCGTGTGTCCCGGGTGCGGTCGGTGCGGGCGTGGGGACCCAGCACCGGCCCCACAGCGTGCACCCTTGCGGGCCGGCGTTGCTCGCTGTGGGGGTGGCGGAAGGGCGTCCCTGGGGGGGGTGCCTTCCACCATTGTGAGGGGCGTCTGAGGTCAGGCGCTGTCCCTCCCCCGACTGCCCGCCCACTGGGGGGGCTGTTGGGGTCCGCCACCCACGTGCTGTGGGTGCGGGTGTGTGGGTGTGGGGGCCCAACACTGTCCCCTTGGCCTGCATGCCCTGTGGGGGCTGCGTGCCGCGGGGGTGGTGGGGGGCCGTCCCCGGCGGGGGTGGCCTGCCACCGTTGTCAGGGGCGTCTGGTGTCAGGCGCTGTCCCTCCCCCGGCCGCCCGTCCTCTGGAGCGGGCAGCCAGGGTTCCGCGACCCGTGTGTCCCGGGTGCGGTCGGTGCGGGCGTGGGGACCCTGCACCGGCCCCACGGCACGCGCCCTTGCGGGCCGGCGTTGCGCGCCGTGTGGGTGGCGGTAGGGCGTCCCCGGGGGGGTTGCCGTCCGCCGTTGTGAGGGGCGTCTGGGGTCAGACGCTCCCCCTCTCCCGGCTGCCCGCGCTCTGGGCGGGCTGCCGGGGCTCGCTGACCACGTGCTGTTGGCGCGGGTGTGGGTGTGTGCGGTGTGTGTGGTGTCTGTGCGGTGCGTGTCGTGGTGCGCGGTGCCGCTTTTTTCTTGTCCCTCTGGTGCTCCCCTCTCCAGTGCTTCTGTGCGGTGTTGTGCTCGCCGTGTGCCTGCCGTGCCCCCTTCCCTGCGCGCGTCCCTTGCTCGGCTGCTGGCTACCCCTTGTTTCTTTCGTGGCTTCGTTGCTTTTTACCCTTTCCTCTATCCTTCTCCCTGGCATGCACTTTTTGCCTGCTTCTGCTCTGGTGCGTGTCTCGGTCTTTTTCCTTGCCGGCTCGTCGTTCTCTCTCGTTGGGCCCTGTGAGACAAAGGAAGGATGGGGGTATGTGGCCTTTCGGCGGCTGGGCGCGGTCGTCATGTAACATACTGTACCCACGTTGGCACGTTGCGGCTGCGTTCTCCGTTGCGCGGCGTATAACATACCTGTCTTCGCACTTGTGTCTACGTGTGTGCGCACTCTCCTTACCCTTCGTGCCATACCATGGTGTGCTCTAAAAGTGGTATATTGGGTCAAAATTGGGCGAAACCACTATTAAATTCGTGTTCTCCGACCTCGAAATAGGGGGTAATGTGTTCTTTGATTTCATTTTCACCATCGGGAACCCCCCCCCCCATCCCGGTAGGATTTGCACACAGCCCCCAGATGGCCATTTTGGCCACCCCCAGAAAAACACGGGTACCTATCAAAGTCTGATAAGTCAGGTATCCCCATATACTAATTTTGAGTCGCTGAACACGAAGATCAACTCAGATTCCAAACATATGACGATATGTTTGAGTAATTCTACGAATACACGTTAAAAACGCACTCGTTAGGAATTCAATGAGCTCGTTGATATACGCCCATATTGTGACGTCGCGACCTCAAATTCGTAACAAGCGACCTCAAAATAGGGGGGGGGTATACTTTGTTTATCATATGGGGCCACAATGCCGAAGAGTTATGATTTGGGGGTAAAAAAGTAGGGGTATTCCAGGTACCGGGATGAACACTTGGTAGTCAACTTGTCACGTCCTCCCCCAACTTTACCCCTACTTTTTTACCCCCAAATCATAACTCTTCGGCATTGTGGCCCCATATGATAAACAAAGTATACCCCCTTCCCTTTTTCCAGGTCGCTTGTTACGAATTTGAGGTCGCTACGTCACGATATGGGCGTATATTAACGAGCTTTTCAAATTCCTAACGAGTGCGTTTTTAACGTGTATTCGTGGAATTACTCGAACATATCGTCATGCGTGTCGTGGTGCGCGGTGCCGCTTTTCTCTTGTCCCTCTGGTGCTCCCCTCTCCGGTGCTTCTGTGCGGTGTTGTGCTCGCCGTGTGCCTGCCGTGCCCCCTTCCCTGCGCGCGTCCCTTGCTCGGCTGCTGGCTACCCCCTGTTTCTTTCGTGGCTTCGTTGCTTTTTACCCTTTCCTCTATCCTTCTCCCTGGCATGCACTTTTCCCCTGCTTCTGCTCTGGTGCGTGTCTCGGTCTTTTTCCTTGCCGGCTCGTCGTTCTCTCTCGTTGGGCCCTGTGAGACAAAGGAAGGATGGGGGTATGTGGGCTTTCGGCGGCTGGGCGCGGTCGTCATGTAACATACTGTACCCACGTTGGCACGTTGCGGCTGCGTTCTCCGTTGCGCGGCGTATAACATACCTGTCTTCGCACTTGTGTCTACGTGTGTGCGCACTCTCCTTACCCTTCGTGCCATACCATGGTGTGCTTGTCCGCGGCGGTGGCGGTTGCGTTGTGCTTGCGGGGACAGACCTGTTTGTTGTGTTCCCACTCCTTGACCCGCGTTGATGGCCTATAGAGAGAGGGAGGAGGGTGGCGTTGTGACTTCGCTCTCGTTGTCCATCCTTGGTCCTCCCTTCCTCGTGGCGTTTGTGGCGGCTGGTTCGTGCTCCTTCGCCATACCTCCATACATTACTTGCGTATGCTTGCGCGTGTGGGCATCCATACCATTCATACCATCCTCATTTCTTTTCGTTTGGGCTGCCCCTGGGTGTTCCCTCATACCACTCTTGCTCCGCGGCGGTGGCGGCCTCTTGTTCTTCATTTGGTCGTTGGCGGTGTCCACTTTTTGGCGTTGGCGGCTTCCTCTCTTGTTGTTGGCCACTCATGTTCCGTTCCGCGGTGTTGGCGGCCTTTCGCTCTTTGTGTGTTCTTTCGCGGTGTCCACATTTTCCTCGGCGCCGGCAGCCTATAGAGTGTGATAGGAGGAGAGGGGGTGGTTGCCTCGTTGCTTGGTCGGTGGGCGCGTTGGCGCCGCGGTTCGCTTGCGTCTCCATTAGCATTTGCGTGTACTTTTTTGTTTTTTTTTCCTTTACCCATACCTGTTGGCGCTTGCGGCGTTTGTTGGGCCCTTGCGTGTGTCGGTATACCTCTTGCTCTTCGTGTGCCCCTGGGTTTGTGGTATGCGTGTTTGTGGTGGCGGTGGTGTGCTCTCCGGCGGCGTGTGGTTCCCTCCTTCCGGTTCCGTGCGGGTGTCCCTCATACCATGCTTCTTTCCGTGCGGGCGGCCTAGTGTAAAGAGAGATAGATAGAATGCATACGTGGGCGGTTGGGCGGCGGCGCGGTGCTCGTGGCGTCGGTTTGTTCGGCGGCGGGTCGTTCATACCTTGGCGTGCTTGCGGCGGCTCTCATGGCGTGTGCGTGCATGGGCATACCTCTTGTGTGTGTTTCATGGTGTTTCATGGTTTCCCTGTTTTTTCGTGTGGCGCTTTGCGTTTGGAGGGTCTCTTCCCCTTGATGCTTTCACACACCTTGACCTTGCTTGTCTCATGGCGTCCTCGTCCTATGCGTGCGGGGGATTTTAGCGGGCGTGCCCTTTTGTTGGTGGCGGTGCGGCCGTTTTGTCCCTTCCCTCGTACGTTGCGCACCTCGGCTCCCTTTCGTCGTGTGGCAGCATGGCGCATTGTATAACATATAACATACTTGTTTCGGCGGCCGGCATGTTCACGTGGCGCCTACCCTATGTTGTCACGTTGTTTCAAGTCCCTAGCGCCTAGGACACGCACTTTGCTAGGTGTTTTGGGGCAAGCAACGCTCAACTTCATGGCCGTCGCGACTCTGTTGTTCTTTTGTTTTCTGTGAGTGTCCTAAATTTTGCGACCTCGTCAAAGAGCGGCGTAAAATTTTTTCAGGGGTTTCTGAGGTCGGAAAAATCGATTTTGCGCTTTATTTTTTCTGGTTGTGCGTCTTTTTCTTGGTTTTTTTTTCTTCTGCTGCGATCGCGCGACGCACGACGGAACATAGTAGCGCTTCAGATTCAGGTTCGTACGAATTTTGCACGAATTTCGCACGAATTTACCCTCCTTTACACTCTTTCGCGTTGTTACAGCTCTCAAAGCCTTCGCATTCTTCTCTTTGAATCCTGTCCCAGCAGACTATGTCCCAGCTCGCCAGCGTGGCCTCGCGCCCCAATCCCGCAGCCGACACCCTCGCCCACTACCAAGCCCTCCCCGTCGCCCACCATCAATTGGAGGAGGCGACGTACGAGTCGGGGGCACTGGGGGTCGATGACATTGTTGGCTGGGCAGCCTCCCTCGACCCCTCCCGGGATGTCATCCACATCGACATGCGCAGCCTCACCCGCAACTCCTACCTTGGGGGGAGAGGATGGGCGACAACCTTGTGGAGGGAACTGCGCCGCCAACTTCCCTCCCTTAAATTTCTCCATCTAACCCCTCTCCTCTCCAGTGTTGACCAGCTCCTCAACTCGATGAGGACTAACCCTGTGGGGAAGCCTAAGGACGCCCACAGCCAGGTGTACCCCACCACTAACCTCGTCCACAGCCCCCCCCCACTGCGATATGGTGAGCCTGCAGGATCTTGCTGCAGGTGCACCAGCAGACCGCTCTCTTTATCCCTTTCCTTGGCACCTTGCTAACCCCCGGTGGTGGGATGATTTGTACATCGCCCCTTTCCATCCCACCATCCCCCCCCAGGTGCGCGTCCCCGACGTCACCCAGCCCACCTTCTCTAGCACAACTTCTTTGCAATGGTACCGTGGTGCCTCATGCACCCCGCCCTTCATTTCAAGTGAGCCCCCCGTCCACACCGAACCCCTTCCCGACCCCCCTCATGGGGTGATGGGCAGCCCTGACCCCGCCCCTGACAGGGTTGGCCCCTCTCAGCCGCCCCTCAACTTTGTTGAAGGGAACTGCTCAACATGGGCAAGGGCCCATAAGTGTACAAACGTATGCAAGCTGCACAAGAAGACGGCTTCTAACAGACATGCAGCACCTTCAGACTCTACAGCGGCGGTTCCGGTGCTGCAAGAGACGGACATGAGATCACCTTACGAACCCAGACCATTGTTGCCTCTGACCTGCATGCATGCTGGGGGGCTTACTAGGGGTTTGAGGACAAATCAGGGGGTGCACACCGGTAATATTTGTGTAAATTCACGTGTATTCACCTGAAATTCGTACGAAATTCGTACAAAATTCGTGCAAAATTGGTACGAATTTCGTACGAATTCACGTGAATTCACGGCTGTGAATCCGCTACAGGTTTGCCGGGTTCCGGCACCTCTCGTTTTGGGCGCGGTTCGGACATGATGGATGCTTTTGGGGCGGGACCTTCATTGAATGATGCGTAACAAAGCTATGGGAGGAATTTTGGCCCCTCAAAGCCCTTGGAATGAACCAAGAATATGGCATTTTCCCCCAAAAACCTCAAAATTTGGATAAATTCACGTGAAATTCACGCAATTATTCAAACGGCCACTTAACGGTCGTTCACGAAAGGGTACGCGCGCAATGGGGAGCCCAAGGTCGGCGCCCACCGGGGAATGTGAGACAACTGCTGTGAGGCAGCTCGTAACGCGGACTGCGGCGCGGGCCACAGAGGCTGCGTTCGGGAGAACTGGGTCAGCTGCTGGGACAGCGTCTGCGGAAAAGAAGACAAGCGGCGTTAACAAGGACGCTCAACGAGGACTTCCGTAGTGCGCACAACGAGACGGGTAGGACGCACAACAAGAGCGTAGCACGCGCAACAGAAACAGTAATGCGCACAGCAAGAAACCTGTGGCTGCATGCTCCACGGCGTCGTCGACAGTTGCTGCAGTCCCGGATGTACAGCTGCCTGTGGCGGTGGTGGCGGCGCCGCAGCACCTGGTGTGGCCGCTGCGGCAGTTGTTGGCGGTGCTGCAGGAGGCGGATACCCCCAGCCGACGGGTTGCATGGACAAGAGGGTTACATTAAAGTACCCCTGTTCCAGCAGTAATACAAAAAGGAAAACGCAGTAACAAAAAAATACAAAACGACAAAAAAAACGACAGAAAAACAACCAATCTCCGTGTCTGTCAATGCATTCGCAATTGGAGCCAGATCTGAAGTGCGTAGTCATAGCACGCTACTTCGGATTGTATATCGCGAGTTCAAGGGTTCCGGCGCTTGAAAACAGCATAGCGCGCGCGATAGTGGTCATTGCGCGCACCAGATAGCATGTAGCGCGCTATATAAAACAAAAAGCGCGCCCTACTGCACAGTTCCTTATCCGCAAAATATGCCCTAACGTCGTCGGCCAATTTTTGTGCATTGCACAGGTTGCTTCTGGAGGTCCCATTCCACCTTGGTACTTGAAAGTACAGGAACAGATGCTCATTAACCTGCCTCAGCATCTTAATGCGGCGCGACACTAGGCTTCCTGCCCCCCCACCCCTATCACAAAAGGAGGACCAAATGTCCTTCAGCACCCAGTTGCTCCCTTCCAAAAGATTCCCCGAAAACATTCCTAGGCCATAGGGCCGTATGGCCTGGATAGTGACTGTAGCATCGTGCAACAGCCAGTTAATATAAGGTGATCTTTTTTCGGGGCAAACCCATCTCTGGAAAGCCTGACAACCTCTGGAGAAAAGCAAGATTGTTAGCTCAGACCTCGGACAACACAGAGGTGGACTTCTCACCACAAAGGGCGACGTTAACAGTCCAGTGGTAGGACAACGTCCTTGCCAAGTGACCATGGTTGGCAAAGGAAATGGACATCTGGCACCACGATTCCCCCCCACAAGGCAACCCATCCCCCCTCACAATGATCCACAGCTCTCCTTGGCACTCCCTGGGGTATTGGAGGTTAGAAACAATGGAATCAAAGCAAAATATATAGTCGAAAAAGTGCTGCAGGGGCCGCTGCGAAAAGAACGTGACGCCATCTGTGTGCACGTCAACCTCTAAATGCTGCCTACTTGCAAGCTGGTTCCATTCTGTGGCGAAACTAGCATAGGACGGTAGAGAAAAAAGGTGTGTGGGGACCTTACTTCGCGTCCAAGTAATCAAATCTTTGTACCTGAGGAAAATAGCGAAAATAGGAAAATTCAAGGTAAGGTAGGAGTAGGGGCACCGGCACCAAGTGCATCGCACAAAGCAAAAGCTGCTTGTTTGGCATCCCCGTCCAATACTTTCGGTAGGGAATTTAAGCGCCAATGCAACGCAAGGGCAACCAAAATAACATCACGATACACATCAAATCTTGTTGACAACACCCCAACCTTGGACATGTCAAATATTAGCTGGGACAAATTTCCTTGTCCATAACCGGCACCAGACCAGTGACCACCACCTGGAATAATATTGTCTTGTAACCCTTCGGGGGCAATAGCTACCAAAGGAACCAGATCTTCTAAAAATAATTTCCAAGCGTGGTCCAGCGTGCCCTGGTCACCAGAAAATAAATCTTGCCAGGAGTTGAAAGGGATGGGGTTCATCACTGCCATTTCTTCAATAAGGCCAAATAAATGTTGTTCTGAGATATTTGAGGCAGGACAAACCGCCAACTGCCGGCGTCAAAAAACAGTGCCGGCAACAAGACACACACTCCAAGCCCCCTCTTGTGCTGCAGAGGCGCCTTTTAACTTGTGAACCATAGTAAAAAAGATGGGGAGCACCGGTTACTAGAGATGGGTATGCCTTCAATCTGTGACCCATGCGGAGACACTTCCCACTCTCGATCACTGTCGTTGTTGCATTTCACCCTATGGCCGGCCACTGAGGATTCGTTTCGTGCCTCCCGCAGAAAAAGCAAACGGTGTTTTTTTCGGTCCACCTCGCTCAGGTGGCTACTGTTGCACCGCCCACAATTAACACACTAACCCACACACTCAGACGCCTTTCCTCTACCACAGCACCGTAAAGCAAGCGCATCACGTCTCGGATGACAAGACAAACGTGTGTCACGCAAAATCAGGGAAGTTAGCTAATACCAACATCATGGTGCTGTAGGCGTTCCGTGGCACAAGGCCTCAATGCCCCCCCCCACCCCCATGGTGGCACGGCACGGCACGGCACAAAACAGGGCGGCACGCGAAGATTCCGACCCCCCCCCCGTCAGCCGTATTCCTACCCCGCCCGACCCTACCCGGAACGGGCCCTTAGAGACGACCACTATGGAGTGCCAGTCGAGTTCAACGCTTGCACAAAGCACCTCTTCCCTTGTGTTGCACTTAGCCTATGGCCGGCCACTAACGAGTTCATTGCTTTTGTTTGCGCTTCTTGCTCGTGACCACCAGTTTGAGTAGAGACCAAGTTGCAATACTATATTGAATGACCGTCTCAAAGCCACACTTTGCCCCCTTCCATTGCCCATGAGTAGATAGTTTAATCTCGGCCTTCAAGTCTCGCCAGCGGCCTTCAAAGCCATGGCAAAGGAAAGGCTCCAGGGTACCCCATCTGCGCAAAAACTGTGGCACATGGCACGTCCACACATGCATCCATGGAGCGCATGGCGCATCCAATGCATGCAACACCTTTCGCAATGAAGTAGCCGCGTCACATGCACCAGAAATATCCTCCGCACTCGGCTTAGGCTTATATGCAACACGAAGCCTACGGTGTGTCAAAGTGATCATTGACATGACAAGGTCCATGGTTTGAACATCGCGCTTATCAATGCGAGTTGCTGTTTTGCAATGTTGACGCAGCATATCAACAATAGGATTATATAGACGCTTCTCATGGAATTTCAGAGCATTGCTGATAGACCAAGGTGGAGCAGCACCTCGACCATCATCATCACCATTGGTTAACGCGACAATGTCCACATCAATCCCCGCTATGAACCGCTCTGCTGCTACTTTCGAAAGGCCTACATCTTCAAGAATCTTTGCAACTAGTGGAATCTGCACCGTGAAGAGGACATTGACAATGCCATGTGCACAGTCAATGGCGTATTGCTTAATCCGTATGGTGGGAGTCATTGCTGTGCCAGACGCCGCCATTGCAGGGCAAGGGATAATGTAGGAAGCCACGTCATCCGGTGTCGCATCGCAAGACGGGCAGGGTCTGCGTTCCGGTCGCGTGCATGATGGAGGGTCACGGCCTGCAATCTTGTACTCCCCCTAGTTTGTAAGACCTGCTAATTAATTATTTCCGCGGCCTACCGGCGGATTAGCGGAAAAAAAAGTAAAAAGTATTTCATTGCACCGCGGATTGGCGGATACTTTGAGGCAATTTATCTGATAAATTGTTTTTGCTTTGATCGCCTCCACTATGCCGTAATAGGAAAAAAAATTTTCCAGCGCCTTTGGCGCCGTGTCCCATAGTTTCTATGTTTTCCTCGCACAAATACTACAAACGCGGCATACGGCAAAGCACACATGACAGAAGCAAAAAGCATTGGTTTGATCTTCCTAATTGAACCTAGATTAGAAATCATCCACGAGGCCAACCCGTGCCTGAGCCTGTAGCAAAAAATCTGTACGCCGCCAGAAAATAGGCACAATAGCACGATAGCCAGATGGTGTGAACCCCTGTAGCCAGCAGCGAGCCTTCCTCACAAGTGACCACGCTATGGCTTGAATTTTCGCTGAACCTTTGTGTGAACGTGTTGCCCGCCATGGCGCCAGCACTGTCATGCCCTCCATTGCAGAAACCTGTCATGTGACTGTTGCGGTTTTTTCTCTTTGTGCATGCTCCCTGCTTGCCGTCTGAGGATCAACCCCCGCCAGACGAAGCAATAGAGTGGAGTTCAATCTTCAAAAAAAATTTCGATCATTCAACCTTCAGACGTCAAGGCCAGTCGTAACTCCCGATCTACAATCCATCAATCAATCAATCAATCAAGCAATCTGATGTACTAGCGACATCATGTCTAACAACTCGTTGCCCAACACCTCGCTGCCGTACAACATGGCTGGCAATGCTCAAGTTCCTATCTCGCAAGTTCCGCAATACCGCAATAACACACATCCGCCAACCATTCCGCCGCAACTGAACCCGGGCTCAATGCCAGGAGCCACTCCGTTCATGCATCAATCGCCGACGCCAGAACCGAGACCCACCTCCTACCTCTTTCCGCAAACGGCTGCAAGCATGCCACCATCCATCGCCCAACGTAATACTGCACAGCTGGCCAATTTCATGTCGGCTTTCTTGGCTGCGCAAGGTACACCCCAGTCCACAACGTCGTCTGCTACCTCGCCGTCCACAACCCAGCAACCATCGCCGACGAGTCCTCCTGCTTCAACACCTCAGCTTTCCCCCTTACAGCCTCAACAACTCTTCGGTTCACAGCCAGTGCAACCTACGCCACATCTAGCTACTCACCAGCCCCACCAACAACCTGCCCTAGCGAGTGAACCTCCGGTTATGCGGATTTCAGGCGAACTTCCAGTGGGTACGCAAATGCTTTGGTGTGACGGCCTGTACTGCGGCTGGGGAAATCACACGACCGCGTGCCAAGACGAAGCAATGGCTCTGCAGGAAACCCATCCCGATACCCGCCCCAACTACTCACGAAAGGACGGATCCTTTAACCCGGCTGCGCTGATCTGCAATTGCTGCGGAAAAACGGGGCACCAATTTAGAAATTGCCCACATGCGGAAAATCCGGGTGCTGCCGAACAAATCGCAGAGGGCAGCTTCAGGGTGGAAAATAAAAAGACGCACACAAAAAACAACGTGGACGCGGTGAATTCGCTTCTTGCTGCTAAAGGAGTCGACACGCAAACTCTGTCCTTTAATCGAGACTTCAATGATGGAGGCACGCGCTCAGGGAATACCTCACCACCAGCCCAACGACCAGCTTCAATTCCATCACCTACGACCCAACTGGGACGCGTGCCAGCGGCCACCCCAGACATGGTCACATGCATGCTGCAAGCCCTGCAATTATTTTCGCAAACCCACGCTCAGCACCCACCACAACACCAGCCCCCACCTCTACACGTACCTAATGTACACCCACCTGGTCCTGGTTCCCCGTCGTCCCACAATCCAACGTCCGTTGGCCCTACGCTGTCCCCAGTACCGGAGCCCATTATCGACAATTCTTCAACTTCCTCGGGATCACAGTCTATGTCATCGATCCCCTCCGCCGCATCAGGCGCTACCTCTGAAGGTCGAGACAGCCAGAAGCAGGCCTGAGAACACCCTCCAGCAGTGGATGCGGACATCACCCCCAGCCTAGCGGCGAAACGGAAAAGACGGGCTGACGGCTCTAGCCCCAACTCTGCCATGCCAGTGGATGATACCGTCCAAGCGCTGTTTATCGGCCCTGACGAAGCTTCTTCCTCTGCCCCCCCGCCAGGCCACGTTCCTGCCGAGTTTGCTACACTCCGTACCGAACTGGCTAGGCTATCGACTACCCAGGAAGCCCAGAAGCAGCAGCTCCGAGCCCTTGAAGCAAAAATGGACAACAGTGATAAAAAATTGGAACGCCTCATCGCGGCGCAGACGGCCCGGAAGTCAGCAGCCTGGCACACACCAGGGGAAGTCGACGTTGCGGCCCAAAAGGCCTTGAAAGGGCCACATCAGGAAAGCTGTCAAAGGCTCGAAGCTGTTCGTCATATCGTCGCAGGATGATGGGTTTTACAAGTATGGCCCTGTACTGGTACTCGACGATTCCACGAAGGATTCATTCCTAATCACTACCCGCCTGGACTTCAAGGGAGCCGACGAGGAACTAGCCGACGACGACATGGGCTCATCCCCGTTTGCCTTCACCTTCCAGCAGGAGGCAGACGCCCAAAGGGTCATCGTTGTCCTGAACGGCATCCTGCGTGAGCAGGACAGGCTATAGACCACTACCCTGAGCGATCCCGATGCAGGCTCTCCAGACACAAGTCCCCATGCACGTGAACACCAGCCGCCAGCTACCGCTCCGTTCTTCGAACGTATGCCAAGCCTGGCCTCAGAGCTCCAACAACTGATCTCAGTTCTTCATGCTACTCCAGCAGCATATCACTGGAGTGAGCTGACTACAGCGGCGTCTACACTGTTCTCCGTCTGCGTGGCGTTTGTCAAGGATACCACCACTGCGCACTACCATACAGCCCCACCACCCACAGCCAGATCCCACCCTCCACATGGCCAGCCCATACCACAGCAACGTTTTGATTCTCAATGGCTTCCTGACCAGTGCTATCCCCCACTAGAACGACCCAAGGACCTCTGGCAACAGCAATGGGACGACATCTTGCACCGGGCATATGCCACGGCACTATCCAAGCGGAAGGACATTGCCCATGCTCTTTCGGCCCTGAGGACCTCTACTGAGGCCCATGAACTTGCCACGCCTGGCGCTATCTGTGCTCCCCATGGCACATTCTTCGATCCCCGCACCCCACTGCCACGCTCTTGTGCGAAGCAACCCCTGCCGCCGCTATGGCGTACCGCCTTGTTACGTTCACCGCTGCTGTAGCTGCTGTTCTCTCGATGGATGCACAAGCATTGTCTCAGCGAGTGGTACCAATTTTCGGATGTACTCTTCCTAGAGTTCTGTGGGACATTCCAGGCCACCATACAGGACGTCATCTGCTATGCGGCATCGGCGACGTGGCCATCGTTCTTGTCTATCCACTGAGCCAATGTGCTGTTTCGTACCTTTGGCGTGGCGCATCAGTATGGACTCCAAACCGTGCTGTCACCGTTCTCTTTGTCGCAACACCCGACGTCGGCCGATCGCCCCGGAGTCCTCCTCCCACTACATACCACCTCGGCAGCAACAACGCATAGCCCCATAGAAGCCGCCTACGCTTCGGTGTGGAGTACACTGGCGACCCTTGCACGCAACGATCAGCACAGGCCAATCCCCTGGTGCATTTTCGCAGCCCCCCACACATACCAGGCAGAGTACATACAACGCCGTCTGGCATCTGCATCTCAGGTGCCTGCACCAAACGGGCCCCACATCACGTTGCCGACTTCAGGTATCCCCCTCTCAGCCCTTGTCTCCCGTCTAGCAGGCCCTGACTCCCAAGTCCGGGCATGGATGCTCTCTACCGGCAGCTCACCACCTGCTTTGTCCCCATCTGCCGCTATCCGCTTCCGCAACGTGTTTGCACCAGCCCTTAGACGCTATAAAGCCTTCCCCTGCCGATCGGAACCTGTCCTACAAGGTGACGTTGGGCCCCAGGGGAAAGCCCTCTGTGAAGCGGAATTCAGCCGTATCTGGGCAACTGAGGTGACCGTCAGGCGCGATGCAATGTCGCCGTGCTGGGACCCACGAAGGCGTGTGATCACGAAGCGAAGACGAAAATGGGAGTTGGTTGAGCGATCCTGGGATAGAGTGAACTCCGCGGTTCATTATTCCTCTGCTAAGCACATCCAAAAAATAGCTGACCTGCGCCTCACCCATGTGTCTGTGTCCCAACTGGGATCCTTTGTGTACGTTGCGTGGGTGAAAATCGATGGCCGAGTATATATTGGCCAAACCGGTGGGCGGTCCAAGAGACGTTCAATAGGGCAACAAGGCCGCGAACACGTACGTACTGGTATGGACGTGGTGCGACTTGGACAGGGACAAAAAATTCACATGCCCTCGGACCTGTACCAGCTGCTGCGAAGGATTGGCGTGGAAAACCTGGTCATTACCCCGCTCGAAAGTGTCCCACCCCATAAGTTGGATGAGCGGGAAAAGTGGTGGATACGCAAGTGGGGACTGGGCCAGGTGCTCAACCGGCAACTACCCAAATCTGAAAAGTGGAGCTTCCTCTACCGGCGCAAAGTGTGGGAACGTGAGCTCCAGGAACGGGGCGGTTCAGTACTGAGCCTGACCAGAGAAATTATCGCGTCGTCGCGCACACTGAATACCCCAGGAGCCTACCCGCCACCCCTGCAACTTCTGGCCGTTTCCGCCAGTGAATGTCTCCTGTCTGCCAGCGAACACCGACGGCTGTTTGATGCAGTGCGACAGTGGTTTATAATACACCACAAGGTGGTCCTAGGGTGCCCTTCCGAGTACCGCTACTGCAAGCCCCAGCGCAGCCTACCGTACTCGCAAAAATCACGGAAGTGTTTCGAGCTGCACATTTTTGGCCAGCGCCCCTGCAGGACTTCTTGTTGTCTCGTGTCCAAGTCATTTCAGAAAAAACAGCAAAAGTGAAAAATCTGTTGATCTCTCCTAAACCCCCGGATGCATGCACCGATGTGTTGTTCCGACCGCAACCCACCCGCTGTGAGTGCCATTCGCTGCACCATCATCCTCAAGTTGCATACGTGCATGAAGATGCGGTTTTTTGGGATCCCAACGTCCTGACCTCCCTGCCCCATCGCCTGTCACCAGCTGTGTTCGGACAAAATCTCAAAAACTCAAGAGTGCCTCCATTACCACGGATTTATGCCGACATTAAAAAATCGGTGTACAAATTTGCTGAAACCCTCCCTGACCATCGAGCTGCAGTTTTTGATCAGCTGATTCTGCCCATCACACGCGCGCTGGAGTTCGAATACCAGGCCATTAGCTCAACAACTCCACGCCATATGCACTCCTCCTTTATCACCAAGCAACGTCGATTGTTGCCTCCTTTTCTGAAGGTTATGTTTTTAGACAAAGCTAATGAGGTTGTCGACTTTGGGTGTCCTTTCTTCTGGAAAATTGTCCATGCGCAGCTCCTGTATGGGTCACCCCGGTTAAAGGACATTGTACACTTGTCCAACAGCACTGATGCCAATTTTTTCCTGTTTTGGCGCGCCATGGATGGTTTCTGCCTGTCCCAACTAGGAACCTATTTCGCTCTGTCCCGCCTCAAAGGCCTTTCTGCATCAAACCCTGACGAAGCTCTACAGGCCTTTGGCATTTTTCAGCGACACAAGAAAAGTACCATTTACCACAATTAAAGAAGGTCCCTACCAGGACCGGCCCCCGCTGTGCCCCTTCCGCCTGTCACCCCTGCTGACTTGCTCCTGATCAACGATTGCATTTATCAAAATCCAGGGTCCAAAACCAAAAATATAGAAAATAAAATCCTCCTTCAACCCTGAACAGCAACCAGATCCCACAAATACAGCAATAACCCGATTCACAGTCCAATCCACACTGCGGGCTTCCGTTCAGCACACCGGTCGTCTCACGGTGGCGGGCATGTACAAGAATTGCACCAAAGAGGAAAGCCCTGAAATTGGCATATGAACACAAATAAAGCAAAGTTGAGGAAAGATGGAAACCTATACAATCACAGCCATAGACCCCTCATTCCCTGGACTCAAGATCCTCCCTTGACTCGCCAACATGATGCCCTGAACCCAGTCAAATAGGATGGCTAAATGCCATGTGTCAAAGGTCACTACACAAACCCCAAAAATGTGTTCACTCCCAAGCCTCTCAATCCTAGCCCAATAGGGGAGGATGCGTGTCATGGCCTAGAGTGGCACTCAGGACCATGCCCTACCCTGACATAACCTTGGTTGGACTTGGAGTCGAATGGACTTGGAGAACTGCCCCATGAAAATGACCTCACAACATGGCAAAATCAGGCAAATCCCACCATTATGCCCAAAAGTCAATTATATACTCAAAAATGCATACAGCAAATATCCAAATGCTCCATGCATGTGTCAAACCGGAGAGTAGTATACAAGGGTGATATAGACCAAAGGTCCATGCCCAAGAATATCCCATCATTGCCTCCGAAACCCCTCCGGTTATGTACATGACATGCTTCACAAGTCAACTCAAGAATTTGAGACCGAATTTTGTGAGGCCTCGTGTGCCAAGCCAAAGTGACCACGTGATCCGGCATATGGTGAGGTGCAACACCGAAGCATATGCCAACATATAAGCAACATACCATAGTTCACGGATCTCTAGGCACTTTACTGTTAGCCGACCAGTTGAGCACATAGAACACAAAAATGAGCATAAAATGAGGTCAAAAACATGCAAATAATGCCAAATTCAAGATAATTACAATAGTATATAACTTCGCTCACCCATGGTGTCAACCTATGACTCAAAACACAATTGCTTGGGACGCTTTGCAAACAATCCCCCCACTTGGATCCCCATATGGACGCATAAGGACACCTTCGAACCTCCTCCCAACACGCACCATGAAAATGGGAAAATTGATATTGGCGCTTGTGGGTCGCTCCGTAAGCCCTCCCACATGCACTATATGAAGGGTAGACTTAGTCTAGCGCCATGGAGTTCACCATTGGGACATGGGCGAAGCCCTTGCCACGTATGACTCCATATATCTTCCTACAAACGGAGATATATAACATGGGCGTGAGCATATCGAAGCACATACCATGCATATAACACATACCCTCAAAAGTGGCTCCCACCATGATATGCCATGACCCTCCATGGACATAACTTCACGTTAAAAATACGTAGGAACCCAAGGAAAGTTACTATGCGTCCCCAACACTCATGCGGTACACTCGAAAGTCGCATTAAAATATTCGGTTGCACGGTCCAAGAGTTATATATCACTTTCTACCCTCTTGACCATTATCCCTTGCTATACCGGGCATGTGTACACACCAAAGGCGTTTGATGCTTCCTAAATTAAGTTGAGACCAAGGCGGTTCCAACCCAATTCTCGAAATTGATACTACTCGCGGTGAGCCGGAGATATGACCTTTCAAAGTGGCCTCACGAATCAACTTTGTTTCGCCTATATCTCCAAGCAAAACGAAGGGCATAACAAAAGAAAGGTTGATTCGTGATCGGGGAAATATGGAGGACCACTCGAGATTCGTCATATCAAGTACGGCGATGTCGAAGTCGAAAATCCGATTCTGAAAGTCTGAAAAAATCGGATTAATTTTGCGAGTGTATAATATGAAAAAATGCGGAAGCAAGAACCCTTTACTGATGAAATCTGACCCTTCATCGGGGTTTCCGCCAAAATATATGTAAACGACAGTTAACCATTCGGTTACCGCAAAATCGCGAGCCAACTGACAGTCGCCGATACATTGACCATCAGAACGGAAGGCCGAAAAATTACGGAAACATTATGATAAAAAAACCCTGTTGATTCCTGATATTCTGATATATACATCTTCGCTGGCGGCGCCTCAGTACTGAAACAGGCCGCTCATAGCTGGAATGGCCCGACCTATCCCACTATCGCATCGGGTTAGGTCAGGTGGGTGGGAGAGTGTGATATCAGCCAATGGCGGCTTGCCGGCACATAGATACACACCCCAAGTGACCCAAAGATGGCCACGGGGATCCGAACCGGCTTCACCCCCCTTCTCAGAGCGTTGTTACCGCTCGGAAGTCATTGAAGAGAGGACGGGAGGACCCCAATGGGCTCCAACCCCCCCCCCATGTCCCAAGGACACATGGAGGCCCCACACACGTCGTAGGCGTCCCCCACGCCCCAAGGGAGGGGTGAGGACACTGATAATCGGTGCCCTACGCCATATCCGGTCTCCTCTTGATCTACAACATGGACCAAGGGGATCAAAGAAAGAGAAACGTCGTCGGTCGACCTAAATAAGTATACCACAATGCAATATATATGTGGAGATCCAGTGAAGGCAGTATATGGCCATTGAAGGCCCAAAAATCCCCGGATGAACGCCCTCACCCATCTCCCAAGCACAAAACAAACAAAAATGCCAAGGAGGATCCATTACGGTGCTACAGCAGCAACCAAATGGACCAACACGTCCTTGACATCCAAAGAAATATTCTTTTTCTTCAGATAGCCCACCCAGACCGTGGTATACCTCGGCACGAAACTGCTCGGAGGCTCCCACGAATCCCTGGATGCGGCGAATCCCTTCCAACGGACTTCATAAAGCCTCCCCCCAGGTGTCCCCGGGTCCGGCTTGTCCGCCAGGATCTTCTCAGCGGTGAAGTCGTCGTCCTCACCCTCGTCGTCCGAGTCCACATCGCCGGCCGTGAACTCGAAGGTGACGGGACGTCCGCTGGGGTCTGGTGCTCGGGGACGAAGCTGGGTATGGTCGCGGTCCAGGATCTTGTTATCTCCCACAAGAACCGCATACACATCCTGCCCGACCTTCCGCACGATTACCCCCGGCACATACCAAGATGCCTGCCGATGCCTGGACAGGACATCCTTGTGGTGCCGCTCCACCCACACGGTGTCTTGGAGACCATACTTCTGGACCTTCCCCTGCTTGAAGTACTTGGCCCTCTTGTCATGCTCGTCCTGAAGTGCCTTGCACACCTTGGCCGCCGTGTCGTCCGCCTCAGCCATCATAGCGTTCGCATCCCGGGCCACTTTGCCATGGTTCAACCACGGGAGAGTGCGTGACACTCGATCCCGTAGGAACAGGATACGATGGGGCGACAGTCCAGTGGGTCCCGGAAGGTCGTGATACGCTTGGAGTACTCTCCACAGCGAATTATACCAATTCCGGCCCGGTTCGTCCATGTGCAGCTGGCGGAACTTGTCGAACATCTGCCGCCCGGCCACCTCAGCCCTGCCATTCGACCGGCTGTGGTACGCCACAGTCTTGGCGTGCCGAATCGCCATGTGCTTGCACATCGTCTTGAACCACGTCCCCACGAATTGACTGCCCCGATCGCTGCAGATGACAGCTGGGACATCAAAAATTGTCAGCCAATGCCTGATCATGGCATTAGCGACGGTCTTGGCCTGCAGCCCCACTCCATGCTTGTCCTTCTTGTCCTTCTTCTTGGACTTCTTGCCAGGGACCGCCACGATATACCCGCTGTGCCTGTCCACCGCCAGGATGACACAGTCGTAGGTCTCTCCTTCCACGGTGACCTCAGGCATGGCGAATACATCCATGGCCACGGACCGCATAGGGGCCTCCGGTATAGCCATGTACACCGGGTTGCTCGCTGTGGAGTGGTTGGGGGTCTTCGTGGCCCGACACACGGCGCAGTCGCTGCAGTACTTGTCCAGGATGGCGTAGTACCCCGGTGGGAACTTGAAGCGCCACTCGAGGTCCTGCTGCATCTTGTCCCGACCAGGATGCATGAGCTGGGCGTTGTGCCAGTGGTCAATGAGCTCCTCCACTCGGTTCTCAGGAACCAGTAGCTTGTCCTTGAGGAACAGTTTGTCCCCATCCTCGGTCAAGCCCTCAAGCCACTCGTCGTCCGACGGGGCGCTCACGGCATTCCAGTACTTGCTCCAGTGCTCGGATGCCGCGTAGTCATCCGACCAGTCCTCTGTGAGCACCGACCTGACTAGCTCTACAGGGGCCACCATCCATTGCTCGAGGGTTTCCTCTCAAATAGCTTGGACGCGGGCACCCCGGAACTTGGCCAGATCCGTACGGTTTGCCATCACTACAAAACACTTGACCCCCTCTTGCTCCATGGCCTTCTCCATCTCGATGATGCGCTTGGCCTCCTCGGTCTCCTCGGCGTCGCCATGGCTGGATATGTCCATCCACGCCTTGCCCGCGGGGTAGGCCCAGCGACTGAGGCAATCTGCCACAGTGTTGTCCTTCCCCGGGATGTACACGACACTGAGGTCGAACTTGGCGAACGTCTCGTGCCATCGGGCCCTCCTAGCCGCTGGTCCTGAGGGGATGTCGACATGCTCCTTGTGCCAGCTCTGTAGGGACTGGTGGTCCGTGCAAACCACCACCGGCTGCAGTCCGATGTGGCCAGACCACTTCCTGAGCGCGCATACAATGGCGTATGTCTCCTTCTCCCTCGCGGTCCATGTTCGGCGTTGGCCCTCGGCCAGGATCCTGCTCCAAAACGCGACGGGAACATGAGTCCCGTCGTCCCGGACTTGCTCAATGACTGCCCCCACGGCATAGTCCGAGGCGTCTGTCCGTAGCAGGAATCCCTTGTCCGGGTCCACCAGGAACAGCCCCAACTGCCCAAGGAGTCGCTCTTTCAGGCGGTTGAACGCATCCTCAGCCTCAGGGGTCCAGGCAAGCTTCTTCTTGCTCCCCTTTCGGCCATCGAACTTGCCCCCCTGCAGCATCTTGTGCAGCGGCCCCGAGAGTTCTGCATACATCCGGACATAGCCCGAATAGTAATTGCAGAACCCCATGAAGGACCGGAGTTCGCTGATGGTCTGGGGCTTTTCCCTGTGGTGCAGGGACGCCAGCTTCCCAAGCATGGGACGGCGTTGCCCGTGACCAACCACGTGACCCGCGAACTCCACTTCCTTCACGAAGAGTGAGGCTTTGGTGGGCTTGCACACCATGTTGTGCTTGTCGAGCTCACTGAGCACTCGGCGCAGATCCTTCTCATGCGCATCGATGAGCTCATCCTCAGTCATGTTCTCCGTGCCGGACCCGATGATGATGTCATCCACGAAGGGGTCGGCACAGTCCCGGACAGGACCGAGTAGGTCCTCCATCATGCGCTGGAAAGCGGCGTTGCAATTCTTGGCGCCCATAGGCACCACTTTCCACTGCATGGGCCCCAGCGGCGTCGACATCGCTGTGCAGGGCCTGGAGTCCGGGTGTAGCGGCATCTGGTGATAGCCGTGTTTCAGGTCTAACACCGTGAAAATCCGCTTTTTCTGTTGTTTTTGGAGGATGGAGTCGATCAGGGGAAGCGAGTACGAGTCGTGCTCGGTCTGCTCGTTCAAACCTCTGTAATCAACCACCAACCTCCACTCGCCCTTCTCCTTCTTGGGCACGATGAAGGCTGGGCTGGCCCACTCACTGTCGGAGGGTTCGATCCATCCCCGCTCAATGAACTCGGCCAACAGCTTCTTCATGGCCTCGGCCCGATCGCCCTGAAGTTGGTACTCCCGATGACGATAGATCTTGGGGTTCGGCTTCAGCTTGATCCTCGCTGTGCCAAACCTCCCACGATCTGGAGGGTTCTTGTTGGCGACGCCACTGAATAGCCGCGGATAGGCATTGATCAGCCTCTCCTTCAGCTCGGCGACCTTCGGGTTCTCCTTGGCCTCTTCAGCAGCTTGCTTCGGTATCGATACAACCGACCGCACTGCGGTATAGGCCTCTTCTGGGTCCGAGTCCGACTTCTCCTCGTCCTATATGCCGTCTTCATCGTCGTGGGTCGCGATTCCCACCGATAATCTTCGAAAATTTGGGGCCTCGTGCTGGTACTCGTCACTACCGGTTCCCACTCTTGGAAAACCCCACGTTGGTGGGTCCGACCCAACCGGACCATCGTATTGGTCCGCGATGTGATCGATGACCCTTGCCACGAACTCATCCTTCTCGTACTTGCCGGTGACCAACATCTAGTCATCCCACCAATGCGGAGATGTGACCATGGCCCGCCTCTTCTTGGCTGCCACACGGTCGTGCATCCCCATCTGCATGTAGTTGACGACGTCGTCGATCTCGGCGTGGGACAGGACGTCAATGCCATCAAGTGGCTGATCCGTCCCCTCCTTGGGCTCAAACATGACCTTCATGGGCACCGCCTCCACCCTACGGATGAATGCTTCATCACCCGTGGGCTGGGCTTGCGAGCCATCCACCAGAAAAGCCTTGGTACCCCACGCTTGACCCGGAGAGGGCATTGATACACCCTTGGCGTCGATGAACAGCTCCTCTTCTAGCCGGAAGGACATCTCGTTCAGGGTGATGGAGTCCAGCGTCGACTTGAGACCTTCCAGCGGACATGGGGTGGATCCTATACCGGTTATGACCAGGATCCCCTTCGCCCTATCCGCGACGATCTTCTCCACCGTACGTCTGGTGTTGTCCAGGGAGCCATGCCAATACATGGGCCCCCACTCCTTCAAACCCCAATGCCTGTGCCAGGCTGAGTCTCCTCGATGCCAATGCCTCCTACACTTCCGCAGAAGTGGGGCATCCCGGGAAGCGAAGACGTCCGTCTCGGGCGCTTCGGCTCCCAGCGTCTGGATCATCCTGTCATACACCTGCGGCGCCATTCCATACTCCGTGAGCTGAACTCCGCGGTCTCCTCTGGACTTGGCACCCAGAGCTTGCACCGCTCGGACGATCCGATCCTCTTCCTCAGCATTCCATTGGGATGATCCGCATGCATAGTCCGTGGACAGCCATGTGAGGCATTCATCATCCTCCCGGACCAGTGTTGCACGATGGGGAAGGGCTCTCATGGCGTTTGCCACCATGAAGTCATACCCCATGATCATATCCCAATCTGTAATGTCGGCCACATAGAAGTTCCCGGATGGAGTGCTTCTCTTCGCCAGATCAGGGCGGTTCAAGCGCTCATGTTCCCAGAATTCCATACTGATAGTGGCCTCATGCGTGCCCCCACCCATGATCTCTCCGTTGGCGACCTTCAGGCGGACCGGTCTCCGGCTGGGCTGCAGGAGTTCCTCCTTGAACAACCCTCTCCGGACCAGGCTCACCTGGGCACCCGTATCCACCAACACATCCACCACCTTCTCCTCTCGTCCGCACCGTACTCGCACTTTCAAGTGCAACTGCCGCTCGTCACCATGAGGCATATGGACGACTCTCACGGCATGCAACTCTAGCACGTCCCGGTGCATCAGGACTTCAAGGGTATGGTCACGGATGGTGTAGATCTTCGGCTGGTCTTGCCCATCCACCGGGCTCTCCGTGGTCGCTCCTTCCTTCTTGCCATGTCCCGTACCCACATGTACTTCCCTTGGCAGGGCGCTCCAGGGGTTGGGAGTGGCGAAACTCAGTGGTTTTGGCTCTTCTGGAGCCTTCTTCGGCACCCGATATGCCTTCGCTTTCTCTGGGATTCCACTGATTTCCGGAGGAGAGACCTCCGAGGTCCCACTCCCGTGGGGGCTCCTCTAGACTTGACTTCCTGCAGCCCCTTCCGGCTGCGATCCGCCAGGACTTTGTCGACCACGTTGCTGGGCTTTGAGTTCCTCCGGCGTTCTCAACATGTCCTCAGCAACCTCCTCGATCGACCTCACTAGTCGGTCTGGGCCAGGTCCACCACCATAGCCTCTTCCTCCGCCTTTCCCTTGGCCTTTGCCTTGGCCTTTTCCCCCGTCTCCGCCCTTCGCCTTCCAATCAGCTATCCGCTGCTGCTTGGGCTTCTTCTCGGGGTGGGCGGCGAAGTAGGCCTTCTTGTCCGCCTCATACACCTTGCACTGACAGTGGTCGTGTGCATGGTTGTGTCCCTTGCCATAACAGACCCAGCACCCGTCGTGCTGAGACCTGTACTCCCGGAACAAGAGCGGTGGGTTCCCGATCCTCCTTGGCGCGTTGCCCTTCTTGGGTCCCACCCGGCTCCATCTGGACCGATCTTGCCCATGGTCCCTCACATTGTGCGCCACAAACGCGAAGAAATGGGCCTCCTCTTGATCCTCCCGGGACCAGTGGTCTTGGCCACTTCCACTACCATCCTCCGCGGAGTTGGCCGTGTCCTCCTGGATCTCCCGATGATGGCGGTCTTCTCGGCGGCCTCGTTGTCCATGACCATGTCGATCCTGCACGTGGGCCTCGTTCTTCGCATTGAGCTTCAACTCCACCGTGATGTACTTCACGATCTTGTCCAGGCTCATGCGGGCGAAGATGACCTGCATCCTCAGCGGCTCCCCGAGCCTCCACTCCACGTTGTTGAGGCGCAGCAACCTTTGCCCCATGGAGTCTCCAAATACCTCCACGTACACGGCGTTCTTCAGTCCCAACATCCGGTTGGGCTCGCCTAGGTTCCTCCTGAAGAACTCCATGATACCCGCATGGGTATCCTCCGCCGCCATGATCCTCACCGCCACCCGCTTCTTGGCTCGCTTCTTCTCCTCGTCCTCCACTGTCCTCTTCCAGTTGCCGGGGAGGACATCCTTCAGCAGGTGGCGGATCCTGCTGGCCTCATTCCAGTCCTCCACCAGCTTGAGGCATCTTCGGTACTTTCGCAGGTACCGGTTCCACTCCCGGACCCGCAACTCACCGCGGTCCAGCGGCAGCGGGATGGACCACAAGTCCTCCAGCTTCTGGTTCGGAGCGTCCACCCGCTCCTCATCCTCCAACCACTGGAGGCAGGCTTGCTCCGTACGGATCAGTCCTTCCCGGATCTGATCCCGCGGCTACTCCTTCAGGTCCTGCGCCAGCCGGTGTGGGAATGTCCGGCATACCCACTTGTCCCGCGGCGCTCTTCGCATCTCACCGACGACCTCCTCGGCAAAGTCCTCCCAATTCAGGATGAAGTCATCCAGGTTGGAGGGGTTGCCATCGTAGTAGGGGATTTTGATTCCCCTGAGGTCGTCAATCCTGATGGCGTCTCCGACGTCCCCAGCCACCACTCCACCGAGACGGATACCACCTGTGGCCGGGGGGTGTGAGTACACTCCCAGTACATCCCTCTCCTCCATGGAGTGCGGTCCAGTTGGGCCTGAACCCATAGGGTTTGGAATGCGGGAAGGACTTGCTCCATCGGCCGTCCATATCCCCGTATTGGGGTCCTTCGCCCACAGGTTTCCGCCTGGATGACCTCGACCATGTCCGTCGGCGCTTCCCATGCTTCGCCCCTGCATGGTCTGGCTCTGGATCTCCTCTTCCGCATAAACTGCATGGGCAGTCGTAGTGATCGGTAGATCCTGGGCGGCGTGGGACATCTGTACCGTCAGGCTCCTCGGGTCCGTGGTTACGTGCCCTTCCCGCATGGACCCAGCCGGTGCCGTGTGTTCCCCGAGCATTGTGGATTCGCTGAACATGGGAACAAACGGCAGCGCACCCGGGTCAACACGCGGAGGCGCGTAGGGTGCCTCTGCCGGACCGCCCATGGGTTTATCCATGGCGCTCCGGAGAATCGTAACCCGCTCCACCAGCTCTGCCGCTGCCGGCTTTGCCGGGAGCTCCGGACCCGAGGCGAGGGGCTGTAGCTCCTCTAGCCTTTTCAGGTGTCCCGACATGTCCTCCACCAGGTGGAGGAGGCTGTCCACCACTCGCTGCTGCTTCTCCAGGGCCAGCTCCAGATTCTCCCGGTACCGGTCCCGTTCCGCTCGCAGCTCCTCCATGTCTTTCTCCGCGGCCGACTGGTCATCCAGGATCCCGGCGACGTCCTTCTCTAGGCCGTCCTTCGCGTTGTCCAGGCTGTTGAGGCGGTGCACGATGGCGTCCATCCCCATCTTTGGGTATTTGCCCATGAGGAAGGACACGTGCTCGCAGTGGCACTCAGCTTGCTTTCCACCTGATCCGGCACATCCCGCGGTTCCCGGCGCCTCGGACTCGTCGCCCATGGGCGTATCGCCCACGGCGTCCATCTCTGGTCCCGTGTGCCGGGGCACTGGTGCTGTCCTGGCCCTGGCTGGCCTCTCCAAGCCCTCGACGTCGTGCTTCAGGGCGGGCTCGGGGGCCGTATGCGCCCTGACGGTCGGCGCGGACATCTCCTCCGACTCCGAGGGGAAGCAGGTCCGATAGCCATCGGAGTGCCCCTCGGATTCCCACAGCCTGACCGGGCTGGGGTCCGTATCCATAGCCCCGGCGTCCCCTGCCGCTGGCTTGGGTGACCCGCGCTTCCGGTAGCGCCGGGCCCGTCCTCCACTGCTGCCTGATTGGCAGGCCTCCTCAGAGTCCTCCGCGGCGGAGCGGAGGTTGCATGCCTTGCGGTAGCGACGCTCGCACATGGAGACCAGGTCCTCCATGTCAAGTCCTCCTCTTCCCGAATGTCGTACTTCTCTTCGGGCTTCAACTTCCGGAGTTCGCCATGCTCTTGAGCGTCTCGGCTCTTCTCTGGCTCCAATCTCCGGCGTGGTCTCCACCGAGTCCACAATACGCACCCGGGGCGTACTTGGGCAGGGCTCATAGGGGCCCAAGTCCCCGGGTCGGCGGTAGGTAGGGGCAGCAGGTACGCCTCTGCTACCATAAAGAAGGTCCCTACCAGGACCGGCCCCCCCTGTGCCCCTTCCGCCTGTCACCCCTGCTGACTTGCTCCTGATCAACGATTGCATTTATCAAAATCCAGGGTCCAAAACCAAAAATATAGAAAATAAAATCCTCCTTCAACCCTGAACAGCAACCAGATCCCACAAATACAGCAATAACCCGATTCACAGTCGGATCCACACTGCGGGCTTCCGTTCAGCACACCGGTCGTCTCACGGTGGCGGGCATGTACAAGAATTGTACCAAAGAGGAAAGCCCTGAAATTGGCATATGAACACAAATAAAGCAAAGTTGAGGAAAGATGGAAACTTATACAATCACAGCCATAGACCCCTCATTCCCTGGACTCAGGATCTTCCCTTGACTCGCCAACATGATGCCCTGAACCCAGTCAAATAGGATGGCTAAATGCCATGTGTCAAAAGTCACTACACAAACCCCAAAAATGTGTTCACTCCCAAGCCTCTAAATCCTAGCCCAATAGGAGAGGATGCGTGTCATGGCCTAGAGTGGCACTGAGGACCATGCCCTACCCTGACATAACCTTGGTTGGACTTGGAGTCGAATGGACTTGGAGAACTGCCCCATGAAGATGACCTCACAACATGGCAAAATCAGGCAAATCCCACCATTATGCCCAAAAGTCAATTATATACTCAAAAATGCATACGGCAAATATCCAAATGCTCCATGCATGTGTCAAACCGGAAAGTAGTATACAAGGGTGATATAGACCAAAGGTCCATGCCCAAGAATATCCCATCATTGCCTCCGAAACCCCTCTAGTTATGTACATGACATGCTTCACAAGTCAACTCATGAATTTGAGACCTAATTTTGTGAGGCCTCGTGTGCCAAGCCAAAGTGACCACGTGATCCGGCATATGGTGAGGTGCAACACCGAAGCATATGCCAACATATAAGCAACATACCATAGTTCACGGATCTCTAGGCACTTTACTGTTAGCAGACCAGTTGAGCACATAAAACACAAAAATGAGCATAAAATGAGGTAAAAAACATGCAAATAATGCCAAATTCAAGATAATTACAATAGTATATAACTTCGCTCACCCATGGTGTCAACCTATGACTCAAAACACAATTGCTTGGGACCATTTGCAAACAATCCCCTCACTTGCATCCCCATATGGACGCATAAGGACACCTTCGAACCTCCTCCCAACACGCACCATGAAAATGGGAAAATTGATATTGGCGCTTGTGGGTCGCTCCGTAAGCCCTCCCACATGCACTATATGAGCGGTAGACTTAGTCTAGCGCCATGGAGTTCACCATTGGGACATGGGCGAAGCCCTTGCCACGTATGACTCCATATATCTTCCTACAAACGGAGATATATAACATGGGCGTGAGCATATCGAAGCACATACCATGCATATAACACATACCCTCAAAAGTGGCTCCCACCATGATATGCCATGACCCTCCATGGACATAACTTCACGTTAAAAATACGTAGGAACCCAAGGAAAGTTGCTTTGCAACCCCAACACTCATGCGGTACACTCGAAAGTCGCATTAAAATATTCGGTTGCACGGTCCAAGAGTTATATATCACTTTCTACCCTCTTGACCATTATCCCTTGCTATACCGGGCATGTGTACACACCAAAGGCGTTTGATGCTTCCTAAATTAAGTTGAGACCAAGGCGGTTCCAACCCAATTCTCGAAATTGATACTACTCGCGGTGAGCCGGAGATATGACCTTTCAAAGTGGCCTCACGAATCAACTTTGTTTCGCCTATATCTCCAAGCAAAACGAAGGGCATAACAAAAGGAAGGTTGATTCGTGATCGGGGAAAAATGTAGGACCACTCGAGATTTGTCATATCAAGTGCGGCGATGTCGAAGTCGAAAAATCCGATTCTGAAAGTCTGAAAAAATCGGATTAATTTTGCGAGTGTATAATATGAAAAATGCGGAAGCAACGAACCCTTTACTGATGAAATCTGACCCTTCATCGGGGTTTCCGCCAAAATATCTGTAAATAACAGTTAACCATTCGGTTACCGCAAAATCGCGAGCCAACTGACAGTCGCCGATACATTGACCATCAGAACGGAAGGCTGAAAAATTACGGACACATTATGATAAAAAAACCCTGTTGATTCCTGATATTCTGATATATAGATCTCCGCTGGCGGCACCTCAGTACTGAATATGGCCGCTCATAGCCGGAATGGCCCGACCTATCCCACTATCACATCGGGTTAGGTCGGGTGGATGGGAGAGTGTGATATCAGCCAATGGCGGCTTGCCGGCACATAGATACACACCCCAAGTGACCCAAAGATGGCCACGGGGGTCCGAACCGGCTTCACAATCAATGCAAGTTGGTGGAAACCAGGGCCATCTACCAGTTGAAGCGGTCCTACCCACAATGGGATCGCCTGGCACTCCCGACAGCACACCTCTTCCCAACACTCACTGCAGCACATCTCCGCAAACAAACCTCGCCTGATCCGTCCAGTTTGCCTACGTTCCAACCCACAGCGCCTTTAACTGACGGATCTGCCTTTTTTATCCATGTCTCAGAGGAACCCCCAGCTCAGCCTGCATACCACTACCCGTCTCGTCTCCTCCCTGAACCCAAACAGCTCTAGGGGGTGCCTGACGGCCTGCCTGTGCGAAAATTTAAGTCGAATGAATTCGCCGTGCCCCAAGTTGTCAAGTTTCGTGAATTTGTTAGGCATGCGGCCTCACCGTAAAAAACTACGGCAAAGTTTGTTAGCAGAGCCCTCACAGTGCTTTGGAAGCTCGCGGTAACACATTGCCCGGCGTTTGAGTTCGTCGGGCTCGGGAGCTTCGTGGACCGGGTGCGAGAATGGCGAAGCCAGGGATACGCCGGCACGCCAACAGAGCTCGACTTAGTAGAAATGTTCCCCAATGTGCCCCGCGATGACGTCCCGGTGGCCATCCAGTTTTTCTAAAACCGTGTCACTGAAGCTCCGAACCTAGGCTCCACAGCTTCGTTCAATTTGCAGCGCGATAACCCAAGGGCCCTGGATTTTTTCGGGACGAAAAGCAAAAACCCGAGTTTCGTGTCCTTCTCTCTGAGTGAAGTGCTGTCAAATTTGGGTTTTGAACTCCTATGCAACGACGCGTTCGCGTTTTATTCCAGCATAAGGTAAACGGACCAGTTAGTCCCCCCTGCCCTAATAGTCCCCACTAGACGAATAGGTGCTTTTTTGTGAACCACTAGAAAAAGGTACGAGACATTTTGGTAGAAGATGTAATAAGTTGTATGATACCATTGTTTTTAGAAATAATTGTTGACCATGTCGTATATTTTTTTGATTTGGGGCTGATCGGGTCAAGAGGGATTAACTGGTCCGTTTACCTTATTTCGACAGACCACGGGTACCGCGATTGGAGGCAGTCTGTCTGCACAGTTTGCGAGCATGGTAGTCATGTATAGGGAAAAAGATTTGTACGCTGATGTGTTCTTCCGTGACATACCACTCTGCCGCTACCGGGACAACTACGGGACACTGTCGCCAATTGCTGAATTTTTGTCTTCGTTGTGTACCCGGCTAGCCACTGCACTGGGCATGCAAGTCACAGTGGAAACACAAAGCACAGAAAGTCCTTTTCTGGGTTGCACACTGGCACTGGACGAGCAAAATCTCCCCACTACACGCGTCAAACCGCCCTCCTTCGGTTCTCAGCCTGGGGACTCCACGGCCTCCACCCTGCAACGCTGGGTGCACTTCTCTAGTCCCAATGCATGTCTCACCTAGCGCTCCTCTGCCCCCAATATGTTCCGCTGTTGCCTGCAATATTCCTTTGGTCGCAGAGACATCCTGGTGAACCTTATACGCTATACTGTCCCACTCCGTCTGTGCTATCCCCCTGCGTGGTGGCGGCCTCTATTTTTGAAGCGTGCAAATGCCATGGGACTGGACGATTTGTTGCGGGCAAGACTCCCCGTCCCACTTCCACCCGTGCCTGAGCCATCAGCAAAAAATCTGTACGCCGCCATAAAATAGGCACAATAGCACGATAGCCAGATGGTGTGAACCCCTGTAGCCAGCAGCGAGCCTTCCTCACAAGTGACCACGCTGTGGCTTGAATTTTCGTTGAACCTTTGTGTGAACGTGTTGCCCGCCATGGCGCTAGCACTGTCATGCCCTGTACTCCAAAAACTTGTCACGTGACGGTTGCGGTTTTTTCTCTTTGTGCATGCTCCCTGCTTGCCGTCTGAGGATCAACCCCCGCGAGACGAAGCAATAGAGTGGAGTTCAATCTTCAAAATAAATTTCGAGGCCAAGGTGGCCTTAGCAAAGCAAAGAGGTTGTCGCACGACGCAAGGCACATTGTAACACACACAATGTCACTTGGGGTGCGAAAGTACTGGCAAGACTCGTCAGCGGGCAGGACAAAGCAACAAAACGGCGTTAGCCCATAGACTGTGGAACACGAATGTGTGAGCGTCTTTCGTCAAGCCAGAGTGCACATAAAACAGGGGGCCGGAGCCCCCTGGAATCACCAAGTCATCAAAGGCCAAGTATATTGGCACTGCAGAGTGCAGTTGTGGCATCCGTACCAGGCAACCCCAGGCTGTGGAGCACAGGATTACATACGGGGGGCAGGGAGGGAGCAGGCGGGTAAAGCAGACCTAGAACCAGATCACGGTCACACAAATTAGACCGGGTGAGTCCCGAATAAAGACCAGGTTTCCACCATGAGGTGGGGTACCGCTTCATGTGTAATTCGTGCACGCATGCAAGGGCATTGTGTTGTACATCGGACCAGCGCGTGGAATACCCAGCGGATTTGAGCCCCAGGGTGACTGCAATGCTCTTGGTGGAGCGTTTTGCTTGGACAGCCTCGGGGTCCGGGAATCGGGAGAATCGTTTGTGGGGGGGCACGCTCCAATCTACCTTAGTTTTCAGGCGCATTGATACCTCTGCGGTGTCTGGTAGCACGCACAGAACCGCTTCCAGGCTGGGAATCACCAGACCCTCGGATTCCTGTTGCAATTCCAGCCCATACAGTTTTTCGAACATACGCTGGAGTCTAGTCAGGCCAATATTCCCACATATGGCGCCTACAATGTTGTCCATGTACCTGTAAGGGGGGATGGGAAGGGCATGTTTGGGCAGGCGTCGTGACAGCTTGTGAGCCGGAGAGCCAGAGGAAGTGTTAAACGACAATTCACGCATCATGCAAAAAAGTTGCGCAGCTTGCGCCGAGCATAGACCGCCTATCGCAACGCCGCGTTTTTGTTTGGCCACCCTGCTACCAATGACAAAAATATCATTGTGATATACATCAAAATTCATATAAGCTAAAACATCTGACATGCTGAGTATGTGAAAGTCACTAGTGTAGCCACGACCCAAGCGGTCCAGCTTGCGGTTACGACGATGGATGCTGAAGAGGAGGCCGTTAGAGCCCACTCGGAGGTTGCTGGGTATGTGAGGTTTCGGGGATGGTGGGGCTGCACGGATCGCGTCCGCAAGGGCATCGGCAATCTGGGATATTGCTTCAATAACGCCATCCCTAGGGAGGCGAGGGAACATCTCCCGGACGTCCAACTCGAACAGACGCAGTTTTTTGCGGGGGGGGGGTCCTGAGGGGTACAGGCGAGCCATCGCTGAGTTGAGCTTCTCGACATACGCACGCACGTCGCGCACATCCAGAATTGCCCATGTATCCAGCATCTGGGTCGCTGCACTGATGAGTAGTGTGAGACAGCGACTTATGAGGCGGCCATGCTGTTTCATGGGATGGCTAAAGTGGGAAAACAACAGACGCCATTTCAGGGTATCAGTGAACTCGTCACTTTTATGCTTCAAGAAGGGGAAGGACACTGGGGGAGAGGTGCGGGCAGAGCAGCGGAAGTACTTGGTCAATCCAAACTGACGTGCAGCGTCCATGAGCTTTTGCAGAGCAAAAACTTTAGCATCAACCACAGTCGGAAAATCGCCCAAAACTTCAAACTGTTCGGGGTCGGAGTACAGGATCCGGATGTAGCTGAAAAATAAACGCTTACACATAACCCAGGTGCGCCCGGGGTTTTTATCAACAACAAGGAAAACGTAGCGATCACCCCATTTGCGTTTAAATTCCTTGATACGCTCCGGCCGCAGATACCAGGGTAGGCTGTGGGCCGTGTCCGTGTGAAGCGACTTGGCCTTGTGGACCATTGCAGCACAGTAGGTGCCGACTAGGTTATCAGGCAGGCGCGACACTGTGGCAATGCGCTTCGCGCATCGGACCACGTCCCCTTCCATAGATTCCCACGTGGTGATCGTTCTGTTGCCCATGTGTTGAGTAAGCAAGCAGTATTCAGGCCCAAAGAGGGTTTGCCATTCAGAGGGGTCACGCGTGCATACACAGTTCTGTATCGTGTGAACACCGGAGACATGGGAGCACGCACAGTGGGAAGACCGGCGGCAGATGTAGTCCCAGGATTTCTGAATTTTCCGCGTACACAGATGGTCACGAACAGTGCAGCCACTCTTCGAGGTGAGCTGGACAGCGGACCGCAGGTAGGAACGGAGTGGCAGGGGGAGGGGGGATTGGGAGATGGTGTCTTGAATGCAGCTTTTGATATCCTGGGGGGCAGGGTCGTTGGAGGCAGGATATGGGAAGGGAAGACGCTGGGGCAGGTGGATACCGACGCGTTGATGAACACGGGCAGACACCTTGCGGAATAAATCGTTCCACTCCTGACGTGGTATAATGGATTTGGATACAGTTAGAGTATCCAACAGGGTGGGTAGAGAGAGGGCGATGCGGCGGTTCTTCTGGATGTAGCCGACAATCGTTTTGACACGCTGGCGGCTGCAGATTTCTGTGGATGCCTGGATGCGTTTCAGCAGTTTCCATTTGAGGTGGCAGTAGTGGGCGGTATCGCGCTGATTGTATACATTGGCACCGAAGTACCGAATCCATTTCTTTTCCACTGACGCATGCTGAGACTGGTGGCACACTTCCAGGGGCAAAATTAGAAAATGGTGCAAGCCTTTTCGCGCCATAGCACTATAAAAATCAAGGCCTTCAAGAAACTCGTGTTCCCCGCGGTGAATGTGAAAGAGTGCGCGCATAGCCCCCGCGATGTGTTCCAGGAAACGCACGACAAGGGGTCGGTCCGTGCGGCCTACATACACTCTGGAGTCCAACAGAGAGAAGACAACATAAACAGAGTGGAGACCAGGTTTCAGGTATGGGAGAGAGAGAGCTTTTGAGAGACCGAACAGTTTCCGGATCCAGGTTTGCGGAGCAAAATGCAGAAGTGTTCTCATTTCTTCAAGGTGCGTGGACAAAGCGAGCTTCTGGGTTTCAGAGTGTGGTTTGAAAGTGTTGCTGGAATACAGATTGTCACGAAATTCAGTGTTGCGTTCCATAGACGCCCGAAAGATGACGCGCATAGGGCCCTTGCCCATGGAAGCGGTGAAGCGTGCAGGCGGCATGTTCCAAAAGCCACGGCCGTTTTTGGCTCTAGCGCTCATAGCAGCAATGTATGTATAAATATTGAAGAGGGGCGCGCCATTTGCTGATGCACAGCAATCCTCAAGTAGGGTTGGGGTTGTGACAAACCAGGAGACGGGGGAATTCACGAATTTTTTACGTTGGTGTTTGGTATGGAAAGGATGGAACAGGGGGCACGAAACGGAGTATTTTTCTTCGAAGGCACACCACGCATTACCGTTCTTGCACAATTTTCTCGCATACTCAATCCAAACCTTGTGGGAATGGGGGATACCGAACACTGCCAGTTCCAAGTCGGGGTTGGCGCGTAAAGTATCGGTTAGCAAGCCAGGGGAGTCACCCGGCTGCGGTAACAGGAGTATGCGACGCGATCTGCAGGCCACATCATGTGGCGAAGGGAGCGCGCCGAAATGGTGCTCAAACGGGGCCATGGGCCCGGTGAACGCTGTGTGTTGTGAGCCACGAGAGAAGGAGGTGGTACCTATCGTCCCATCGATGTTGAATACATTAAATAAGGTATCCCACCATGTTTCGAGCGGAGACCAGAATTGGGAGCAGGGTAAAAAGGCAGGTTCTGAAGAAACGGATTGTGTGTAGTCAAGCACATGCAAACAAAATTGGAAACATTCGTGGTCAGATATCATACTCCAATGAAGATTGTTATAGGAGCGATGAAAGCGATACCAAAAGCGGCGGCAAACTATGGAATCATTAATTAGATGCATGCATTGCGTTACGGCATTTGAGACGAACTCGGGTTGGGAAGGAAAACGGACATTCATATTGCAGAGTGCATCGCATGCAAACTGGCGGATAGCCATAGATGACATGGATTCACCAAATTCAATAACCGTATCCTGGAAGTCGGAAATGACCGAGGCGGTGTTATGGACGGGGGTGTGGGTGGTATGGGCTTGAAGGGCATTGGCCACGGTGGCGACTTGCTCGAGCCACGGAAGGCCATGAATGGGGAGCAGTTGCAAAACCGATTTTTCAATTGGTTCCGGTCGAGAGGAGACACTACCAAAGCGGCGAATGCGCTTGCATGCACGGTGCGCGCGTGAGTGTGGTGTAGAGGACGCGGTTTTGGGTGGGGGATGGGACCAACGTGAGTGACGGCGTTTAACGGCTAAGCAAATAGAGCTTCGCCGTCGCCGGGCAGACGCAGTTGGCGATGGTTGTGGATTTTCCTTGGGGACGACGGAAATTGGACGTTGAAACACCGGCGGGGAATAACGGCGTGGGGGTCGAGTGCAGCGTGTACGCGTGCGAGACATCCGCATAGATTCATCCATAATTAACGTGTAAAGAGCGTGTAAAAAGCGAAGGCACGTGTGAGTCAACCAAACGTGGAAAAAATAGAAAGCTCGAAGCGACAAATTGATTAACGTGTCTTGGATGTGTTGCGGGTCATGTGGCGCTTGGCGCCGCGGCAACGATCAAAGGAAGGGACAAGCGACTCGCGGTCTCGGGAGAGGTGAGGAGACTCGATGAAGAACGGCGCACCAGTGGGTTTACCAGCATTGAGGAGTTGCACCATGTATCCCGGCGTGCTGTCTTGTTCCCCGTAGGACACAATAGACACTTGTTGGAGCATAGCGCTACCGCCGGCACCCCATGCACCCCATACGTGTTCATTGGCATTGTAATTGACTCCAATGGGTGTTTCACCATTGTCCACCGTCATGCGTTCCGGGCCCATTTGTGGCGTAGGCGGTGCGGATGTAGAGGCGGGGCCAATTGCGGCGCTAGATGAAGACGAATTAGAAGCGGGCGCAGGCTCGGGAGCGGGTTCACCGGAAGGCGGAGTTGGCCTTTTTATCAAGCCGGACTCGAGCAAGCCATTGAAAAGGCCGTCCAATTTATTGTTCATGGATTCATGGCCGGAAGAGACCTTGGCATCAAGAGCGTGAACGGAAGATCGGACCTCAGAAATTTCTGTTTTCATGGCGGATTGAGTCTCTTCAAGTGCACGCAATTTATTATCGGTGTATACTTCGAAAGCCGATTGTGCGATAGGCGTTTGGGATGTGCCATTCATGGGCGCATTAGTAGATTGCTTGGAAGAAGACGAATTTCCAACGCGGCGAGTAACGGATGTCCAACACTCACCATCGGGGTCTTTAGAATTTCGAATGCGCGAAATGAGATTACTAGTCGTGGCGTCGGGCACACCGGCGATGGTGAGAGTGTGCTCATCGAAAGACACATGGGACACCTCAAGTGATAGCTCGTCGGCAAATAGCTTCATGCGCTCGTCATTCCATGGAGAAACACCAACCACATCAAGTGAATAGACGCTAGCGGCGGAAGCCTTGGGCGTAGTAGCGACCGGTGGTCCCATGGACTCAGGGCGGATACCTTCGAACGTAGTCCCATTCTCCTTGCACTCAAAGAACTTGCGTTTGTTAACGCAAATGCGCCACCACATCCATTGGTAGGGACAATTTTTGAGGAGGTGCTTTTCGAGGCAATTGAAACATGTAACTTGTCGAATGTAGCTCCCATCGGAAGCAATGTCACCACACTTCTTGATGCGTTGAGGGCATTGGAACATGTAATGGCCATAGTTGTCGCACATGGAGCAATATGTTTTGTCCGTAGCTTCGGGACGTTGAGAGGCATCGGAACGGCTCTTGGGAGGCATGAGGAGCGAGTTAGTATGACCCTTGGGTGGTCAAACGAGAGGTACACAATGTCACTTGGGGTGCGAAAGTACTGGCAAGACTCGTCAGCGGGCAGGACAAAGCAACAAAACGGCGTTAGCCCATAGACTGTGGAACACGAATGTGTGAGCATCTTTCGTCAAGCCAGAGTGCACATAAAACACCGGTTAGGCAATGAAATGAACTGCCTTGGGCGTTTCACACCACCATCCCAGATTACAAACCATGTAAATCACACTTTAGATTCAACAAAGCATGAATTAAGATCCGTACAGCAAAATGTTCGAACGCCGGGCTTTGGACGACTGCATGCTAAAGGACGTGACACTTTCTTTAGAGTAATGCAAAAAACGCATTCATACCTGCCAGAAAAACTTCAAAAAGTCTTGCCCAAGAACCCAAATCTCAGCGGAAAGCCGCAGCGCGCGGTGACAAATCGTCGCAGAGCTGGGCCATAATAATTAATTATGCTGCAGCAGGCTCGCAGATTCGCACAAAATTAATTCAAAAATTATTTCCACGGTTGCAGAAATATCCATTCGCAAGTTTCACAAGCTAGGGGGAGTACATCAGCATGTGGTCACCGCATAGGAAGATGCGGACGGTGCATCGTTCACCTTGAATGAAAACTGCGGATCCGTCTAGTTTTTGCACATCCTCAACCACTTTACAATGGTGTAACATCTCAGCCATCACCTCTTTCGAATCGGTGCTGCGCAATAGACAAAAAACGAAGTGCCGATGGGGGCTTTGCATGGGTAGGGACCGTAGGTGTGCGCATGGCACCACAGTGCAAGCCACAACCTGTGCTTTCCATAGAGGTACCCCATCCAGCCCAACCTTGATTCCCTTTTAGTCCCCCGCTCGTTGAGGATCAAGTTGAATCCACTCACTACCAGCGGACAGTGCATCACACATCAATGTGAAGGCAGCCAATAGCGAACACCACGCAACTGGAAGGTACTATGGAATAAGTGCACTAAAGGTGGCAACTGTTGTTGTCAACCAGAACCACACAGCCTCCACGCATTCCCATCGTACGTGACGGTCAACATTGTCGCGTATACGCTCTGCACTAGTCTTCAAAGCTAGCCGTAGGCGACAAAGATTAATGGATTCATCCCAAATCACCTCTCTTTGCATCGTGTCTTTTTTTGGTACCTTGTTGTGCAGCTCGATCTTCTCCTCATCCCACTGCGTCACACTCTAGTGTCCACCACATGCTTCCGCTGCTATATCTCTCAAAGCACGCTTTTGGCTGCGCTCAGTGCTGGGCATATCATATGTCTCTAATCTCTGCGAAAGAGGGACGATGGCAAGACCCGGCAGGCATGTGGAGTGAATGGTGTCCCGTGGTGTCCGAGCAGAAAGATTATGTGCTAGGTACGATGCTGTACACGTTCTAGAGGACATCTAGGTCCACGGTGCAGCATCCGGAGAACAAGGTGGAGCTCCGAAATGCTGGTGTACGTGTACTTCACCTCTGTTGTTTGCATTGCCATGTGTTCACGAGAGGCCAGCCGGTTTCATGGTGGCATCAGTCAACCTTGTATGTGACATTTCTGTGGCCGCTTTTTTTGACGCCTTTTTTGACGCTTTTTTCGACGCTTTTTTTGACGCTTTCTTGTAAGCTTTTTTAGCCGGTTTTTTTCACATTTCGAGGGATGGTGGAACGCGTTGTTGGCTGTGACATCATGGTTTAGCGTAGGGCAGTTCCTAGGGAACCAAACCGCTGTGTATTTGAGTTTTCGAACGGTTTTTGTGGCGCTTCTTTAGACGCTTTTTTTAGTGCTTTTTTGGACACTGCTTCGTGTTGTCCATTGCTCCCTTGTGGCGTTGTGCCTTTCCTACTCCTTTTGCTCCCTCTCTCGCAGAAGAGTCACAACCAACACCAGCAGTGATAGTGGAGACCGCAGCTGCGAACATTGTTCCAGAGGACGCCGAACAAGCGGAAGCAGCTGGGGATGCGGACCCAAACCTTGACCATGAGGACTCCGATTGCTACCCGGCTTCACAGGCAACACAGCCGGGTACTACGCATCCTACTCCTAGCGTTCCTCGTTTGCCCGCTGGCACCAGCTCGGAATTGTGCAAGTTCATCACCGGTGAGTTGAAGGATGCTCTGGACTGGACCCCGTTGAAGTTGCTGAGAGCGAATGCGGACATTGAGACCCTCACACTCAGAGGTCTACATGCGAGCTTGATTGCTCTGGCTGGGGTGTGGTGGTGGGAGACTGTCTTGGGTGCTGCAGTACCACCGGTCGTAAAGGCGGCGCAATCGAAGGCCTTGGCTTGGGGGGCCTCACTTACACGCAGGCTGGTCGTTAGTGACAGTGATCTATGGTGTGACACTCCTTATGCAGTGAGTACTGCCGAACTACATGGGTTGGTGCCCGAGGGCACAATGCAGCCGCGGCTATTCGTACTGATGCTGGCCATCTTGGGCAGCCTATGGAACCGACAAACGGTCGGCAACCCATGCCCGAAGCGTGCCATCGTGAGCAATGTGGTGTTGTCTCAGCACAAGGTGTTCGTGAAGGAGGCTGATGCCCTAGCACGACGCTTCACAAAGGTGCCAGTTTTGCTGTCGCTACCCGTCATGATGCCCTCGCATTGCACACACTGTTGGAGGGGGCCATTGACATATTCTTCCCGGTGGAGACGGTGATGACGTGCCACTGCGCAACACCATCGGTTTGTTGGGAGTTGGTGTCCTGATGGCCATCCATCCCAATTTTGAGACGCCTGTGAACGCCGAAGAGCAGCTAAAGCAGCCGAAAACATGGCTGCTTGGCCGGGTCCGGGAGGCATTCCACAACCTCGAAGGTTATGATGTTCTCATGCTGTGATGTTGTGTTGTCGCTATGATGTTGTGCCGTCGCTGACGCTTTTTTTGGCGCTTTTTTTGGTGCTTTTTTGACGTTTTTTTTTGAGTCTTTTTTTGGCGCTTTTTTTTGACACTGTTCGACACATGCATTTCAAGGTTTGCCGGAACCCGTGTACAAGAGTAAGTCACCCCCAGCTGCACATGTTCGTCTGCTGATGGCAAACGGGAAGGCTAAGCCCAATGCCAAGGCCCCCACTCAACCATCTAACACCGCGGAGACCGGTGGCTCGCAAAGGAGCAAAGCCCAGGTGAACGACACCGTGGCCTTGAACACTGTCCTCCCAGGCGATGATGGGTGGTACCGCCTGAGTGAGGACGTCCAGGTCCAGCCCGTCCACTCAGAGAGGATTGCCATGGACGGAGGCACCCACTACAACCGGACGGTGGTGGTTGCACCGAAAGGTGGCTGTTCTAGGGCGTGGTGCGGAACCCCCCCAATTTTGGGGGTTGTTAATTTTGGGATGTAGCGTTCTAGGGTGTGGTGCGGAACCCCCCAATTTTTGGATGTTAGTAATATGGTTGGAACCCGGAATTTCACATGTTACATGGGTGCACTATGATGCAACAATGTGCCTTCCATGTTTCGTTTGCTCGATATTGCCCGTTTTGCACTTTTTGCGATTTGATCTTTGTGTGCTCTAACTAGTTAGAACGGGGTTAGAACGGGGTTGGAGCACTAGTTATCGCGTGGGTTATCGCGCGATAACCTAGTTATCGCGGGGGTTATCGCGGGGGTTATCGCGCGATAACTAGTTATCGCGTGGGTTATCGCGTGGGTTATCGCGCTTCATTTTATGTTACCCCTTTTTGCATGTAGCTCTCAAAGCCTTCGTATTCTTTGATAATGGCCCTCGCTGCTGCCCACGCTTGGTGCGAGCACCATCAAAAGCTCCTTGGGGTCCGTCGCCTTGGCGGTCCTGAGGGGTTTACGATGGGTGGTGCCAATGTGAGGCGCCCTGTGGCGACCCGCTTTGAACATGGTGTGGAGTTTGGACTCCTTGTCCATAAGTCCCCCTTCATGGCGGAAAAGCGAGACCCCCTGGTTCTCAGCAACTACATCTTCGAGTTGCTAGAGGTAAATCCAGGGGTTGCTGGATTTTTGATCCAGCTTCATCCTGAGGACGTGGACGCCGTGGTGGAGTCCGTCACCGCTCATGCCGAGAAGGGTGCGGGGACGAAGACGACCCTCTATGTGGGTCAGGAGGAGGAGGAGGAGGAAGTGGAGGAGGAGGAGGAGGATGCGGGGGGGGTGGGGGCTGGGGGGAGGAAGGAGAAGCCCCACAACCCCCTCATGATTAGTGTCCAGAAGGTAAGGATCCGACCAGGTAAGGGGAAGGGGCAGTCGGATGGTTGGTTCCCCCAACCCCTCACCCACAACACCCGCCGGGTCTGCACTGACGACCCCGAAAACAAGCTCCCCATGCACTCCCTTTGCCCCACAAGGGAGTGGGAGCGTGAGTGGTATGGGGTCACCACTCCCAACATTGTTTCGGGGCAGCTCAGGAGCATGAGGCCCTGAGCATGCTACGCATGGCATGCAGCATGCATCTCTCCCAACGGGCCCTTTTGCGAATGCCCCGCCGTTGCACACAACGGGACCTAAGGACCGTTCGGCAACGGATCATGCCCTACTTTCCCCAAACCACCATTGTAAAGTCTACCACAGGCCGCAATAGGGCAGCTGCCCATGTGCCTTTGCAATCAATTGTGCAAAATGCAATATCTATGCCCCGAGTTATCGGGAAACCCCCCCCTAGTGGCGTTGCCATTGTTGTTATTTCAGTTGATGCGACTTCCTTGTGGAAGGCATCCTCCACCCGTGCGGATGTATGGGTTAATGTATGGGGGGGGGCAAAATATGCTTCAAAGGTGAAGCTATGGGCCTCATGGTTTTGCATGGATGGTGGGGATGAACAGGCTTTTTTGAGAAGCCTGGACATCTCCGCCAACCTCAACCAAGAGGTGAGGGATGTGGAAGAGGAAGTTGTCCTCTTTCAAAACCAATTTTTGATTTGCACTGTCATTTTGACAGGGGATGGGAAGGGGATGCAAGCAATGGGGGGGGCTGGGTCTAAGTGTTGGTTGTGCAAAGACCCCAATGGGATTGTTGAGCAAAGGGGGGTGGAGTCCACCTCAAGATGGGGGGCATTCTTGAGAAGTGTGACCCCTGATAGGCGGCCGGGGGACTACCAACATGCAGCATGCCGCATCCTAAACGGCATTGCAAAGCGCATTGAGACCACCCTTCAGGCCCTCCCCCCTGGTACCCCTGGTAAGGCCCAAGCTCTTGCAGCTTTGCAGGCCTTCAAGCAAGCCCTCAAGGATGAGACCTCAGGCATCCCTCTTAGGGAACGCCTCCCTTCGGCCTCGAGGGCCACAGAAAAGGATTTCGATCTAACCAGCACCAAAGTTTTCCTAACCTCCCCCCCCTTCCAAAGGCAATTTGTGGATTGCCTCAAAGAGCATGTCCCCACAGTGAGGACCCCTGGGGGACCTATGTTATGGGTTGTTGTGCATGTCATGGTGAAATGCATTGAGGGTTTGTATGAGCTTTGGAGGGTGAGGGAGTTGTATACACTCTAACCCAAGTGGAACGCCACCGTGCGTTGACCACAAAATTTTCAAAAGCGCGGGGAGACTCAGGTTGGTCCCCCACCAGGTGGATCCATTGGTGCTTGGCACATTCCACCTTTTTTGCCCAGAAATGGAGGAACATTTTTCAGTTTTCCTCCATCCCAACGGCGTATCGGCATGGGACTTACAAGAGGAGGCTCAAAAATTGTTTTAAGGGTTGGTCCTTGGTGAGGCCAAGTATGTCCCTCCGCCACATGCACCATTGCATGTCCATGAACGCCCTGGAGCAAGGGCTTTTGGGACTGGAGGCAGCCAAGGCCTCAGACATTGATGACTTTGTATGAAAAAATACCATACATGCTTTGTGCCAAGTGTTTTCTGTTGTTTGTCCTAGTGAGGGATGGAGGAGGGATGCGCGATAACTACCCGCGATAACTGCGCGATAACTGAGTTATCGCGCGATAACTAGCGCGATAACTAGTTAGAGCAAGGTGCTCTAACTGCGTTCTAACTCTGTTCTAACTGTGCTCTAACTCTTTGACCCCCCCCCCAAAAACCACCCCTACGATGAGGGTTATGTGGGGAAAGAAAGGGGATGGGGGGTTTTTGAGGGTGCTGAATCCATTTTTTTAGGTGGTTTGCCCCAAAATTGAGGGTAGGTGGGTGTTCCAGAAATTGCGTTCTAACTAGGGGTTCCGCACCACGCCCTAGAACGCTGCATCCCATATCTTCGTGAAGGACGACTCCCAGGCAGCCGAGGCAGCAGGCGGAGCAGCAGAAGCAGCAGGGGCACGGCCCGCCAAGCCGGTGGCGGCCCGTGTGGAGCTGGAGGGGGAGAAGAGGCTGCCCGAGGGGGCGTCGTGGCGGTGGGGGGAGCCTGGGGATGAGGCCTGCAGGATGGGGGGGACGGGATGGTACCGGCAGGTCACCATCACCGAGAAGGAGGGGGGGTGGAGAGGAAGGCAAACCTCACCCTCCCCTCCTATGTGTGGGTTGGGGGCGAAACGGCCAAGTGGCCGCAAGCCGCAGAGGGGGAAAAGGCTCAAGGGCCACAGAAAAAGATTTCGATCTAACAAGCACCAAAGTTTTCCTAACCTCCCCCCCCTTCCAAAGGCAATTTGTGGATTGCCTCAAAGAGCATGTCCCCACAGTCAGGACCCCTGGGGGACCTATGTTATGGGTTGTTGTGCATGTCATGGTGAAATGCATTGAGGGTTTGTATGAGCTTTGGAGGGTGAGGGAGTTGTATAAACTCTAACCCAAGTGGAACGCCACCGTGCGTTGACCACAAATTTTTCAAAAGCGTGGGGAGACTCAGGTTGGTCCCCCACCAGGTGGATCCATTGGTGCTTGGCACATTCCACCTTTTTTGCCGAGAAATGGAGGAACATTTTTCAGTTTTCCTCCATCCCAACGGCGTATCGGCATGGGCCTTACAAAAGGAGACCCCCTTCTGCAGCACTGGGCTCTTCTCGGCACTCTTGTCGCTCTCACTGCTGCTTTAGCTGCCGCTGCTGCTACTCGTGCTGCTCTTGCTGCTGCCACTCTTGGAGCTGCTGCTGCTTGCACTTCCCACTGGTGACAGTGGTTCCTCCGGCACTTCCATGCAGGTGTGTTGAGCTTGGGGCGCGCCGGGGCTGCGAAGCCATCTGCGCTGGCTCCGCCTTGATCTGCTGCACCTCCTCCTCGAAAGCATCGTCGTCGTCTTCTGCCACGATCGTCTTCGCCTTCCCCTTTGGGTCCTTTTTCTTTGGCTTTGCTTCTTCTTTCCACTCCTCCCGGCCGCTTCTCTTCCTTCCTTCCTTCCGGCTTGCCCTTGCTCTTGTCTTGGGCCTTCTGCTTATTCTTCTCCTTTTTCTCCTTCTTCTGCTTTTTGTCCCCCTGCAGGACACAAAGAACGCGTAAAACACGATCAATGTCGCTAGGGACACTACGAGGGACAACGCGCGCAACGCGCAAAACACATAGGACAATTCAAGCAGACTCCAGGCACCGACACAAAGACAACACCACGGACGTCCGGAACATGCAGAACATTTAGCTTTTCGGGTTCATCGGGGATAAAACCCCAGAATGATCCAGCCCGGATCTTGTCGACGCCGATGGACACGGTGCCCTGCAAAGAAGCACGGGGGGCAGGGAGAGGGTGCTGTAACTCATCATAATCAAACACTCCGAGCCGGTAGATAACCGAAGTATACCTGTGCTCCGGTGCCCTCGATCTTGCGGCCCTTCTCCTTTGTTGTGAGGACCATGTACGTGCATGCATGCATGCATGCAGGACTGCGTCAGCGTCAGAACCCAAGGATTGCTCTTCGTCTTTTTATCATACACTTCTTCCATGCCGGAGACCCACCCGGCATGGTACCAGGCTGCAAAAAAGAGGTGAAATCACCAGCGGCACACGAAGAGGCAACACGTGAAACTCGAGCAACTCGAACATTGCACACATACATGTTTGCTGCTTCACTTGAAAAACCACCGCCGCATTCTGGTCCTTCGTGACGTCGCAGCACGACATGGGGTCGCGGTCGGTGAGGTGGGTGCGGGGTAGCTGGTACTGAATGGGGTACAAAGGCAGCATGGCACATAGTGTTGAGCAACGAAACAAAAATCGTGCACAACTGCTGGGGAACACTGGGAACGTGCAGAACAGGCAATTCGGCCCTGGGGACAGGAGTAGAGCCACCACGCACCACCCGCAGAGCAAGCCCTCTCAGGGCGTAGCTGACGCGACTTGGACATGTACATGCAGTTCTCCGAAGGCCCCCTTTGGGCCACGGCGGTGTCACGCTCAGAGCGTAGCTGACGCGACGTGTACTTGGACATGCACACGCAGTTCTCCGTCACACATGCATTGCAAGGCGTGCACAAGTGCTGAAAACACGTAAAACATACTTCACAAAGTAATTGGCACCGGGGACAGTTGTGGAGCCAGACGTGAGAAGCGCGCGACACGCGCGGGACACGCGCGACGTTGTTACCTACTTGTATGGGGTCATGCAGGACATGTAGGACACGTATGACAGTGGAGCCACGATCAACAAAGTGGCTCTACACCCAAAAATGATGAAATTACAAAAAACGGACAATTCCAGTGCGTTCCTCGCCCTCAAAAACCCCTAGAGCCAACCAAACCTCAACGGAGACATGCACGACAAATTCGGCTCCCGAGAGCCATAGACAAAGGAAATGGGATGCAGCGTTCTAGGGCGTGGTGCGGAACCCCTAGTTAGAACGCAATTTCTGGAACACCCACCTACCCTCAATTCTGGGGCAAACCACCTAAAAAAATGGATTCAGCACCCTCAAAAACCCCCCATCCCCTTTCTTTCCCCCCATAACCCTCATTGTAGGGGTGGTTTTTTTTTGGGGGGGGGGTCAAAGAGTTAGAGCACAGTTAGGACAGAGTTAGAACGCAGTTAGAGCACCTTGCTCTAACTAGTTATCGCGCTAGCTATCGCGCGATAACTCAGTTATCGCGTAGTTATCGCGTGTAGTTATCGCGCACCCCTCCTCCCTCCCTCCCTAGGACAAACAACACAAAACACTTGGCACAAAGCATGTGTGGTCGTTTTTCATACAAAGTCATCAATGTCTGAGGCCTTGGCTGCCTCCAGTCCCAAAAGCCCTTGCTCCAGGGCGTTCATGGACATGCAATGGTGCATGTGGCGGAGGGACACACTTGGCCTCACCAAGGACCAACCCTTAAAACAATTTTTGAGCCTCTTGAAGGCGGCAAAGACGGAGGCGCTAGAGAAGGGGAAGGAGAAGGCGAGGCCCCATTTCCTAGTGGAGACCCATGGCCGCCCGCCAAGCAAGCTCCCCACTGGGCAGACAAGGCAGGAGAAGTTCACCGGATCGGCGCACCACGTTCGATCCATCGAGATCCTGTAGAGCTTCTTCAACAACGAGTACCGGTACTCCCTAGGAACTTTCGTCCACCATTGCAAGAATTGCTGCGGGCAGCTGAAGGCGGCAACTGCGGCTGAAGGTATGCGTGTGCACTACGTTCAGACTGCTGTGCATGGAGGCTTTCCTTGCGTCCCCGGGGACCGTGGCTCGTGTTTGTACCCTTCGTGAACCGCCCGTTTGAATCCGAGATTCACGGTACCGTGAATTTCACCTATTTTTGCTGTTTTTTGCTCGTAACTTGGTGCCATTGTGTGCTTTTGTCGTGCTATCTTCGCCCAAAGTAAGATCCAACAAATGTGTGTAATTCAGAGGTTTGAAGTAGTCGCATGGTTCAACACATTTGGTGAGATTCGCGTGAATGTGAAATTCACACACCCAAATTCACGCATACAATCACGCTAGATTCACAGATCCACGAGAATGTGAAATTCGCACGAAATTGGTACGAATTCGTACGAATTTCGTACGAATTTCGTGCGAATTTCGTGCGAATTCGTACGAATCGGCCCCAATTTTGTCTTGTCACTGCTATTTGTTGCACACATTGGATATTGAACAATTTGTTTTGTAGATCCCTAGATACACGCTAGCACGCACAATTTCGTTCTAGCCTAAAACGACATCGCGAGGGCATTCTACCCCACAACATCTAGCTAAAACGTAGACTAGAACAGGAATCATTCTAGCCTAGATGTATTCTACACTAGAACACAAATAACAAATCAAAACAATACACATTACATTTCTTAATCTTTGTTGCATTGCTCACAAATTTGTTGGGAAGGGCATAGGTTATAGGTGATAGTGGATGCAGTGGTGGGGGGGTCTCGTTGGGGTCAAACCATTGTTGCATTGCTCACACAGTTGTTGGGAAGGGCAAAGGTTATAGTTGCTAGTAGATGCATGAGGGTGGGGTGGGGGGGTCCATTGGGTCAAACCATAGGAGCGTAATCAACCACGTCTAGGGTTGGGAGGGGGGGGGGGGGGGGCAAGGAGACCCCCCACTTACAGCCCCTGAGTGTCTGGGTGTGGGGTTATGAGGGTGTCTTGCTTGTGGCAGTGCGGTTAAGGTTAGGGAGGGTATCCTTTTTCTCTTCACAGGTTTTATGTATCCCCATGGCTCTCATGTGCTAGTTGCTCATGCTTTGGCAGCAAATAATCAAGTCAGCGCCGACTTTACAGTATGCTCCCGTGTCTACTCGGAACTGTGTACTACGCAGGGGAATCTGACTGTTTAATTGAAACACAGCTTTGCGATGGGACCTGCTGGCTGGTTCCGCGAGGTGACTTCTGCCCAGTGCTCTGATTGTCAATGCAAAGAGATTTAGCCAAGCGCGGGTAAACGGCGGGAGTAACTATGACTCTCTTAAGGTAGCCAAATGCCTCGTCGACTGATTATTGACGCGCATGAATGGATCAACGAGATTCCTGCTGTCCCTAGATGCTGGCTGGTGAACCAACCGCCAAGGGAACGGGCTTGGGTGTTCCAGCGGGGAAAGAAGACCCTGTTGAGTTTAACTCTAGTCTGACACAGTGCAGCGGCATGGAGGGTGTAGCACAGGTGGGAAGTGCGCGCCAACTCATGGCATTGATCATGGCCTTCGCGGCCATCTCGACTGTCGGCTCTTCTTTCTGGATGAGGCTCCGCGCTGCTACGCGCAAGCTTGCAATGAAATACCACTACCTCCACAGCCGCTTTACTAATCGGATGATTCGGGTACGGGTGTGTATGGGTGTGTGTGTGTGTGTGTGTGTGTGTGTGTCTGTGTGTGTGTGTGTGCCGGGGGGCAGGTGTAGGGAAATGTGTGTGCTTGGTTCTTTGGTCACCTCACGCCGTGTGTGTGTGTGTGTGTGTGTGTGTGTCTGTGTGTGTGTGTGTGTGTGTGTCTGCGTGTGTGTGTGTGTGTGTGTGTGTGTGTGTGTGTGCGGTGTGTGTGTGTGTGTATGTGTGTGTGTGTGCCGAGGGGGCAGGTATACGGAAATGTGTGTGGATGTGGGGACTTCGGTGCATGCATAGGTGGTGTTGGTGTGGCTCTTCGTGCAGTGTCCTGCAAAAATGGTACGAAATTCGTACGAAGTTCGTACGAAATTCGTGCGAAATTCGTACGAAATTCGTGCGAATTTCGTACGAATTTCGTACAAAAAGTGCCTCACAGATAGGTACTGTGAATGTGGTTGTTACGAAATTCGTACGAATTTCGTACGAACTTCGTACGAATTTCGCACGAAGTTCAAACACTTTGCATGAACTTGTGTCATTTTTGTGTGTGTGTGGGTGTGCCTAGTCAGAGGGGTTGTTGTTTGTGTGGGCGTGGGTGCATGGTGTGTGCGTGCCTGGGTAATATGTGCATGCATTGGTGGTTCTTGGGTTCTTGGGTGGTTTTGTTGAATCATGTGGGACGATACTTTTGTGCTGTTTGTAGTTTGTGACTGTCCGTCGTTTGTGTTTGTTGCTGCTGATTGTCATGATGTGTGTGTAATGCCTGCTTTTCGGCTGTGTTGGTATCGCTGTTTTGCTTGCTGATTGTTGTGCTTTGTGTGTCTGCTGCTTCTCACTGGTGACTGTTGCTGATGACTTCACTGTGTTGTTCTTCTGTGTTGTTGTTGTGTTGCTGTGCCGTGTGCTATGGGTGGCCTTGGATGGTTGGATGGGTGGCTGCCCGTTGTTGAATCATGTGGGACAATACTTTTGTGCTGTTTGTAGTTCGTGACTGTCTGTCGTTTGTGTTTGTTGCTGCTGATTGTCATGATGTGTGTGTAATGCCTGCTTTTCGGCTGTGTTGGTACCGCTGTTTTGCTTGCTGCTTGTGGTGCTTCATGTGTCTGCTGCTTCTCACTGGTGACTGTTGCTGATGACCTGACTGTGTTGTTCTTCTGTGTTGTTGTTGTGTTGCTGTGCTGTGTGCTATGGGCTGACTGTGTTGTTCTTCTGTGTTGTTGTTGTGTTGCTGTGCTGTGTGCTATGGGTGGGTGTGGATGGTTGGATGGATGGCTGCCTGTTGTTGAATCATGTGGGACAATAGTTTTGTGCTGTTTGTGGTTTGTGACTGTCTGTCGTTTGTGTTTGTTGCTGCTGATTGTCATGATGTGTGTGTAATGCCTGCTTTTCGCCTGTGTTGGTATCGCTGTTTTGCTTGCTGCTTGTTGTGCTTTGTGTGTCTGCTGCTCCTCATTGGTGACTGTTGCTGATGACCTGACTGTGTTGTTCTTCTGTGTTGTTGTTGTGTTGCTGTGCTGTGTGCTATGGGTTGAATGTGTTGTTCTTCTGTGTTGTTGTGGTGTTGCTGTGCTGTGTGCTATGGGCTGAATGTGTTGTTCTTCTGTGTTGTTGTGGTGTTGCTGTGCTGTGTGCTATGGGCTGAGTGTGTTTGTTCTGGAGAAAAATGATACAAATTCATGCAAATTGTTCGAAATTCGTACGAAATTCGTACGAATTTCGTACGAATTTCGTGCGAAATTCGTAACAACCACATTCACGGTACGTATTCACGGTACTTTGGGGGCGAATTTCGTACGAAATTCGTACGCAATTCGCACGAATTTCGTACGAATTTCGCACGAATTTTGTACGAATTTAGTATGAATTTCGTGCGAACTTCGTACGAATTTCGTACCATTTTTGCAGGACACTGCACGAAGAGCCACACCAACACCACCTATGCATGCAACAAAGTCCCCACACCCACACACATTTCCCTGTACGTGCCCCCCCGGCACACACACACCCACAAACACACGCACACACACACACACACACACACACACACACCCATGCACAAAACACACACATACCCTCGATGAAAGCAAACAGCCCCCCACTCGACCCACACCCACACACTGCCCGCCCACACACCCTCATACGTACCTGGACAGTGGATGTGTCACGGTTAGATGTTTAGGGGGGGGGGGTGCTGTGTGTGTGTGTGTGTGTGTGTCTGCCTGTGTGTGTGGATGGGTTTCTGTGGATGGATATGTGTGTGTTTTTCTGTGGGTGGGTCGGTGTGTCCATGTGTAGTTGGGTGTGTGGTTGTGTGTGTTTGTGTGTACGCGCGTGTTGCTGTGAGGTGCGGGAAGGGCGTGTCTGTATGTGTGCGTGTGTGTGTGTGTGTGTGTGTATGGCTTGTGCGTATATGTGGTTTGGTGCTCCTCACATCCTCACCCCCCCCACACACACAGGCGCACGCCCACACGCAGAACCAAAAAGACAGTCATGCACCCCCCCCCCCACCCACATACCATCAATGAAACGTACCTGGACAGTGGATGTGTCACGGTTAAATGTTTAGGGGAGGGGGGTTCTGTGTGTGTGAATGTGTGTCTGCCTGTGTGTGTGGATGGGTTTGTGCGGATGCGTGTATGTGGGTCGGTGTGTCCATGTGTAGTTGGGTGTGTGTTTGTGTGTGTTTGTGTGTGCGCGTGTGTTGGTGTGAGGTGCGGGAAGGGTGTGTGTGTATGCGTGTGTATGGCTTGTGCGTATATGTGCATGGTTTGGTGTTCCTCACATCCTCACCCCCCCCCCACACACAGGCGCACGCCCACACCCAGAAACAAACAGACAATCGTACATGTACCCCCCCCCCCCACACACACACCCACATGCCATTAGTGGAATGAAGCCGCCCTGCCACCCCACCCACACCCACACCCACAAACTGCCCAGCCACACATACGCACACACACACCTGCATAGTGGATGTGTCGTGGTTAGGTATGTGGGGCAGGATCATTGTGGGTGTGTCTATGTGTGTGTGTGTGTGTGTGTGTGTGTGTGTGCATTGGTTTGTGCGCGTGGGTGCGTGTTTGTGTGTGGGTGTGTATCCATGGGTCCGTGGTTGTGTGTGTGGGTGTCTGGGTGTTGGTGTGAGGTTTGGGACGGGTTTGTGTGCGTATGTGGTCGGGTGGCCCCCATATCCTCACACACACCAACACACAGACGCATGCCCGCACGTAGACACAAACAGGAAGTCATGCATCCACCCACATGCAAACCCAACCATACACCCATACACAAACCCACACAAATCCACACACCCCACACAAAGGCACACCCACACACATGTGCACATGTTGCATGTAGCCAAGGTGCCTGCAGGGGTGCATTGGGGGGGGGGGGTACCCCGGGTGTTAGGATAAATGCGGCGGTGCACAAGGGTGAAATTTGTACGAATTCACGTGAATTCACGTGAAATTCGTACGAAATTCGTACGACATTCGTGCGAATTTCGTACGAATTCACCTGAATTCACGCCTGTGAATCGGCTACAGGCTTGCCGGGTTTCGGCACCTCTCGTTTTGGGCACGGTTCGGACATGATGGATGCTTTTGGGGCGGGACTTTCATTGGATGATGCGTAATGAAGCCGGGGGAAGAATTTTGGCCCCTCAAATCCCTCCGAAGGATCCAAAAATGTGGCATTTTCCCCCAAAAACCTCAAAATTTGGGTAAATTCACGTGAAATTCACGCAATTATTCAAACGGCCACTTAACCCCCGTTCACGAAGGGTACATTGCGCGCGTCCAATTCGTTGCGCACGTCGTCTCCGCATGTGTCCCTGGAGACACGCATGTCGTTCAGCGCGTGTTTCGTGTCCTGCAGTGCGTCAAGATCTGGGCCTCACCGCGACCATGCTGAGCCGCGCTGAGCCGCGGACGATCCAAGCTGTGCTGTTCTGTGGAACGAAGAACTGCAGTTCGGTCATGAAGGCAATGTAGCATTTCCAGACGATGTACCCAACCGCCGGGGCAGAGGGCGCCGCAAAGAGTATTCTCCGTCGTGTTGGCGATTGCGTTAGTGGTTGCGCGGAGGCCGGGGAATTCGAGGCGGAGGACCCAAAGCCGAAACCCGGGGGTATCCCGCTGGCAAGCCTTTCTGGACGAAAAGCTCGGGGTGTCCTCGGCACTGGAGGCCGGCCTCGAGGGCCGCGGTCGGAGACGTCGGACGTCTCAGGCTTCCACGTCAAGGATGTGATGGACATGGATCTGGACGAGTTGATCCAGAAGTACAACCGAACCGTGCGGGCAGCTGGACTGTTGAGGTACATGCTCGAGGCCGACCACGGGCTAACTGAGGAGCCGGAGCAGAAGACGTGGACTCTGGTGCGGCAGGCAGAGTACCAAGAATTTCAAGCATGGAAGCGCCACAAGGTGTGGTGCTGTTTGCGCGATGCACGTGATACACACTGTCTCTTGAACTGTCCCTGGCGGCCCCCTTGTTTGTTTTGCGCGCTCCAGACGTTCCGCGTGATGTCTCCGGATTTGGCTCTGGTGACAATAACTGTGTTCGCCGCGCTTAATATGCGTTCCATGTCACAGGCCATGCCCGCGCAGCTGCCGCCACCGCAATATCCTCCGCAGTCTGAGTACCCGGTGCCGTACCAACCGCCGCAGTACGGGCAACAGTATGGGCAGTATGGGCAGCGGTACGGCCAGCTGTACGGGCAGCAGCCGCAGTACCAGGAAGACGAGTCGGAAGAACCGGGTATGATGGCGGAGTGGGAGCCGGATCGCGCCCCGCCACCACCGCCGCAATACTACAAGCAGCACCACCCACCACCACCGCCGCCCCAGCAACAGCAGGTGCACCCACCGCCACCGCCGCCCCAAGAACAGCTCCAGCAACCGTCAGCCCCGTCGCCGCAAGATGCCCCCGTGGTGCCCGAGGAAGCCGGCCCGATGGACGACATGCCGATCAAGCAGGAGAAGGTGGAAGAACCAAAGATGGACAGTGGCGAACTAGGTCACAGGTGCGTGCCGCGCGTCGTATTCGTTCCGCACGTTGTCTCGGAATGTGTCCCTAGCGCCATCGCTTCGTGTTCCAGACGTTTTGCACGCTCTCCGCGCTGTCCCCACGCATGTCCGTGGTGACCGCCTGCATGTGCTGCATGTCCTGCGCGTTCTGCACAGCTGCTGAGGACGACCCCGACGCGTGGTGTACCCTTCGTGAACGGGGGTTAAGTGGCCCTTTGAATCCGAGATTCACGGTCGTGAATTTCACGCGAATTTGACCCATTTTTGGTGTTTTTTTGAGAAAACACTACATCTTAGCTTCAATATGACGCATTAGAGGGGGCAAAAGTCAAGTTTCATTTTCAGTCCCCATGATTCAATGAAGGTCCCATCCCAAACGGACCCATCAGGCCCGAACGGCGCCCAACAAAAATCCGGGAATTCCGTCCCCGCCCCTTTGGGCCTAAATTTGAGAAATTCGTACGAATTTTTGTACCAATTTCGTACGAATTTGTAGGAAATTCGTACGAAATTCGTGCGAATTTGGCAGATTCGTACGAAATTCGTGTGAATGTCGCGTGCGCTTTCTGCGAATTTCACCAGAATCTCCAGATTCGTACGAAATTCGTACCAAATTCGCACGAAATTCGTACCAAATTCGTACGAATTTCCGAAATTTCCAAATTTCAGCAAAAAATCACCCAAATTCACATGAAATTCACACAAATTCACGCATGCGTGAATTTGGTAAATTCACGTTGCGTTCACGGTGATGGAGCCCAACATTATCAAGCTACCAACAAGGTTAAACATCAAATTTCAAGACATTTCTAAGGACAATGTTTTGGCGAAGATGGCACAAGAAACGCAAACGATGGCGCCAAGTTACGAGCAAAACAAAGCAAAAATTGGTGAAATTCACGGTACCGTGAATCTCGGATTCAAACGGCCGGTTCATGAAGGGTACAGGGATTCCAGCGACGTGGACATGTTCACCCAGTTCTCGGAGGCAGAGGGGGAAGGGGAAGGGGGGAAGGGGTGGGGGGGAGGGGAGGGGTGGGGGGATGGGTCAGGGTGGCTAGACCCCGATGAGGCTCGTGGACGGCAGATGTCCCAGCCTCTTTTTTTTCACACACCGCCACCGCACACCCACACCGCACCAGCAGCAGCGTCGCAAGAGACGGCACAGTGGTGGCGGCGCTAACCCTGCCTGATATATTGTTCGTTATTGTACAGTGGTGTTTGCCACCCCCTGAGCGCAGGGACAGGTGGTTCCGCCGCGGGGACGAATGATGGTGGTGAGGTTTGACCACCGGTCCCTTTTTGTACCTTACTGTGGCTTTGCCTTTGGGCTTTTGGGTGGTGCACGCCAGGATCCCGAGAGTCCCTCTGGCCTTTGCGGCCGCGGAGGGGTACCCAGGTTCTGATCGTTAGACAATATATATATATATATATATATATATATATATATATATATATATATATATATATATATATATATATATATATATATATATATATATATATATATATATATATATATATATATATATATATATATATATATATATATATATATATATATATATATATATATATATATATATATATATATATATATATATATATATATATATATATATATATATATATATATATATATATATATATATATATATATATATATATATATATATATATATATATATATATATATATATATATATATATATATATATATCCTCTAATCTACACCCCTCTCCCAACTCTAGGTGGCTCCACCACACGGCTCTAAGGTACGTGCGACGGGCACAAAGTGGTGCATACATGTGGTGGAAGGGGCTAAACTCGGTCAAAACAGGCTCAAAACGGGCTAAAAACACTTGTTTGGACATCCCAAATGATCCGGGATCACTTTTGGAAAAATGCGGTTTTGACCCATTTTTGACCCATTTTTGGTCCTGAAATGGCCCCTTTTCAAGGCATTTTGGGATTTTCCATGAGCCAAAACCCGTCGCCATGGGCTCAAAATGGGCTAAAACCACTTGTTTGAGCATCATAAATGGTCCAGGCTCATTTTTGGAAAAACGCTTTTTGACCCATTTTTGACGCATTGTTGGTCTCAAATTGGCCCATTTTCAAGGCATTTTGGGATTTTCCATGGCCCAAAACGCGCCACCACGGGCTCCAAACGGCCTAAAAACACTTGTTTGAGCATCCCAAGTGGTCTAGGAACAACTTTGGAAAAAAACATTTTTCTCGCCCGGGGGACCCTGGTGGACCCACCGCTGGCCCCCACTGTGCGTGGGCTGGCCGGCCCTCCGGCTCCACCAAGTGACTACTGGTACGGGGCCCTACGTGTCTCGTTGGACGATTCTGAGGCTTGGAAACCATAAAAAGTGGGGGGTTGCGGGTGGACTAGGTGCCCTCGGAATTCGGTTTTGAGCCACAAAGCCCGAGATACGGCCCGTGCTTGGTTTCGGGATGCTGGTGCACATTGCGCAGTTTTTGGGGCTTTTTGGCGCCTTTTTGGGCCGTTTCTCGGACATATCGAGGACTTAGAGGGCACCAAAGGTCCCTTGGTCACGAGAAAGTCAAGCCGCACATCCAGTGTAGCAGCCGTTTGCCTTCGTTTGGCTGTTTTGAGCCCTTACTAGGGCCGTTTTGGGCGAAAAATGGCTGTTTTTGGCCCAAAACTGCGCAGATTTGGGAGGGCACCTCCCGACTTGGTGCCACCGCCCCGGGCCGCCACCGGTGAGTTTTTGGCTCAAAACTTGGATTTGGCAAGGGCACCACCTAGGCTCCAAGATGGCTACATGGGCAAAAGATCCGAAGCGTTGGGACGGAGCAATGGCCAAAACGGCACGGAGACGTGTTGTTGTTGCTTGCTTGTTGCTTGTTAGCTAAATTTAAGGGGAGACTTGTTGCTTGTTAGCTAAATTTAAGGGGAGAGGGCTGTAGTAATATATATATATATATATATATATATATATATATATTTGTCGCCAATGACTGTCATGGACTGTTGCTCGGAAAAAGCGTTCTGACCCCGCGTTCTTCGTGCTCCATGTGTCGCGCCCGCTGTCTCCTCCCGTGTCCCCGGCATCAGGTACGGTCGTTGTGCGCGTCCAGAGCGTCCCGGGCGTTGTCTCCGTGTAGGGCTCCGGGGACAGGTTTAGTGTTAGACGCGTTCTGCATGCTCTGCAGCTATTGTAGCCCACCTACATGACACCCCCTTCCTGGTCTGCACAGCTCATCAACATGCCAACATTGGACAAGCTCCAATCAGGACCCCCACCGCACCAGGACTGTGCTGCAAATCTGGAGCATGGTGTTCGACCAGGAAGATCGAAACTATGGGCCTATTCCCTAGATGAGATCTGGGAGTATATGCTGCAACCCATATGTGGCGTGCAGCGTGCAATCCTACTGGAAACCAACCATCGATCCCGGCTCCCATGGGTGGAAAAGTATGTGGTGCGCGACGTGCACGCCGTTTCCGCAGAGTGAAATCGCTTTAGGACGCGCTAGGTTGGCAAGTGCCATTGAGATCGTTGTAGGACGCATTTGACACGCAGACCGTGTCTCTAGGCACCAGGGGCAATGGTAGAGGCAGCACTGTACACGCGTACGACATGTGCAATGTGTCGTACGTGTGCTACAGCACTAGCACGTGCATCCCCTTGTGCAGGTACAATGATTTCCTAATCTGCTTGGGAATGGTACGTCCCATGCAGGTAGACGTGATCTGGGACAAGCGCCACCTTGTGTACAAGAAGTATATGGCGTCCCTACTCCCCCAGGAAATCTACTACCATCTACACAGGTTATTACGGACCGAAGTGACGGATTTGATTTGTAGTGTCGCACAGTAAGGGGGTCAGATACCAGCTTGATCCTACTAGTTTTGCCCGACTTTTGCCCCCTTTTTGGTTTAGATACAATGTGATGTGGGTCAAAATGCATTCGTCACACCCAAATTGAGGGGGTATAGGGAGTGAGACACCATCTCCCACAAAAAGTGCTCCATAGTAAGGGGGGCTCACATAAGGATACCTTACTATGCACCCCCTTACCGTGGGACACCCCATTGAGGAGTGCAACGCACATGGAGCGCTGCATGGGAAATTGGTGGGGCGGTTTGTGGGGACGAGGCTGTCGTTCCCCATAGTGGTGGCCGATGCTTGGGGCTACGGCAATACATTGCCTGTAACCCCCATTCTTCGGGCATCAAATTATACGTCCTCGCGGACAATGGGGGGGGGTTACGTCTTCGACGTCTACCTCTACACGGGGCGTCGCATCAGGGTCCGCCGCTTTGGGTCATGTTGCGGCAAGTACGACGCTAAGGGTATCATGCGTCTACGGGCGAGGATGATCCCGCAGTCCACCGTCCTGTGTGCGGACAGCTTCTTCGGAAGTCATGGGCTTGCCGGGGAATTCGCGGCCCAACGTCGGTCGTTTCTCATGCTTTCAAAGCGTGATAAGCGAGATGCCGGCCTTACAAGGGCAGCCGCCCTTACCCAGGAGGGCGACATGGCACGGGCAATTGTGGCCGACAAGAACTATGAACTTGCCGTGTACAAGAACCCAAAGGTGGGGCACAAACCCCCACTCTTGGTCCCCTTCCTTACCAATTGTTGGTATGGGGAGGAGGTGCCCAAATACCCGAGAAGGAACCCTCTCCCTCCGGTCGTAGCGTGCTACCGGGAGTTCTCCCGTGCCGTAGATGGGGCCAACCAAATGGCGCTGCAAATGCGCCAACTGGGGAGGCAAATGACCTGGAGCCACGCTGTGCGTGCGTTCATGGTGCGGTACGCGGCTGGCAATGCCTTTGCCACCGCCAAGGCATTGGGATTGGTGGACGACAAGACCACCATGTGGGAATTCCAATGGGACATCCTCAAGCAGCGGTACTTTAGCGGCGCGGAGTTCAACAACACAACGGCAACCGCTGCGGTCCCTACGGTGCATGCACCGAAGCGCTTTGCGAGCCGCCTCTTGTGCACGCATTGCCGCGACGGGAGTACGCGTTGGGCGTGTGGAGCGTGCGGGAAGCACATGCACATCAAGTGCTTCGGGGACGCCCACGACGTGTAGTCTGTCATGGGCGTGGTGGGGCGGAACGAGACGGTCATGGAGGCGGAGCCTCTGCCATCCCTACCCAAGGGACAAGTGCGAACTGTGGTGGAACAACCGCGTAGGCTGGATACCCAACTGTGAGGACGCGGCCCACCACCCCCCCCCCCCCCCCCCAACAGCGGTACTCTGTTCCACAACACGTCGTGCGCGTCGTACGCGTTGCGCGCGCATTCCACGCGTGGCTCTCCATGTGTCCCCGGAGCCACACAAATTCGTTCTGCGCGTTCCGGACGTTGTGCGCGTCGTAGAACCTTGTTTTAAATTCGTCCAGAACGCCTAGAACATTTCATGTGTCTCTCGTCACAAACGATGTCTCCGTAGACAAAGGAATATGGTTGGAACCCGGACTTCCACATTTTACATGGGTGCACTATGATGCAACAATGTACCTTACATGTCTCGTTTGCCGGATATTGCCCATTTTGCACTTTTTGCGATTTGATCTTTTTGTGCTCTAACTAGTTAGAACGGGGTTAGAGCACTAGTTGTCGCGTGGGTTATCGCACGATAACCTAGTTATCGTGCTAGTTATCGCGCGATAAGTAGTTATCGCGCGAGTTATCGCGTAGGTTGTCGCGCTTCCCTTTCTCTTGTTCCATGTTTCGCCTCTTTGCTTTAGCTCTCAATTCATCTACAATGGCCCTTGCTGCTGCCCACGCTTGGTGCGAGCACCATCAAAAGCTCCTTGGGGTCCGTCGCCTTGGCGGACCCGAGGGGTTTACGATGGGTGACATCAATGTGAGGCGCCCTGTGGCGAGCCAATTCGAACATGGTGTGGACTTTGGACTCATCGTCCATAAGTCCCCCTTCATGCCCGACGAGAAGGACCCCGTGGTTCCCAGCAATTACATCTTCGAGTTGCTAGAGGTAAATCGAGGGGTTGCTAGATTTTTTATCCGGCTGCATCCGGATGATGTGGATGCCGTGGTGGAGTCCGTCACCGCCCATGCCGAGAAGGGTGCGGGGACGAAGACAACCCTCTATGTGGGACAGGAGGAAGAGGAGGAAGTGGAGGAGGAAGTGGAGGAGGAAGTGGAGGAGGTGGTGGAGGTGCGGGTTGGGAGGGGGAAGGAGAAGCCCCACAACCCCCTCATGATTAATGTCCAGAAGGTAAGTATCCGACCTGGTAAGGGGAAGGGGATGTCGGATGGTTGGTTCCCCCAACCCCTCACCAACAACACCCGCCGGGTCTGCACTGACGACCCCGAAACCATGCACCCCCCTTGCCCCACAAGGGAGTGGGAGCGTGAGTGGTATGGGGTCACCACGCCAAACATTATTTCGGGGCAGGGGGTGATTCTTTTTCCTTTCGGGGCAACACCCCCCCTGATTGGGGAGGTGGAGGAAGTTGTTGCGGCAGAGCCCATGGGTGCCTTTAATAGGGATCCAAATGATCTTGTGGTCACCACCGGGGAAAGGTTGGTGGTGAACCACTTGATCGAGCACAATTTTTTGAGTATAGTGTAGCTGGACAGTCTTTTGGAAGATCTTGATAGGGTGCCTCTCTCAGAGAAGGCACCCATTTTCAACGAGAACCCCCCGATTGTGGGCAGGCCCCAAGATTTAGGGACCCGCCGCACAGTGTATGGCAACTATGGGGGCCGCAACCAGCACAAGCACAGCCCCCACAAGCTCCACGATCTGCCAATCCTCAAAAGGGTCGCAGATCGTGTGCTTGAGACTGCGAAGAAGAGTGTGGTGGGGGGGGTTGGGTGGAGCTGCACCATTCTTCACATGGCCGAAATTTCGAGCTATGACCACACCCCGCAGCACCTCCATCGCGATGCCCCCCCCCCCCCCCCACACTATGCCTAAAGGCACATTGATTGTTAATTGCCTCATTATGCTCACCCCTGATCATGAGACTGAGGATGGGTCGCATTTTCTTTTTGTGCCCTCTAGTAGTTCAGGGTTCCCTGACCGTTGGGTAGAGAGGGCTGTGCGATTCCAGAGGGGCACTGGCTTTTTTTTTAATGCCCTTGATGTTCACCGGGGGTCGGGCATTCCAAAGGCCTCGCCCACTGGCCCACAAGCCCTAAAGGATGAGACCTCCGACATTCCTGTGAGGGAACGTCTCCCCTCGGCCTCAAGGGCCCAGGAAAAAGATTTTGATCTTACAAGCACCATTGACAAAGTTTTCCTAACCTCCCCCCCCTTCCAAAGGCAATTTGTGGATTGCCTCAAAGATCATGTCCCCACAGTGAGGACCCCTGGTGGACCTCCATTATGGGTTGTGGTGCATGTCATGGTAAAATGCATTGAGGGTTTGTGTGAGCTTTGGAGGGTGAGGGAGATGTACAGTCTAACCCAAGTGGAACTCCACCGTGCGTTGACCACAAAATTTTCAAAAGCTTGGGGAGACTCAGGTTGGTCCCCCACCAGGTGGATCCATTGGTGCTTGGCTTAATCCACTTTTTTTGCCGAGAAATGGAGGAACATTTTTCAGTTTACCTCCATCCCAACGGAGTATGTACCCTTCGTGAACCGGCCGTTTGAATCCGAGATTCACGGTACCGTGAATTTCACCCAATTTTGCTGTGTTTTGCTCGTAACTTGGTGCTATCGTGTGCTTTTGTCGTGCTACCTTCGCCCAAAGTAAGATGCAACAAATAGGTGCAATTTAGAGGTTTAAAGTCCCCGCATGGTTTAACACATTTGGTGAGATTCGCGTGAATGTGAAATTCACGCACCTGAATTCACGCAGAAATTCACGGTAGATTCACAGATTCACGAGAATGTGAAATTGGCACGAATTTCGTACGAATTCGTACGAAATTCGTACGAATTTCGTATGAATTTCGCACGAATTTACCCTCCTTTCCACTCTTTCGCTTTGTTACAGCTCTCAACGCCTTCGCGTTCTTCTCTTTCAATCATGTCCCAGCAGACTATGTCCCAACTCGCAAGCCTGGCCTCGCGCCCCGACCCCGCAGCCGACACCCTCGCCCACTACCAAGCCCTCCCCGTCGCCCACCATCAATTGGAGGAGGCGACGTACGAGTCGGGGGCACTGGGGGTGGATGACATCGTGGGCTGGGCAGCCTCCACCGACACCTCCCCCGATGTCATCCACATCGACATGCGCAGCTCCACCCGCAACAGCTACCTCGGGGGGAGGGGATGGGCCACAACCCTGTGGAGGGAACTGCGCCGCCAACTCCCCTCCCTCAAATTTCTCCATCTAACCCCTCTCCCCTCCAGTGTTGACCAGCTCCTCAACTCGATGAGGACTAACCCTGTGGGGAAGCCTAAGGACGCCCACAGCCAGGTGTACCCCACCACTAACCTCGTCCACACCCCCCGCCACTGCGATATGGTGAGCCTGCAGTATCTTGCTGCAGGTGCACCAGCAGACCACTCTTTTTTCCCCTTTTCTTGGCACCTTGCCAACCCCCGGTGGTGGGAGGATTTGGGCATCGCCCCTTTCCATCCCACCATCCCCCCCAGGTGCACGTCCCCGACGTTATCCACCCCACCTTCTATAGCACAACTTCTTTGCAATGGTACCGTGGTGCCTCATGCGCCCCCCCCTTCATTTCAAGTGAGCCCCCCGTTCGCACCGAACCCCTTCCCGACCCCCCTCATGGGGTGATGGGCAGCCCTGATTCCGCCCCCGACAGGGTTGGCCCCTCTCAGCCGCCCCTCAACTTTGTTGATGGGAACGGCTACATTGTGCTTCGGGGGCTTGTGGAGGCACGGGATTGTGAGGTGGGGCGGAATTTGGGGTATGCTATGCCCTCTGACGTGTTACACTGCTGGCTGAGTGTCAGCCGGAATGACAACCACTGGACTGGGTGTGTGATAACCCATGAGCACCATCCTGAGCTTGCTTTGTGAGGGTCAACGAGGGCAGAAGGATGAGGCTTCGGCAGAAATTCTGTGACAGTCATGTGAAATTCGTACGAAATTCGTACGAAATTCGTACGAATTTCGTACGAATTTCACATTTTCAGAATATTCACACATTTCTATTGACGTGAAATTCGCACGAAATTCGTACGAATTTCGTACGAATTTTGTGCGAATTTATGTGAATTTCCTCAAATTGCATGCGAATCACAGTAGAGAGAGTTGTTTGCGGGAGGGAGATGGTAGAAACCTTGCGATGACTGCCTGCCCATTCAAAAGGTCTTGTATCTCACACCATGCCGCGGCCCAAGGAGCCATTCCATCTGCTAGCGGATCGTACACGACGGCGGCGCCTACAAGAGCTCCAGGAGGTTGTTACCAAGGAGCTTGCAGCACCCTACACCGTCAAGTACCTGCCCGACACGGGGCAAATAGTGCTTACCCCCGAAACAAGAGTTGTAGCCACCGTCCAGCCTCAGCCCACCATGGAGGAGAGGTTGATTATGGCCGTCCGGAGGATCCGGTCATTGCACCTCTCTAGGACGGAGTCCCGGTACCTAGCGGGGAGCATGACGTACGGTGTGGTATGGGACCAGGTGTACGGCATGCTTCGGCAGCTAGCGTTGCCGGAGTCCCGGGCGTTCACCGCCTATATGGGAGACGACACGGCCATCAATGGTGCGGCCTGCTACCTACCTGACCGCATCGGCCACCTATTCAAGTGTCGACCACCCACACCCTCGGACATCATGCAGCCCGGGGACCGACGGTTGCATTGGTTGCCTATTGCGGTGGACGGTACATCGAGGCATGAGGCCTCGTACGTCCGTTGCACGCTTGGTGGCACCGCCAGCCCCAACCAACTATCTAGTTGGTGGCTACTAGGGGGCAGTGAAAAGTGGGAGACCCTCTACGCGGCCTCCCAGGAAATTGATTTTGATGATGAGTTGCGCAAGGCCGCAACCGTAAGTGTTAAGGATACGGCAGGGAACGATAGGCAGTCCCTTTTTTTTCTGTGTGCAGATGGTAAAGCACAGGTGCTCATGGCGGGCTGCCAAAACTGGAAGGCAGAATCCCCTGGTGCCACTGTGTGTTGGGTCTGCATGTGTAACCGTGCTCTGTGCCTTGCTACCTTTGGCACAGCAAGTGCGATAGACGGCAACTGGGAACCAGCCGTTGCCATAAATGCTATATATAGGACCATTGCGAGTGATAGGCGAGTGCCTGATTATGGCCTCCATGGGGTCCTTCGTGTCATGTTGTGTGCAGTCAACGGGACACGGGACCTAGTTGTACAATTGACAGGGAAGGCACCGGCCACTGTGGCACGCACCATGCTGCAACCGGTTCTAGATGAGGCACGGCTTGCTACACGAACTTGCACCCGTGCCTCATTAAATAATGACAACGCAAACAGCAAGGGGAAGGTGAGGATGGAGTGTCCTGCTGCCATCCATTTCATGCGGAATAGGGGTTGGGAGAAGATAATAGATGCTTGCCTAGAGCAGCCTAGTGTGAGGCAACATCAAGTAGGGGGAAAAAGTTGGGAGTCGGTGTGCAAAAGGTGGTGGGAGAATTTTGCAAGCATATGTGTATACGCGTGGCGTTCCGCATGGTTCTCCGGGGCCGACTTGGGGCGGCTCCGGAACCATAGCATAGACATGGGCGCTGCCCGCAATGAGCTCCGATGGGGCAAACTTCTGTGGACGTATCTTTGGATCGACCACATGTATTATTTTGCAAAGAAGTGGAGAATCTTGTCAAAGTTCTCCTGCTTTGCCATGGAGGTAAGTCACCGGAGGCTGCAGCGCATGTTGCGCAACAGCGGGGGCCTAAGCCTCCTCCGGGGGAGACTAGGGGTGCAAGTGGTTGTGGACAACCACACCATTGACGATAGCCTTTGGTTGCATGGGTGGGATGCGACCAAACGGGCTCAACATGGGCAAGGGCCCATACGTGTACAAACGTATGCAAGCCGCACAAGAAGACGGCTTCTAACCGACATGCAGCACCTTGAGAGTCTACAGCGGCGGCTCCGGTGCCGCAAGAGACGGACATGAGATCACCTTACGAACCCAGACCATTGTTGCCTGTGACCGGGGTGCATGCTGGGGGGCTTACTAGGGGTGTGAGGACAAATCAGGGGGTGCACACCGGGAACACTTGTGTAAATTCACGTGAAATCACGTGAAATTCGTACGAAATTCGTGCCAATTTCGTACGAATTCACGTGAATTCACGGCTGTGAATCGGCTACAGGCTTGCCGGGTTCCGGCACCTCTCGTTTTGGGCACGGTTCGGACATGATGGATGCTTTTGGGGCGGGACTTTCATTGGATGATGCCTAACAAAGCTAGGGGAGGAATTTTGGCCCCTCAAAGCCCTTGGAATGAACCAAGAACATGGCATTTTCCCCCAAAAACCTCAAAATTTGGGTAAATTCACGTGAAATTCACGCAATTATTCAAACGGCCACTTAACGGCCGTTCACGAAGGGTACATATCGGCATGGGCCTTACAAGAGGTGGCTCAAAAATTGTTTCAAGGGTTGGTCCTTGGTGAGGCTAAATATGTCCCTCCGCCACATGCACCATTGCATGTCCATGAACGCCCTGGAGCAAGGGGTTTTGGGACTGGAGGCCGCCAAGGCCTCAGACATTGACGAGTTTGTGTGAAGAAAGACCATAAATGCTTTGTGCCAAGTGTTTTGTGTTGTTTGTCCCAGTGAGGGATGGAGGAGGGGTGCGCGATAACTACCCGCGATAACTGCGCGATAACTGAGTTATCGCGCGATAACTAGTGCTCTAACTAGTTAGAGCAAGGTGCTCTAACTCTGTTCTAACTGTGTTCTAACTCTGCTCTAACTCTTTGACCCCCCCCAAAAAAAACCACCCCTACGATGAGGGTTGTGTGGGGAAAGAAAGGGGATGGGGGGTTTTTGAGGGTGTCGAATCCATTTTTTTAGGTGATTTGCCCCAAAATTGAGGCTAGGTGGGTGTTCCGGAAATTGTGCTCTCTCTAAGGGTTCTGCACCACGCCCTAGAACGCTGCATCCCACGCGCCCAGCGGGCCACCCTACAGCTTCCCCGCTCGCCACTTTTGGCGAATAACGGGCAAGAGGAGGAAGTCTTGTTGTGTGCCATCCATTCAAAGGGGAGACACAATATTGTGGCCGTCCGGGAACAAGTCACGATAACATCTCCCCGCCTCGATCATGCCCCGTGCCCCCTATTTCGTCTTTAGTCGTTGCGCGTCCATTGTACTATCAGTTCCTATTGCGCAAGCGAAACATCGCTGTTGGGCTTATATACAGCCGTTTGGATCGCAGGCGTTGCGGAAGATCACGGCGATCTCGTCACATACGCCGAAGCGGGGATCGTCTTCGCTACGAGTGGGCGAATATGCGGCAAAGGTAGCCTGTTCGTCGTCGTGAATTTCCTCAGCACTGCCGCGCCTCCGGCCACCGTCTGCTCCTATGCGTTGGCTTTCCCAGGTGTTCGTCAAGGCGAACGGCCGACTGCGGCCTACAGTGACGGTGGCAGAAGCGAAGGGGGTGAGTGATGACGAGAGCGACAGAGCAAGCAGGACCAGCTCGGAGAGCCAGAGGAAGTTCGACAAGAAGTTGGACAAGAAGCGGGAGCGATCCGGCACACCAGGTGCCACAGGTATTTGTATCTGCTGCTCACGGACGCAGCCCCCCCCCCCCCGCAACTATAGTCCCCCCCCCATGGGGTGGAGTGGTGCCATGAACTAAGGCCTGTTGCAGCATGCTTGCAGCCGTTTTTGGCGCTTTTTTGGGCGCTTTTTTTGACGCTTTTTTTGACGCTTTTTTTGACTCTTTTTTTGACGCTATTTTTGACACTGTTTAGGCACTCTTTTTAACCGTCATAGGCATGGCACCCCCCCCCCCCCCTGGGCTGAGGTAAGAGGGAAGTCAGATGAACCGGGGCGCGTGGCCTGTGACCCGTGGCCCCTGTGATGTTGTGCATGTTCCCGGGACCATGCACTATTTGTCTATTTCTCAGGCAAGCGGAAGGCGCACAATGCGGGGAGTTGCTATATGTCGGAGGACAGCTTGGCCAGTTCAGTGCCCTCTTCAGCCAATACTATAGCCGTGCATGCTAAGTTGAAGGCAATGAAGGCCCGTCTCGATGGATTTGAAGCGGCGGGCCCCCGGCTAGTCTTTCCCCCACAATCAAACGAGAATTCTATGAAGTCGGACGACACGCTCCTCGCGGAGTTAAAGCAAGTTCGCGACCAGCTTAAGAAAGAGCGCACGCGGCGCCGCCGGGCAGAATCTACTGTTGGGTTGTTGGGTCTCCAGCTCATGGTTGTGGGATTGGTGGGTGATCTTAAGAAGGATGCATGTGTGTTTGTACGCGCGGCTCACTGGTGGCTAAGTGGAAATATGAAATTGGGGCTCATTTGGGGCTCAGTTGTGCATTGCGATGTCTTTGTGCTTGTTTGTTGTGCTTTTTGCATGCTAGGTAATGTGCATTTACTGTTTTTAGAAGTTTTAGATACTCACTTGGTCAAGGTTCAAAGGGGGGGGTACTTTTTTTGGCGACGGCTCAGTTGACTGAGCGCCCCACTGAGCCGTCACTGAGCCGTCACCAAGCCGGCTCACTTAGCTCTCACTTAGCTCTCCCTTAGCTCTCACTAAGCGCGCCAAATGGCTCATTGAGCGCTCACTGATAGCTAATTAGGGGCTCACTCAGGGCTCACTCAGGAGTTTCTCCCCCTTTCCGCCCTCTCTTCCCACCCTTGCTGGCCCACACTTCACCCTTTTCACACCAACATCGGTCCGCAATTCTCACCACGTCTTTTCTCCAAGACCTTGAGCGTGCATGCACACATACATACTTGCATACATGTACCCACCACGACAAACACACAAACATCCAAACATACACACTTCGTGAGGGACACAAATATCCAAACACATACACACACATACACCCATACACACGTCCACACACACATGCACATGCACAAATTGACAACCACATTCATTCTTGTGTGCAATTATCTTGCGTGTACATATACACATGGCCACATTGAACCATGTGAAGTGAAGGGCTAGGGAGAGATGGTTACGGGGTTGGGGTTCGGGGATATGAACCTAGCCATTTGCGAGGGTGTTCCTTGTTGCCTCATGAAAATTGCACCCACCCACCGGATACACACACACACACACACACCATGAAGCACAAGTAGGGCACAAAGGACATTGCTCGCTTTTGTGAGGTTCATCATACAACCATCTTGACCTACACCATGACACATTGATGCCCCTCCCTCCTTATCCCCTCCCCTCCCCTTTCGCTATGCTGCGTTCCCCCGCTTCCCTCGTGCGTAGCCCTTCTGTTCTCTTGCCTGTCCCGTCCCCTTGTCCTGCCTTTCCTATTTTTTGGCGGTGGCATCACATGCATGATGGTGGCGGCAAGGACAATGACCTTTTCAGGTATGTTGTGCTATTATGTGGGTGTGTGTGTGTGTGCGTGCGTGTGTAGTTGTGCCCATGCGCATGTGCGCAACTGTAGATGGTTTGTTCGTTCTTGGTTTCTCTCATTTAGTGTGTTTGTATGTCTGCTTGTGTGTGTGGGGGTGGGGGTTGCATGGATCAATGCGTGGCTGAAGGTGTCTTTGTGCGTGAGTGTTCGTGAGTGTGTGACTGCATTCTTTGCTTTCTGGTTGCCTAGGTTCATGTGTGTATGTGGATTCGTGAATGTGTGTACGCGCAGGTGTGTGTGTGTGTGTGTGTGTGTGTGTGTGTGTGTTGCAGCTATTGTTTTGGATGTTGTTGTTGGGTTTGGTGTTGTGTGGCATTGGCTTTGATTGTGTGCGCATAACATTGTGTTTGTGGCTGCAGACACAGGTATGGTTGTGTTTGTAGTTGTGGCTGCGGTTCTGGGCTTGCGTGCGGTTGTTGCTATGGCCGTTGTGGTAGCTCTTATTGTGGGTGTGGTTATGGTAGTGGGTGTGGGTGTTGGTGTGGGTGTGGGTGTGGGTGTGGGTGTGGGTGTGGGTGTGGGTGTTGGTGTGGGTGTGGGTGTGGGTGTGGGTGTGGGTGTGGGTGTGTTTCTGTGTTGTGTGTGGATTTGGTTGTGGTTGTGTCAGTGTGTGTGGCCCTGGCTGTGGCGAAGGCTGCAGTTGCAGCTTTCACTGTGGCTGCAGCTGTTCTTTGGGTTCGGGCTGTAGCTGTGGGGGGGGGGGGGTTAAAGGACTGCAAAGAGGGGGGCTCAAATTACCATCCACCCCCTCCAAAAAAAATCCCACCAAGTTTACAGTGACAGTGTACAGTGACAGTGTACAATGACAGTGTACAGTGAGAGCATACAGTGAGTGTAGAGTGACAGTGTAGAGTGCTAGTATGGACTCTTGGGCGTTGTGGCGGACGTACTGTGTGTGGGGATACATTCAATGAGACCTTGGGGAGTACAGTGTACAGAGTACAGTGTACAGTGTACAGTGTACAGTGTACAGTGACAATGTACAGTGACAGTGTATAGTGACAGTGTGCAGTCGCAGTGTGCAGTGTGCAGTGACAGAGTACAGTGCCAGAATACAGTGTACCCTGTACAGTGACAGTAGACAGTGACAGCATTGACAGTGTAAATGGACAGTGTACAGTGACAGTGTACACGGACAGTGTACAGTGACATTGAACCATGAGTGAGCCCTCGCTGAGCGCTCACTGAGCCATTTGGCGCGCTCAGTGAGCGCTCACTGCGCCATTTGGCACGCTCAGTGAGCGCTCACTGAGTGCTCAGTGAGCGCGCGAAACGGCGCAGTGAGCTCTCAGTGAGCGCGCCAAATGGCTCAGTGAGCGCTCAGCGAGGGCTCACTCATGGTTCACTATCACTTTACACTGTCACTGCACACTGTGTATTGCACACTGCCCACTGCACACTGTGTATTGCACACTGCACACTGCATACTGTGTATTGCACACTGCACACTGCACACTGTGTGTTACAAATCCCACACTGCACACTGTAATGCACACTGCACACTGTAATGCACACTGCACACTGTGTATTGTACACTGCACACTGAGCGCCCAAACGCTTGCACTGTATGATGTGCAGTGTGCATGACACACTGTGCAGTGCGCAGTACACAGTGTGCAGTGCGCAGTGTACACTGCGCACTGCACACTGTGTACTGCGCACTGTGTATTGCACACTACACATTGTGTATTGCACACTGCACACTGTAATGCACACTGCACACTGTATATTGCACACTGCACACTGCACACTGTGCATTACAAATTGCACTTGCACACTGTAATGCACAGTGCACACTGTGTATTGCACACTACACACCGCACTTTGTGTAATGTACACTGGGTATTGCACACTGCACACGGTGCACTGTCTAATACCCAATGTGCAATACACAGGGTGCAGCGTGTAGTGTGCTTTACACAGTGTGCAGTGTGGAGTACATCACACAGGCATACTACACCCTGTGTAGTGCACACTACACACAGTGTGCAATGTGCAGTGTGCAATACACAGCGTGCAGCGTGCAGTGTGCAATACACAGTGTGCAGAGTGTATTACACAGTGTGCAGTGTGCAATTTGTAACACACAGTGTGCAGTGTGCAGTGTGCAATACACAGTATGCAGTGTGCACTGTGCAATACACAGTGTACAGTGTGCAATGTGCAATACACCGTGTGCAGTGTGCATTACAGTGTGCAGTGTGCAATTTTAAAACACCTTGTGCATTGTGCAGTGGAGGAGGAGGAGGAGGAGCGCCTGCCGTGGTCCCACGTACGGTGAGCTGTGGCGTCGTCCCCCGGGGGCCCCACGCAGGCACAGCCGAGGGAGTCCTGCGTCTTACCTCCGCTAGAGTAAGACGAATCTCGTCGCACACCTGAGAACGCCCCTCCCAGCAGGCCGTCTGGGTCAAAGCGCCGGTGTACGACAACGCTACGGTCCGATCTGCTCTCCGGTCCCGGCCACCGACCGCCCCGAACTGTCCCGGGTCCACCCAAGGCAGTGTCCCAGGATCAACGTGAGCGGAAGGTGTGGGTCTCCCGCGGCATCACCCCCGACTTGAAAACGTCGCCGGGCTAAATAGAACGCGGCCCGGCACGACTATGCGCACTGCCGGCGGGCTGAGTACAGCCGGCGTCGCGAGTACGGTCACGCCACACGATCACGCGCACCACCGGTGGCCTGGGTACCCCGGGGTTCTGTGAGTGCGGGACGTGCGTCACGGCCATAGCACCACGGCGGTGCACCGCCGTGGAGGTCACCGACGACGCCCGGCCGCAAAGGCCGAGCCCAAACGACCAGCCCTACAATATGTGCACGGAGACGGCACGTGACCGAGTAAATGGCACCACGATGGTGCCCGAGCGAGACGGCGACGTTCGCCGATGGCACGCGAGGCGGTGAGTACCGCCGATGACACGTCACCTCTACACGGGGTGTCACGGAGGTTGGCGGAGCGCCAGGTGCAAACCTTGCCATGGTGCCTCGTGTATCGGCCTGGAGTATACACCATGGGCAGGCTGGCGAACGAAGACTGTCTGGGCAGCACCACGGTGGCGCTCTGCCCTGAAGGTTGCGCCACGACGGCGCATGCGGAAGTTGACTGCACCACGGCTGTGCCATGTCACTGAACTGGCGCCACGTCGGCGCAGGGCTGTCTGGGCAGCGCCGCGGTGGCGCTCTGCCCTGAGGATTGCGCCACGATGGCGCACGTGTACGTTGGCGGCACCACGATGGCGCTCTGCCACTGAACTGGCGCCACGGAGGCATAGGGCGGCACCACGATGGTGCCCCGCCGCTGAGCCCGCGCCATTTCGGTGAAGAGCTGTCGGGGCACGGGCCACGGTGGCGCACTGCCCTGGAGGTTGCGCAGCAACGGCATACCTGTACGTTGGCTGCACCACGGCGGCGCCCCGCCACTGAGTAGGCGCCATGGTGGCGCTATGCCATGGGGGCGGCGCCACGACGGCGCATTCGTGCGCAGGCTGCACCACGGTGGCGCTCTGCTGCTGAGCTTGCGCCATTTAGGCGCTCCGTCCTGGAGGAAAGGGCGGGAAGGGGCATGGGGGGGAGAGGGACGACGAAAATTGGACGACCTACCGGTTTCCCGGCAAACACGTGGCCGTTGCCCGGCTGTGCTTGTGGGCAATCCGTCCCACAGCTACCATCCTGAGGGTTTTTATCCTGGTGCCAGGCCACCAGATATCGAGGAGGTGCACTGTGTATGGCAGTGGTGCATCTGCCCCTCACAGGCTGCACCTATGGCCCAGGGAGGAGCCCTGGACGCGTGGCGGGCGGGGTGGGCCCGGCCTGACGGGGCCTCACCCCTGCCGTATCGGGGATGGGTATCATCAGCTGGGGTGTGCAGTGTGCAATAGACAGTGTGCAGAGTGTATTACACAGTGTGAAGTGTGCAATTTGTAGCACAAAGTGTGCAGTGTGCAGTGTGCAAAACATAGTATGCAGTGTGCACTGTGCAATATACAGTGTACAGTGTGCAATGTGCAATACACCGTGTGCAGTGTGCATTACAGTGTGCAGTGTGCAATTTTAAAACACATTGTGCAGTGTGCAGTGTGCAATACACAGTGTGCAGTGTGCATGACACTGTGCAGTCTGCAATACACCGTGTGCCGTGTGCATTACAGAGTGCGGTGTGCAATTTGTAAAACACCTTGTGCAGTGTGCAAAGTGCAATACACAGTGTGCAGTGTGGATTATAGTGTGCAATGTGCAATACACAGTGTGCAGTTTGCAATACACAGTGTGCAGTGTGCAGTACACAGTCCGCAGTGCGCAGTGTACACTGCGCACTACACGCTGTGTAATGCGCACTGCACACTCTGTATTGCACACTGCACGCTGCACACTAGGTATTGCACACCGCACACGGTGCACTGTGCCGTGTGCGGTATGCAGTGTGCAATACACAGTGTGCAGTGTGCACTACAGTGTGCAGTGTGCAACACACAGTGTGCAGTTTGCAATACACAGGGTGCAGTGCGCGATGTACGCTGCGCACTACATGCTGTGTAATGCGCACTGCACACTGTGTACTGCACAATGCTCACTGCACACTGGGTATTGCACACTGCACACGGTGCACTGTGCGGTGTGCAGTGTGCAGTGTGCAATACACAGTGTGCAGTGTGCATTACAGTGTGCAGTGTGCATAACGGTGTGCAGTGTGCATTACAGTGTGCACTGTGCAATTTGTAACACACAGTGTGCAGTGTGCAGTGTGCAATACACAGTGTGCAGTGTGCAATACATAGTGTGCAGTGGGCAATACACAGTGTGCAGTGTGCAGTGTGCAATACACAGTATGCAGTGTGTACTGTGCAATACACAGTGTACAGTGTGCAGTGTGCAATACACCGTGTGCAGTGTGCATTACAGTGTGCAGTGTGCAATTTGTAAAACACCTTGTGCAGTGTGTAGTCTCCAATACACAATGTGCACTGTGCATTATAGTTTGCAATGTGCAATACACAGTGTGCAGTGTGCAATACACAGTGTGCAGTGTGCAGTACACAGCCGGCAGTGCGCAGTGTACACTGCGCACTACACGCTCTGTAATGCACACTGCACAATGTGTATTGCACACTGCGCGCTGCACACTGGGTATTGCACACCGCACACGGTGCACTGTGCAGTGTGCAGTGTGCAATCTGCAATACACAGTGTGCAGTGTGCATTACAGTGTGCAGTGTGCATTATAGTGTGCAATGTGCATTACAGTGTGCAATGTGCAATTTGTAACACACAATGTGCAGTGTGCAGTGTGCAATACACAGTGTGCAGTGTGCATTACAGTGTGCAGTGTGCATAACGGTGTGCAGTGTGCATTACAGTGTGCACTGTGCAATTTGTAACACACAGTGTGCAGTGTGCAGTGTGCAATACACAGTGTGCAGTGTGCAATACATAGTGTGCAGTGGGCAATACACAGTGTGCAGTGTGCAGTGTGCAATACACAGTATGCAGTGTGTACTGTGCAATACACAGTGTACAGTGTGCAGTGTGCAATACACCGTGTGCAGTGTGCATTACAGTGTGCAGTGTGCAATTTGTAAAACACCTTGTGCAGTGTGTAGTCTCCAATACACAATGTGCACTGTGCATTATAGTTTGCAATGTGCAATACACAGTGTGCAGTGTGCAATACACAGTGTGCAGTGTGCAGTACACAGCCGGCAGTGCGCAGTGTACACTGCGCACTACACGCTCTGTAATGCACACTGCACAATGTGTATTGCACACTGCGCGCTGCACACTGGGTATTGCACACCGCACACGGTGCACTGTGCAGTGTGCAGTGTGCAATCTGCAATACACAGTGTGCAGTGTGCATTACAGTGTGCAGTGTGCATTATAGTGTGCAATGTGCATTACAGTGTGCAATGTGCAATTTGTAACACACAATGTGCAGTGTGCAGTGTGCAATACACAGTGTGCAGTGTGCAATACATAGTGTGCAGTGGGCAATACACAGTGTGCAGTGTGTAGTGTGGAATACACAGTATGCAGTGTGCACTGTGCAATACACAATGTACAGTGCGCAGTTAGCAATACACCGTGTGCAGTGTGCATTACAGTGTGCAGTGGGCAATTTGTAAAACACCTTGTGCAGTGTGCAATGTGCAATACACAGTGTGCCGTGTGCATGACAGTGTGCATGACAGTGTGCAGTGTGCAATACACCGTGTGCAGTGTGCATTACAGTGTGCAGTGTACATTTTGTAAAACGCCTTGTGCAGTGTGCAGTCTGCAATACACAATGTGCACTGTACATTACAGTGTGCAATGTGCAATACACAGTTTGCAGTGTGCAAAACATAGTGTGCAGTGTGCAGTACACGGTCTGCAGTGCGCAGTGTACACTGCAAACTACACGCTGTGTAATGCACACTGCACACTGTGTATTGCACACTGCACGCTGCACACTTGGTATTGCACACCGAACGCCGTGCACTGTGCAGTGCGCGGTATGCCGTGTGCAATACGCAGGGTGCAGTGTGCATTCCAGTGTGCAGTGTGCAATACACCCCCCACTGCTGCCCAGGGGCGCGTGACCTCGCCGTGTAATGGGGGTGAAACCGGGGGGGGGTCCCCCCCGGGCTAACACGCAATCTCGGGGCCGACGTGGTCCAGCCACGGCGCCCACGACACGGGATTGCGCGCCCCACCCCTCGCCGGCCACCGTGGGAGAGTCACGATGGCACAGGGCGGGCTCCACCGGCGGGTGGCGGTATGCGGGAGTAACCCATGTCCCCCTGTGACCCAGCCCTCTCGAGGGCTCGTGTGCGCCCCCCTACCGCAACCCACTGCACCTTGTGTTCTGCACAGGTACATCATGGGGTGGGGATATCGTCCTATCCGACGCCCATGCGGGCCTCGGGCACAACCACTATGGCCTTCGGCCAGCGGCCTGATATCACGGGGGGCTACCGGTCCTGCCTTGCGATGCAATGCGGGGCAACCGTGACATCGTGCCTCACAGCCACGCGCCCTGCTGCACCCGGCGGGTTGCCTGGACCGGAGCTGGGAGGTGGTGGAATAAAGGGGAGACAGCATCGGGGCGGAGGTAAGGGCCAGCGCCTGCCGCTACAGTGCTCACTGCGCCGGGGTAATGGCACCTGCCTGCAGCCTCGACGCTTGGCTCCCCAAGAAGTGCTGTGAAACAAGGGGAGGCCCCCCGTTACTGTTCCTGTGCCCGTGCGGGGTGGCGGAACCGATACATGGAGTTACGGAATGATATAAGGGGAGGCCCCCTGGACCCGTGGGTTTACCTGCTTTACTGAAATAAGGGGAGGCCCCCCGGTCCCTCGTCCTCGGCCTACGTGGGCTGGAGGAATTATGGAGTTATGGAATGATGGAATGATATAAGGGGAGGCCTCCCGGTTCCTGGTCTTTTGCCTACATGGCGGAATGATGGAGTTATGGAGTTATGGAATGATATAAGGGGAGGCCCCCCGGACCCGTGGCTTTGATTGCTTTACTGAAATAAGGGGAGCCCCCCCGGTTCCCGGTCCTCTGCCTACATGGGCTGGAGGAATTATGGAGTTATGGAATGATGGAATGATATAAGGGGAGGCCCCCCGGATCCGTGGCTTTTATTTGCTTTACTGAAACAAGGGGTGGCCCCCCCGCCCCTGCCGTTGACTTGCAGGGCGACCGAGATGCTGTATCGAGACGAAAGTGAAATAAGGGGAGGCCCCCTAGTGTCAAAACCCTGTTTGGATCCAAGGGGGGGCGCCATCCCCCCCAGGCCCCAGATGTGTATGTATCAAGTAATGTAAGTACGTTACTGAAAGAACCACAGTATTGTATAATGTACGCCTCCGGCCAACAGCCAGGGAGGGCCGGAGGTCCGGGTAAAAGCCCCGGACCCCCCAACGGCAGCCCCAAAGGTGAGCGCACCACTAGAAGGGGCATGTCTGCGGGGTAAAACATGCGCTGAGTAAACACCTAACGTAATAAATAGTGCCTGCTGCCATAAGTAATGCTTAACGGGTGAATGCCCCCCCCCCCCCGGGGCCAGTTTAGTGCGCACCCCTCAGAGCCGGACACGACCGGCCGTGCTGAGGCGAGCCCAGCGATGGGTATGACAGGCCAGACTTTAAGTGCTGGTAGCCACGCCTCAGTACACTCCGTGGGCTCATCAGGCCCACAGGGGCCCCAAATACTGTTACATTCGGGAGTTAAGCCCCGGCGGAATTTGGGGCTGTTGATGGTTAAGAGGACTCGCGTTGAGTCCCTGCTACTGCATGTTACCCCGGAGTTATGACCTCCGGTACCGCCTGCTTACTTGCCTGCTGCTACTAAGGGGTAGGACGGGATTAGGACCCCCCCCCCCAAGTCACCACTCGGCCGAGAGACCCCCACTGCGGCCGCAAGGGCTACGCGTGGGCGTCTCCCGGTCTCTGTGTAGTGCAGAGATGGGCGGATAGAATTCGTGCGGTCGCGCCACACCTCCCCGACCCCCCACAGGGGCTCTGTCACCCTAGTCCCCCAGGCCCTGCCTGGGACGCGTGGAGATGGGGGCGCCCCGGGGGGGTCGGGGGCCACACGGCACCACCACACCCACACAGCGGCGGTTACCCCGAGACCCTCCGGTCCTGCCGGGGCCGCGGAGGGGTAGGGATGCCCCGTGGGTTATTGCGGGCAGAAGGAGCGGCCCACCCCCGGACAGCGGCGGTTACACCCGAGTCCCTCCGGTCGTGCCTGGGCCATGGAGGGATAGGGACGCCCCGTGGGTGATTGAGGGCACAAGGAGCGGCTCAACCCCACACAGCGGCGGTTACCCCCGAGTCCCTCCGGTCTTGCCTGGGCCGTGGAGGGATAGGGACGCCCCGCGGGTTATTGAGGGCCCAAGGAGCGGCCCACCCCCACACAGCGGCGGTTACCCCCGAGTCCCTCCGGTCTTGCGTGGGCGGCGGAGGGATAGGGACGCCCCGTGGGTTATTGAGGGCACAAGGAACGGCCCACCCCCACACAACGGCGGTTACACCCGAGTCCCTCCCGTCCTGCCTGGGCCGCGGAGGGATAGGGACGCCCCGTGGGTTATTGAGGGCACAAGGAACGGCCCACCCCCACACAGCGGCGGTTACACCCGAGTCCCTCCGGTCCTGCCTCGGCCGCGGGGGGATAGGGACGCCCCGGGGGTTATTGAGGGCACAAGGAGAGGCCCATCCCCACACAGCGGCGGTTATACCCGAGTCCCTCCGGTCCTGCCTGGGCCGCGGGGGGATAGGGACGCCCCGGGGGTTATTGAGGGCACAAGGAACGGCCCACCCCCACACAGCGGCTGTTACACCCAAGTTCCTCCGGTCCTGCTTGGGCCGCGTGGGGATAGGGGCGCCCCGTGGGGGATTGAGGGCGCAAGGAACGGCCCACCCCCACACAGCGGCGGTTACACCCGAGTCCCTCCGGTCCTGCCTGGGCTGCGGAGGGATAGGAACGCGCCGTGGGGGATTGAGGGCACAAGGAACGGCACACCCCCACACAGCGGCCGTTACACCCGCGTCCCTCCGGTCTTGCCTGGGCCGCGGGGGGATAGGGACGCCTCGTGGGGGATTGAGGGCACAAGGAACGGCCCACCCCCACACGGCGGCGGGTACACCCGAGTCCCTCTGGTCCTGCCTAGGCCGCGTGGGGATAGGGGCGCCCCGTGTGGGATTGAGGGCACAAGGAACGGCCCACTCCCACACAACGGCGGTTACACCCGTGTGCCTCCGGTCCTGCCTGGGCCGCGGAGGGATAGGGACACCCCGCGGGAGTATGAGGACACACGGAACGGCCGGCCCCCACACAGCGGCGGTTACACCCGAGTCCCTCCGGTCCTGCCTGGGCCGAGGGGGGATAGGGACGCCCCGTGGGGATTGAGGGCACCAGGAACGGCCCACCCCCACACAGGGGCGGTCACACTCGGGTTATCCTGGTTCTGCGAGGACCACCAGGGGCCGGAGACCCTCAAGGCCCTGACGGAGGAGCTTGTGCGGAGACTCGGGGTCTCGGAACCCCTTTTGTTCAGGGACGAGGCGGGCTCCCCTAGCGGCTCCCACCTTCCCCCTGCAGGTGGACAGGGGAAGTTTGCCGTCGGCGGGTCCGCTCCAGACCTGCGTTCTGTCCTGCCGCCCTCCATCGCGGAGGGAGGGGTGCGGGGTGCTGAGGTACCCCCGTCTTTGCAGGACACAGAGAACGCACAATGAGTGGCCCTATCGACCTTGCTTTTCCCGGAGAACCCGACTACCGGGACTCCCCACTGCTGGATGCCATCCGACAGGGGCCCTCTGCGGCGCACAGTCGCCTGAGGGATAGGTGGTTAGTGGCCAGCGACAACGCGTTGCTGCAGGCCGCCGCGGACGCCCTCCCGGAGGTTGCCTGAGGGCGCCCGGAGGAAGTGCCCGACGCCCTACGCTGGGCTCGGCGCATGGGGGTGATCACCGCCATTACGTCCATGGGTGCTATCCTGACCCCGCGGGGGTTGTGCCTCACGGCTACAGTCACGGGGTCGTATGACGCCCAAACTTTCGTCTCCCAGGACGTCCCCCTCATGGTGGCCGCTAGGGGGCCCTTGGTTGAGTACATGGGGAGTACCATGCACCCTGGCCATTTGGATCTGGCCCGTCGGGTCATCCCAGGGTGCGCCCCCTTCGACACTTTGTGACCGCGGAAACGTTTGGCGCGGATTCCAAAAATGGACGACACCCTGGACGAATCTGCCATCGCACCACAGGTGCATCATAGCACTGCCAATGCGGCATTACGTGCGATTGCTCCCTTTCTCTCCCCCGGCTGCCAAGCTGATTGGGGTCGTTTGGGAGCCAAGGACCAGGTTCGCATTCTTTGGGCCCTGCCCAAACGGCCCACCGAGGTCCTACCCCACGTATACGGCACGGGGAACGAGCTGTGGGCCGGGCTTATGGTGTGGGCCTCCCGGCAAGTGGGAGGCGCCAGCGCGGGGGTACCGGTGACCCCGTTACCGAAGGGGTTACCAGAAATCCGGGACCGGCCCCTGGACATACTCCGGGGCGCTTATGAGGCTTCCACCTTACCGGTTACCACGGTGGAGGCACTGGGGGAGCTGCTAGGCGATATCACACTGTCGCGGGCCTCAGCCCCCGTTCTGGCACTGCTTGCCACCCGGGGCAATGAAGCCCCTCTTAGCGCTGCGTCCTGGACGCGGATATCCGCCCGCACCGGAGGCAGTGCCACCGCGGCGGACCCTCCCGTCCCGGCGGGCGCGGATGCCTCGCCGGTTGTGGACGCGCACGCAGCCGGGGACGTGCAGCCTGGTCGCCAGGTGCACATGGAGCTTCTGGGCCTCCGCCGTCTGCGAGTCCGGCGGTACCTCGTTGAGGTATACCAAAAGGGCGCGCAGCTCGTCCCGCCCCGGTGTGGAGGTTGCAACCCCGGCCGTATCCGTGGCGGTGGGGGTGGTATCCCCCCCGGAGCGGTTCCCGGGGCTCGCCGCGGCGTCGGGCTGGCCGGCCGTGCGGACCGCCGGGGAGGCCTCTAGCCCTTCGCGCGGCGCTGGGGCCCTGTCCACCGGGCGGGCGTTCGTGGGCATCCCCAGCTGGGGCCCATGTCCCACGGCCTCCGTCGGGAATTGCAGAACGGGCTGGACCGGGACCCGCAACCGACGCGAGAGCTGCTCCAGGGACGGAGGGGGGTCCACACGCAGGACCGCTGCGCAGACCAGGGTCGCGCAGATCTCCCGGAAGTTCAGGTTGGCCGTGGAGGGCGGCCCGTACCCCGCGGGCACCCAGCCCCGCAATGCCCGCTCCACCGCGGGCTATGAGACGTGTTCATCACGAACAATCTGCACAGCCTCGAGGATGGCGGGGAGGTGCCGGCTGGGGCGTTCGTCAACCGCCCCCGCGACATCGCGTGCCGCCCGTTGGGCGTCGGCGAGGTGTCGGCGGAGGCGGCTGCCCTCCTCCTCGAGGGACCTGTTGCGGGCCCGCTGCCGCGCCAGCTCCCCACTGACCGTGGCGTGGTCACGCCGTATTGAGGCCAAGTCCCCCTCGGAGCGGTGTAGGTCCGCACGGACCCTCTGCAGTTCCTGCAGGCGGCGGTCCTGCTCTGAGGACAGGGCCTGACACGTGGCCTGGGCGTCCTCCAGGTCGCGCTCCAGGTCCTGCAGGCGGCGGGACTCCCATAGAGGGGGATAGCACCCCACGTCCAAGGGGGGACGACCCCTTGCACGTGCAGGACCCGGGTGCCAGCTTTCACCCGGGCTCCTGACGGGGCTGGCGTCCCGGTGGGGCACGCCCGCCGCGGTGCCAGGTGGGCAAAGGGGGCCGGCCCCGCCGCCCAAAGACACACCCGCCCCGGCCCCCTCGGGCAAGGGCCTTTGTGGGGTTGCGGCGGCCGGGCCCGCGTAAGAGCCCCTGGCAGGGAGCTTCGGAGTACCCGTGGCGTGCGGGGAAAACCCTGGTACTTAGGCGTCACAAGTTGCCCACCCTCTAGGACCCCGTATACGCGCGATTTGACAATATTCTACATTTCTACTTTGAATATGTTATTTGACGTATGTGACCAAAGTTGTTGGCAGAGCTGTGTGACACCCTTTGAAATACGTGTTGATGTGTTAGCCTTGTGTATCCCCGTCTTCTAGTGTGTTGTATTTGACATTTTTCTGAAGCTGGCCGAAATTTCGGCCAGGTTTTGGGTAACATTGCAAACAACTATGTGTATATGCAGTTTTTGACCCTTCTGGCCGAAATTTTGGCCAGCTTTTTGGTTTCCTGGTGAATAGGCATAGTTTTTTTCATTTTTCTTAGGGCTGGCCGAAATTTCGGCCAGCTTTTTGGTCTGTTCACTATTCAAGCACTTATATTCTGGTTTTTGGGCGGGCTGGCCGAAATTTCGGCCAGCTTTTCCTATTTTTGAACATTTAAGCAATTATTTCCGCTTTGAACACACCTGGCCGAAATTTCGGCCAGCTTGCAATTGTCGTTGTTCATGAGTATTACACCATACACTCCTACATAACTGTTTTCTTGTCTCAGCATTAATGTCTTCTGCTATTACTGTCAATGTTGTACATGCTGCAGTTACTGGTGCTTTTGCTACTACAGCCAAAGGGCTGTTGCGAAATGCATTACGTGGTGGGACTCTGCAAAAGCTTTTGCAATTATGCCTCTTGTTGCGGAAGAATCGCAGGAGCCGGCACTCCGTGACACAGTTGAAGGCCGCCGCCACTGAGAAGAAGCCCCCACGATGGTACATGACATTTTTGTCACAGTTCCATGCCCTATACTGCCTGCTGCGCCGTATGGCCCTCCCATACTCTAACTGTGGGTCTGGTTACAACTGGGGTATCATGTCCTGCCGCCAACACCGTAAGGTAGGAGTCCTTGGTCAGTGTAACACTAAGCAGGAGTCCATTCACCATCGTGCTTGACTAGCAGCACACAACTTGTGGAACACCATGCACCGTAGGCAAGTTTGTATATGGTTTGATAACCTGAGGCGTTACAGGTCGGGAGCTGATCCCCATTCACCCGACTTAACCCTAAACTGTACAGCTGTTGCTGTTTTGCACACTACTGCCCTACTTGCATACCGGGGTCTGCCGGAGCTGGCCGAAATTGAGGCCAGGGTACCAAAGGTTGCTGATGACGTCTTTCGCTCACATAGAGCATTGTTTGATCGTATTGATGTTGCCAACCAAGCTTCCTCCTCAGGCACTGTTGCCCCTACTGGCAAAGGTATGAATACTTTTGTGAATCATTTTTCACCATCCCAGGGTGGAAACACACAGTCACAGAACTCTGCCACTGCCAAATCTGGTGCTGCAGCCCTTGCCAAGCAGCCTGCTAACACAGGTGCTAAGAAGCCCCGTGCATCTGGTCTGCGCAAGCGCTAATGCCAGTCCTGCTGCTTATATTGCCTGTCAGCATGAAGTCTGGCCGAAATTTCGGCCAGCTTACAGTCCTCAGCCTCTTCAGCCTTTTATTATTGTGTTTCCCCATAGGCACTGCAAAAGTCTGCTTTGATTCGTCAGGTGGCAAGTATTTGCTTGTAATTGAGTATATTATGTTGCACACCCTGTTCAAATGTCACTGCTCTTGTGTTCCTTGCTCATGTCTACTGTCTTAGGTACCCATTTCAGTGATCATATTCGGAGTTTCGATGGACCTGGCCGAAATTTCGGCCAGCTCAGGCCTGTCTGTCAAATAGTGTTTGGACATTTTTCGAAGAGCTGGCCGAACTTCCGGCCAGGTTGGTTAAAATAGGAAAAACAAGTACATGCTTTGGGATATTTTTCTGTGTGCTTCAATGAAAGGTATGTTTGGGGTTCCCTCATCTGTGGTGTATAGGGGGGTTCTGTGATCAACCTCGAACAAAGGGGAGAGAAAAATAGGCAGCCCCCCCCCCCCCCACACACACTGGAATGCAGTGGTCTAAATGTAAAACAACACTATATTTTGGTGATTGAATGTCTTTATTTTGAAAATCTGTGTGTTTCCAGAAATGCAAATAATGGCATATATTTGAAATACACACCTTGTTTTTGCATGTTGCCACCAGGGGGGTTTGGGTAGCCAAAAAATTACACCCCTTTTCACATACTTTCCCCCTCATTACAACATGGACTTCCGTGGGCCATAGCGCCAGGTGGGGGGTGGGCAACTTGTGACGCCTAAGTGGTAGGGCCGTGGGGTGCGAAGTCCCCGACGCACAGCCCCCGTCGGACGGCGTACGCCTGCCGTCGGCCATGTTGGTGGTGTGACGGTCCGTCGACACGGGACCGCCACCGAGACATGAGTCTGCGGGGCCCGGAATCGCCAATGGGGTGGGAGACTCTTCCACATGTTCCCCTATTGGCGATTCCGCGTCGAACTCATAGATGGAGGTACCCCCAAATTGGATTGCACGGCTAACCCCTACCGGGTTTGAGGGGGATTCCCCCTCTGCGGTATGTCTCCCCTGAGGGGCCGCGTAGCCCCCTTCGGAAGAGACCGCACCGGCTGCAATCCCCGCGGAGGGCTCAAGTAGTCGCCAAGGCTCTAAGACCGTTGGGTCCACGCCGTCTACGTTCACGTAAGGTTGCGTGGGGTCCCCCCCCCGGACTTCCCTCAAAGCAACCTGCGGAGCCAGTATACGGCCCTAGGCAGGCTCCTGCCCACGCGGCCCGAACTGGGCTCGCTGGTCGGGGAGTTTGTCCAGGACTGCCGGGCGGCGCCCTCCGCGTCACAGACCCCGGCCCCGGACTCCCAGGGGGCGGCCAAGGTGGCGGCTGCTTCCCGGGCCAACCAGGCCGGAGGGGGCGGCAAGTCGCCCGGTAAGGGCAAAGGCGGCCCAGATTACGACACGTACTCTGTGACCGTCATGGTCCGGTGGCGCGTCAACCCGCGCGACTCCCCGGAGGCCATCTACCCCCTGTCCCCAGGGCGGCTAGGCATGGTCTTGAAGAAGGCCTTCGGGGACTTCCGTGTGTCCTATATCAAGGACGAGGGGCAGCTATGCCACACGGAGGAGGGGGGTTGGGCACTCGTGGGCGTACGGCCCGAGGCTGCCTCCGCCCTGGAGGGGGGCGGACGCGACGCCGACAAGCAGTTCACCTACGAGTGGGCCAAGGCCAACAAGCAACCTTACTCCGGTGGGATGTTACGGGCTCACCATATGGAGAAGAGCAACGCCGTGCTCCAGCGTATCCGTAGTGGGGACCTTATGGCCGGGCCCAACGGCGTGATCCGGGCGCGGGACCGTGACGGGGCCGGGGAGGAGGGTCGGAAGCGGCGCCGGTCCCCCTCTTGGTCCCCCCCGCGAGCCTCCCATCGGTCGGAGGGGGACTACACCCCACGACAGGGAAAGCAAATATCCCTCGCCGGAGGAAGAATTTCACCGGGGAGGCTCACGACGTGTTTCCGAGTCTATGGGAGGCCCGTGGGATGGGCGTTACGATTACCGTCCGCCGGCGCGGGGCAAGCAACCTCGCCAGCCACCACAATGGCTCCCTCAGGACGACGGCTGGGGGCAGGACCACCGGTCTTAAGACCCCCACGCAGGCGATGGGGAACGGTCCCCCTACCCTCGGGCGGAGATGCACCTAGTGGGCCCGCCGCATCAAGCCCCAGGGACCTGCCCCCCACCCACCGCTTACTGGGGAGCGCCGCCTATGGAACCCCGCTACCCGGGGGACGGCCGGGCGCCCCCCTACGGGGCGACCATGCCCCCGCAGGGGACGAGCATCCCACAGGCCCCGTACCAACACCAGCCGTACGGGCCACCAGCCCCGAGCGCGGACGCGGCGGCAATTCCCTCGGGGTACGCGGGGCCCTGGTACGGGGAACCAGTCCCAGTGGTCGCAACCGTGGCCCCGCCCGCCCCCGTGAACCCGGTGGCGCCCCCCGTCTGGGGGCCCAGTCCGTGAGGGGCGCTCGAGACGAGCCCCCCCTTCCCGCACCCATCACTTTGGGGTGGGACGCCGGGGACGTGTTCTCCCCGGGGGCCGTGGCCCACGGCCAGCTCAAGCTTCTGGCCTTGGACTCGATATGTCCGGGACGCCCCTATGCCCAATGGGGGATCGTGTTCGGTGTATCCGGCGCCATGTGCGGCGTGCGGGACGTGGCCGCAACGCCGGAGTGCTTGCCGGGCCTACACCCCACGTTGGGGCACGTGTCCCTATTCCAGGGCGACTGGCGCCTGCCCGCCATCCTGCAGCAGTGGGCGGCCCACATGGCCGTGTACCAGATTGCGGGCGGCCACTTGGTCCAGGTTTACAGCGGTGGGGGGGGCGTCACCCACCCGCCCGGAGCGGAGGGGTCCGTGACGTGGGTGCCCAGATCCACATACAGTCGCGGTCGGGTGGTCTTCAAGGCTGCGTCCGGCAGCTCCACCGCCTACGTCGCAGCCAACGTAGACGCACGGGCACTGGGGCGGTACTTGCGTCGCTCCACGGCGCTGGAGCTCCCCGCCAAGGACCGGCAAGCCATCCTCGGTGGGTTGGAACACGCGGTGGGTCCCGCGGGCCTGGGGACGCTTGGCGGGCCCGCTGGGGACACCGCCTACGGCCACCACGGGCCTGGGGGCCTTCGGGCGATCACCCTGAACCTCCGGAGAGGGCTAGGGGTAAGGTGCCGACTTTGGGGTCTTGTTTACGCGGTTGGGGCTACCCGGACTTGGTGGGACTGCAGGAGGTGGGAAAGCTACCCGCCCTCATCGTGGTCCACGCCATGTGCTAGGCCACATTCACCCCGGCAGCGCATCCGGGGGCCGGGGTGGGGGTGCTGGTGCGGTGGCACCCCACCTTTCGGGAAACATGGCGGGACATGCAGTCCAGTGGGCGTGGCATAGCCCTGGAATACCACTGCCGGGGAGGACACGTCCTAGCGGTGGTGGTGTATTTCCCGGCGGACCAGGACTTGGACATGGTACGGAGCATCCTCGCATGGGTGATGGGCGTCATGGCCCCTCGTCGTGGGGTGTATACCCTAATGATGAGAGACCTCAACGCCAACCCGGGTTGGGCGACAGGCTTCCGGCATGCCCCGGCCGCCCTTACCATCCTGCGGGAGGAGTTTATGCAGGACACCGGGCTGACCCGCTGCCATCCCACAACCGAGGTACCCATGTGGACCGACGGGGGACGGTGCGTGGGGGTGATAGACCACATTCTGCACGGTCGTGCCCCGAAGGAGGGGCGCCTGTGGCTGGACGAGGCTTCCCCCTTCCCTTCGGACCACCGTCGGGTGGTGTGGGACGTTCGGGACACACAAGTCCCGGAAGATAGACCTCCGGTACCCCTACGTGCCAAACACTTCCCAATACGTAACCCGGGCATCACGGGCAGTTACCATGCGGCCCTGTCTACGGCCCGCCGGGAGGAGGGGCCGCGGCCGGAGGGTCTGGCGGCCCTGTACGAATTTTTCCGGGCCTCCACCATCCGGGCGGTGGAGAGTGCCCACGCCCCCCCCCCCCCCCCCGGGAATTCGGGGAGCTCCTGGGGCGCGTGGACTAGGTCCATCGTCAGCTCCAGGCACACACTGCGCGGTGCCCACGGTGGTGGGAGTCGCTGGACACGCTCAAAGAGCGGTTGGATCTACCCCAGGACCTGGCGGAGGCCTGGGAGGTGGGAAACCTGCAGCGGTACCTCTCCCGTCTCCCGGAGGTGGCCCCCTTCGCCAGATTCTCCCGTGGGGCGTTCCGTCACCTGTACGGGCCAGCTCGCACGCCACCGGTCCAACCATGGTTCTGTGCTCGCGTGGATGTGGCGCCGCGGACCAGGGCCAAGGTGGCTCTGGACCAGGTTCGCCACCGGCACCAAAAGACGCTGAGGGAGCTGACGACGGGGGACATCCGGGCCCTCACGGGGTGGGTCACGCCAGCACAGCCGCTGTAGTTGCCCACGGCCACGGTCCCCCACCGCCGCCGCATACTCCAGTGCACCGGCCACACGGCGCCGGCACGCGACCAGTTGCATTACTGGATGTTGCGGGAGATGGACGACGACGGCCTCACCATCGTGTGTGAGGTCGTCAACCGGTACATGCGGGGGGAACGCTTGGAGGCCCTTTCGCACGGGAACCTCCACCTCCTCCCTGAGAAACCTTCCCATGGCATTGGGGCCAACGACCGCCCGCTCACCAACCTTGTCCTCCTGCGCAAGGTGGTGGGTCTGGTGGTAAAGGAGGAGGAACAGCCCTGGCTTCGGCAACACGGTTTCTTCCCCCCTAGCCAATTCGCCCTGCCGCCGGGACCGTCCATATGGGACTTCCTCAGGGTGCTGCACGACTATTTTTGGCATCTTCGGGGCTCCGGGGGCAAGGCTTGGCCCGTGCTCGACGACGTCCGTCACGCATTCGGTTCCCCGGACCACGTGTCTCGGGACTCTGTGCACCAGGTGGTGGGTTATGGCCCGGAGCTGTGTCGCGTGCACCGCTCTCTGGTGGAGGACATGCGCCTGGACATGGGCGGCACAGATGACGTCGACCACGCCGAGGGGTGGTTCGATGCAGGGTCCCGGCAGGGTTGCCCCCTGTCCCCGTTGGAATATGCGCCTATGGGGGAGGTAAGGGCGAAGATGGTGTCCGAGCTTACCCCGGGGTGCTCACTCCAGCGGGCCTCTTGCACAGTCTGGTCTGGGCCGACGATACGGTCCGGCTCGGGGGCTCCCCAGAGGATGCGTCTGCCATCGCCAGTGCCCTCCCCACCGCGGAGGACGCCGTGGCCCTGGGGTCCGACGTGTCTAAAATGCACGTCCTGCGGACTTGGATGGAGGGACAACGCGTGCGGTACGGAGTTCCCTCGGTTGTGATGAACGGGGTCCGGCTACCCGTGCCATCGGAGACGGAGTACATCCGCTCCCTGGGGCGACACGCCCTCCCACACACTTACCATAAGGAGGACTTCCGGAAGTTCATGGCGGCGGCGCGGCGAGCTTCCGCCGTTATCCCCATTGAGTCCTTGCGGGCGCAGTACCCCCCGGCCATGTACAACCCCAGGCGGGCGGCATGGCCCGGTTTCAGGCCGGGGTTCGGCCCCCCCTGGTCCGGGTGTGGCATCTCGCAGATTTCCCCGCCGTTTCCGTCCTCCGGGCGATTGTGGGGGAAAACCCGCCTTCGTACCGCGTGCTCGGGTCTGTGCAGGCAGGGCTTTCTGGCATTCGTCCCTTGGGCCCGGAAGTGTTGACCACTTTCGTGCTCAACTACGCCCGGCAGTTAAACCACCCCAACTCCCTGACCCGGGCTTCCGCCCGGTGGGGGCTTATGACCGCCCTCTGGCGGTTTCACCCGGACATGCCCTGCGTGCTCTGGGGTGAGGCGGACTGCGATTGCCACCCCACGGACCACAACCGGTTCCTGCGCTATGCGCCGTTCATGGAGATGCGAGTCTGGGCCGCCCCGGGGAGCCACGCAGTGGAGGTGAGCAAACACCCCTTGGGTGCGGCTACGACCATGGACGAGGCGAATGATGGCCATGCGGCTCTGGCGGCCGGCTATCGGGACTGGACCAGCACCCGCAAGGCGGGTTGGCTGTCGCGGTTTCGTGGACCAGAGTCCCTCCCCCCGTGGCCCCGCTGCTTGCGGCGGGCCCAGGAGGTGCACTCAGAGGGGATCACCCTGCAGAACGTGCCCGCGGAGGCGGTTTTCGTGCAGGACGCCTCTTGGTATCCCAACCACACGGCCGGTGGCGGTCTGGTGGTGGCAGACCCCACGACCGGGTGGCACCAAACTTACCGCGTCCCCATCCCGGTTCACGTGGACGGGTCCTACCAGGCGGAGCTCTACGTGGCCTGGGAGGTGTTGCGGACGCGCGGTGCCCACCGCGTGGTGTGGGGCACCCGGGGCCCACAGTGGTCGTTCCACGACAGCAAAGGCTACATCGACGCCGTCCAGTCCCGCAACCCCGGGTCCTCCCCACTGTCGGATGACTTACTGCGGGCTGGCCGGGGGCTGCTGTCCGAGGGGTTCAGTGCACCTGAGCACTTGTACTCACACAGGGTCGGCACTTTCCTAGATTTCCTGTTGGACGTGGCCGACGGGGAGGCCAAGACACAGGCCTCTAGGGCCCGCCCCGAGGTGGGGTGGATCCGGGGGCTTCAAACGCCCCAGGTCTGTTTCACCCACAACGAAGTCCAGGTGCACAACCTGGACCGTCTGGTCGAGGCGTCGGCGCGCCGTCTATGGGATCTCCACATGGAGGCCCCTGGAACCAGGGGAGCGCAAGTCCCTGGGGGTTTATACCGCCGTTATCGAGCGGGGTTTGGTCCGGTGGGGGGCACACCTCCGCACCATGGCGCGCCGGGACGGTCTGGGGCACGCCGGGGACGGGCGTCCTTGCCCCGCTTGTCTCCAGACGGTGGGGGCACGCCATTGGGTCTCCACGTGCCCGTGGTGTCACCTCTTTCGGTTGGCGGTCCACACCCAGCTACATATACGCCTGGACACGTTGTGTGCGCGTTGGCAGCGGCGCACGGTATCCCCATGGGGGATTGTGGTCCTGTACGGGCCAGATGCCTTCACCCTCAGTGTGGGCTCACCGGGGGACGCCGATCCCCATCCCGGGCCGGGGGTGCGCACGCTCTATCTCGACCCCTACAGGGAGTGGGACCCGGAGGATGTACGGTACTTGTACGACCGGGGACTAGTGGTGGGCGCCGCCCAGCGGGTACTGGCCACGGTCGTCAACTTTTGGGACGCCTTGGACCGTAAGCGGGAGATGCCCATCGTCCCGGCGGCCCGCGAGGTCTATTACCGGGACGACGACGGGTGCACATGGGACATGGCGGTCTGGGTGCCGGCGCGCTTCGACCCTGCCTCCCACACATGGGGGAGCCGACCGGCGATGGCCGGGCTATGGCCAGGGGCGAGCCTGCTGTGGCCCGTGTGCGAGCGCGGGCGGCTATCCGCCATTCTGCCCCCGGGGCAACTCAGGCCCCCTGTCTAGGGCGGGACCCAGCGGGTCCTCTGGTACTTAGACCGACCTCTGCCCAGGGCCGCGGGGCGTTGGCCCCACGAGGTCCGCGGGGTTGCGGTGGTCATCATCGACGGGCCGGGTAGCCTGCCGCCGCGGCGGTTGGTTTGGCTCCTTTCGTACGGGCCGCCCGCCCGCTACTTGGGTTTGTACGAGACGAGGGGGGCGCATGACCGTCGTCAAGTGCGCCGGCTGCGCAATATGCTGATGGCCACCTTACGCATGGCCGGTTATTAGCTCCTGATCTCTTACCAGTCATTGGGGCTGGCTTTGCGGCCACCTCGATAACCCCCCCCGCCGCGCCGCTTCCCAGGTGCGTTCCCGGGGTACGGCCAGGTGGGGGCAGTGCTGTAGTGTTGGGATGCAGTGCTGCAGTTTTCCAAAGGCGTGCAGCATTGCGGTGCGGGGGGACACGTGGGTGTGACCGGAGGGTTAGAGGATGACTCCGCGCACGGACACCTTCGGCAGAAGGGCCGTGCGCCGGGGGAGGGGGGGGGGGCAGGCCACGGACCAAGCCCCCGAGACCCGCCGGCCGAACGCCGCCCAGACGGTAGTACCTGGCGGGCTAAGGGCCCACACCCGTGAGACTGTGTCGCCCTTCCCTTGGGGGGGTGGTGGACCGTGCCGAAAGTGGAGCCGGCGCTTCGCCTCGCCCCCCATTCCGTGCCCCTGGGGGCATCCAGCAACGTGTAGGGCGGGAGAGCATGCACGTTGTGCGGGCCAGGGGACAAGGGGAGGAGACGAAGAGGAGAGCCGCCGCCATGATGCTTAGCCGGACGGGTTGGGACAGAACCCCCCTCTCGGTCGCCGGCCAGACCGAGGAGGGCCGGCGGGCACCAGGGGGATGTGCCGCGGGTGCGCCCTAACGGGGGACCGCATCTCCTCCTCCTCCTCCCTCATACACAGTGTGCAGTGTGCAGTACACAGCGTGCAGTGCGCAGTGTACACTGCGCACTGCAGGCTGTGTAATGCACACTGCACGCTGTGTACTGCACACTGCACACTGCACACTGGGTATTGCACACTGCACACGGTGCACTGTACAGTGTGCAGTGTGCAGTGTGCAATACACAGTGTGCAGTGTGCATTACAGTGTGCAGTGTGCATTACAGTGTGCAGTGTACAATTTGTAACACACACTGTGCAGTGTGCAGTGTGCAATACACAGTATGCAGTGTGCAGTGTGCAATACACAGTGTGTTGTCGGCAATGCACAGTGTGCAGTGTGCATTACAGTGCGCAGTGCGCAGTGTGCAGTGTGCAGTGTGCAATGCACAGTCTGCAGTGTGCCTTTTGTAATGCACGGTGTGCAGTGTGCATGACACAGTGTGCAGTGTGCATTACAGTGTGCAGTGTGCAATACACAGTTTGCAGTGTGTAGTACACAGTGTGCAGTGCGTAGTCTACATTGCACACTACACGCTGTGTAATGCACACTGCACACTGTGTATTGCACACTGCACACTGCACACTGGGTATTGCACACTGCACACGGTGCACTGTGCAGTGTGCAGTGTGCAGTGTGCAATACATTGTGTGCAGTGTGCATTACAGGGTGTGCAGTGTGCATTACAGTGTGCAGTGTGCATTACAGGGTGTAGTGTGCAATTTGTAACACACAGTGTGCAGTGTGCAGTGTGCAATACACAGTATGCAGTGTGCAGTGTGCAATACACAGTGTGCAGTGGGCAGTGTGCAATACACAGTGTGCAGTGACAGTGTACAGTGATAGTGAACCATGAGTGAGCCCTCACTGAGCGCTCACTGAGCCATTTGACGCGCTCACTGAGCGCTCAGTGCGCCGTTTCGTGCGCTCACTGAGCGCTCACTGAGCGCGCCAAATAGCTAAGTGAGCGCTCACTGAGCGCGCCAAATGGCTCAGTGAGCGCCTACTGAGGGCTCACTCATGGTTCACTGTCACCGTACATTTTCCATGTACACTGTCAATGCTGTCACTGTCCACTGTCATTGTACATGGTACACTGTATTCTGGCATTGTACGATGTCACTGCACACTGCACACTACCACTGCACACTGTCACTATACACTGTCACTGTACATTGTCACTGTACTCTTTACACTGTACTCCCCAAGGTCTCATTGAATGTATCCCCACACAGTACGTCCGCCACAACAGCCAAGTCTCTATACTAGCACTCTACACTGTCACTCTACACTCACTGTATGCTTTCAATGTACACTGTCATTGTACACTGTCACTGTACTCTGTCACTGTAAACTTGGTGCGGTTTTTTTTTGGAGGGGGTGGATGGTAATTTGAGCCCCCCTCTCTGCAGTCCTTTCACCCGCCCCCCCCCCCCCCTCGAGCTGGAGCCAGAACCCAAAGAATAGCTGCAGCCACAGTGAAAGCTGCAACTGCAGCCTTCGCCACAGCCAGGGCCACAAGCACTGACACAACCACAACCAAACACACACACAACACAGCTTGCAGAAACACACCCACACCCACACCCACACCCACACCCACACCCACAACCACAGCCGCAACCGCAGCCACTACCATAAGCACACTAACAACGAGAGCACCACAACAGCCATGGCCACAACCTCACGCAAGCCCAGAACCACAGCCACAACCACAAACACAACCATACCTGCATCTACAGCCACAAACACAATGTTATGCGCACACAATCAAAGCCTATGCCGCACAACACCAAAACCAACTACAGCATCCAAAACAACAGCTGCAAAAGCTGCAACACATACACACACACACACACACACACACATTGGCACACACACACACACACATACACCCCTGCGCGTACACACATTCACGAATCCACATGCGCACACAAACCTAGGCAACCAGAAAGCAAAGAATGCAGTTACACACTCACAGTGACGCACAACGACACCTTCACCCACGCATCGATCCAAGCAACCCCCCGTCTGACACACAAACCTACATACAAACACACTAAATCAGAGAAACCAAGAGGGAACAAACCATCCGCACTTGCGCACAAGCGCATGGGCACAAGCACACACCCACGAACACACACAATAGCACAACATACCCGCAAAGGTCATTGTCATTGCCGCCAGCATCATGCACTCGATGCCATGGCCAACAAATAGGGAAGGCATGGCAAGGGCAAGGCAAGGGGACGCGACAGGCAAGATAAGAGAAGGGGTTGGCATAGGGTAAGCGGGGGGATCAGGCATGGCAAAAGGGGACGGGAGGGGATAAGGAGGGAGGGGAATGAGTGTGTCATGGTGTAGGTCAAGATTGTTGTATGATGAACCTCACAAAGGCGAGCAGTGCCCTATGTGCCGTATTTGTGCTTCATGCCGCGCGCGCCCGTGTGTGTGTGTGGGGGGGGGGGTGCCATTTTCATGAGGCAACAAGGAACACCCTCGCAAATGGTTAGGTTCATACTCCCGAACCCCAATCCAGTAACCATCTCTCCCTAGCCCTTCACTTCACATGGTTCAATGTGGCCATGTGTTTACGTGCACAAGAATGAATGTGGTTGTCAATTTGTGCATGTGCATGTGTGTGTGGACGTGTGTATGGTGTATGTGTGTGGATGTGTTTGCATATTTGTGTGCCTGACGAAGTGTGCTTGTTTGGATGTTTGTGTTTTTGTCGCCACGGGTACATGTATGCAAGTATGTATGTGTGCATGCACGCTCAAGTTCTTGCAGAAAAGACGTGGTGAGAACTGCGGACCGATGTTGGTGTGAAAAGGGTGAAGTGTGGGCCAGCAAGGGTGGGAAGAGAGGGCGGAAAGGGGGAGAAACTGCTGCGTGAGCTTTGAGTGAGCCCCCAATTAGCTCTCACTGAGCGCTCAGGGAGCGCTCAGTGAGCCATTTGGCGCGCTCAGTGAGCCATTTGGCGCGCTCAGTGAGAGCCAAGTGAGAGCTAAGCGAGAGCTAAGTGAGCCGGCTCAGTGACGGCTCAGTGACGGCTGAGTCGGGGTGCTCAGTCAACTGAGCCGTCGAAAAAAAGAAACCCCCCCAGTCGAAACGTCTTGCACTAGGGACTGGGATCCTTTTGGAGACATTCCAAAACCCCAACCCACCCCCGAAAGCCACAAGTTTTCACATGAAACCCCTTGAAAAACACCACTTAGCCCCAAATGAGCCGTTTTATCCCCAAATGAACCCCAACTTCACGTTTTCAAGTGAGCCGCAGGTACAATGCCTCGGTCACAGGTGCAAGAGCACTGGCGGATCTCATTTGGTAGTGAGATGTCGACAGATGATCGGACCTCTTCGGAGCGGTTGTTGCCGCAGTGCTTGAGGTCCAAGAAGCACGACGTGTCTCCTTGACGGGACGCACCACCCCTTGCAGCACCTAGTGTCACCAGCGGTGCACCCCTTCTTGAGGGTGTGCATGTCCGTGTCGGGCCAAGTACTGTAGGGGCTGGTGACGGGTTTTTTTCCATTGTGCGATTTGCCTGCTGTTCCCGATGGTTTGAGATTAACTCAATACCACGGCAAGATGTTACAAGGTCACGTGCGTGAGTTGTTTCCAGCAGGCCACCCATCAGGTTATGTTTTGCAAATTCGTGCTGATCGAGGCCTGGGTGGACTATGTGTGGATAGGGAACACTCGTCCCATTGGTCCGCCAAGGTGCAGCACGGCATGAAAGGCGCGGGCCGCCTCAGGCTATATGTGCGCCGAGGTGCCGGATGGCTACGCACTCTGGGACAACCGATCCCAGCTGGCACCGAATTAACGACGGACTACGGGTCAGAGTTCTGGACTGGTCCCTTCTGGCGACTTGTTGGTCGACGTTGACAAATGGGAATTTGCTTTGCTATTGCATGTGCATGGTGACCAATAGGGATGTGTGCAACCCACATGCATATGCACACACACACACACACACACACACACACACACACACACACACACACACACACACACACACACACACACACACACGCACACGCACACGCACATGTGCACACACACGCGCGCTTTTTCGCACAAGCAAGTGTGTTGTTTGCGCGCATAAAAGTACACACGTATGCGCAAAAAAAGCGCCAAAAAGAACATCTCAAGTGTATGTTTTGAAGTTACTCGGGCACAAAACGATACAATACGGGCTAAAACTAGTTTTGACGCGCGTTAAAAGTGGTTTTGACGTACGATAAACGAAGACAAACGAAGCAAACAAGGCACAAGACAATAGTCGACAGGGATCCAGGTTTGATGTAAGACGGCCCAATCTGTTACTAGAAAAAGCATGGATTTCGCCTCATTGTACATCAATTTGACATGGTTTGGTCCTACCACCACCCAAACACATGGAGGGACACAACAAACACCGTTCAATCTTGTTTGACTGTACCCTTCGTGAAACGGCTGTTTGAATTGGAGTTTCACGGTACCGTGAATTTCACCATTTTTTGCTGTGTTTTGCTCGTAACTTGGTGCCATCGTGTGCGTTTCTCGTGCTACCTTCGCCCAAAGTGAGATCCAACAAATGTGTGCAAATTAGAGGTTTTAAGTAGCCACATGGTTCAACACATTCGGTGAGATTCGCGTGAATGTGAAATTGACGCACGCTAATTCACACATAAATTCACGCCAGGTTCACAGATCCACGAGACTGTGAAATTCGCGCGAATTTCCTACGAATTTCGTACGAGTTTGCCCCAATTTTCACAATTTCGCTTTCTCACAGCTCTAAAAGGCTTTCTTTGCATCTTACTGTGACCATGTCCCATCAAACTTTGTCCAGGCTTGTCTCCCTGCATTCCCGCCCTGATCCCGCCGCCGACACCCTCGCCCACGACCAAGGCGTTTCCGCCGCCCACCGTCAATTGGAGAAGGCGACCTACCAGTCGGGGGCACTGGGGGTGAATGATACTGTGGGCTGGGCAGCATCCCTCGACCCCTCCCCTGATGTGTTCCACATCGACCTGCGCAGCCCCAGCCGCAACTCCTATCTTTGGGGGGAAGGCCTGGGCCACAACTTTGTGGAGGGATCTCGGCCGCCAACTTCCCTCCGTTAAATTTTTGCATCTGACCCCTCAACCTGCCACCATTGACCAACTCCTCAATTCCATGCGCACTAACCCGGTGGGGAAGCCTAAGGACGCCCACGTCCAGGTGTACCCCACCACTAACCTTGTGTATACCCCCCCCTTGTGTGCCTGCACGATCTTGCTCCACGTGCACCGTCCGACCACTCCCTTTTCCCCTTTTCATGGCACCTTGCCAACCCCCGGTGGTGGGAGGATTTGTGCATCGCCCCTTTCCATCCCACCATCCCCCCACAGGTGCACATCCCCGACATCACCCACCCCACCTTCTACAGTACAAGTTCTTTGCAATGGTACCGTGGTGCCTCATGCGCCCCCCCCTTCATTTCGAGTGAACCCCCCCTCCGCACTGAACCCCGTCCCGACCCCCCTCATGGGGTGATGGGCGACGTCGACCCCGCCCCGGACAGGGTTGGCCCCTCCCAGCTGCCCCTCAACTTTGTTGATGGGAACGTCTACATTGTGCTTCGGGGGCTTGTGGAAGCACGGGATTGCGAGGTGTGGTGTAACAAGTAGGGGGGGGTGGAAAAAAATACGCGCGAACTTTTTTTGTACCCCCCCCCCCCTCCGGGGGTACCCCCCGAAAAAAAAGCTGGCACCCCATGTAGGAATTTTTTTTCGCCAGGAGGAACCTCTTTACTGTGTGCTACTTGAACTTGCATGCCACCTTCACTTTGCCACATTGTAGGACGTTGGCACATGAACTACTTGTGAGATAAAGGTAAGTGGGTTTTTTTTTGCATGGCGCCATTGATTTCTCTCCAGTAGCGGGGGACACCTGTTAAATGCAATCGTCAGCCCGCGGACAAGGGGCCCGTGGCGCGGGACGCAGCCACCTCCAGTAGCGGGGGACACTTGTTAACTGCAAACGTCAGCCCGCGGACAAGGGGCCTCTGGCGCGGGACGCTGCCATCCACATTGATCATTGTGTCCGATCCATCCACTCCTCAAGCGGAGCTGCTAGCCTTGCTAGCGCTGCCCCACTCGGCAATGAGTGTGGGCGTAGCGTGGAACCGCGTGGCCACCAGCGTTTGGTGGCCCGTTCTGGAAACCCGGGAGTGGAATTGCGGTACACAATGTGAAATGTGGGGTGTTCCACTTGTTTGTTTGTTTCTTTCACAGCAGTGTGGCGGCTGGGAATCTCGCTACAACATGCCCAGCCACCTGCTGGTTGATCACACACATAAGAACTTCCCCTTCACAGAGCAGCATCGGGCGCTATGGGAGGTTGACGAGGAGGAGAAGGCCATCTTGCAAAAAGGTATGACTGCTTGGGGAAAAGAGTTGGCTGCAAAGAAGAAAGAGCGCGAGAAGACACGCGTGAAGGGGAAGCGGCAAAAATTGAAAGGTGAGACCAGGTTGCAACGTGATATTCTCGCCAATGCAGACAATGTGGCGGAGCAAGCAGCAGCAACGCAGGCCCTCAAGGCAGAAGAAGCGATAACTGGCCGCTGGGGATAACCGGCAACAAGGTGCGTTGGCCGGCAATGGGGTGACCGCGTAATGCCACTCGAAACGCGAAACGACTCGAAACGGTCTTACGGGAGTGGGCACCCCGTTTGGTGGGCGAAACGTTGGCAAGCCAATGAAGGTTGGTAGGACATGGGGCTGCGTTTGGGGAGGTCTGGACAAACGATGTGCATGCGGTGCACCCATAAACACGCGTTTAACTAAACGTTTTTTGTAGTCATATAAAACCATAGGAGAAATTTTTTTTTGGCGATGTGCGCGCAAGAACGGCGTAGTGCGACAATGTGCACCATTCACACACATACAGAGACATACTAACACACCAACACACAAACCGTAGCCTCGTTGAGAACCAATCTTTGTTGGCAACCCATTGTGGTGTGGCGGTCATCAACCAGCATGCGAGAAGGCAATGGGGACATGACATTGTGGGTTCCACTGTAGGCTTGGGCAACGTGCAGAACGGCCGGAATGGACATCAATCACCCTTGTCCTTCAATGCTGCTGGTTCGGTTTCTCGCCCCAGATAGGGTGTATTGCCTTATCTGGGCACTCTTTCCTGCCGATAAGAGGCTAGGGTGGGGCGCTGCATTGCAGCCGGAACAGACCGGGGGTCTTCGTGCCCTTAAACACAAATACCACCCATATCAGCCGAAATATGCATGGTTACTTTGAAAAATACCCACCTTGCACCTTCCAAACCCAAACACGTGGGGTAGACTTAAGGAAATTTCAGGTTTTGGGGTCCGGAAGAAATTTTCGCGCGAATTTTTTTTCGTACCCCCCTCCCCCTCCGGGGGTACCCCCCGAAAAAAAAGCTGTACGCCGGTACCAGGAATTTTTTTCTACCCCCCCCCCCTGGTAACAAGGTGATGAAGGCGTGGGGCAGCGGCGACGAAAAAGTTGTGGCAAAAAATTTTGAGCTGCTTTTCAACGCCGGGCGGAGTGAAGATCAAGCAAGGGATCGTGAGCTCCCCCGGCGTTGGCAAAGCAAAAGCTCAATGGGGTCGGGGGTCGGGGGGCCTCTCTTCAACAAGTTCCACCCCCTCCTCACCGAAAGTGTCCCTCAAGCTGGGGACCTCCACCCACTGACGCCGGGCAGCGTCATCGTGGCGAGTGTGGGGAGTGGGGCCCAGCTCCCCCAAACCGATGTCGCCACCCACCCCGAGGTGCTGCTCCGGACAGCAGGGACATCTCGGGGTGCCACCTGAGTAGCTTCCTCTGCTTGTTAGAGGACTACCAGGTGGCGGTGCAGGCGGGGACGGCCCGGGGGGTGGCGGGGGAGGCGCGATGGGACACCATTCAGCTGCAGAGGGGGACAAATGATGGTGGCCACCTGCCGCCACCATGGGTTGCCTGCCCTCCCCGACTCCAAGGATGGGCTGCGGGGGGCCTTTTTTAACTTGTGGACCCCCGACCCCCAGCTCCGCCACCGCCAGGCGAACACCACACACGTGGACCCCCCCCCTCCCTCCGAGGCCCTGGCCGTTGCTTCGGATTTGTCCAGCTGGGACTTCCTCAGCGTGGACCAGGTGTTGTGGGTGGGGAAGGGGGTAGTTGGGAGGGTGGGGTCGTGGGAGGGGGGTGCTGCCCATGCCCTCTTCGCCGACGCCCCCGAGGCGGTCCTGGCCGGCCCCCCCACCTGCCCCTTCCACCCCACCTGACTCTCCTGCTCGGCCCCGAGCTCCGACCTCACGGTCACCGAGGTCGCCGAGCAGTACATGCTCTTCTTCGTGGGGAGCGGCACCAGATCGAGATCTGCAAGGGGGACAACGTCGATGCGGAGTCGGATATCCACTTCGCCATGTCGGGTGTTGCTCCCCCGGTGCGGCCGACCAGGCTGTGGCATCTGGTCAACACTGCCCGCGGGGGGCGGTCGCCCAGGTGTTCGAAGGTTGGGGCATGGCCAATCACATGTCCATGTGATTGCAAGGTGTGCTTGCTTGTGTGTTTGCTTTCTTTATTGGCAAATTGGTCGAAATTCACGTGAAATTTGTACGAAATTTGTACGCATTTCGTGCAAGTTTCACGTGAATGAATGTGTGTGCATATTGAGGCGTTGTGAAATTCGTACGAAATTGGTATCAATTTTGTACGAATTTCTGTGAATTTCGTCCAATTTGTTCGTTTTATTTTTGCATTGTTCCATCTTTGCTCCCCCATTGGTGCCCTGCACACTTCTCCCTGTCTGTAGGTCCTGTTCCACGCTTGGATGCCGGACATTCGGCACCGCAACTGACGCCGATTCATTCCCCGACCCCGTGTGCAGGCGCCTGAGCAGCAGAGCGCGCCGCCCGGAGGCACCGGTGGTGGACAGACCCCGAGCGAGGCCGGCGGTGAGCGCAGTGAGGGCTTGCGGCTTTCTCGATGCTCTGCCGGGGGCCACAGCGAGGCCAGCTCCGGTGCGGGGCATGCCGTGCGGGAGGTGGTCGTCCCCATGCCGTCCCGCGAGGACTTGGGCACCGCCCACCTCGATTCCCCCTTGGAGCGGATCACCCTCACCCCCAGGCAGCCGGATCCGGCCTGGACGCACAAGGTGCACCCTACACCGTCAAGTACCTGTCCAACACCGGGCAAATAGTGCTTACCCCAGAAACAAGAGTTGCAGTGGGCGTCCAGCCTCAGCCCACCATGGAGGAGAGGTAGATTATGGCCGTCTGGCGGATCCGGTCGTTGCACCTCTTCAGGACAGAGTCGCGGTACCCAGGGGGGAGCATGACGTACGGTGTGGTATGGGACGAGGTGTACGGCATGCTTCGGCAGCTAGCGTTACCGGAGTCCCGGGCGTTCACTGCCTATACGGGAGATGACACGGCCATCCATGGTGCGGCCTGCTACCTACCCGACAACATCGGCCACCTGTACAAGTGTCGACCTCCCCCACCCTCGGACATCATGCAGCCCGGGGACCGATGGCTTCATTGGTTGCCTATTGCGGTGGATGGTACATCGAGGCATGAGGCCTCGTACATCCATTGCACGCTTGGTGGCACCGCCAGCCCCAACCAACTATCTAGTTGGTGGCTACTAGGGGGTAGTGAAAATTGGGAGACCCTCTACGCGGCCTCCCAAGAAATGGATTTTGATGACGAGTTGCGCAAGGCCGCAACCGTAAGTTTTAAAGATGCGCAAGGGAACGATAGGCAGTCCCTTTTTTTTCTGTGTGTAGATGGGAAAGCACAGGTGCTCATGGCGGGCTGCCAAAACTGGAAAGCAGAATCCCCTGGTGCCACCGTGTGTTGGGTCTGCATGCATAACCGTGCTCTGTGCCTTGCTACCTTTGGCACAGCAAGTGCGATAGACGGCAGCTGGGAAGAGGCTGTTGCCATAGGTGCTATATATAGGACCATTACGAGTGATAGGCGAGTGGCTCATTATGGCCCCCATGGGGTCCTTCGTGTCCTGTTGTGTGGCATCAACGGGACACGGGACCTAGTTGTACAATTGACAGGGAAGGCACCGGCCACTGTGGCACGCACCATGCTGCAACCGTTTCTAGATGAGGCACGCTTGCAGCACGAACTTGCACCCGTGCCTCATTAAACAATGACAAAGCAAACAGCAAGGGGAAGGTGAGGATGGAGTGTGCTGCTGCCATCCATTTCACGCGGAACAAGGGTTGGGAGAAGATAATAGATGCTTGCCTACATCATCCTAGTGTCAGGCAACATCAAGTAGTAGGAAAAAGTTGGGAGTTGGTGTGCAAAACGTGGTGGGAGAGTTTTGCAAGCATGTGTGTATACGCGTGGCGTTCCGCATGGCTCTCCGGGGCCGAGAATGGCTCCGGAACCATAGCATAGCCATGGGCACCGCCCACAATGAGCTCTAGTGGGGCAAACTTCTGTGGACGCATCTTTGGATCGACCACATGTATTATTTTGCAAAGAAGTGGAGAATCTTGTCAAATTTCCCCGCCTTTGCCATGGCGGGAAGTCACCGGAGGCTGAAGCGCATGTTGCGCAGCAGCGGGGGCCTAAGCCTCCTCCGGGGGAGACTAGGGGTGCAAGTGGTTGTCGACAACCACACCATTGATGATAGTCTCTGGTCGCATGGGTGGGATGCGACCAAAAGGGCACAACATGGGCAAGGGCCCATGATTGTACAAACGTATGCAAGCCGTACAAGAAGACAGCTTCTAACCGACATGCAGCACCTTGAGACTCTACAGCGGCGGTTTCGGTGTCGCAAGAAACGGACATGAGATCGCAACACAAACCCAGACCATTGTTGCCTGTGGCCGGGGTGCATGCTGGGGTGCACTGGAGAGCGTACTAGGGGTGTTAGGACAAATCACGGGGTGCACAACGGTAGCATTTGTGTAAAATCACGTGGATTCACGTGAAATTCGCACGAAATTCGTACGAAATTCGTGCGAATTTGGTAAGAATTCACGTGAATTCACGCCTATGAATCGGCTACAGGCTTGCCCGGTTTTGGCACCTCTCGTTTTGGGCGTGGTTTGGGCATGGTGGATGCTTTTGGGGCGGGATCTTCACTGGATGATGCGTAATGAAGCTAGGGGGAGAATTTTACCCCCTCAAATCCCTCAGAAGGAACCAAAAATACGTCGTTCCCCCCCGAAAACCTCAAATTTTGGGTCGATTCACATGAATATTCGCGCCAGATTCAAACGGCCACTTATCCCCCGTTCACGAAGGGTACAACCTAGATTTGACTGGGTTTTACCGCGTTTTAGCGAAACTTCACTTTTTCCATTTGTCTTCGTAGTTACACATGGTGTGTAGAACAGTACAAAGTGATGTGTGTCACTACAGCTGCTAAGTTGCATGTGGTTGGGTAGGGAGGAGGAGGAGATACATGAATAGTTCAAAACAAAGTCAAAAACGTGGTTCGAAACGTACGAAACGTGCGCAAAGTGCAAGCCAGGCAACCCCCATGTGCAACCCCATGGTACAAAATAACACAACAGCAAAAAACGTAGAAAACATTTAGGGCCGGACGTTGCAAACGTTTATTGGGGTTGCATGGGGTGCATTTGCTAGTGGGACGTTTTCTACGTCTTGTACATCCCGTACGTCGCGTACACCAGGAAACTTGTTTTGAATTTTTCTCGGACGTTTTAAACGGACTTTTCAAAGCCTAAATAGGAGGAGTGGTAATATATTTCCGATCCAGAGCCAAAGGAATATTCCTTTATCTCAGCTTCGTACGGATAAGTACATGGGGTGGGGTAACGTATTTCTACCGTGTTTTGTTTCTCTGAGAAAACAGCAGATTTGTGTTTCAAGGTGCGGTTACAAGTGCGGTTACACACAATTACGCACGCGGTAACGGGTCCGGTTACACGTTGTTGTGTGTTACCCGGTTACAACTAAGTGCTGTTTCGCACCCCGTAACGGGTCCGGTTACAGCATGCAACCACTACTTCTTCTGGTATCTTGTCATCCCTGCCCTGTTACCATAGTAACGAGCAAGTGCACAACAAAAAAAAATCTCCACAGACTATTGCTGACAGTACTTGGTGTCAAAGCATCTCTTGTGCATGGGGATGCCACATTGTCCACAATAGAAATAAGTGCGCCCGTGGCACACACTACATACGCCACGGGTCGCCATGTGAATCGGAATATGTACATCCTGAGCCGGTGTTTTAATTTTTTAATTGATTTAAAAGTGGTCTCGCACAAGGTGCTGAGCAAGGTTCTACTAAAAATCCCAAAGGGATGTCTTCGGTGGGACCAGACCACTTCGTCGACAAATCGTGAAAGTATTCACGATGCAATGTTTTATAATAAAGGCGAGGACTGCACGCCGGCATGACTGGAAACAACCGGTTTCTCGGTGTTCCAGGGCCATTTGGTTGGCGGAGTCCACGCCATTCGCCAAAACAGGATAGGCTGCAACCACAGGGGGAAGCTCATAGCCATTCTTGTGTTTTGTGACTTGGGAGGCGTAGGTGCAGTTGGTCAAAAATGGAACAACTCGGGGGGGTTTGGAGCCAACCTTCGGGTTCTTAAACACCTTCAGGCTGTAGCCTTTGCCTTGCAAACCGCCTCAGGCACCTGCCCCGGTTTCGGCAACCCACCCGCCTGAGCAACCCCGTCTTCGTCCCTTTTACACAAAAGGAGAAAAGGGTGGTCACACAGCGCCAATTGGTGGGCCATACCATGCCCACCAAAATAGCTCTCGGCCACGATAGCTGTTTTTGAGGGCAGATGATCCACCCAATGATGCAGCACTTCCGGTGGAGTCAATGGACCAACCACCCGTTGCCCACCAGCATGTACTTGGGTTTTCTTGCCGGCATAGAGGTACACGTTTGTTACAAAGGGATACACCACATCCCCTAAAACATATTCCTTTGTCTATGGCTCCGCGGAGCCCAATTTGTCGTGCATGTCTCCGTCGAGGTTAGGTAGGCCCTGGGGGTTTTTGAGGGCGAGGAACGCAAAGGAATTGTCCGTTTTTTGTAATTTCATCATTTTTGGGTGTAGAGCCCCTTTGCTGACCCTGGTTCCACTGTCATACGTGTCCTACATGTCTTGCATGACCCCATACAAGTAGGTAACAACGCCGCGCGTGTCGCGCGCGTGTTGCGCGCTTGTGACGTGTGGCTCCACAATTGTCCCTAGCGCCAATTACTTTGTGAAGTATGTTTTACGTGTTGTACAACACTTGTGCAAGCCTTGCAATGCATGTGTGTCCCCTTCCCCTTCAGAGAACTGCGTGTACATGTCCAAGTCGCGTCAGTTACGCCGTGAGCGTGACACCGCCGTGGCCCGAAGGGGGCCTTCGGAGGATTGCGTGTACATATCCAAGTCGCGTCAGTTATGCCCTGAGAGGGCTTGCTCTGCGGGTGGTGTGTGGTGGCTGTGCTCTTGTCCCCAGGGCCGAATTGCCTGCTCAGCACGTTCTCAGTGTCCCCCAACATCTGTGCAGGCTTTTTACTTCGTTGCTCAGCATTATGTGCCATGCTGCCTTTTTACCCCAGTCATTACCAGTTACCCCACACCCACCTCACCGAGTGCGACCCCATGTCTGTACCTGCGGCTCACTTGGAAATGTGAAGTTGGGGCTCAGTTGGGGCTAAAACGGCTCATTTGGGGCTAAGTGGTGTTTTTCAAGGGGTTTAATGTGAAAAGTTGTGGCTTTCGGGTTCGGGTTGGGGTTTTGGAATGTCCCCAAAGGGATACCAATCCCTAGGCCAAGAGGATTTGACCGGGGGGGTTTTATTTTTTCGACGGCTCAGTTGACTGAGCACCCCGACTGAGCCGTCACTGAGCCGTCACTGAGCCGGCTCACTGAGCGCTCACTGAGCGCCCAGTGAGCGCTCAGTGAGAGCTAATTGGGGGCTCACTTAGGGCTCACTCAGGAGTTTCTCCCCCTTTCCGCCCTCTCTTCCCACCCTTGCTGGCCCACACTTCACCCTTTTCACACCAACATCGGTCCGCAGTTCTCACCACATCTTTTCTCCAAGAACTGGAGCGTGCATGCACACATACATACTTGCATACATGTACCCGTGGCGACAAACACACAAACATCCAAACACACACACTTCGTCAGGCACACAAATATCCAAACACATACACACACATACACCCATACACACGTCCACACACACATGCACATGCACAAATTGACAACCACCTTCATTCTTGTGTGCAATTATCTTGCGTGTACATAGACACATGGCCACATTGAACCATGTGAAGTGAAGGGCTAGGGAGAGATGGTTACTAGATTGGGGTTCGGGGATATGAACCTAACCATTTGCGAGGGTGTTCCTTGTTGCCTCATGACAATGGCACCCCCCCCCCCCCCACACACACACGGGCGCGCGCGCCATGAAGCACAAGTAGGGCACAGAGGATATTGCTCGCTTTTGTGAGGTTCATCATACAACAATCTTGACCTACACCATGACACACTCATTCCCCTCCCTCCTTATCCCCTCCCGTCCCCTTTTGCCATGCCTGATCCCCCCGCTTACCCCATGCCAACCCCTTCTCTTATCTTGCCTGTCGCGTCCCCTTGCCCTGCCCTTGCCATGCCTACCCTATTTGTTGGCCATGGCATCGAGTGCATGATGGTGGCGGCAATGACGATGACCTTTGCAGGTATGTTGTGCTATTGTGTGTGTTCGTGGGTGTGTGCTTGTGCCCATGTGCATGTGCGCAAGTGGGGATGGTTTGTTCCCTCTTGGTTTCTCTCATTTAGTGTGTTTGTATGTATGTTTGTGTGTGAGTCCGGGGGGGGGGGGGGGCTTGCTTGGATCGACGCGTGGGTGAAGGTGTCCTTGTGCGTCACTGTGAGTGTGTGACTGCATTCTTTGGTTTCTGGTCGCCTAGGTTTGTGTGCGTATGTGGATTCGTGAATGTGTGTACGCGTAGGTGTGTGTGTGTGTGTGTGCCAATGTGTGTGTGTGTGTGTGTGTGTGTGTGTTGCAGCTTTTGCAGCTGTTGTTTTGGATGCTGTTGTTGGTTTTGGTGTTGTGTGGCATAGGCTTTGATTGTGTGCGCATAACATTGTGTTTGTGGCTGCAGATGCAGGTATGGTTGTGTTTGTGGTTGTAGCTGTGGTTCTTGGCTTGCGTGCGGTTGTTGCTATGGCCGTTGTGGTAGCTCTCGTTGTGCGTGTGGTTATGGTAGTGGCTGTGGTTGCGGCTTTGGTTGTGGGTGTGGGTGTGGGTGTGGGTGTGGGTGTGTTTCTGCAAGCTGTGTTGTGTGTGGATTTGGTTGTGGTTGTGTCAGTGTGTGTGGCCCTGGCTGTGGCGAAGGCTGCAGTTGCAGCTTTCACTGTGGCTGCAGCTGTTCTTTGGGTTCTGGCTGTAGTTGTTGGGGGGGGGGGGGGGGGGCGGGTTAAAGGACTGCAAAGAGGGGGGCTCAAATCACCATCCACCCCCTCCAAAAAAAAAACCGCACCAAGTTTACAGTGACAATGTACAGTGACAGTGTACAACGACAGTGTATAGTGAGAGCATACAGTGAGTGTAGAGTGACAGTGTAGAGTGCTAGTATAGAGACTTGGGCGTTGTGGCGGACGTACTGTGTGTGGGGATACATTCTATGAGACCTTGGGGAGTACAGTGTACAGAGTACAGTGTACAGTGTACAGTGTACAGTGTACAGTGTACAGTGACAATGTACAGTGACAGTGTATAGTGACAGTGTGCAGTGACAGCGTACAGTGCCAGAATACAGTGTACCATGTACAGTGACAGTAGACAGTGACAGCATTGACAGTGCACATGGACAGTGTACAGTGACAGTGTACATGGACAGTGTACAGTGACAGTGAACCATGAGTGAGCCCTCACTGAGCGCTCACTGAGACGTTTGGCGCGCTCACTGAGCGCTCAGTGAGGGCTCACTCATGGTTCACTGTCACTGCACACTGTGTATTGCACACTGCCCACTGCACACTGTGTATTGCACACTGCCCACTGCATACTGTGTATTGCACACTGCACACTGCACACTGTGTGTTACAAATTGCACACTGCACACTGTAATGCACACTGCACACCCTGTAATGCACACTGCACACTGTGTATTGCACACTGCACACTGCACACTGCACCGTGTGCAGTGTGCAATACCCAGTGTGCAGTGGCACACTGCACACTGCACACTGCACCGTGTGCAGTGTGCAATGCCCAGTGTGCACTGTGCAGTGTGCAATACACAGTGTGCAGTGTGCATTACACAGCGTGTAGTGCGCAGTGTACACTGCGCACTGCTCACTGTGCACTGCACACTGCACACTGTAATGCACACTGCACACTGTGTATTGCACACTGCACACTGTAATGCACTCTGCACACTGTATCATGCACACTGCACACTGTGCATTACAAATTGCACACTGCACGCTGTCATGCACACCGCACACTGTGTATTGCACACTGCACACTGCACACGGTGTGTTACAAACTGCACACTGCACACTGCAACGCACACTGCATACTGTAATGCACACTGCACACTGTACACTGTGTATTGCACAGTGCACACACTGTAATGCACACTGCACACTGTACACTGTGTATTGCACAGTGCACACTGCATACTGCGTATTGCACACTGCACACTGCACACTGCACACCGTGTGTTACAAATTGCACACTGCACACTGTAATGCACACTGCACACTGTGTAATACACACTGCACACTGTGTCTTGCACACTGCACACTGCACGCTGCGTATTGCACACTGCACACTGCACACTGTGTGTAGTGTGCACTACACAGGGTGTAGTATGCCGTGTGTGATGTAATCCACACTGCACACTGTGTAATGCACACTGCACACTGTGTCATGCACACTACACGCTGCACCCTGTGTATTGCACATTGGGTATTGCACATTGCACCGTGTGCAGTGTGCAACATCCAGTGTGCATTACACAGGGTGCGGTGTGTAGTGTGCAATACACAGTGTGCAGTGTGCATTACAGTGTGCAGTGTGCAATTTGTAATGCACAGTGTGCAGCGTGCAGTGTGCAATACACAGTGTGCAGTGTGCATTACAGTGTGCAGTATGCAATACACAATGTGCAGTGTGCAATACACAGTGTGCAGTGTGCAGTGTGCAGTACACAGTGCGCAGTGTACACTGCTCAGTGCACACTGTGTAATGCACACTGCACACTGTGTCATGCACACTGCGCACCGTACAGTGCAAGCATTTGGGCGCTCAGTGTGCAGTGTGCAATACACAGTGTGCAGTGTGCATTACAGGGTGTGCAGTGTGCATTACAGTGTGCAGTGTGCAATTTGTAACACACAGTGTGCAGTGTGCAGTGTGCAATACACAGCATGCAATGTGCAGTGTGCAATACACAGTGTGCAGTGGGCAGTGTGCAATACACAGTGTGCAGTGACAGTGTACAGTGACAGTGAACCATGAGTGAGCCCTCACTCAGCGCTCACTGAGCCATTTGGCGCGCTCATTGGCCGCTCACTGCGCCGTTTCGCGCGCTCACTGAGCGCGCCAAATGGCTCAGTGAGCGCGCCAAATGGCTCAGTGAGCGCTCAGCCAGGGCTCACTCATGGTTCACTGTCACTGTACACTGTCCATGTACACTGTCACTGTACACTGTCCATGTGCACTGTCAATGCTGTCACTGTCTACTGTCACTGTACATGGTACACTGTATTCTGGCACTGTACGCTGTCACTGCACACTGCACACTGCCACTGCACACTGTCACTATACACTGTCACTGTACATTGTCACTGTACACTGTACACTGTACACTGTACACTGTACTCTGTACACTGTACTCCCCAAGGTCTCATAGAATGTATCCCCACACACAGTACGTCCGCCACAACGCCCAAGTCTCTATACTAGCACTCTACACTGTCACTCTACACTCACTGTATGCTCTCACTATACACTGTCGTTGTACACTGTCACTGTACATTGTCACTGTAAACTTGGTGCGGTTTTTTTTTGGAGGGGGTGGATGGTGATTTGAGCCCCCCTCTTTGCAGTCCTTTAACCCCCCCCCCCCCCCAACAACTACAGCCAGAACCCAAAGAACAGCTGCAGCCACAGTGAAAGCTGCAACTGCAGCCTTCGCCACAGCCAGGGCCACACACACTGACACAACCACAACCAAATCCACACACAACACAGCTTGCAGAAACACACCCACACCCACACCCACACCCACACCCACAACCAAAGCCGCAACCACAGCCACTACCATTACCACACGCACAACGAGAGCTACCACAACGGCCATAGCGACAACCTCACGCAAGCCAAGAACCACAGCTACAACCACAAACACAACCATACCTACATCTGCAGCCACAATCACAATGTTATGCGCACACAATCAAAGCCTATGCCACACAACACCAAAACCAACAACAGCATCCAAAACAACAGGTGCAAAAGCTGCAACACACACACACACACACACACACCTGCGCGTACACACATTCACGAATCCACATACACACACGAACCTAGGCGACCAGAAACCAAAGAATGCAGCTACACACTCACAAAGACTCACGCACAAAGACACCTTCACCCACGCATCGATCCATGCAGCCACCCCCCCCCACACACACAAGCAGACATACAAACACACTAAATGAGAGAAACCAAGAACGAACAAACCATCTACACTTGCGCACATGCGCATGGGCACAACCACACGCGCACGCAAGCACGCACACAGCTCGTGCTATTGGCATTGCGTTTACACACACCCACACACATAATAGCACAACATACCTGCAAAGGTCATCGTCCTTGCCGCCACCATCATGCATGTGATGCCATGGTAGGTAGGACAAGGGGACGGGACAGGCAAGAGAATAGAAGGGCTACGCACGAGGGAAGCGGGGGAACGTAGCATAGCGAAAGGGGAGAGGAGGGGATAAGGAGGGAGGGGGATCAATGTGTCATGGTGTAGGTCAAGATGGTTGTATGATGAACCTCACAAAAGCGAGCAATATCCTTTGTGCCCTACTTGTGATTCATTGTGTGTGTGTGTGTGTGTGTGTATGGGGTGGGTGGGTGCCATTGTCATGAGGCAACAAGGAACACCCTTGCAAATGGTTAGGTTCATATCCCCGAACCCCAATCCCGTAACCATCTCTCCCTAGCCCTTCACTTCACATGGTTCAATGTGGCCATGTGTCTATGTACACGCAAGATAATTGCACACAAGAATGAAGGTGGTTGTCAATTTGTGCATGTGCATGTGTGTGTGGACGTGTGTATGGGTGTATGTGTGTGTATGTGTTTGGATATTTGTGTGCCTGACGAAGTGTGTGTGTTTGGATGTTTGTGTGTTTGTCGCCACGAGTACATGTATGCAAGTATGTATGTGTGCATGCACGCTCCAGTTCTTGGAGAAAAGATGTGGTGAGAACTGCGGACCGATGTTGGTGTGAAAAGGGTGAAGTGTGGGCCAGCAAGGGTGGGAAGAGAGGGCGGAAAGGGGGAGAAACTCCTGAGTGAGCCCTGGGTGAGCCCCCAATTAGCTCTCACTGAGCGCTCATTGAGCGCTCAGTGAGCGCTCAGTGAGCCGGCTCAGTGACGGCTTAGTGACGGCTCAGTCGGGCGCTCAGTCAACTGAGCCGTCGCCAAAAAAAGTACCCCTCCCTTGAACCTTGACCAAGTGAGTATCTAAAACTTCTAAAAACATTAAATGCACATTACCTAGCATGCAAAACGCACAACAAACAAGCACAAAGACATCGCTATGCACAACTGAGCCCCAAATGAGCCCCAACTTCACATTTCCACTTAGCCACCAGTGAGCCGCAGGTACATCGTGCTGCGACGTCACGAAGGACCAGAATGCGGCGGTGGTCTTTCAAGTGAAGCAGCAGACATGTATGTGTGCAATGTTCGAGTTGTAGCCTCTCGTTGTGTCCTTTCCACATAGTCCTGTGTGCATACCGTTCTCTACGCTCCGCGTGTTGCGTCTTTGTGTGTCCCTGGTGACTACACCCCTTTTTGCAGCCGGGTACCATGCTTGGTGGGTCTCCGGCATGGTAGAAGTGTATGAGAAAAAGACCAAAAGCAATCACTGGGTTTTGACGCTGACGCAGGCCTGCACGTACATGGTTCGTACAACCAAGGACAAAGGCCGCAAAAATCGAGGGCACAAGATCACAGGTACATTTTGGTTGTTTCCCGGCTTGGAGTGTTTGAATACGATGAGTTATTGCGCCTCCCCCTTGTTCCCCGCGCTTCTTTGCAGGGCACAATGTCCATCAGCGTCGACAAGATCCGTGCTGGATCATTCTGGGGTTTTGTCCCCGATGAACCTGAAAAGGTACATGTTTTGTGTGCTCTGCACGTCTCCGGTGTTGTCTTTGTATCCGTCCCTCGAGCCTGTTTGAACCGTTCTATGTGTTTTGCGCGTCGCGCGCGTTGGCCCTCGTACTGTTCCTGGCGACGTTGATCGTGTTTTACGCGTTATTTGTGTCCTGCAGGGGGGAAAAAAGCACACATTGGACTCCAAAGCTTTTGCCATTGTCAACGTCAGCGGTGCCACCACGTCTGCAAATACTTCCATAATGGCCCCGTACACCTTCGTGCGGCTGCCACCGCAAGATGTGTTGGACAAGTGCCCCCGCACCGCCTTGGACTGCCTCTTGGCAATGAACTCCATGCGCCGCTGAAGGCTGCAACCCAGACGGACTTCGGGCGCAAGGGCATGACAAGAAAACCTGTCGACACAGGACACATGTGGCAATTCTAAACGGCTACCACAGGCATTACCGCGTGCGTAACCGTACCTGTTACCGGACTTCACGTCATTGACAGCCCACGTGTTACCGGACTTGATCACGGGTGCGTAACCGGACCTGTTACCGCGTTTCTGGCGCTTTTAGTAGCAAGAAGTCAAGAACAACAAAGTTCGTAATGCACTATTATACATGGTAAACACCTCAATGCAAAATGACCACATGAGTCCATCAGTTCCATTTGTCCACTTTGAATACTATACACTGTGATGGCTCCGCCACTCTCGCAAGGCAAGCTGCCCCGGCAGTCTCAACCACGCGTGGCTGATCACAGGCCCGCGCATAGGGCCGACTCACGGAGCGCCGGGTCTCCCCTCCCCCCACGCTTTCCTATCCCTCCGCTGCCCCCTACTGTCCCCCTGTGGTGTGCCACAAAGGTACCTGCACAAAAGCACCCCCCTTTCGTACCCAAAAACCAATTTCCATACCGTGGGGTTTCGGAAGTGTTGAACTATGTAAATTTCCTCAATTTATGATTTTCAGGTCATATTACCTGAAAAATCTGCCTTTGTTTGCTTTTTTTTTTAGCCCTTTCTATAACCATGGTTCCACGGGCACGTTTGTGTAACTACGGAGTAAAGGCCCAAAGTGTTTCTCAGGTAAAAACCATGTAAAAACCAGGTAAAATGGATAAAAATCCAACAACTTGCTCTGTGCGTGTTTGCTCGCTTTGCCCTCTCTTATAATGTGTAACGAACACATTTGCATGCAAATAGGCTGAAATATTGGTGAAAGCAGAGGTGTTTTGCCACTTTTGCGTGTCCCGCACCACAACACCGTCATGTGCATGCAATCATTGCCCGTTGCTGCCTTTTTGCGCACGTAAAAGGCTTTATTTGCATGGTTACTATCAGTTTAGCTCGGACGCAAAAAGGGTAATTTACGCACGTAAAAGGGTTCGTTTACTTGTGTCGTAAATTCCGTAGCGTACGCACATTAGGCCTTTTGCGCACGCAAAATCCATGTAATTGCCGCTTCACTCTTAGGGGCTTCTCTTTTGTGGGACATGCCTCGCAAGAAGTCCAAAGCCAGGGCCGCTGTGCAACCCCACGGGGACCCACATCCACCGCTGAAGCCCGCCCCTCCTCCCCGCAGTACCCACGAGCCCACCAAGCACGTTGTTGATGAGTATGTGAAGGTGTAGGGTGTGGAAATTTGTGGCGGGAACTGGGATCGAGGTGTTGGATTGTGCACTCTCAGTGAACGAGATTAAGGGGTTGCCGCCTATCCCTGAGGATGTTTGCTCTGTGAGGGAGCGGGTGCAAAAATTGGAGCAGGACAACGGTGAACCCTTGAAATATTTGTTGAGGGTCAACCTGCAGGCCTGTCCAGTTGCTTTGACCAAGGGAGTTTTGAGCAATTTTGCTTTGGGCCTATACCATTGGTTGAGTCCTGCCCCAATGGGGATAATGCTGCAACTTAGTGCATAGACGTTAACGGCATTGTTTGCCATGATGCAACGTGCCCAAGGCCCCCAACGGCAATTTTTGTCGGTGCACAATGTGCCGGATGCGGATCGGGAAAAGGAGGCAGGTAACCGACGGATATGGTCAGACCCCATAAAGGTGAAACATTGGGAAGAGCGCCTCGATACGGACACGCACAATTTTTTCCGGGAGTCCAAATTTGGGGACTGGTCGGCCTACGGAGCGATTCAGTCCGTGGGTCGGCGCTAGACATTGAAAGGACCGGCCATCCCGGACCTGACGCAGCCCACAACTTTTGTAACGCACGACGCATTTTTTGCGCTTGGTATGGGTTGTCCGTCGCCAGACATTGCACTGAATCACCCTGTGTCTCGGCATCCGTTGCCGGATCCGCCCTCTAGGACCCCCGAGGAGTATGAGGCCACACGGTGCCGTTGGGTGGAGGACATTCTGCCAGGGGACTTGGTGGATCAATTGTGTGCCCTGCATTTGCAGGGAGAGGAGAATTCGGAAGACATTCTCCTTTAGGGCCACAACCAAGATGGTGGGCGCCGGCAAGCCGCCCCGGGAGCGGTGAACAAGTGGCTTCTCTCGAAAATCAAGTGGCGTTTGCTGCGCATTTTGGCACGCATTTTGGCACACCTGTTCCCGGTGCGGGATGACGTGGAGGACAAGGAGCCCCGGTTGGTGGAACGGATGGACGCCCCCCCTTGGAGGGGCTACCAATGGCCGCACCGCGATTTCATGCTTACGTTGCGGGGTGCCGCGGACACGAGGGTGGTTTTCATATCCGTGCACGATGATCCCCCAGAAAAATCCCTGCAAATTGCACCGGGGACGAGCCATGCCTACCACACGTCCAACACATGGCACGTGGTCCAGCAAAAGCGTGGTAGTGTTTTGCTGATGGATGGAACGTTGATCCATCGTGGAGCTGGCGGGCCGGGGAGGACGATTTTTCCCCCCTTTGTGCCGGAAAGATTCCGCACACCCCCAAATGTAGTGGAACCGGAGAATGTCCCGGACCTGATGTTCTTTGAGCGAAAGGTATGTGAGGCGGGAAAGGCGGAGGAGGACCCCCCGGCAACCTCTTTGGGCAGTGCTTTGCAGCCCCGTCCACCACCTGCCCCACGGTTGAGTTGGTCGGCGCCCCCGAAAATGCCCCCGGGGATGGAGAAGAAAGTCCCCTACATGGGTGACGTGTGGGTCATTGGGACTGGGGCTGGGACCGCTCCCATCAGCGTGTGCCCATTCACGACGGAGGTACAGGGGCCAGAGGATGAGAATGCCGAGCAGTGCTCGATGCCCTGGTACCATCGATGGTGGATCCCCCCTCCCATGGCGGACAACATGGTGCGGGTCCCCGTCGCGCCCGGCTGCGTCTACTTTGGTTTCCGTCCCAGCAGCCTCGTCCTCACCCGCCCAACCAGCGCCTGTGAGATGCAGTGGGCTTCAATGGCGATGCACTATACCGCCTCAATGCCCAGCATGCAACCCGAGTCCGACGGCAAAGTGAAGTGGGACAGCAAGAAGAAGGAATACAAGTGCACATGTAACGAGAAGGTATGTAATTACCCCGTTTTTGCGCGCCTAAGATGCATCGTTTGCGCATCGGCTTTACGCACGACAAGGACGCAAAATGGGTCATTTACGCATGCAAAATAGGGTATTTACGTTGTTGCCCGATTTCAACCCGTGACGCAAAAAGGGTTTACGTTGTGTAAATTCATGTATTTGCGTGTTCACCTAATCTCAACCCGGGACGCAAAGTGTGTCATTTGCGCACGCAAAAATCGAAGTAAATTCATGCATTTCCTCCATATCTTTTTACATTGTCGTGAACTTCTTGCCCTTTGCGTTGGTGGATCCCGGGCCCGCCGACAGCAGTGCTGGGTTCGGCGCCGCAGCTGCTGCTAGAGCCCAACCGGGAGACAGTGGCGCGGCTAGTGAAGGCGCGGATTCGGTGACATTTCCGGAAGTCGGTGATTTCGACGTCCGTTACGTGCATGGGTATGGCAAGGTTGCCGATGTGGAGGCGGGAATGGTTTTTTTGGACGATCGTTCTGGGATCCTCCACTGGAAGATCTTCCGGGGCATTTCGGTGCGGCCCTTGGGTGCCAAGACCGGGACTGGACAAGAGGCGCGAGGCGATTCGGTGACGTTGCTTTGCCCTTTTTGGGTGAAACACAGGAAGGGGCAAGAGGAGAAAGTGTTCCTCGTTCCCAGCCTGTACATGCGGCCACCTAGCTCGCACACGTGGGCCCTCCTGTGCACCCAGGACGAGCTGGGCCAGCTGCAGAAAGTGCGTGGGGTACCACTGAGTGCAATTGGAGGTGTCCTGCTAGTGACCCGTGAGGTGGGTGGTGCGGACCAAACGGCGGCACGCACTGCGAGGGTGGATGCCTTTTGGCTGAGGTGGGAGAAGGAAGCGCGCAGCGACATGTCCGCAAGGTGGAGGCAGAGGCACGGAAGCTGGGCCATGGCGAGGATGTGGCTTCGGATTCCTCTGCTGGAAAAAAATCTTCTGTGGTCCCTGGGAAGAGGTACTGCGGCCGCCCCCCCAAGGCGCCCGGGAAGGTGCCCGGAGTCACTCCGGTCGGGCAAACCTTCCAGCCGGTGCGGCTCTAGTTGGAGAATGAGTTGCTGAAGGGGAAGGTGGTGCTGCTGGAGGACCAGGTGGCGGAGCGCGACGCACTGCTGCCTGCTGTGCGTTGCGAGAGGCAACAGGCCGCTGAGGTGCTGAAGGAGCGGGACAGCTAGCTGCTCGCGGAGCGCAGCATGGCCACCAAGGGGGAATCAGCGTGGCGAACCCGGGAGAGGAAGCTCCTGGACGAGCTGGAGGCTGCGGGTGGGCAGCGCGGGACCAAGTGCACCGCTCCCGAGCATGGGGCTGTGCAGGACACGGGTGCCGCGGAGGATAAGGCTTGGCTGACGCAGTGTGCCGTTGAGTTGCGAATGGGACTGCAGCAAGCAGCAACGGCCACAGCTCTGCTAGAGGACAGCCTCAAGCAAGCCGACAAGGAGGCTGCGCCCCCTCCGTCCTCTTCAGGGGCGCTAGACGCGCCACCGAAGAAGTGCGCCGTCGGAGACATCCTGCAATCGCCGAGGAAGAAAGGGGCAACCAGGCCCGGGATCCCAACGGGGGGGGTCGGCGCGGTCTCAGCCATCTGGGGCTTGTTGAGGTGGCCAGCGGTGATCGCATGGTGATAGTGTTGGTGAGTGATGGTGATCGGATGGTGATGGTGTTGGTCGGAGATGGTGTGTCATTCATTTCAAAAGGGAGGGCCACCGGTGGGTTTTCTGGTGTCTGCCTGTCTTCAGCACCTGTTTGGGTGGTTCGCTTCTTCAGGTTGAAGTTTTCATTTATCATCAACCTTTTCAACTTCTTCAGTTCTTCAATGGCCTGCACACATGTTTCAGTTTTCAAGTGCGTGGGGTTTGAACCAGGGGCGTTACGTGTGCGAGTGTAGCATGCATACCCGTGACCTACTCGGTGCCATGGCATTGCAAATGCCTCATTTACCCCAATCTTGCGTATGCGAAAGGCGCCTTTTGCGTGGCTACACACTTTACACCTGGGACGCAAAAACACCCTTTTGCGTGCGCAAATTGCAATTTTGCGCGTTGACTGTTTTTCGAGCAAGTGCGCAAAAACACCCTTTTGCGTGCGCAAAAGGCCCGTTCCGCGGCGGTGACGAAAGTAGGGTAGGTACGCAAATAGGCGCATTTACGCACGCAAAAACGCGGTAATTGCGTCTCCTACCTGCACTGCAACGCGCTTGTGCCACATGCGTCCCAGGTGTTCTTTCTGTATTATGCTGCTGCATTTGTGGCAGTTCCACCACTTGGCCTTGGGCAATCGCACTGGCCGTGGTGACCAGATCAGCAGCTTGTAGCGTGCGGTGCGTGACATTATGGGGGAGGATTGGAATGTGCGAATGCGGAGTGGGGTTACAAATGTGGTGGACGTGTATGTACCCTTCGTGAACCGGCCATTTGAATCGGAGATTCATGGTACCGTGAATTTCACATCTTTTTAATGTGTTTTGCTCGTAACTTGGTGCCATCGTGTGCGTTTCTCGTGCTATCAACACCCAAAGTGAGATCCCACAGATGTGTGCCAATTAGAGGTTTTAAGTGGCCACATGGTTCAACACATTCGGTGAGATTCGGTCGAATCTGAAATTACTGCACCCAAATTCACGCATAAATTCACGCTAGGTTCACAGATCCACGAGACTGCGAAATTCGCACGAATTTCGTACCGATTTCGTACGAATTTGCCCCAATTTCCACTGTTTCACTTTCTCACAGCTCTCATAGCCTTTCTTTGCATCTTCCCGTGACCATGTCCCATCAGACTTTGTCCCAGCTCGCCTCCCCGCAGTCCCGCCCCGATTCCGCTGCCAGCACCCTCGCCCACGACCAAGCCATTTCCGTCGCCCACCATCAATTGGAGGAGGCGACCTACAAGTTGGGGGCACTGGGGGTGGACGATGTTGTGGGCTGGGCAGCATCCCTCGACCCCTCCCCGGATGTGATCCACATCGACCTGCGCAGCCCCACCCGCAACTCCTATCTTATGGGGAAGGCCTGGTCGCCAACTTTGTGGAGGGAACTCTGCCGCCAACTCCCCTCCGTTAAATTTTTGCATTCGACCCCTCAACCCGCCACCATTGACCAATTGCTCAATTCCATGCGCACTAACCCGGTGGGGAAGCCTAAGGACGCCCACGTCTAGGTGTACCCCACCACTAACCTTGTGTATACCCCCCCCAATTGCGACATGGCCTCCCTGCACGATCTTGCTGCAAGTGCACCATCCGACCACTCCTTTTTCCCCTTCTCCTTGCACCTTGCCAACCCCCGGTGGTGGGAGGATTTGGGCATCGCCCCTTTCCATCCCACCATCCCCCCACAGGTGCACATCCCCGACATCACCCAGTCCACCTTCTACAGTACAAGTTCTTTGCAATGGTACCGTGGTGCCTCACGCGCCCCCCCCCCTTCATTTCGAGTGAACCCCTCCTCCGCACCGAACAATTTCCCGACCCCCCTCATGGGATGATGGGCCACCCCGACCCCGCCCCGGACGGGGTTGGCCCCTCCCAGCTGCCCCTCAACTTTGTTGATGGGAACGGCTACATTGTGCTTCGGGGCCTTGTGGAAGCACGGGATTGCGAGGTGGGGTGGAACAAGGTGATGAAGGCGTCGGGCATCGGCGACAAAAAGTTGTCGCAAAACATTTTGAGCTGCTTTTCAACGCCCGGCGGAGTGAAGATCAGGCAAGGGATCCGGCTCTCCCGTGGAGTTGGCAGAGCAAAAGCTCCCTGGGTCGGGGGTCGGGGGTCCTCTCCACAAGAAGTTCCAACCCCCCCTTCACCGAAAGTGTCCCTCCGGTTGGGGACCTCCACCGGGTGACGCCGGGCAGCGTCATCGTGGCGAGTGTGGGAAGTGGGGCCCAGCTCCCCCACACCGATGTCGCCACCCACCCTGAGGTGCCCCCCCCCGACGACAAGGACGTCTCGGAGTGTCACCTGAGTAGCTTCCTCTGCCTGATAGAGGACTACCAGGTGGCGGTGCAGGCGGGGACGGCCCTGGGGGAGGCGGGGGAGGCGCGATGGGACACCATTCAGCTGCATAGGGGGGACATGCTGCTGATGGTGGCCACCAGCCGCCACCATGGATTGCTTGCCCTCCCCGACTCCACGAATGGGCTGCGGGGGCCTTTTTTAACTTGTGGACCCCGGACCCCCGGCACCGCCACCACCAGCCGAACACCACACACCTGGACCCCCCCCTCCCCCCAAGAGGCCCTGGCCGTTGCTGGGGATTTGTCCAGCTGGGACTTCCCCAGCGAGGACCAGGTGTTGTGGGTGGGGAAGGGGGCGGTTGGGAGGGTTGGGTTGTGGGAGGGGGGTGCTACCAAGGCCCTCTTCGCCGACGCCCCCGAGGCGGTCCCGGCCGGCCCCCCCACCTGCCCCTTCCAACCCACCTTCCTCCCCCGCTGCGTCCCGAGCTCCAATCTCGCCGTCATGGACATCGCCGAGCAGAGCATGCTTTTCTTAGTGGGGAGCGTGCACCAGACCGAGATCTGCAAGGGGAACAACGTCGATGCGGAGTCGGAGATCCTCTTCGCTATGTCGGGAGTTGTTCCCCCGGTGCGGCCGACCACACTGTGGCATCTGCTCAACACAGCCCCCCGTGGCGGTCTCCCAAATGTATGAAGGCTGGGGCATGGTCAATCACATGTCCATGTGATTGCAAGGTGTGCTTGCTTGTGTGTTTGCTTCCTTTATTGCCAAATTGGACGAAATGCACGTGAAATTGGTACGAAATTTGTACGAAACTGGTACGAATTTCACGTGAATGCCAGGGTGTGAATAAAGGAGCTTATGTGAATTTCGTAAGAACTTCTGTGAATTTCGTCCAATTTGTTCGTTTTATTGTTGCATTGCTCCATCTTTGCTCCCCCTTACTCCATTGGTGCCCTGCACACCTCTCCCTGTCTGTCGGTCCCGTTCCACGCGTGGTCGCCAGACATTGGCCGCCACACCCGGCGCTGATTCACGCCCCGGCCCTGTGTGCAAGCGCCCGAGCAGGAGAACGAGGCGGCCCCCGGCACCGGGTGTGGACGGGCCCCGAGCGAGGCCGGCAGTGAGCGAAGTGAGGCCTCGCGGCGCTCTCGACGCACCGCAGGGGGCCACAGTGAGGCCAACTCCGGTGCGGGCCATGCCGTGCGGGAGGTGGTCGTCCCCATGCTGTCCCGCGAGGACTTGGGCACCGCCCACCTCGCCCCCCCCCTGGTCCGGGTCACCCTCGCCCCCAGTCAGCCAAATCCGCCCCAGACGCAGAGGGTGGCGCCCGGGCCCGACGGGCGGCAGCGGCATCTCGCAGCCGTATGGGACCTCGCCTTGGACGCCCGGGGGGTGCAGGTCACCCTCCGCATCTCCTTCCCCTGCCCCATTGTGGTCATGGGGGGTTTCCCACCTACCCGAGGGGCAGGACCTGGTGGGCATGTTTGCCTACCGGCTTGTGAGCGGGCACCGGCGGGTGCAGACAGGGGTGGCGCGGACTGGGGAGGAGGGGACCGTGACCACGGCCGGCGTCCTTGGGCTCAATGTGATCACGGGTTGGCAACAGCGAAAGGCGGAGTGGGTGGACGTGGCATGGGTTGCCATGGGCGTTCATGTGGGGAGGCAACGGAAGGGAGGGGTTGACGTCACACATCAAGGGGGACGAGGATGCCCCCCCCACCCCCTCGGCCCGGAAGCGCAAAGCCCAGCCCCCCCCCCCCTCCCACAAGGGGACACCGATGCCCCCCCCCCCCCCCGGGCGGACCCGGCGGCAGGGTGGGGGCAGAGGGGGGCGATGGTTGAGTGGGTGGAGCAGCAGCATCAGCTGCAGAAGGCGGGGGCGTGGGAGGTGCGCGCAATGAGCGCGGAGGCCGCCAACCGCGACCTCGAGGCCCGCCCGTCCAGGGCCAATCACGACAGGCGGGCCACCGAAACGCGGTTGGCGGAGCTCACCAAGGAGAGGGACCGCCTGGTCACCAGGGTGAAAACCTTGGAGGGCGACTTGGGGACGGCGCGCAAGGCGGCGGGGGCACCGGCAAAGCCACCGGCACAAACAGGGGAGGGGGCTGAGGGTGCCGAGGGCTCCCCAGTTGATAGGGCGGCGGGGGGGGGGGGGGGGCAATGCCCCCGGTGTCCGGTACTTTGTGGCCGGCGCGCAGGCCTGGCGTGCCCAGGCCGAGGCATGCGCCGGCCAGATGTTGGCCGTGTTGACGGGTCCCCGGATTGCCATTCTGGCTAGTGGTCAACAGGTCGAGGTGGACACCGTGGCGCCCCACATGGCCAGGGTCACTGCCGCCCACGAGGACGTGCGCCGGTAGTAACCCCCCCCACCGCCTCACGTTAGCGGCGATGGATGCCTCTTTCGCTGGGGCGGCGGTGGAGCAGAGCTCCCAGGGCTCCGCTGGCTGGAGCTCTGCTCCAAAGGGGCGGGGGGCTGTACCTCAGCCTTTAACTTCGGGACCACCTGTCCCTTCTAACTTGCACGGATGTTGATTGTACATTTTTATATATGAATATATGTACAAAAATACTGCCCCTCCCCCCGGCATGGGCAGTTTGAACGACATGTGGGGTACACCCCCCCCACTTTGCGACATTTTCTTCAGCATTGTTTTTATTTTAGTTGGGGTTTCCTGTGCCAGTCGATCTGCTACAATGCTGAGGGTGTCCGCCGAAATGATGCAACAAGCGGACATTGAACTCGGTGTGTGGTAAACCTTGAGCTTCATCCTGTGCTTGCTTTGTGAGGGTTCACGAGGGCAAAAGCATGAGTCAAATGTTTTTTTTTGAAAAAATTCGCTCAGATTCACGTGAAATTCGTACGAAATTCGTACCAAGTCCGTACGAATTTCGTGCGAGTTTCACAAAAGCCTTAGTATTCACACACATTCATTCACGTGAAATTCGTAGGAAATTAGTACGAATTTCTTACGAATTTCATTAGCCTCTCACCAAACTTACTCTTTTTGGGCATGGGGATGGTAGAAACCTTCGATAAAAACGTACCCAATTCCAAAGGCTTTGTACCAAACACCATGCCGCGGCCCAAGGAGCCAGTCCATTTGGTAGCCGATCGTACACGACGGGGGCACCTACAAGAGCTCCAGCAAGTTGTTACGAAGGAGCTTGCAGCACCCTACACCGTCAAGTACCTGCCTGAGACCGGGCAAATAGTGCTTACCCCAAAAATAAGAGTTGTAGTGGCCGTCCCGCCTGAGCCCACCATGGACGAGAGATTGATTATGGCCGTTTGGCGGATCCGGTCGTTGCACCTCTCTAGGACTCAGTCGCGGCACCTAGGGGGGAGCATGACGTACGCTGTGGTATGGGACCAGGTGTACGGCATCCTTCGGCACCTAGCGTTACCGGAGTACCGAGCGTTCACTGCCTATACGGGAGACGACACGACCATCCATGGTGCGGCCTGCTACCTACCCGACCACTTTGGCCACCTGTACAAGTGTCGACCTCCCCCACCCTCGGACATCATGCAGCCCGGGGACCGTCGGCTGCATTGGTTGCCTATTGCGGTGGATGGTACATCGAGGCATGAGGCCTCGTACATCCATTGCACGCTTGGTGCCACCGCCAGCCCCAACCAACTATCTAGTTGGTGGCAGTGAAAAGTGGGAGACCCTCTGCGCGGCCTCCCAAGAAATGGATTTTGATGACGAGTTGCGCAAGGCCGCAACCGTAAGTTTTAAAGATGCGCAAGGGAACGATAGGCAGTCCCTTTTTTTCCTGTGTGTAGATGGGAAAGCACAGGTGCTCATGGTGGGCTGCCAAAACTGGAAGGCAGAATCCCCTGGTGCCACCGTGTGTTGGGTCTGCATGCATAACCGTGCTCTTTGCCTTGCTACCTTTGGCACAGCAAGTGCTATAGACGGCAGCTGGGAAGGGGCTGTTGCCATAGGTGCTATATATAGGACCATTACAAGTGATAGGCGAGTGCCTGATTATGCCCTCCATGGGGTCCTTCGTGTCCGGTTGTGTGGCATCAACAGGACAAGGGACCTAGTTGTACAATTGACAGGGAAGGGCACCGGCCACTGTGGCACGCACCATGCTGCAACCGGTTCCAGATGAGGCACGGGTTGCAGCGCGAACTTGCACCCGTGCCTCATGAAACAATGACAAGGCAAATAGCAAGGGGAAGGTAAGGATGGAGTGCTGCTGCCATCCATTTCATGCGGAACAGAGATTGGGAGAAGATAATAGATGCTTGCCTACATCATCCTAGTGTCAGGCAACATCAAGTAGTAGGAAAAAGTTGGGAGTTTGTGTGCAAACCGTGGCGGGAGAGTTCTGCAAGCATGTGTGTATACGCTTGGCGTTCCGCATGGTTCTCCGGGGCTGACTTGGGGCGGCTCCGGAACCATAGCATAGCCATGGGCACCGCCCACAATGAGCTCCAGTTGGGCAAACTTCTGTGGACGCATCTTTGGATCGACCACATGTATTATTTTGCAAAGAAGTGGAGAATCTTGTCAAATTTCTCCTGCTTTGCCATGGCGGGAAGTCACCGGAGGCTAAAGCGCATGTTGCGCAGCAGCGGGGGCCTAAGCCTCCTCCGGGGGAGACTAGGGGTGCAAGTGGTTGTGGACAACCAGACCATTGATGATAGTCTCTGGTCGCATGGGTGGGATGCGACCAAAAGGGCACAACATGGGCAAGAGCCCATAACTGTACAAACGTATGCAAGCCGTTCAAGAAGATGGCTTCTAACCGACATGCAGCACCTTGAGACTCTACAGCGGCGGTTTCGGTGTCGCAAGAAACTGACATGAGATGGCAACACGAACCCAGACCATTGCTGCTTGTGGCCAGGGTGCACTGGAGAGCCTCCCTTGGGTGTTAGGACAAATTGGGGGATGCACACCGGGAACACTTGTGTAAAATCACGTGAATTCAGCTGAAATTCGTACGAAGTTCGTACGAATTCATGTGAATTCACGCCTATGAATCGGCTATAGGGTTGTCCGGTTTCGGCGCCTTTCGTTTGGGGCGCGGTTTGGGCATGGTGGATGCTTTTGGGGCGGGACCTTCATTCGATGCTGCGTAATGAAGCTAGTGGAAGAATTTTACCCCCTCAAATCCCTCAGAAGGAGCCAAAAATACGTCGTTTTCCCCCGAAAACCTCAAAATTTGGGTCGATTCACGTGAATATTCGCGCCACATTCAAACGGCCACTTATCCCCCGTTCACAAAGGGTCCATACACGGATGTCCCCACGAATCATCAACTCGATTTGGAGTTGAATGCCACGGCAGTGTTGTGGGAATTGAGGAAGGAGGGGCAAAATGTGCGGCGGCTGCAGTACAGCCGGTCAACGTCCACTTGGTATTGCCCATGGGCGAAAAGTGTCTCCGTGCGAAAGAGCTTGGGTGCCCCACACCCCATTGATTTCGTGTTGCATACTCTTGGCGGTGGTGAGTTCTTTGGGTCAAGGGTAAATCTGAAGGAGGAGCTGCAGCTTATGTGGTAGCATAACCCCCGGGTAACACAAGGTAACCAAGTTGTGGTGGGTATTTCCATCGATGGCACCAAACTTTGGCAACGCTCTTTTGAGCACTTTGCGGAAGGGGAGTTGGGCAGCCGTCTGCCTTAGGGTTCATGGGTGCTACTCCAGGGCTCGGAGACCACCCAAATTCTTCGCGACCTGGCCCACCACGAGAATTTGAACCTTGATGTGTTGGCTGTGAAGGAGGTGCAAGTCTTCAATGAGGGAGGGTTTGCAACTCCCGTTGTGTGTGTGATTATCGCTGACACGAAGGCGCAAGTTGCCCTCTAGGGGTGTCGCAATTTCAAGTGTATCGACCCTTTGGCACATGTGTGCTGGCTTTGCGGGGGGAACCGTCTTCATTGTTTGGGTGCGTTTGGGCAGGGTATCTCAATTTTGCTCAAGGTTTGGCAATGGCGGGGCATGGCAATGGCAGTGGCAGTCGTCCCTTTCCAAAGACCCCCCGACTTTGGACTCCATGGGCTGCACCGTTTGGTGCATTGTGCGGGCAGTGGGTTGGTTAAGGCTTTGATGCATCACCATTGGTGGACAAAGGGGAGGGCATTGGTTTGGGTGCAGTGGTTTTGGGATGACATCACGGTTGAGAGCCGTACGGCGCCGGCGGCGGATTGTGAACAAGAGAAGGTGGGAAAGAAGGCCATGCGATTGGAGCAAACTGCCGCGGGGGCATGGGTGAAACGGCAAGGGTGGGATTGCATTGCCGACTAATTGGAGGGGGACAATCTTTTACAAGTGCTGGTGCACATGGGGGGGGTTACAATGACATGGACTGCTTGTTGGCGTTTGTTGGGAGAGAAATTTGCACTGACCTGTGACCTTGTGTGTAAGGAGGGGACGTTGGCCCTTCGCGATATGAATGTGTTGAAAGGTGCTTTGTCCCAGATGGGTAGTGCCCACTAAGCTTGTGCGTTTGTGGTGACATTGTGGGCCAGTCTTTGGGTGGACCACCTGTGGGGGAATGCGAGGGAACACGGCACCCTGTCCGCATTCGGTGCTTTTAGGGGTGAGGGGAGGCATCAGTCGTTGAAGAGTGACATTAGGAAGAGGAGCTTCAAGGGGGGGAGTAAGAAATGGGGGTCTCGCCTAGGGGGGCACGCCGAACACGGAGGAATGGGTTGGCCGAAGTGCTTCGGAACGACACCTTGGTCTGGGGGTCGTTTAGCACGGGGTCCAACGTCTGGCAGCCTTCTTGGACCCGCCAATAGGCTTATGGGAATGCCAAGCAGTATTGGGAAAGCATGATGCGTAAGGGAAAGTTGTAGGGTTTCTCGCATGTTTGTCGTACAATCTTACAATTTATTGTGCATACTTTGGTGATTTGGTGGCCGAATACCACTTGGACATGTGTGGCCGAGTGATTGGAAGAATGCAAAGAAAGATCCCGGCAATTGCCTCCATGTTTGCTTGCACGCATGGCATGCATTGGACCCGCGATGTGGGTTTGTGTTTGGGTGTAACGGGGGGGGGGTAAAAAGCAGGCATTTACCTGGATCTGGCGTAGGTAAAAGGGGTGTTTTGCGTCCCGAGTAAAAAAAACCTGGTAAGTAAAAAGGGCAATTTACACACGCAAAAGGGCCTTTTTACGCACACAAAAACCAAGTAAAATCCATGAACCATAGTACCAGGCCTTGAAAGTACAAGAGAACACTGCGGGTAGGGGTAGGGGACCACCGTGGGTGTTACCAACATAGAACATGGAATATGCGGGTATTCTTAGAATGCCGGATTTGAATTTCTTTCTCATTTTTGACCAAAATGATCTTTTTAACCACTGCCTCATTTTTACCCCATTTTTACTTTTTTTTTACATTCACTCAGAAACATTACTTCGTAGTTACATGTACGAATGCACGGGGTTTTGTACCTTTTCCCTATGAAAGGGTACCCTTTCGTACTGCTGGTTTGCTACGAAAGGGGTGCAATTACCCCCCCTTTCGTACCCCTTTCGTAGGGGCTATCATGCTACCTTAGGGTCTTTCGTACCTCCTTCGTACTAGTTTGCTTGTGCCGTGCTTTGGTCTAAAGGTCTCCTACCTCTGCTTGTGTTCCGTGTCGCAGGTTCGAACCCACCATTGATGAGGACGACAACATTCCTTCGTCTATGGCTCCGGGGAGCCGAATTCGTCGTGCATGTCTCCGTCGAGGTTAGGTAGGCTCTAGGGGGTTTTGAGGGCAAGCAACGCATAGCAATTGTCCGTTTTTTGTAATTTCATCATTTTTGGGTGTAGAGCCCCTTTGCTGACCCTGGCTCCACTGTCATACGTGTCCTACATGTCCTGCATGACCCCATACAAGTAGGTAACAACGTCGCGCGTGTGGCGCGCTTCTGACGTGTGGCTCCACAATTGTCCCTGGCGCCAATTACTTTGTGAAGTATGTTTTACGTGTTGTACAACACTTGTGCACGCCTTGTAATGCATGTGTGTCCCCTTCCCCTTTAGAGAACTGCGTGTACATGTCCAAGTCGCGTCAATTACACCCTGAGCGTGACACCGCCGTGGCCCAAATGGGTTCTACGGACAACCGCGTGTACACGTCGAAGTCGCGTCACTTACGCCCTTGCTCTGCGGGTGGTGTGTCGTGGCTGTGCTCTTGTCCCCAGGGCCGAATTGCCTGTTCAGCACGTTATGAGTGTTCCCCAGCACCTGTGCAGGCTTTCTATTTCGTTGGTCAGCACTATGTGCCATGCTGCCTTTGTACTCCACTCAGTACCAGTTACCCCACACCCACGTCACCGAGTGCGACCTCATGTCGTGCTGAGACATCACGAAGGACCACAATGCGGCGGTGCTTTTTCAAGTGAAGCAGCAGAATTGTGTGCAATGTTCGAGTTGTTCGAGTTCCACGTTTTGCCTCTTCGTGTGCCCCTGGTGACTACACTTCTTTGCAGCCAGGTACCATGCCGGGTGGGTCTCCGGCATGGAAGAAGTGTATGATAAGAAGACCAAGAGCAATCATTGGGTGCTGACGCTGACGCAGGCCTGCACGTGCATGGTCCGTATAGCCAAGGAGAAAGGCCGCAAGATCGAGGGCACAAGATCACAGGTACATTTTGGTTATTTCCCGGCTCGGAGTGTTTGATTACGATGAGTTGTTGCACCTCTTCCCTGCCCCCCGTGCTTCTTTGCAGGGCACAGTGTCCATCGGCGTCGACAAGATCCTCGCTGGATCATTCTGGGGTTTCGTCCCCGATGAACCCGAAAAGGTGCATGTTCTGCGTGTTTTGGACGTCTGCGCCGTTGTCTTTGTATCCGTCCCTGGAGCCTGTCTGAACCGTCCTATGTGTTTTGCGCGTCGCGCGTGTTGTTCCTCGTACTGTCGCTGGCGACGTTGATCGTGTTTTACGCGTTCTTTGTGTCCTGCAAGGGGGAAAAAAGCACAAGAAGGAGAAAAAGGAGACGAAGAAGCACACAACCGAAGACAAGAGCAAGGCCAAGCCGGAAGGAAGGAAGGAAGAGAAGCGGGAAGAGCGGAAAGAAGAAGCAAAGCCGAAGAAGAAGGACCCCAATGGGAAGGCAAGGAGGATAGTGGCAGACGATGATGCTCGAGACGAGGTGCAGGAGATCACGGCGGAGCCGGCGCGCATGGCTTCTCAACCCTAGCGCGCCCCACTCTCGACACACCTGGAAGTGCCGGAGGATCCACTGTCACCATGTGGAAGTGCAAGCAGCAGCAGCTCCAAGAGTGGGAGCAGCAAGAGCAGCACGAGTAGCAACAACGGCAGCTTAAGCAGCAGCAGTGAGAGCGACGAGAGTGCCGAGAAGAGCCCGGTCCTTCAGAAGGGGGTCTTGAAGGCGGCAAAGACGGTGGCGCTGGAGAAGGGGAAGGAGAAGGCGAGCCCCCATTTCCTGGTGGAGACCCATGGCCGCCCGCCAAACAAGCTCCCCGCTTGGCAGACAAGGTAGGAGAAGTGCGGCGGATCGGCGCACCATGTTTGATCCATCGAGATTGTGAAGCGCTTCTTCAGCAACCAGTATGGCTACGCGCTGGGTACTTTCGTCCACCATTACATGAATTGCTGCGGGCAGCTGACGGCGGCAACTGCGGCTGAAGGTATGCGTGTGCACTACGTTCAGAGTGCTGTGCATGGAGGCTCTCCCTATGTCCCCAGGAACTGTCGCTCGTGTTGCGCGCGACGAATTTGTGGCGCATCTCGTCTCCGCATGTGTGCTGGGAGACCTTCGTGTCGTTGAGCGGGTTTTTCGTGTCCTGCAATGCGTCAAGATCTCGGCCTCGCCGCCACCATGCTGATCCGTGCTGAGCCTCTGGCGATCCAAGCTGTGCTGTCCTGTGGAACGAAGAGCTACAGTCTGGTCACGAGGGGGATTGAGCATTTCCAGACGCTGCACCCAACCGCCGGGGCATAGGGCGCCGCAAAGAGTATTCTTCGTCGCGTTGCCGATTGTGTTGGTGGTTGCGCGGAGGCTGCGGAATTCGAGACGGAGGACCCCAAGTCCAAACCCGGGGGTATTCCGCTCGCAAGTCTTTCTGGACGAGGAGCTCGGGGTGTCCTCGGTACTCGGATCCGGCCTCGGGGGCCGCGGTTGGAGGTGTGGGACGTCTTAGGCTTCCACGTCAAGGATGTGATGGACATGGATATGGACGAGTTGATCCAGAAGTACAACCGAACCGGGGGGGGGCTACCTCTTCGACGTCTACCTCTACAGCGGGCGTGGCGGCAAGGTCTGCCGCTTTGGGTCATGTTGCGGCAAGTATGACGCTAAGGGTATCATGCGTCTATGGGCGAGGATGATCCCTCAGTCCACCGTCCTCTGTGCGGACAGCTTCTTTGGAAGTCATGGGCTTGCCGACGAATTAAGCGTGATAAGCGAGATGCCGGCCTTACAAGGGCAGCCGCCCTTATCAGGAGGGCGACATGTCACGGGCAATTGTGGCCGACAAGAACTATGAACTTGCCGTGTACAAGAACCCGAAGGTGGGGCACAAACCCCCATGCTTGGTTTCCTTCCTTACCAATTGTTGGTATGGGGAGGAGGTGCCCAAAGACCGGAGAGGGAACCCTCTCCCTCCGGTCATAGCATGCTACCGGGAGTTCTCCCGTGCCGTAGATGGGGCCAACCAAATGGCGCTGCAAATGCGCCAACTAGCCACGCAAATGACGTGGAGCCACGCTGTCCGTGCCTTCATGGTGCGGTACGCGGCCGGGAATGCCTTTGCCACCGCCAAGGCATTGGGATTGCTGGACGAGAAGACCACCATGTGGGAATTCCAATGGGACATCCTCAAGTAGTGGTACTTTAGCGGCGCGGAGTTCAACAACACAACGCCAACCGCTGCGGACCCTACGGTGCATGCAGCGAAGCGCTTTGCGAGCCGCCTCTTGTGCACGCATTGCCGCAACGGGAGTACGCGTTGGGCGTGTGGAGCGTGCGGGAAGCACATGCGAATCAAGTGCTTCGGGGACGCCCACGACGTGTAGTCTGTCATGGGCGTGGTGGGGCGGAACGAGACAATCAAGGCAGCGGAGGCCTTCGCCATCCCTACCAATGGGACCAGCGCGAACCCTCGTGGAACAACCGCGTAGGCTGGATACCCAACTGTGAGGACGCCCCCCCCCCCCCCCCAACAGTGGTACTCTGTTACACAACACGTCGTGCGCGTCGTACGCGTTGCGCGTGCATCTGTGGCTCTCCATGTGTCCCCAGAGCCACACTAATTGTTCTGCGGTTCCGGACGTTGTGTGTGTTGTAGAACCTTGTTTTAAATTTGTCGAGAACGCTTAGAACATTTCACGTGTCTTTGGTCACAAATGATGTCTCCGTAGGCAAAGGAATATCGGTGACAATGAGGACGACGAAATGGACAGTGCACTATCATGGGGCGTTGAAGACAGGCTTGCCTATGGGCTGTGCGCAAAGAATGATCGGTGAAGGAGTGCCCGAGCTCATGTTCGAGTGGCTGGCCAAGGCAACAAGAAGGATCATGGCACAAAAACAACAGGTGCCGAAGACAGGTTTTGTTGTATCATTGGTGCCGCAATGCATGGGACCCACACCCCAGTTCGATGATGTCTCCGCCATGTGCGCTGGTGGTCCAAAGGTATGCCCCCTAGGTTCATGCCCCCCATTCCCCGGTTCGAACCTCATCCCCCCATCCCCACGTGTGCACTCCCACATGTATTACACACAGGTGTTTCAAGACAGTGCCACAGCTCTTGCACCATCGGCGAGGCGCTGCTGCAAGAGGGCTGTGATCATGTCGAGGTCAGAACTGTGCACACCACACACCGGCGCTAAAGACAACCAACAAGAATGGAAATAACAGGGCCACCAGCCCCTAGTTTTTGGCTGCCATTGTTGTGGGGAGGGGGGGATCATTGTTCTCCGTCTGCAGTGGCCATCCTCCTCCTCTTTTTCAATTGGATCTCACTTCCATTCCTCTAGGTCCTCCGCAGAAGCAACCCAAGGTCCGGTGCAGGGTTGTTTACGAGATGCAATAGACCCCGCCTAGTGTAAATGGGTCGGGTGATGGACCATCCCCGGAAAAGATGCCCCAGGTCAAGCTTGAAGGGACTATTTTTCTTTTGAGTTGGAATTGTGGAAAACATATTTAGGCTGCGGTATGGACTTAGGAAGACACCTAAATGACAGGCAGCTCAATGCACCCATGTCCAAGGTACCCAACCAGTTTTCTTCCACTCCTGTGCAAAAGTTTGTTGAACCTCCTTGGCGGCAGCAAACGCTGCGTCACTCAAATACACCTTTGATCCCCAAAACCCATATAGCCGGTAAAAGGCCAATAAGATGCGGTGCACCACAACACCCGCTGGCTCGCCACCAATCTGAGCCCCAACAACGTGACAGACCGCAGCAACTACCTGTTGCATGTTCGGGTGCGAGGTTAGAAAGACCTTCCTTGAGGTCAGGGCAAAGGCTCCCTCCTTGTTCTTGCGGGGGCGTGCCTTTTGCAGCAGGGATACGAGAGGCTTGAGCAATCACCTCCTTGTAGCAGTCTTGTAGCTAGGCTATGCAGGCCTTGGCACCTTCTCACCCATTCCCCCCCCACCCTTTCACTTCACTACGTAACCTCTTGGAAAAACAATTTAAAATTCTAAGGCTGGCATAGTTAAAATCCCCCACCCTCCGAATCGGTGGCACTTGTTTATAACAAGCCCCCCACCACAATGTCTCTCGTACACGGTGACATACATCTAAACTCTTATCATCCCGGCACAGCCAACACTTGTTTCCCCCCCTCCCCGGGTTGATAATCTGCCTCCCTTTTCCATCAGATGTAGGGCAAACCACCATGGTCCTTTGTAACCCCCCTACTACATGTGTGACACCCTCTAGTCCCTCTATCTCTTCATTCAACCTCCCACAATAATGCATTGACTGTAAATAGGCAATGTTATCCGGGCCATCCATGGCCCCCATGTCCCCCGTAGGGCCGGATTGCCTGCAGCCTCTGGTCCCCCCCATACTTCTGCCCTGGTGGTAGACCTTTTCCATAGTGGGGTTGCATCCGTGGCCACTATCACTTTGATAGGGTCTGCGGGGACTTGGAGTTGTCCTGCAGCTTTGGCAATTTCAATGATAGTACAAACCACATCCTTAAGGGATACCTTAACTGCTGCCGTGTCCCTTTTAGTGACGGTGCTAACAACCATGGGGATGGCATGGAAGGGCCGCAAGGATTGCTTGGTGGTATACTACTGCACCTTTGTGCAGTGTCTCTCCATCTTCAGGGATTGTGGCCCATGACAGGTGATGTGCTCTATAGAGGGTTGGGATCCTCAGGGCGTTAGCCACTCTATCTTCTCGATCCGCATCTTGCCACATATCAGTTTCACAACATCCCCCGGCAATGTAGAGGCCTTCATCCCTGCGTCTTCTCAACACGACTTGGGGTCTTGAAGGATGGCCTGCAGGAGTTGTGAACCCCATCTGACCCTTTGTTGTTGGCCCTTCTTCTGGTGGCCGTCTAGATCTGCGAAGTGGAGGAGTCTCCGCCGTCTATAGGCTTCGACAAATCCTCGCACTTCGTTATCCATTGTGCGGTAATAAGGAACCTATGGGGAAACAACCGCGGCCAATAGATACGCTAAGTAAAGGGCCTTACTACGAATGCATCTACGAAACTCGTACGAAAGGGGTACAATTGGTGTACGAATGGGGCCGCGGTTGTACGAAAGGTGCTACGAAAGGCCTACAACCGAGTACCCTTTCGTAGGTCGGGGACCCCTTTCGTACGCCTTTCGTACTGACACTTCTACGAAAGGGTGCCCTTTCGTACACCCTTTCCCGACCCCTTTCGTGCCTTTTTGGACCCTTTCGTACCCCTTTCGTACCCTTTTCGTATCGTTGTCGTACGTTTATTCCTACCCCTACATCCCCTCTGTTCCCCCTTCCCCCCTTTTCGCTGCCCCTAGTAAAGTCTTGGTGCCCCCCCCCCCCCTGCCTAGCCCAGCACACTGCAGTACATGCCAACCATCAAATCACGCTTGGATGCATGTTCTTAGACGCATGGTAATCCCACATCCTGCAACAACCGCACGTTAACCGGCGACAGGTTCGCCGTCAGAGCACCAGAATACACCACCACCACCAGCGTTTCCCCGATCCACGGCATTGGGCCATGTTGGGCCGGAATATTGAAAGACAATGGCCTGTGTCGGACAGCATATGCATGGCCGTGTACGGACCCCCCCCCACCATCTTGCAAGTGGGAACCCTTGCTACTTGAAGGGGGTGGCCAATACACCCCCCGGGGCAACCCAACACTTGCCTCCGTTGTGGGTGCCCCGAGTTACAACGGGCCCCGGGGCCCCCAGGGGTTTTCGGGGGTGGGAGTGGGGATGCATGGGGGTGGTGGGGTGCTGCACGGAAACCGAACAAAACACCAAGCCGGGGAAAACGCCGGCAAAAAGACGGTTGAACAACCGGATCTTGGACCACAACGGGGGGTGCTGTGTGGCCTGTGTCACCTCTCCTTTCTCCAAAACCCCTCGCACCTGCTCAACAACCTCCGCCGCAACCCTCTTCGCCAAGGTCTCCTCGTCTAGAGGGGACCTTGGTCTCTTGCGCATGTCCTGCGTCCCAGCTTCCGCCTAGGGAAGGCTGGGCTCACTGGGCTGGCTTGGGTGCTTTGCTGCCTTCTTTGCCGGCTCGGGGGGTCGCACGGCTTGGGGCTGGGGCTGCGGTGCATGGGTGGGCACAACCTCCGGGGGCGCATCCGCATCCACCATGGCTGCCTTGGCCCTGGCTTTCCCCACCTGCTGATGCGCATCGGCCTTTTCTTTCACCCTCCAGTAGGCCTGCGTCTCTGCCCCCAACCAGTCTGGCACAGGGCCTCCAATCGCAAGGATTGGGCCGAATCCTTGCGCTCGCCTCCCCCGCCACTTGCTGGGGTCCTGCACCTCCGACTGCTTGAATAGGTACGCCATCTTGCTTTCCTGCCGGCTCTGCCCCCTAGGCAGTTTCCTGGTCCACATGGTGACTCCAAAGCCGCACCACGCGTCGTTCACCCACGCAACCGGCGCGTTGTGTTGGTCAACGCCCAACTCCTTGATAGCCACCGGCAGCTTGCAAATGTACTCCCTGGACCCACCACCCTTCTTGTGGGTCCAGGACACCTCAGTGTACCATTTGGTGGCTCGAGCCTCATTCACCACACCACGGGGCACGAACTTGGGAAGCCTCCGCACCTCCATGACGGCATCTGAACCTCCACCCAAGACCACCGCATCCGCCGCCGACTGCACTTGCATGTCCCGGGGAGGGGCCAGAACCTCCCCTCGCTCAGCTGGTGCCTGCGGGTGGCTGTCACCGACAACGAGCCGGGGCCACAGGGAGAAATTGGTCTGTGAAGGGAAACACGAAAGGGTGCCAAAAAGGCCCAAAAAACATACCAAAGCCCCACGAAACCCCCAACGAAAGCCCTACGAAAGTCCTACGAAAGCCCTACGAAAGCCCCCCTATCGTATGCATATGCTACCAAGCGCCCACGACAGCCCCCTTTCGTACCCCTTTCGTACACCCTTTCGTTGTCTTTTTTTGGTGTGTTTTCGTTGTTTGTGTGCTGTCCGCAGTGTTGCATGACATACACACACCTTGCCGCACTTGCACCAGAGCTCGCTGTTGTCGAACTGGGCCAAGCCGTACTCGGTGGCCACGGTCGCGTCCATCACCGCCATGCTAGGGGGGACCATGTCCCAGTGGTGGAGATGGGGATTGGGGATGGGGGGCCGGGGGGCCTTGTGGGGTTGGGGGAGTGGGTAGGCCAACACCGAAATTTGGCAAGCTACCACAAGGATTGTGCCACCGGAAAGCCGATAGGAGGCTGCATCGCTGGGGGCCACGAACCTAGGGTGTGTCCGGTGGGCCATGGAACGTGTGGGTCAGCGACATCCAAATCATGCCTGCAAAACGTTCGCACGCCGGCCATGGGCTCCACCCACACCAGGGCCTCCGAACCCTTAGCTAGGACTAGGCGGGTGAGGGCCTGTGGCAGATGGACCTCCATTTGCTCAGGCACGGGGATGGCTCGGGGAGTAGGATCCTCAAAGTTGGTACACGCCTCGCAGGTTCCATTGGCATGGTTGGCACACATCCCCACTTTCCCAAACACCGCACAAAGACACTCTCGTTCGGCCGTTACCACCGTGAAACCCTTGATGCCACATTTCCTCACCGCGGCCCGCACCGTAGGGATCTTGCCCCAAGAGGGGACCACAACCCCAACTGTGCGCTGGTACAGGCTGGGCCGCCACACGGTGGAGAACACCACAAATAGTTTGTAAACTGATGAGTCCCTTTCGCCATCAGCGCTGTTGTGGATGACATCTGACCGCAAGCAGCCCAGCGTTCCTTCCTCCAACATCAAAGTCCGGGCGACCCAGGGCTTGGGGAGGCCCCTGACACTGCCAAACACCCAGGTAAAGGCATTTTCCACCGGGTCCGTCAAATTCTACTCAGGCTCATGAAACAGGACAGGGCAAAGTGTTTGAAGGCAATGCATCAATAGGGTGGTCCGTGTGCCAACCCTGTTTGCCTGTACCAATGCACGCACGAAGGTAGCCAAACACAATGGGGTGCAACTCTCTTGCCCATAACACCAGGCGGTTCCTTGCCTTCTCCATCATGGCTCTTGCCTTGGGCAAAGGAATGTGGCCAAGATCCACTTTCTCGAACTCTTGGTGTTCCAAAATCCCCAAAACTTGGGCCTTGACTTTTTCTTCATCCGGGGGTCCACCATCACGGGGGAATTTCTGAAAAATTTTCCTGCCAATCTTTCTCCGCCACTGTCATTCCCTTCTGCGACACGGCCATAAGGTAATCCTCGTCTGCAAAGTCCCGCAGCAGCACTTCCTCATCCACGCCTTGGCTCCAGCCAGCTGTTGTCCCTACATAGGTGTGGGGCTTCCTGTCACCAAAACAAGTGCTCCCTGCCACAACACCCTCGGCATGCCCAATCAGGGGCTGTGGGGTCAATGCAGGCAAAGCCACAAACTTGGCTCATGTGTAGGCCACGGGTGTTGTCTGTCCACGCAGGTCGTCAATCCACATCCTATCAGGCCCTGTGGTGAGGCTGTACACAGTCGATGTCCTATGCATGCCCTCCTTTTCAACCATTGTAGTGTTGTAGTGTTAATCCTAGGGTTATTAATCAGGACGACGAAATGGACAATGCACTATGGCACTCCAAATCCTGGGGCGCTGAAGACAAGCTTGCCTATGGGCTGTCCGTGAAGGAGTGCCCAAGCTGATCTTCCAGTGGGTGGACGAGGCAACAAGAAGGATCACATGGCACAACATCGGTACCCTTTCATAGGGAAAAAGGTACAAAACCCCTTGCATTTGTACAAAAGTGCCTATGGAACCATAGTTGCAGAAAGGGCTGAAAAGCACAGAGTGGTGGATTTTTCAGGTAATATGACCTAAAAATGACAAATTGAGGAAATTTACCTAGTTCAGCACCTTCAAAACCCCAGGGTATGGAAATTGGTTTTTGGGTACGGAAGGGGAGTGCTTTCGTGCAGGTACCTTCGTGGCAGACCACATGGGGTCGATATGTGATCAGTTTTGTGAATCATTGCCATTTTCGACCATAAACTGTCTTTCAGATGGTGATGGAGGATCCATCATGCCAGAATGCATGATCCTCCGCATTGCCCCCTTGCATTTCATGAATGAACAATTTCACATGCTGCGCACACTGATCCCGGATGGTTATGAATTTGATTGATTTCCCTCAATTTCCTCCATTTGTGCCATGATGTAACATTAGTCGACTTTGGTCGATTGTTGCAGAAGTGACCTGAATTGTGTGATTCATTCCTCAATTCTGTATCCAATGAGTCCTCATAGTACCTCATTTCGCACCTAAGCTCTCTATTGGCCGTTTATGTGCCTCTTGTTTGCTCTGCTTGGTGGATTTGGGGTTCACATGCATCAAAGAGAGGTCGAGAAGGTCCTAACGTCGTGGGAGGCGCTTCATGGTAGGAGACGATTGGCCCCTGTGATTGAACCTGAACTCCTGCACCTGTCTCTCGATGTGGAGTTGTTGCAAAGGAGCCCAGGTAGTTTGCCACTTCGACATGCGTGCGCTGGTGGAGGGCCGGAAGAATTGCATTTAGAAAGTGGTTCGGGCATGGCATTGGTGCCTGCTAGTTAGGGGTCGGTGGACTGCAATGACAGGCACGAACTCTGGTGCGGTTCTGACTATGGAGTCGACGAGGCCGACAACCAACAGGTCTTGGATGCCCTATGGAGTAACCATACCGGTCTCCCACTTCTTGATGTGGAAGACCTTTGTTACATTGCCATAGCAAGCTTTTCCGAGGTGAAGCAGGAGCGCCCATGTCACCTGAAGTGCGCACGACACCGAGAAGAGAGGGGTAATTGCCCAAGTGGTAGAGACGACCACCCCATGGGAGACGCAGTTGGGCCTGCTGCTCTTGGCAGCGGCTAATCTGGGCGCCGATGGTGGCTCTTGCTCCGAGGTCGTCGAAGAAATGAGAGTTGACGAGGATCCGGGTCTCTTGTGCCCATTGTGGTGCCCACAATTTCTCCCCCTTCAGCTCCCAATCCATGTGCTGGTTTGCCCCCTTGTGATGGTTTTGAGCAGCAGAGCAGCGAGCGCGCGCACGCGCAACTCGCATTCAGCACACCCTAGTCTACAGATGTTAATATGAAACATCCACATGTGAGGGAACTCTTCAATTGAGTTATGTAAGATACTAGCTTCGATGTCTTTTAAACTGGGTTTATCTTTGAATTGTGCAACCGGGTTCCATTGGGTGCCCCGCCTGCGAGAGGTTGTTTAGTTTTGGGAAACGAGATGATTTTCAAGAGAGAAACGGCAACCACAGCTCCTGATAACCAGCCTAGGTCTCGGGGGAGACCATACTGGATGTTGCAGTCAATTTCTCTGGCCTACGTGACTACGAAGTAAAGGCCCAAAGTGTTTCTCAGGTAAAATCCCCGTAAAAACCAGTTTCAATGTGTAGAAATTCAAGAACATGCTTTGTGCGTGTTTGCTCGCCTTGCTCCCTCTTAGCATGTGTAACGGACACATTTGCATGCAAACGGGCTGAAATATGGGTGAAAACGGAGGTGTTTTGCCACTTTTATGTGTCGCGCATAACACCAGTCGCATGTACATGCAAGCATTGTCCTTCACTGCCTTTTTGCGGGCGTAAAAGCATATACTTGCGTGGTTACTATAAGTTTAGCTTGGACACAAAAAGCGCCATTTACGGACGTAAAAGGGTGTATTTACTCGTGACGTAAATTCCGTTGCGTACGCAGCCTAGGCCTTTTGCGCACGCAAAATCCATGCAATTGCCTCTTCACTCTTAGGGGCTTCTTTTTCATGGGACATGCCTGGCAAGAAGTCCAAAGCCAAGGCCGCTGTCCAAGCCCCGGGGGACCTACATCCGCCGCCCAAGCCCGGCCCTCCCGCCCGCACTACCCACGTGCCCACCAACGAGGTTGTTGATGAGTATGTGAAGGTGGTAGGAGTGGAAAATGTGGCGGGAGCTAGTTTTCGGGTGTTGGATTGTGCACTCTCGGTGAACGAGATTAAGGGGTTGCCGGCTATCCCTGAGGATGTTTGCTCTATGAGAGAGCGGGTGCAAAAATTGCAGCAGGACAACGGTGAAGCCTTGATTTATTATCTGTTCAGGGGCGACCTGCAGGCCGGTCCAGTTGCTTTGACCAAGGGAGTTTTGAGCAATTTTGCTTTGGGCCTATACCATTGGTTGAGTCCTGCCCCAATGGGGATAATCCTGCAACTTAGCGCAGAGACGTTAACGGCATTGTTTGCCATGATGCAACGTGCGGAAGGCCCCCAACGGCCATGTGTGTCGGTGTACCATGTGCCGGATGCAGATCTGGAAAAGGAGGCCGGTCAACGACGGATGTGGTCGGACCCCGTGAAGGTAAAACATTGGGAAGAGCGGCTCGATATGGACACCCACATTTTTTTCCGGGAGTCCAAGTTTTCGGACCGGGGGGCCCACAAAGCGATTCAGTCGGGGGGTCGGCGCGAGACATTGAAAGGACCGGCCATCCGTGATTTGACGCAATCCACAATTTTTGTAACACAATACACATTTTTTGCGCTTGGTATGGCTTGTCCGTCGCCAGGCATTGCAATCAAATACCCTGTGTCGCGGCATCCGTTGCCAGATCCGCCCTCTAGGACCTCCGAGGAGTATGAGGCCACAGGCTACATCCGCACACCCCCAAATGTGGTGGAACCGGAGAATGTCCCGGACCTGATGTTCTTTGAGCCAGAGGTACTTGAGGCGGGAGAGGCGGAGGAGGACCCCCCGGCAACCTCTTTGGGCAGTGCTTTGCAGCCCCCTGCACCACCTGCCCCACGGTTGAGTTGGTTGGCGCCCCTCAAAACGCCCCCGGGGATGGAGAAGAAAGTCCTCTACATGGGTGACACGTGGGTCATTGGGACTGGGGTTGGGACCGCTGCCATTAGCGTGTGCCCATTCACGATGGAGGGACTTGGGCCAGAGGATGTGAATGCCCCGCAGTGCTCGATGCCCTCGTACCATCGATGGTGGATCCCCCCTCCCATGGTGGACAACATGGTGCGGCTCCCCGTCGCCCCGGGCTACATCTACTTTGGGTTCTGTCCCAGCAGCCTCGTCCTCACGCGCGCAACCAGCGCCAGTGCGATGCAATGCGCTTCAATGGCGATGCACGAAACCGCCTCCCTGCCCAACATGCAAGCCGAGTCGGACGGCAAGGTCAAATACGTCAACAAGAAGAAACAATGCAAATGTCCATGTCCGGAGAAGGCGTGTAATTACCCCGTTTTTGCGCGCGTAAAATGCATCGTTTGTGCATCGGCTATACGCATGGCGAGAACGCAAAATAGGTCACTCACGCACGCGAAATAGCATCGTTGCTTGTTTTCAACCTATGAGGCAAAATTGGTCATTTATGTTGCGTAAATTCATGTATTTGCGTGTTCACCTCATCTCAACCCGGGACGCAAAATGTGTCATTCGCGCACGCAAAATTCAAGTAAATTCCTGCATTGTCTTCATATCTTTTAGATTCCCGTGAACTTCCTGCCCTTTGCGTTGGTGGATCCCGGGCCCGCCAACAGCAGTGCTGGGTTCGGAGCCGGAGCTGGTGCTTGAGCCCAACCCGGAGACAGTGGCGCTGCTGGTGAAGCCGCCGATGTGCTGACGTTTCCAGAACCTGGTGATTTCGGCGTCCTGTATGTGCATGGGTATGGCAAGGTTGCCAATTTGGAGGCGGGAATGGTGTTTTTGGAGGATCGTGTTGGGATCCTCCACTGGAAGATCTTCCGGGGTATTTCGGTGCGGCCCTTGGGTACCAAGACCGTCGGTGGGTCTGGGCGGCAGGTGGCAGGTCCGTCAGTGACGTTGTTTTGCCCGTTTTGGGTGAAATACAAAAAGGGGCAAAAGGAGAAAATGTTCCTCGTTCCCTTAATGTACATGTGGCCACCCAACTGGCAAACACGGGCCCTCTTGTGCACCCAGGACGAGCTGGGCCAGCTGCAGAAAGTCGTGGGGTGCCACTCAGTGAAATTGGAGGTGTCCTATCAGGGACACGTGAGGTTGATGGTGTGGCGCAAACGGCGGCACTCACTGCGACGGTGGAAGCCTTTTGGATGAGGTGGGAGAAGGTAGTGCGGAGCGACATGTCGTGGAAGGTGGGCGCTAAGGCACGGAAGCTGGCCCATGGCGAGGATGTGGCGTCGGAATCCTTTACTGGAAAAAAAAACGGCCATGGTCCCTGGGAACAGGACCCGTGGCAGCCCCCCCAAGGCGCCTGGCAAGGCGCCGGGCGTCACTCCGGCCGGGCAAACGTCCGAGCTGCTGCGGCCGCAGTCGGAGAATGAGTTGCTAAAGGGGAAGGTGAAGCCGTTGGAGGACCACGTGCTGGACCGCTATGCAGAGGTGGTCGCTGTGCGTCGCAAGAGGCAACGGGCCGATGAGCTCCTACAGGAGCGCGACAGCCAGCTGCTGTCAGAGCGCGCCATGGCCAGCAAGTCGGAATCGGGTTGGTGAACCCGGGAGAAGAAGCTGCTGGAAGAGCTGGAGAGTGTGCGTGGGAAGCGTGTGACGAAGCGCACCGCTCCTGAACCTTTGTACGATTCGGGTGTCCTGGCGGACAAGGCATGGTTGATGCAGTGTGCCGTTGAGATGCGAACGGGACTGCAGCAAGCAGCAACGGCCAAGGCTCTGGTAAAGGACAGCCTCAAGCGAGCCGACAAGGATCCTGCGCCCCCTCCGTCCTCTGCAGAGGAGCTGGACCGGCTGCTGAAGAAGTATGAGGTTGGAGACATCGTGTAGCCGCCGAGGAAGAAAGGGGCAGCCGAGGCCCTGACCGCAGTGACGGGGTCGCCGCGGTCTCAGGGATCTGGGGCCCGGTGAGGTGCACGGCGGTGATCGGGTGCTGATAGTGTTGCTGGGAGATGGTGATCGGATGGTGATGGTGTTGGTCAGAGATGGTGATTGGATGGTGATGGTGTTGGTGGGAGATGGTGACTGGATGGTGATGGTGTTGGTGGGACATGTTGATTGGATGATGATGGTGTTGGTGGGAGATGGTGATTGGACGGTGATGGTGTATGTGGGAGATGGTGATTGGTGACTTGGAGGTCACCCACAGGCAACTGTGTTGTTGTCATTCATTTATTTTCACCGCCAATGTCTCATTCATTTTAGAAGTGAGGGTCACCGGTCCGCTTGGGGGGAATTGTGTTGTTGTCATTCATTTATTTTGAACGTCAATATGTCATTCATTTCAAAAGTGAGGATCACTAGTGGGCCCGGGGGAATGGTGGTGTTGTTAGTCGATTATTTTCAACGTCAATGTGTCATTCATTTCAAAAGTGACGGTCACTGGTGGGTTTTCTGCTGTCTGCCTGTGGTTGGGGCCTCTTTGGGTGGTTGTGGTTCGTCAATTTGAATTTTTTATTGATCTTCAGCCTTTTCAACTTCTTCGCAGGATTCTTCAATGGCCTGCACACATGTTTCAATGTTTGAGGCAGTTGGGTTTGAACCAGGGGCGTTACGTTTGCGAGTATAGCATGCATACTTGTGACCCACACGGTGCCATGGCATAGCAAATGCTTCTGTTACCCCATTCTTGCGTATGTAAAAGGCGCCTTTTGCGCGCTTGTGTGTCAAAGGGTCGATACACTTGTAATTGCGATAGCCTGAGAGGGGAACTTGCGCCTTTGTGTCATCTATGATCACAATCACAACGGGAATTGCAAACCCTCCCTCATTCAAAACTTGCATCTCGTTCACTGCCAACACATCAAGGTTCCAATTCTCCTAGTAGGCCAAGTCGCGAAGAATTTGAGGGGTCTCCGAGCCGTGGAGTAGCACCCATGAACCCAACGGTAGAGAGCTCCCCAACTGCCCTTCCGCAAAGTGCTCAAAGGAACGTTGCCAAAGTTTGGTGCCATCAATGGAAACCCCCACCAAAACTTGGTCCCCTCGTGTCACCGGGGCTTATTCTGCCACATAAGCTGCAGCTTCTCCTTCAGATTCACCCTGGACCAAATTAAATCACTACCGCCGGGAGTTTGCAACAAGAAATGAGTGGGGTTGGGGGCACACTTTGCACCTGGGACGCAAAAACACCCTTTTGCGTGCGCAAATTGCACGTTTTACGCTTCGACTTTTTTTCGAGCGCGAACACAAAAACACCCTTGTGCGCGCGCAAAAGGCCCTTTTTGCGTTGGAAAGAAAGTAGGGTCGGCACGCAAATTGGCTAATTTACGCACGCAAAAACGCGGTAATGGCGTCTCCACCTGCAGTGGAACGCAATTGTGCCACGTGCGTCCCAGGTGTTTTTTCTATATTATGCCGCTGCATCCATGGCGCTTCCACCACCTGGCACTGGGCAATCACAAAGGCCGTGGTGAACGGATCAGCGGCTTGCAGCGTGCGGTGCATGATATTATGGGGGCGGATTGGCATATGAGAATGCGGAGTGGGGTTACGAATGTGGTGGACGTGTACACGGATGTCCCCACGAATCATCAACTCGATTTGGAGTTGAATGCCATGGTAGTGTTGTGGGAATCGAGGAAGCAGGGGCAAAGTGTGCGGCGGCTGCAGTACAGCCGGTCAACTTCCACTTGGTATTGCCCTTGGGTGAAAATCTTGTCCGTGCGAAACACCTTGCGTGGCTGTGCGGGGGGAACCGTCTTCATTGTTTGGGTGCGTTTGGGCAGGGTACCTCAATTTTGCTCCAGGTTTGGCAATGGCGGGGGATGACATTGCCAGCAGCCATTCCTTTCCAAAGACCACCGGACTTTGGACTCCATGGGGTGCACCGTTTGGTGCATTGTGCGGGCAGTGGGTTGGTTAAGGCTTTGATGCATCACCATGGGTGGACGAAGGGGAGGGCATTGCTTTGGGTGTAGTGGTTTTGGGATGACATCACGGTTGAGACCCGTACGGCGCCGGCGGCGGATTGTGAACAAGAGAAGGTGGGAAAGAAGGCCATGCGATTGGAGCAAACTGCCGCGGGGGCATGGCTGAAACAGCAAGGGTGGCCTTGCATTGCCGACTACTTGGAGGGGGACAATCTTTTACAAGTCCCGGTGCAAGTGGGGGGGGTTACAATGACATGGACTGCTTGTTGGCGTTTGTTGGGAGAGAAATTTGCACTGACCTGTGACCTTGTGTGTAAGGAGGGGACGTTGGCCCTTCGCGATATGAATGTGTTGACAGGTGCTTCGTCCGAGATGGGTAGTGCCCACTAAGCTTGTGCGTTTGTGGTGACCCTGTGGGCCCGTCTTTGGGTGGATCACATGTGGAAGATTGCCAGGGAATGGGGCACCCTGTCCGCATTCAGTGCTTTTAGGGGTGAGGGGAGGCATCGGTCGTTGAAGAGTGAGATTAGGAAGAGGAGCTTCGAGGGGGGAAGTAAGAAACGGGGGTCTCGCCTACGGGGGGCACGCCGAGCACCGAGAAACAGGTGGGCCCAAGTGCTTCGGAACGACAACCTAGACTGGGGGTTGTATGCCAAGGGGTTCAACGTCTGGCAGCCTTCCTGGACCCGACAACAGGCATATGGCAGTGCTAAGAAGTATTGGGAAAGCGTGATGCCCAAGGGGAAGTTGTAGGGTTTCTTACACATTTGTCTTACATTCTTACAATTTTTTTGTGCATAGTTTGGTGATTTGTTGGTGGAATACCACTTGGACACGTGTGGCTGAATGATCGGAACAATGCAGAGAAAGATCTCAGCAATTGCCTTCATGTTTGCTTGCACGCATGGCGTGCATTGGACCCGGGATGTGGGTTTGTGTTTGGGTGTAAAGGGGGGGGGGTAAAAAGCAGGCATTTACCTAGATTTTGCGTATGTAAAAGGGGTATTTTGCTTCCGGAGTGAAAAAATATTCGGTAAGTAAAAAGGGCAATTTACGCACGCAAAAGGGCCTTTTTACGCACGCAAAAACGAACTAAAATACCTAAAGCAGAGTACCAGGCCTCGGGAGCACAAGAGAACACTTCGGCTAGGGGTAGGGGACCACCACAGGGTTTCCCAATGTACAACCCAAGCCATGGGGGTATTTTTGGCATGCCGGATTTCAATTTCATACTCATTTTTGACCAAAATGATGTATTCCACTCCTTCCTCATTTTCGCCCCTTTTCACCTCCTTTTTGCTGTGTTTACTGAGAAACATTACTTCGTAGTTACATGCTTGATCCATGTTCAATGTTATATTCGAATACTTTGATATACTGATCGACCGTCATGGAGAACTTCGATGAAAGCACCATGTTACACTCCGTCCAAAATTGTTGATTCCGACCCGAGTCACCGTTACATAAGGAATTTTCGAACTCGTTGCATTGATTCATCACAATGCGTATTACCACGTGTAAAATGGGGTGGTTCCCTTCAATGTCGCACGACCTTCTCAAGCTGCAAACTTCGAACGCAGAACTCAAAGAACGACTTGCTGCGCAGGAAAGAAGCTGGAAAGACTGGACTTCCAAACACGCGACGCAAGGAAGGGACATCGTTCATATAAACAACGATTGTGACTCTGCTGGTGCCTCTGACAAGGAGTTCAGCGATGTGGAATTCGAATACATATCACTGCCAAAGATTAAACGGCAAATTCTTCGAGCTGACGCGACCGGGGACCACGTGTACCTATGCTGCATGCCTCGACCCGACTCGTTAGCTTGATGGAAGATCAATATTTCACGACGCATAAGCAAAGCAATGAGAGATATGCAAAAGAACGATGACCTGCTTTGCCTTGCGGAGCAACGACTAACTTATCCCATGACCCGAGGTCCGCCCACCTATGCTTCCATCAGTCTCACCTCTCATCCCCTTTAGAAGACACCCCATGTGGCTGGTAGCTTTCGCCGCGACCACTGACTACCAACCTGGCATAGATAAGGACGGCCTTGGTTTCCCCGAAGGTACTCCCTCAACGCTTGTCCACAGAAGCTATCAACGTACGTACCACGGCTGCCAATAGTCTTCCTCCCGTAAGATCATTGCTTCTAATTTCCACAGGGTAGATCTAACACTATTAGCACTAGACAGAAAGGGTATTTGGTCCATCGGCGCGCATTGAAGAGCAAAGTGCACGCGCACACCACCACGAACACCAGAACGGCGCGCGCACACACGGCAGGCCTGATTTGAGCCAGAAACGTCAAATCCTCCATCCCGTGGATTATAGATAGTACGAATTGGCAATTGTTCTGAAATTATACCCGAAATCGCTTAAATCGCTCAAGTCGCTTATATGGAACAAAGTAATATGGAACAAAGTGCAGCCAAGTGGGATCCAAACCGGCTTCACCCCCCTTCATAGAGCATTGTCACCTCCTCGAAAAAACATAAAGGGGACGAGAGAATCCAGGTTGTTCCCCTAGCGCCCGCCTCATTGTGGGAGGATACCACATACACCGTGGCCACCCGCCCAAGTCACCGGGGGGGGGGGGGGGCAAGAACTCAAAGGAATGAGCTCCCTCCAGTCACCACATAACCTAAAGGCATAGACTGGGCGGATCAAAGGTAGACAAAAGGGCAAGGGGTTGACACATTACGTTCCTCTTTGCTGGATTTCTCGTCATTGTACACCAACTTCGTTTGGAAGGACATACGCCAATGTTATGTGCATTGGCGTGATTTATGGACAAGGCATGCCCCCTCTTTGCAAGGGTTCACCACGGAGGAAAGAGAGTTTGCTTTATGGTTTTTTGAGGAACGTTCGGTTGAATTTTTCCTCCCGACTTACCTAAGCTTCTCCTACTCCTCGCACCCATCGCAACTTGAGTCACGGTCCTTAGGTGAGTTTTTGCTGCATTTGGTTTTTGAGCATGTGATTTTTAAAGTTCCAAGCCTAGGCATATTCAAACAGAATTATGGTTTCCCAATGGGAACCAACATGGCGGCGCCGTGGGCGAACTTGAGCGTACGCTACTATATGGCCACGTGCCCTGTGCCACTCCCATCTCGTTCCATTTTCCTTCGTTTTCTGGACGATGGCTTTGGCGTGTATCATAAGCATGATGAAGACGCTTTTCACGCCACCCTCACAGCGGCGTTCCCAGCGCATCTATCCTTCTCCTACGAATCCAAGGCTATGACCGGGGGGGGTTGCTTTTCTGGATGTTTTCATTCTCCATTTGCAGCCACTGCATCATTGCACCTATTTCAAAAAGTCCCACTTGTGCCACTACACGCCATGGTCATCCAACACACCACGCCAAGGGAAAACATCATGGATCACAGGGGAAACGGTATGCTACCTCCGGACATGTTCCCACGAAGCCTTCTTCATGGAGATTTGCAAGCGCCTACAACTTTCTTGCACGAGGCTCCGCTACCCAACCCACACCTACCACCCGCTGCCACTCTCTTGGAAGGACAAATCCAAATATATGCATAGAAAGCCTCGGAAATCCCTGGACGCCGTACACGCGTTTCGCTTCCCTTTTCATTGTAGCTCACCACTCCAACCCACCCACACCGTGCGCACACTTGAATCCTGTGTCCGCCCCCACGTCCCGAAGTTGAGGCTCTCTGTGACTTTTCGCCCTCCCCCCAATCTAAGACGCCGATTCCACCGCCAAATGCTTAACACATTGAATGCGTTAGGGGAATATGCACCCAACACACAGGACCTCTTTTGTGATATTGCGGGGGCGAGTGATGACTCATATGTTTAGGAGGCGGGACACGAGGTGTACAGGGCGACCCTACATTCAAGGGTGCCCGCCGGTGCCGATTTTGGAGAGCGCTCATGGATCAGAGCGCGTGTGCATGCAAGTCGCGCAGCGATCGCTTTGTGTTTATTGCTGTTGCGTTGATTTCGCTTGATTCGCATGATTTGCATGTTAATCCCAAAATCATTGTTGCATATTTTATGCAGTGCTGATGAGGGCTCTGAGATAGAGCCGAAACCGGGTACACCAATTATTACATGAGATAGACAATCGGGACATCGTGGACTAGTGCGTGTTCACCAGGGATCCAACGGGTAGAGGCTTGCTTCCCCAACCGGAAATCCTGAGGACCGTGCAGGCCCCCTTTGGGAGAGTTTTTCTTCGTCTACAAAAAAGTTCAGTGTTTTATCACGTGCCGTACGTCTTCACGCACTATGTCAAGTACACAACGCAATCGCCAAGCCCCTATGAAATGGCAATTGTCGGAAGTCCCACAACCTTTGAAGAGAGGGTACATCGCCTATTTGTCCAACGTGGAGAAATATCACCGCAAGAAGTTGGGACTCATGAAGCTTGAATGGCTTAAACAACACGCTTTCAAAGCAAAAGCATCGACATTTCGCGATGGACAGCAAGTTGTTACAGGAGTTGTTGATGAGAACGCGCAAACGACGCTTTTCCAAAAGGAATATGACATTAAAATCGAGATTGTGACGAAAGAGGTCGCAAGCATGGATGATGAGATCAGGAAATCTTTTATCGCGTGCAAAACGGCCTTGGATGAGTACACCAAGCAATATGTATCTTTGATGCGAGAATGGCTACCCGAAGACGCCGGAGCTCCCGACCCTTTGACTCTACGGAGAACAATCACGGAGCAAATTGTGATGGCCTCAAATAAAATTTCCTTGAGCATGAACACCAAATTCACACACTGGGTCGAATTCCAACAAGCCAAGCAAATCAAGTTGCAAACCCGGATCCAGGACGAGTGTATCTTACCAGAGGCTCTAATTGAGGACATTCAAAAGGCTAAACCCGTCGATGAACAATTGTCTTCATTACGTGGCATTGTGAGTGCATTAAGTAATTGCTCTATGGTAACATCTTCAAAAAACGTCCCACACCGCAAGGACAAGCGAGGCAAGCGTTCCACAAGCGCCGGAAGCGCAAACACAAGTCGCACATCCTCCACACACTCCAAACGCTCCGGGTCCTCACATCGTTCGAACCAATCAAACCACTCGGTGAAATTCTCCACACCACAAAAGACACCCAACAAAAGGCACCAACACCGCCCCAAAAAGTTCCACAAGCGCAAACCACGACGCCCGTTCAACGGCACACCCACAAAAAAATACCGGAGCGCAAGCGGAAGTTCGATATCAAGCGCAAGGAGCGCAAGAAAAATCTGATTGAACAAGTATTGACCTTGCTTGACACGGTGGTGCCAAGTCCATATCATGTAAAGACACTACAAGGTGATTGCGTTGATTCCATTCCCCCTTACCTCCGCCTCTTGCTTTCCATGGGACCCAAATTTGCACCGCATGACAACACACGCTTGGCGCTCCAACGCCAATGCCAACACGGTATGCAACAATTTGATGATTTCGAAAGAGTTCTCACGTGGCGTGCATTTGTTTTGAGAAGAAAGGTGAATCCTCACACACAAGGGACAACCCTCAGTATAAGGCACTTCATGTGTCTACGGGTCGTGCCCCAAACGGGGACGTTTGTGATGAATTGGGCGCCACATACGAATGCATTTCCATGGAATGTGCACATGCAAAAATGTCTTTGTTGCACGCATTTGAATCCCTTGATGAAACGAATTTGCACCGTAGAGGCATAGGTTGGAACCAACCTTTGATTCAAGACTATCTTCGCTCTCACGTGATTTGCGCAACGGATAAGGACTCATCCTTTGTTGTAATGTCCACGCATGCATACATTTGTGAGTTGAAACACAACATGAATTTGCACCATCCCAATGGTAACCCCGTGTACAAACAATTGGCCAAAACAGGCTACTCACATGAATTATTGTGGCTCAACCAAGCAAGAGCGTGGCAACACGCCATTCATGAATTGCTAGTTCAATCGGTTCCTCTCACTTTGCATGACATGATTCGAAAGTACGTTGATGCACAACGGTTTCCTACTTTGGCCAATTTTTACCGTTTCGTCAAGTCCCATAAAGAGGACGGCCTACTTTTCCACAACGAACATTGGAAGTCAAGGCCCGTTGTGGGCTTATGCAATTGGGCCACAACAAGTGTTTCTAAGCTACTTGCTATCCTCGGGGACCTCCTACTCCGCCTCGACAATTATACTTCCCCTTCCCATTCCTCGCTGCGGGACACATTAGATTTCGTGCATAGATTGGGTGAATTTTGTGAAAGGGAAGGGCAAGGGGTTGACACATTACGTTCCTCTTCGCTGGATTTCTCGTCATTGTACACCAACTTCGTTTGGAAGGACATACGCCAATGCTATGTGTATTGGCGTGATTTCTGGACAAGGCATGCCCCCTCTTTGCAAGGGTTCACCACGGAGGAAAGAGAGTTTGCTTCATGGTTTTTCGAGGAACGTTCGGTTGAATTTTTCCTCCCGACTTACCTAAGCTTCTCCTACTCCTCGCACCCATCGCAACTTGAGTCACGGTCCTTAGGTGAGTTTATGCTGCATTTGGTTTTTGAGCATGTGATTTTTAAAGTTCCAAGCCTAGGCATATTCAAACAGAATTATGGTTTCCCAATGGGAACCAACATGGCGGCGCCGTGGGCGAACTTGAGCGTACGCTACTATATGGCCACGTGCCCTGTGCCCCTCCCATCTCGTTCCATTTTCCTTCGTTTTCTGGACGATGGCTTTGGCGTGTATCATAAGCATGATGAAGACGCTTTTCACGCCACCCTCACAGCGGCGTTCCCAGCGCATCTATCCTTCTCCTACGAATCCAAGGGTATGACCGGGGGGGTCGCTTTTCTGGATGTTTTCATTCTCCATTTGCAGCCACTGCATCATTGCACCTATTTCAAAAAGTCCCAGTCGTGCCACCACACGCCATGGACATCCAACACATCACACCAAGGGAAATCATCATGGATCACAGGGGAAACGGTACGCTACCTCCGGACATGTTCCCACGAAGCCTACTTCATGGAGATTTGCAAGCGCCTACAATTTTCTTGCACGAGGCTCCGCTACCCAACCCACACCTACCACCCGCAGCCACTCTCTTGGAAGGACAAATCCAAATATATGCATAGAAAGCCTCGGAAATCCCTGGACGCCGTACACGCGTTTCGCTTCCCTTTTCATTGTAGCTCACCACTCCAACCCACCCACACCGTGCGCACACTTGAATCCTGTGTCCGCCCCCACATCCCGAATTTGAGGCTCTTTGTGACTTTTCCCCCTCCCCCCAATCTAAGACGCCGATTCCACCGCCAAATGCTTAACACATTGAATGCGTTAGGGGAAGATGAACCCAACACACAGGACCTCCTTTGTGATATTGCGGGGGCGAGTGATGACTCATATGTTTAGGAGGCGGGACACGAGGTGTACAGGGCGACCCTACATTCAAGGGTGCCCGCCGGTGCCGATTTTGGAGAGCGCTCATGGATCAGAGCGCGTGTGCATGCAAGTCGCGCAGCGATCGCTTTGTGTTTATTGCTGTTGCGTTGATTTTGCTTGATTGGCATGATTTGCATGTTAATTCCAAAATCATTGTTGCATATTTTATGCAGTGCTGATGAGGGCTCTGAGATAGAGCCGAAACCGGGTACACCAATTATTACATGAGATAGACAATGGGGACATCGTGGACTAGTGCGTGCTCACCAGGGATCCAACGGGTAGAGGCTTGCTTCCCCAACCGGAAGTCCTCAGGACCGTGAAGGCCCCCTTTGGGAGAGTTTTTCTTCGTCTATCAAAAAAAACCCATGTCGGCGTTACATACGGAATTTTCGAACTCGTTGCATTGATTCATCACAATGCGTATTACCACGTGTCAAATGCAGTGGTTCCCTTCAATGTCGCACGACCTTCTCAAGGTGCAAACTTCGAATGCAGAACTCAAAGAACGACTTGCTGCGCAGGAAAGAAGCTGGAAAGACTGGACTTCCAAACACGCGACGCAAGGAAGGGACATCATTCATATAAACAACGATTGTGACCCTGCTGGTGCCTCTGACAAGGAGTTTAGCGATGTGGAAATCGAATACATATCACCGCCAAAGATTAGGCGGCAAATTCTTCGAGCTGACGTGACTGGGGACCACATGTACCTATGCTGCATGCCTCGACCCGACTCGTTAGCTTGATGGAAGATCAATATTTCACGACGCATAAGCAAAGCAATGAAAGAAATGCAAAAGAACGATGACCTGCTTTGCCTTGCTGAGCAACGACTAACTTATCCCATGACCCGAGGTCCGCCCACCTATGCTTCCATCAGTCTCACCTCTCATCCCCTTTAGAAGACACCCCATGTGGCTGGTAGCTTTCGCCGCGACCACTGACTACCAACCTGGCATAGATAAGGACGGCCTTGGTTTCCCCGAAGGTACTCCCTCAACGCTTGTCCACAGAAGCTATCAACGTACGTACCACGGCTGCCAATAGTCTTCCTCCCGTAAGATCATTGCTTCTAATTTCCACAGGGTAGATCTAACACTATTAGCACTAGACAGAAAGGGTATTTGGTCCATCGGCGCGCATTGAAGAGCAAAGTGCACGCGCACACCACCACGAACACCAGAACGGCGCGCGCACACACGGCAGGCCTGATTTGAGCCAGAAACGTCAAATCCTCCATCCCGTGGATTATAGATAGTACGAATTGGCAATTGTTCTGAAATTATACCCGAAATCGCTTAAATCGCTCAAGTCGCTTATATGGAACAAAGTAATATGGAACAAAGTGCAGCCAAGTGGGATCCAAACCGGCTTCACCCCCCTTCATAGAGCATTGTCACCTCCTCGAAAAAACATAAAGGGGACGAGAGAATCCAGGTTGTTCCCCTAGCGCCCGCCTCATTGTGGGAGGATACCACATACACCGTGGCCACCCGCCCAAGTCACCGGGGGGGGGGGGGGGGGCAAGAACTCAAAAGAATGAGCTCCCTCCAGTCACCACATAACCTAAAGGCATAGACTGGGCGGATCAAAGATAGCCAAAAGCAATGTCGCCGACCGGTCTGCATATAAAACCACAAACAAGTATATGAAGCTTGACATGCACAGCATTAACCCCTTGCATGACCCGCATTCCCACCAAGAGACAGGAGAGCATTGGATCACCTCCAGGAGACATTGGCACTTGGGGGAGGGAAACAACCCTGCATCATGACACGCGTAGACGCAAACAATGGATGTTTTTTACAACAATTTTTTTCTCCAACTTTTTTTTTCTGCAACTTTTTTTTGGGGTCCAATTTAGCGAATCGGACTCCAGGTGCGAGATCAGCTCAAACCGATGTCGCCATTGCATCCGCCTCGCTATTTTGGCGGATCAAGTGGGAATGCCTCAGGGTGCCCACAATGCGGAGAAATGAGAGAAAAATGTTGTGGTAAAACTAGCGCGGACAGAAAAATTGAGCTCTCCAAACTGAGGGACCCTGGAGGGAAACGGGCCTCACCAATGCTACTGGGACACCTATCGGATGGCTGCGGATTTCGACGAAACGCAAAATAGGGCCGCTTCTAAAAATAGAACGAGTGTGCTGAAAATACAACGTGGTGTGCTAAAATCATAATTAGCACTAGGGGAGGGAAGTAGCACAACCGGTGGGCCCCATGGCGCCCGGAAACCTCCAAATAGGTCCAATCGCACCAAAGAGTGGGCAAAACAAAGCAAGAAAACAACATGAGTGAGGACAGCAAAGCAAATAAATATCACTTTCATATCCCCCACAAACTGTGGAATTCCAACCTAGAAGTCTACGAATGATCCCATATAGCGGGGGTGTTGCTTCCGCTGATTCACTTACGAAAGGCGCCACAAAAAAACTAGGAAAGACGATTGGGTCTTGACAAATATTGTATGAATGATTCCATATAGCGGGGGTGTTGCTTCCGCTGATTCACTTACGAAAGGCGCCACAAAAAAAACTAGGGAAGACGATAGGGTCTTGACAAATATTGACCGTGGGAACGTCCCGAGCAAGCGGCAATTGACCTTGCACACAAAAAGCATGAAACAAGTCCAAGCCTGATCTTGCTTCCATATGCCCGTCTCATGTCAAGGAAATTGGGATGGGGGGTACTTGGGAGGTATTGTGCCATAGTATGTGCATCTTTGCGGCAAATGAATGAGAAACAAACAATTGTGTCAAGGCTTAAGGAAGAGTCGTCTCAATTCCATTCGTGCATGATCAAATTCACCAAGGCATCCTTGACATCTAGAGTAATCCCCCTCTTTTTTGAGACAATCCAGCCACACTATGGTGCACCTCGGCACAAAACTGCTCAGAGGCTCCCACGAGTCCTGCGAAGCGGGAAATCCTTTCCAACGAACCTTGTACAGCCTCCCCCCTGGCGTGGTTGGGTCCGGCTTGTCCGTTAGGATTTGCTCCGAGGTATAGCCATCCTCCTCACCGTCATCGTCGGAGTCTCCCGCCGTGAATTCAAACGTCATCGCGAAGTGGCGCCCGTGGTCGGAGTTGCGTTTCGTCCCGATCCAGGATCTTGTTCTCCCCCACCTGGACGGCATACTTATCTAGTCCTATCTTGCGCATGACGACCCCGGGGATATACCACGATTGCTGGCGATGCCGGGTCACTTGACATGTCATTGTGATGGCGCTCCACCCAAATGGTATCCTTGAGGGAGTACTCATGGATCTTCCGTTCCTTGAACTAGTTGGTGCTCCGCTCATGCTCATTAGGCAAGGACTTGCAAACCTTGGCCGCCGTGGCATCTGCTTCACTCATCATGGCGACTGCGTCCCGGGCAACTTTGCCATGGTACATCCACGAGAGAGTTCAAGATACTCAATCCCGTAGGAACAGAATGCGGTGCGGACACAGTCCCGTAGGCCCCGGTAGGTCATGGAAGCCTTTTCAAAATCCTCCAAAGACAATTAAGCCGATTCCTCGGTTGCTCGTTGATGTGCAATCGGCCGAACTTCTCGAATATTTGCCTCCCGGCGACCTGCGGGGCCGTTTGACCGGTTGTGATACGCCACGGTCTTGGGATGTCGAATCCCCATATGCTTGCACATGCTCTTGAACCATGAGCCCACAATTTGACCCCTCCTGTCGCTGCAAATGACAGCTGGGGCGTCAAAGATTGTCAACCAACGCCTAACCATGGGTTCGGCGACAGTCTTGGCTTGGAGACCCACTCCACTTGTCTTTCCTGTCCTTCTTCTTGTACTTCTTGCCCAGGACCGCCAGAATATACCCGCTCAGCCTGTCCACGGCGGAAATGATACAATCATATTTCTCCCCCTCAACCGTGACCTCCGGCATGGCAAACACGTCCGTGGCAATGGAGCGCATTGGTGCCTAGGGGATCGGAGTACAAAGCGGGTTCTCCACCCCGGAATGGTTGGGGCTTTTTGTGGGCCTACACACGGCACAATCGTGGCAACACCGATTCAAGGTTGCGTAGTTTCCCGGAGAGAACTCAGACCTCCACTCGAGATCTGGTTGCATTTTGTCGCGGCCCGGTTGCATAAATTGGGCGTTGTGCCGGTGGTCAATGAGCGCCTCGACCCGGTTTTCCGGCACCAATAGCTTGTCATTGAGGAAGAGCTTGTCCCCGTCTTCGGTCAAGCCTTTGGGCCACTCATCGTCTGATTGGGCACTCACGGCGTTCCAACATTTATTCCAATGCTCCGAGTCGGCATAATCCTCCGACCAATTCTCCATTACCACCAACTCCACATACTCAATGGGTGCCCTGAGACGTTCCTGCAAAGTCTTTTCCATGGACCATCAGAACTTGGACTCTGGCATCTTGTCGTTGGTTCAACCCCGCCTTGGATGCCATGACCACAAAGCACTTGGTATCACCCTCTTCCATGGCCTTCTTGACCTCAATGATGCGTTTTTGCATCCTCTGTTTCGTCGATGTCACCATGGTTGAACATTGACACGTTGCCATTGGGGGCCTCGTCCACGGGGCACACTGGGCGGACACACAAACGAGGCAAGCAAAGCACGGCGCTCAGGGCATCCTCATAGAACAAAGCGTTCTAGAATCCTTCCCACTCTGCAAACAAAGAACGACAATATGTACAACAACAACGACATATGTACACTGTGACAGGTGGGTTAGGCATCTGACAGGGACGGGGGCACCTTATGGCAATAGACACTCAGTCCCTGCCCACAGCCCGACCTGAGGTCTCAAATCCCTAGTTGCACGCACATATGGGGGCTTAGAAAGAAACCACAGATCTGCCTAGAAATAACCCTTGAAGACGGAGAAGGGGGGGGCGTCTTGACCAGCCCTAGGCGAGTTTTCAGGAGCCAATCGGCTCCAAGGCCAACAGACAGTGGTTCCTTATGCTCCTCTGATGGATTGGTCCAACTTTCCTCTGAGCCAGAGACATGGCCCCGCCATTGTCCCATAAGGGGGTCTGGGGTGTTAAAATTGGGTGTTTCAGCCCAAAATTATTGTGGCTGAAAAAGTCCCAAAATGACCCCTCATCAGGGCCATACGCGGGTGGGGGCGAGGCAACGAACCCTGTACCTTCCCAGTACAAAACCCTTGGAGGCTCCGTGCAATCTAGCTCCCGGAGACTCCCTGGTGTCCTGGAGCCATGGGTTCGCCAAGTGGGCTCAAGACGCCAACACTGTCCAAAGTGGCGCCACTGTTGATGCCCCAGAATCCCATGTCACGGGGGCCGTTCTTTGCACTGATGGTCCCTTTCCGGAGGGGACCATGGCCCTTCCATAGCACCAAGTGGGAGCTTTCAACTCCCCGGAGGTTTGAAGATATGACCCTCACTTTGGGGGTCATGAACGTGGCAAATGAGGGGTGGTGGTGGCCATACCCAACACAGATATGCCCTTTTTCCAAGGGGGGTCGGCACCCTCGTATCTGCTAGCTAAAAATCCGCCAAGACCAAACCAATCCCAATTCCTAGAGTCTATACCCCTGCCTTTTCCTGCCTAGCTTGGTGGACAACGGTGGCGGCTAGTGATGGGTTGCTGTGGGGGGCCTTGTCCACGGGGCACGCTAGGGCGGACACACAAGCAGGCAGGCAGGCAAAGCACTGCGCCTCAGGGCATCCTCATAGAACAAAGCGTTCTGGCATCCTTGCCACTCTTCCCGAAAACGAAAGTATGTATAGCAACAGATCAGGGTATGTACACACGACAGGTGGGTTAAGCCTCTGACTGGGTCAAGGGCACCTCAAGGCAATAGACACTCAGTCCCAAACCATATCCCAATCCCAGGTCCCACCTCCCTTGTGGCATGCAGATATGGGGGCTCGAACACAACCGACGAATTTACGAGAAATGACCCTAGAACCATGCCAAGGGAGCAGCGTACCAACCAGCCACGGGCGAGTTCCCGGGAGCCAATCGGCTCCACGGTCAACCGACATTGGTTCCCTATGCTCCTTAGATGGCTCCTCCCAACTGCCCTCTAAGCCAGAGATATGGCCCCGCCATTGTCCCATAGGGGGTTGGGGTCAAAAAATGGGCTGTTTTAGCTCAGACTGATTGTGGCTCATAAAGTCCAAAAATGTCCACTCGTCCAGGCCATACGAGGGTGGAGGCGAAACAATCAACCTTGTACCCTTTGAGTACAAACCCCCTGGAGGCCTGTGCAATCTAGTTCCCTCAGATTCCCCGGCGTCGTGGAGCCATGGGTCGCCAAGTGGGCTTAGGACGCAAAAATTTGGCAAAATGGGCCGTCTTGGGCGACCAAGCAGGGTAGGCCATTGGGTTGATCTTCTTGAGCCAAACCTCTATACACGGGCGTGGATAGTCCCTTTGCTCACGTGCATTGGGGTTTGGTTTGCTGTCACACTGACTCGTTGCTGTTCCCCAAGGGGATGGATGGTCCCACGATACGGCACAAAACAGCAATATATGCAAAAATGCAAGACATGGAGATCGCCAAATGTTGTATATCTCCGAGCACGTCGGAGGGGCAAATACAAAAACATATGGCAATCGACCCTTGGTCATATGCTGCAAGAATTGACCGTCTTCCTACACTAGGTCCCTAGGCATATGGAGATATGATAATTCAAACATGGCACAAATTGAGCAAGGAGGCGAAGATCGGCCGAAATGGCCCACACTTGTGACCCCCTATCCTCACGACCATGGCGAGTTCGAACCGACGTACAGATGCTATAAACCCAGGGGACTTATGTCCCAATACATGCACCATACCAGCCCAAGAGGTTGCCTCTAGCTATTTTTCCACCTAACGGAAACATAGCACACGAAAATTGGCAAGCAGCAATATGCACTAAAGTGGGGCTCCCATGTATCTCTAATCCAAAGGCGAGGACACATGGGGACATACTGTATTTGAGGAGGGTTTTTGTACCCTTGGCAAATCGCCCTTCACATTGGAGAACCAATACCAATGAGGCGCCAAGGCCCGGATAATATGGCATATAGCTAAATTGAAGGACCCATAGTAACTGTTCTCAAACATACTTACTATGGGTCAAGTAGTCCCTTGGTCCCCCTATCAATTGGGCATGCACATGAACGCGTGTGCAATATGGAAATATGCATCGTGTGCTCACAAAACAATATTATGTAAAATAATCGACACGCTTATAATAATCAAACAAGCGATCGACGATGTCGTCTGTGGTCTCTACTTTCCATATTGCGTTGGTTCAAGGCCCAATTCGCCAATGGCTTCCAACACAACCTTTGGCACGCGGCCATTTTGGCCCCAAATTCGACAAAAACTCGTAAATTTAGACGACCATGATTCAATACGAATTGAATTGCGTGGTGCCATTGTTGAGTTACCTCCAAAGTCGCAAATGGTCTCGGGATTTTCGTCTTGTGAGCATCGTGTTAAGTTATTGGCGTGCATGTTCACAAGTACACAAAGTTAGCATTTCTCTACGGAAAAAGTTGGGTTTTGGACACCACTCCAAGGCCCGATTCACCCCTGTAAGCCGCTTCCCCATAGGAAGTGATATGCCCATGTGAAAGGGGCATGGAAGAGAGGCAAGGGCGGGAGATGTAGAGTTTCCAACGAACTAATGGTCTATGGTAGCCATGAGTTCGGTCGCTTCACAAAAAGCCTTGCGCGTCGATTTTCTCCCACACGCGTCACTGAAAAATTCTGGTGAAAACACCAAATGAAAGTACATGAAAAACCCTACAGATCGAGCCCTTAACATCCTTTCCTCGATGGTTCAGGAGAAACGTCCACAGCAAAACTCGCCTCGGAAAGTCGGTGCCATGCCGCGCACAGGCACCGACGAGCGGCGATTCCACAGCGATCAGGAAATGGGTCAGAATAATCGACTTTTATCGATTTTTAGCAAGAGTCGATCACCAAAACACAAGTATCAAAATTCCTGATCGATCTGATCGATTGGCAAGGTTAGAGAACGACGTCCGTCAACCTTCCGGTAAAGCGATTCCCGAGCAATAGCAGAATGCATCAGCACCTATGAGGGATGGACAAGGTCAAACATTCACCATAGAGGTCATGGGGTCCTGGGTACCGCTTCACCCCCCTCCTTACAGCAAACCATGGAGGGGCTCGATAACACCCGCGCGTGGCACCGGGTACCCAGGCTAATCCCTGGGGGGGGGTTGTCCCCACACACCTCAGGCTCAGGCTTGGGTCAGGATCACCAATGTACCCAAGAATACCCAGAAATCGGTAGGTTAACCCTCGGTAGAAATTGAAAAAGGCGGGTAAGTCATGGTAAAAGGTTGTAACCTATCAAGTATCAAGTCTCGGGGCCTGGCGGCGATTATTCGGCATCCAAAGGACCCGTTAACCCATACCAGGCGCACCGGGTGCCGGTTGCGACGGTCACCATTACAATGGCGGTGGCATACACGGCCAACATAGGAGTCAGGCGACGACCGAGGTGGTCCCACGGGTTGAGAGCGACCATAGCGATCCGTCAGGAAGTCCAGGCTCCTAGAGGAGAGTCCCCTTGGGTCTTCCCAAGGGTGCCCATCTCCATATCCACGACGCGAGTCCAGAGTGGTAAAGCCGCACGACCTCCTCCATAAGGAATCGGGCATCAAGGCCGTCTTCTCCCTCGCCCCATTACCACGAAGGCCATGCATGGAGGAGTCCCCATGCAATCTGGGCGCAGGCGTCAACTCCTCACACCACTAGTCTCCTAGGCAGACTGACCGAAGTCAGGAAACCGGAGGTCGCCACCCAACTGCGGAGGCAAGTCGGTATGCTCACACTTGGACTGACAGTGCCGGACCGCCGGGAGTTCACTTCAGGCTATTGGGCTATCAGCCTGGCGCCTTCAGGATCTCAGTCACAGTCGCAGTGGTAGAGGCAGCAACATGGCTCAACATAGCAGCCATAGCAATGATAGAAGACTGGTAGTATCCTGCAAACAGATAAGGTGCAAATAGCCCTAGCAATTCCTGATATGCACATGTGGGATAATCAACCATCATCCAATAATTCTTATAAAAACAAAGGATCCAAGATTGCCTTATCTATCTCACATCCTATGTTCCTAACAAACAAATGGAATGTAATATACAAAGTCCCATATACAGGGTCATATAATGATCCCTTAGGGGAAATATGCTAGGGTAGGGTTGTGACCTGCTTCATCCCCCCACTTAAAACGACTGCGACGTGCAGAAAGTACGTGCCCAAGGGGAACGTAGCAGTCACAAAGCTACAAAAGTGCATCAAATGCTGGGATGTCACCTCATCTGTCATAGTGTGATTCGAACCAACACTGGCGATCTGCGCATCGGCCGCACGGCCGCTGAATTACACCTCATCGTCGGGAATCGAACCACCGCCGAAATTCTAAAAAATCATAGGGAAATCCCGCAGACACCCAACAAGTAGTCCGCGGAATCGCGAGCTGTTGCACGCAGAGTTTGGTCCCCGTGTGTCACAAATGGCATTATGGGGGCCAGCAGGTAAAATTGGTATTTTTATTGAGCATTACAACTAATGTACTTGCGGCTCACTTGGAAATGTGAAGTTGGGGCCCAGTTGGGGCTAAAACGGCTCATTTGGGGCTAAGGGGTGTTTTTCAAGGGGTTTCATGTGAGAAGTTGTGGCTTTCGGGGGTGGGTTGGGGTTTTGGAATGTCCCCAAAGGGATCCCAATCCCTAGTCCAAGAGGATTCGACCGGGGTTTTTTTTTTCGACGGCTCAGTTGACTGAGCACCCCGACTGAGCCGTCACTGAGCCGTCACTGAGCCGGCTCATTTAGCTCTCACTTAGCTCTCACTTAGCTCTCACTTAGCTCTCACTGAGCGCACCAAATGGCTCATTGAGCGCTCACTGAGAGCTAATTAGGGCCTCACTCAGGGCTCACTTAGGAGTTTCTCCCCCTTTCCGCCCTCTCTTCCCACCCTTGCCGGCCCACACTTCACCCTTTTCACACCAACATCGGTCTGCAGTTGTCACCATGTCTTTTCTTCAAGAACTTGAGCGTGCATGCACACATACATACTTGCATACATGTACCCACCACGACAAACACACAAACATCCAAACATACACACTTCGTGAGGGACACAAATATCCAAACACACACACACACATACACCCATACACATGTCCACACACACACACATGCACATGCACAAATTGACTTCCACATTCATTCTTGTGTGCAATTATCTTGCATGTACATAAACACATGGCCACATTGAGGCATGCGCAGTGAAGGGCTAGGGAGAGATGGTTACGGGGTTGGGGTTCGGGGATATGAACCTAGCCATTTGCGAGGGTGTTCCTTAATTGTTGCCTCATGACAATGGCACCCACCCACCCCACGCACACACACCATGAAGCACAAGTAGGGCACAAAGGACATTGCTCGCTTTTGTGAGGTTCATCATACAACCATCTTGACCTACACCATGACACATTGATTCCCCTCCCTCCTTATCCCATCACCTTCCCTTTTGCTACGCTGCGTTCCCCCGCTTCCCTCGTGTGTAGCCCTTCTTTTCTCTTGCCTATCCCGTCCCCTTGTCCTGCCTTTCCTATTTTTTGGCGGTGGCATCACATGCACGATGGTGGCGGCAAGGACGATGACCTTTGCAGGTATGTTGTGCTATTATGTGTGTGGGTGTGTGTGTGCGTGCTTGCGTGCGTGTGTAGTTGTGCCCACGCGCATGTGCGCAACTGTAGATGGTTTGTTCGTTCTTGGTTTCTCTCATTTCGTGTGTTTGTATATCTGCTTGTGTGTGTGGGGGGGGGGGGGGTTTGCTTGGATCGATGCGTGGGTGAAGGTGTCTTTGTGCGTGAGTGTTTGTGAGTGTGTGACTGCATGCTTTGGTGAATGTGTATACGCGCAGGTGTGTGTGTGTGTGTGTGTGTGTGTTGCAGCTGTCGTTTTGGATGTTGTTGTTGGTTTTGGTGTTGTGTGGCATCGGCTTTGATTGTGTGCGCATAACATTGTGTTTGTGGCTGCAGACACAGGTATGGTTGTGTTTGTGGTTGTGGCTGTGGTTCTCAGCTTGCGTGCGGTTGTTGGTATGGCCGTTGTGGTAGGTCTCGTTGTGGGTGTGGTTATGGTAGTGGCTGTGGGTGCGGCTTTGGGTGTGGGTGTGGGTGTGGGTGTGGGTGTGGGTGTGGGTGTGGGTGTGGGTGTGGGTGTGTTTCTGCAAGCTGTGTTGTGTGTGGATTTGGTTGTGGTTGTGTCAGTGTGTGTGGCTCTGGCTGTGGCGAAGGCTGCAGTTGCAGCTTTCACTGTGGCTGCAGCTGTTCTTTGGGTTCTGGCTGTAGCTGTGGGGTGGGGGGGGGGGCGGGTTAAAGGACTGCAAAGAGGGGGGCTCAAATTACCATCCACCCCCTCCAAAAAAAATAGCACCAAGTTTACAGTGACAGTGTACAGTGACAGTGTACAACGACAGTGTACAGTGAGAGCATACAGTGAGTGTAGAGTGACAGTGTAGAGTGCTAGTGTAGAGTCTTGGCTGTTGTGGCGGACGCACTGTGTGTGGGGATACATTCTATGAGATCTTGGGGAGTACAGTGTACAGAGTACAGTGTACAGTGTACAGTGTACAGTGTACAGTGTACAGTGACAATGCACAGTGACAGTGTATAGTGACAGTGTGCAGTGGCAGTGTGCAGTGTGCAGTAACAGCGTACACTGCCAGAATACAGTGTACCATGTACAGTGACAGTAGACAGTGACAGCATTGACAGTGTCTATGAACAGTGTACAGTGACAGTGTACAGTGACAGTGTACAGTGACAGTGTACAGTGACAGTGAATCCTCATTGAGCCCTCACTGAGCGCTCACTGCGCCGTTTGGCGCGCTCAGTGAGCGCTCAGTGAGCGCGCGAAACGGCGCAGTGATGCGCGAAACGGCTCAGTGAGCGCTCAGTGAGAGCGCCAAACGGCTCAGTGAGCACTCAGTGAGCGCCCGAACGCTTGCACTGTACGGTGTGCAGTGTGCATGACACAGTGTGCAGTGTGCATTACACAGTGTGTAGTGCGCAGTGTACACTGCACACTGCACACTGTGTCTTGCACACTGCACACTGCACACTGTGTGTTGCACACTGCACATTCTGTATTGCACATTGCACACTGTAATGCACACTGCACAGAGTGTATTACACAGTGTGCAGTGTGCATTACAGTGTGCAGTGTGCAATTTGTAACACACAGTGTGCAGTGTGCAGTGTGCAATACACAGTATGCAGTGTGCACTGTGCAATACACAGTGTGCGGTGTGCAGTGTGCGATACACAGCGTGCAGTATGCAATACACAGCATGCACTGTGCAGTACACAGTGTGCAGTGTGCAGTGTGCAATACACAGTGTGCATTGTGCAATACACATGTCACGTCATGTCATGGAGCGCCAGATCCATCGTCCGCTGGTCCGCCTTGGGGGGCGTCCATTGGCAGAACGTCTAGCCGATACACACACACTCACTCCGACGAATTGGGCCTCAGGTGAGGGGGGGGGCGAGAACACCGTGAATGGCGCGAGAGCGAATGGTGCCCAGGCCAAGAAAGGCCCACCACGGGCAAGTGAGCGGATGCTCGAAGACACTGGTCCCGCCGACAGGCCCCCGCATGCTTGGATCCAGTGGGTTTCACCTCAGACGATCGCCGTGCGCACTCGCTGGGATGTCACAACATCACTGATTCCCTGACCCTTCCCTAGGCACGAAGACTGTACCAGTAGTGGCCTGGTAATTTCAAAGACATTGCAATTGTCTGCGCAGAGTGGCATATCCCTCAAAACCCACAGGGTCCATCCACTGAAGAGTCCAGAGTCGTCCAATGCGGAAGACGCAGTCCAGACCGGTGGTACATCGGGCAGGGGACAGGACTATGGCATCTTCGTCGCGTGGCTCCACGACACCCTCCTGGGACCACACCAGTCTCTTGACACCCGCACTACGGTCAGCCCAAGGGGGAAGGCAAATGCCTGGCTCAGCACATCCTGCCCCAGTGCAAGCCGCCAAATAAGTTAGAAATACTCGCTCACTCCAGGGCAGCCCTGGCCGGCAATCACGACCGTGGGGTTGGCCTGCCTCCAGCAGCAGCCCCACATCCTCAGTTGCCACTGCTGAGCGTAGCGCCCGGATGTAGGCCAGTGCCAAGGGGTTGAGAGGGACAGGCGCCACGTCATCGTCTGAGGGGAGGGAGATATGGAACATACCAGACATGGTAACCCAGAGAACCCCTCGTGCTGTCAGAGGTACTCCATCGACTGCCATTCTGACTGATAGTCGCTCTGATCCCTTGACAGCAGTCGCTGCATACACGGACTCCTGCTCTATTGACCATCCTAGGACGACCAGTTCCGCAAGCAGGGCCCTAAAAGCCGAGGCCACGGCCACCCAGAGTTGTAGACACTCCAAGGAGAAATGAGCAGCCCAGTCGCCGACTGACTGCTCGCAGAAGGGACAGTACGTTGTGGGGGGGGAGCTCCTGATATGCTGGTGGGACCGTATCCACAGACATACTGTAATTTCGTCATTTGTGAGCTGGAGCTCAGTGAGGTGATGGCCCCACGAGCTGCAGCGGAAGCCAGGGAAACACAGAGGAGGAAGACTAGAGGAGGGAAAAACTGAGGCATCGTACACAGACTGTGGTACTGACTGTGGGTTAATGCACAGTGCTCCGTGCCGCAGGAGAATAGAGTGAGGCTTCAGGACGCCCAGGAAGGGCAGCGCCACAGGCAGGGGCCCATGGGGGGGTACAGACGCCAACTCGTGGGCCTTCGCTTGCGCCTGCGCAATCAGGTGCTGCCATCCCATGGTGTGCTGAGATGGCACATACCCTTCAACATGACCTGCAAGAAGCAGCAGCTGTGCCACATACCTGATCAGTATATTGACATAGTGGGAGGGGGTAGGCTTCTGAAGGCCCTCATTGACAGCAGCGGACAGATTGTCGTCGAGAAGTAGTGCAGATGCCACGCTGTAGCTGCGTAGCATCTCCACAGACAGCGCTCGGCCTAGCCACTCCGCTACCCAAGATGTGGGGTCAGCAACTGTCACATGGCATCAGAAGTGCGCAGCAACACCTGCTACATCTATAAGGACAGCCGCAAACCCTATGCCACGCTGCACAGACGCACCGTCAGAGACTACTGTGATGGGCGGCTGTAGGTCATGGCGCAGCCATCGTTCATGGACGACTGCTTCAGTGAGGTCGGTGCAGGGGGCCACACACAACGCAAGACCGAGAGCCTCACAGTCAATGAGCAGCACCTGCGGGTCGGATCCCGGTGGGTCATCCCAGACAGGGTCATGCAGCACACCCCGTACAAGCTCTCTGGTATATACACTACGGTTGCAGGCAGCCTTGACCGTGAGAAGGATCCGTTGCAGGCGCAGACGCATCTCTAGGGAGGGGTAACCCAGACCACCCAGGTGGAGGGGGACCAACAGGTAGTGGGAAGGAAACCATGAGGGAAGACTCAGGGAGCTGCGGGCCACCTGTTGGACCTGAGTTTGCAAGGGCTGCAGGTCTATAGAGGTCAGCGGCACTAGAGTGAGTCGGTAGTCGATAGAGGACACAGCGTAGGACAGCAGCACTCGCAGAGCCAAGATACAAGACGGCTTGGTGCGCCGTACCCGAGCCAACACATGAACAAAGAGGTCTGCCGCGGCTTCAACAAAGGATTTCGGAGACTCACCCATGGCACAGGGGATACCCTATGTCTTTAACCCCTATGTCTGGTAGTCTAACTGCCCCAAGGCACACGAAATGGATCCCTTGCCATAATGGAGCCGTCCCTGGGCAAAGCATACATGGTACATTTTGAGCCTGGACGCATTCACTGTCCCTCCTGTCACCGCAGCTAGTCTGTAAGACTCAGCCAGGTTGTGCACCATTTCCTTTGGGGCCAGAGCCATTTGGCGCCCGTCATCGGAGAAAATCACCTCGGGGACTTGCACCCCAGGCAGGCAGGGATGGGGGGGACCTGTGACACTGTCCAAGAGGGCCCAAGACCGCATGATACGCGGTATCAGGTATCCTCCTACACCCATGCCGTCGCCCTGGATCCCCCCCTGCTGCATGTAGTACGGGGGGGCCAGTCCAAACGGAGTCTGCAGGTAAACCATCAGCCCATCAAAAAACCACCGAGTCAGCTCGCCCACATGCTCAAGGGGGGGGGTTGTCCATGAGATAACCCCGGAGGGCTTCCCTGTTAACGTTGCAAAACGCGTTGGATTCATCCCAGTCGGCACACCAGCAACCCCTGGGCGACATGATCGCCCAATAGGCCAAGAACCATCGCAGGAACAGACCCAGATCATGGGGCGTGATCTCCTTGCGATAGGCGTATGCCCATGGGGGCATGAGGCTTGTCAGTTCGGAGCGTGACATGAACTTGGCAAACGGCAAAGTGGACTCACGCCTGCGGAGCACCGGTCCGATGACAATGGGACGGCTGTTGCGAATTAGCCACTGCGGGTCCTTTTTTAACAGGCAGATGTGGAGGGCCGCCTGGAGGTACCGCGAGAAGTGGCCCTGGCGCAGCCGCCGAACCCAGTCCAGGACGGCCCATTGGCCCGCTGCTGAGAGGCTCTGAACCACACATTCAGGCAGCTCATCGAGAGCTTTGGCCTCTGATCCCTGTTTACGCAAAACCCATTCCCATTCGCGGTGCGACAGGCTGGACGCCACAGACTCTGGTCCCACCAGACAGGTGGCCAGCGGGTCACCCAGCCTACACAGCAGCCCAAGAAAGAAGTCACACATGGACAGGTCATCCCTGGGCCTAGCCAGCGCTCGGGCTCGAGTCGCCGCTTCACGGACCATATGGACATCATTAGCCAGAGCACGGAGGCCATAGAGTTCCTGCGCCTGAGTGCGGGCCTCACTGATGAAGGCCTCCGGCTCCGTCGGAAAATACACTCCATCAGGGCGAACTCTGGTGACTACACTGAAAGATTTTTTCTTGATGTTATATACCTTGGAGGACACAGCATTCACAGACTTCAACTGGGAAGGTTTAGCGTCAACAGCCAGACCTGCCTGACACACCCGGTCACGGGCTTGCTGCCTCCATTTCCTAACGTACTCATCTGCACACTTGTCCCCCTGCATAGCACGATATTCCATATCCCTGAGGCGGCTCGATTCATCAGAGTGTACCTTCCCTATGTACCTGGGGATAAACTGCAGGGCGAGGGGGAAGTACTGATGCATGCAGTCATCAATGGAGATGCCCTGCATTGCTCAGTACCAGAAGAACACTGAGGCGTGAGCCGCCAGGAAAGACAATGAAGCTGGCGACGCCTTCCTAAAATTCAGTCGACGCTCAGAGACATTCTTGTTATACGAGAAGTGAAGGGGGATGGCGAATTGGCAGCAGAGCGCCCCATGGTGGGACACTCCAGGGTAGACCGCTTTCGCAGGTAGGGAGACAGGTGAAAGAACATCTACCAGAATATAGTCGATTTCCGTGCGGGTCACTTTGCCAGCCCCAACCGGCGGAAAATTGGTGGGCTCACCGGAGGGGTAGGGCACATACAGAAACGCCCAGCAGTGCCAGGACGAAGACACTTGGAGACTCTGGACCCAGCTCCTGGCCTGAGGGTTTCATTGAGGTCTCCAGCAACAAAGAACAAATCATTAACTGTTCGTCGGGCCTCAGCTACTCGCTGCTGAATAGTAGCCCACACATCAGCATCCTGGCGGGGCCTCCTATATACATTGCACCCAATGATGCGGTGCCCCCAGGCCTGGTGAGGGACATGAGCTGCAGGTCCTCGTAGGTCTGGACTAGATCGGCGCGTCGCGGCCCCCCTATGCGGCCGGGGGAGCAGAGCATAAGCCACAAGTATGGCCATGCGTGCCCCTCACTCAGCCACGCCGTCATAGAAAACTTTGTAACCCATACCCTGCAGATCCTCTTTTGCGAAGCCCTCCCAGAGTTCTTGCAGAAACGCAATGTCTACTGATAGATCCGACATGATGGCAATGATGTCAGTCGCTTTGCGCGCTGCGCCTCCACAATTCATTGTGAGAAGGGTGAGCTCTGACAGGGAGTCCATGAGGCGAGCATCTTGCCCAAGCAGCTCTGCGCCTCCTGTCACTAGGGGGGAGGAGACCACCAGGTACGGGTCAGTGTCTAGGGGAAGTCGGGGGGCGGGGAACATAGGAGGTTGCGCAGCCTCATTGCAGTCATGCCTGCGGCGCAACGAGGTGAGCACGATCCCTTCCATGCGTATTGGCCCTCTATAGCCGAAACAGGTACTCGCCAACGCCCTAGTGGTATGCTCAGACTGGATCTTGGGACAGAAGGCTGTTGAGCCCCAACCAGGCGCGTGGAAAAGCAGGCCAGTAATTAGCCTGGGCCGCTGGCAAATAGTACACAACGCGCCTCCAGGCACGGACAGACCGCCGCAGGCGGACAGAGCTTCACAAACAGTCAAGCGTTCTTGGGGTGGGAGGTGAGGACCTGGTCTGAGCTGAGGAGCATCATCCCATCGAGGCTTCGCAATAATCCATACACAGACCACAGTGCCCTGTAGCAAGGGCGGAGAGAAGGCTGCTCCATGGGTTAGTCTGCTTGACAAAGAGGAAAGACAGCCCGCCCATAGGGTGAGCACATGCAGCACAGTGCGCAGCAGAGGAGCAGGAAACTCCATCAGGGCGCGCGGGTCGCAGCCCTGAGCCCTGCCCAGCTTGGTAGCCGTTCCTGGAGGTATCACCTGATCGCCTAAGAACGGGACCTGCTGAAAATGACACCCACAGCAGGAGACACACGCTGGCACCTCGCAGTGCTGGACGTACCCACAGTGCACACAGACAATTCGGGAGGACAGACGGCCATCCTGGACGCTGAGACGGGTGTCCTCTAAAGACACAGGAGGGGGGATTGGAAGCGCGTCACGCGCTCTCTGGCATCGTAGATGCAGGTCTGCGGGACAAAGCTGCCGCCCTGGTCGCAGGGACGCTTGTACCGCTGCTATAGCAAGGGTTAGCAGCAGCTGGGGCCAACAGGAGGGCTGTGGCAAGGCATATGGAAGTCACATGCTGCCTGGACCCCGGTAGCCTCCCTGAGAGTCGTGCTGCGAGTAAGACACCTCATACTCATCCCAGGGCGCCCTGAAGGACCCCTTATCCGAGCCCCGGTCATCACGGTAGTAGCAAGGGACAGACCGGCCTTCATCACCACCGCGGTTTGGGGCCCGATTGTCAGAAGGTGTGGGGCTGGGGGATCTCCCTGTTGAGCTCATGGAGGCTCGATCAATCGAGACATGCCTTTGGCGGAGGGACAGCGGCAGATGGCTGCTGGTCGCCGACCGAGTGGGCGAGGGGCTGCGGCGTGGGGAGTACCCTAGGGGGGGGGGGTCGATCGTGATCCGAGGAGCCGGACGTAGCGCCTTTCTGCCGCTTGTGCGGGGGCTCCGAGTGGGACCGGGACTCTTGCTTCGGGTGTGGGGGCTGGGCGTTCCTCAAGGAGTCAGCCCACTGACGGGTTAGACAGAGACCCGGCGGTGTCCAGGGCCGAATGCCCGAGCCATCAGGGTTCACATCTGTGGCCGTGGCAAGCAGCCCAGGGGGCCCTATTGGAATCTGGACGTGAGGCACTGTGGCACTGACGGAGCGCCAAACATTCACTGGGAGTAGAATAAAGCAGAACTTTACTGCCATACCTCGGGTAGCCAGACCCGCGGGCTAGTGCGGGCCATCTACCTCACAGTTGAAATAGGCGGAGGCAGCCGCCACAAACGCTGGCCAGGGGAGGCCTTCTGCCGCCGGGTAGAGGGCCATGCGTACCGTTACAAGGTCAGCCTCACCTATTGAGGGGGGGGGGGACTGAACTGAGTAGCTGAAGTGGCACCCATAGGGGCCGGTGAAACACCCATCTGCTGAAGGACTGCCGCGGCCCAGTCAGGAGAGGCAAGGCGACGGCATCGCTTCTCGATGATGTCCCGCAGTGCTTTCAGGGTGGATAGCTGCTTGATGCGGGACACATATTCTGAGAGGTGCAGGGCCATGGTGGGGAAGTCCTTGACAGACTTCATCTGGAATAGCGGGAGCTCGTCGTCCTCTAGCTTCAATAGGTCCATGGCCACTTCACACGCTAACGACCTCCAGGAAGTGGTCGAGTCTGCTCCATCGCGGACCGTTTTCAGGATCTCCAGCAGGTGTTGGCTTTTTACGGCATCGGTGATGGTGATGAGGCCGGCCTCATCGATGTAGCGTCCCCGGGCAACTAGGGCACACTTGATTCGCGGCAAATCACCCGTGTGGGCCATGCATAGCTCGTTAGGCAGGCTGAAAGGGAGACCCCATCCGCCAACTTGAGGAGCTGTTGGCCTAGGCGATGCATCGACGGGTACGGGGCCAGGAGCGTGTTGAGTTGCCCAACCGCCGTCTTGATGGACTCAGGCGGTAGGTCACGGGTCCGCTTAGTCGTCTTCAGGAGCAGCTGCGGCATGGTGAGGTTGGCCGCGTCTTCAGCCGGCAGCGAGGGCCCAGCGGGGACTCTGCCCTCTGCGCCTCGTGGAGCCCTGGATCCCGCAGAAGCAGAGCCGCTGTGACTGGCTTGCTCCGACCCGCTGCTGCCATCGGACGGGGGGGGGCGCAATGTCTCTTGGTATGGCCCCTGAGACGTTAGGCCAGCGATCCCTCAGGGCTCGTTCCAGCACTTTATCGGATATACCCCCCAGCGACGCCCAAGTGTCAGTGACCGCCAGCGACCACGATAGGGCTTTCTTCTGGTGTTTTGCCGCCCACGCCGCAACCGCCATTTTGAACCAGAAACGAGACAGCACTATTTTTCCTTTTGATAGCGGGGCACTGTCCCCATTCACCAGATCGATGAAATTTCGAGGATCATTAGCTACAAGGGCGCGGACAGCTTCAGACACTTCCCTGATGGGAATGTGGGCGATGACATTGGCGTGCACGATCGGCAGCTGGTCTGCAGGTAGGGAATTGAGGTGTCGCTTGAGATACTCCACCACCTCAGGCCACGGCGCCCAGTACCACGTTGTCAAGTCGCGCCGCAGGTTGCCGATGTCAATGGCTTGCGACTTCCCCACTAGTACTGACCATAGCAGAGCAAAAGACTGGCTCCACTCAGCGGTCGGTGGCACACCAGAGACTTCCTGCTTGTTGACCATGATGACCACTGCCTTTAGGACCCCCTGCTGGTCCTCAATCCTGGTCGCAAACAGTGCCTCGGAGGGCTGAGCTCTAGACTGCAAAAGGGACAGTGCCATAATGACTTAGGACCTGCAGATGAGTTCAGAGAACCAGAGATGTACCAGATGCAACTCGCAGAGGCAGTCCAAGGCCTCAACAGTGGAATGGATCTGCAGCAGAAGCGTGCCTGTAGCGTAAGGCAGAGTGAAACACTTGAGGCACGCATCGGAATCCTTAGCGACAGGCAGCAGGGCGAGGGACAACAGGCAACGTGTGGATCACGTAGACGACGCAACAGGTTTCGTCCCTGCCTTCTCGGACTGTTCAGTCTACTGGTGCTGCCATGCGCGGCCGCTCGCTACGCCTCTTCGGTCGTCTGCGAGAGCAGCGCCGGGATATAGGGCTGGGGGGGGGGGGGGGGCACGGCAGTGGCATGACCACATCCTCTGGCACCCTTGGCATCCCTGTTCCCTGTTTCGGACCCCATTCTGCCGGTGTTTGGTGCAGCGAAAAAGAGTCCAGGAGCCTGTTCAAGACGGCTCAAAAACGGTCTGGTGGGGCAGTGAGCCAGCTGGGGACAGGTGGCACTGCGACTTCAGCTCTGAAATCATGGGTAGATTTCCCGGTGGGCAGTGGGCAGGTCGGGGCTGGGCAGCCCAGAGTGTGCCTGAGGGCTGGTCGCCCCGTGGTCTGGCAGCCGAGGGCGGCTGGGGAGGGGGGGGGTGTTGGGGGGGGGGGGGGGGGGGTTGCATTTCACTCTGGACCGGACAGAGCCTATGCACGACACCGTTAGCACCCCAGCCACAGGCAGGAGCCCAGGCCCTGTCGTATGGGGCTCCGCACCTGGTCACCATCCTTGATTGGAAGGCTAGCTCGGGTGTGCAATACTCAGCATGCAATGTGCAGTACACAGTGTGCAGTGTGCACTGTGCAATACACAGTTTGCACTGTGCAATACACAGCGTGCAGTGTATCAATACATAGCATGCAGCGTGCGGTACACACTATGCAGTGCGCAGTGTACACTGCACACTACACGCTGTGTAATGCACACTACACGCTGTGTATTGCACACTGCACACTGCACAGTGTGTATTGCACACTGGGTATTGCACACTGCACACGGTGTGCAGTGTGCAGTGTGCAATACCCAGTGTGCAGTGTGCATTACACAGTGTGCCGTGTGCATTACAGTGTGCCGTGTGCATTACAGTGTGCAGTGTGCATTACCGTGTGCAGTGTGCAATTTGTAACAGAACAGTTTGCAGTGTGCAATACACAGTATGCAGTGTGCAGTGTGCAGTACACAGTGTGCGGTGTGCATCAGAGCGTGCAATGTGCAATTTGGAATGCACAGTGTGCAGTATGCAGTGTGCAATACACAGTGTGAGGTGTGCATTACAGTGTGAAGTGTGCAATACACAGTGTGCAGTGTGCAATACACAACGTGCAGTGTGCAATATACAGGGTACACTGCGTTCGGGCGCTCAATGAGTGCCAACTGAGCCGTTATGCGCTCTCACTGAGCGCTCACTGAGCCGTTTCGCGCGCTCACTGCGCCGCTTCGCGCGCTTACTGAGCGCGCCAAACGGCGCAGTGAGCGCTCACTGAGTGCGCCAAATGGCCGAGTGAGCGCTCAGTGAGGGCTCACTCATGGTTCACTGTACGCTGTCACTGTACACTGTCACTGTACACTGTCACTGTACACTGTCCATGTACACTGTCAATGCTGTCACGGTCTACTGTCACTGTACATGGTACACTGTATTCTGGCACTGTACGCTGTCATTGCACACTGCACACTGCCACTGCACACTGTCACTATACACTGTCACTGTCCATTGTCACTGTACACTGTACACTGTACACTGTACTCTGCACACTGTACTCCCCAAGGTCTCATAGAATGTGTCCCCACACACAATGCGTCCGCCACAACAGCCAAGACTCTACACTCACTGAATGCTCTCACTGTACACCGTCGTTGTGTACTGTCACTGTACATCGTCACTGTAAACTTGGCGCCATTTTTTTTTGAGGGGCTGGACGGTAATTTGAGCCCCCCTCTTTGCAGTCCTTTACCCCCCCCCCCCCAAAGCTACAACCAGCACCCAAAAAACAGCTGCAGCCACAGTGAAAGCTGCAATTGCAGCCTTCGCCACAGCCAGGGCCACACACACTGACACAACCATAACCAAATCCACACACAACACAGCTTGCAGAAACACACCCACACCCACACGCACACCCACACCCACACCCACACCCACACCCACACCCACACCCACACCCACACCCACACCCACACCGAAACCCGCACCCACACCCACACCCACAACCAAAGCCGCAACCACAGCCACTACCATAACCACACCCACAACGAGAGCTACCACAACGGCCATGGCAACAACCTCACGTAAGCCCAGAACCACAGTCACAACCACAAACACAACCATACCTGCATCTGCAGCCACAAACACAATGTTATGCGCACACAATCAAAGCCTATGCCACGCAACACCGAAACTAACAACAGCATCCAAAACACAGCTGCAAAAGCAGCGGCACACACACACACACACACACACACACACACACACACACACACACACACACACACACACACACACACACACACACACACACACACACACACACACACACACACACACACACACACACACACACACACACACACACACACACACACAGGCACACACACACACCTGCGCGTACACACATTCACGAATCCACATACGCACATGAACCTAGGCAACCAGAAACCAAAGAATGCAGTCACACGCTCACAGTGACGCACAAGGACACCTTCACCCAAGCATCAATCCAAGCAAGCCCCCTCCCCCCAACTCACACACAAACATACATACAAACACACTAAATCAGAGAAATCAAGAGGGAACAAACCATCTACACTTGCGCACATGCGCATGGGCAGAAGCACACACACACGAACACACACAATAGCACAACATACCCGCAAAGGTCATCGTCATTGCCGCTACCATCATGCACTTGATGCCATGGCCAACAAATAGGAAAGGCATGGCAAGGGCAGGGCGGGACAGGCAAGAGAAGAGAAAGGGTTCGCATGGGGTAAGCGGGGGGATGCGGCATGGTAAAAGGGGAGGGGAGGGGATAAGGAGGGAGGGGAATGAGTGTGTCATGGTGTAGGTCAAGATGGTTGTATGATGAACCTCACAAAAGCGAGCAATATCCTCTGTGCCCCATTTGTGCTTCATGGGGCGTGCGCCCGTGTGTGTGTGTGTGTGTGTGGGGGGGGGGTGTCATTGTCATGAGGCAACAATTCAGGAACACCCTCGCAAATGGCTAGGTTCATATCCCCGAACCCCAACCCCGTAACCATCTCTCCCTAGCTCTTCACCGCGCATGCCTCAATATTGCCATGTGTTTATGTACACGCAAGATAATTGCACACAAGAATGAATGTGGTTGTCAATTTGTGCATGTGCATGTGTGTGTGTGTGGACGTGTGCATGGGTGTATGTGTGTGTATGTGTTTGGATATTTGTGTCCCTCACGAAGTGTGTGTGTTTGGATGTTTGTGTGTTTGTCGTGGTGGGTACATGTATGCAAGTATGTATGTGTGCATGCACGCTCAAGTTCTTGAAGAAAAGACATGGTGACAACTGCAGACCAATGTTGGTGTGCAAAGGGTGAAGTGTGGGCCGGCAAGGGTGGGAAGAGAGGGCGGAAAGGGGGAGAAACTCCTAAGTGAGCCCTGAGTGAGGCCCTAATTAGCTCTCAGTGAGCGCTCAGTGAGCCATTTGGCGCCCTCAGTGAGAGCCAAGTGAGAGCTAAGTGAGAGCTAAATGAGCCAGCTCAGTGACGGCTCAGTGACGGCTCAGTCGGGGCGCTCAGTCAACTGAGCCGTCACCAAAAAAAGTACCCCCTCCCTTGAACCTTGACCAAGTGAGTATCTAAAACTTCTAAAAATAGTAAATGCACATTACCTAGCATGCAAAAAGCACAACAAACAAGCACAAAGACACCGCAATGCACAAATGAGCCCCAAATGAGCCCCAACTTCACATTTCCACTTAGCCACTAGTGAGCCGCAGGTACAAAAGGCAAAGTGAAATGAAACTTTTAAACAAATAAGAAGGTAATGGTGATGCAACGCGACAGTGCCAAAACTGTAACTTTGGGGAAAAAGTGCCACAGATAGCTAGAGACGAGTGCGCCCGTAGTATAGGACCTTGCCCGCAACAGGGTGCACGTAGGAGGTTAAAGATAGAGGTAAGGGAAGCACTCATGACAAGGATGCAACCAAAACATGATGGCCTTTGGCCAGGGGACTGGTGTCACGGGGGGCTACGGGTCCTACCCTGCAATGCCAGGCGAGACAACTGTGACAACCAGCCTTACAACCACCGATTAACTTTTTTCGTGAACTTGAACAGAAAGGTAATTCATACCTGATGACTTGTGCCTTGCTACTGCCTTGTGCCGCGCTCAGGCCACCAACAAACACGGCCACGATGGCCCCACAGTGCGCGCGATAGCTATACTACCTAGAGGGAAGAAGCCACGATGGCCCCAGGGTAAAAGATCGAAAACACTAGGCACAAAACAAAACACGGGTACAATGCCCTCACCTGCCACCCTCGTGCTTCAAAGGATTTCGGAGGGCTTGTATGTGCTCGATGTTCTTGATGTCTTGCGCTAACTCTTGCGTGTAAAGAGAGAGCTCTTGCTTGTAGGATGTAATGCTTTTTGCCTCTCTGGATTGAAAAGATCGACACAAGGCCTAGCCAAAGGCCCACTTGGAAACTGAACCGACACCAAACCAGAATCAAAATGCAATTGGATGAAGCGGGATGAAAATCGTGAAGCCACGGCTCAGCCAAGGGCCGTGGCTTGGATCCGGTCGTGCTCCGTGGTCACGGCTCAACCAAGGGCCGTGACCCTATTCCTGCTTAATTCTAGCATGTGTGTCACACGTGATGCATCACGTAGAGGGCAAAGGGTGGAGGTACGGCGTGGGATGTGGTTTTGAGTAGACAAACTTGAATAGACACACCTTCTAACCATATATTAATAACCTGACCTCACTTCTAACCCTCCACCTAGGAGCCATATTACGTATACATATCATATATACACATAATAGCGCGATCCACGCCAACAAATACAAGACGCACTTGTGCACGCTCACCCAACGGCAGGACACAGGAGCACACACCCGCCCGGAGGTCACCACGGGGTGTGGGCTTCGCGGTGGCGGCCTTTGGGCACGTGATGCGGATAAGCCACACACGTACTGCACAAACACCTGTTCCCACCAACTACCCACATACATACAACAAACAGTAAGCATACTCACAATAGAACGCGTGTATAGATATGCCACCTTGTTGCTTGGCATCCGTGTGTGTCTTGGGGGCGTGCGTATGGACACTTAGGCTAGTCTTGAGTGTTACCTTTGTCGGTGGGTGTGTCCCTGGCGGGCAGTAAGGCTGGGGTTCGCCTCCGGGTGCCAATGTGTGGAGGCTGCCCGTACTATGCCGCTGGGGTAGCAGCCCACCCAGTTCCCCGGAGGCCCGCAAACCGCCCGGAAGGAACACTACTCCCCTTCAACCCCCCTACACCGTGTATGACGGTGCATGTTTACACCTCCGTGTGTAGACTTGATGCCGGCGTGCACGGTTACAAAAAACAAAACCTACGTCTTGCTTTATCGGGTCTTGCTTTATCGGGGGGCACATGTGAGTTCACAAGACCAAGCGCCCCACGGGGTTTTGAATTTGGCGCTAACTCAACACTGTATGCACTCCATACAATGTTGAGTGAAACGAGATCGCTTCTTTTGAGGCATATTTTCGTTGTTTCCCCTCCAAATCGTGAACAAAAGAAATTCATAACTTGGAGCCCATGGCGAATTGGAGCCTAAACCAAGATGTGTTGGAAACTAGGGACATTAAAGAACAACTTTGGCCTTGTGGTCATTTTTTTGCATGGTTTAGTAGGTACTATTTACTATATACTATCCATTTGTCAGCACACGAGCTCACATTGACTTTTCGCATCGTGTGCATTTTGGACTTGGTTTGGACAAGGAAATAGGGCTCGACCTAACCCAAGGTTAGTGCTTTTGGGAAGTACTACTATTAGGTCCCTTCTTTGTGACTATTTGCCCTATGGAAAGGTCCCTAAGGAAACTTTCCTATACAACCTCCAATATTGGCATTTTGGCAGTTTTTCCCTTCTTATGTGTCACTCGGGAATAAAAGTGCCAAAAATCCATCCAAGGCCCATACAAGCTAACCGGGTGGTAATGTTGGTCCTTGGGACATGGGCAATCACCATGCATTGACTCAACTCCGGATCGCTATTGGGTCCGGAAATATTAAATCGGTAGGAACCACTTTTGGGTCCGTTTTCATCATTTTCGCCCAAAATGGCCCGCAAGTGCATCTTCCCCTGATTTCATGCCCGGATGCCCATGCGTCCGCTGTGGTGGATATTGGGGTGGCTGCTGCTGGTTCGAAGGTGACTGTGGTTGATCCGCCTAGAATGATCAAACAAATTCATGAAAGACAAAGTAATTCTTCGAAAGTTCATCCTGCATTCTTTGGATGCTCGCTGCTGTGACCGCTTTGTAGTCATTCAGGTCCTTTTCCAGTCGTATTGAACGCGTGGAGGCTCCATTGGCTTCGGCAGAGGCACCTTCTGAAGTTCTGGTTGCATTCTCCGTCGCTACCTGCAGATGGTCAATCTTTCATCGATGTTGTTCAAGCTTAGCCTCGAGGTTAACGTACTTCGACTCGTGTGTCGCAAGTTTTTCTTGCAAAACGGAATTGGCGGCTTGTAACCTGTGGAGGTCGTGGGACATTGAGGGAAACCACTCCGTTTCTCGATGCGTAATGTGTGTTGTGACCAGTTGCTATGTTCCTGAAGGTTAGGGGCAATATGAAAGGAGGGGACCAACGCCCATCAAATGGGCTATGCACCCTTCAGTCCTCCGATTTGGGTAGTGGTTTTGGGAGAGCTAAGTTTGGGCATGTGCATGCTTTTGTCATTTCGTCTGCTATTGTGCCACTAAGGGGGAAAATAGCTAGAGGACTTGGATTAATCCAACATTGTGCATGGATTGGGCCTCAAGTCCCGTGTTGAATACCCACCCTTCCCTTTGTCTCTCCTCGCCATGCCCATGGAGATATCCTATTGGGAAACATTCCCATTTTGACCATTTTTGAGGCTTTTACTCAATTTTGGCCACCAAACAATTCTCATATCCGCTTGGGGCAACGGATTTGGACCCAGCCCTTGGGCATGCATCAAAGACATGATCCAAGTTCCATCATGTGCGAGCTTCGTACTTCCCCCTCAGAGTGTCTAGGAGTTATTACACTTTTGCTCGCAGGTTTGGGTTTTGGTCCCTTTTGGGGGTTTTGGATAGTACCATGGGAATATCCCCGTGGGCTACAACAATGAACCCTTGGGACCCCAAAGCGAAGTCCCATGGCATGCATCCCTATGGGGACGTGGAGCGTCCATGTATGGGTTTGTGCTTGATGCCCTCCCCGTTTTTCCTACCCTCGTCTGGCCATCAAATTGACCGCTTTTGCCACATTTTGGGCCCATGAGCCCACCTAAGCCCACCACCATCCCAAGGCTCACGGAGGACTCGAGTCGCCAACTATGTGTGGACCTAGGCTGCACTCCCATTGGGTCACACATCCGGTGTATGTCTCCGTCTCCAACCCATCTAGGAGATATACAAATTTTGGTGTGTCCAACTTTCTATATTTTTTCAGTTAATGACCCTTGATTCCACGGTCATGTTTCCCCCTATGCGCTATGCCGGGGCAAGTCAGGCCAACCATGGGCCAAGGAATGAAGGCAATGTTCCCCCTTCCCCCATATCCTGATGGCTAACCCATATCTCAATCTCTCTTGCCCTTGTGTGCATACAACCTCTGAGTGACCATGTGCTATGTCATACAGGGTCCCTTTTTGTACTTACTTGTCTATGTTTAGCATTGTGCTCACCTTCACTTCCCGCTGACGGCTGCCAAGGACCCGATCCCCATCTACACCCGTTTAGTGGCCCTCACCCACTTGGTGCCTCAGGCAGAGGGGTGGGGGGGGGGGGTTGATGGGGTAGGTGATCCGGATCATTTTTGATCCAACACTAGGCAGTGGAGGGGGGGGGTTTATGGGGTAGGTGATCCCTGGATCACTTTTGGATCATTCTTCGACCATGTTCGACCATTTTGCTCACTGTACTTTGAACTCTGTGCCAAGGGTCTTGTGGACTTGTGCATCATTTTTTGGAAGCCAAATTGTTGGAAACAACTGAATTTACATTTTTGGATCATTTATAACACACATTGTTGGTTCAATATGTTGCTTTGTACTTGCACTATGTCACACTTATGTTTGGAAGTTACGTTTTTGGATCCTTTTTGTGAACATGAATTGGTGGACCATTTCTTTTTTGGAACGTACATTTTTGGATCACATTTTTTCCACACAAATTGGTGGATCATTTCTTTTTTTGGAACTTAGCGAAACAAAAATGATCCAAAAATGTAAGTTCCAAAAAAGAAATGATCCACCAATTTTTCTTGAAAAAATATGATCCAAAAATGCAAGTTCCATCAAAGAAATGATCCACCAATTTGTGTGGAAAAAATATGATCCAAAAATGCAAGTTCTAAAAAAGAAATGATCCACCAATTTGTGTCATTTCTTTTTTGGAACTTACATTTTTGGATCATTTTTTTTACACAAATTGGTGGATCAGTATGGTGCTTTGTACTTGCACTATGTGTTACCGTTACTACCCGTTGGATCATCACGTGTCTGCATGGATGGTCCGGCAAAGTGTGGATCATTTTGCTAGGCGGTGGGGGGGGTTTATGGGGTAGGTGATCCGTGATCCGCGGATCATTTTGGGGGGGGGAGGGGGGGGTTTTTCGACCCCCGCGGATCAGTGATCAGTGTTGGTGACTGCCACGGGTGTACCAAGGGATTTTGCAAACGGTTTTCTTGAACCTGAGGCAATAGGAACGCCAAGGATGCAAGGCCATCAGGAAAACAGCGGGGTAGCGGCCACCCAGGGGGACAAGATCCAAAATCCGCGTCACCACGAAGCAGCAGGTGACAAAAGTGATTCCGAGATGGAGCAGGTGGATGTTCTGGAAGTCCCCAAGCGAAGGGGATGGAAAAAAATGACAGGTATTGGTAGAAGAGGCAAGAGAAGGCAGAGGGGGAATCCCGGAAGCAGAAGGGGGCCAAGGAACGGCATCGTAGGAAGGAGCAAAAGGAGAAGCGAGTCGACCAAAAGCGAAAGGAGGAGGAGGACAAGCTTGCTACGGCAGCACATGTAGCATCTTGCACGTGGCATGCGGGTTGGACTGCCCGAGAATGGTGCTAAGACGAATGGTAAGTGATCGGAATCCTTTGGCACCAAATGTGGTATCATCGTTGTTGCGAGGAGCCCACATGGTGACAAACATATGACTCAAATTGACTACGGGACTGTGTTGTGTTTTCTGATTGTCTAGTGTTCGCGACCTAGTCCTATGCAGCCTAGAATAACTGTTGTACCATTGGAGTAGTACCCGAAGTACCTGTTTTGTGTCTGTACATATATATGGTTTAATTGAGATGCCATTTTTTCGTTTTGCGCTAAGCTGGGCACTGCAAAGCCAAGATGCACATTTTGGACTTATTTGACCTTTGATGTTACGTATTTTGTGTCGTTGGGCTCTGCGGAGCCAAGTATGCTGTTAAGGTCAAATTTACAAGGTGGTAAGCCCGTTTACCTTCAAATGCCTGTCTGTAACACTGCACCGTCCCGACGACTCGGTTGCTTGTGGTTTGTTTGATGCAATGGGCATAGTGCCTCTGACATGTCCCTCGTTGACACAGTGTCTTTATTGCTATGTTTGCCCATGATACCCCTTGCCCCGTAGTGCCCAGTTTGTGTCTACACATTTCTGTCATTGAATTGAGCTACCAATTTTTCATTTTCCGCTGAGCTGGGCACTGCAGAGCCCAGATGCATTGTGTGCAATGATTTGACCCTGATACCTTTCATTCTCATGTAAGCTGTGTTACCCATCTTCATAGGGTGTCCCATTGCTCTCATCGTTGTCAGTCGGAATGACAACAGTCCATTCCAACTGTTGTCACGACAACCACACCACGTGCTGCTCACAAACGTTTCCCGGGTGCCATGAAGTGGTGGGAAACATTGTTTAGCTGTCCCATGGGTCCACTTTTGGTATTTACCATCCCCAAATGGGGTAACCACAGTAGCTGTGGTGTAGGGTTGTCAGTGAAAAATGCTTGATTTTTGCCATTTTCCACCCCTAACCTGCGCTCCGTTGCACCCTGCAACATACCATACTTGAAAGTACCCCGTTATTTGCATCCATCTAGCCAAAGGACAAGCTGGGCTCTCTGCACAAGCTGGTTTTTTTTTTGGAGAAGATATGATGGGGGGCACTATGGGCCTCCTATGCTGTGGACGTTGACTTTACTTGGGCTACTTATCATGATGAACGCGCAGGCATAACTAAATTGGACTCAACGCAACACACAGTGCCTCGCACACGGCAGTATAGCCCATGGCCATGGGCAGGCCTTGTGGCAACTGCTAAGAAGCAAGTGCGTGAAGTTCTCATATGTGCCGTTTGGCGGCACTTCTAAAAAACATGTCATTGTTCTGCAGTACAGTGGCACCGGGGAATGGGAATTGGAGCCCTGCACACACACACACCTACAAGTCAATTACGAGCCCTGCTGGGCTTGGGCACTGAATCTCGGAAAGTAGCACGCATGGCGCGTGCAGAGCAAACACCCCCCCTCAGCCTATTGTTGCATCTGTGAGCAGTTATTCTTTTGCACCGTCTCTCACCATGCTTGCTCATTGGGTTGGTTCCCTTTGGGCATCGTATTCTTATTACATGCATGCCGTCCGCCCACCCAAGAAACTCGATACCTTAAAGCCAGGCCCCAAAACTCTTCACTTAACCTACCATCCCTTTGCCGCCTGTTCGTGTGGTGGCCACGGTCTGGATTCCTTGTCAGAGTGAATGCATGTCTAATGATGACAGCTGCCAGGAATCACGTTGCAACTCTCAGTCAAGCTCGTCCAGCTCCCATAGCTCTACCACAGAGCTTGTCACTAGCCCTGATGCCTCGCTTCTCAGGCCCACATCCTCTTCCTCCAGCCTGCACTCCAGCAGCACAACACAGCGCAGCGGCAGAGGTCACAAAAACTCACACATTGCAGCCATTACAGGGGGCAACTCCATGCCCCCGGGCATTGAAAACCCTTGTAGTCCTTGGGCGAGCTTGAGCGCTGGGCCCAGTCGCTCAGGGCAATGGTGCTCTTCCACATGGGACGACAAGAAGGGCTGGGAGGCGTTCGCCTGCGACCCCAACAGCCTCCATTGGGGTGTGCCCTCTCTGCAGTTGACGCATCTGGACCATCTGACACAGGGCCTGCGCATCCACCGTGACTTTGCGACCCAGAGCCCGCCGGTCCTTGACGCATGGGCGGTCCGCCGTGTGTATGAGCCGCTGCATACCACGCCAAAGGATCGGTTGATGTCACAGCTGGGCGTCAGTGTGCGGGTGTGCTCCGCCCGGAGTTTACGGCCCTCGCAGTCGCTGAGGACGTCACATGCGGAAGCTACTGCTGTTTATAGCACGGCGCCGAAGTGGAAGCCAAAGCCGAAGCCGAAAGGCCGGCCCAAGAACACGCTGGCCGCGAAGCCCGAAGCGAAGACGCTGTCACATCCTGCGGTAGTAGCGAACAATCGGGTGTATTACGCCGCGCTGCAGGAGCGAGAGGAGCAGCGGGTGAAGCTGGAGGAGAAGTACCTCCGGGGGGCACAGCCGGACAGTGTGGACCGGGTCCTGCGGCGGATCCATTCGCAGCACCGAACAAAGACCTACCGCGACATCATGGCCCGACTGAAGGAGCGAGAGCAACAGGAGGCAATGAAGGAGCCAGAGGCGCTGTACCCGGGCATCGACCCTGCGCTACGGGCGGCGATCGTGTCAGTGGCTGGCAGCCGGGCCTGGGCCGTGCATCGGCAGAGTAGGCCGTCGTCGCAGGCTGCATCGCCGCGGAATTCGCCGGAGGTTACGTCGCAGTGGTCGCCGCGCGCTCACGAGGCCCCAATTGTTGTGGAAGACGTCAGGGCCCTGGGCAACGATGATGTCAGGATTGGGAGCCAGAGGCACAGCACTGGAGGCGACACGCCCGCATCACATCGCAGGTCGGGGAGTCTGCCGCCGCATGGCAGTGGGGGATCTGCATGGAATACCACGACGTCACGCAGTCAGCCGTCGTTGCGTGTGCACGGGGCTGGGGAGTTCCCGCTCGCCCTCAGCAGCACCAGCACAGGAAGTGGCCCTGAGGACCCGGTGGGTCATGTGGAGACGGCCGCTGACAGTCCCGGCGATGTCGTGTCCGCTGAGGCAAGCCCTGTGCCAGCCCCAGACGGCGGTGCCACTGCCTCGGGGGACTCAATGACGCCCGGCACATGCGCACACAGTGCCGGCCCGGCGGCCGCGCATCCCCTGGACAGTCCGGGCCGTGTGCAATCGGAGGCGCCAGCCAGTCCTCAGTCCGCTGCGGACAGCCCTAGCGCTCTGAGTCCGACACATTCCCACAGCAGTGGGCACAGCAGCTCGGGCAGCCGTGCCGATGGGCATCGCCAAAGTGGATCTCAGTCACCGAAAGGGAGTGCCCGCAGCAACGCTGAAGACAGCAACAGCGACAGCAATGATGGCAGCAGCAGCAGCAGCAGTGATCGTGCATCTTCCCGGCAGGGCTCTGGGCACAAAAGTCCTGAAGCCAACATCGACGGATGGACTGAAGGCTGAGTCAACCTGCAGCGACGGGCATCCAACACATAATGTTCACTTTACGATGCAGATAGCTGATCCTTGTGGCCATCCAGGCAGTGGTGCGTGAAACACAAACATCCGGGCTTGAGTTGCACTGTGTGCAGGTTCGGAGGAGTGGACGTGGCCCGCACAGTGATAGTCAACCGTGAGAAATCCCCGTTTTGTCAGCAGGGGGCATAAACGGGGAAACCTGGCTGGCACCGTGCATTTGGATATGTATAAAGTCAAAAGGGCCTACTGGTACACCAGATGTTTTCAGCCCCCCTGCCACCCCCTTGTGAACAGGTACTGCTCACCCCCTCATCCTCATGCACAGGTAAGTGAAAACAATGAATGAAGTCAAAAACAATGACTCACGGAACAGGGTAGTGTAATGGTGCCAGCACCTTGATTTGTTCGCGGAGTTCTGGAGATCGTTTTTGATTAAAAACTACACAACACTAATGTTGAGTTCCCGTAGAAATACCGCCTGTGAAAACAAGCAAAGTACTCATACAGACATGATTTCAATTCTCGCTAATGTTCATGCCTTTCTTTTATCAGGGTTTTTAGACGCAGAAGAAGTAGGCCCGGTGGTATTGTTCGCCCGGACCCCTTGACTGCCGCCTCTCCCAGGGACGCATTAGAGTAGAAAAAATGTAAGGAGGAGGTCCCCCCCCCCTAGGTCCAAACCCCCCCCCCCCTCCTCCCAGACCCCCTACCCCGCCCCCCTCCTCCCCTTCCAATTCAGGTGAAAAGTCACGTTGGGCACTCGGTAATAGCATCTCCCAATGGTGAAGCTTCGTGTGGTTGTACTTTCGCAAGGTGATTATGGTGCCTTTGTCAAGAGTCTTAGGAATCTTCAGGATTTCAGGAGTTTCAGGAATTCAGGACCCTAGGCCACATGGCATTCATCAGACTAAATTTCAAAAATTCCTGATGCACCAGCAGGGGCTGCCGAGGGAGAAGAGTGATGGATATACATTTGGTGCCACTTGGGGGGTCCGGGTCCGGCGGGGGGGGGGGGGGGGGTTGTGACTGGTAACAAAAAAACTAAAGGGCCATAGTGGGAAAGTGCAGACTCCCAAAATATTGTGACCAAAGAAGGTGTCTCCGGTAGAGTGTCTCCTGTGCCTGCCTGTACTACAAATTTACTGTGACTGTGTCTACTTGCACTGCAAATTTATTCTGATGGCTGGTATTTGTACACTGTGTGTGTATTCTGTTGTTGCAAGATCCTTGTCCTCCTTTGCATCCATTAGTACAGGTTCATCCAGTTGCAGTGGCAGCGATAGTGACAGTGATAATGAAAGGTCAAGTAGTGGTAGGTGCAGCAAGCAAGACGATAGGGTCACTGTGAGTGCTGACAGTGATTGACATTGAATGGCATTGGCAATGTTGCATCAACAATGCTGTCGACAATCTCGACAGCTCTGTGCCTGTCATGTGTGTTGTTGCATCAACCCCCCCCCCCCCTCCCGCGTACATTTACAGGCTGAGGGCACCCACCCCAAAACGGCCGGTTTTAGGTCACTTTTTTGAGACCAACTATGGTGACCTTTTTGTGACCAAGGGGGGGGGGGAAGGCATGCAGTGATGCAAAAAAATTTCAGACATCTTTGCACTAAATATGTTTGGGAGTCCTGTTGACAAGGAGGAGGGTCAACCCCCCTCCCCCCCTCAGACCACCTACCGCCCCCCCCTCCTCCGCTCCAATTCTTCTCTGGCATGTCCTTCTGTTACATTCTTCTGTCTCCTGTTGTGCATACATTTTCAAACAGACAAACAGATGATTTATTCACCGACTGGAATTTTGTGTTTTGCGAAAAATAGGGCATGGGTTCCCTAAATTTCCGGCACTAGCGCCGTAGAATTTGGGAACATGGTTTACGATCCTGTCAGAACAACGTTGTGCACGCGTTGCGTTGAACGGTGATTTACTGTTGCGCCGCACAAGACATCTTTGCTGCCATACACACATGCGTGCAGATGCCCCAGTTATCGGATTGCCCTTTATAATGCTGTCTGTCATTCAGTAAGTCAGGGGGAGGGGGTTATGACTGCAGACCTAATGGTTTTCTGGGCGCATCCCCTGAATAGCTGTGTCTACCCAGTCTTTGAGCATGAAGACCGCTCGCTCTCTTCCAAATTCATTGATTCATTCATTGCTGCACTCGTTGATACGCCTCCACTGACATGCATGCAGTGTACAGCGTGCATGCGCTGTGGGGCTATGCATGAGTATCAGTGTCAGGGGACTGTTAGATGATGATGAGGCAGAATAATACGGCAGGGCGTATCCAAAAGGCAACAATGCAGCATGGCACACTGCTGCAGCGGGTGTATGGCTGTGATGTCCTCTTTTCAAAGTGGTGTGTTTCGTCGCTTGCCCTCCTTCAGATGCCTGCTTCCTCGGGTTTACTTTGCTGAAAAGCAGTGTGTAATTGAGAAGGAACTGTGATGAACGGCAATGGCGGAGATTGATGCGTGCCTGATGGCGGACGGCGTACACATTCGTATTGGCACAGTGTTTTCCCAATTCCGAGACGCCTGAGCGCACCGCCTGTGGTGAGCCTGCATCAGCAGCTGCAGCTGCAGCTGCAGCTGCAGCCACCTGAGCCACCTCAGAAAGAGGGTTGTTGCCAGTGTAAGGGGGCTTCGGTGGGTGTAGCTCAATGGAGGTCGACAACAAGCACTGCGTCAACATCCGGGGATGCATTTGGTGGATGAGGAACATTGGTAAGAGCACTTACATTTTCTAATTTAGGCTGCGTGCCATGCACAGATACCTCCAACAAAAGGACCCCAATACATGAGTCTTTATTGTGCATGTTGAATGCCAATTTGACCTGTAAATAGACTTTTTGCAGGAGCTGCTATCCTGGTGACCGGGCACCCAGTCCTGCCTTGTGGCCTGGGGCCGGTGGGCCTGTGACAGGTCCGGCCCTCCTTCCTCCTGCATTCTGGTTGAACTCTGACGTAACCTCCTGTTTTAAATGGGCAATGATCTGTCTTCTGCAGCACCATGGTAGATCATAGATGATGGGGCATGCAAGAGGACCAGGCGGTACTCAGAAATGGGGCGGACGTGATACGGAACAGCCCCGTGAACCTGATCATAATCCGTACCTATCTCCTTGCACAGAATTCTGCTCACGCTTGGGCCCATGCCTTTGTGTCCCTTGTGCAATCAGCGCCTCATTAACACAGCAAGAAGTGTTGCCTCATTAACACAGCAAGAAGTGTTGTTTCTACAGCTGAGGGAAGCGTGGGATTTGCCCGTTTTTGAGTTGCACCTGGGAGCAGCACATCGGGTGTGGTTTGCTGTGAGTTGCCTGGAGGTGGTGTTTACCCCCCCCCCCCTTTTTTCTTAAAGCAACCCCGCCCCCTCCCCCAATTCCTCCCATTTTTTTTACCAAGGATCCCCACCCCATTTTTACCAAAAGTCTTCCTGGAAGCTTTTTTGGTACGGTTAGGGGTTTTGTTTTAGGAAAGTTTGGGGGGTTTTTCTGGTAAGAACTGGGTTTTTTTTGGGTAATCTTTGGGGTTTCTTTTGGTAAGGTTTGGGTTTTCTTGTAATTTTTTTGGTTTCTTTGGTAGGAACCGGGGGAGTTTTTGTATAACTGGGGGGTTTTTTGGTGAACCCATTTCAAACCCTGGATTTTGGCCATAGCATTCAAATCCTCAAAGTTTTGATGGCCCCTTGAATTGGGGTTAGGGACTCATGAATCCACAAAGTTGTGTGGACCCACGAGTTGCAGATGTGGATTCCCACGCTTCGTTGTGGCCCCTCGAGGTGGGGATATGGATTCCCACGTTTTGATGTGGCCTCTCAAGTTTGGGATATGGACCTTGGGGTGGGTGTGGTTGGTAAGAATTTTTTTTTAGGGGCAAGAAGGAGGTTGTTTGTCATGCATAGATCAAGTGCACCTCGGAAGGCTGTGAAAAGTGCATTTTGTATCGTGGTCATGCTGTGGCTGTGCAAGGCGACCAAGTGGATGTGTGATGGGATGCGGATTGGCAGGTCAAAACCCGCTGCTATGGCGATGTACATGCATCCAAGTTGCCACGATTTATGAGTTGCTTAGGATGAAAATTTGCGTAACCAGGTTTTTTGTCCTAATTCCTTGGGAGACACCCGCTGCACAACCACACCACATACGTGCAAAAAACACACAAATACTGCCTAACACATGATTTATCCAGCTTGTATGGTCATTGTGAGTAGTTAGGATATGGAAAAAAACAAGTTTTGGACATCTTGATTTTGGAGCTGCCAACGGTGAAAAACTGCACCAGAAGATTCTGTACTCATTTTATGGAAGACACCCCGCCCACTCCACATTTCCAAACCCCGTAAAAAGTACATAGACACAGCCTAGAAGACGTATCAGGCATGGTCTTTGTGACTGGTGTTGATATGAAAAAACCACCTTCGAATCGTTTGATTTTTCTGGCGCTCAAAATGGAAAATTGTACAAAAACAAATAGAGGTAGTGTACTAGTCGCTTCGAAGACCCCCCCCCCCCCCCACACACACAATGTACCAAAAAGACAATTAGGAATGAAGACACATAAAGACAGCCTACAACATGTTTTACATCCCTGCATTGTTGTTGTGTAACGATCTTTTAGCAAATGCCCCCGTTTCCAACTGATGCCTTACAAGGGAATAGAGCACATCATTGCCACCCCCAACATGATTTTGAAAGCTTGGAAGGTCATCTTCAATGGTGACGACGAGTTAGAGGCAGTATTCACATATTTTTACGAGGATCGGTGATGGAGAGGAGGGGAGTGATTTTCAGAAAATTGGGTCATTCTTTGGTTGATAAGTTTTTCAGCTTGGGTCGCTTTTAAGCCGAATTTTTAAAGTTTTTTTTCCACGTTGTGAACTTTACGATTACCATCCAAGCTGCATAAGAATTTTTAGGCATTTTAGGTGGCTTTTACATGTATGGGGTGTGCCAAAAGGGGCCGGGTGTCTCCTAAAGGGCTGCTACGGAGCCTGCTTAGGCGCTACGTCCACGTGGGCATTTCAAAAATCGTTTTCCGAATACCCACATGGCTTCTATGGTCATTGAGATTGGTGAGAAAATGCAACAACTTTCTTTTTGAACAGAACGCTCAAATAGTCCAAAACTCTTTTTTCCGATATCTATACCACTGAAAAAGACAAGTCAAGCATTCAAAAACACGATTTACGCAATTTGTGTTTTTGTGTCCCTCTTTGAGAAGCAGCTTAGAGATGGGGCGGTGGTGGTCAAAAAGAACTGTCTGCAAGCTGTTCATGCATATTTTCATGTTGGGCAGAGCCGAGGCTGAAACTGGATAAGCATATTGCGCTTCCATAATTTGCATGACACCATGGTGACAGAGTGTACCTAAATACGGTAAATTTCACATTAAACTCACCAAAATATTGTGTACGTACCCTCATTGGTCATCATCGATGGTCTTTGGGTTCATGATTCCATCGCCAAGAAGATCGGGTATGCACATTCTCAACCTAAGCACCCAAGCCTATGAAGCACAAGAACTTAGTACCAGCTACGAGCCCTTCGATTTGTCACTGCTTAGAGACCTTTGCGTATCGTTTGGAGTAGAAGCGCTCTTCGCTGACCGACTAAGGACATATCTATCGTCCCCCTCTAGCGCGCACCTTTTGCCTATGTCCGCAGCGGCGCCCTTGCTTGACACCCACACTTGCGTAGATGTGACCTCTATTACAGCGACCAAGCAATCCCGCAATGTGGGGACATATACTGCCCATTATTCGGATATCTTCTCGGATGGCTTTGGCATTGCCCCTTTTTCCTTTCAGGCAGCATTTTGTTCTCCTAATTCTCCAAATCCAGTAGTACATCCCCATGAGGACCCGGTGAGCCGGTTTATTTAAGCCAACACTCTCTTCGGGTCTTGAAACGAACTTCAAAAGATCAACGAAGCCTACCATCCAACATACGGCTCGGTTGAGCGTACAGTGAACGTGGCCTCGTTGGATCCTCCGGTTTGCGGTCAAGCGCCATAGGCTGTCAATGAAATGCCTCTTTCCGATCTCATGAATTGCTTTGTGAAGGGTGAAACAGATTCCACTAGTAATGTACTACGCCGCTACAGGACACATGCCATGGGCACCTACCGGTGACAGTTTGAACGTATATAAAGGCGGATGCTGCGTCAAGGACATGATTGCATTTGAGGGAGTGCCCCATTACAAGGCCCCGATGGTGATTCGACTTGAGTGAATGTTAACCAGTGTGGTTAGGGCGTTTGGGAGCGAACACATCCGGCTCCGCAAGACAAACTAGCAAGTGTGCGCTTTGTGCTTTGCACCGAAGTCGAGCAATGACAAATGTCAAGCCGAACACCTTTTGCCTCCATTGTGGTTCTTGCACGCAGCCTGAAGACTGATTCTTGTGCTCACCCCGATTGCCGACAGGCTGGCAGAGCTCCCATAGGCCTATGAAATTAACCAGAGTGTGCCTCCACGCTCATTGCTGCTCTTTGGAAAAGCACGCTTGAGTTGGACATGTGTCAGTACGATCACGCATTACTAGCTGAGCCACATGGCGGACTTACGCCGCCTGGCCTATGTGTCCCGCAACTTGCTTTGTGTGTGTCCTACTGACTACCCTTGGCCTTCACCGTCCGTAAATGGCTCACCGGCGGCGGGGCCGTCACCTTGTGTCGTCAACGACCAGGGCTGATGCCAATGGTTGAAACATCGCCCGAGAGCGCAATGCTGGCTAAGCCCTAGCGCTACAAGATTCCCATTTGTGAGCAAACTCCTTAAAGGCGGTTTGTTTTGTATTGTAGTTTGTCCTTTGGTGTCCTATGTTACATTGCATTGAAACGGGCACCGTCAAAATATACACAAATTTGTATTATGCAACAAAAATGGATTTTTGTGGATAGAACCTTTCATTCCCCATCCTGCATGAGGTGTCTTACTACTGTGCTAACGTAAGTCGACTAGTACCCCAAAGGGAACGTCAGAATACAGGCTATCTAAGATATCATATCTCTCTTGAATGGTTTAAGAACTTGCCACCTTCCTTCTTCTCCAAACCAGTCATGCGCTGACTGAGTTGTTGAACCAGTGAAATGCTGCGGCCAAGGCTTGTGTTTCTGTGTTTACTAATTGTGACATTTCTAAGAAAGAACCCATGGCTAACAAGAATATTGACTTGGACTTTCACGCATTCGCGCTGAAGTTGACAGACTCTCCATGGTCAATGAACAAAGAAGCACTGGAACATTTTTTGGTTGTCCTTAGTAAAACCGGGGGGTTTTGTGTATGAACCAGGGGATTTTTTTGTGAACCCATTTCAGACCCTAGACGTTGGCGATAGTATTCAAATCCACAAAGTCTTGCCCGCCCCTTGAATTGGGGTATGGGACTCAAGAATAAACACAGTTGTTTGGACCCTAGAGTTGGAGATATGGACTCCCACGCTTCGTTGTGGCCCCTCGAGGTCGGGATACGGACTTCCACATTTTGATGTGGGCTCTGAAGTAAGGTTCGGAATCGGTTTTACCAATTAATCGGAGAATCGGATTAATTGGATGAATTGGGTCTAATGTGACAAATAATCGGTAAAACTGATTATTTTGAAAACTGGTATAAACCAATTAATTGGACAAGTTATGTATGAAAAAGAAATATTTCTTTGATACACCACGAAATGTTTCTTATCAAAAACCTGAGGATTTTGCAAAATCACAGGCACTTTGGGATAAAGGTCAAAGGTTTGACATGTCCTTCACCTCTATTTTCCTGTTTACTATCCCTTAGGTAAAAGTCCACGGCTTTTCGGCAATAATTGCATTTTGTAGAGACAACAATCGAAAATAACCGATTATTTTTATGTCATATAATCGGAATAATTGGTTATTTTCATAGAAATAATTGAAAACAATTGGTTTTTTTGCATGAAACCAATTCGAACCTTACTCTGAAGTAGGAGATATGGGCCTTGGGTTGGTGTGGTTGGTAAGAATTCTTTTCAGGGAAGAACGAGGTTGTTTGTCATGCATACATCAAGTGCACCTCGGAAGGCTGTGAAAAGTGCACTTTGTATTGTGGTCAGGCTGTGGCTGTGCAAGGTGACCAAGTGGATGTGTGATGGGATGCGGACTAGCGGGTCAAAACCCACTGCTATGGTGATCCACATGCATCCAAAATGCCACGGTTTATGAGTTGCTGAGGGTGAAAACTGCAATAGCCTCAAGCTTAGCGCTGAAATCGCAAGGGTGCACACTTGTGAATCTCATGCGCGATCTCCGGTGGCTATTGAATTTTGGGATTTCATGGGTGATCTGGGATCGCTAATCAATTTCGGAATTTCTGATTTCGCTTTTTTCTTTTCAATTGTGAACTATCCCGACGATCTCACATTATCAAATCTGAATTTCTGAAATTGACCCCCATCCCCTAAATGCTCACATGTTTTATTTGTGCAATTGGTGTCAATTTGTGCCTTGTCTCCTTATCGAATTGCCCACTTCCTTCAAAGGTCCAATGACAGTCGAACAAGGTTGCGTTATCATCAAACCAAGAGTATTGTTTCCCCTCTTCCATTCCTCTAAGAAAAAAAGGTTAAGAGGTAACAAACCACGGTCAAGAAGGTCAAAAGGTTCAGCGTAGGAAATGACATTGAACATTGTGTTTGTTTGTGCATGTGCATTTGATGTATTTGTATGTTAAATGTTTGCTTATTTCCTGTTATTTACGATGCTTCGAGACTAATTGAGTTTCAACTCGGAGTGTTGAACGTGTTTGAGATCTTCGTTGCTTGCTCCGCTTTCGCCTTTTGGGGTTTACGTGTCCCGTACCCGGTCCGATCAAAGCAAGTGCAACGCTCTAGCGTTGCAAAACTCAATTTGAAGCACCCGAGCACGCCGGGATGGCCGAAGTCCCTGACGAGGCCATGGGACACGAAGGTGTAGTTGATGAGCAGCGGGAACAGGGCCATTACCATCAACAGGTATGTAGCTAGGGGCAAACAAGAGCATCCCTTTTGGTACGTGAGACGAGGTCACGTGCGGGCTACTGCCAACTCATTAGGTTTGACGACTGGGAGCTCGAAGTTGGCAAGTACAACGAGGGACGATGGCCTTACCTGCAACGAGATAAGTGTCCTTGGTGAAGGCTGGGATCCAGACAATTATGTACGACCCGTACGCAGTAAAATCGGAGCAGCCAGCATCCCTGTTGCACGTGGCATGTGGTCATGTAGATTCTGCCAAGCACTCACCCGACTTAAACACTGGGGGCTCGTCATCGTCTAGGGCAACAAGTGAAGCAGGCTTCCCTCACGTTGCAGAATCCAAAATCAGGCTAAGCGGGGAATACGCCAAGGTTCCGCGTATTACTCAACCTCAACCCCGGCACCGCAAACGTGGGCACGTGACAATTGAAATGAACGACATATATGAGGTGACCTTGTCCCGTATGCAGGGACTCGAGAACAAAAACATGCCCTACATGGAGCAGTTTAAGAAGAACATCAGTAAGAAAACTGGCACCATATTCAGCGAGGATGAGATTAGCAAGTTAATTACTAATCAAAAGCAGCCACTCCTCGCTCGCTTCGCGGGTGCGGAGTCGGACTTCCATTCTTTCAACACCAGTGCGCAAAAAGCTAATGAGCAAGCAAAAAGGAATGAAGCCTCCCATAATGCCCAGATGGAAGCGATGAAACAAGAGTTGGCGATGCAACTTGAATCCCAAAACTAAAAACCTGAAGTGGTGAAGCAAATTCAAAACACCTAAATGACCAAGATGCGAGAGGGCTTTTCTACCCTCCAAGCTTTTGAGCCTTCAGCAGCCACCGCTTCCATACAAAATTTTGAAGACTTTTTGAGGGTGCAAAGTTCCAAGGCATTGCTTCTTCAAACTATTCAGCAACCTATCAATTCAATGGAAGCAGACACCTGAGTGAAACAGAAACTCCAGGAACAGGAAATGGGCATTCTGGGAGTCAAAGGTAGAGTAGATGCAGTTGAAAGCACGGGTGTCTCACACCGTGCTAGCTCCACAACCCTGCATCCCCCAGTGGATGTCTCTCCAATGATAAAAAACCTTCACCCACAAGTGCTGAAGCTAGGCGCCAAACAAACCCGTGCTCTTGCCTCCCTCTCCACTCCTGATGGTAAGTTTGTTTGCAAGGAGCACGAATCCGCCGAGGGTCATCAACACATGGTTTCAACTGTGGATGACTTAGAGGTGCGCGTCCAATTGCGCCTCACCAAACTGGAGTCGCAACTAGGCTCGGCTGAGGATTGGATGACAAACATGGAAAAGGACAGGCGAGGAAAAATTGTCGCACAAGATCAAGTTGCCGCCTCCCTCTCCCGCTTCGCCCAAAGCGTCACAAAAATGGAGGCACAGTTAGGATGTCATGAAGAGCAATTAAAAACCATGAACCGTGGCCCAAGAAAAAAAATGGCAACAAAGGACCATGTCGCTGCCACACTCTCCCCCCTTGTCCAGCAAATCATCACAATGGAATCCCAACTGGGATAACATGATGAATGGTTGACTTCCATGGAAAGGAGCACAAGAAAAAAAATGGCAACCGAGGAACAAGTAGCAACCATAATTTCCCCCCTTTCCCGACGGTTGTCCCACCTTGGAAAGCTGTGCGGCCAAGAATAGAGAGCAATTGGTGAAATTGGACAGAGCTGAAAAGGAAACAGAAACATGTGTCAGTGAGTCAAAGGTTTCTCTCCAATCCTTGTCTCCTTCCCTTGATTCCATCAAAAATGACGTAGCTCGTCTCACCGAAGGTCTGGCTGATTGCAGCTCAGAGGTTGGTCACGCTGCTACCCGGCAGTCATATGGTACTGACATGTGTGCGTTGCGTTCTCAGCATGTATCATGGCAGGGTAACGAGCCCTGGTATAAAACTCAGTTCGTACCAAACAAAGTCTCAGGAAATGACCTGGTGCTCAGCCGAGGACGCAGGTGCATTAAAGGCTCAGTATGACACGCTGCGTGATGAGGTGTCTAGAATGAACCAAGCGCTACAAAAGTGTGAAGACCACATGGTTGCGGAGTTGGTGTCAAAATGTGAGGAGAAATTAAAAGGTAATGTGCCTCAAATAGAGGATAAAGTGGCTGCAGTGCCACAAGCACATGAGAGAGTCAAAAGATTAGCCGAACAGGTAGAAACAATGTTTGCTCGTCAAAAGCATGGTCCCCACCCCAGACTATGGGAAGCTTCACTTGGATTCAAATGTCACCTTCACCTTTGCTCCGGCACTCCTCTGGCAGTGGCGTTGCTTTTTGATGAGAATGTCCGGGCTTCACACGAATGCAATGATCCATCCGCCACACCCTTGCCGCGGCCGACGTCTAGTAGTGGCGTTGCTATGGGTGTGGGTGTTGTTGAGCACCAGCGAGACGAGAGGTACGGTGTTGGTGCACGTACTGCTTTCTCTCAGATGCAGGGTGCTAGATAAACAGACCCGCCACCACATGAATCTCAAAGCGATAGGATTGGGTTTACAGAATATCGAGCACGCAATAATTTAATAGACCATCCACTTACGCCAACGCCGCAGCTGGTGAACAACTTCGGTAGAAGTCAACCACACCCCTCCTTCACATCTTCCTCTCCCTTTGCGCATGATGCATATCGTTCCCCCGCTCCCTTCCCCCAAGACACACCTGGTGGTTTAAGTGGTACTCAACAAGGGTCGTCCCCTCCTTTTTCTCTTGACCCCTGCCTCCTGGACCTTTTTATGGAGAGAATACGTCGTTTGTAGCTGCTGCCGCGTATGCCCACGGCAAAGGTAAAGGTGAGGACAAAAGGAAAGGCGATTCCCCGTCCCTCTTCATACTGTTGGAGTGCAGAGCCACCTCCAGCGGCTCAGAAGCTTTTTGACGGGTCCTCAGGGACAGAGTATTGGCAGGTGGGGCAGTCTGAGTATGCTGCCGACTACATGTGGGCAAGGCCCCCCCAGCCGGTGCCAGTGTATGATGTACGGGGTGTGAGTGGCATTGGAGTCACCGGTGATGGCTACCAGCAATGGTCGCTGGCGGTGCCACAGGACACATGGGCGCCCGAATGGAGTGGTGGAGCAACAGATGCAAAGGCATGGGAGCAGATCCATTGGTCCCATGATGAGGATTAGTATTTTGTTGCCCGTCTTGCCCTTTACCCGCTAGCTGATATCCAGGAGATCCGGCCAACAGGAATTAGTGCGGGTTTTGCATTTTTAGAAGTGAGACCTGCAGGGGCCATAGACGCCCAAATGCAACAGGCGGCAGTTGCAACCGGGGCTGATGACACCCGCTCAAATGCCATCTATAATGATTGGCACGATATTTTGCATACTACGTCACAGCTCGGGGTCTAAGCAATTATCAGTGTCCCGACGTACAAAAACGGATGTAGCTGGAGCGTTTTTGAAAAAGCACTTTTCCGCTGGTTCAAGTCCAAAGGTCGTCTGTTGCCTACCGAGCTCCAACTTGATGCACTGGCTGCCACACAACCAAGGGCAGAGGATGAGACATGGCAAGACACACATGAAGAAATCAAGGGTGACTTCTTGAAACTGTTCTGCCTCATTGGGGCCGTTGGTGGTAAGTACCAGCATTCGGGAGAAGCCCTTACTGAGTTTGAGGATTGCGAAATCCCGGAACAGCAATTGACACCTCAGAGTTGGGTGGACTGGTACAAGAAGGATGTCCTTGAATTATGCCCTAGGTCTTTTGATGTATTCCTGCAAGTTGGTTTTGTAGTGGAAAACCCCAAACCAAAGCAGCAAGTAGAGCAAGGACTGAATATGGATCGTATCAATGAAATCAATGATTGGTTTTGGAATCCAGTGTAACACAGAAGGGCTGCAGATAGACAAAGCAGGTATATGTACATAGATTCAATCACAAATGAATAAAGCAAAAGGTTTTATATGAAAATTGGTCAGACTCTAGCCTCAGAGGTTGTAATAGGCACTTCATGTGCACTCTTTTGGGTGAAATGGTGCTGGTTAGGACTGAGGGGCATAGATGTCAGGACCACACAGAAAATGACTTGGCCAAGCAACTGAATTCAGAAACAGTTACAAAGTAGGACCACAATAAGTGGTAGAATCAATTGAGTATAGGGGTCTTGGGGTGGGAGACCACTTAGGCTTAACCTCCATGGCCCACAAGCATGGAATGCCTGATTTTTTTTGGTATGACCTCCATGAAGGAAGGTACCTCCGCTCAGTTGAGTGGTAGGGGTGAACTTCATGGGGGGGGCTAGGGTCACAACCCTAGTTACCTTGAGAAAGTGTACTTTAGGCCACAAAAGAGAGATAAAAACACTTAAGTTTGTCTCAGCATCAACACAGGGTTTTAAGGGGGGCTTAGCCTGGATCAAGCCCTCCAAGAAAGACATGGCAGTGACTTTTTCTTACTCCCCCCTGGAGTACTAGTTGATCAAGCTAGTAGGACCAAGGAAAAAGGCTCAAATATTCCCAAAATTACCCCAAAAAATGCATTAAACTTACCAAAAACATTCTCATCACTTCATAGAAGCCTATCACACTGTATGGACCCTTGAAAAACAGTGTAATGTACCGTGAATGATGTCCCTTCGAAGGGGCATTCCTCAAAAGTCGTCGGCGTGAGGCGAAAACTTTTGGAAAGAGTGTGGGGGCAGTGGGAATTGAACCCAGGACTCCCTGTCCAGAGCACATGTGTCTGTCCACTAGGGTACAGTCGAACGCTCTAATGCGGACGGTTATCGCCGTATAAACAGCGTTTTAGTAAACGTCCTGACCAAGGGCCAGGGCGGAGCAATACTCCCAATGGAGGACACAAACCCCCAGGAGCTGAAAAAAATAGAAAATGGAACCAGCAGGGAGTGATTCCTGCGGTTTTGCGGAAGGGGCTGCGATTTAGTAAGTGAAATCGTTGAAAATCGACGAAACCACGCGGGAAATCGTCATTTTTACACATAACTTAAAGTCGCAGACAAGCGCAAACGAAGCGGACGCCAAGAAAAGGGTTGCGCAAGCGAAAACGGCTTTTGGAAAAGAAGGTATGAGCCGTAGTTTTTAAAGTTTTAAAGAAAATTTTTGCACAGTTGCATCAAAATTTTTATAAACTTCAGAGTAAAGTATTCAAAATCAGCCCGCACCACAGAGCAATTCAACAACCCGTCTCTCAGGTATGTCTGTGTCACTTCACACTCACGCATTGCGTTCGTGTTGGTTGTTCCGTCAAAACGTTAGGGTTGTCAACGCTGTGCTCGTTGGGGGGTCGGGTGTTCATCTCTCGTGCTCTGCGCAGGCGAAAGCAGGAATGAAAGGTATGTGATGCGGATGGAGCGCGCAGCGCGCACGTAGGGTTAGAATATGCGCTGTGCTCGCGATGCATGTGCCTAATCTAGGCATCCACACGCTGTATCGCTTCACCTGTATCCCTAATCCACCCTTGTTTCCTTCTTCACAGGTAAGCGTTTGTATGTGTGCGGCCGTAGCGTTCAAGTTGAGTTGCTTAAAACGCTTAGGTTTGTTTTGTGTTCGTTTCAATGCGGCATTCGCACGATGCATGGTGAGTAAGGTAGGTTAGCCCAGGAGGAGCTCACCTCCTGGTTGAGTCTGTGGTTACGCCTCCCTTCCCTGCGTGCACATGATGCATTAAAGGGTAGGCCACGCGAATTGCGCACGGTAAACCTTGTTTAGGTTACTCAGAGGCTCCTCGGTACGTTCTTTAAGAGAACCCGAGGAGTTTCTTAAAGCTTGCTTGCTTGACAGGGGTAGCTGCACCTGCAGCGTGTTTGCGAACAGCGTATTATAGGTCACACTGAGAAGGGTATAATACCTGGAGTGTGGCTTGGTTCCACAGTCGCAAACGCCCCTTCATCTGCCTCTTTTGTACAGGTGGGAGAGGTTAGGGTGATTGGTGCACGCAGCAGCTGCCTTCGGCGGCTACCATTTTTCTGCCCCAGCAAAACAGGGGCGCTGAACACAAATCAAATCACTGTGCCTCAGCCAGGAGTGGCGAGGACCGTCCGACTTCAACGACATCTGCGCTGTGCACGCAACGAGAGCACCCCTTCCCTCCAAGCCCTAGCAGGGGAAACGCGTTGTGGCGTCCCCTGTTAGGCCACAGCTGCTTAGGAGCGCTGTGTTCTCTTGTCCTTTTCACAGGAGGGTCGTTAGGACCCATGAGAACTTCACCTCCGCAACGCCAAGTAGAGTGTGCGTGTAGGAGTGGTAGTCCTGAGTGGGGGCTAGAGCCAGTTGCCCAGTGCTCGCCCACCAGGATGGTGCCACTGTAGGGTGTGTAGGACCTGTAGGGGGCGTGTCACTGTCCCACCCTTTTCCTGCAATTTTAGCTGGGCTGGTGGGCTGTGACAGTGGTTAGGTTAGTGTTTTTGGCCACATAGCAAACAGGCGTTTTGCATGCCTTCATAGCTTTTGGCCACCCCTCCCTGTAGTAGTCAGGTAGGTAGGGAAAACAATACCTGGACTAACACTCTGGGTATTCCCCCAAGGTTTTGCGCCAGCACAGAAATTGGGCGCATAGGGGAGGGGAGACCCGGGGCGTACCCCGTGGCATCAATAAGCCAACCCTCCGGGTTTAGCAAGGGCGCAGACTTGGGTATAATTAGGACACCACTTCTGCGGCTTGCTCTCAGGACCTTAGGACTAGCACACTCACACATACGTTATGGCAGGTAAGGGTAAGGTAAACCCTGTAAGGAAGGGTAGAACCCCATGGGTCTGGACCAGTCAGGGGTCCTAACTGTGGGCTCGCTTGTCCCCAAGGAGGGAAGACACACCTTGTCTCATAACACCTTGCTTGTCATTCCCCCCTGGTGTAGAAAGCCACCGTTCTTCGTTGGCTCACCAAGGTCATTACATTAGGGCAGTACCCATGCAACACATGGTCAACAAGGCAAACACTCGCTGGGTGACTGCCATCTTGATAAGCGGTCACCTGGCTCACGCTGGAAACCATAGGCATGGGTCTGCAGGGCACAGACAGGGTCAGTAGACTGACACAGGGTAGTTAGTTTCGCTTCTTACGCTGGGACATAGTCTCAGCACGGGTTAGGAGCTGCCCCTCGTTGTTCTCAACGAGATAAGTGCGGAAGATGGGGTTGATACTCCCATCTGGTTGTATGAAGGCTGACATAGGTTCCCAGGTCGCCTCGGACAACCCATAGCCATCCCACAGGGTAAGGAATTTCCAGCCCTGTTTATACTCGTGGCGAGCAATACCTGCAACCACGTAGTAACCATCGACTGCCATCTCATCGGCAGTCATCTCTTCGAGTTCGTCTGCCTCCTCTGGACTGGCAGCGTTCTCTAGGTCTATACGTTCAATCGCACTGTCGCTGAGGCGCCACTCATCCCAAGACAAGTCGTCAGGGGAGTGATAGTGTCTCAGCTGCTTAGGAGCACATAGCAGTTCACCACCTAGACGTGGACTGCACCTGACATGGATCCTGGATCCATCTATCCTGATGATACGATAGGGTCCAAAGTAAGGGTCCTGTAGGCAGTTACGTGGCCAGGAGGGTAGGCGTGAATGGTGTACCAAAACAAGGTCACCAACCTTGAAGCTGGCAGGTCGCCGTAGGCGGTTCCGTCGGCTCTGTTCACGGTCACGAATGTGCCTCAGGTTAGTACCAGCCTGGTTAGCCAGAGACTGCTTGTGTTCTAGCCAATCTCCCACAGGGCTCTTGAAGTCCTCAGGAAAGGGGGTTTTGAAGAACCAAGCAGGTCGTCCTCCATGGAACAGTTCGTGGGGGGTGAAACCCGTAGAAGAGCTCCGCTGTGAGTTCATGGACAGAACTGCCCAGGGCACTAGGCGTACCCAGTCCTTGGTGCGCTCCTGTTTCATCAGGATTCTTAAGTTTTGCTCCACCACACGGTTTTGTCTCTCACAGAGAGGGTTAGACGTGTGAGTGTAGGGCACACCTGTGGTTACCTCCACGTTGAGGGCATTTAGCACTCGTTTGTACCACCCAGTGTCACTGCGGATGCGTACATCTTCATCAGAGTGCACCTGTTTAGGTGCTCCATAGGGTTCGAACCATTGTTCGACCAACATTTTTACCGTCTGCTCACCTGTGATTTTCTTATTGCAAGGGAACACACGGGTGAAGCGAGATAGACCACAGGTGACCACGAGGCAACTATCATAGCCGCCAAAGCGTGGTAAGCCGTGGATGTAATCCACGTAGAGAAGAGAGTTAGCACAATAGGGTATGGGTAAGCTGGAGATCAGACCCCTATCCCTACTGTCACTTTGCTTGCTGGCATGACAGCCACAAGCATCCACAATGGTCTGCATACGCGACCTCAGTTCAGTCAGGGTTAGACTAGAGTAGAAACACTCACGGAAGAAGTCCACTGAGCGATTAGCGCCAGTGTGACCAGAACTGAGATGGGACCACTGTAGGCACCCATCCAGTCGTGCCTCAGGCACCACAATTTGGTCCTCGTAGAAGAGGTACTGATTGTTTTTCTACCACTGGTGCCCGTCAATGACACGGGGTTCGAGACCAGTGTTGAGGGTTTGGAGAATTTCTTCATACTCTGACTGATAGTCGGTTAGACTCCAACCCTCCAGGATTCCAGCAGTGCGCATGGACAGGTCAAGCTGGACATCCATACGCTGGAAAGCCTCTTTGGCGAGTGCCTCAGAGCTCTCACCAATAAGCGCATCGAAGTTGTTGCGCGATATATAGTCAGACAGTTCATTCTTAATCCCGGGGATATGATGCACTGTCAGCCTGAACTGGCTCAGGTAAGTCCACCACCGTTTTAGCTTCGCTTTTTCTGGTGGTGGCCCCTTCTGAAAAGACTTCACAGGCTCCTGGTCACACAGCCAGACAATAGGGTTAGACCCCAGGAGTCGGGATTGTGAAGATAGCACCAACATACCGGCCAGGAGTTCCTGGTCATAGGTGCTGTAGTTGGAACGCGCTTGGTTCCACTTCCAATTCCAGTGTCCCAGTGGCACCAGTCGCCACTCACTGGTAGGATAGTCATGTTTCAACGAACCATCACGGTTCAGTCCAGTAGTACGATAATGGCAGTGGGTTAGCTCAGCGGGGTTAAGCTCCTGCCATTGGTAGATCGTACCTCCCCCCCCTACATCACTGGCATCAGTGATCAGGACTATCTCGCCCTCAGGGCGGGGAACTCCCAGGCAGTTGGAGGAGGCAATCTTCCTCTTCAACTCCTGGAAACACTCTTCCTCTCTGGAGGTCCACCTCCAGGGAGTAGTTTTCTTGATTAGGTCAGTGAGGGGTGCAGAGGAGTAAGTAAAATTGTGGATGTGACGCCGATAGAAATTACAGGCGCCCACAAAACTCCTCACATCGTGTAGACCCTTCTTAGGGTCATCGCGAATCTGCATGTCCTGTAGGGGCTGCATCTTAGACGCGGCGGGTTTCCACCAGCCATACCCCACGTCGAAACCCAAATACTCCATCTCCTCTTTCATAAACTCGCATTTTTCGAGTTTGATTCGGAGATGGTTTTCTTGACAGACAGTGAAGAATTCACGGAGGAGAAGGACATGGTCCTCTTTGGTATTAGTACCCAAACTCACGTCGTCGATGTGAGCCTCCATTTCTGCACCCCGAGAAATCAACTCTTGTACTAGAGGCCTGCGCCTCAGTATGTACAAAATTTTGTTCATAAGCTCCTGGAAGAGCGCTGGGGCGTAAGCCACCCCGAAAGGCATAACCTTCCACTTGAAGACACGACCCTTAGGGGTTATAAAGGCAAGCAGCTCCTGAGCTGCGGCGGTTAGGTCAACCTGCCAGAAACCAGAGCGTTTGTCCATTTTGGTCTTATACCTGCATTTGGCAATACGCTCCAGGGTGTTTTCCATGTTAGGAATACTCCCTGAGTGGTTCTGGGTTTTCTTGTTGACCTCACCATAGTCTACAACAAGACGTAGAGCAGTCGACCCTGGTTTAGCAACAAGGAAACAGGGGCTGCAGTGATGGGGATAGTCCCCATGTTTGTACTCTTCAACGAGGCCAGCATCAATGCATTCTTGGATCTGGCGCTCGATTTCTTCAACCTGTTCCTGTGGAGCGGGATACGGACGACGCCTCACTCGCGTCTTTTCAAATTCTGGTTTCAATTTCAGGTCCATCTGGACCAGTTTTTTGCAAGATAGAGGAGGCGGCAAGGCGCCGAACACCTCCTCATAGGTTATAAGCAGTTTCTTCAGGCGGGGGTCAAGGTTAAGACTCTCGACTTTCTGAAGGAAGTCCTCCTCAGCATGGAGGTTGCTTTTTCCATGTTCTTTCTTTTTATGCCGATCAGCAGTTTCGGCGGGTACAGTACCATCGTCCCACTCAGGGGGACATTGCTGCCCATAGTGTAGAGAGTACACTAGAGGTATCTCAGGATCTGGCAGCGTATAGGACTCATCGTCCTCCTCAGACCAGATGGAGTATTTCCAGGTCTGTCTGAGGTATTGCAGCCGCTCTTGGCGCTCAATACCTTCGGCCTTCAGGTACAGCAGCCGTCGGAGTTCTTGCGTGTCATGCTCAGACAAGGGCATGTTATTAGCAGCAGGCCGTGCTAGAGCATCAGTACTCCGGGCCACGGGTTCACCTGTGTCCACAGGCTGCATGTGTAGCACTGGTTTCCCAACAGAGGAAGCGGGTTCAGAGGTTGACTCTAGATCTACCTCCTCTAGCAACAGCTGGGCCAGGAAAGCACTATGTTTTAGGTCAACACAGCTGGGATCAACAGAGGGAATAGTGCTGGCGATCTCAGACAGTTGGTCGTCTGCATCCTCTTTTACAGCTGCAGGTTCCAGATAGTCATCAGGAGACTCACACCCTGTAAGTGTGGCAGATAGGTGCTCAGGAGATCGATTTTTGAGATCATAAAGGGTCAGGCCACGATTTTCGGCCATGACCTCTTTTAGTAGCACCTGGTCCAGGTCACACAGGGGTACAGGATTGAGAGATCCATCGATGATGGACAGGAAACTGGCCCACTCAGGGGCCTGCATAGCTGTGTCTGAGTCCTCAGGCACATAGATGGGGCCGTCGGGGAGTTGCACTCTTCCCACGGTCATTCGGTCAAGCATACGGCGCCAGTAAGCATGTTCACCAGAGCAACCCCAGTCAGGGGTGCACATAACAACCCTTCCTCCCTCATAAGCGATCTTGGTTAGAACCTTCGCGAGCAGGGAGAAGGGAGGGTTAGCATACGCTAGGCCCATTGCTTTCCAGAAGAATCGGAAAGCATTGTTCATTTGTTTCGAGCAGTACAACTGCATGATGTGCTGTTGTTGGCTCGCAAACAATTCCACCTGGATCTCATCCAGGTTTACCTGAAGGGCCGCCAGTCCATTTTCGAGAACATGACGGGCCAGTTGGTAGTTTTCAGTACGATAGTTCGTCTTGGTTGCGTAGCGCAGCCCAGACTCTTTTCGTCCTGACAGCTCCAAAGGAACGGAGAATAGCCCACTGCCAAAGTAGCAGTGCAAAGAGTAAGGACGCTGTAGGGACAGCATTTTAACCTGGGGGTTTCTTCTTAGAAAGTCAGTGCCAATGACAATGTCAAAGGCGTCAGTGTCCAACACTCTGCAGTGTTGGGTCACGGTTTCGTCGCCCAGACATATGGTCACATCGACCCCCCCCAAGGAATGGATGGTACGCCCATCCCCTACTCTTATGGCCACAGTCTTGGTCTTCCTGAAAGTTTTAAGCAGGCGCCGGGCCACTATGGAAAGTGTTGCACCGGTATCAAGCACTGCTCGAAAAACCTGATCCCCGATTTTCACGAAAATCCAGAAAACCAAGTCCTCCTCTCCGGAGCCGCCCCCCTATTCCTCATCAGGGAATTTCACATCCACTCCTGCAGCCATGAGGGCCTTGGCCATCCAGGCCAAGCGCCTCTTCTTAGAATTATTCCCCTCAGGGGTAGCGTTATCCCCTTGGGGGCGCTTCTGGGGGACACCTGCGGCAGGAGCGGGTGTAGCAGTAGGAGTAGGCGTAGCAACGGGCGCTGATGAGCGCCTCTGGGGGTTAGGGGGTCCAGTCTTACCACCCCCTCTTGCCACCTCCTTTACCTTTATCCCCATTCGGGGGATTTCTGGCGGGCGTCGGGTTCTTCTGGCGCTCCGCCTCCTGACGCTTGAGTTTGTCACTCTCGCGTTTCTTGATGTGGCATTCGTCCTCATAGTGACGACGCTTGCCACAGTAACCACAGGTGATGGTACACCTGAAGTGGTCCTGATGGGTCACAGTTTTCCCATCTTTAGTATGCTGCTGACGTTTCATCTGCAGCATACAGCCACTGCGGAGATCGCAGTCAGAGGCATGACAAGGTCCCCCCTTGTCATTGACAGGTCGGCAGTAAAACAGGGGGGGGGTGCCTGCATCAGTTGGAACCTCGTTCATGGCACGTAGGTTGCCCCTCCCTTTACCGCCTCCCTGGTTGGTGTTAGTGGGATTTTTATGCCCCTTCCCTTCGCCACGTTCAGGGGTAGGGGTACCACCTCGTCCCAAATGCTTCTTGAGGAACTTCTCCATGTGGGAGTCGTTCTCTCTCTCAAGAGCTAGCTCAATCAAGAGATCCACCAGTGTATCATACGAGTGGGTCCTGCTCTTCCTCTCAGAGGTTGAGCGGCAATCATCCCACGTACGCTGGGGGATCTTACTCATGAGCCACAGGTGGGGCTCAGTGGCTCCGTAGGAGCCCACATTCATCCTCGAAAATAAGTACTCCATGTCGCACACATACTCAGAAATTCGCGCAGCGGATGGAAACTCCGGGAGCATAGGTAGCTCCTCGATTTGTGTGCGTACGCTGAGGTCAGTCTCATAGACTGGGAATGTTTTCTCTAACCTCAGGAGTACCTCCGCCCAAGTAGAACAGGTTTTCACAATCTGTTTGACCTGTTTTTGCAAAAATTTCTTTTTGCATGAGCGTTTTAGCAGTGAACATTTGGTGGCCACATCCACATGGGATTGGCCAGTCAACAAAAGGAACTCCGCAAATTCTTCTGCCCATTCAGGCAGGTTTTTAGGGTCGAACTCCGGCAGTTCCAGCTGGATGTTCGCCTGGGCAATTGGTCTGCCCGTCTTCCCACCCCCTGGAGTTAGGCCTGAAGGCGACACGCCAGCAAGTGGGGCCAGGGCTGACAGCCCTCTTCTCTCACTCTCTGTGACAGGCACGTCCTGTAGGTCCGCCATAGGCACAGTCCTGGCACAGGGGTGAAAGGGGCTGGGGCAGGTAACCTTAGGCAACAGCCTTGAGACCCTCGATCTCTTGAGATCTTCGGCCAGGGTACTCAGCCCTGGAGAGAGAGAGAGGAACTCAGGCTTGGGTAAGGGTTCTGCAATACCCAGTTTAGCCTTAATGGCCTCTGATAAGGCCGTCACATCTGGATCTTCTGATCCAGACAGGAATTTGGCCAGCAGCTCGGCCGTTTGATCCAGGGCACCGTAGGTTGGCCTTGGATGATGTTCTTCGACTCGTGTTGGGCCCACTTCGGGAGCCCTTGGGGTTGGGTACTCAGGTCGTAGTCGTCTTGGCAGGGATGCAGTAGACGGAGGGCCTGAGTGTGAGTAGGACCCTAGATCCGTACGTGGTCTGGACCCATGTACAGCCAGTGGTTCCTCTCCATCTTCCCCACGGATGGATTTGTAGTACTCATCGTGCATGATGTACTCATCCATCTTCATCTTCAGCTTCTCATATTCCTCAGGTCCTTCAATGGCAGTTGAGGATGAAGCTGGGCAATTGGATCGTGATACTGAAGCAGCCACACGTCTGTGGAGGTGACTGAAGCTGTCTCCACCGTGTGCTGCTAAGGCCTCGGTGGTAAGGCCTTTATTCTTCTCCGCCCTTCTGCGTTCTGGATCTCCTTGGGACCCAGATGCGCCACTGAGGTGATGTGGTGCTCGGTGTGGTGGTTCACTCATTGGGTGGACCACACTGCCCATTTGTACTTGGACAGTTCGGATAGGCCAGGTCCTTACACTTGGTGTGGACATTATGGACTTTTTGTTGAGCTTTTGTTCTGCACTTCTCAGGGTCGGTTCAAAAGGTCTCAAGGGACTGTCTCTGCTACCGGAAAGATGTCCTTGAATTATGCCCTAGGTCTTTTGATGTATTCCTGCAAGTTGGTTTTGTAGTGGAAAACCCCAAACCAAAGCAGCAAGTAGAGCAAGGACTGAATATGGATCGTATCAATGAAATCAATGATTGGTTTTGGAATCCAGTGTAACACAGAAGGGCTGCAGATAGACAAAGCAGGTATATGTACATAGATTCAATCACAAATGAATAAAGCAAAAGGTTTTATATGAAAATTGGTCAGACTCTAGCCTCAGAGGTTGTAATAGGCACTTCATGTGCACTCTTTTGGGTGAAATGGTGCTGGTTAGGACTGAGGGGCATAGATGTCAGGACCACACAGAAAATGACTTGGCCAAGCAACTGAATTCAGAAACAGTTACAAAGTAGGACCACAATAAGTGGTAGAATCAATTGAGTATAGGGGTCTTGGGGTGGGAGACCACTTAGGCTTAACCTCCATGGCCCACAAGCATGGAATGCCTGATTTATTTTGGTATGACCTCCATGAAGGAAGGTACCTCCGCTCAGTTGAGTGGTAGGGGTGAACTTCATGGGGGGGGCTAGGGTCACAACCCTAGTTACCTTGAGAAAGTGTACTTTAGGCCACAAAAGAGAGATAAAAACACTTAAGTTTGTCTCAGCATCAACAAAGGGTTTTAAGGGGGGCTTAGCCTGGATCAAGCCCTCCAAGAAAGACATGGCAGTGACTTTTTCTTACTGTACACTTGATGGAGTAAGGCCGGCCTTGGAGAAACAGCAGGCGTGACCTGGGCAATGGCACACCATTGTATTATGCGTGCCTTGGTGCTCCCTCATGACTCCGGCAAGACCCCACTGCTGCGGCATGTTGTTGATAAACTCTATTGGCGCATGGCCGAAACAGGGGCTCTGATTCTCCTACCTGGAGGTGTTGTTCTTAGTCATGCGATTTTTGACGGCTGAGAAAGATAATTATTGCCACGGGCGTGAATATGGCCGGCAACGGCACCGTGTGCGTGCCATGTTGTCCGATTCGGAGGCCTTTAGATCGCGAATCTGGTCACCTCATGGCGGGCGCAGCAGCCTGTATCGTCCCCGCCCGTGGTCAGGTGACGGCAATGAGCCTCAATCAGGAGGTGACCGACATAGGGATCGTAGGGGATCCGCATCGGTGTTGCGGCATAGAACTCGGGACTGCAGTAAAACAAGCAACACCCCCCGTAGGCCACATGAACAGCGTCGCAGTCTGAATACCAGCAAAAGGGACACAAACAACGATAAGCGAGGGGCCCCCGATCAGGACAACTGTACTGGGCAGGCGTGTAATAAGTTGCGGCATTTGGGCCTCTCAGAAGCTTTCTGGGGGATAATTACTAGACCTCTCAGAGCTCCAATATCCTAGAACACTAGGATATTTGCTCATATTTGGCTTATATTTCAAGCCTATTGCTTACTGCTAGAGTCGAGTGCTCTTAGGTACACTACAGAGAGCAGGGATCTAGGATACATGAGTAGCCGTACATGAATAATCACAATCCATATGCTTATAATGTGTCTTTATCATGTTTCAAGACAGTTTGCAACGTTGTAATGTATTGGAAGCTGTTTTGAAGCTATTGAGAAGCTTCAGATGGCCTGTCGCAACTGTTGCCGTCTTTTGTCGCCAACAGTCATTTACGTAATATTGACAAGGCCTGTGACGAGATACAGTAGTCAGAAAGGTGATAGAATATTGGTTTACTGCCTTTTTAATGAGAATTTAATGTTCCATCAGGTTTGTTGTTATTTAGGCATGTGAACCCGTAACACAGGACCAGCCAGTTGGTCTAGCTCAATGTTTGTCAAGATGTTCGTTTTCTTGCTGTTGCCTGTGCTTGGTCTTTGCCAGGATAATCAATTGCAATGGAGTACATTGAAAACAATTTCATTTTAGAATGCAAGACAAGAAGAAGGGTTATAAATTGCACCCAAAGTACTAGCATATGACTGTCCAGTAATCTCATTCTGAGCAAGACGACCAGCACGACGACGACGGGCAGATGCTGGGCCAGCGTACGCTGTTCCTTTAAACTGAGTTCCTTGCTTAAATTGAATGACACGTTCAGAATACTTTGAAGACTTGAAGGTATACTTCCATATACCTCCCGAAAGGCATGAAATTACTTTCAAAACTGGGAGAGCACAGCTGTAAGCGCGCTGCAGCGACAAAGACGACGATGAGGACAATGAAACACGACACTTTGGACTTACTGGAGCCTCCTAGAGGTTTGAAAGTGTGATTTTATTGAGGATATTCAAATATCATGAAGGACTGCTTTGAGCGGCCTGAGAATACCTTAAAGTCGTCAAAATCGTCAAAATGCTGCAGCTACGCGCTGCTAAGCGACACCACCGAGCGCTGGAGGACTTCGACAACGCGCTTCCAAGGTGCTGCAGACTGCTGCAGCCTTGTGACATGCAACTTGGAAGTGTTACAGAGCATACCTTTGATGTTTGTGTTGTGCCATTTCATTGTTTCATTGCACACGGCCCACGGTTGCCCTGTGTAGTGGAGTGTCGCGCTTTGACGCGCTTTTGTGGCTGCAGGCCTGTCGCCAGCAGCTTGATTGTCAATTTCTGACCCTCCGTTCTCCTTCAAAGCTATGATTTAATTGGAGGGCTTTACTAACTTTTGATGTACCAAAAGGCCAACAATGTCGAAAATGACCTACATTACTTTATGCATATCTTGGCGCCACAGGATCAAATTGCGTTATACGAAAGCGCCGGCGTAAAGTAAAGAGCGCCGGATTCGGAAACCAAATTTCACTTTTTTTTTAAGTCAACAAAGGGGATTTTCTGTGATTTCTACAAGATGACCCGTGAGCTACTTTTTCCCCAACCCTCAAAAACATTCAAAAAAAACATTTGGTGATTTAGACATACCTTCGCGCCACTGCGCTGAAAAATTCGGGACCAGGCATATTTTCAAAGTAGACGGCAATACGCGCAGAATGCGTACTTCACTTTCATGAAATCAATGTTTTTCTAATATTGTTTCAATCCCCAACAAACTCACCGATGAACCAAACTATGCAAACCCCTCAAACAGCCCGTTTGAGCTTCCTCAATATCTCCAAGAGAAATAAGGTTTGAGGTTCGATACCACGGCTCTGGACAACCTTGAAGTATGTGGTCCCTAACCCTGAGTCAATTTTTGTTCCAGACAATGAGAATGGCTATGGTAAAAATGCCACAAGTTGGCACACAAACTTCTTGGTGACAAATAATGCACAACGATTTTCGAGTACTCTTCATTTCTCTGAGACCATGGTGACTTTGAACCTGAACAGAAGTGTTTTACAAACAGTAGAGTAAGGACGTTACACGAAATTATTACTTTGAATTTCTCTGAAGTGGAATGGAATTTTCTGATGGTGGTCAACGTGGTGCATGAAAGCATGTTTTTAATTCTTTGGGTCATGATGCTACAGGATTGAATCCTTTCTCAGAGCCTATGGTGAGTTGCAGAGTCATCAAAGCTACTTCAGAAAGGTTCTGGTGTCTAGTGTGCAGATATTCTATCATTGGGCTTTGTTGAAAATAGGATGACAGTTAAAACGTTTGATTTCCTGGTCCCTATTTAATGGTTTTTCAGCCTGTGTTACAAGTGAGATACATTTGTCTCCCCTCAACTTCTATATCTCTGACCCTATGATGAGTTGGGTCCAGGTCAAATATGTTTCACAAACCTGGGGACATGCCCTACACAGTGCATACAATCATTTCCTGACAGCACCGCAACATAGTTCAGAAAGATGGTGCAAAAGCTTTGGCATGTTCAAAGAAAAACAAGTTTTTAGAGGATTTTGTTGCTAAGTCATTCACGAATCTTTGGTTTTGTAACCTTGAATCATTGTATTGTATTGCGGTTTGTGATCATTTGCATCAATTGTGAGTCATTCTAAATAGGCTTAGCCTAGGTAAAGAAGTAGACACCCTATAATTACATTAGACATACAATGAATAGTGGAACATTGTGTTGTCTTTTTCGGCGACAAAGAAATCTTGGCCACAACCATTAACAGACTGTTTGCATATGCCACAAGTAAGAAAAAGTCACTATCATGTCTTTTCTGGGGTACTTGATCCAGGCTACAGCCCCCCTCCTCGCCTAAGGAAGTGCTGAGACTAACACTTAAACATTTTTGTTTCTCTTATGAAGCTTTAAGTACACTTTCTCAGCAAGTAGGGTTATAACCCTAGCACCCCCATGAAGTTCACCCCTACCACTCAAGGGAGCGGAGGTATCATCCCTCATGGAGGTTATACCGAAATAAAGTAGGCACTCCATGCCTTGGGCCGTGTAGGTTAAGCCTAGTGGTCTCCCACCTCAGGACCCCTATACTCAAAAGTTTCTACTACTTATTGTGGTTCCAGATTGTAACTGTTTCTGAATTCAGTTGCTTGGCCAAGTCATTCCCTGTGTCTGGCCTAACTCCTATGCCCCAGATTCCCAAAAAACTTTTTTTTTATCCAAAAGAGTGAACATGAAGTGCTTGGTGCTATCTTGGAGGCCTGAGTCACGCCAGTGTTCACATAAAATCATTTGCTTTGTGTATGAAACCATTTGAGTTGCATATTTGATTCCCCATTTGTCCACATGCAGCCCCTCTTTGCTTACAATGCTTTGATTTGGAAGAATACTATCACAATTCTGACTGCGATCCTGTTTGTGGTGATCCTTGTTCGTGGACTTTACCTGTTTGCAGTTTTGGGGAAACATCTTTTGAAAAGCAATCAAGGTTTTCATTATCAACAACAAGCAAGGGACATCAGAAACTCTTTCTGGTAGCAGAGGCTTACACTCTCGCCAAGCTAAAGCACAAGAAATCCACAGCGTATTGAGCAATGTCACGTCCATCAGTTACACTGAGCGCCAAGACCCTGCCAAACAGGTCCCAGCCAACGGCGGGACCTGTAGCAGGACCTTCCAGGGCTATGTCCCTGAGCGGAAGAGATGATACAGTCGTTGTGGACACTACTGGCTGGCGCGGAGAGCACCAAGCAAGAGGGGCGGAAGAAAAATATATGAGAGAAGCCCCTGAGGCGCCTGTGTTAACCCAGGAACGCCTCAGAAGCCTCGAAGAGAGGGATTCGATGGCGGCTGCCCTCCTGTCTGTCGTATCTTCCTTACCTCCTTCTGAGGATGCCCCTGATCCTGATTCTTTAGCCGCTAAGGAAGCCCAGGCCGCGATGGAGAAGGTCACCACCGCCAAAGTGAAAGCCTGGAGAAAAGCGGGAAGGAAGGAGCAGGAGAGAGAACCGATGAAGGCGTATCCCATGTTCGGCACCACGTGGGGTGAGGGGTTCGAAGGACCTTATGGGGAAATATCCGCCACGACGTCCAATGACTCCTCGGAATGGGAGGAGGACTGGATGTCTAGAGAGCCTACCCCGTCGTTACTTTCGAGGCCAAGACCACCTTCGCCTCGTGGGGTGTGCCCCGAGCCCGTGCGCGTGGAAAGAGGTTTACCTTCACGTATGGCTGCCCTTAAACTCGGTCTGGATGAGACCATGGATCTCCTCTCCCGGGTTCTGGGGGCTGGGGATGAAGATCCTGATTTGAGTGCACTGTCTGCAGCACTCAAGGCTAAACTGGGGCTGTCTGAACTGAAGAAGCCCCCCTCCACCATGTCCCCGGGTGTTGAACTCCTGACCTGGGGCGTGAAAAGCTGCAGAGGGATCCGCAGCACCCCCTTGGACACTTGTCCAAGCCCTTTCCATCCTCGTGTGAGGACTGTTCCTGTATGCACTATTGGGGATTGTACTGAGGCTGAGATGGAGGGCTATGGGCTGGCTGCACTGGCGCCACTTGCCACTGTCTACCCCTCACCCCCCTCAGGTGGAAAAGGTGACACTGGTGTACCAGGTCGGGGAACGAAGGGCATCGCCACAGCGAACCGTCAGATCGAGCTCCCTGAGTTCAATCTTAAAAACCTGCCCGAATGGGCCGAAGAGTTTTCGGAGTTTCTACTCCTCGGGGGACAGCAACATGCTGATGTCCGGACCAGGTGCACGCTCATCAAGAAGTCGTGCAAGAAAAGGTTCCTGCAGCGGCAGGTGAAAATTGCCACCAGGAAGAGCTCCATTTGGGGAGACTCCCTTAAAAGATTGGAACAAATGTACCGAGTCTACGAAACGGACCTGAGTGTCCGTACTGAGATAGAGGAACTACCCCCACTTCCTGAGTTCCCCACAGCTGCCCGTATTTCTGAGTTCGTGGCGCAGCTGGAGGAGCTAATGGGGAGGATGAACCCCTCCTCATACGGGCCTACCGAGCCTCATCTGTGGCTCATGGGTAAAATTCCTCCCAGGACTTGGGAGAATTGTAAGGAGACGTCCGTGAGGAAATCCCGGACCCATTTCTACGATGAGTTGGTCGATCTTCTCATGGAACTCGCCATGGAGAGAGAAAGCGACTCTCACATGGATAAATATCTGCGCAAACATCTGCGGAGGGAGGCCCCTGCTGAGAAGCCTCAGGGAGGGAGGTCCCCACAACCCCACTCTAACCCTGGGAAGGGTAAGGGAGAGCAAATGAAGCATATGAAGGAGACCCCCCCCGCTAAAGGCAAGGGAGCCCCAAAATTTCTTGTTTATTGCCAGCCTACGGACGACAAGGGGGGACCATGTCACGCCCCTGACGGCGATGGACGCAGCTCTTGTATGCTCCAGTTGCGGCGGACGCAGAAGACCAAGGATGGTCAGGAGGTCAGACACCAGGACCACTTCCGCTGCACTATCACGTGTGGCTACTGCGGCAAGAGGAGGCACTACGAGGATGAGTGCCACATAAAACGCCGCGAGTCCGAGAAGCTAAAGAAGGCCGAGGAAGAACGGCGTAAGAACGCCGGTAAGGGGGTGGGAGGCAGTACCCCTCAACGAACTCCCGGTGGAGGTAACCCTGGAGGAGGGCACCCCCCAACAGGTGGAAAGCCAGGCACCACCCCAAAGGGTGAGCAGCCTGGGGAGAAGCGAACTGTACCCTCTACCCCCAGCGCCGGTGGCGCTGACAAGAAAACGAGAACGCCAAGAAGCGCCGCCTCAACTGGCACTCTAAGTGCCCTCAGGCGGCGAGCTTTGAAGTGAATTTCCCTGAAGGGGAATAGGGGGGCGGCTCCGAGGAAGAAGATTTGGTTTTCTGGATCACCGTCAAAATAGGTGATCAGGTTTACAAAGCGGTCTTGGACACGGGCGCCACGCTCTCAATCGTGGCCTGCAGATTGCTAAAACAAGCCAAGATCCAGAAAACCAAAACAGTGGCCATAAGGGTAGGAGATGGTCGCACCATCCATTCCCTGGGGGGGGGTTGATGTGACTGTATGTCTGGGCGATGAGGAGGTGACGCAGCACTGCAAAGTGCTTGACACCGACGCCTTTGACATTGTCATTGGCACTGATTTTCTGCGCTTCAACCCCCAGGTGAAGTTGCTGTCCTTGCAACGTTCCTACGCCCTTCACTGCAATTTTGGCAGTGGCCTATACCCTGTCCCTCTGAAGCTGTCAGGTCTAAAAGAATCCGGTCTACGTTACGTGAACCGGTCTTACAGAACTGAGAACTATCAGTTGGTGCGGCCAGTGTTGGAAAATGGACTGGCTTCCTGCAGCTGGACCTGAATGAAATTCAGGTAGAACTATTCGCGAGTAAAGAGCAGCATCTGATGCAGCTCTACTGCTCGCCGAACATAAACAATGCGTACTGCTTTTACTCGAAATCAATGGGGTTGTGCTACGCAAACCCCCCTTTCTCCGAGCTCGCCAAGGTGATTACCAAAATCGCCCTTGAAGGAGCGAGAGTGGTCCTGTGCACCCCCGACTGGGGTACCACAGGTGAACACGCCTATTGGAGGCGCTTCTTGGACCGTATGACCGTTGGAAGGACTGAACTGCCCAACGGTCCCATCTACAACCCTGAGGTGAAGCCGGTTCGGACCCCCGTGGCCATATTTGGGTCACTTGGGGTGTGTATCTATGTGCCGGCAAGCTGCCATTGGCTGATATCATACTCCCCCATCCACCTGACCTAACCTGATGTGATAGTGTGATAGGCTTGGCCATTCCAGCTACGAGCGGCCATATTCAATACCGAGGCGCCGCCGGCTGAGATTTATATATCAAAATATCAGGAATCAACAGGGTTTTTTTATCATAGTGTTTCTGTAATTTTTCAGCCATCCGTTCTGATGGTCAATGTATCGGTGACTGTCAGTTGGCTCGCGATTTTGCGGTAACCGATTGGTTAACTGTTATTTCCAGATATTTTAGTGGAAACCCCGATGAAGGGTTAAATTTCATCAGAAAAGGGTTCGTTGCTTCCCCAATTTTCATGTTATGCACTCGCAAAATTAATCTGATTTTTTCAGACATTGAGAATCGGATTTTCGACTTCGAGGTCGCCGCACTGGATATGAAATATTCTGAGTGGTCCTACATTTTTCCCCGATCACGAATCAACCTTCCTTTTGTTGTCTCCTTCATTTTTCTTGGAGATATAGGGGAAACAAAATTGATTCGTGAGGCCACTTTGAAACATCATATCTCCAGCTCACTGCGAGGAATTTCAATTTTGAGGCATGGGCTGGAATCGCCTTGGTCTCAACTTAATTTGGAGAGCGTCAAACGCTTTTGATGTGTACATATGCCCGCTGTAGCAAGGGATAATGGTCAAGAGGGTAGAAAGTGATTTCTAACTCTTGGACCATGCAACCGAATATTTCAATGCAACTTTCGAGTGTACCGCATGAGTGGTGGTGTTGCATAGAAACTTTCCTTGGGTTCCTACGTATTTTTAACGTGAAGTTATGTCCATGGAGGGTCATAACATACCATGGTGGGAGCCATTTTGAAGGGTATGTGTTATATGGATGGTATGTGCTTCGCTATGCTCACGCCCATGTTATATATCTCCGTTTGTAGGAAGATATGTGGAGTCATACATGGCAAGAGCCTTGCTCATGTCCTCATGGTGTGCTCCATAGCGCTAGACTAAGTCTACCGCACATATAGTGCATGTGGGAGGGCTTACGGCGCGACCCACAAGCGCCACTATCAATTTTCCCATTTTCATGGTGCGTGTCGAGAGGAGGTTCGAAGGTGTCCCTATGCGTCCATGTGGGGATTCAAGTGGGGGGATTGTTGGCAAATGGTCCCAAGCAATTGTGTTTTGAACCATATGTTGATACCATGGGTGAGCGAAGTTATATACTATTATGATTATCTTGAATTTAGCAACATTTGCATGTTTTTGACCTCACTTTATGCTCATTTTCGTATTTTATGTGCCCAACTGGTCGGCTAACAGTAAAGTGCCTAGAGATCCGTGAACTATGGTATGTTGCTTATATGTTGGCATATGCTTCGGTGTTGTACCTCACCATATGCCGGATCACGTGGTCACTTTGGCGTGGCACACAAGGCCTCACAAAATTAGGTCTCAAATTCGTGAGTTGACTTGTGAAGCAAGGCATGTATATATCTGGACGAGTTTGGGAGTCAATGTTGGGATATTCTCGGGCATGAAGCTTTGGTCTCTATCACCCTTGTATATTACTATCTGGTTTGATACATGCATGGAGCATTTGAACATTTGCCGTATGCATTTTTGAGTATATAATGGAATTTTGGGCACTATGGTGTGATTTGCCTAAATTTGCTATGTTGTGAGGTCATCTTCATGGGGCAAGTCTCCAAGCCCAATCGACTCCAAGTCCAACCAAGGTTATGTCAGGGTAGAGCATGGTCCTGAGTGCCACTCTAAGCCATGACACGCCACCTCCCTTATTGGGCTAGGATTTAGAGGCTTGGGAGCGAACACATTTTTTGGGTTCGTGTTGTGACTTTTGACACATGGCATTTAGCCATCTTATTTTACTTGGTTCAGGGCATCATGTTGGCGAGTCAAGGGAAGGTCCTGAGTCCAGGGAATGAGGGGTCTATGGCTGTGATTGCGTATGTTTCCATCTTTCCCCAATGTTGCTTGATTTGTGTCATATGCCAATTTCAGGGCTTTTTCCATTATTCTTTTGGTGCAATTCTATGTACATGCCCAACGCCCGTGTCCCCGTGTCCACCGTGAGACGACCGGCGTGTTGAAAGGAGTTTCCTGAGTGTCAACGCGAGACCTCAAACACCCTTGGAAGCCCTCAGTGTGGATTTGGATTTGAGCTATTGTACTTGGGAGTTGGTTATTGCAAGGGATCAGGATTTGTGTGAAGGAGCCATATTTTACTCTTTTTCGTGGGAAATTGTGCAGGATAAGGCAAGATAATGCACAACCTGGTGAGAAGCAAGACCATAGGAGTGACAGGAAATGGTGGAAGGGGTACAGCAGGGGCCGGTCCTGGTAGGGACTTTCTTTATGGTAGCAGAGGAGTACCTGCCCCCTACTGCCGCACCAGGGACTTGGGCCCTCATGAGCCCTGCCCAAGGACGCCCCGGGTGCAGATCGTGCAGTCCGTGGAGTCGACGCCGGACTTTGAAGCCCGAGAAGAGCAAAGACGCTCAGGACGAGGAGCCCTTGTAGGACATGGGCTAGACATGGAGGACCTGGCCTCCATGTGTGAAAGGCAATGCAACACGGCTTGCAATCTCCGCTCCGCTGCGGAGGAGTTGGAGGAGACTGGCAGCAACGGCAGGGCCCGGCATTACCGGAAGCGCGGGTCCCCAAAACCCGCGGCGGAAGCCAGGGCGATGGAGACGGATCCCAACCCGGTCAGGCTGTGGTCAGCTGCAGATTCCGAGGGGCACTCCGATGGCTATCGGACCGCTTTCCCTTCGGAGTCGGAGGAGATGGCCATACCGCACACAAGGGCGCACACGGCCCCCGAACCCAGCCTGGAGCGTGACGCCGAGGCTTTGGAGAGGCCTACCAGAGCCAGAACGGCGCCTGTGGCCCGGCACACGGAGCCAACGCGGGATAACATGGGCGACACACCCATGGCGGAGGAGTCCGAGGCGCCGGGAACCATGGGATGCGCCGGATCAGGTGGAAAGCACGTTGAGTGCCACTGCGAGCACGTATCCTTCCTCATCGGCAAGTACCCAAAGATGGGGATGGACGCCATCGTGCAGCACCTCGACCGCCTGGACAAGCAGAAGGACGGCCTAGAGGAGGACACCGCGGGGATCCTGGATGACCAGTAGGAAGCGGAGAGAGACATGGCCGAGCTGCGAGCGGAGCAGGACCGGTACCGGGAGAAGCCGGAGATGGCCCTGCAGAAGCAGCAGCGAGTGGTGGACAGCCTCCTCCACCTGGTGGAGGACATGTCGGGACGCCTGAAAAGGCTAGAGGAGTTACAACCCCTCGCCTCGGGTCCGGAGCTCCCGGCAAGGCTGGCAACGGCAGAGCTGGTGGAGCGGGTTAAGACCCTCAGGAGCACCATGGAGAAACCGATGGGCGGCCCTGCAGAGGCACCTTACGCGCCTCCGCGTGTTGACCCGGGTGCGCTGCCGTTTGTTCCCATGTTCAGCGAATCCATAATGCTCGGGGAGCATACGGCACCGGCTGGGTCCATGCGGGAAGAGCACGCAGCCACGGACCTGAGGAGCCTGACGGTACAGATGTCCCATGCCGCCCAGGATCGACCGACTGCTATGACTGCCCATGCAGTTTATGCGGAAGAGGAGATCCAGACGATGCAGGGGCAAACAGTGGGAAGCGCCGATGGACATGGTCGAGGCCATCCAGGCGGAAACCTGTGGGTGACGGACCCCACTACGGGGATATGGACAGCCGGTGGAGCAAGTCCTTCCCGCATCCCAAACCCCATGGGTTCAGGCCCAACTGGACAGCACTCCATGGAGGAGAGGGATGTACGGGGAGTGTACTCACACCCCCCGGCCACAGGTGGTATCCGTCTCGGTGGAGTGGTGGCTGCAGACGTCGGAGACGCCATCAGGATTGACGACCTCAGGGGAATCAAAATCCCCTACTACAATTGCGACCCCTCCAACCTGGATGACTTCATCCTGGATTGGGAGGACTTCGCCGAGGAGGTCGTCGGCGAGATGAAGGGAGCGCCAAGGGACAAGTGGGTATGTCGGATATTCCCACACAGGCTGGTGCAGGACCTGAAGGAGGAGCTCAGGGATCAGATCCGCGAGGGATTGATCCAGAGAGAGCAGGCCTGCCTCCAGTGGCTTGAGGACAAGGAGCGAGCCGACGCCCCCAACCAGAAGTTGGAGGATTTGTGGTCAAATCCGCTGCCGCTGGAGCGCGGGGAATTGAGGGTCCGAGAATGGAATCGGTACATCCGCAAGTACGGAGAAAGCCTCAAGCTGATGGAGGACTGGAATGAGGCCAGCGAGATCCGACACCTGCTGAAGGACGTCCTCCCCGGCCACTGGAAGAGAAGGGTGGAGGATGAGGAAAAGAAGAAAGCAAAGAAGCGCGTGACCGTACGGATCATGGCATCGGAGGACACCCACGCCGGAATAATGGAGTTCTTTCCGCGAAACCTTGGCGAGCCCAGCCGAATGTTGGGGTTGAAGAACGCCGTCTACGTGGAGGTATTCGGCGACACCATGGGGCAAAGGCTGATGCGCCTCAACAACGCGGAGTGGAGGCGCGGAGAGCCACTGAGAATGCAGGTCATCTTCGCCCGCATGAGCCTACACGAGATTGTGAAGTACATCAGAGTGGAGCTGAAGCTCAACGCCAAGAACGAGGCCCACGTGCAGGATCGACAGGGCCATGAACATCGAGGTCATCGGGAAGATCGCCATCACCGAGAGGTCAAGGAGGACACGGTCGGCACCGCGGAGGAAGGGAGTGGAAGCGGCCAAGATCTCTGGACCGAGACCACCCGAGAGGATCATGAAGAAGCCCATTTCTTCGCGTTCGTGGCGCACAATATGAAGGAGCATGGGCAGGACAGGTCCTGGTGGACCCGCCTGGACCAAAGGACCAAGAACGGCAAGGAACTGCGGAGGATCGGGAACCCGCCGCTCTCGTTCCGCGAGTACAGATCACAGCCGGTTGCTGGGTCTGCTACGGCAACGGGAACAACCATGCACATGACCAACGGCATTGCAAGGTGTATGAGGATGACAAGAAGACCTACTTCGCCGCCCATCCCGACAAGAAGCCGAAGGAGCAACGAATCGCCGATTGGAAGGCAAAGGGCAGAGACGGTGGAAAAGTCCAAGGTAAGGGCCAAGGGAAAGGCGGAGGAAAAGGCTATGGTGGAGGACCCGGCCCAGACCGACGTGTGAGGTCGATCGAGGAGGTTGCTGAGGACATGTTGAGGACGTTGGAGGAACTCAAAGCCCAGCAACGTGGTGGACAAAGTCAGAGCGGATCGCAGCAGGAGGGAGCTGCGGCAGGCCACGTCTAGAGGAGCCCCCACGGGAGTGGGAACCCGGAAGTCTCTCCTCCGAAAATCAGTGGAATCCTAGAGAAAGCGAAGGCACATCGGGTGCCGAAGAAGGCTCCAGAAGAGCCAAAACCACTGAGTTTCGTCACTCCCAACCCCTGAAGCGCCCTGCCAAGGGAAGTGTATGTGGGCAAGGGACGTGGCAAGAAAGAAGGAGCGACCACGAAGAGCCCCGTGGACGGGCAGGACCAGCCCAGGATCTACACCATCGGTGACCATACCCTCGAAGTCCTGATGCACCCCGATGTGCTAGAGTTGCATGCTGTGAAAGTCGTCCATACACCGCAGGGTGACGAGCGGCAGTTGCACTTGAAGGTGCGTGTACGGTGCGGACAAGAGGAGTTGGTGTTGGATGTTTTGGTGGATACGGGTGCCCAGGTGAGCCTGGTCCGGAGAAGGTTGTTCAAGGAGGAATCCCTGCAGCTCAGCCGTAGACCGGTACGCCTGAAGGTGGCCACTGGAGAGATTATGGGTGGTGGCACCCATGAGGCCACTATCAGTATGGAATTCTGGGAGCATGAGCGCTTGAACCGCCCTGATTTGGCGAAGAGAAGCACTCTATCCGGGAACTTCTATGCGGCCGACATTACAGATTGGGATATGATCATGGGGTATGACTTCATGGTGGGAAACGCCATTGGAGCCCTTCCCTATCGTGCAACGCTGGTCCGGGAGGATAATGAATGCCTTACATGGCTGTCCACGGACTATGCATGCGGATCATCGCAATGGAATGCTGAGGAAGAGGATTGGATCGTCCAAGCGGCGCAAGCTGTGGGTGCCACGTCCAGAGGAGACCGCGGAGTTCAGCTCACGGAGTATGGAATGGCGCCGCAGGTGTATGCCAGGGTGATTCAGACGCTGGGAGCCGAAGCGCCTGAGACGGACGTCTTTGCTTCCCGGGATGCCCCACTTTTGAGGAAGTGTAGGAGACATTGGCATCGAGGAGACTCAGCCTGGCACAGGCATTGGGGTTTGAACGAGTGGGGGCCCATGTATTGGCATGGCTCCCTGGAAAATACCAGACGTACGGTGGAGAAGATCATCGCGGATAGGGCGAAGGGGATCCTGGCATAGGATCGGCCCCATGTCCGCTGGAAGGTCTCAAGTCGACGCTGGATTCCATCACCCTGAACGAGATGTCATTCGGGCCAGAGGAGGAGTTGTGCATCGACGCCAAGGGTTTATCGATGCCCTCCCCGGGTCAAGTGTGGGGTACCAAGGCTTTCCTGGTGGATGGGGCGCAAGCCAAGCCCACGGGTGATGAAGCATTCATCCGTAGGGATGAGGCGGTGCCCATGCGGGTCATGTTTGAGCCCAAGGAGGGGACGGATCAGCAAATGGATGGCATTGACGTCCTGTTCCCCGCCGAGATCGACCACGTCGTCAACTACATGCGGATGGGGATGCACGACAGTGTGACAGCCAAGAAGAGGCGAGACATGGTCACATCTCCGCATTGGTGGGATGACAAGATGTTGGTCAACGGCAAGTACGAGAAGGATGAGTTCGTGGCGAGGGTCATCGATCACATCGCGGACCAATATGATGGTCAGGTTGGGTCGGACCCGCCGACGTGGGTTTTTCCAACAATGGGGGCCGGTAGCGACAAGAACTCGGCTGATGCCGCAAATTTTCGTAGATTATCGCCGGGAAGCGCGCCCCACGACAATGGAGACGGCATATCGGACGAGGAGAAGTCGGACTCGGACCCGGAAGAGGCCTTTACCGCAGTGCGGTCGGTTGTATCGATACCGAAGCAAGCGGCTGAAGAGGCCCAGGAGAACCCGAAGGTCGCCGAGCTGAAGGAGAGGCTGATAAACGCCTATCCGCGGCTATTCAGTGGCGTCGCCAACAAGCACCCTCCAGATCGTGGGAGGTTTGGCACAGCGAGGATCAAGCTGAAGCCGAACCCCAAGACCTATCGTCATTGGGAGTACCAACTTCAGGGCGATCGGGCCGAGACCATGAAGAAGTTGTTGGCGGAGTTTATTGAGCGGGGCTGGATCGAACCCTCCGACAGTGAGTGGGCCAGCCCAGCCTTTGTCGTGCCCAAGAAAGAGAAGGGCAAGTGGAGGTTGGCGGTTGATTACAGAGGTTTGAACGAGCAAACCGAGCACGACTCGTACTCGCAGCCCCTGATCGACAGCATCCTCCGAAAACAACAAAAAAGCGGATCTTCACGGTGTTAGACCTGAAACACAGCTATCACCAGATGCCGCTACACCCGGACTCCAGGCCCTGCACAGCGATGTCGACGCCGCTGGAGCCCATGCAGTGGAAAGTGGTGCCTACGGGCCCCAAGAATAGCAACGTTGCTTTCCAGCGCATGATGGAGGACCTACTCGGTCCTGTCCGGGACTGTGCCAACCCCTTTGGATGACATCATCATCGGGTCCGGCACGGAAGACATGACTGAAGACGAGCTCATCGAAGCGCATGAGAAGGATCTGCGCCGAGTGCTCAGCGAGCCGGACAAGCACAACATGGTGTGCAAGCCTACCAAAGCCTCACTCTTCGTGAAGGAAGTGGAGTTTGCGGGTCACGTGGTTGGTCAGGGGCAGCGCCGTCCCATGCCTGGGAAGCTGGCGTCCCTGCACCACTGGGAAAAGCCCCAGACCATCAGCGAACTCCGGTCCTTCATGGGGTTCTGCAATTACTATTGGGGCTATATCTGGATGTATGCAGAACTATCGGGGCCGCTGCACAAGATGCTGCAGGTGGGCAAGTTCGATGGCCGGAAGGGGAGCAAGAAGAAGCTTGCCTGGACCCCTGAGGCCGAGGATGCGTTCAGCCGCCTGAAGGAGCGACTGCTGGGGCAGCTGGGGCTATTCCTGGTGGACCCGGACAAGGGATTCCCGCTACGGACGGACGCCTCGGACTATGCTGTAGGGACAGTCAGAGAGCAGGTCCGGGACGACGGGTCGCACGTACCTGTGGCGCTTTGGAGCCGGATCCTGGCTGAGGGCCAACGTCGAACCTGGACCGCGAGGGAGAAGGAGATGTACGCCATTGTTTGTGCGCTCAGGAAGTGGTCGGGCCACATCGGATTACAACCGGTGGTGGTTTGTACGGACCATCAGTCCTTACAGAGCTGGCACAAGGAGCAAGTCGACACCCCCTCGGGACCGGCGGCAAGGAGGGCCCGATGGCATGAGACGTTCGCCAAGTTCAACCTCAGCGTCGTGCAGGTCCCGGTGAAGGACAACACTGTGGCAGATTGCCTCAGTCGATCGGCCTACCCCGCGGGCAAGGCATGGATGGACGTATCCAGCCATGGGGACGCCGAGGAGACCGAGGAGGCCAAGCGCATCATCGAGATGGAGAAGACCATTAAGCAAGAGGGGGTCAAGTGCTTTGTGGTGATGGCAAACCGTACAGACCTTGCCAAGTTCCGGGGCGCCCGAGTCCAAGCTATTCGAGAGGAAGCCCTCGAGCAATGGATGGTCACCCCCGTAGAGCTAGTCAGGTCGGTGCTCACAGAAGACTGCTGGGATGACTATGCGGCATCCGACCACTGGAGCAGGTACTTGAATGCCGTAAGCGCCCCGTCGGACGACGAATGGCCCGAAGGCTTGACCGAGGATGGGGATAAAATATTCCTCAAGGACAAGCTTTTGGTCCCTGAGAACCGAATGGAGGAGCTCATTGACCACTGGCATAACGCCCAGCTCATGCATCCTGGTCGGGACAAGATGCAGCAGGACCTGGAGTGGCGCTTCAAGTCCCCACCGGGGTACTCCGCCATCCTGGACAAGTACTGCAGCAACTGCGCCGTGTGTCGGGCCACGAAGAGCCCCAACCACTCCATGGCGGGCAACCCGGTGTTAACGGCTATACTCGAGGCCCCTATGCGGTCCTTGGCCATGGATGTATTCGCCATGCCCGAGGTCACCGTGGAAGGAGAGACGTACGACTGTGTCATCCTGGCGGTGGATAGGCACAGCGGTTATATCGTGGCGGTCCCCGGCAGGAAATCCAAGAAGAAGGACAAGAAGGACAAGCATGGAGTGGGGTTGCCGGCCAAGACCGTCTCCAACGCCATGATCAGGCATTGGCTGACGATTCTTGATGTGCCAGCTGTCATCTGCAGCGATCGGCGCAGTCAATTTCCGGGGACGTGGTTCAAGACGATGTGCAAGCACATGGGAGTTCAGCACGCCAAGACCGTGGCGTACCACAGCCCTTCGAATGGCCGGGCTGAGGTGGCCGGCCAGCAGATGTTCGAGAAGTTCCGCCAGCTGCACATTGACAAACCGGGCCGGAATGGGTATAATTCGCTGTGGAGAGTACTCCAGGCGTACCACAACCTTCCGGGGCCCACTGGACTGTCGCCCCATCGTATCCTGTTCCTACGGGATCGAGTGTCACGCACTGTCCCGTGGTTGAACCATGGCAAAGTGGCCCGGGATGCGAGTGCTATGATGGCTGAGGCGGACGACACGGCGGCCAAGGTGTGCAAAGCACTTCAGGACGAGCATGAGAAGAGGGCCAAGTACTTCAAGCAGGGAAAAGTCAAGAAATATGCTCTCAGAGACACCGTATGGGTGGAGCGGCACCACAAGGATGTCCTGTCCAGGCATCGGCAGGCGTCTTGGTATGTGCCAGGGCTAATCGTTCGGAAGGTTGGGCAGGATGTGTACGCAATTCGTGTGGGGGATACCAAGATCCTTGACCGCGACCATACCCAGCTTCGTCCCCGAGAACCAGACCCCAGCAGACGTCCTGTCACCTTTCAGTTCACAGCCGGCGATGTGGACTCGGATGACGAGGGTGAGGACGACGACTTCACCGCCGAGAGGATCCTGACGGACAAGCCAGACCAGGAACGCCTGAGGGGAGGCTATATAAAGTCCATCGGAAGGGATTTGCCGCTTCCAGAGATTCGTGGGAGCCTCCGAGCAGTTTTGTGCCGAGGTATGCCACGGTCTGGATGGATTATCTAATAAAAAAGAACCTTTCCTTGGATGTCAAGCACGTGTTGGTCCATTTGGTGGCTGCTGCAGCACCGTAATGGATCCCCCTTGGCACTTTTGTTTGTTTATGTGCTTGGGAGACGGGTGAGGGCGTTAACCCGGGGATTTTTGGGCCTTGATTGGCCTTATATCCTCCTCACTCGGTCTCCACATATATATTTCATTGTGGTATACGTATTTAGGTTAACCGACGACGTTTTTCTATCTTTGATCCCCTTGGTCCATGTTGTAGATCAAGAGGAGACCGGATATGGCAGAGGGCACCGATTATGAGTGTCCTCACCCCTCCCTTTGGGCATGGGGGACGCCTACGCCGTATGTGGGGCCTCAATGTGTCCTTGGGACCTGGCGGGGGGGGTTGGAGCCCATCGGGGTCCTCCTGTCCTCTCTTCAATGACTTCCGAGCGGATACAACGCTCTGAGACGGGGGGTGAAGCTGGTTCGGACCCCCGTGGCCATCTTTTGGTCACTTGGGGTGTGTATCTATGTGCCGGCAAGCCACCATTGGCTAATATCACACTTTCGCATCCACCTGACCTAACCTGATGTGATAGTGTGATAGGCTTGGCCATTCCAGCTACGAGCGGCCATATTCAATACCGAGGCGCCGCCGGCTGAGATTTATATATCAAAATATCAGGAATCAACAGGGTTTTTTTATCATAGTGTTTCTGTAATTCTTCAGCCATCCGTTCTGATGGTCAATGTATCGGTGGCTGTCAGTTGGCTCGCGATTTTGCGGTAACCGATTGGTTAACTGTTATTTCCAGATATTTTAGCGGAAACCCCGATGAAGGGTTAAATTTCATCAGAAGAGGGTTCGTTGCTTCCGCAATTTTCATGTTATGCACTCGCAAAATTAATCTGATTTTTTCAGACATTCAGAATCAGATTTCCGACTTCGAGGTCGCCGCACTGGATATGATGTATTTCGAGTGGTCCTACATTTTTCCCCGATCACGAATCAACCTTCTCTTTGTTGTCTCCTTCATTTTTCTTGGAGATATAGGCGAAACAAAATTGATTCGTGAGGCCACTTTGAAACATCATATCTCCAGCTCACTGCGAGGAATTTCAATTTTGAGACAGGGGCTGGAATCGCCTTGGTCTGAACTTAATTTAGAAAGCGTCAAACCCCTTTTGGTGTGTACATATGCCCGGTGTAGCAAGGGATAATGGTCAAGAGGGTAGAAAGTGTTTTCTAACTCTTGGACCATGCACCCGAATATTTCAATGCGACTTTCGAGTGTACCGCATGAGTGGTGGTGTTGCATAGAAAATTTCCTTGGGTTCCTACATATTTTTAACGTGGAGTTATGGCCATGGAGGGTCATGACATACCATGGTGGGAGCCATTTCGAAGGGTATGTGTTATATGGATGGTATGTGCTTCGCTATGCTCACGCCCATGTTATATATCTCCGTTTGTAGGAAGATATGTGGAGTCACACGTTGCAAGAGCTTTGCCCATGTCCTAATGGTGTGCTCCATAGCGCTAGACTGAGTCTACCGCACATATAGTGCATGTGGGAGGGCTTACGGAGCGACCCATAAGCGCCATATCCAATTTTCCCATTTTCATGGTGCGTGTCGGGAGGAGGTTCGAAGGTGTCCCCCTGCGTCCATGTGGGGATCCAAGTTGGGGGATTGTTTGCAAATGGTCCCAAGCAATTGTGTTTTGAACCATATGTTGATACCATGGGTGAGCGAAGTTATATACTATTATGATTATCTTGAATTTAGCAACATTTACATGTTTTTGACATCATTTTATGCTCATTTTTGTATTTTATGTGCTCAACTGGTTGGCTAACAGTAAAGTGCCTAGAGATCCGTGAACTATGGTATGTTGCTTATATGTTGGCATATGCTTCGGTGTTGTACCTCACCATATGCCGGATCAGGTGGTCACTTTGGCGTGGCACACGAGGCCTCACAGAATTAGGTCTCAAATTCGTGAGTTGACTTGTGAAGCATGGCATGTATATATCTGGAGGGTTTTGGGAGTCAATGTTTGAATATTCTGGGGCATGCAGTTTCGGTCTATATCATCCTTGTAAATTACTATCCGGTTTGATGCATGCATGGAGCATTTGAACATTTGCCGTATGCATTTTTGAGTATATAATGGAATTTTGGGCACTATGGTGTGATTTGCCCACATTTGCTATGTTGTGAGGTCATCTTCATGGGCCAGGTCTCCAAGCCTAATCAACTCCAAGTCCAACCAAGGTTATGTCAGGGTAGGGGATGGTCCTGAGTGCCACTCTAGGCCAGGACACACCACCTCCCCCATTGGGCTACAATTTAGAGGCTTGGGAGTGAACAAATTTTTGGGGTTTGTGTAGTGACTTTTGACACATGGTATTTAGCCATCTTATTTGACTTGGTTCAGGGCATCATGTTGGCGAGTCAAGGGAAGGTCCTGAGTCTAGGGAATGAGGGGTCTATGGCTGTGATTGCGTATGTTTCCATCTTTCCCCAATTTTGCTTGATTTGTGTTCATATGCCAATTTCAGGGCTTTTTCCATTATTCTTTTGGTGCAATTCTATGTACATGCCCAACGCCCGTGTCTCCGTGTGCACCGTGAGATGACCCGCGTGTTGGAAGGAGTTGTTGAGTGTCAACGCGGGACCTCAAACACCCTTGGAAGCCATCAGTGTGGATTTGGATTTAAGCTATTGTACTTGGGAGTTGGTTATTGCAAGGGATCGGGATTTGTGTGAAGGAGCCATATTTTACTATTTCTTGTAGGATGATGTGCAGGATAAGGCAAGATCATGCAGAACCTGGTGAGAAGCAAGACCATAGGAGTGACAGGAAATGGTGGAAGGGGTACAGCAGGGGCCGGTCCTGGTAGGGACCTTCTTTAGAGGACTCTCAGGAGACCATGCCCGCCCCTGAATGGGGCATTTTCCTATCCATCGTAGATGGTGCTCTAAACCCCGTGCCCGTGAGTGACATTGATCAGGTTGTACTCAAGGAGTTGATGGCCGAAAACAAGGGCCTTACCCTCCATGATCTCAAGAAGAGATCTGAGTACTCTTCGGTTACCACTACGAGTGGTGAGTGCCCCGATGAGCCGGAGACAACAGCAGTCTCTACTCCGCTGGCTGATGCTGACGACCGCCTGAGCCATATCGCCAGTGTAATACCCCCGGTCGACCCGGAGGTTGTGACACTGAAGCATAGCGCTTTCCTAGCGCAGTTGCTCATGGAAGAGGTGGATCACGGCGAGTCCGCCCCTGGTGGGTCTAATGATCACGCCGTGTTCTCTTTGAGGGCCACTGATGGCCCCTCAGGTCAGGTACCTGGCGCTAAACCCTCACCCAATAACATGCCCGTCTCTTGGTATGACGTGCAGGAACTGCAGCAGGTCCTGTGGGCTAAGGCTGAGGATATCCAGCGACGGACCCGCCTGGACCTTCTCAAGAGGACCTGGAAAACCTCTGTTTGGTCTGAGGAAGATGATGAAGAGATGACTCTCCCCGATCCTGAGACCCCTCTGGTATACTCCCTCCACTATGCCCAGGAACGCCAGGCCTGGGAGGATGAGTCGCCCCCCGAACCGGTGGGGCGTATAAAAAAGCAGGATAAAGGGAAGAGTAACCTCCGCGCTGAGGAGGATTTTTCCGAGAAAGTGGACAGCATGAATCTCAACCCCCGTCTCACTAAGCTCATCCACAAGTATCAGGAGGTTTTTGGAGCGTTGCCCCCACCTCTGTCTTGTAAGAAACTGGTCCAGATGGACCTCAAACTCAAACCAGAGTTTGAAGGGTCGGCAGTGAGGCGGCGTCCATACCCCGCCCCACAAGACCAAATTGACGAGATTGAACGCCAGATCCAAGAGTGTATAGATGCTGGCCTCGTCGAGGAGTATAAGCACGGGGACTAACCCCGCCATTGTAGCCCTTGTTTTCTGGTTGCTGAACCTGGGTCCACTGCTATGCGCTTGGTCGTTGACTATGTAGAGGTCAATGAAAAGACCCAGAACCACTCAGGGAGTATCCCCAACATGGAGAACACCCTGGAGAGAATCGCTAAGTGTCGATTCAAGACCAAGGTGGATAAGCGCAGTGGCTTCTGGCAAGTAGACCTAACCCGAGCAGCCCAGGAACTGCTCGCCTTTGTAACCTCTAAGGGCCGTGTCTTCCGCTGGAAGGTCATGCCCTTTGGTGTCGCGAATGCCCCTGCTCTCTTTCAGGAGCTGATGAACAAAATCCAATATATCCTGAGACGCAGACCCCTTGTGCAGGAACTGGCTTCCCGCGGGGCTGAGATGGAGGCCCACATCGACGACGTGAGCCTGGGTACTAATACCCAAGAGGATCATATCCTCCTCCTGCAAGAATATTTCACCGTCTGTCAGGAAAACCATCTCCGCATCAAACTCAAGAAGTGTGAGTTTATGCGAGAGGAGATGGAGTACCAAGGGTTCCACGTGGGGTATGGCTGGTGGAAACCAGCCGCGTCTAAGATGCAGCCCCTACAGGACATGCAGATACGTGACAACCCTAAGAAGGGTCTACAGGATGTGCGGAGTTTTATTGGCGCCTGCATTTTTTACCGACGCCATATCCACAATTTTGCGTATTCATCAGCCCCCCTGACTGACCTTATAAAGAAGACCAACCCTTGGCGGTGGACCGACAAGGAGGAGGCCTGTTTCCAGGAGTTGTAGAGGAGATAATCTTCCACCAACTGCCTGGGGGTGCCCCGCCCTAAGGGCGAGATAATACTCGTCACGGATGCGTGTGATGTAGGGGGGGGTGGTACCCTATACCAGTGGCAGGAGCTTAACCCCAATGAGTTGTCGCACTGCCAGTTTCACACTTCAGGTCTGAACCGCGATGGAACCTTGAAGCATGACTATTCCGCCAATGAATGGCGTCTGGTGCCTCTGGGGCGCTGGAACTGGAAGTGGAATCAAGCACGATCCAACTACAGTACCTACGACCAGGAACTCCTGGCTGGGATGCTCGTGCTCTCTTCCCGATCCCGTCTTCTACGTACTAACCCTGTTGTATGGCTCTGTGACCAAGAGCCTGTGAAGACATTTCAGAAGGCCCCGCCTCCTGAAAAAGCGAAACTGAAACGATGGTGGACATACCTGAGTCAGTTCAGGTTGACCGTCCATCATATACCAGGTATAAAGAACGAGATGGCTGACTACATCTCGCGTAATAACTTCGACACCCTCCTAGGCGAGAGCTCTGAAGCGTTGGCCAAACAGGCGTTCCAATGTATGGATGTCCAGCTGGACCTATCCATGCGTACAGCAGGTGTACTGGAGGGCTGGAGCCTGAGAGACTACCAGGCTGAGTACCAGTGTGTACTCAGTACCCTCAGTGATGGCCTAGAGGCATGCTCAATGGGTCGCGACCACTGGTATAAAGATAACCCGTACCTATACTATGAGGACCGCATAGTTGTGCCTGAGGCACGACTGGACGACTGTCTGCAGTGGGCACACCACAGCTCCGGGCACACAGGGTGCAACCGGTCTGCTGCTTTCTTCAGTGAGCGTTTCTACTGCCGACTAACCCAGTCTGAACTACGTGCCCGTATGCAGTCCATAGTGGACTCCTGTGACTGTCACGCCAGCAAACAGAGCGACTCACGTGACAGAGGACTGGTCTTCAGTCTCCCCATACCCTACTGTGCTAACTCCCTGTTGTACGCGGATTTCATCCACAGTCTGCCTAAGTTTGGTGGCTATGATAGTTGTTTGGTGGTCACCTGTGGTCTAACCCGCTTCAAACGTGCTGACCCCTGCAACAAGAAGATCACAGGAGAGCAGACTGTGAGGATCCTGGTGGAGGAGTGGTTTGAGCCCTATGGGGCGCCTAAGGAGATCCACTCCGATGAAGATGTACGCATCCGGAGTGATACGGGTTGGTGCAAGCGAGTGCTGGATGCCCTGAACGTCCAGGTAACCACAGGTGTACCTTACACGCACACGTCTAACCCTCTTTGTGAGAGACAGAATCATGTGGTGGAGCAGAATCTGAGGATTCTGATGAAACAGGAGCGCACCAAAGATTGGGTACGCCTGTTGCCCTGGGCCGTTCTGACCATGAACTCCCAAGAGAGTTCTTCAACCGGCTATACCCCCCACGAACTGTTCCATGGGGGGCGTCCTGCTTGGTTTTTCAAAACCCCTTTCCCCGAGGACTATAAGAACCCAGTTGGGGACTGGCTGGAGCACCGGCAGGACCTGGCTAACAGGGGCAGAGCTAACCTGAAACGCGTTCGAGAACGCGAACTAACCCGGCGTAACCGCACGAGACGTCCTGCCAGTTTCAAGGTAGGTAACCTGGTGCTTGTACACCACTCACGATTGCCCACATGGCCCCGCAACTGTTTGCAGGACCCCTACTTTGGGCCCTATGGTATTATCAGGATAGATGGATCCAGGATCCATGTGAGGTGCAGCCCCCGTCTAGGTGGGGAGCTGCTGTGTGCTCCTAAGCAACTCAGACACTACCACTCCCCTGATGAACTATCTTGGGATGAGTGGCGCTTGCCTGACTGTGAGGTCGAGCGTATCGACCTGGAGAACGCTGCCATCCCTGAGGAGGCAGACGAACTCGAGTTGATGACTGCCGAGGAAATGACAGTCAATGGCTACTACGTGGTTGCAGGTATTGCACGCCACGAGTATAAACAGGGCTGGAAATTCCTGACCCTGTGGGATGGCCATGGGCTATCAGAGGCTACCTGGGAGCCTATGTCAGTCTTCATACAGCCAGATGGGAGTAACAACCCCATCTTTTGTTCCTACCTCGTTGAGAACGACGAGGGGCAGTTGCTAACCCGTGCTGAGACCCTGTCCCAACGTAAGAAGAAGAACTAACCTGCCAGGGTCGGTGAGCACTCTGAGCACTGCACCAACCGTGGCTGTGCCCTGCAGTCCCATGCCTATGGTCACCAGCGTGAGCCAGATGGCTGCTTATCAGGTTTGCAGCCAACCAGCGAGTGTTTGCCTTGTTGACCATGTGTGCCATGGGACCTGCCCTGATGTTGTGACCTTGGGGAGCCAACGATGAACGGTGGCTAGCTATTCTAATGACCAGGGGGGAATGACAAGCAAGGTGTGTTCACCCTCCTTGGGGACAAGCGTGCCCACAGTTAGGACCCCTAACTGGTCCAGACCCATGGGGTTCTACCCTTCCTAACCTGGTTGCTATACATCTCTGCCTAGGTGTGTGTGAGTGTGCTATGCCTGAGGTCCTAAGAGCAAGTTGCTGAAGTGGTGTCCTAATTATACCAAAGTCTGCACGGTTGCTAAACCTTGAGGGTTGTCTTATTGATGCCACGGGGTACGCCCCGGGTCTCCCCTCCCCTATGCGCCCAATTTCTGTGCTGGCGCAAAACCTTGGGAAAATACCCAGCGTACTAATCCAGGTATTGTGTTTCCTACGTACCTGACTACTAAAGGGAGGGGTGGCCAAAAGCTATGAAGGCATGAAAACGCCATTTTGCTAAGTAGCCAAAACGCTGACCTAACCACTGCCACAGCCCACCAACCCTGCTAAAATGGCAAGAAACGGGTGGGACAGTGACACACGCACTACAGGTCCTACACACCCTACAGTGGCACCATCCTGGTGGGCAAGCGCTACTGCATAGAGCTCAAGCCCCCACGCAGGACTACCACTCCTACACGCACCCTCTACTGGGTGGTGTTGAAGATAAAGTCGTGGGTCCTAATGACCCTCCTGTGAGGTTTGAGGTTTGAGGTTTGATTTTGCGGGTACTAGACGCCTTTCGGCCCCGGGGGGCCACCTGGTCGGGCCAGGTGATATCCTCCCCACCGGGCCCTAGTGGGGGGCCCTCCAAGACGGACCTCCTGCCTGGTGGCGGAGTCCCCCGGGTTCACAGAGCTCGGAGCCCCGTCCTTCCCCGGCGTCCCCGTTTCGCCACTCCCCGGTCAGTGCATCAATTCGCAGCCGTGGCCGCGGGCGCTTACCCAATGCGTCGCCCCCCTAATGCGTGGTCGCCCGGGGCGCTGGCGCCGCCGGGCCCGTGCTCCTGGCTTGTCGCCAGTGGGACCCCCTTGGGCTGGCGCGGAGGCTGCCTAGCCTAGGGGTTGGGGCGTGGCGCTGTGCGCCACTACTGCCTTGGCGGGTGCAGTGTCCCGTCTGTGTGTGCGCGGCGCTCGCGGCCGGTTCGGGGGGGTTCGGGCCGGTACCTGGTGTTGTGTCTCCCCTTCTTCCCCCTTCCCGCCCCGCGTGTTCCGCGCTGCGTGTGGCGGACCGTCCCGTCCGGGTGTCCCTTATCCTCGCTCGCTGGTACGCCATTCCATGCGGTCTGTGCGTTCCGCGCGCTCGGTCCGGTTGCCCTTCTGGTGGTCCCCGCGTGTCCTTTTCGTGTGTGTGCGCTCGCGCTCTCGCGGTGTCCGCTCCCCCCTGGGTGGTGTGGCGCGCGCATCTCGCGTGGTCCCGGCACTGGGCGCTGGTAGGGCCGTTCCATGTGGTCCGTGCCCCTCCGCGTGTCCTGCCCCGGTCCCGTGCTCCGTCTGGCGTGCTTGGGGGGCGGGCGGTCCGGTCCCGGTTCCCCCTTACTTGGCTTGGGGTTGTGGGGGCGGCGGCAGGGCGTCCCCGGGGGGTTGCCTTCGACCGTTGCGTGGGGCGTTCGGGGTCTTGCGCTCCTCTTCCCCCGACTGCCCGTCCACTGGGTGGGCTGTCGGGGTCTGCGTTGTGGGCGCGGGCGTGCGGTTGTGGGGGCCCCGCTCTGTTCCTGTGGGGGGGGAGAGAGGTGTCGACTTGGTGTCCAGGCGCCGGTCCGCCGGATTCCCATGACGAGCCCGACGCGCACGGAGCTCCGCCCTGCGGGATGCGTGGGGGAGTTGGGGTGACTGTGGCTGGAGTGGTGCACCGATGTTCCGGTTCATTGCCCAGCAGAGCATGCCTTCCGCGGGCTTACCCTTAGCACAGGGGGAGGGGGTTGCGGGCGCGTTTGTTCTGTGACCCGGGTGCCAGTGTATCTCTGAAGGCAGCCGCCCCGGAGGTAGCGCACCAGGCGCGCGCCGCGAAGGAGCTGGTTCGAACCCCGGGATCGGTGGTCTCCCACCGATCCCTTCGAATACCGGACGAGGCCTCCCGTCGACCTGTTCGAGTACAGGTGACGGTGCGCACTGCTGCAGGGGTGGGTGGCTCCCATGTGTTTTGTTTTTCTAGGGTGGGGGGTAAAACGAACGAGACCTCGTCCCGATCCACCGGTATCGGTGGTCGCGCGAGTTGCTGGAGGGGGGGGTGGTTCCCACGTCGCCAACTAGAGAGCTCTACGTGCAGGGATCCCAGGAGCACCAACGCCTGGGATCGAACCCCCGCACTGGACGATTGAAGACCGACGCTCTCACTACTGGGCCGCGGGAGTCTCTTACGCGACTTAGGGGTGTCGTCGGCTATGCATCCAGTCCTGAGGGTGGGGCTGTGCGTTGTGAAGTGTGTTTCGCGTGCCGGGAGGCCCCAGTCCACGTGCACGGGGTCGGGACACGGGGGGAGGGGGCTGGGTGGGGTGCGGCACCGTCGGATCGCCGACTGACGTGCACAGGGGTAAGAGGCGGAAAGTAGCACCGCCGGATTGCCGACTGACTGTAGGGCGGGGGGTCGCTCTGCCTCTTTCCGTCCCTCTGCCTTCCCTGGGCAGGCAACAAAGCGGGCGTCACTGGCGTTGTGCTGTCCATGGGGGGCGTGGCCCCCCATACCACTCCGGTTCGTGCTCACCCGGCTTCTCTGGGTACGATCTGTGCGGCGTCCCGGTGCGCAGGCGTGGGCCCGCTTGTTCTTCGCGGCCCCCATGTGGGCCGGCGGCTGGAGCGGGGGGGCGGGTCACACTCCGGCTCCCCTCTCGGGTGGGGGGGGCCCACCCCCCCTGCCTCGGGGGGGGTGTCGCGCCGCGGCCTCCCTGCTCTCGTTCCGGGCGGCGGCCCGCGGTACCCCTTTCTGGCTCTCTCCGTGTCGCTGGCGCGCTCCCTTCCGGCGCGCGCGTGCGGTTGGGGCTGAAGTGCCGCCCCGGGGTGGGGGGGGTGAGGGGCGGCCCGTGGACCGCTCCCCTGGGGGCCCCAGCTGACCTGCAAACCCCCCCTCTGTCCCCTCGGAGTGGGCTGTGGTTACGGGAGGGTCATGCGGGGCGCGGCCTCCTTCGTGTTCCGTTGTGCGCGTTGCTCCGGCACGCCGGTGTGGGTTCGCGGGAGCAGGTCCAGCCGCCGTTGCCCTTACCGTGTCGCCGTTCCTCCTGTGGGTGGGGGCGCCCCCCCGGCCCTGGGGGGGCGGAGGGCCGCGCCTGTGGCTCCCCAGCTGGGGTGGGTGCGGGGGGGGGGGTGGTGGGGGGGCCGCCCCCCGCCCGCTCTCGGGCCTGTGTGGGAGGGGGGGGGGGGGTGGGGGGGGGCCTTTGGTCCCCTGGCGATGCCTCTTGTCGGCCAAGGGGGGGGGGGGCTTGGCAGTCCTGGCCCCGGAGCCAGTCATCGGCCAGGGGGGTCGCGCCCTTCCCCCGCCCCCCTCTACCGAGAGCCGGATTCTCACGCAGTCCCTCTCTGGGGGCCCTCATCCCCCGGCCGTTGTCGCGCGGCGCCGGCCGGCCGGGGGTGGCCGTGAGGGTTAGCGGTCAGTGGTTAGCGGGTTGCGGAGCAGCAGGTTTCCCCCCGCGCTTGTTGTCTCCGCACTCCCTCCCGCGGGAGGCGGCGCGCCGCTTTCCCTGGGTAGGCAACAAAGCGGGCGTCACTGGCGTCGTGCTGTCCATTGGGGGCGTGGCCCCCCATACCATTCCGGTTCGCTCCCACCCGGCTTCTCTGGGCACGATCTGCGCGGCGTCCCGGTGCGCAGGCGTGGGCCCACTTGTTCTTCGCGGCCCCCATTTGAGCCGGCGGCTGGGGCGGGGGGGCGGGTCACACTCCGGCTCCCCTCTCGGGCGGGGGGGGTCCATCCCCTCTGCCTCGGGGGGTGGAGGCCGGGGCCCCCGCGGCTGGCGGGCCGGTGGGGGGGCGGGGGGGGGGGTGTCGCGCCGCGGCCTCCCTGCTCTCGTTCAGGGCGGCGGCCTGTGGTACTCCTTTCTGGCTCTCTCCGTGTCGCCGGCGCGCTCCCTTCGGCGCGCGCGTGCGGTCGGGGCTGATGTGCCGCCCCGGGGTGGGGGGGGTGAGGGGCGGCCCGTGGACCGCCCCCCTGGGGGCCCCATCTGACTTGAGACCCCCCCTCTGTCACCTCGGAGTGGGCTGTGGTTACGGGAGGGTCATGTGGGGCGCGGCCTCCTTCCTGTTCCGTTGTGCGCGTTGCTCCGGCACGCCGGTGTGGGTTCGCGGGAGCAGGTCCAGCCGCCGTTGCCCTTATCGCGCCGCCGTTCCTCCTGAGGGGGGGGCGCCCCCCCGGCCCTGGGGGGGCGGAGGGCCGCGCCTGTGGCTCCCCTGCTGTGGTGGGTGCGGGGGGGGGGGGTGGGGGGGCCGCCCCCCCGCCCGCCCTCGGGTCTGTGCGGGGGGGGGGGTGGGGTGGGTCCGGGGGGGCCCTTTGGCCCCCTGACGATGCCTCTCGTCGGCCGGGGGGGAGGGGCGGGGGCGGCATGGCGGTCCTGGTCCCGGGGGCCAGCCATCGGCCAAGGGGTCGCGCCCTTCTCCCGCCCCCCCTATCGAGTGCCGGATGCTCGTGCAGGCCCTCGCCGGGGCCCCTCATCCCCAGGCCGTTGTCGCGCGGCGCTGGCCGGCCAGGGGTGGCCGTGAGGGTTAGCGGTCAGTGGTTAGCGGGTTGCGGGGCAGCAGGTTCCTCCCCGCGCTCGTTGTCTCCGCACTCCCTCCCGCGGGAGGTGGCGCGCCCTCGTACGTCGTGCCATACCGTGGGGGGGGCGTGGGTCGGGGGGCCTATTCCCCCCCCCCAACCCTCCCGTACCCGCCGTCTGGGCCTTCACTTGCGCCGCCGCTTGTGTGGGGGCTGGGGCTGCGGCGGCGGCGGGTTGTGCCGGCGGTAGCGCCAGTGGGCGAGGGCGCTACGCAAAGCCCGGGGAAGCCAGTTGTTGGCGTCTGCATCCGTGATGCGGAGCACCGCTCCCCCTTCCAGGAAGGCCGGGCACCGCTGCTCCCTGTCGGGCCACGCCGCCCAGATCACTGACCTGAGGACCCTCTCGTGGTCCTCTGGGGCCGCCCACCCCCCCGGGGGTGCCTCTCGGTTTCCTCCGTCCCTCTGGAGGAGCACGGCATCGAAGGGCCGGTTCCGCGACCTCCTGGAGGTCCCCTGGTTGGCCCAGCACAACCACCCGTACACTTCCCCCACCAGGGGGAGGGTCTCCCCCCCCAGCGGGTCCGGGACCGCGCCCCAGTCCCGGTCCCATGGCCGGCCCTCCTCCGCCCCCCGTGCCGGCCCCCCTCGCTGCCCCTGCGCCTGCGGCGCCGATGCCGCGCCCCGTCCCCCCTCCGCCGAGGCCATCCGCGCCGGCTCCGCCCTCGGCGCGGGGGGGGCTTGCTGGTGCTGGTGTCGTGGGGGTCGGGGGGGACGAGCTCGCCGGCGTCAGGGTCGAGTTGTAGAGGTGGTGGTGGTGGTGGTGGTGGCGGTGGTGGTGGGTGTGGTGTGCCGGCATCTGTTGGATGCCGGGGGGGATGCACCTCACCGGCTGCACGTCCGGCTGCGGGGGCGCTCCGCCTTCTGCCCCCCTCCCTTCGCCCCGCCCTCCTCCCTGGGCTCCCATGCCCCATCCCGCCTGTCCCTTGGGGCCCGCGGTGCCCTTGCCCTTGCCCTTGGGCCCCTTTCCAGTCCCATGCCCGTGTCGCGGGTCCCGCCTCTCGTCCCCCACGCCCTGACCCGCTCGCTCTCCAATCCCCCCTCGTCCTGCCCCCTGCACCTGGGTACCCTTCCCGCGCCCCTGAGCGCCCTTCCCGTGCCCTGGCCCCACCCCGGCCCCCTGCCCCGTGTCGCGGGTCCCGCCTCCCGTCCACCACGCCCTGGCCCGCTCGCTCTCCCACCTCCCCTCGCCCCGCCCCCTGCACCTGGGCTCCCTGCCCGCGCCCCTGCGCGCCCTTCCCGTGCCCTGACCCCTCCCCTGCCCCCTGCCTGTCGCGCCGTCCGCTGCTCCCCTCCCCCCCGCCGCTGCGCCCTTCCTGGACCACTCGCCGGGCGTCCCGCTGCCTTTGCAGTTGCGGCAGCGTGACGCCCAGCGGCGAGCGCTCGCGCGTCGGGGGGCGGACGTGCCGCTCCCGCCCCGGGGGGAAGGGCTTGGGGGGGTACGGCTTGGGGGGGCTGGTGTGGGTGTGGGCGGGGTTGGCGTGGGCGCGGTACTTCGCGCTCTCCCTGCCCACTGCTGCTGCTGCGGCGGCAGCCGGCGAGGCGTCCGCGGCCCGTGCGGGGTTCTTCCCCCGCTTGCGCGGTGTGCTGGGGGCTGCGGCGTGGCCTGCCAAGGCAGCGTCGCGGCCCGCCGGGGTCGCGGCCGCAGCCCCTCGCGCGCCCTCCTCACTCTCCTTCGCTGCCGTGGCGGCGGCCGACGAGGCGCCCGTGGCCGCGGTCGCAAACCCTCGCACGCCCTCCCCGTTCTCCTCTGCTGCCGCGGCGGCCGCCGGCGAGGCGCCCACGGCCCGTGCGGGGTCCATCGCAACCCCTCGCGCGCCCTTCTTGCTCTTCTGTGCGGCTGCGGCAGCCCTCGGCGATGCGTCCGGCTCCTGCGCCGGGGCCGTCCCCCCTGTCGGCGGCGTGCCGGGGTCGCGGCCGGGGCCGCGGCGTGGCTCGCCGCGGTCTCCGCCTCCTGCGCGTCTGGGCGGGGCGGGGCGGCGGGGCTGGCCGCTTGGGCGGCGGGGGCGGCCGTCTCGGCTGGCCCAGGTTCCCGGGCCGGCGGCGGCGGCCCGACCACCGCCGCCTCCGCCAGCCTCCGCTCCTCGCGCTCCGCGAGGGTCACCCCCGTCCACTCCGGGGAGGAGACGGGGGAGCGGGAGCGGGACCGGCGGTGGTTTGCGGTCGTCCCGCTGAAGGGACCCATCGGAGTCTGCCATCACTGTTACTCTGGTAGGCATGCGTGGTGGCAGGCTCGCCCTTCCCACTACCTCCTGGTGCATCAGTGCCTTGCCGTGGGCAGTGCCGTGTGGTGCTCTGCGGGGGGGAGGGGGGGAGGGGGTGGGGGGCCGGCTGTGGCGTCAGCCCCGCACGGCCGGGGGCCCGCGGCCATCCACCGGCATTGGGAGGGGAGGCGGGGGAGCCACGCGGCCCACGCGTCGCGCCACAGCTCCCAGTCTGGGGCGGGGCCCAGGGCCCTGGGCCCCCGGGGGTCGTCGAGCGGTGTCGGGGGCAGCCGCACCAGGTGGACCCCCGTAACGGCGGTGACCTCCTGTGTGCGCAGAAAGGTGTGTACTCCGTCCCGCGCCGCGGGCGCCGGGAGGGGGGGACGGGGTACGGGTGTGGCCCCATAGAGGTGGGTGGGGGTGATCCCCAGGATCCGCCCCGGGCCCCCGCGGGTCGCGACGACGAGGAGGAGGAGGGGGGTGCCAGGGCACTCTTGCCAGAGGACCTGCCCCCTGTGGTGGGCACCCCTGGTCCTGGAGAGGGGGGGGGACAGGTCTGGGTTAGCCCAGCCGCGGGGCGCGTGCGTCGCCGCTGGGAGGGCGGGGCACCAAGTGGGCTCCCTGGGGAACGCCTCGTAGACGACGGCGTACGGGGGGGTAGGCCCGGTGCCGTCGTACACCGGGTTGGTCGGCCGGGGGCGGGCGGACGCCTCGTCCGCGCCTTCCACGAATACCGTGACCTCGCCCACCTCCAGGTCCTCGTCCGGCGGGCGTAGAAGGTGGAGCGCCGCGTCCAGCTCGGACACTCCCCCCGGGTACGTGGCCCGCGCCTGGTTCAGGTACGGGGCCGCGTCCCCGGGGTAGCGCGTCCTGAGGGCGTGCAGCAGGGCTGAGGCGCTACTGCGGAGGGACATGGCAGACCCCGCTCCCGTCAGCCGGAGGGTGTCCCCCATGGACAGGGGCCGGCCCGACCGATTGGACTCGCGCCACTCCATCCAGTGCCCGTAGAGGGCCGCTTCCGGGCTGATGAGCCCCGGCCGGATGGCGTCCACGATCCGGTGCATTGCCGGGAGCAGCGTAGGGGCCCCCGCTCCGTTCAGGGCGCGGACGGGCGGGAGGGCGGTCTCGTTGAGGAGGGCCCTCGCACTGCCCTCCAGGTCGCACCGTGCGGCAGGGTGCGCTTCTTTTGCCTCCGCCCCCGCGTCCGCCACCAGGCCTCGGACGGCCGCCTCCTGCGCTCTGCGGCGGGCCCTGGTGTGCCCCGGCCCATCCCCCCGTCGGCGTGGCATGGTGCTGCGGGCTCTGCAAAGGGCGGCGGCGGGTGGAGGTTAGGGGGCGAACACGTGCGACAGGTGCGCAAGGGATGTGGGGTCCCGCAGGTGCACGTGGATCCACAGAAGAGCAGCGCCCGCGGGGCCCGCTTGTTCGTGCGAGGGGGTGTGTGCCCCCTCGATGCGCCGGCGCAAGGCCTCCTCCTCTGTGCGCCTGCGCGGGCCTGCGGGAGGTTCGGGCCAGGGGCACGCGGCTACCTGGGTGCACCGCGCGCACCTGTTGGCGCCTGTCGATGCTGCGGAGGACACGTGTCACATTCTCCGCAGAGTCGGCAGGTGTGAGGGAGGTGGGAGGGCGGCGACCAAGGGTCGAGATGGCGGAGCCAGAGGTCGTCCCACCTCTGTCGGAGGGGGTCCCGGATCTCCAGCAGGCGGGCGTGGACGCGGCGCCGGTAGTCCTTGCCAAGCGTCTTCCGCTGGACCTCCTGCCACGTGTCGCCGGGGAGGATTCCGTGGTCGTGGAAGGCGGCGATGAGGTCGTCCCACGTCGGGCGGGGGTGCCCCTGGGGGGGGCTCGTCATGTACACGTGGCGCCCGGTGAGGTGGAGCGTCAGCGCGTCCCATTGGCACCCGTTCGCGGTGTCCCTGTGGAGGAGGGCCAGCAGGGTGCCGTCTGCGACTGCCTCCCACCCCACTCGCAGCCCTTCGCAGCCGTCTAGCTCCTGGCGCAGCGCGGCTGCAATGCCGGTGGGGAGCATGAGGAGTAAGTGCCCCTGGGTGTCCCCCAGCCGGGACAGGGCTTCGTCGTATACCGGCCCCCCAGCTTTGAAGTGCGCCACGGTGAGTTGGGTGGCCCCGTCCTCTGGGGGGTGCCACCGGACGGTCGCCGCAGCGTGTCCCCACGTGCGTATCTCTGCGGCCCGGAGCACGTTGGCGGCGTGAAGGACGATGCGGGGCGGGACGGGCGTCCTGACGAGTGAGGATACGTCCCCAGTCCATCCCGTTTGCGGCCCCGGGGCCGCCTGCAGCCATTCCCCCGTTGCCGCGTCCCACGGGTGGTCAGGCCCCGCCCCGCGGATCATGGTGGGTCTCGGCCGGGTGTCCGGCCCCCACCACCGGAGCGGGATGGCGGCGTATCGTTGCGCAGGGGTCTCCGGGGCGCGCGTGACGGCGCACCACCGGCCCCACTCCCGCGCCCACTCCTCCCCCACGATGCGCGCCTTCCATGCGGTCATGGAGCCGCGCCCGATGATCCACGGTGGGAAGAGGGCGTCTTGTAGGTGCATCGAGAACCCCCCCGGCAGGTCCTGGTACGGGTGGGGGCTCTCTTGGGGCGGGCACTCCAGAGTGCCATTCACAACACGGAGGGAGGCTACGAAGTCCTTGTCAGGGCGCGGGGGAGGGGGAGGGTGGTCGCCCTCCGCCGCAGTGAGCCACCGGTGCGCCCGGGCCGCCGCGCTTAGGGGCTCGTGGAGGAGTTGCTCCAGCCGGTGGTTGCGAAGCTCCCACGCGAAGTCCCCCAGCCGGAGCATGTGGTGGAGGAAATCGTCCACTCAGGTCCCTCCCGGCGGGTCGTATCGGGTTATGGCGCGGAGCTGCGCCTCCGCGTCCTCGGGCACCAGTCCGGAGCAGAACACCTCCGTCCACGTGGCGCCTGCGGAGCGCCACGAGGCCACCCACAGGGCCTTGTCCCCAGGTGGGAGGTGGCGGGCCGCCCCGTGGTGGGCCGCCTGGCGGTAGTGGGGCCAGAGGAGCCGTGAGTGGGTGCAACCCACGTGCATGTGCACCGGGGTCTCTTCCGGGCCGCCGCAGAAAAGGCACCGTTGTGGGACGATGGCGACGCCGGAGAGCCGCTCCTTCCGGACGCGGAGCCTGCGCTGCACCGGCGTGTGGCCGTCTCGGGCCCGCAGCGCCCGGCGATTGGTGGCCGCCGCGGTGAGGTCCCGGGCGTGGACGTAGGCCGTGGCGTGGGCCGCGCCCAAAGGTGTGTGTCCCCGGTGCGTCAGCGCATGGTCCGTCTGCGCCCGTTGCGCGACCTCGCCGAGCACCCGCATCGTGGGGGGCCGTAGATCGAGATGGCCGTCACGGCCGGCGACAATGAGTTGGGCGTGGCCAGGGTCCGGGGGCGTATTCTGCAAGACGGTGTCCTGGGACGCCGCCCAGTCCGCCTTGTGCAGTAGGGCGTCACTGTGGTGCGAGGTGGCTCGGACGTACCAGAACGGGTGCCCGGCGTGTTGCCCCCGTGCGCACAGGCCGTCCCGGAGCCACCTCAGGGGCATCTGGTTGACCACCTTCGCTGCGCCCGCGGGGACCCCCGTGGTTCGCTCGCGATCTGCGTGCCGCAGGAGGTGGAGGATGACTTCGGCGTCCACCGTGTGGACCCATGGTCTGTGTGCACCGTAATGTAGGGGGAGGGAGGCGGCCACCCCCTCCCCGTCGGGCACCGTGCCCGAGATGGCCACCGCCCACGTGCGGGTGAGGTCGGCGGCGAGAGCGACGCTGGTGGCGTGTTTGCAGGGTCCGCCCCCGGACGCGTCAGAGGAGGTGTGTCCCCAGGCCTCCGGGATCCAGTAGTATCCGGTGGGGCTGAGCCACCCCGCGTTGAGGTCGGCGGAGTGCCACCGGACGTCGGGGTGGCTGGGGGTCAGTTGGTCCACGCTCAGCGCCCTGGTGTCGCCTGGGCTGATCGCCAGGTGGTTGTGCAGCCGGATCTCCGCTCTGGCGACCGTGCTTGCCCAGGACCGTAGCGCCGTCACATGTTCCTTGCGCCACGCCTGGCCCCCGCGCTGGTGCACCACCAGGTGTCCCGTGTCCTCCGGACGGTCCTCCAGCGCGTGCACCGCCATGTGTGGGTCGTGCGGCACCCCCGTAGCCACCAGTAGGGCGGTGCCACGGGGGAGCCCACGGGGTTCGGGCTGGCCTGCCTCCACTTGCACTATTACCCACTCGGCCCGGAGCTGCGCTTGTCCCGTCGCTTGGGTGCATTGGTTGTCCGTGGTCACCAGCCACAACGGCGTCGGCGCGTGGGGCCGGGGGCGTAAGGGCTCTGGCCACGCCACGTCCGCGTTAGGCTCTTGGTGCTCGCTTTCCGCGAGTACGTCGCGGAGGATGTACATGAGGGCCGCTGGCGGGTGGTACGCCGCCCCCCGCGTGGGGGGGGACAGGCCGTCCCGGCGGCGGTAGCCCCCGACGTGGAGGTGCAGGCCGTCCGGGGTCACCCGTGGGCCGGTGTGGGCGTCCTGCTTAGCCCTTGTGGGGTGGACGAGTCTCAGGCGGGGGTCCCGTGTGCCGGTGGTGTGGAAGAGGTGGGCCAGGGCGTCGCGCCCCCCGGGGTGGTTTGTGGGCTCCTGCTCACGGCGGCAATAATGGAGGTGTTCATCGGCGCATTGGTTGAGGCACTCCCACACCGCCGTCGGCCACGGATCGTCGTTGTCGGGGAAGGGGTGGCGTGGCCCGTGGTGCCCATGCCACGGCGTTGTGTGTGGCACCGTCAGGCGGCACGTGTCGCGGTGTCGCAGCTTGGCGGTGCGCAGCGTGACGATTTTGCCCGGCGGGGACTGTAGTTGGACATGAGCCGCCCTGGGGCACGCGATAAGGTTGTACATCCCCACTCCCAGGGCGGCCAGGGCCCGGGGTATGCGGTGGACCCAGTCGCCTCCCGCCAGAGTTGCGAACTCCGGGACGGGGTAGTGCACCTCGGGACATATTCCGTGGACGCCGGCTATCTCCCAGAACATCTTGGTGACCTCGGCGCGCACGGAGGTTGCGCGGTGGTGGACGAGTGTACCCACGAGGGCCACCGCTGCCTGCTGGCACCGCGTGGGCACCCGTGTGAGCCCCAGGGTCCGGTCATCCTGCAGGCTGTCCAGCGAGGCGTCGAAGGCGTACCGCGCCCTGTTCTTCGCGACCTGGACCGTGATGTGGTCCAGGTGGCGTGCAGTGTCGGAGTCGTCGGCGATGAAAGGGGCGACGTACTGCGTCACCCCTCCGAGGATCGCCAGGATGACGTCCTGCACCACTTTCGGTGGCGCGAGGGTGTTAAGGCACCAGTGGTGCACTGCCGCCAGGCGTAGCCGGTGCTTGCGCTGCAGGGAGAACTCCCTGTCCGGCTGCAGCTGGAGTCCCAGGTAGGGGACAGAGTCCGCCGCTGGTACCCAGTACCACGGGTTTTCCAGGTGGGGGCAGAGGCGCAGCTGCAGGCCCGGAACCCCCTCCGTGGTGGCCATGGCGCACTTCCGGGGGTTGAGCTCCATGCCCATCATCCCCAGGTACGCGGCCACCGCCTCCACGCCCTCGACGAAGTGCTGCAGCGTGTGGGCCACCACCAGCAGGTCGTCGATATAGGCCTGGATGAGGCCGTGCTCGGCCCCTCCCGGCGGGCGCAGGCGGTGCCCCTGTGCCCTGAGCAGGGGCTCCAGGAGGAGCGCGTACAGCAGGGGGCTCTCGGGGTTGCCCTGCCGGACGCCGCATAGCATGTAGACGGGCTGCGTTAGCCCGTGTGCTGTGACGATGCGCAGCCTGGCGCGCGTGTGGAGGAAGAGCAGGAGGTCAATGACGTCCGGCGGCACGGAGAGGTGGCGCAAAATGAGGTGGAGGGCGCCGTGTAGGGCGGTGTCGAAGGCCTTGCGGGCGTCGAAGGAGAAGACGTAGTTGGGCCTCCCCCGCTGGAGCTGCCGCTGCGCCATGAACAGCGGGGGGCCTGTGTTGGAGCCAGGGAGGGCCCCCTGCTGCCAGTCGCTGACCACTCCGTGCCGTGTGAGCACCTCCGTGATGCGCTGGGTGAGGGGGCCCGTGAGCAGCTTCATGTCCAGCTGGCCCAGGGCTATGGGCCTGTAGTCGTCCAGTCTGGCAGAGCCCGGTACCTTGGGGCTGAGCCAAATGTGCGCGTCCCTCCAGTGCATCGGCGGCGGGGCGCCGCGGAGGATGGCCCGGTAGGAATGGACCAGGAGCCACTGGACGGGTGCCGGGAGGGCCTTGATGAAGCGGGCCTCCACGTGGTTAGTACCTGGGGCCTTGCCATCGGCCTTGTCCAGGGCGGACTTCAGGTCCTGCATGGAGTACTGCTGGACCTGTGTCCAGGCCCCCTCAGGGACCCGGGGGATGTGGCGGCCGAGGACCGCCTGGAAACCCGGGAGGTCCACCGGGCGTTTGTCATACAGTTCTCGCCAGAAGGCGCGAACTGCGAACATCACGTCGTGGGCCTCCGTGAGGAGCGTTTGGGTGTTGGGAACCCGCACGTTCCAGAGGCCTGACGGGCCTGGGGCCTCTACCTCCATGGCTCCCCGCACGGCTTTCCATCGCTGGGCGATGTCGGGGGCGTGGCGGCGCCAGAAGTCCTTGATGGCGCGCTTGCGGTCTGCCGCCAGGAGGGCGCGGAGCTGGCGAATGTCCTCCTCGAGGGCGGCTGCTTGCCTCCCCAGCTCCTCCTGTAGCTGGCCCTGCGTGGTCAGGCGGAACCCGGGCGACACACCCTGCAGTTCCTCTGTGAGCCGGAGCGCCGCCTCGGACCGGATGCCATGCCTGGCCGCGTCCGCCTGGTACGCTGCCGGGGCGCGCGCTGCCAGGGTGTCATAGCGGAGGACCGCTGCCTGGAGCTGCTTTCCGCTCTCCGGGAGGTCCCCCTCCGCCGGGTCTGTTCCCGCCGGAGACGGCTGCCGGCGTCCCACCACGCGCACCAGGGCGTCATGCGTCGCGTGGAGGTGTTCGAACACCTTGTCCACCGCGGCCGCGGGCATGGACCCGTAGTCGTCCTGCTCTGCGGGACCCAGCCAGGGCGCCAGGGAGGGTTCATCCTGCGCGGCGGTGACCGCCGCCCACAGGCAGTGTTGGACGGGCGCGGGTTCGGCGTCGTACGGGAGGAGGCGGCCCTCCGTGTGGCTGTAGGGGGTGGGCATTGCCGCGCGTCCCGCTGCGCTGAGGAGACCCGGCAGGGCCAGGCGGACCGGGAGGTGGTCCGAGCCGACCACCTGGGGGTGTGCCATGCCGCGAGCCCAGACGCTTTCCCGCAGGGACCACGGCAGGAGGGGCTCGTTGACCAGGAAGGTGTCCACCCTGTGCTGGGACGGGTGGAGCGTGGGGGTCATGTCCTCCTCGCCGCCTGCCGCGGCTCTTCGGAAGCCGCAGGCTTCCCAGCCCGCTCGGAAATGCTCCGTGGCCGGGTTGGCGGGGACATCCATGTAGATGTTGGTGTCGCCGGCGATGACCACCAGGTGCCTCCCGCCGAGGCTGCGTGCCGTGGCATACATTTGTATGTCGGCCCAGAACGCCGCCCGTCCCGCCCACGGGGAGCAGCCTGCTTGCGGCCCGTGGACGTTGATGAGGGTGAGGCCTCCCCCGTCCGTGCGGATCTCCAGGGCCGCGGCCTTCCCGGGGACAATTTCCGTGAAGCTGAGCACCTCGTGCTCCGCCACGTACTTGCTGCTGACCGCGCTGAGGAGGCCCCCCCCTCTCGAGGTGGAGGTGGCCCCCGTCTCCCCCAGCCGGCTGCTGAAGTAGGCGGTGTACCCCTTGTCCCGGAGCGCCGCGGCCACGTGCATCTCCTGCGCCCTGGTGGCGATCCCCGTTTCCTGGAGCATGATGGCAAAGCCCCCCTCCTGGGGCAGCATGCCGGTGATGAGGTGCTCCTTGTCGGTGCAGGCCGCCGGCCCCCGGCGCCGCCAGAGTGTGTCCAGGAGGGACCGGTCTGGCGGCACGAGGCCGTTGCGCAGGTTCCACGAGAGGAGCCACAGGGCGTCGCCCGTCGTGTCCTCCTGGAGTCAGCTATCCCGCATCGGCATCGCCGCCAGGTTCGCTGGTGCCGCCAGGGCATCTGGGTGCGCCGCATCCGCTGAGCCCGTTCCCAGCGGGGCCCACAGGGGGGCCCGGGGGACCGGGGGAGCCAGGGGGGCCAGGGGGGCCAGCCCCGCGGGGATGGACATGGACCCTGGTGGGGCCGCACCGCCGGCCCCCGGGGCCGCTCCGGGTGCCTCCTCACCTCCATCTGCGTGGCCGGCTGCCTGGGGCGGGGGGCGCCGGGTGTACGGGGCGTGCCACGGGGACCTCCGTGCTCTCCCCTGCAGGATGTTGGCGGCCGCCTCCTTGTCGTCCGCCAGGGCCGGAGCGTGCACCGCGTGCCACGCCAGGTGTTCCAGCATTGCCCCGCTGGTGTAGTACTTGTCCGCACACAGGGGGCATTTCGTCGGCTCCGTGGCCCCTCGCGCCGGGGGAAGCTGCACCGACTTCCGAATGGCGCCCTCCGCCGCTGGTTCGAAGGGCAGGTTGTCCAGCGGCACCGTGTGTGGTGCCAGCGTGCGGCCCGGGGCCGCCGCATCGAGGGCTCGCGGCGCGGGCGCGGGCCCGACGCCTCGGGCGGCATCGCGCTGCGCGTCTGCTTGCAGCCACGTTTGCCAGTGCGTGGAGCCGATTTGGCGGTCGGGTTTGCCCCTCCATCGCAGGTCGTGGAAGGCCTGTAGCCAGTGGTACACCGCGGTCGGGACCGCCAGCTGGAGCTCCAGGTCGGCGGGGTGCGCCGCTGCCGGCCACACTCCCGGCCTCGCCGCCCGGGCGTTCTCCTTCAGCCTGACCTGGAGCAGGAGGGCGTGGTGTTCGCCCTCCCGCAGCGCCTTGATGATCATGCGGGTGCAGTCTGCCACGCGGATCACGGCTTCGGGCCCCGGCAGGCGTTCGGGGTCGCAGACGACGATGTCCGCTTCCGCCGGGCTGAACATGCAGACCACCCACTGTGGGTTCTGCTGTCCCCGTTGGGCCACCGCCAGGGTAGCCGCTGGGCGGGCGTGCGTGATTGGCCCCGCGTGGAGGTCCGGGACGTCCGTGGCCCTGATGGCGTCTCCCTGCCACGCGGCCCGTAGATGCTCCTCCTGGTCGGGGCTGCACACCAGTGTGGGGGGGTTGACCCACCCCGGTTCCTGCCTCTTGTTGGGGGCGCTGACAGTGTGTAGTAGGACCGCCAGCGGCCAGGGGTCCGCCGACATATAGTAGGCCTGGGTGGGCCCCTGTCGCCAGTCGACGTGGGGCAGGGGCGAAAAAAGCCCCCTGCCTGGCGGTGCCGTGCCAGACCGTCCATCGGCCTCCGGCCAGGACGTGCGACCGGTACCCTCCGGCGTGGCCGTGTATGATGGCTTGGTAGCCTGCCGTCTGCAATACCAGTGCCTCCCCCTGCTTAGGCCCGGGCAGGGGTGCGCCATCGCCCGCACCCCAGACGCGGGTGCGCCCGCGGAGTGTGGCATGCCACGGGCCTGGTGCATCGCGCTGAGGCCCTTGTATGCATCCCGCAATTTGCGCCGGGCCGTGGTGGTGGACGAAGCTCTCCCCGCCGTCTGCTAGCAACGCCGCCGCGACGACGTATAGTTGCTCCGCCGTGAGGGGTGCCGTCGGCTCGTGCGTCGCGGCCGGCCGTCGGGGCCGCGTGTCGCGGCAGGGGACGTGGGGCAGCAGTTGTGCCGGCCACGCCGCCACTGGACCCATGGTGATGGCCGCGACCGCGGACGCCAGCGCCGTGCGGTCCGTGGGTCTGTACTGCCGGAGTCCCGTGGTATCTCGGGTGAGGTGCCTGCAGGCTGCCATCCAGGCCACCGCTCCGCAGTTCGTGCAGTCCGGTTCGGCACCACTCGCGTCGTCGCCTCCCCTTTGCTGTACCGTGGTGGCGGTGTCGAGCGGGGGGCCCCGCTGTAGCGCCTCCGGGCCCTGCCCCGGCAGGAGGGCGGGCGGGATTGGCTGCGGGTAGTTTTGCGCGCCTCGCCGCTCCGGGTGCGTGTGGTACGGGTTTTGCCGGCGGTGTTCCGGGGCTGCCCGTGGCTGGAGGAGGAGTTGGTGCAGGTACCAGTGGCCCTCCGCTGTAGACGGATTGCGGAGCGTTAGCCACTGTTCCACCACACCTCCTGGGTGCGCGGCCTCAACGCGGCGCTTCAACCCCAGGCGGCCTAGGCGGTTGGACGTGCCCGCGGGTGGGATGTGTGCTTGCGGGTAGAGCACCCGCAGCGGCTCCAGCGCCAGGTCCAGCACTTCGTCGTTGAGCTGCTTCGTGAGGGCCGACGCCCTGTGTAGGGCGTGGAGGACCCCGGGTGTGGGGGCCGTGAGCTGTTCGAGCACCGGTCCCGGCGGGTACCGCGTACCCGGGTTCGTTAGCCACTCCCTGGTGTGGCTCAGTACGGCCTTCCACACGTCCCTTGTAAAGGCGTGCTTGGGGGCCAAAGAGGGGACCATCCGTAGGAGGCGGTGGCACGCCGGCGGCGATCGCATGGGCTGTGGGGCGGTCGCCGTGATCCACCTGCACGCCGTGCCGGGCACGATCGCCCCCCATTCCACGGTCCCCATGCCCTCGGCGTGGATCAGCGCCTGGCCTTGGACCATGGGGAAATAGGGGCTCGGGCGCCCCTTCCCTTCCTTCCACCGTACCCAGGCGGCCCCCGCCTGCAGGCTGCGGAGCAGGGCCACGCCGGGGAGGAGCGGCTGCGGGAAAGCCCCCTTGACGGCCTGGGTGGCGTGGGCCAAGGTGCCCATGGGCAAGTACCACAACGGGAGGGTCCAGGGGCCCGGCAGCGGTTGCGCCACCCCTGCTTCCCATCGCCACTCGGAGTCCGGCGGGGTGGCCGGGACCGTGCCCGTCTGCAGGAAGTGGCGTGCCTGCTTGTCTGGGTGCCGTTGGAGGGTTGCCGCGAGGCTGAGCCCCCCTGCCGCTGGTGCCACCGGGAGGCCGCCCCGGGGCCTGCGCCAGGGGTATTCCTGGTCGGCCGGCCAGGTGTGGAGGTCCCGGGCGATGTCCTCCGCGGTCCCTGTGGGGGCGTCCTCTGGTGCCAGGTGCCACATGACGGCGAGCACCGCCCATGTGGAAAAGGGCCACGCCCGCGGGGGGCTGTACACCTGGATGGTCCACTGTGGGCACGCCCGCCGCACGCGGGACGCGTGGAGCACCCCTCGGACCATGTCCGCCGCCAGGACCAGCACCATTCCCGAGGGATCCACAATTATCCCCTCTGCGGGTCCACCGTGGCGGCCCCGGGTGTGCAAGGCCACTGCCGCCTGTCCCGCGTGGGTGACTCGGTCGACGGCCTCCTGGGTGTTCACGCTGCCGCGCGCGGTCTCATCCAGGATCCAGCCCTGCGCCACCCCGTAGCGTAGGGCGGCGCGTGCGGCCGCGGGTTTCGCCTCGGGCAACGCTCCGTCATCGGAGCCGGGCTGGGGGTGCTGTTTGGGGCACCAGCCTTCGCCGGTGCAGTGGCCCCGTTTCCACGCGGGGCAGATCGCGGGTACGCTGCCCGCCGGCGGCGCAGGTTTCGCGGGCGCGTCTCCCGTGGGGGGCTCCGGCAATGCCTCCAGGTCGGAGTCCGTGCCCGCGTCCCCTTGTGGGGGGTCTCCTTCGCCGTCTCTGAGTCCCAGCGCCCTGATGACCTCGTGTGCTTCGTCCAGCGTCGGAGATCAGGGACGTGTCTTGCGTGGTGCCGCGGGTTCCGCCATTGCTGTGTCGCTGTGTCTAAGAGCAGGGGGTGGGGTGCGGATGTCCCATGGCTGGTGCGATTGTGCGCTGGTGCGTTGCTCGGTGTGGGGGTGGTGGATGGGCATCCCCGGGGGGGCGCTTTCCAGCGTTGCGAGGGGCGTCCGGTGTTAGGCGCTGTCCCTCTCCCGGTCGCCCATCCTCCGGAGCGGGCAGCCAGGGTTCCGCGACCCGTGTGTCCCGGGTGCCGTCGATGCGGGCGTGTGGGCCCAGCACCGGCCCCACAGCGTGCGCCCTTGCGGGCCGGCGTTGCTCGCTGTGGGGGTGGCGGAAGGGCTTCCCCGGGGGGGGTGCCTTCCACCGTTGTGGGGGGCGCCTGGTGTCAGGCGCTGTCCCTCCCCCGGCCGCTCGTCCTCCGGAGCGGGCAGCCAGGGTTCCGCGACCCGTGTGTCCCGGGTGCGGTCGATGCGGGCGTGTGGACCCAGCACCGGCCCCACAGCGTGCGCCCTTGCAGGCCGGCGTTGCTCGCTGTCGGGGTGGCGGAAGGGCGTCCCCGGGGGGGTGCCTTCCACTGTTGTGAGGGGCGCCTGGTGTCAGGCGCTGTCCCTTCCCCGGCCGCTCGTCCTCCGGAGCGTGCAGCCAGGGTTCCGCGACCCGTGTGTCCCGGGTGCGGTCGATGCGGGCATGTGGACCCAGCACCGGCCCCACAGCGTGCGCCCTTGCGGGCCGGCGTTGCTCGCTGTGGGGGTGGCGGAAGGGCGTCCCCGGGGGGGGTGCCTTCCATTGTTGTGAGGGGCGCCTGGTGTCAGGCGCTGTCCCTCCCCCGGCCGCTCGTCCTCCGTAGCGTGCAGCCAGGGTTCCGCGGCCCGAGTGTCCCGGGCGCGGTCGATGCGGGCGTGTGGACCCAGCACCGGCCCCACAGCGTGCGCCCTTGCGGGCCGACACTGCTCGCTGTGGGGGTGGCGGAAGGGCGTCCCCGGGGGGGGTGCCTTCCACCGTTGTGAGGGGCGCCTGGTGTCAGGCGCTGTCCCTTCCCCGGCCGCTCGTCCTCCGGAGCGTGCAGCCAGGGTTCTGCGACCCGTGTGTCCCGGGTGCGGTCGATGCGGGCGTGTGGACCCAGGACCGGCCCCACAGCGTGCGCCCTTGCGGGTCGGCGTTGCTCGCTGTGGGGGTGGCGGAAGGGCGTCCCCGGGGGGGGTGCCTTCCACCATTGTGAGGGGCGCCTGGTGTCAGGCGCTGTCCCTCCCCCGGCCGCTCGTCCTCCGGAGCGTGCAGCCAGGGTTCTGCGACCCGTGTGTCCCGGGTGCGGTCGATGCGGGCGTGTGGACCCAGCACCGGCCCCACAAGGTGCGCCCTTGCGGGCCGGCGTTGCTCGCTGTGGGGGTGGCGGAAGGGCGTCCCCGGGGGGGGTGCCTTCCACCGTTGTGAGGGGCGCCTGGTGTCAGGTGCTGTCCCTTCCCCGGCCGCTCGTCCTCCGGAGCGTGCAGCCAGGGTTCCGCGACCCGCGTGTCCCGGGCGCGGTCGATGCGGGCGTGTGGACCCAGCACCGGCCCCACAGCGTGCGCCCTTGCGGGCCGGCGTTGCTCGCTGTGGGGGTGGCGGAAGGGCGTCCCCGGGGGGGGTGCCTTCCACCGTTGTGAGGGGCGCCTGGTGTCAGGCGCTGTCCCCCCCCCGGCCGCTCGTCCTCCGGAGCGTGCAGCCAGGGTTCTGCGACCCGTGTGTCCCGGGTGCGGTCGATGCGGGCGTGTGGACCCAGCACCGGCCCCACAGCGTGCGCCCTTGCGGGCCGGCGTTGCTCGCTGTGGGGGTGGCGGAAGGGCGTCCCCGGGGGGGGTGCCTTCCACCGTTGTGAGGGGCGCCTGGTGTCAGGCGCTGTCCCTTCCCTGGCCGCTCGTCCTCCGGAGCGTGCAGCCAGGGTTCCGTGACCCGCGTGTCCCGGGTGCGGTCGATGAGGGCGTGTGGACCCAGCACCGGCCCCACAGCGTGCGCCCTTGTGGGCCGGCGTTGCTCGCTGTGGGGGTGGCGGAAGGGCGTCCCCGGGGGGGGTGCCTTCCACCGTTGTGAGGGGCGCCTGGTGTCAGGCGCTGTCCCTCCCCCGGCCGCTCGTCCTCCGGAGCGTGCAGCCAGGGTTCCGCAACCCGTGTGTCCCGGGTGCGGTCGATGCGGGCGTGTGGACCCAGCACCGGCCCCACAGCGTGCGCCCTTGCAGGCCGGCGTTGCTCGCTGTGGGGGTGGCGGAAGGGCGTCCCCGGGGGGGGGTGCCTTCCACCGTTGTGAGGGGCGCCTGGTGTCAGGCGCTGTCCCTCCCCCGGCCGCTCGTCCTCCGGAGCGTGCAGCCAGGGTTCCGCGACCCGTGTGTCCCGGGTGCGGTCGATGCGGGCGTGTGGACCCAGCACCGGCCCCACAGCGTGCGCCCTGCGGGCCGGCGTTGCTCGCTGTGGGGGTGGCGGAAGGGCGTCCCCGGGGGGGGTGCCTTCCACCGTTGTGAGGGGCGCCTGGTGTCAGGCGCTGTCCCTCCCCCGGCCGCTCGTCCTCCGGAGCGTGCAGCCAGGGTTCCGCGACCCGTGTGTCCCGGGTGCGGTCGATGCGGGCGTGTGGACCCAGCACCAGCCCAACAGCGTGCGCCCTTGCGGGCCGGCGTCGCTCGCTGTGGGGCTGGCGGAAGGGCGTCCCCGGGGGGGGGTGCCTTCCACCGCTGTGAGGGGCGCCTGGTGTCAGGCGCTGTCCCTCCCCCGGCCGCTCGTCCTCCGGAGCGTGCAGCCAGGGTTCCGCGACCCGTGTGTCCCGGGTGCGGTCGATGCGGGCGTGTGGACCCAGCACCGGCCCCACAGCGTGCGCCCTTGCGGGCCGGCGTTGCTCGCTGTCGGGGTGGCGGAAGGGCGTCCCCGGGGGGGGTGCCTTCCACCGTTGTGAGGGGCGCCTGGTGTCAGGCGCTGTCCCTCCCCCGACCGCTCGTCCTCCGGAGCGTGCACCCAGGGTTCCGCGACCCGTGTGTCCCGGGTGCGGTCGATGCGGGCTTGTGGACCCAGCATCGGCCCCACAGCGTGCGCCCTTGCGGGCCGGCGTTGCTCGCTGTGGGGGTGGCGGAAGGGCGTCCCCGGGGGGGGTGCCTCCCACCGTTGTGAGGGGCGCCTGGTGTCAGGCGCTGTCCCTCCCCCGGCCGCTCGTCTCCCGGAGCGTGCAGCCAGGGTTCCGCGACCCGTGTGTCCCGGGTGCGGTCGATGCGGGCGTGTGGACCCAGCAGCGGCCCCACAGCGTGCGCCCTTGCGGGCCGGCGTTGCTCGCTGTGGGGGTGGCGGAAGGGCGTCCCCGGGGGGGGCTGCCTTCCACCGTTGTGAGGGGCGCTTGGTGCCAGGCGTTGTCCCTCCCCCGGCCGCCCGTCCTCCGGAGCGTGCAGCCAGGGTTCCGCGACCCGCGTGTCCCGGGCGCGGTCGGTGCGGGCGTGGGGACCCAGCACCGGCCCCACAGCGTGCGCCCTTGCGGGCCGGCGTTGCTCGCTGTGGGGGTGGGTTAGGGTTAGGGTTAGGGTTAGGGTTAGGGTTAGGGCGTCCCCGGGGGGGGTGCCTTCCATCATTGTGAGGGGCGCTTGGGGTCAGGCGCTGTCCCTCTCCCGTCTGCCCGCCCACTGCTGGGTGGGTTGCCGGGGTTCGTTGGGTGTGTGCGGTGTGTGTGGTGTCTGTGCCGTGCGTGTCGTTGTGCGTGGTGCTGCCCTTCCCTTGGTCCTCCGGTGCTCCCCTCTCCGGTGTCTCGGTGCGGTGTTGTGCTCGCCGTGTGCCCGCCGTGTCCCCTCCCCTGTGTGCGCCCCTTGCTCGTTCGCTGGCTACCCCTTGTTTCTTTCGCGGCTTCGTTGCTCTTTACCCTTTCCTCTACCCCCCTCCCTGGCATGCACTTTTTCCCTGCCTCCGCTTTGTTGTGTGTCTCTGTCTTTTTCCTTGTCGGCCCGGGCTTCCTCCTTTGAACCTGCGTAGAGAGAGGAGGGAGCGTAAACGGGCGTGCGGCGGCGGCGGTTTTGTCGCGACACGGCACCTCGAGCTGGCTGGTACGTCATGCGACATGCGTGTGCGACCGGCTTGCGCGTAGGTTTATCGCCCCACTTGCTCCCGTCTTGTCTCCACACCCCTTTGGCCCCTACCTTTACTCGTTGCCCGTTCCGCGTGCGTGGCGTGACATGCAACATACCTGCTTCTTTCCCCACTACCTTAACGTGTCCTAGTCCTCCCGCCTTGCCGGGCGTTCGCTTATGTGTGACGACGGCAGGACGCAATACTTGCCTAAGCGTCTAAGACAACCCTACTTTAGCGCCCGGACGACGCAGACACGAGCATACGCTTCTCCTCGGGACCTGTGAGGGGAAGAAAACATGGGTGCATGCACGTGTGTTTGTTGGGACCCGGCACACGTCGGTGCTATGCTATTTGTGTGTATGCTCCCCGTGTCCCCCTCCCTGGCTATTTGTGTGTTCTAACCAACGCAACTCCGCGGTTGGCGACGTGGAACGACATGGTAACATACTTGCGTTCTTGGTGGCGGTGTGTGGCCTGCCTACTATTCGTTTGCATGCGGCGGCATACCTTTTGTCCCCTTTCGCTCCCTTTCGCCTCCTACATAAGCGGGCGTGCGGGTGGGCGGTGGGCACGTCTCGGTTACGCTTCGTGGTCACCTTTTACTTTTTTTTGGCGTGGTTGCCGTTCTCGTCCCGTGTCCGTTGCGTAGCGTAGCGTGGCATGCAACATACTTGGACCCGACTAGTCACGTGTGTATGTTTAGTTTTTTTTTTTTTTTTTTTTTTTTTTTGTGTTGTGCTTTACCTCGGTGGTTTTTTTGTTACTCCTTGTTTGTCCCTTCATACCATGTTGCTCGTTCGTGGCGGTGTTGGCCTTGCGGTGTTCCCGGCACGCGCGTGCGGGCATACCTTTCTTTCCCTATGTGAGCGGGGGTGAGCATAGGCATTCCTTCGGTGCCACCTCTTGTTGGTTTTCTTTGCCGGTGCGGTTTTCGTTGCGCTTTTCGTGGCGGCGCACTTTGGCGTTGCTTGACACATTACTTCCTTGTTTTGCGCTTGTTACGGCGTTATGCATGCAACGTATGGCATATAACATACTTGCTTTTCGGCGGCCGGTGGCGTTGTTGTTGCTTGTGTGTATTTTTCATGCACGACATGCAACATACTTGGGTACATGTGCGGCCTCTTTTTCCTTTTGTTGTGATACCCTTCGCGTGTTACGGCGTCGTCGTATTCCCTACATGAGCGGGCTTGCATTGCTTTGTCGTGTACTTGTGGTATATCTCCACCGTGGTGCGGTTCGTTACCTATTTATTCTCCTAGTCTACCCCTTACCGCGTTGTGCTTGTTTCGTTGGTTTCTAGCGGTGCGCGGCACATAACATACTTGCTTGTCGGCGGCCGGTGGCGTTGTTGTTGTCTATGTGTGGTTTGTTTTGGGGCGCGCACAAGTCCCTAGCGCCTAGGGCACGCACTTTGCTAGGTGGTTTGGGGCAAGCAACGCTCAGCTTCTCAGCTTCTCAGCGACTCTATTGTTCGTCCGTTTTGGTGAGTGTCCTAAATTTTGCGACCTCGCCAAACAGCGGCGTAAAATTGTTGGGGGGGTTTCTGAGGTCGGAAAAGACGATTTTTCGCTTTATTTCTTCTGGCGGTGCGTCGTTTTCTTTGTTTTTTTTTTTCTTCTGCAACCCGACCGTTTTCACATGGTCAAGTTTATGTTGCTCTATCGCGCTGCGGAAATTCAAGCGCTCCTGTGAAGAAGACAAGAGAACACAGCGCTGCTAAGCAACCGTGGCCTAACAGGGACGTCACAACACGTTTCTTCGCTAGGGCTTGGAGGGGAAGGGCGCACAGGTGGCGTGCACAGTGCGGATGTCGATGGAGTCGAACTGCCTTCGCCACTCCTGGCTGAGGCGCAGTCAATTGATTGTGTGATCAGCGCCCCTGCTTAGCTGGGGCAGAAAAATGGGATAGCCGACGAAGGCAGCTGCTGCGTGCACCAATCAACCCGTACCTCTTTCACCGCTACAATAGAGGCCAATGGGCTGGGTTCAAGACGGAGGAACCAAGAGACACTCCACGTATTATACGCTTCTTAGTGTGCCCTATAATACACTGTTCCTGAACCCAGTTGCAAGCAAGCAAGCTTAAGGACTTCGCCCGTTCCCTTATGGAACCTAGGGCGAAGCCCTGGGTAACCTGGCAAGGGTTCATACCGCGTGCACAGCGCCTGGCCTACTGTCAAATTCCTTTAATGCATTGTGTGCACGCATGCAGGGAAGGGAGGCGAGACCAAAACCACTGTAACCACACTGACTCAACCAGAAGGTGAGCTCCTCCTGGGCTTACCTACCTTACTCACCATGCATCGTGTGAATGCCGAAGTGAAGCGAACGCAAAACAAACCTAAGCGTTTAAAAAACCCTACTATAACGCACAAAGGACGCAAACACGAGCACACACTTCCACTTTGGACGTGTGAAGAGAAGGGAACGTGGGTGCATGCACAAGGAAGCGTGGCAACGTGTGTATGTCGGAATCCGGTACATGCATCGCGAGCACTTCATCTTCTCTAACCCTACGTGCGCACTACGTGCACCATTCGTCGAGCATACCTTTCAACCTTGTTTTTACCTGTGCAGAAGGAATGCAGGAGTCATCCAACCCCCCGGAGACACAACAGAGACAACCCTAACGTTTTAACGAAACAACCACGACGAACACAATGCATACGTGTGTCATGACACTGGCATACCTGAGGGGCAATCTTTTCGCCTGCTCTTCCTTTTGTTTTTGTTTTTCAGGTTTGTCCCTATGTTTTATAAACGTTTTGATGCAACAATGCAGAAATGTTCGGTTTCTCATCAAGGCACGGCACACACCTCTCTACTAGAGTGCCTTGTAGTGCCGTTAACCCCTTTTCTGGGCGCGGCTCTGTTGCGCTTGTCTGCGACTTTGAGTTTGGGCATATAAATGACGATTTCTAACGTCTTATCGTCACTTTTTAGCGATTTCACTTGTTAGGTCGCTCAACCTTTCGCTAAACCACAGGATTCACTCCCTGTTGGTCCTCATTTCCATTTTTTTCAGCTCCTGGATTTTTGTGGGCTCCATCAGGAGTATTGCTCCGCCCTGGCCGTTGGTCAGGACAATTACTGAAATACGTTGTTTATACAGCGATGACCGTCCGCATTAGAGCGTTCGATCATACCCTAGTGGGTAGCAATGCAGACTCTAGGCAGGAGGTCATGGGCTCAAACCCCACGGCCTGTTTTTCCAAACGTTTACGCTCACGCCAGCTACTTTTGAGGAATGCCCCTTCGAAGGGACATCATTCACGGTACATCACGCTGTTTCCAAAGGGTACCAGCAGTGTGAACAGCTTCTATGAACTGATGAGGAGGTTTTGTGAAGGTTTAGACCATTTTCTGAGGTAATTTCAGGGTAATTTGAGCCTTTTTCCTTGGTCCTACTAGCTTAGCTAACTAGTACTCCAGGGAGGAGTAAGAAGAAGTCACTACCATGTCTTTCTTGGGGTACTTGATCCAGGCTACAGCCCCCCTTTTTGCATAAGGAAGTGCTGAGACTAACACTTAAACATTTTTGTTTCTCTTATGAAGCTTTAAGTACACTTTCTCAGCAACTAGGGTTATAACCCTAGCACCCCCATGAAGTTCACCCCTACCACTCAAGGGAGCGGAGGTATCATCCCTCATGGAGGTTATACCGAAATAAAGTAGGCACTCCATGCCTTGGGCCTTGTAGGTTGAGCCTAGTGGTCTCCCACCTCAGGACCGCTATACTCAAAAGTTTCTACTACTTATTGTGGTTCCAGATTGTAACTGTTTCTGAATTCAGTAGCTTGGCCAAGTCATTTCCTGTGTCTGGCCTAACTCCCATGCCCCAGATTCCTAACCAACTCCATTTCATCCAAAAGAGTGCACATGAAGTACTTGGTGCTATCTTGGAGGCCTGAGTCACGCCAGTGTTCACATAAAATCATTTGCTTTGTGTATAAAACCATTTGAACCGCATATTTGATTCCTCATTTGTCTATATGCAGCCCCTCCTTGCTTACAATGCTTTGATTTGGAAGAATACTATCACAATTCTGACTTTGATCCTGTTTGTGGTGTTCCTTGTTCGTGGACTTTACCTTTTTGCAGTTTTGGGGAAAAATCTTTTGAAAAGCAATCAAGGTTTTCAATATCAACAACAAGCAAGGGACATCAGAAACTCTTTCTCCACATTCACCGTGTAAGGCTTTTGCTTTGACTCCCCAGGCTCAGTGGCCAGCTTCAGCTGTTTCCATTGTCATGGGGACAAAGAAGGCGTGGGCCTGGTTCGGAACCAGGGAGTAGAGAGGTGGTTGACGGGTGTGAGCGGAAGGCGGAAAGAAGACTCAATGCAGGAGGACCCAGGTGAAACATTAAAAGACCGCACTCGACCAGACAATTGGCATTTGTGTTCCTTGGGGTCCTTGTGACCATCCCCCAATGAGAGAGGTTGGTAATCGGAGAGGTTGGTGATGGTACATGGCCGCAGACGAAGCTTGCAACACTTACTTACTCTTACCTACTTACTTTAGCTAGCTAGGCAGCGAACTACCTAGTGTAGAAGATGCATTGACGCGTATCGGACCATAATCGTAATGCGAACGGTTGAGTGCTAACTCAACTTAATGTCTCTGGTCCTCCCCCTGTAAGGCAGGGTGGTGAGGAGAAGTGTTGCAAGCCACTGGTACTGTAATAGAAGTAACAATTCCAGTAGGTGCAGGCCTGAATGTTAGCCTCCAATGCCATTGAACTGATTTTCATCCCTTTACCTTGGACCTGAAGTGAGTGCCGGGCAATAGTTACGGGCAGGGCTGCCTTAACCAACCCACTGCCTGCCCACACAGACACACCGCCCACGGTTGCCCAGTGTTGTATTGGCGGCCCACATAGACATACAGCCCACGGTTGCACTGTGTTGCTTTCTGATGTGCTGACCTTGTACGGCCTATGGTTGCCCTATAATTAAGTCTCAGTCTTGGTTTTTACCTTCGCAACCTGAGTGTATTCAATCATCCATTGTTTCATTTGAGCACAATTGCATTTGAGCTAGGAAGTGATTTATCCTCATTTCACTCTACCATGCATCATTCTTCATTGCAATGTCAACAAGGCAAGCGTTTGACTAGTGATATATTCTACTCTCCATTTCGATGGCATTTCACTCCTTTTGTTCAGTGAGGTCACTCATTCATTGCATTTCACTTTGCAAATCTTACATCTCAGACTTATTACATTACTTCCTCACTGCAAGGGCTTGACCATAACGCTCAAAATGCAATACAGTCCGTAATTGATCGGCCCTACGTAGTTCTACGAGCACCTTTTGCTCATTAGACCCAGAGCTGTGGATGGCAGCGAGGAACAATCAATTCGTATCCACCCCACTTTTGTTGTTTAACTGCAAGTTGTGGGGAATAAATCTCTTTTCCATACCTCCCGACTATTGACCTAGACCATTCCCTCTAAAGAGCTAGTTTATCCTCAAATTTGTTACCGAACCACTGAGGGTACATTCCGCTTCGATGACTTAGGTTCGATCGCCTGGTACAGCCTCAATTACCGGATTTGGATTGCTCAATTGAGTGTCCGCAGTCTAGAACATTTCATTCCCTATCCCCCTGACCAGACCATCAGCTGCATAACAGACCTAGTTGGACTTTCTTCACAAATTGTCTCCTATACGTACAACACACACACAAACACACACCATGAGTTATTTGACTATTCCATGTTTTTTTTGGATATCACACCCTCTCAAACTGCTGCAGTACCACTTCATTTCAATTGTTGCCTACGACCCAATTTCTAGGTCATTTCCTTTGTGTAGATGGTCAGTGTCCGCTGACAGGAGCCGGTAATGGTCTAACCGCGGCACATCTTTGTTGTGTAACACAAATGAACAGGTTTAAGCCTGGTCACTTAGCCTCTGACTTGGCTAATGCACTCCACGGTGCGTTAATAAAGAGTCCTGCGGTGGTAGCCACCGAGACCAAGCGGTGCACTACGGTAGGCTCATTGAAAGGGATTATCGAAAGGTGATGAATGCCGACAGTGTAGAGGGTTCTACCCTCGCGCGCGTAGATAGCTACTTTTTCTGCAGAGGGTAGATATAGACGACGGAGTTAAGCGCAATGAAGGTAGCCTGAATCGTGGAATTCAGTTGAGCGGAATGCACTCTTCGTGTAGCAAGTCAGGCCCTCATACAGATGGTTTTGTACGACCATCTGTTGGGCAAGGCGCTTGCCATGGATTGGCCTTCAAATAATGAATGGAACACACTTTCACTACGATAGCTTTTTTCGGAGATCCACTACTTCAGCTTCTCAGATATAACCTACCATCCATTCCGCTTATATAAGGCCGGGGCGACGCTCCCATTTCGCATATTGGGCAGTGGCGACCGCCCAGTCGAGTAGAATGTTCGTTGGCTTGCGTTAGGGGCCAAACGGGGCATCAAGGGAAGAGCCGACCTTTCGGAATTTTTTCACTACTTACCTACTTCCTTTCAAAACAGCCCTGGAGGACCAACCCACCCCTACGTGTGAAACCAACCCCTACAATCACATACATCTCACTGGTTTTTTCATACTCAGCACGATACCACACCCATACATCTTCTTTCTCCGTTTTTACATGACGTGATCAACACACTTCTACACTTTCAATTCTTCTTGTGTTCCCGGGCCCTGCGCACTGCCCTCGGCCACTGGCCCTACTGCCCGAGGAACGCGCCACCGCCGCAGCCCCAGCCCCCGCCAAAACGGACGCGCAAGTGACTGCCAGCCCCAACGGCGATGGCTCGACGCCCGGCAGGAACGACGGCAGGGAGCCTCGGACCCCAGACGGCGAGGAGGGGGGGGGGAGGGAGCTGACGGGCGGTCCGGGGTGCCCCCCACGGCATGCTCAAGCCCCCCAACCCTGAACAGCCCCCCCCCCCGCCCCCAATCTCGGAGGCCACGAACGCCGCAGGCACACGGGCGGGAACGCGGCCGGCTGGGCGCGCGCCGATGACACGGGGCACGCGGACGCGCGCGGCACCTGGGACCTGCTAACCACTGACCACTGACCGCCGCCCCTAGCGCCCGCGAACGCCAGCCCCCCCCCCCCCCCCCGCCCCCCGCCGTACGGCGCAGCACGACGCCGGCGACGCGGGCAACAGGGGGCACCATGGGCGAAGGTCAAAACAACGACTCGGCGCCCGGCGGGCCGGGCCCCGAACAGCGCGCGGGGCCCCCCCCCAAAACCACCGGCCCCCACGACCGGGACCCATCCCACCACCCCCCAGCTGCCCACACATCGGAGCACGCGGGGGGGGGGGGGGCATACCGGGCCGCCGGGCGCACGACACACGGACTGTACGGGTACGACGGCAGAGGCTGACCCGCCAGCAGCTAACCCCCCAGACCGCGCCTGGCGCACGAGGACGCGGGACAGCCCCGGTCGGGCACGTCGCGGAGAAGGGCGCACAAGGCCCCCCTACCGCACATCCCCCCCCCCCGGCCACGCGCAGGTCACAGGGCACGAGCAAGCAGTGGCCCCCGAGCAGTGGCCCCCGTTTCGGCCGGCACGCCGGCGCCGTGCGGCCCGGGCGACGCTGAGCCGCCCCCGGGCACGTGAGGGAAACTAACGGTGGGGGGGGCCTGGGCCTGGGCCTTCAAACCACCCCCCGCAGTCACGGAGGGATGGAACCGGGGGGCCGGAGGGGGACAGAGGGACTGCACTGCCCCGGCGCGGCCGCCCGTCCTTCCTCCCCCCGCCAGCCTGCAGAGTGCCGAAGGCCGACTAGGTGACGTGGGCCCTGTACCCCCCCGCCAGGACAGGGGAACCCCCCCCCTGCCCTCCCCCCCGGGAGGACGGCTGCGCCCGAAGCCGAGCCCCACAGAACCCACGCGCCGCGCGCCGCCGGACCGTCACCTGCCCGCTTCGTTCCCACAGTGACCTCGGCGAGATGCGGCGCGGGCGAGCCCACCGGTCTGCCAGCCAGCCACCCGCCGGTGCACCACGGCGCCCTCCTCGGACCGCGCCCAGACGGGAGCGCACAGACACGAACCGGAGCAGTATGGAGACCACACCCTCAGTCAGAAAAAGTCACTGCCATGTCTTTCCTCGAGGGCTTGATCCAGGCTAAGCCCCCGTTGAAACCCTTTTGTTGATGCTAAGACTAACTTAATTTTTTTTATCACTCTTTTGAAGCTTTAAGTACACTTTCTGAAAGTAACTTGGGTTATAACCCTAGCCCCCCCATGAAGTTCACCCGTAGTACTCGACTGAGCGGAGGTATCTTCCTTCATGGAGGATATATCGAAATAAAATAGGCATTTCATGCCTTAGGCCTTGGAGGTTAAGCCTAGTGGTCTCCCACCCCAAGACCCCTATACTCAATTGTTTCTACCACCTATTGTGGTTCTACGTTTTAACTGTCTCTGAATTCAGTTGCTTGGCCGAGTCATAATGTGTGTCTGGCCTAACTCCTATGCCCCACATTCCTAACCAGCACCATTTCACCAAAAAGAGTGCACATGAAGTGCATGATGCTAACTTGGAGCCTAGAGTCAGTCTGGTGTTCACAGAAAAATCATTTGTTTTATTCCTTTGTGATTGAATCTTTGTGTTTAAACCTGCTTTGTCTAACTGCAGCCCTTCTGTGTTACACTGGCTTTCAAACTATTCATTGATTCGATCCACATCCTGTTCTTGCTCTACTTGCTCCTTTGGTTTTGGGATTTCAACATCAAAAACCTGCAGGAATTCATCAAAATCTATAGCGCATCAATCAAGGACATCTTTACGGTAGCAGAGGCAAACCCTGAGTACCCTTCGAACCAACTCTGAGCAGAAGCACAAGAAAAGCACACTGAAACGCACATTGAACATGTCCACTCAACTGTCCTCCCGAACCTGGCGGATCAGAAGTGTAGCGGTCCAACTTGGCAGTGTAGTCCACCCAAAGAGTGAACCGCCACGCAGAGCAGCATCTGGGTCTCATGAAGATCCAGAGCACAGAAGGGCGAATCTCAATCCGCCCAGAACAACACCATTAACCATGGAGACCTTAGCGGCCCATGGTGAGGACAGCCTGCAAAGGCTCCGCAGGCGAGTCGAAACCTCCATCGCCCGGTCGGCCAGTCCGGCCTCTTCTTCTACTGTTCTTGGAGGTCGTCCTGAAGAACAAGAGGACCTACGAAGGAGGATGGACGAGTTTCTGCTCCACAAGGAGTACCACAAGTCCATACTAGGAGAAGATGGAGAAATACCTCTTGATTCCCTCGGGTCGCCGCCCCAAACTGGGATGGGTTCCTTCCTTTATTCGGGGCCATCTACAGACATGGCGGACACAGTATCACTACCGAGACGACCAAGAGTACACGATCACCCGAGAGCATGGCATCCAGACCTGCCGACAACTTCAAGGGCTCCAGAAAAGTGTCTGGATCCTCTTCACCCAGAGCCCACCTATGGGGCTCTGGATCGCACGGCCGAACGTTTGGCCAAACTTCTATCCCGATCTGAAGACCCGGATGTGACAGCTCTGTCAGAGCCTGTCAAGGCAAAATTTGGTATCACCGAACCCTTACCCAAGCCAGCACTACTCTCACTTTCACCCGGATTGAGCACGTTGGCTGATGATCTCAAAAGATCAAGGGTGTCCAGGTTGCTACCCAAGGTCACTTGCCCCAGCCCTTCTCATCCTCGCACTAGGACAGTCCCGATTGCCGAATTAGACGACGTGCCTCTGACTGAGACGGAGAAAAGAGGGCTGTCAGCCCTGGCACCACTTGCCGGCGTATCTCCCCCCCCTTCAGGCCTAACCCCGGGGGGTGGGAAGATGGGCAGACCGATTGCCCAGGCGAACATCCAGCTAGAATTGCCGGAGTTTGACCCCAAAAAACTGCCCGAATGGGCAGAAGGATTTGCTGAGTTTGTTTTGCTAACTGGCAAATCCCATGTGGATGTGGCCACTAAATGCTCACTGCTGAAACGCTCATGCAAAAAGAAATTTTTGCAAAAACAGGTGAAACAGGTTGTGAAAACCTGTTCAACATGGGCTGAGGTACTCCAAAGACTGGAGAAAACATTCCCAGTCTATGAGACCGACCTCAGTGTGCGCACACAAATAGAGGAGGTACCTATGCTCCCTGAGTTTCCTTCCGCTGCGCGAGTCTCTGAATACGTGTGCGGCCTAGAGTATCTGTTTTCACGGATGAACGTAGGCTCCTATGGAGCCACTGAGCCCCACCTGTGGCTCATGAGTAAGATCATTTCACGTACCTGGGATGATTGCCGCGCTACCTCTGAGAGGAAAAGCCGGACCCATTCGTATGACGAACTGGTGGACCTGCTGATTGAGCTAGCTCTTGAGAGGGAGAATGACTCCCACACGGAGAAATTCGTCAAGAAGCACTTGGGTCGAGGTGGTACTCCTACCCCCGAACCTGGCGAAGGGAAAGGGCCTAAAAGTCCCACTAACGCCAACCAGGGAGGTGGTAAAGGAAGGGGTGACCTACGTGCCATGAATGGATTTAAACCTGATGCAGGTACACCCCCTCGGTTCTACTGTAAACCTGTCAATGACAAGGGGGGACCATGTCATGCCCCTGACTGCGACCACCGCAGTAGATGTATGCTGCACATGAAACGACAGCAGCACTCCAAAGATGGGAAACCTGTGACCCATCAGGATCATTTCAGGTGTACCATCACCTGTGGCTATTGTCGGAAACGTCGTAACTACGAGGACGAATGTCACATAAAGAAATGCGAGAGTGATAAACTCAAGCGGCAGGAGGCTGAACGCCAGAAGAACCAAACACCCACCAGAAACCCCCAGAATGGGGACAAAGGTGGTAAAGGAGGTGGCAAGGGGGGTGGCAAAGGTGGACCCCCTAACCCCCAGAGGCGCTCATCAGCACCCGCTGCTACTCCCCCTCCTGCCGAAGGCGACCCCAAGAAGCGCCGACAGGGGGACAAGGCCTCCCCTGAGGGGAATAACTCGAAGAAGAGGCGACTGGCCTGGATGGGCAATTTGCTCATGGCTGCAGGGGTGGATGTCAAATTCCCTGGTGAGGAGTAGGAGGGCGGCTCCGAAGAGGAGGAGTTGGTTTTCTGGATCCTCGTGAAAATCCGGGACTAAGTTTTTCGAGGGCTGCTTGACACCGGTGCAACACTTTCTATAGTGGCCCCGGCGCCTGCTAAAGACTTTCAAGAAAACTAAGACCTTGGCCACAAGAGTAGGGGATGGGCGTATCATCCATTCCTCCGGGGGGGTCGATGTGACTGTATGCCTGGGCGACGAAACTGTGACCCAAAACTGCAGAGTGTTGGACACCGACGCCTTTGACATCGTCATTGGTACCGGCTTCCTATGAAGAAACCCCCAGGTAAAAATGCTGTCTCTCCAGCGCCCCTCCTCTTTGCACTGCGACTTTGGCAGTGGGCTCTTCTCCGTACCTTTGGAGCTGTCAGGACGAAAAGAGTCTGGGCTGCGCTACGCATCCGAGACTAACTATCGTACTGAAAACTACCAATTGGCCCGTCACCTTCTTGAAAATGGACTGGGGGCCCTTCAGGTAAACCTGGATGAGATCCAGGTGGAATTGTTTGCGAGCCAACAACAGCACATCATGCAGTTGTTCTGCGCGAAACATTTGAACAACGCTTTCCGTTTCTTCTGGAAAGCAATGGGCCTAGCGTATGCCAACCCTCCCTTCTCCCTGCTCACGATGGTTCTAACCAAAATCGCTTATGAGGGAGGAAGGGCTGTCATGTGCACCCCTGACTCGGGCTGCTCTGGTGGACACGCTTTCTGGCGCCGTATGCTAGATCGAATGACCGTGGGAAGAGTGCATCTCCCCGAGGGTCCCATCTATGTGCCTGAGGACTCAGACACAGCTATGCAGGCCCCTTAGTGGGCCAGTTTCTTATCCATCGTCGATGGATCTCTCAATTCTGTACACCTGTGTGACCTAGAACAGGTGCTACTGAAAGAGGTCATGGCCGAAAATTGTAGGCTGACTCTTTCTGATCCCAAAAATCGATCTCCTGAGCACCTATCTGCCACACTTACAGGGTGTGAATCTCCCGATGGCTATCTGGAACCTGCAGCTGTTAAGGAGGATGCTGCCGACCAACCTTCTGAGATCGCCAGCACTATCTCTCCCGTTGAACCCAGCTGTGTTGAGCTAAAACACAGTGCCTTCCTAGCCCAGCTGTTGCTGAAGGAGGTAGATCTAGAGTCAACCTCAGAACCCACTTCCCCTCTTGAAAGACCGGTGCTACACATGCAGCCTATGCACACAGGTGAACCCCTGGCCCGGAGTCCTAATGCTCTAGCGCGACCTGCTTCTAATAACATGCCACTGTCTGAGCATGACACTCAGCAATTCCGACGGCTGTTGTACCCGAAGGCCGAAGGTATTGAGCGCCAAGAGCGGCTGCAATACCTCAGACAGACCTGGAAATCCTCCATCTGGTCTGAGGAGGACGATGATTCCTATACGCTGCCTAATCCTGAGATACTGCTAGTGTATTCTTTGCACTATGGGCAGCAATGTTCCCCTGAGTGGGACGATGGGTCTGTACCCGCCGAAACTGGTGATCGGCAGAAATAAAAAGGACATGGAAAGAGCAACCTCCATGCTGAGGAGGATTTCCTGCAGAAAATCGAGAGTCTCAACCTTGACCCCCGACTGAAGAAACTGCTGCTAACCTATGAGGAGGTGTTCGGCGCCTTGCCGCCCCCCCTCTCTTGTAAAAAACTGGTCCAGATGGACCTGAAACTGAAACCTGAATTTGAAAACACGCGAGTGAGGCGTCGTCCCTATCCCGCTCCACAGGAACAGGTTGGAGAAACCGAGCGCCAGATCCAGGAAAGTATTGATGCTGGCCTCGCGGAGGAATATAAGAAGGAGGAATACCCCCATCACTGCAGTCCCTGTTTCCTGGTTGCTAAACCAGGGTCGACTGCCCTACAACAGGTTGTTGACTATGGTGAGGTCAACAAGAAAACCCAGAACCACCCAGGGAGTATTCCTAACATGGAAAATACCCTGGAGCGTATTGCCAAATGCAGGTAGAAGACCAAAATGGACAAACGCAGTGGTTTCTGTCAGGTAGACCCAACCGCCGCAGCTCAGGAGCTGCTGGCTTTTATAACTCCTAAGGGTCGCGTGTGTTAAAATGGAAGGTCATGCCTTTTGGGGTGGCTAATGCCCCAGCGCTCTTCCAGGAGCTAATGAACAAAATTTTGTACATACTGAGGCGCAGACCTCTAGTACAGGAGTTGATTTCTCGTGGTGCAGAAATGGAGGCCCACATCGACGACCTGAGTTTGGGTACTAATACCCAAGAGGACCATGTCCTTCTCCTTCGTGAATGTTTCATTGTTTGTCAAGAAAACCATCTCCGAATCAAACTCGAAAAATGTGAGTTTATGAAAGACGAGATGGAATATTTGGGTTTCGACGTGGGGTATGGCTGGTGGAAACCAGCCGCGTCTAAGATGCAGCCCCTACAGGACATGCAGATTCGCGATGACCCTGAGAAGGGTCTACACGACGTGAGGAGTTTATGTGGGCACCTGTAACTTCTATAGGCGTCACATCCAGACTTTCACCTACTCCTCTGCCCCCCTCACTGACTTAATCAAGAAAACCACTCCCTGCAGGTGGACCGCCAGAGAGGAGGAGTGTTTCCAGGAGTTGAAGGAGAAAATTGCCTCCTCCAACTGCCTGGGAGTACCCCGCCCTAAGGGGGAGATAGTCCTGATCACTGATGCCAGTGATGTGGGGGGGGGTGGAACGATCTACCAATGGCCGGAGCTTAACCCAGCTGAACTAACCGACTGACATTATCGTACTAGTGGACTGAACCGTGATGGTTCCTTGAAACATGACTATCCTACCAGTGGGTGGCGGCTGGTGCCACTGGGACACTGCAATTGGAAATGGAACCAAGCGCGTTCCAATTATAGCACCTATGACCAGGAACTCCTGGCCGGTATGTTGGTGCTTTAGTCACAATCCCGACTCCTGGGATCTAACCCTATTGTCTGGCTTTGTGACCAGGAACCTGTGAAGTCTTTTCAGAAGGGCCCACCAGCAGGGAAAGCAAAACTAAAGCGGTGGTGGACTTACCTGAGCCAGTTCAGGCTGACAGTTCATCATTTTTCCGGTATAAAAAGTGAACTGTCTCACTATATATCGCGCAATAACTTCGATGCGCTTATAGGTGAGAGCTCTGAGGCGCTCGCCAAAGAAGCTTTCTAGCGTATGGATGTCCAACTTGACCTGTCCATGCGCACTGCTGGAATCCTGGAGGGTTGAAGCCTATTCGACTATCAGTCAGAGTATAAAGAAATTCTCCAAACCCTCAGCACTGGTCTAAAGCTCCGTGTCATTGAGGGGCACCAGTACTTCTCCTACGAGGACTGTATTGTTGTGCCTGAGGCACGACTGGATGGGTGCCTACAGTAGTCCCATCTCAGTTCTGGTCACACTGGTGCTAGTCGCTCAGTGGACTTCTTCCGTGAGTGTTTCTACTGTAGTCTAACCCTGACTGAACTGAGGTCTCGTGTGCAGACCATTGTGGATGCTTGTGGCTGTCATGCCAGCAAGCAGAGCGACAGTAGGGATAGGGGACTGATTTCCAGCTTACCCATACCCCATTGTGCTAACTCTCTTCTCTATGTGGATTTCATCCACGGCCTACCACGCTTCGGCGGCTATGATAGTTGCCTAGTGGTCACCTGTGGCCTATCTCGCTTCACTCGTGTGTTCCCTTACAATAAGAAAATCACAGGTGAGCAGACTGTGAAACTGTTGGTCGAACAATGGTTGGAACCCTATGGGACACCTAAGCAGGTGCACTTTGATTAAGATGTACGCATCCGCAGTGACACTGGGTTGTACAAACGAGTGCTAAATGCTTTCAAAGTGGAGGTAACCACAGGTGTGCCCTATACCCACACGTCTCACCCTCTTTGTGAGAGACAGAACCGTGTCGTGGAGCAAAACCTAAGAGTCCTGATGAGGCAGGAGCGTACCAAAGACTGGGTACGTCTAGTGCCCTGGGCAGTGCTGACCATGAACTCACAGCGGAGCTCTTCTACGGGTTTCAGCCCCCACGAACTGTTCCATGGAGGACGACCTGCTTGGTTCTTCAAAACACCCTTTCCTGAGGACATCAAGAGCCCTGTTGGCGATTGGCTGGAACACAAGCAGTCTATGGGTAACCAGGGTGGGACTAACCTGAGACACATTCCTGACCGTGAAGTGAGGCGGCGGAACTGCCTATGGCGCCCTGCCAGCTTCAAGGTTGGTGACCTTGTTATGGTTCACCATTCACGCCTACCCATCTCGCCACGTAACTGCCTACAGGACCCTAATTTTGGATTCTATCGTATCGTCAGGATAGATGGATCCAGGATCCATGTCAGGTGCAGTCCACGTCTAGGTGGTGAACTGCTGTGTGCACCTAAACAGTTGAGGCACTATCACTCCCCTGACGATTTGTCCTGGGATGAGTGGCGCCTCAGCGACAGTGAGGTCGAGCGTATCGACCTGAAGAACGCTGCCAGCCCAAAGGAGGCAGACGAACTCGAGGAGATGACTGCCGATGAGATGGCAGTCGATGGTTACTACGTGGTTGCAGGTATTGCTCGCCACGAGTATAAACAGGGCTGGAAATTCCTAACCCTGTGGGATGGCTATGGGTTATCTGAGGCGACCTGGGAACCTATGTCAGCCTTCATACAACCAGATGGGAGTATCAACCCCATCTTCTGCTCCTACCCTGTTGAGAAAAACGAGGGGCAGCTACTAACCCGTGCTGAGACTCTGTCCCAGCGTAAAAAGAAAAACTAATTTCCCTGTGTCAGTCTACTGACTGTGTTCTAACCTTACAGGTGCTGTGAGCACTCTTGTGCAGACCTGCCTGTGTATGGGTGTAAGAGCAGTTGTCACAGTTGCCCCGCATTGCATCGCAGGACAGGACCGTTAGCCCCCCGTGACAACCATTCCCTGGCCGAAGGCCATTAGTTTTTCACAGACCACTGCTTACTGAGGACTGCACTGACCCTGTCTGTGCACTGCAGTCCCATGCCCATCGTTTCCAGCGTTGACCAGGTGGCCGCTTATCAGGTTTGCAGCCACCCAGCAAGTGTAAGCCTTGTTGACCATGTGTTGCATGAGGACCGCCCTGATGTAATGACCTTTGGGCAGCCAACGAAGAACGGTGGCTTACTACACCAGGGGGGAATGACAAGCAAGGTGTTATGAGGCAAGGTGTGTCTTCCCTCCTTGGGTACAAGCGAGCCCACAGTTAGGACCCCTGACTGGTCCAGATCCATGGGGTTCTACCCTTCCTTACAGGGTTTACCATACCCCTAAGTGTGCTACGTATGTCTGTGTGTGTCTCACTTCTCTCCCCGGCGTGGCTCCTGGAGACCGGGCTTCGCTGACGTCGGACCGAAGGTCCTAATCAGGTACTATTACCACTCCTATGGCGCCCAATTTCTGTGCTGGCGCCTATCCTTGGGGGAAGACGGCAAAAGCCCTACCTACTAGAGGGGAGGGGTGGCCAAATGTGCTAACGGCATATAAAACGCCCATTTTTCCTAAAGGCCAAAGTCTAACGCACTCCCCTGTCCACGAGGAAAGACACGCAGGACAGGAGACTCCACTACACTACACTCACTAACGCCAGCACCAGCCTTCGAAGGCAGGGTGAGCACTCATCACTTGCACTCAACTCCTGCCAGGCCTGCTGACCCTAACACCTACACAGGCTACTTGGAGGTGCTGTTAAAGATGTCACAGGTCCTACTGACCACCCTGTGAGAAAGCAAGAGAACAAAGCGCTACTAAGCGACTGTGGCCTAACAGGGACGCCACTACGCGTTTCCCCGTCAGGACTTGGAGGGAAGGAGTGCTCAGTGTGCGTGTACAGCGTGGATGGCGGTGAAGTCGGACTGCACTTGCAGTTATTTGTTTGTGTGATCTGCGCGGCATATTTTAGCGCTGCTCAAAGAGACTGCACCAATTGCCCTTACCTTCCCACCTGTAAAACAAAGGCTGATGGCCTGGGTTTGCGGCTGAGGAACCAAGACTACCTCCACGTATTATACGCTTCTCAGCTAGCCCTATAATACGCTGTCCTCAAATCCAGGTGCAAGCACGCAAGCTTAAGGAACTCCACCCGTTCTCTTATAGAACCTGGCTGGAGCCCCTGGGTAGCCTAAACAAGAGTTGTACCGTGCGCATTTCGCGTGGCCTACCCTTTAATGCGTCATATGCATGCACAAGTATGCACTGGTTTTTCAATTCCCCACACTTTCTCCTAATTTAACCCCACATAACCAATCACAGCGTGACTCAACCAGGAGGTGAGCTCCTCCAGGGCTTACCTACCTTACTCACCACGCGTCATGTGAATGCCGAGGAAAGCACGAGCGCAAAACAACCCTACGCGCTTAAACAAGCCTACGGCGAACTATAAACCACCCTAAGCGATTAATGCACTGTGTGTCATGCATGCTTTGCTTGTCTTGTTTCCTGCAGAGAGAGGAGAGAGAGTGGCGCACTACACAGCGCAAAACAAGCCTAAGCGCTTTAAGCAACCCTATTTTAGGGCTACGGCAACACGAACACGAGCAAGCACTTTCTTTTCTTACCTGTGAAGAGAGAACAGAGGTGAATTGGGGCACAGGGAAAGCGACATAGCGTGTGAATGCCTCAATTAGGCACATGCATCGCGAGCACAGCGCATATTCTAACCCTACGTGCGCGCTGCGCACTCCATTCGCATCGCATACCTTTCATTTCCGTTTTGACCTGTGCAGAGCAAAGGAGAGGAGCACGCGAACCCCCAACAAACACAGCGGTGAGAATCCCTAACGCTTTAACGAAGCAACCAACACGAACGCAATGCATGCGTGTGAAATGACACTGGGGTTTCCCTGTTACGTGTGTTCGATACGGCAGGATACGGCAGGATACGGCAGGATACGGCAGGATACGGCAGGATACGGCAGGATACGGCAGGATACGGCAGGATACGGCAGGATACGGCAGGATACGGCAGGATACGGTGAAACCAGACCGGGTGGTCAGGAGCAGAGGTCGCAGTGGCATGGGCAGCAACATTGCTTGGCACCGAAGACATAACGATAGTGTTGACTGAATAGTATCCTGCAAACAGATATGGTACACATAGCCAATGAAATACCTGATATGCACATATGTGAAATCCACCCTATCATCCACTAATTGATATAACTACTAAACATCCAAGATTGCCTTATCTATCCCACATCCTATGTTCCTAACAAGGAAATGGAATATGATATACCCTATCCCACATATATCCCATATATAGGGCCAAATAATGCTCCCTTAGGGGTAAAACGCCAGGGTAGGGTTGTGACCTGCTTCATCCCCCCACTTGAAACGACTGCCACGGGCAGGAAGTACATGCCCAAGATGAACGTAGTAGTCACAAACAGCAGCAGATCACAGGTTAGCAGATTACCTCTCATGGGGGATCGAACCTACGCAGGCAATCTCGGAGCCGGCCGCACGACCGCTGAAGTAGCTCCGATCGGCGGGAATCGAACCACCGCCAAAATACACAAATTGACAAACGGGATCCCGCAGGTCCCGCAATAAGTAGTAGGCGAAATCGCGAGCTGTTTCGCGTAGAGTCTGGTCCCTGCGTGTCGCATGAGGCATGTGGGGTCCAGCAGGTAAGGGCAGGTAGTTTTTCAAAGAATTAAAACTAAAGGCAAAGTCAAATCACACTTTTAAACAAAACTGAAGGTAATGGTACATGCGAAGCGGTGCGACGCGAAAGTGCAAAAATTTCACTTTTTGAAAAAACTGCCAGGAGAATTGACGGGAGTGTCAAACAGCAACGTAGGACTGTGCCTGCACAAGGGAGCACGGGGGATAAAAGAGATAGAGGCCAGGGAAACATTCACAAGGGACACAACAAAACTTGATGGCCTTCGGCCAGGGGACTGTTACCACAGGGGGCTAACGGTCCTGTCTCGCAGTGCAACGCAGGGCAACCGTGGTAACAGTCCTTACAGCCACCACAGCCCTTTTTTCACACTTTGGAACAGTGAACACCGTGATCTTGCCATATTGTTGCCTTGCGAAGCTAGACTAGGGGATGGATCGTGAGTCGTAGCCCAGTGAGGGCCTCCGGGTGCTCTAGGGTTGCAGGTTCCCCATACCCGACATCTAGCCATGCTTGACCCCGGGTGCCGTCTTGTGCCTGCCTCTGTCTTGTGCATGCTTAGGCCCACTAATAAACACGGCCACAATGGCCCCACAGTGCGCGCGGTAGCTCACTAAGTAGAGGAAAGAGGTCACGATGGCCTCAGGGTAAATGATCGACGATCATTTAGGCACAAACCAAAACACGGGTACGATGCCCACACCTTGCACCCACGTGCTTTAGATCGTTTATGAGGGCTTGATGTGCTTGATGTTCTTGATGTGCTTGCCCGTAACGCTTGTAGTAATGAGTGAGCTCTTGCTTGTAAGATGTAAACTTGCTTGATTACTTGCTTGTAAAAGACCGAGACAAGGCCTAGCCAAAGGCCCACTTGTCAAACAGACCAGACACCAAAGAAAGATGCTCGTGTGGAACGGACCAGGATGAAAGAACCAGTCACGGTTGTGACTGTACGATACGGGCACGGCTCAGCCAAGGGTCGTGTCCGTGTGGATGTCTAACTTAGCATGTGTGTCGGAAGTGATGCACCACATAGAGGGTAAAGGAGGAGGTACGGAGATGGGATGAGGGTGCGAGTAGACACACTTAAATAGACAAACCTCATAACCATGTAATAATAACCTGACCTCACTGCTGATCCCCCTCACCTAGGAGCCATACTACGTATATATATCATATATACACATAATAGAGCGATGCACACCGACAAATACAAGACACACTTGTGCGCGCACACCCATTGGCAGGGCCCGGGGGCACACACTCGCCCGGAGGGCATCACAGAGTGTGGGTCTCGCGGTGGCGGCCTTGGGGCACGTAATGGGGGCACCCCACACATACGGCACGTGCAAGAGCTTCCACAAACTACTCACGTACACACAACAAACAGTAAGCATATCCACAATAGAACACGTGTATAGATACGCCACCTTGTTGCTTGGTGTTCGTGTGTGTCTTGGGGGCGTGCGTATAAACACTTAGGTTAGCTTGCGTGTTACGTTTGTCGGTGGGTGTGCCACCGGCGGGCCGTAGCGCAGGGGGTCACCTCCAGGTTGCAAATTCGGGAGGTCGCCTGTACGGTCCCGCTGGTGTATCAGCCCACCCTGCTCCCCGGGGGCACGATGACACACCCCGAAGGAGTTTTACTCCCCCAACCCCTCTACACCGTGTATGACGGTTCATGTTTACACCTCCATGTGTAAACGTGGGCCGGTGTACACGGCTACAAAACCCCAAAGGTAGGTGTCAACCTAGGTCTTGCTTGTTCGGGGGGCGGGTGATAACCAACGTAATAGGCAACCATATAATCCCGTAACTGAATTAATGGCATGTGCACACACACGCTACCATTGGCCACGGGCACACCCGGTTTTGGTGTGTCTCGGACAGAGAGACTCGTGTGTGTTGTGGAAATCCAAGTCCACACACGGGTCTCTATAAAGAAAAATGCCACGCCCATATCCCAACCTGTTTGGTTGGGTGTTGGGATAGAGGACCCCTCGGGTGTTGTGGAAATCCAAGTCCACTCGTGGGGAACTCTAGAGAAAACATTAATATACATATTCTCTCATAAACATATGCATGTACGCACTCGCCCTTTTCATCATTTTGTTTGTTCCCTCTCGTTGCAGGCAGGAATTCCCCCGCGAAATTCATCAAGGACATGAAGAGCACACCCAGCCAGCATGCGGCCCCATGCAATGGCAATGGAGGGTACCCACTCCCAACCCGGGCACGCATAGCGACCGGGGACAAATACCCAGGCGGCGGAGACGGCCCAAATCCGCAACGCCACTCTTTGCCTTTGAAGACCCCACCCACTCATAGAGTGACGGGGCAAAGGCACCCATTGCAATTCATATTAGAATACTTGTATTGTAGAGGACGACCCCTCCCTCTAGGCTTAAGTCCTCGCGGTATGTAGTGGCAATTTTGCACGCCACGAAATTTTTTCCACGTAATGTGAGCCACACGAGTACTTCGTACCCTGTATACCTACCCTCGTGTGGACAAGGGCAAATCGGTGGAAAACCATCACGCCCAACACAAAAGGGAAAATGGGTTGTACCCGCCAACCCAACGAAGTTTTCAAGCCTTCGCCATTTTGAGCAAATGATTTAGCTCGTTGGCTTGGGTCACGGGTCAGGGACGGTCGTGGGGTCGTGGTTTCGGTACGGGGCGGCACTCCGAAACCTTGCAAACACCACCATGCGCACAACCCGGCAGAGTCTTCGGGAAGTGCTTGCCACGTTGTTAGCACCCTTGACAGGGGGCGTCATCGTGGGCAGGACTTGTGGCAGTAGTCCTGGTGGTGGTAGGAGTGCTCCAGTAAGACCCAAGGATAGGGGTTTGAATGGCATTAAGACCCCCGAAAGAACACGTCCCACTTGGGCGCCAGGCTATATGCCACGCCACCCCACCCGAAGGACTCTCAAGCTTTCAGCGGTGAGACAGGTAGACGGTGGGGTAAACCTGCGGTACCCACCGCCCTGCTCCGGTGGGGATTTTTGTAACCGAGGAGCGCGCCGTGCATGCACATCTTCTTTCCTGTCTCCCACCGCTTCTCGCTCTCTCCTCCCTTCCCCAAACAATAATATATCCATATTGGTTAGGGTTTTCTTTTCGTGGCACGCTCATGAGAGCGGTCCACCAGTGTGGGCAAGGATGTCAACGGTTTGGGTGAGATTCTGTTTCTGCAAGTAATCTCTCCAAACTTTGTTGTAGGACGGTAAGAAGGTTTCAACGGGTTCCTCGGTATCCCAATCTTTGGTATAACCCTCCCACCGCACCTTGAAGAGAAGTCTCTTGCGGTAAGTACGGTGACTTAATATTTTCTTGACATTATAGGTGTCCTCCTCAAACTGGGAGGGCACCCTAGCAACCTCCTCCGTGTAATTTAGAGGCACGGGGGAGCGAGGGGAGTTGACCGTTTTCATTAAACAATCAACGTGGACGTCAACTAACCTCCGTTGGTCCACTTGAATAACATAGAGGTCGTGCGCCTTCTTGGCCACAACCTCATAGGGCCCATCCCAATAGGGACAAGTCTTATCGCCAAGATTTTTGCGTTGGCGACGGACCCATACGCGGTCCCCTTTTGAGAAATTGGGGGACATCCTCCTACTCTCATTATACTTACGAGCCATTGTCTCTTGCACTTGAATCATAGCCCTCCCTGCAAGAGCAATAAGCTCCTCACGCCGTTGGAAGTAGTGAGCGGCGTCTTGGGCCACCCCCTTAGGCTCAGCAAGAGGAGGCCCCTTAGTACGATTGTGTTTACCAAACACAATCTCGTTAGGTGTATAACCTGAAGGACCTGTAGTCTCATGCCACGCTCGTACAACGGCGGGCAAAACCTCTACCCAATTAGTTTTCTTTTTCTTCAAGGTAATGGCTTTAGCAACGGCACGCCTTAGCTGCTTGCCAGTATTTTCGGCCTTGCCATTACCTTGGTGCCTACCAGCGAGACACATAGTCGAGCGGGCACCAATCTTAGAACAAAGGGTTCGGAAATATTGGCTCACAAATTGTGGCCCACGGTCGGAGCATATTTCACGAGGGGCTCCGAACCTATCCACCCAGCGCTCCATTACCAAATGGGCCGCTCTTCTCCCCGTTAGCCCTTCATCCTTGTCTTCATGACGGGGTTTAGGAATAGGGATCGCGATGAGGTAGCCGGAAAGCCGGCATACACATAGGAGCATTCGGTCATACACCTCTCCATCGTTGGAGGTGGAAGGGTAGTGAAACACATCAAGTGCTATGGAGTCCATGGGCTCCATAGGTATAGGCATAGGGGTCATGTACCCTTGCTTGCGCTTGGTGTCATGCGTGTGAATGGCACATGAGGGACACGTTTGACATTGCAGTTCCACTGCTTTGTACAACCCCTCACCTTCCACGCCATGGTTAATTTCCTTCCAGTGTTTTTCCACACTGGAGGTAGTTAAGTGAAATGCATCATGGTATTCGGCTACCAAACGATGCACTAGCGGCGTAGGAACACACCACCGTCCATTACGGACGAGCTTGTTATCCACCAACCTCACTCCATCTTGGAAGCTCCCATTCAAGGCATCTTGCCACATTTTTTTGTAGCGTTGACAATTTGGGTAGTGTTTAGCCCAATTTATCTCAAAAACATTGGGAGCATCCTCCCCATGTATAGGAGTTGCTTTCTTGTGGGACTTCCAAGATTTTTTTATCTTGACAATTCGCTCCAGTCTCCAAAGCTTTCTCTTTTGCTTCGTCCCCCCCCCCACTGGAGGCGAAGCCAGAGGGGGTGGATCACACGCGGGTGCCCCTTGAGCCCGAGGCGCCGCTTTAGACCTAGTAACAACGGGCGCCATAACCGCCCTAAATACAAGGGGGCGGGCGAGAAGTTCCTCCTTCTCGGCCGCCATCATGTCCCGCACATCCCCGGCCGCTTGGGCCGTCCCATGTATGGACACATCACCCAACGCCGGGTTAGCAGGGTAAGCCCAACGGGACAAGAAATCACCCACGGGGTTCACTGGCCCCGGAGTGTAAACCACATGGAGGTCGAATTTAGAGAACAATTCATGCCAACGTGCTTGGCGTGGAGAGGGACCCCCCACGGTCTTGAGGTCCTCCGTAGCCCAATTTTCAAGGCTACGGTGGTCCGTACGGACCTCCACGCGCTTGTTCCCCACCCAACCATGCCATTTTAAAAGCGCCGCCACTATGGCGTAGCATTCCTTCTCCCGAGGGCTCCAATGTAATTGGCTGCCTGACAATTTGCGGGAGAAAAAGGCAAGGGGGCGTAGGGCACCATCGGGACCTTCCTGCTGCAGGGCCGCCCCCACAGCCCAATTACTAGCGTCCGGGGTGAGGACAAAGTCCTTATCCCAATCGGCTAGTTGGAGGGGAACAATATTCGTAATAGCACGCTTGAGCTTCAAAAAGGCCTCGTTAGCCGAAGCATTCCATGTTAGGCCTATCTTCTTGCCATTCTTATGCTTAGGCAAATCCTTCAACATATGAATCAAAGGGGTAGCTATGGAGGCGTAGTTTTGGACATAGCCCGTATAATAGTTGGCGAGCCCCAAGAACCCCCGGAGCTCCCAAACATTATCCGGTTTGTCCCAACGCTCAAGCGCCAACATTTTCCCTGGCGCCGGCCGACGTGTGCCATTTTCCAACACATGGCCACAAGACTCAACCGAACGAACAAAGAAATCGGTTTTGCTAACCGAAGCAACCAACTCCTCTTTTCGTAGCCTATCCAACACGGCACGCACGTCGCGGTCGTGGTTAGCCAATAGCTCCTCCTCCGTCGCACCGGAGGAACCAATAATAATATCATCAATATATACGTCCGCACAATCCAAACCCTGCAAAACATGGTCCATGACCCGTTGAAAAATGGCGGGCCCATTCTTGATACCCATAGGCATAACACGCCATTGGTATCGCTTACCCGCCAAATTCATGGCGGTCTTAGCCCGGGATTCAGGATGAAGGGGAATTTGATGAAACCCTTTACTCAAGTCCACAATAGTGAAAATCTTGTGTTTGGATTGACATGTTTTCTATGAGGGGGAGGGGGTGTGCGTCGGGCAAGGTAGCCTCATTAAGTTGGCGGTAGTCCACCACGAGGCGCCATTTTCCCTTCTCTTTCTTGGGCACAACGAAACCGTTGGACGCCCATTCGGAGGCAGAGCACGGCTCAATCCAGCCACGAGCCAAAAAGTCCTCCACTATTTCTTGCTCCGCCGCGGCACGCTCCCCCACCAACCGTATAGGTTTTACGGACTTGGGTTTGGCGTTCGGGTATAGGTCAAGTTTAGCAAACCCCAACCGCTCCGTACCACGGACCTTAGGGTGTTCCTGGCCCGGACGGAGACGAACCTCCCCACTAAAAACATCCCGCTCATAGTCCGCGAGGATGCGCCTCCTCATGAGCTCCACCTCCGGAGACACAATAGGCTCTTGGGTGGTGACAACGCCACCCACACGAGAAGCCGCCAACAATCGTGTGGCGCCTTTACGTTTTCGGTAACGCTTAACGGTAGTGGCCCTCTCACCCAATAACTGTCGTTCAATTTTCGCAATGCGTGAACGCACGCATTCTTGTGTCTCCAAATCTTCGGGGGTAGGATCAAGAGTAACGGGTGCGAGGAGTTTTTTATGGGTCGCCTGATACGTGAGGGTGCGCACCGAGGCCAAATGGTTAGGCACCCTTTCATCCTCCGACTCTTCCTCCGAGGTCATGCCCGGCTCGCCATCCGTGTTGGGGTTAGAGACGGCCGGTGCCAAAACGGAGGCCACATGACATTTAGTGGCCGCCAAATTTTCCTCCGCAATACCACCGTCCACGTATAGCGCCACCGTGGACCAACCCCGTTGAGGAAGGGGCGTGAGGTGGTCATTCTGATAGAGACAGGCTTTAGTCTCTGGCCCAGGAAGGTAGTACCCTTGCAAAGTAATTTCCATAAGGGGTTTCCACCACTCCCTATGTGTCCACTTCGGCCCTACGACGATGGCTCGTAGTTTTTCTTGCCGAATTTTCGGAACACAATCGGAAAACCGATGATAGGGAGGGCACATCCAATACAATTTGGAGGGGTCCGCGGGAGTGGAAAAGAAATCTTCAAGCGGCGAAACCCAACGGGTAGCCTGGGCCATACCCGGGACCCTATTGAAGGCGTCCACGTCGGGGTTTTTGCCAAATTGTTTTTTGACACGTGCGGCCCAATATGGCGTGAGGCCATAGTCAGACTGGGTCCACATGGACCCATCACGCCGCGTAGGTAGAACATCACGGGCAAGGGCTTCGGGAGCAAATTCAACGAGCTCCAAAGCACAAGCCCGGTCCTGTACGGGGGCCACGGAGGAAGCGGTCAAGGCATAGGATATGTGTTTCTCGGCCTCAACACGGTTAGGCGGTTCGCCACCAGGGGGCGTAACCACAATGGCCGGGGCAGGGTGCGTAGGAGTGACCGCCCCAATGACTGGAACGGTTAGGCCCCACACGGACTGACGTGACAACTTACCATGAATGGGTTTCACCAAAAATGGTTTGCCGGTTCGTGGAGCCTCACGGAAGTCCTCAATCCAAAAACGGGGCTGCACTGGATGGTGAGAGTACAAACAATTGAAACGGGCAAAATGGCTCACACAATGTTCGTAACCCCATGGGTGCCCCAAAACCATATCCCAAGGTAAATTCCGGACAAGGTACGGGGACACGCCATACTGGGCAACACGAGGAAGTGAAATACTACCATCCACAACCCCCGTAAATTGAATTTTGACGTCTATTTGCTCGTCCCCCCCTGGCAAAGGCGTCTCATTATCTGCTTGGAGTAGGCGCCTCCGTTGGGGGGATTCATATTTTTCGGAGAGTTGGTTTCCAAAAACATTGGGGTTGGCCAAAGCGACCGCTTGGCACCCAAAATCCACCAAAACACGGAGGGCCTTGCGTTCTCCATTGGGCAAAACAACCTGAACGGAAAGTTCGGTTTGAATCTCACTAGTCACTATATGCCCCTTCATGACTCTCGATGGAACGAGAGCCACGGTAGTGTCACAGGGGTGCCCGAGGTTTTCTTCTTTCGAAGGGGGCGCCTCTGGGCACTCCTACCAACGTCCGCGCCCGTTCGGCGCTCCCTTGCCTCCTTTATCGCCCTTGCCGCCGCCACCCTTATAACCACCACCACCCTTATCACCACCGCCACCCTTATCGCCACCCTTAGGCTTACCACCTTGAGGCTTACCCGCAATGTTCCAATGAGTGTCATTGCACGGAGAATTAGGCTTACACGTCCAAAGGGTGGTATTGGTGGCACCCCAATCAATCCAAGACATGTCCATCTCCGTTTGTTTACGTGTTTTCCAATGTTTGGAACACGGAACCCAAAAGGTAGGTGGCGGTTTAGCCCCGGGGTCGACGGGTTTCTTCGCCGGAGGTTTAGAGTGACCCACGGCGTTGACGGAGGTGTCAGCGGGTTCGGAGGTGTCAGGGTCCGCCGTAGCCTCCGCATTAACCGCATTCACCGCGGTTTTATTGTGAGAAGGGCGATGAGTGTACGTCACCGTCGTCTTGTCTCCTTTATTGAGGCGTTCGAGAGCTTCCCTCTCCGATACGCTTTTATGGGCAAGGGCGTAGATTTCCGCAGGCTTCAAACGAGGCCTACGTTGCTCCACTTTCATATTGTAGCCGCGTGTGTGAGGTGTGTTGTTGAGTTTCAAGATCCACTCCTGGAGAGCCGGGTCTTTCCAGTCAACTATCACCCCCGGCCCCGAATAGGAAACAATCTCGGGAACCGTAGTGCAAGCTTGAGCGCTATATTTCCTGAGTTCCTTTTCGAATGGGGCGCGACCCAGCGAAGGGTCAAGGCCACTAAAATCCACAACATAGCTGTCTGGGCTATTCTTAGCCTCTTGCTTGACGACCTTCTCCTTGATCCACCGGAGCTTGCTTAGGAGCTGCTCCCGGATCACGTGGGGACGAGTCTCATTGCTCAGAGGCAACAAACGTTGCCAACGAGCATAGAAATCTTCAAGGTCGATGAGGGTCACTTGCCCTTTAACTACCCTGGGGGTGAGGGCTCGCCACCTTTCATCAGCCCTTGAGGGGTCATACTCGTGGAAACGTTGTTCCAAAAAGTCCCACAACTCTTTGAGGGTGGGGGCCGTGCGTGTGTGGTGGGTGGCCTCGGCAACCCGGGCGTTGATGATCGCCTTTAGCCATGGGGGCAAGGTACTCAAAATCACTTTTGCCTCGTTGGCCTTTCGGTACATGGGATCACACCCCCCCAACCATTGTTGAAGCTTCTCCACCAACTCGTCCTAGCACTCTAGCTGCCCATTAAATTGCGGTTTAGGCATATCACTATCCTCCACCGCTTTGGTGTAACTATTTTGCACCATAGGCATTTGGTACGGGTGGTAAGCAGGGGCAGCTATGGTTGGGGGTGCACCTCCACTTGCACTTGGTGCAACCTTCACTGGAGAGACTGTACACGTATCCGTAGGATGAGAGGGCGTGTACGAAGGTTTCTCAGGGGAAGTGAAAACATTTTTCGTGAGCGGATTAATGTTCCCCAACGAAGAGGTGTTCTCCTCTTCATTGGCCCACGGGGCCGTAGGCTTCGTGGGGTGTTCTTCGCCCTTAGGCGTCGCCCTCCACTCGGGAACAGCACGTTCCTTCTGCTTTTCGGCGATTCCCCTCCACGATGTAGGTTCTTGGGGGTGGGGGTGTTCGTGGTGTTCTTCCCCCCCCCTCGGCCACCCCGAATCCGGACAAGCGTTCGGATGGTAGATGCAATCGTGGGATGGGTGGACGGAGAAAGGAAGGACACACCCACCACCGGATGAACCGGATGGCGCGCCCATGGGCGCTGTAGGCGCCGCCGGTGTAGGATCAGGAACGGGCGGAGGCGCCGATGGCGGGGGTAGGAGCACCGTAACGGGTTCCGCAGGCGTGGAGTACCAGTAGTCCCACGCATCGATCCTAGATGCAACGGCGGCGTAACGTGTAGCGAGCGACTCCACTGCGCTAAAGCACTTAGCCGTGTTGCCGTTGGACATCTGAAGATGATCTTGCACGCTAGCCTCCACCACCTTAGAATCACGGCGGTAGCCCTGAACCGCCGCGTCAAATTTAGCCGATGTAGACAAGATTTGGGTCATCCGGTCCCCGTAGGACTGACTGATGCCCACGGTAGAGGCTACTGCCTGAGAAAGTTCCTGATGGGATCGCTGCAACTCCAGATTCTGAGTTCGCAGGTCCTTCACCTGTGCCATCAGAGATTTGATGCACGTTTCGTAGTGCACCACACACCGGGGACAGCCACAGGTGTGCTGTAGGTCTTCCTCTCCCCGTGTAGGAGTGGGGCCCCCAGAATGTCGAAGGGATGGACCCCCCCCTCCACGAGGAGGAGATGACCCACCACCGCCCCCCCCAGCAGCCCCCCCTGCCACGGAGGGACCAGAGGGCCCCCCCGCAGGGCGAGACGGGGGTGTGGGGCGCGCAGCAACAGGTGCTGGCGCCCCCCCACTAGAGGGATGCCCCCCCCCCGAACCCCCACCACTAGATGGCCGAACCAGGTGCGGGATTCCTTGCACGTGCTCGATGTAAGCCACCTGGCGGTGGCGGGGTGACGGCGGAGGGGGAACATGACCAACAGTATTCGGTCGCGGCGGTGGGGGTGGGGAATCGTCCACCACAATATACTGTGGTGACTCATGAACCATCATAGGTGATCGAGTTCTCGGATGGGAAGCAAAAACAGGCTCCGATCCCGTTGCAACCTCTGGATCCCCCCCCAAATTGGGCAGTTGGGGGTCCTCCGTAGGAGATGTATTTGTGGGGGGAGAGACCAAATTTATTGGGAGGGTTGCTGAACCTCCCTCCACCGGATTCCCTCCCCCCCAGCACAGATTGTTGACCTTCGGCATTGCCGGAGAATCATCCACTAGGGATGGACGATCTTTCGTGCCACTCATAGGCACTGGAGATGTAGTACCGGCCCGGTCCTCCGTAGGCTCCGGAGATTCCACGACAAGACACGGGCGGTTTTTGACGCCGCTCATAGGCACCGGAGACTCTTCCACTGCAATGAACTGAGGGGCCGGAGAGTCCTCCACCGTGATGTAGTGGGGGGCCGGGGATTCTTCCACAAGCATGGGGCGATCCCTGGTCCCTGACATAGGTTCAGGAGGTGCAGGCGACGAGGCAACGGAAATAGGGGAATGATGGAGTTCATGACGTTCCAACACTCCAATCTCCTCCTTCTCATCGTCGTTCCACTGCTCCACCGCCAGGGGGAACCACTGGTCACACTCATCCTCCTCGATTTGCGTGGGGGATTCCTCGATGATAGTAGGATTTAGCCTGGATCCGCTCGGGGGATTGGGATACGCTCCCAAGGCAGGAGATTCCTCCACCAGGGAGGGAAACCGCCGCGATCCAATCATTGGAGTGGGCGACAATTCCACCACAGTGGGGTTCTGCCTAGTCCCCGACAGGGCTTGCTGGATCAGGGCCACGGCCTCTCGAGCCGGACCCAGATGGCCATGGGGATCAGGCGTGAGCGCGAGGACTTGACGGTTTTCAGTGTCGAGTTGGTCAACAATGGGGCTGATGGGCCCTGCCGCAAACAGGTTTTTTCTGACCTGAGGCTCTGGCAACCCCCCTAGCGACGGAGGAGTGCCAGAGTCAACCACGATAGGCCCCATTGGCGAAGCCATCGTACCCCAGTCGGCAGCGCGTGAGGGCGCAGCGTTCGTACGCTCAATCACCCCAGTAGATTGGTCGATTACTGCCCGATTCTCGGCGCTAGTAACGGTTCCCGAGCCCATAATAGGCGATTGTGGTCCTCTTATCGCTCCCTGAGGGTGGCCGTCTATTCTCCCCCCAACCATCCCAGGTACACCAGCTGGATTTCGAGGATGGGGGGCCCCGATGGGAACATTCGGGGATTTCGGAAACTTAGGATTTGTAGCCACTTGGGGCTTGGCCCGTTTTTGCGGCCCCTGCCCGGTCGATGGGGTCAGGGCCGAGGAGGTCCTGAGAGTGGGGACCTGGACGCCCTCAGCTATCCCTCCCGGGGAAGAAATTTTAATTTGAATTTGGTCCACGATGTCTTGGACCGATCGATTTCCGCGATGCCAAACGCCCAACAGAGACGAAAAATTTTCGCCTCTGCTACCATGAAACCAGACCGGGTGGTCAGGAGCAGGGGTCGCAGTGGCATGGGCAGCAACATTGCTTGGCACCGAAGACATAACGATAGTGTTGACTGAATAGTATCCTGCAAACAGATATGGTACACATAGCCAATGAAATACCTGATATGCACATATGTGAAATCCACCCTATCATCCACTAATTGATATAACTACTAAACATCCAAGATTGCCTTATCTATCCCACATCCTATGTTCCTAACAAGGAAATGGAATATGATATACCCTATCCCACATATATCCCATATATAGGGCCATATAATGCTCCCTTAAGGGTAAAATGCCAGGGTAGGGTTGTGACCTGCTTCAACGGCAGGATACGGCAGGATACGGCAGGATACGAGGGATACGGCAGGATACGGCAGGATACGGCAGGATACGGCAGATACGGCAGGATACGGCAGGATACGACAGGGACCAAAATACCTGCTTGTTTGCACTACGAAAACAACCATTTTGCGTTCATTCAGCGTTTGGTGGTATTTCATACTGTTCTTGCATGCCTATTGTGACTTTCCCGGCTGACAACCCGCTTCATGTACACCAAATATTCGTTTCAAAAAAGAAGAAGATTGCTACCTGCTTCCTGAGCTTGGTGGTATTTCATCCTGCTCCTGCGTGCCCATTGTGCCGGTTTCTGTTTAGGTTGACAACCCGCCTTGCTGCACACCAATTGTCGGTTTTGAAAAACAAAATGATTGCTACGTGATTGCGTACCAAATACTTCCTGTGTCCCAAAACACAATACGCACGAGCATAAAAAAAAGACAATCACATCATTGCAGCCTGTACTATTATGGTTGTAGACTTTCGGTGTACCTCTGCTCCATGTTATGTAGGTTACAGCAGAAAATGAACAGGCCGGCAAGGAAGTCGTAGTTATACAGGCGCCCGGGAGCCTCATCACGGCTGTTGCAGAATCGCCACTTCTTAACATTGCTGAAAACATTCTCCACTAGATGACGGCCTTCATCGATCATCTGGTTGTAATGCACCATGAACCAGGTCAATCGGCCATCCCCCCCGGCCACACGGCAGAACATGTTGTCTGCAGTACTGTAGTGACAGTCACCGAGGCGGAAGTCAGGCCGAGGACCATTAAAGTTTCAGGGAATGGATGCATCCATGTCCGCCGTCATCTCAGCATCCGTGGCACGGGGCGGATACCACCACGAGCAGGCAATGATCTCGCGCCCCCAGTGGATCATGGCATTAAACAGGAGCGCATGCCCGCGGTAAGTGGGTTTGTCGAACCGGAACAGCTCCCGGTCTACCGGGTGCGAAGGTGACTGGATGGCCACATGCGTGCTATCGACAATAGCAGACACATGGCGGTGAATTGGATGACTGTGTTGGTCGAATTCCCATCGGCGTTCAAAAGCATCCGTGATTGTATCGCACAGGTGAGCCCGTTGTGACAGGTCAAGTAGTACTTGGATACAGTAGTCCTGACCAATTCCCAATGTCCTCGCACATGCAATCTGGCTGTACCCCAATCGCAGGATAGAGATTGTAATTAAAACCTCCTCTAATGTGAAAATGGAATTTGCCACCAGGAACAGCAGAAATCCCATTCTGTACCCGGTGGCATTCATGAGCGGCATTGCTGCAAGTGGAGCGCAGTGCGGGGAGGCGCCGCTATCAGAACGATCCACAGATATCCATGTAAACTTGTAGATTTAAGGACTGAAGAACTTAAATGATTCAGCAGTGCAGACACGATATAACAACAGAACAACAAAAAGTTCTAATAGTCCTAATATAACTAATGAGTAACATTCTTCTTTCTTTGTCTCAGATATGTGCTGTCTATGAAATCAACAGTGAGGGCAAGGAAGCAATCCATGGCTCTCGGCGGGAACGGTGTTTGATGGTCCTCCACTCTTAAGGACTGTCAGTGAAGAGCTGCCATCCATGATTCTTGCGAGCCGTGACGTGAAAGGTGCCTGATGGTCCTCCACTCTCAGTAAGTCTCAGTGCGGCGGATGACAGCACCGCCAACAATGCGACAAGGTTTACGATGTGGTACACGCTTCCACCCCTGTGTGCAGGGCGTCCATCATATGGGGCGACGCCGCGACAAGGGTTCACCCTCTGGTTCACGCTTCCACCCCTGTGTGCAGGGCGTTCAACGTGAGGCGACGCCGCTACAAGAGTTCACGCTGTGGTACACGCTTCCACCCCTCTGTGCAGGGCGTCCATCATATGAGGCGACGCCGCGGCAAGGGTTCACGCTGTGGTTCAGGCTTCCACCCCTGTGTGCAGGGCGTCCTCATGGGTCCGAATGCAGTGGGCCGGCAGCCAAGCACAGGGACATGGCGCCCCACCAGTGGTCCTGCACCTCAGCGGCGCTGCAAGGCACCCAGTGGCACATGGTACGCGCCAGTGCCAAAGAACTGCAGCAAGGGAATGTGCACGGCGCACTGCCTGAGCTTCCAAATTGCCTATGCACAGCGGTTTGCAACTTGTACGCCATGCAAATAAAAAAAGTCTGGAGTTCGACACAGGCACACACCACGTGCCACTGATGCAACAGAGCTCGCACCTTGCATTGGCGACTGGCAGGGTCATTTGGATGAACCTCGCTGGAGGCACGTCGCGCCGAATGAGGAGGATCAAAATCAGGACAGTGACACCAGTTCTGTGATTGATGAGAACCCACTTACTCAGCCGGAGATGTTGACTCAGCCGCAGCCGTTGACTCAGCCGCAGACACAGGACCGCAGACACAGGACCTGCCAGCGGTTCATGCGGAAGAGGAGAGCGTCGAGGCCTACCTAGAGAGGCTGTTGGGTTCAGCACCGCGGCGCAATTCCTTGTCCAGACGCCCAGGTGACACGCCATCTGAAGATGCTGATTTTGCAGAAGCGCAGACCGCAAATTTGCTTCATGACTTACAGCAACCGCCGCCAGCAGAGCGCAGGCCCTCGGCGGATGGCGGCCCGTACATTGTGGAAGCCCCGAAGAAGAACTATCACGGCATTGTGTGCTATTGCTTTCTGTTGAACACTGCAGTTCTGCCTTGTGGACACATGATCTGCACACACTGTGCAGGGAGGATCAGCTGGTGCCCACTGGATTGTACTGTTTTTGTTGCTGCCAACACCCCCAGGAACCGCGCTGTTCAGGATGCTGTGCAAGAATTTCTGCTGTCGGAAGGGACTCCTACTGCAGGCGCGATACTGGCAGCAGCAGGAGCTGCAATATTCTCTCTGGGATCCACAACAAGACCACTGACAAATCCGGATGCCATGCGACAGGCCAGATTGTGAGCCTTCATGCACCTGTCGCCACCGGATCCTCCTGGTGAACTAGCAGCAGATCCTCCAGATGCAGCAGCAGCGTGTCCTGATTCAACATGCTCCCAGATACCAGCGCCAGCAGTGATTTCCAGAACGGTGGCTTCATTGGACTCTGAGCGGTTGCGACAGCGGAAATGGAAGTGCACAACAGTGCAGCGTCGTGTGGAGCGGTATGAGCAGCCACGTGCAGCAGCTGGAACATTGGTGCACGTCATTTTCAACGACGGCTGGTACGAGGGCCTGGCCGGTGGCGGTACTGTTGAATTCGGCGATGGAACAAGATTTCCCTGGAGCCGCAGCTGCACCTGGCATGCAGCCAGCGACCACTAAGGTCAGCTAAGTACACTATTTTGGTGATATATTTGATTATTTTTTTTGTTTGTCTGTTTTTTTGTTTGCACAGTGGCATGCACCATAGTGCAGCAGTATAACTATATATTTTTGTATGTCTATAACTTCTTTTATTGTTGATTATTTCTATTATTGCACAGTGGAATACACCACAGTGCAGCTTCTTCAGACACACGCATCGAATGGCCATTCGTCTCTCTGCTCAGTGTAATGTCGCTGTGCCTTCCGAGCTTTGTGAGTGCGCCTGTCAATGACGGAGGAAAGTAGTTGGCAGTTGGGGTTATGTGTCAAGTCAAATTCTACCTTTCAGCATAGCAGGGAACAACAAAAAAGCATGCACAGGTTCAAAAACCAGGCGGTTGAACATTTTTGAAAACATTAACACCATTTTTTGAAAAAGCATTTATGTTTGTTAGGATACAAGCTGCAGTGGGTTTGAAAACCTTTTCGGATAGAAAACAATTGGAAATGGATTTCTGTTTGTTAGGATAAAAGCTGCAGTGGGTTTGAAAACGGGGTCAGAAAAAGAAAAGAGGAAATGCATTTTTGTTTGTTAGGATAAAAGCTGCAGTGGGTTTGAAGACGTTTTCGAAAAGAAACCAAGTCACATCACATCACATCACACCACATCACGGCAAATCAAATATGGTCACACACTTCACATCACATTAAAACACATGACATCACATCACACCACATCACACCACATCACATCAAGTCAACTCAAATATCATTGCACCAAATCGCATCACATGAAATCGCATGGCATCACATGACATCCCATCACATCACAGCACATCACATCACATCACGTCACGTCACGTCACGTCACGTCATGTCACGTCACATCAGGAAGCGGTAGCGGCAGGGTCTCCCTACCGCTACCCGCTGTGGCTCGCACGTGCGCTGAACAGCGCATTTTATGACGTAAAATGGGATTACGAAAGCGACAGAGCAATAGCTAGAATTGCCGATTTTTATATTAAAATAGCAGTTTTGATAATAAATTTATGCTGTTGTGCCCCATTTTGTAAATATACATGACATTTCACTGTTTTTCCGTGTTTTCACAGGCATCATGTAGATTCGAAAGGCCTGTGGCTAACGCCTTAGAACAGTTTAAGCAACTTAAACCCACTCACGAAATGTTCGATTCTTGCAGAAATTGCGGTGCTTTGCAGGAGGGTCACGAAAACGCTTCAAAACTGTTCTAACAACCCTGAACAGGGACAGCCGCAAGCCGCAGCGCATCGCAGCGCCGAGGAGCGGCGCTAACACGCGCTGGAACCAGAAGGCGCTGGGCGCAGCGCCAAGCAGCACCGCAACGTGGCCGTCAGCCGCAGCACGCCGCCAGAAGTGAGGCAGCAAGTGCCTCCGCAGCGCAACGTGGCCGTCAGCCGCAGCACGCCGCCAGAGGAGAGGCAGCAAGTGCCTCCGCAGCGTCCTGGATGAGCGGCAGCGACAGCAGCGGCGTCAGGACATGGGGACCGCAAACCGGCGGCTACAACCTGGACAGCATGAGCGACGCGTCAGACTGGAGTCCCAGTCCAAGGCCAAGTTCGAGCCGCAGTCCCGCGTTCGAGCAACCAAGGTATGGCCCTTCCAGCCGTCAACCGTATGGCCGTGGGAACCAGCACAGCGACAGCGTCGGCCGTCCCAAGAGCGGCAGTACCAGCCGCGATCCGGAATACCGTGACGGCCAACCAGCCGTCGAAAGAGAGCTCTGCCGCAAGCCGGACCATCGTCAAGCAGCGTGGGATCGCCAACCAGCGTCCTGGAGAACGCCGGGGCGCCAATCAGCGCACCACCGAAGACAAGGTCCAAGCCGTGGTCACGCAGACCGACGTCAAGCGTCAAGGGAGCGCCAAACAGCGCCCTGGAAGGCACCGGAGTACCGACCAGTACCCCAACGTGGGGGAGCGTTCGCCGGTCACCCACGCAACCCCAGTCCCAGCCGGTTAAGTTCGGAGATCGCCATCCTACCAACCGAGACGGTGGAGTTGAAGGCCTGGGCCGTGGAGATGGCAGCGTGGGCGAGGAGTGCAGCAGCGGAGATCCGGACCCTGAAGTCGGAGCAGGAGAGTCTGCAAGAGCGAGTCCGTCGCCTGGAGAAGACGTCCAAGACGAAGTCCGCTACGGGCGAAGCGAAGAAGAAGGTGGAAGTCGCCTTCGAGACGCCGAAAAAGACCGCCACGACCAGCGGAGCGACCGGCCAAGACAGCGGGACGCAGACGCCTGGCAGTGGCAGCCGCCGTTGGAGACCGTGATAATTTAATTTTCCGTTTGTTGGAACACCGGTGCGCAAGTCCAGTCTTGTCAGACTTGCCGTGGTGAGAGCCCAGTCTTGTCAGGCTCCACCAACCGGGTATATATGTGGGTCTTAAAACCCTATATATATATATATATATAGGGCAGACCAGCCCCTGGCACACGCACCCGCACTTGTACAGTACAGTGCACGGTGCCTGGGTAAGGCACGAACTGACACAGCAACGTTGAGTTGATGCTGAGTTGTGTTCTGCTGTGTGCATGCCTGTCCTGTTGTTTGGTTTTTGAAAGCATGGAGGCTTTCGGGAAACTGAAAACTTTTTCAGGTTTTCGAAACAAACGGGGCAGGCCACCCAAGGCCTTTTTCCTTTTATTTTCCTAGAGTGGCAAAGCAGGTTTTTGCCTGAGGGTAGTATTGGTGCTCCCCACCGGACACCTAGGAAAAGGCTACCTCTGGGGTTTGTTTTTCCTCATGGAGGATAAACAAACCTTTAAGAAGGGGGGTGAAGCGGTAGCGGCAGGGTCTCCCTACCGCTACCCGCTGTGGCTCGCACGTGCGCTGAACAGCGCATTTTATGACGTAAAATGGGATTACGAAAGCGACAGAGCAATAGCTAGAATTGCCGATTTTTATATTAAAATAGCAGTTTTTATAATAAATTTATGCTGTTGTGCCCCATTTTGTAAATATACGTGACATTTCACTGTTTTTCCGTGTTTTCACAGGCATCATGTAGATTCGAAAGGCCTGTGGCTAACGCCTTAGAACAGTTTAAGCAACTTAAACCGACTCACGAAATGTTCGATTCTTGCAGAAATTGCGGTGCTTTGCAGGAGGGTCACGAAAACGCTTCAATCACATCTCATCACGTCACATCACATCACATCGCATCACGCCACACCAAACCACACCACACGAGATCACACTACATCACATTGAATCACGTCATGTCACATTGCATCACATCACATCACATCACGTTGCGAACACCACATCCTATCATCTTATAAGGCATCACATCATATGGCATGAAGAAAGGTCAATTTGCATTGGTTCATACAAGGTCAGATCACATAACGTCCGCACACCTGCAAGGCACCGCCTGTTTATGAGACCTTTACCAATAACTGAAACTCCAGGTTAGGATTACAGTCAGGGCTAGGGTTAGGGTTAGGGTTAAGGTTTCGGTTACTGGCATACGGCAGGATACGGCAGGGAAAGCAGGATACGGCAGTATCCGGCGAATACGGCAGGATACAGCAGGATACGGCAGGATACGGCAGGATACGGCAGGATACGGCAGGATACGGCAGGATACGGCAGGATACGGCAGGATACGGCAGGATACGGCAGGATACGGCAGCATACGCGTATTACAGGAATACGGTCGTATTAGGGAAACCCCACTGACATACCTGAGAGGTGGGTTGTCCACCTGCTCCGTGGTGTGGGTTCATTTTCGATACTTTTTCCTAACGTTTATAAAAATTTTGATGCAACTGTGCAAAAATTTCTTTTAGAACTTCAAAAACTCCGGCTCATACGTTCTTTTTGGTGAGTCGTTTACGCTTGCGAAACCCTGTTTCAGGAGTCCGCTTCTGTTGCGCTTGTCTGCGACTTTAAGTTTTAGTGTAAAAATGACGATTTCTTGCGTTACTTCGTCAATTTTTAGCGATTTGACTTCTTAAATCGCTACACCTTTTGCTAAACCAGGGGATTCACTCCCTGTTGGTTTCATTTTCTATTTTCTCCAGCTCCTGGATATTTGTGTCCTCCATTGGGAGTATTGCTCCGCCCCGGCCCTTGGTCAGGACGTTTACTGAATTGCTGTTTTTGCAGCAATAGCCGTCCGCATTAGAGCGTACGACTGTACCCTAGTGGGCAAGCATGTGATGGTAGATTTAATGCATTTTATGAGGAAATTTTGGGAATATTTGAGCCTTTTTCCTTGGTCCTACTAGCTGGATCAACTAGTAATCCAGGGGGGAGTAAGAAAAAGTCACTGCCATGTCTTTCTTGGAGGGCTTGATCCAGGCCAAGCACCCCTTAAAACCCTTTTGTTGATGCTAAGACTAACGTAAGTATTTCTCTCACTCTTTTGAAGCTTTAAGTACACTTTCTCAAAGTAACTAGGGTTATAACCCTAGCCGCCCCATGAAGTTCACTCCTCCCACTCAACTGACCGGAGGTATCATCCTTCATGGAGGATATACCGAAAAAAAATAGGCATTTCATGCCTTAGGCCTTGATGGTTAAGCCTAGTGGCCTTCCACCCCAAATCCCCTATACTCAATTGTTTCTACCACTTATTGTGGTTCTACGTTTTGACTGCTTCCGAATTCAGTTGCTTCGCCAAGTCATAATCTGTGTCTGGCCTAGCTCCTATGCCCCCATTCCTAACCAGTACCATTTCACCCAAAAGAGTGCATGATGCTACCTTGGATGCTAGAGTCAGTCTGGTGTTCACATAAAAATCATTTGTTTTATTCTTCTCTGGGTCAATCTTTGTGTTTATACCTGCTTTGTCTATCTGCAGCCCTTCTGTGTTACACTGGATTTCAAACTATTCATTGATTCGATCCACATCCTGTTCTTGCTCTACTTGCTCCTTTGGCTTTGGGATTTCAACATCAAAAACCTGCAGGATTTCATCAAAATCTATAGGGCACTAATCAAGGACATCTTTCTCCCTCCATGGTCAGAGCGACGCCAACGAAGCCGGCCCCCTGAGACCCTCCGACCGACCCGGATCAAGCCGCGCCCTGTGGGGGGACGGTAACCGGGCCGCTTCCCCACCTCCACACCCCCCAGGCTCTGGACCCCCTGGGACGCACAGGCCCGCCGACGAGGCGACAGCCCAGAGCCAGGCAAGGGGGCGCAGGGACCGGGCCACGCCCTGCCGACCAAACTACGCGGAGCACTGGACCGGGACAGGAAGCGCCAAGGGGCACGAACCGCCTGGAACGGACTTACCAGCGCCCTGCACCAGGACCGCGCGTAGTGCGCGCGCCACACCAACCCAGGGGGGGGGGGGGGCGTACACCGAGGGAGCACAAGCGGAGCCACAGCAGACGGACATGCGGCGCGGACCCAAAGGGCAACCCGACCGAGCCCGCGGAACGCACAGACCGCATGGAATGGTGTACCAGCAGGCAAAGGGAAGGGACACCCGGACGGGACAACCCGCCACAGGCACCGCGAGGGACGCGAGGGAAGTGAGGAGCCCAAGGGGACAAGAGAGTACCGGCACCAGACCCGACCCCGCAGATCTGCCGCGAGCGCCGCGCACACACAACCAGGGCACTGCACCCAGCAAGGCAGTAGTAGCACAAGGTTCTACGCACCAGCCCGGCGGCTAGACAGCCTCCGCGTCAGCCCATGGGGGTCGCACTGGCGACAAGCAAGTAGCACAAGCCCGGCGGCGCCAGCAGCCTGGGCGACCACGAATCAGGGGGGCGGCGTAGTGGGTAAGCACCTGCAACCACGGTTGCTAAGCGACGCACTGACTGGGGAGTGGCGAAATGGGGAAGCCGGGGAGGGACAGGGGTCCGAGCCCCGTGAACCCAGGGGACTCCCTCACCAGGCAGGAGGTGTGTCATGAAGGGCCCCCCACTAGGTCCCGGTGGGGAGGATATCACCTGGCCCGACCAGGTGGCTCCCCGGAGACGAAGAACGCCTAGTACCCGCAAAATCAAACCTCAAACCTTAAACCTCTTCTTGTGCAAATTAGTTTCATACGTGATCCAAGTCATGTAGGCCATTTCAACAGAAATCAGAATTCTTCCTATCCCCCTATCATATCTGATTAAACTACTATGGGCTATGCCCTGGTATGCCATGGTGCATAATGCTGTATGCAGCCCTTCGGCATATTGCTACATGTTGCCGTGATGGAAGATTGATTCTTTCCCACATGATTTCTAGTCGTGTTAGGTGAATGATGTTTCTGCATTGTTTAGTGGGAGCACGAAGGTATGAGTACCCAGTCGGTAATGAAGAACTATATCTTTCAATGTCTTTTTGGTTGAAGTATTAGTATAAACCCCCATACCGCCAGACGGATCAATCCTTGATATGCCAACGAAGGATAAGAAAGAGCAGATCCAGGTCAGATGAGTTTTCGGGACTTTGTCTCATTGTGACTGCCCCAACCTGCTAAACTAATCAACAGTTAATCATTGCGGATGCTGCCCCCCTTTCTCTGTTCATGTAATGCAGGCAAAGAAACTCATTGCAGGTACCACAATGCATCCAGCCAGTGCATTGGGTTGGTGCAACATGTCCATGGAGTCACGTGGTATATACTCTCCTTGGATAGCAAGTCATGTCAATAGCCAGGTTGGGCAGAGCTTGAATTTCGAGTTTAACCCCACATATTGCATTTCCTTCTCAATTACTTTTGAGTTTTCTATATCGCTCATTGTAAATTATACCTATACATCTAGGTGTATTACCCTTACCCTCATTGGTTGCCTGAAGATTTAGGTTATCGTTGTTCATACTTTGTATGCTAGCTTTTTGCTTAGTCTTAGGCGGCTCGAGTTGCATGGTTAAAATCGCACCAAATGCACCCAATCTGGACCATGCAAAAAAAACGTTTTTCACAACCCCTTTTTTTTGAAAACAGTGTATTAGTCCAAAGAATGTATCTTTCTTACCATTTGTGCCATTTTGTGCCTTTTTTTGTACAGCCTAAAACAGAAATAACTTATTATTTCTGTGGAAAATGATGTCCTTTTAGCGGAAATTAACCAATGATTGCATTTCGCGTTCCCCTTGATTGTGGGATGACCATGGTCTGCAGAACCAATGATTGCAACATCAATTTTTGTTCTTCATGTTCATTGCATACCTGGAAAAAGGCAGTATTGATCGAATTCTATGCGCGAGGCCTTGGGCAATCAAGACCAAAAAACATTAAAACAGAGGCATGTGGGATGGATTATCAGTGCAAAGCATATGCAACGTGTGGTTCAAGGGCTGTTCCATGCGCGAGGCCTGGCGCACAACTTAATAAACCACAAACCTCAACCAATTCATTTTTCTTTGGCAAGACGGCTTCAGGGTCGAGTGGTCTCGCCACCCACGCCACGGTTGGATTTTTGATTTGCACTGCGCGAAAAAAGAGTTATAGGTTGTGATTTTCAAGTTCTGGGACTGCATTGCAGTCCTCATGCGCGAGGCCTCACGCAAAAAAAAGCCGAGAAAATATTGCTTTTGTACCATTCTGATCGGTTCTCATTTGATAGCGCTCGTGCACAAACTTCACTGAAGCAACTGGTCACAACAAGTACCTAAATTTTCATTGAGTCATTAAAATTTCCCAGAAGCCGGCATCCCCGGAGGCGGAAAAACTCTTCTCAGGCTTGGTCAGTCCCTGCGCTTGGCAGACTGCTTCCTCCAGGGCACCTTCTTTCTCCAAGTATCGGACATCATCTTGATTACTGGTATGGTTTGCAGTACATTGCATTTTACACTCCACAAAATCAATTGTTTTCACACAAAAACATGCTCACAAAAGTTCGATTTTCTTTGCACATTTCACTTTGATTCATAGTCAACAACGGGAAGATCAATTTTTCTTCAGGCAAAGCTACAATGGTGGTCCCTGTCCAGATCAGTGTCATCTGTTGAGTGAACATGCTTCATGTGCCACCAGTGATATTCTCTTTTTTGCTTGACACTCCCCATGGCTTTCGGCAGGTTTTCATCATCAGCAATGCTGAAGGAAGCACCCTGTGCAACACCTCCAACGTATGTGCTCCTTTTGGTAGGAAGACAACAGCATTGGAAATGATTTTTTGAATCATGAATTAAAATTGCAAGGCTTGTTTAGAGCGCCGAATGTCCGCCCGCGTAAACATATGGTACCATGTGATCAAGTCAAGGGTACCTGTAATGTCACTCCAGGGTAGGTGCCTGCTTGCTTCATAAACTCTACCATCATTACCTGGCTTTTGAGGGGCAATGGACTGCTTCTTGTGCAAGGCCGCGCGCAAGGAACAGTCCATTGCCCCTAAAAATGCACTTTGTTGGACCCATCGGGACCAAAAAAAGGGCCAAAATTCCTTACATGGTGTTTCAGAAACGGCTTGATTTTTTTGCAAGCCAAAGAATGGTTTTTTCGGTGTTTTTTGAGGCCCTGTATTTGGGGCACTTTCTGTTGTTTCATACCATGCAACCTGAGCCGCCTAAGTTAGTGTTTCTCATGTTTCATTTTGCGCCCTACCATACGTACTCAAGACTTAGGAATCTTACCCTCTCAGCCAGAGATGTATCTTTGCCTCTAGGAAGGGGGTAATAAGACATTACATTAGACCCTCAGAACATTCAATATGAGCGTTCCGTGTGCGCATACCCCTGCTTATGATGGATTATCAGCTTGTCATGACCATTATTAGTGAATGTGCATGAACCTGAGGAAGGTTGTGTAATGAGACGGGGCGTTTGGGCCTCTCAGAATCTTTCTGGGGGATCTCTACTGGACCTCTCAGAGCTTCAGCATCCTGGAACACCAGCATATTTGCTCATATTTGGCTTATACTCCAAGCCTACAGCTTAGTGCTAGAGTCTACTGCTCTTAGGTACATCACAGAGAGCAGAGACCTAGGATACATTAGTGGCCATACATGAATGATCGCATTCTATACCCTTATAATGCGATTGAATCATGTTTTAAGACATTTCAGAAGGTTCTAATGTATTAAAAGCTATTTGGAAGCTATTTAGAAGCTTCAGATGGCCTGTTATGACTGTTGCTGTCTTTTGTCACCGACGGTCATTTACGTAATATTGACAAGGCCTGTGCCACGATAGACTACTCACGCGGCCACACGGCCAGACAGGGACAGCACCACCGAAACAAGACACCAGGAGGGACCAGGACCCACTTGGAGACAACTGAGGACAACCAGGTCCCACAGCAATCACTCAAACACAACAGGCAACAACACACAACACCAGCCAGCGCCAGAGGGGCGAGAGAGCACCGCACAGAGAGCAAGGACGCAGGCACACCAACACAGCAGTGCACAAGAGGCCCCACGAAGAGTGAGGCGCCCAGAAACACGGCACAAGAAACGACAGCACCCGGACCACAGGCGGCACAGCAGGACAACACAGCACCGCGCCCAAGGACAGACCGAGCTCAACACCCCTCCACAGCAGCGGACGCGGCAAGACCCGACCCAATCACTGCAACGAATCAAAAAACATAGCACAGAACCAAGAGATGCACCACAGCACAACAGAGCACAGCGCAGCAGTAACCAGCACAAGAACGCAACACAACAGTGCCACGCCCAACAGCAAGACGCACCACGGCAGAGAACCCCACAGTCGGAAACCGCCCGGAGCGCCACGTAAAGGCCAGGAACAACGCAAAAAAAAATAAGCAGAACACACAGCAGCATACGACAGCCAAACACAAAACAAAACAGCACAACAAGACCTAGCACAGCACCGCGCCGGACACCACGGTGTAAGAACCCAGCCCAAGTAAAGCACACCACACAGCACCAGGCAAAACACAAAACACACCACAGACCGCAGCACCACACAACACTACGCGCGACAACGCAAAACACAGGGCACCACCACAACCGGCCGCGCGGGGGGGGCTCAGCACAACCAGCATACACCCGACAAAAGGAGAACAGCGGACAGCAACCGGAGGGGGCGGCAGGGGGCGCACAACACCGCACGGCACTCCACGACGGGGCAAAAGACCACACCACAGAGACCAACACAACACACACCAACGCAAGGCGAATCAGCGAAACAAGATCCCGCGCAACAGGGCAACCCCACCACAGCACCCAAGGGCAACGACAGGCTGGCAGCGGCGCAGAACAGGACCAGAGGACAAAGCACACAAGCAGGGCACCAGAGACAGCACGGGGAAGAGGAACGCCGCCAGCATGGCGCCAGCGGACACACGCAACCCGACCGGCAACAGCACACAGGGAATAGGCACAACGAGGGAGCACCGCACGACACAGCGCAACCGCAAACCGGCCCCTGCCGGGGCACAACGCCCACAGCAACACACACCAGAACAGCCCGTAGCTGAGGACACACAAACCAACCCAGTACCGCACAACGGGCACACCAAGGCAGAAAAAAAAACAAAAAAACGAGAGGAAGCGGAAAGAAAAAACAAAACAAACAAAAAATAAAGGAAAGCCAGGCAAAAAAAGAACGGGGAAGGGGGAGGGGGAAGGGAAAAAAAAGCGGATGGGGGGCGGAGGAACCACAAGACGCCGAGGCCCAGGGCACCCGGGTCCGGAGCACACGGAATGCCAGAGACAACGGGGGCGCACACAGGGGAAAAAAACAGCAACAACCACAAACAGGGCAACCCCAGCCTGGAGGGCGCCGAGCAAACAATAAGCGCAACGGGACCGGCCACGAAAAAAAAAGAAGAGCCGCACCAAAACGCGCCCGGGAGGCCGGCACGCCCGACCCGGCCAAGAGGAGCTGGCCCAGGCACACACGCATGGGACCCGGGCGTGGCGTCCTCCGACCAGAAAGGGCCGGTGTCGGTGTCCTCACGAAACAGCCCCAGTGCACCAACCGAGTCGCCCATCCAAAGACGGGCGGTACGGGAAACTGGACACCTCAGTGACCGGGTCTGCACACGCCAAACCACCGCAGCGCACGCAGCCCAAGACCGACGGCGGAGGGACCCGCCATTAAACCCCCTCACGGGGCCCCGAACGGATACGATGCGGAGCGAGCCCAGCACTGCTGCCTCGGCAGTGGCCAGCGGCAGGCACAAATAGCCCGGTTCTCAGCCGGCCTCTGCGTGCCCCGCGCGGCTGTCCAGTAAATCCTTGCGCCTCCGGGTCGGAGAAAGGCACCACGGCGTCGGAAAAGCCGACCAGAGCACCGAGAGTGACCGGACCTGACAAGGCGCAGCGCATCAATGCGGGGGCCAAGAGGCATGCCAGAGACGCACGCTGCCGGCCACAACCAAGGCACACGGACCGCTGCCAAGCAACAACGGCCACCGGGTGCCGCAAACCCGGGCAGCGCGCACAACCCACAACCAACCACAGCCCAGGAATAGGTGCCAGGCAACACCATACCAACACACAACAAACCCCAGCCAGGAATGGCGGGGTACAGGCAGAGAGTGCACACGGACACACACATCCGGACACCCCAGCCAGGAGTGAGCAGTGCAACCTAAACCCGAGCCCAAGCACACAGACCCACACCGCACACCTGGGCCATCACTGGCGGGGTACAAGCGGGGCGCGCACACAAACACACACAGACCCCAATACCCCAGCCAGGAGTGGCGGGTCGCAGCCGAAACCCGAGCCCAAGCACACACACCCACACTGCACACCCCAGCCAGGAGAGGTGGGGTACAAGCGGAGTGCGCACACAAACACACACACACCAAAAGCCCAGGCAGGAATCGAGGGGCGGAGCCAAAACCGGAGCCCACACATACACACCTACACCGCAGTACCCAGCCAGGAGTGGCTTGGTACAGGAGGAGCGCGCACACAAATATACACAGACCCCAACAGCCTAGCTAGGAGTGGCGGGGCGCAGCCGAAACCTGAACCCAAGCACAAACACCCACACCACAGACCCCAGCCAGGATTGCCGGGGTACAGGAGAAGCGCGCACAGAAACACACACAGACCCCAACAGCCCCGCCAGGAAGTGCGGGGCGCAGCCTAAACCCGAGCCGAAGCAGCAAACACCCACACGACACAACCCAGCCAGGATTGCCGGGGTACAGGCGGAGCACGCACAAAAACACACACAGACCCCAACACCTCAGCCAGGAGTGGCGGGGCGCATCCGAAACCCGAGCTTAAGCACACACAGCCAATCCGCACACCCCAGCAAGGAATGGCGGGGTACAAGCAGAGCACAAACACAAACACACACACCCGAGACTCCCAGCCAGGAAAGGCGGGGCGCAGCCGAAACCCGAGCCCACGCACACACACCCACACCGCACACCCCAGCCAGGAGTGGTGGGGTACAGGAGGATCGCGGACACAATCACACAGAGATCCCAACACCCCAGCCAGGAGTGGCGGGGCGTAGCCGAAACACGAGCCCAAGCACACACACCCACACCGCACAGCCGAATCAGGATTGGCGGGGTACAGGAGGACCGCGAACACAAACACCCACAGACCGCCGCACCACACGACACTACGCGCGACAACGCAAAACACAGGGCACCGCAACCAGCCGCGCGGGGGGGGGGGTCAGCACAACCAGCATACACCCGACAAAAGGACAACAGCGGACAGCACCCAGAGGGGGCGGCAGGGGGCGCACAACACCGCACGGCACTCCACGACAGGGCAAAAGACCACACCACAGAGACCAACACAACACTCACCAACGCAAGGCGAATCAGCACGACAAGACCCCGCGCAACAGGGCAACCCCACCACAGCACCCAAGGGCAAAGACAGGCTGGCAGCGGCGCAGAACAAGACCAGAGAACAAAGCACACAAGCAGGGCACCAGACACAGCACGGGGAAGAGGAACGCCGCCAGCATGGCGCCAGCGGACACACGCAACCCGACCAGCAACAGCACACAGGGAATAGGCACAACGAGGGAGCACCGCACGACACAGCGCAACCGCAAACCGTCCCCTGCCGGGGCACAACGCCCACAGCAACACACACCAGAACACCCCACAGCCGAGGACACACAAACCACCCCAGTACCGCAGAAACCGGCACAACAAGGCAGAAAAAAAAAACAAGAAAACGAGAGGAAGCGGAAAGAAAAAACAAAACACACAAAAAATAAAGGAAAGGCAGGCAGAAAAAAACGGGGAAGGGGGAGGCGGGAGGGAAAATAGAGCGGATGGAAGGCGGAGGGCCCACAAGACGCCGAGGCCCAGGGCACCCGGGTCCGGAGCACACGGAATGCCAGAGACAACGGGGGCGCACACAGGGGAAAAAAAACAGCAACAACCACAAACAGGGCAACCCCAGCCCGGAGGGCGCCGAGCAAACAAAGAGCGCAACGAGACCGGCCACAGAAAAAGATGAGGCGCACCAAAACGCGCCCGGGAGGCCGGCACGCCCGACCCGGCCAAGAGGAGCTGGCCCACGCACACAAGCACGGGACCCGGGCGTGGCGTCCTCCGACCAGAAAGGGCCGGTTTAGGTGTCCTCACGAAACAGCCCCGGTGCACCGGCCGAGTCGCCCATCCAAAGACGGGCGGTACGGGAAACTGGACACCTCAGTGACCGGGTCTGCACACGTGAAGCCGGTTCGGACCCCCGTGGCCATCTTGGGGTCACTCTGGGTGTGTATCTATGTGCCGGCAAGCCGCCATTGGCTGATATCATACTCTCCCATCCACCTGACCTAACCCGATGTGATAGTGTGATAGGTTTCGCCATTCCGGCTATGAGCGGCCATATTCAGTACCGAGGCGCCGCCAGCTGAGATTTATATATCAGAATATCAGGAATCAACAGGGTTTTTTTATCATAATATTTCTGTAATTTTTCCGCCTTCCGTCCTGATTGTCAATGTATCGGCGACTGTCAGTTGGCTCGCGATTTTGCGGTAACCGATTGGTTAACTGTTATTTCCAGATATTTTGGCGGAAACCCCGATGAAGGGTCAGATTTCATCAGTAAAGTGTTCGTTGCTTCTGCAATTTTCTAAATATGCACTCGAATTTTTAATCTGAATTTTTCGCGATGTCGAAATCGGATTCTCAACTTCGACATCGCCGCACTTGATTTGGTCTTCTTCGAGTGGTCATACTCCTTTCCCTATGCCTGAATCAGGTTTCCCCTGTACTTGCCACCCATTTGACTTGGAGATATAAGGGAAACAAAAATGAATCGTCGGACCACTTTGAAGGGCCATATCTACGCGCGAGTGTGAGGAAAGGGAGTAAGGAAGGTTGCGTTGCAAGCGCCTTAGTCTCAACTTATTTTTAGTAGGATCCAACACCTTAAGTCGGCACACGCACTCGTTGTATCATAGGATCATGGTCAACATGATAGAAACTTGTTTATAACTTGCTGACCATGTGTCCGGACTTGATATTATGACTTTCGAGTGTAGCGCATGAGTCTTGCGGTTGCATAGCATCTTTCTTTCGGTTCCCACGTCCATTGTACCCAAAGTTATGACCATGGAGGGGCATGGCATACCATGGTGGGAGCCAATTTTAAGGGATATGTGTGATATTGGTAGTATATGTCTTGATATGCTCACACCCATGTTATATATCTTCGTGTGGTCGAAGAGATGGGGAGCCACACGTGACAAGGGCCTTGCCCATGTCCCAATTGTGGAATTCAAAGCGCTAGACTAAGTCTACCGCGTATGTATTGCTCATGGTATGTTTGGCAAAGAGATCCATGAGTGCACTCCCATTTTCATGGGGCATGTAGATATGAGTGGCGAAGGTATCTCCATGAGCCCGATTGGGGATCCAAGTGGGGAAATTGTTCGCAAATGGTTCAAATCAGTTGTGTATTGAACCATGAGCGGAGACCATGGGTGAGCATAGAGATATACTTTCATGACAACTTTGTATTTGGACATATTTTCATGTTTTTGACCTCAAATTGTGCTCATTTTTGCATTTTGTGTACTTACCTGGTCGGCAAACAGCACGAAGCCAATTGGGAATTGAACCATGGTATGTTGTTCATATGTTGGCAAATGCTTTGGAGTTGAACACCACCATATGCCGGATCGCGTACTCCATTTGGCTTGGCGCACGAAGGATTACAAGAATTGGTCTCAAGATCATGAACTGACTTGGGTAGTGCGTGGTGCCCATATCTGAAGGGGTTTCGAGGGTAAAGTGAGGATGTACATGGGCATTGACCTTTGGTCTCTATCCTCCATGAATTCTAGACTTCGATTCCATGCATGCTTTGAGCCTTCAGATAAGTGGTAACTTCAATTTTGAGCATATATTTGATATATGGCCAATATGGTGTGAATTGGCAGTTTTTGGCATGTTATGAGTTCAAACTCATGGGGCATATCTCCAAGCCCATTTGACTCCAAGTCCAACCAATGTTATGTCAGGGTAGGGCATGGTCCTGAGTGCTACCCTGGGCCATGACACGCCACCTCCCACATTGGGCTAGGATTTAGAGGCTTGGGAGTGAACACATTTTTGGGGTTTGTGTAGTGACTTGTGACACATGGCATTTAGCCATCTTATTTGACTGGGTTCAGGGCATCATGTTGGCGAGTCAAGAGAAGGTCTTGAGTCCAGGGAATGAGGGGTCTATGGCTGTGATTGTGTACGTTTCCACCTTTCCCCAACTCTGCTTTATTTGTGTTCATATGCCAATTTCAGAGCTTTCTTCTTTGGTGCAATTCTTGTACATGCCCGCCACCGTGGGACGACCGGTGTGCTGAACGGAAGCCCGTAGCGTGGACTGGATTGTGGATCGGGTTATTGCTCTATTTGTGGGATCTGGTTGCTGTTCAGGGTTGAAGGAGGATAGTCCTTTCTATATTTTTGGATTTGAAACCTGGATTTTGATAAATGCAATCGTTGATCAGGAGCAAGTCAGCAGGGGTAACAGGCGGAAGGGGCACAGCGGGGGCCGGTCCTGGTAGGGACCTTCTTTATGGTAGCAGAGGCGTACCTGCTGCCCCTACCTACCGCCGACCCGGGGACTTGGGCCCCTATGAGCCCTGCCGAAGTACGCCCCGGGTGCGTATTGTGGACTTGGTGGAGACCTCGACGGAAGTGGAAGCCCGAAGAGAAGTACGACGTTCGGGAAGAGGAGGACTTGACATGGGGGCCCTGGTCTCCATGTGTGAGCGTCGCTGCCGAAAGGCATGCAACCTCCACTCCGCCGCGGAGGACTCTGAGGAGGCCTGCCATTCAGGCAGCAGTGGAGGAAGGGCCCGGCGCTACCGGAAGCGCGGGTCACCCAAGCCTGCGGCAGGGGACGCCGGGGCTATGGATACGGACCCCAGCCCGGTCAGGCTGTGGGAATCCGAGGGGCACTCCGATGGCTATCGGACTTGCTTCCCCTCGGAGTCGGAGGAGATGCCCGCGCCGACCGCCAGGGCGCATACGGCCCCCGAGCACGCCCTGAAGCACGACACCGAGGGCTTGGACAGGCCAGCCAGGGCCAGGACGGCACCTGTGCCCCGGCACACGGGACCAGAGATGGACGCAATAGGCGATACGCCCATGGGCGATGAGTCTGAGGCACCGGGAACCGCGGGATGCGCTGGATCAGGTGGAAAGCACGCTGAGTGCCACTGCGAGCACGTGTCCTTTCTCATGGGCAAGTACCCAAAGATGGAAATGGACGCCATTGTTCATCGCCTCGACAGCCTGGACAACGCGAAGGACGGCCTGGAGGAGGACGTTGCCGGGATCCTGGATGAAAAGTCGGCCGCGGAGAGAGACATGGCGGAGCTGTGAGCGGAACAGGATGGGTACCGGCAGAATCTGGAGCTGGCCCTGAACTGAAACGGAAACGGGATGCTGTTGTGGGGCGGAGAGCAGATATGGATGCCGACAGACAGGAAGCAGCAACAAACAACGTGCGGCAACGCTTGCGGTAACTTACACCCGCAGAGCGCGAGGCCTCCCGCACTAAACGACACAAAAAACAGGTCTGCAATGCGATGTGAGTGCGCGAGGCCTTGCGCACTGAGTGGGTCGCTACGTCCGGTGGAATTGGTCACAACAAGGATGGTTGTGGAACAGATTTGCGAAAACGACCCGCGAAATACCGTTTCGACTGATTTTGGAGTTCAAATGACCGGTTTTAATGTCATGCCATTTGCCCTTTTCAGGTATTTTTTGGCATCATGAGTCCAACAGGGTCGCCAGAACGTCCAGCAACAGACGCAGAGGCCATGGAGTCATCACCAGGGACGGACCGACGGGACACGCCAAAGAAACGACGCAAGAGGAAGGGTGAGAAGAAGCCAATACTGGAGATGAAGCTCACAGTCGACGTTCAACAGTGGCTGCGGAAGGAGAATGGTAAAGCAGTGAAGGTAAAGATTACTGATTTGCAGATTGACAAGACCGAGGAGCGAGGACAGATCCGATCCATCAACTACAACGACGTTGCCAAGAAAGTGGCGGGATACCAAGCACTGCCACCACTAAAGAAGGTCCCTACCAGGACCGGCCCCCGCTGTGCCCTTTCCGCCTGTTACCCCTGCTGACTTGCTCCTGATCAACGATTGCATTTATCAAAATCCAGGGTTCCAAATCCAAAAATATAGAAAATACTATCCTCCTTCAACCCTGAACAGCAACCAGATCCCACAAATACAGCAATAACCCAATCAGCAATCCAATCCACGCTGCGGGCTTACGTTCAGCTCACCGGTTCTCTCACGGTGGCGGGCATGTACAAGAATTGCACCAAAGAGGAAAGCCCTGAAATTGGCATATGAACACAAATAAAGCAAAGTTGGGGAAAGAGGTAAACAGACACATTCACAACCATTAACCCCTCATTCCCTGGACTCAAGACCTTCCCTTGACTCACCAACATATTGCCCTTAACCAGGTCAAATGAGATGGCTGAATGCCATATGTCACAAGTCAGTAGATAAACCCCAAAAATGTGATCAATCCCAAGCCTCTAAATCCTAGCCCAATAGGGGAGGTGGCGTGTCATGGCCTAGAGTGGCACTCAGGACAAAGCCCTACCCTGACATAACCCTAAATGGACTTGGGGTCGAATGGGCTTGGAGAACTGCTTCATGAAGATGACCTCACAACCTAACAAAATCAGGCAAAACACACCATAGTGCCCAATATTCAATTATATACTCAAAAGTGCATACGGCAAATACCCAAATGCTCCATGCATGTATCAAACCGGAAGGTAATATACGGGGGTGATATAGACCAAAGGTCCATGCCCAAGAATATTCCATCATTGGCTCCGAAACCCCTCCGGTTGTGTACATGACATGCATCACAAGTCAACTCATGAATTTGAGACCTAATTTTGTGAGGCCTCGTGTGCCACGCCAAAGTGACCATGTGATTCGGCATATGATGAGGTACAACACCGAAGCATATGCCAACATATAAGCAACATACCATAGTTCACGGATCTTTAGGCACTTTACTGTTAGCCGACCAGTTGAGCACATAAAACACAAAAATGAGCATAAAATGAGGTCAAAAACATGCAAATATGTCCAAATACAAAGTTGTCATGATGGTATATCTCTATGTTCACCCATGATATCCGCCCATGGTTCAATATACAAATGATTGGAACCATTTGCGAACAATTCTCCCACTTGGATCCCCAATCGGGCGCATGGAGATACCTTCGCCACTCATATCTACATGCCCCATGAAAATGGGAGTGCACTCATGGATCTCTTTGCCAAACATACCATGAGCAATACATACGCGGTAGACTTAGTCTAGCGCTTTGAATTCCACAATTGGGACATGGGCAAAGCCCTTGTCACGTGTGGCTCCCCATCTCTTCGGCCACACGAAGATATATAACATGGCGTTGAGCATATCGAAGCACATACCATGCCTATCACACATACCCTCAAAAGTGGCTCCCACCATGGTATGTCATGCCCCTCCATGGACATAACTTCACGTTAAAAATACGTGGGAACCCAAGGAAAGTATCTATGCAACCCCAACACTCATGCGGTACACTCGAAAGTCGCATTAAAATATTCCGTTGCACGGTCCAAGAGTTATATAACACTTTATACCCTCTTGACCATTATCCCTTGCTACACCGGGCATGTGTACACACCAAAGGCGTTTGATGCTTTCTAAATTAAGTTGAGACCAAGGCGCTTGCAACGCAGCTTCCCTCTTCTCTTTCCTCACACTCCCTCGTAGATATGGCCCTTCAAAGTGGTCCCACGATCCACTTTTGTTTCCCATATATCTCCAAGTCAAATGGGTGGCAAGTATAAGGGAAACCTGATTTGGGCATAGGGAAAGGAGTATGACCACTCGAAGAAGACCAAATCAAGTGCGGCGATGTCGAAGTCGAAAATTCGATTTCGACATCGCGAAAAAATCAGATTAAAATTATTAGAATTATTTAGAAAATTGCGGAAGCAACGAACCCTTTACAGATGAAATCCGACCCTTCATCGGAGTTTCCGCCAAAATGTCTCGAAATAACAGTTAACCAATCGGTTACCGCAAAATCGCGAGCCAACTGACAGTCGCCGATACAGTGACCATCAGAACGGAAGGCTGAAAAATTACGGAAACATTATGATAATAAAACCCTGTTGATTCCTGATATTCTGATATATAAATCTCCGCTGGCGGCGCCTCGGTACTGAATATGGCCGCTCATAGCCGGAATGGCCAAACCTATCACACTATCACATCGGGTGAGGTCAGGTGGATGAGAGAGTATGATATCAGCCAATGGCGGCTTGCCGGCACATAGATACACACCCCAAGTGACCCCAAGATGGCCACGGGGGTCCGAACCGGCTTCACCCCCCTTCTCAGAGCGTTGTTACCGCTCGGAAGACATTGAAGAGAGGACGGGAGGACCCCAATGGGCTCCAAACCCCCTCCCCCATGTCCCAAGGACACATGGAGGCCCCACACACGTCGTAGGCGTCCCCCATGCCTCAAGAGAGGGGTGAGGACACTGATAATCGGTGCCCTACGCCATATCCGGTCTCCTTTTGATCTACAACATGGACCAAGGGGATCAAAGATAGAAAAACGTCGTCAGTCGACCTCAATAAGTATACCACAATGAAATATATATGTGGAGATCGAGTGAAGGGGGTAGATGGCCAAACAAGGCCCATAAATCCCCAGATGAACGCCCTCACCCGTCTCCCCAAGCACAGAAACAAACAAAATGCCAAGGGGGATCCATTACGGTGCTACTGCAGCCATCAAATGGACCAACACGTCCTTGACATCCAAAGAAATGTTCTTTTTCTTCAGGTAGTCCATCCAGACCGTGGTGTACCTCGGCACAAAGCTGCTCGGAGGCTCCCACGAATCCCTGGATGCGGCGAATCCCTGCCAACGGACTTTATAAAGCCTGCCCCCAGGCGTCCCCGGGTCCGGCTTGTCCGCCAGGATTCTCTCGGCGGTGAAGTCGTTGTCCTCACCCTCGTCGTCCGAGTCCACATCGCCGGCCGTGAACTCGAAGGTGACGGGACGTCCGCTGGGGTCTGGTGCTCGGGGACGAAGCTGGGTATGGTCGCGGTCCAGGATCTTGTGATCCCCCACACGAACTGCATACACATCCTGCCCGACCTTCCGCACGATTACCCCCGGCACATACCAAGATGCCTGTTGATGTCTGGACAGGACATCCTTGTGGTGCGGCTCCACCCACACGGTGTCTTGGAGAGCATACTTCTGGACCTTCCCCTGCTTGAAGTACTTGGCCCTCTTGTCGTGCTCTTCCTGAAGTGCCTTGCACACCTTGGCCGCCGTGTCGTCCGCCTCAGCCATCATAGCATTCGCATCCCGGGCCACTTTGCCATGGTTCAACCATGGGAGAGTGCGTGACACTCGATCCAATAGGAACAAGATACGATAGGGCGACAGTCCAGTGGGCCCTGGAAGGTCATGATACGCTTGGAGTACCCTCCACAGCGAATTGTACCAATTCCGGCCCGGTTCGTCAATGTGCGGCTGGCGGAACTTCTCGAACATCTGCCGCCCGGCCACCTCAGCCCGGCCATTCGACCGGCTGTGGTATGCCACGGTTCTCGCGTGCCGAATCCCCATGTGCTTGCACATCGTCTTGAACCACGTCCCCACGAATTGACTGCCCCGATCACTGCAGATGACAGCTGGGACATCGAAAATCGTCAGCCAGTGCAACGGTCTTGGCCTGCAGCCCCACTCCATGCTTGTCCTTCTTGTCCTTCTTCTTGGACTTCTTGCCCGGAACTGCCACGATATACCCGCTGTGCCTGTCCACCGCCAGGATGACACAGTCGTAGGTCTCTCCGTCCACGGTGACCTCAGGCATGGCGAACACATCCATGGCCACGGACCGCATAGGGGCCTCCGGTATAGCCGTGTACACCGAGTTCCCCGCTGTGGAGTGATTGGGGCTCTTCGTGGCCCGACACACGGCACAGTCGCTGCAGTACCTATCCAGGATGGCATAGTACCCCGGAGGGAACTTGAAACGCCACTCCAGGTCCTGCTGCATCTTGTCTCGGTCAGGGTGCATGAGCTGGGCGTTATGCCAATGGTCAATGAGCTCCTGCACTCGGTTCTCGGGCACCAGCAGCTTGTCCTTGAGGAACAACTTGTCTCTGTCCTCGGTCAAGCCCTCATGCCACTCGTCGTCCGACGGGGCGCTCACGGCATTCCAGTACTTGCTCCAGTGCTCGGATGCCGCGTAGTCATCCGACGTGTCCTCTGTGAGCACCCACCTGACTAGCTCTACAGGGGCCACCATCCATTGCTCGAGGGTTTCCTCTCGAATAGCCTGGACGCGGGCACCCCGGAACTTGGCCAGGTCCGTACGGTCTGCCATCACCACAAAGCACTTGACCCCCTCTTGCTCCATGGCCTTCTCCATCTCGATGATGCGCTTGGCCTCCTCGGTTTCCTCGGCGTCTCCATGGCTGGATATGTCCATCCAAGCCTTGCCCGCGGGGTAGGCCCATCGACTGAGGCAATCAGCCACAGTATTGTCCTTCCCCGGGACGTATACGACGCTGAGGTCGAACTTGGCGAACGTCTCATGCCATCGGGCCCTCCTTGCCGCCGGTCCCGAGGGGGTGTCGACGTGCTCCTTGTGCCAGCTCTGCAAGGACTGATGGTCCGTGCAAACCACCACCGGTTGCAATCCGATGTGGCCAGACCACTTCCTGAGCGCACAAACAATGGCGTACGTCTCCTTCTCCCTCGCGGTCCAGGTGCGGCGTTGGCCCTCGGCCAGGATCCGACTCCAAAACGCCACGGGTACGTGTGACCCGTCGTCCCGGATCTGCTCGAGGACTGCCCCTACAGCATAGTCCGAGGCGTCCGTCCGTAGCACGAATCCCTTGTCCGGGTCCACCAAGAATAGTCCCAGCTGCCCCAGGAGTCGCTCCTTCAGGCGGCTGAACGCCTCTTCGGCTTCAGGGGTCCAGGCAAGCTTCTTCTTGCTCCCCTTCCGGCCATCGAACTTGCCCACTTGCAGCATCTTGTGCAGCGGCCCCGACAGTTCTGCATACGTTTGGACATGGCCCGAATAGTAATTGCAGAACCCCATGAAGGACCGGAGTTCGCTGATGGTCTGGGGCTTCTCCCAGTGGTGCAGGGACGCCAGCTTCCCAGGCATGGGACGGCGTTGCCCGTGACCAACCACGTGACCCGCGAACTCCACTTCCTTCACGAAGAGTGAGGCTTTGGTGGGCTTGCACACCATGTTGTGCTTGTCCAACTCGCTGAGCACTCGGCGCAGATCCTTCTCATGCGCATCGATGAGCTCGTCCTCAGTCATGTTCTCCGTGCCGGACCCGATGATGATGTCATCCACAAAGGGATCGGCACAGTCCCGGACAGGACCGAGTAGGTCCTCCATCATGCGCTGGAAAGCGGGGTTGCCATTCTTGGCGCCCTTAGGCACCACTTTCCACTGCATGGGCCCCAGCGGCGTCGACATCGCTGTGCAGGGCCTGGAGTCCGGGTGTAGCGGCATCTGGTGATAGCCGTGTTTCAGGTCTGACACCGTGAAAATCCGCTTTTTCTGTTGTTTTTGAAGGATGGAGTCGATCAGGGGAAGTGAGTACGAGTCGTGCTCGGTCTGCTCGTTCAAACCTCTGTAATCAACCAGCAACCTCCACTCGCCCTTCTCCTTCTTGGGCACGATGAAGGCTGGGCTGGCCCACTCACTGTCGAAGGGTTCGATCCATCCCCGCTAAATGAATTCGGCCAACAGCTTCTTCATGGCCTCGGCCCGATCGCCCTGAAGTTGGTACTCCCGATGACGATAGATCTTCTGGTTCGGCTTCAGCTTGATCTTCGCTGTACCAAACCTCCCACCATCTGGAGGGTTCTTGTTCCCGATACCACTGAATAGCCGCGGATAGGCCTTGATCAGCCTCTCCTTCAGCTCGGCGACCTTCGGGTTCTCCTGGGCCTCTTCAGCCGCTTGCTTCGGTATAGATACAACCGACCGCACTGCGGTATAGGCCTCTTCAGGGTCCGAGTCCGACTTCTCCTCGTCCGATATGCCGTCTTCATCGTCGTGGGGAGCCTTTCCCACCGATAATCTTCGGAAATTTGCGGCCTCGGGCTGGTGACTGTCGCTATCGGCACCCATTCTTGGAAAATCCCATGTTGGTGGGTCCGACCCAACCGGACCATCGTATTGGTCCGCGATGTGATCCATGACCCTCGCCACGAACTCGTTCTTCTCGTACTTGCCGGTGACCAACATCATGTTATCCCACCAATGCGGAGATGTGACCATGGCCAGCCTCTTCTTGGCTGCCACACGGTCGTGCATCCCCATCCGCATGTAGTTGACAACGTCGTTGATCTCGGCGTGGGACAGGACGTCAATGCCATCAATAGGCTGATCCGTCCCCTCCTTGGGCTCAAACATGACCTTCATGGGCACCGCCTCCACCCTACGGATGAATGCTTCAACACCCGTGGGCTGGGCTTCCGCCCGATCCACCAGGAAAGCCTTGGTACCCCACGCTTGACCCGGGGAGGGCATTGATGCACCCTTGGCGTCGATGAACAACTCCTCCTCTGGCCTGAATGACATCTCGTTCAGGGTGATGGAGTCCAGCGTCGACTTGAGACCCTCCAGCGGACATGGGGTGGATCCTATGCCGGTTATGACCAGGATCCCCTTCGCCCTATCTGCGACAATCTTCTCCACCGTACGTCTGGTGTTGTCCAGGGAGCCATGCCAATACATGGGCCCCGACTCCTTCAAACACCACTGCCTGTGCCAGGCTGAGTCTCCTCGATGCCAATGCCTCCTACACTTGCGCAAAAGTGGGGCATCCCGGGAAGCGAAGACGTCCGTCTCAGGCGCTTCGGCTGCCAGCGTCTGGATCATCCTGGCATACACCTGCGGCGCCATTCCATACTCCGTGAGCTGATCTCCGCGGTCTCCTCTGGACTTGGCACCCACAGCCTGCACCGCTCGGACGATCCGATCCTCTTCCTCAGCATTCCATTGGGATGATCCGCATGCATAGTCCGTGGACAGCCATGTAAGGCATTCATCATCCTCCCGGACCAGCGTTGCACGATAGGGAAGGGCTCCAATAGTGTTTGCCACCATGAAGTCATACCCCATGATCATATCCCAATCAGGAATGTCGGCCACATAGAAGTTCCCGGATAGAGTGCTTCTCTTCGCCAGATCAGGGCGGTTCAAGCGCTCATGTTCCCAGAATTCCATACTGATAGTGGCCTCATTGGTACCACCACCCATGATCTCTCCATTCGCCACCTTCAGGCGCACCGGTCTACGGCTGGGCTGCAGGGATTCCTCCTTGAACAACCCTCTCCGGACCAGGCTCACCTGGGCACCCGTATCCACCAGAACATCCACCACCAATTCCTCTTGTCCGCACCGTACACGCACCTTCAAGTGCAACTGCCGCTCGTCGCCATGCGGTGTGTGGACGACTCTCACGGCATGCAACTCTAGCACGTCCGGGTGCGTCAGGACTTGGAGGGTATGATCACGGATGGTGTAGGTCTTGGGTTGGTCTTGCCCGTCCACGGGGCTCTCCGTGGTCGCTCCTTCCTTCTTGCCACGTCCCTTGCCCACATAAACTTCCCTTGGCAGGGCGCTCCAGGGGTTGGGAGTGGCGAAACTCAGTGGTTTTGGCTCTTCTGGAGCCTTCTTTGGCACCCGATGTGCCTTCACTTTCTCTGGGATTCCACTGATTTTCGGAAGAGAGACCTCCGAGGTCCCACTCCCGTGGGGGCTCCTCTAGACTTGACTTCCCGCAGCCCCTTCCGGCTGCGATCCGCCAGGACTTTGTCCACCAAGTTGCTGGGCTTTGAATTCCTCCAACGTCCTCAACATGTCCTCAGCAACCTCCTCGATCGACCTCACTCGTCGGTCTTGGCCAGGTCCACCACCATAGCCTCTTCCTCCGCTTTTTCCTTGGCCTTTGCCTTGGCCTTTTCCCCCGTCTCCGCCCTTCGCCTTCCAATCTGAAATCCGCCGCTCCTTGGGCTTCTTCTCGGGGTGGGCAGCGAAGTAGGCCTTCTTGTCCGCCTCATACACCTTGCACTGACGGTGGTCGTGTGCATGGTTGTTTTCCTTGCCATAACAGACCCAGCACCCGTCGTGCTGCGACCTATACTCCCGGAACGAGAGCGGTGGGTTCCCGATCCTCCTTGGCGCGTTGCCCTTCTTGGGTCCCACCCAGCTCCATCTGGACCGATCCTGGCCATGGTTACTCGCGTTGTGCGCCACAAACGCGAAGAAATGGGGCTCCTCGTGATCCTCCCGGGACCCGGTCCAGTGGTCTTGGCCACTTCCACTACCATCCTCCGTGGAGTTGGCCGTGTCCCCCTGGATCTCCCGATGGTGGCGGTCTTCTCGGTGGCCTCGTTGTCCATGACCATGTCGATCCTGCACGTGGGCCTCGTTCTTCGCATTGAGCTTCAACTCCACCGTCATGTACTTCACGATCTCGTCCAGGCTCATGCGGGCGAAGATGACTTGCATCCTCAGCGGCTCCCCGCGCCTCCACTCCACGTTGTTGAGGCGCAGCAACCTTTGCCCCATGGAGTCTCCAAACACCTCCACGTACACGGCGTTCTTCAGTCCCAACATCCGGTTTGGCTCGCCCAGGTTCCTCCTGAAGAACTCCATGATACCCGCATGGGTATCCTCCGCCGCCATGATCCTCACCGCCACCCGCTTCTTGGCGCGCTTCTTCTCCTGGTCCTCCACTCGCCTCTTCCAGTGGCCGGGGAGGACGTCCTTCAGGAGGTGGCGGATCTCGCTGGCCTCGTTCCAGTCCTCCACCAGCTTGAGGCATCTGCGGTACTTCCGCAGATACCGGTTCCACTCCCAAACCCGCAACTCACCGCGGTCCAGCGGCAGCGGGATGGACCACAGGTCCTCCAGCTTCTGTTTCAGAGCGTCCACCCGCTCCTCATCCTCCAACCACTGGAGGCAGGCCTGCTCCGTACGGATCAGTCCTTCCCGGATCTGATCCCGCAGCTCCTCCTTCAGGCCCTGCGCCAGCCGGTGTGGGAATGTCCGGCATACCCACTTGTCCCGCGGCGCTCCCCGCATCTCGCCGACGACCTCCTCGGCGAAGTCCTCCCAATCCAGGATGAAGTCATCCAGGTTGGACGGGTTCCCGTCGTAATAGGGGATTTTGATTCCCCTGAGGTCGTCAATCCTGATGGTGTCTCCAACGTCCCCAGCCACTACTCCACCGAGACGGATACCACCTGTGGCCGGGGGGTGTGAGTACACTCCCCGTACATCCCTCTCCTCCATGGGATGCGGTCCAGTTGTGCCTGAACCCATGGGGTTTGGAATACGGGAAGGACTTGCTCCATCGGCCGTCCAAATCCCCGAGTTGGGGTCCTTCGCCCACAGGTTTCCGCCTGGAAGACCTCGACCATGTCCGTCGGCGCTTCCCATGGTTCGCCCCTGCATGGTCTGGCTCTGGATTCCCTCTTCCGCATAAACTGCATAGGCAGTCGTAGTGGGCGGTGGATCCTGGGTGGCATGGGACATCCGTACCGTCAGGCTCGTCGGGTCCGTGGTTGCGTGCCCTTCCCGCATGGACCCAGCCGGCGCCGTTTGTTCCCCGAGCATTGTGGATTCGCTGAACATGGGAACAAAAGGCAGCGCACCCGCGTCAACACGCGGAGGCGCGTAGGGTGCCTCTGCAGGGCCGCCCATGGGTTTATCCATGGCGCTCCTGAGGGTCTTAACCCGCTCCACCAGCTCTGCCGCGGCCGGCTTTGCCGGGAGCTCCGGACCCGAGGCGAGGGGCTGTAGCTCCTCCAGCCTTTTCAGGCGTCCCGACATGTCCTCCACCAGGTGGAGGAGGCTGTCCACCATCCGCTGCTGCTTCTCCGGGGCCAGCTCCAGATTCTCCCGGTACCGGTCCCGTTCCGCTCGCAGCTCCTCCATGTCTTTCTCCACGGCCGACTGGTCATCCAGGATCCCCGCGACGTCTTCCTCTAGACCGTTCTTCGCGTTGTCCAGGCGGTCTAGACGATGCACGATGGCGTCCATCGCCATCTTTGGGTACTTGCCCATGAGGAAGGACACGTGCTCGCAGTGGCACTCAGCCTGCTTTCCGCCTGATCCGGCGCATCCCGCGGTTCCCGGCGCCTCAGAGTCATCGCCCATGGGCGTATCGCCTATGGCGTCCAACTCTGGTCCCGTGTGCCGGGGCACAGGTGCCGTCCTGGCCCTGGCTGGCCTCTCCAAGCCCTCGGCGTCGTGCTTCAGGGCGGGCTCGGGGGCCGTATTCGCCCTTGTGGGCGGTCTGGCCGTCTCCTCCGACTCCGAAGGTTGCTCATAGGCTGTCCGATAGCCCTCGGAGTGCTCGGAGTCCCACAGCCTGACCGGGCTGCCGTCCGTGTCCATAGCCCCAGCGTCCCCTCCCGCTGGCTTGGGTGACCCGCGCTTCCGGTAGCGCCGGGCCCGTCCTCCACTGCTGCCTGAATGGCAGGCCTCATCAGAGTCCTCCGCGGCGGAGCGGAGGTTGTATGCCTTTCGGCAGCGACGCTCACACATGGAGACCAGGTCCTCCATGTCACGTCCTCCTCTTCCCGAATGTCGTACTTCTCTTCGGGCTTCAACTTCCGGAGTTCGCCATGCTCTTGAACGTCACGGTTCTTCTATGGCTCCAATCTCCGGCGTGGTCTCCACCGAGTCCACAATACGCACCCGGGGCGTACTTGGGCAGGGCTCATAAGGGCCCAAGTCCCCGGGTCGGCGGTAGGTAGGGGCAGCAGGTAAGCCTCTGCTACCATAAAGAGGGTCCCTACCAGGACCGGCCCCCGCTGTGCCCCTTCCGCCTGTTACCCCTGCTGACTTGCTCCTGATCAATGATTGCATTTATCAAAATCCAGGGTTCCAACTCCAAAAATATAGAAAATACTATCCTCCTTCAACCCTGAACAGCAACCAGATCCCACAAATACAGCAATAACCCAATCAGCAATCCAATCCACGCTGCGGGCTTACGTTCAGCTCACCGGTTGTCTCACCGTGGCGGGCATGTACAAGAATTGCACCAAAGAGGAAAGCCCTGAAATTGGCATATGAACACAAATAAAGCAAAGTTGGGGAAAGAGGTAAACATACACATTCACAACCATTAACCCCTCATTCCCTGGACTCCAGACCTTCCCTTGACTCCCCAACATATTGCCCTTAACCAGGTCAAATGAGATGGCTGAATGCCATATGTCACAAGTCATTACATAAACCCCAAAAATGTGTTCACCCCCAAGCCTCTAAATCCTAGCCCAATAGGGAAGGTGGCGTGTCATGGCCTAGAGTAGCACTCAGGACAAAGCCCTACCCTGACATAACCTTGGATGAACTTGGAGTCGAATGGACTCGGAGAACTGCCCCATGAGGATGACCTCACAACCTAACAAAATCAGGCAAAACACACCATAGTGCCCAATATTCAATTATATACTCAAAAATGCATACGGCAAATACCCAAATGCTCCATGCATGTATCAAACTTGAAAGTAATGTACCAGGGTGATAGAGACCAAAGGTCCATGCCCAAGAATATCCCATCATTGGCTCCGAAACCCCTCCGGTTATGTACATGACATGCATCACAAGTCAACTCATGAATTTGAGACCTAATTTTGTGAGGCCTCGTGTGCCACGCCAAAGTGACCATGTGATTCGGCATATGATGAGGTACAACACCGAAGCATATGCCAACATATAAGCAACATACCATAGTTCACAGATCTCTAGGCACTTTACTGTTAGCCGACCAGTTGAGCACATAAAACACAAAAATGAGCATAAAATGAGGTCAAAAACATGCAAATATGTCCAAATACAAAGTTGTCATGATAGTATATCTCTATGCTCACCCATGATATCCGCGCATGGTTCAATATACAAACAATTGGAACCATTTGCGAACAATTCCCCCACTTGAATCCCCAATCAGGCGCATGGAGATACCTTCGCCACTCATATCTACATGCCCCATGAAAATGGGAGTGCACTCATGGATCTCTTTGTCAAACATACCATGAGCAATACATACGCGGTAGACTTAGTCTAGCGCTTTGAATTCCACAATTGGGACATGGGCAAAGCCCTTGTCACGTGTGGCTCCCCATCTCTTCGGCCACACGAAGATATATAACATGGGCGTGGGCATATCGAAGCACATACCATGCCTATCACACATACCCTCAAAAGTCGCTCCCACCATGGTATGTCATGCCCCTCCATGGACATAAGTTCACGTTAAAAATACGTGGGAACCCAAGGAAAGTATCTATGCAACCCCAACACTCATGCGGTACACTCGAAAGTCGCATTGAAATATTCGGTTGCACGGTCCAAGAGTTATGTAACACTTTATACCCTCTTGACCATTATCCCTTGCTACACCGGGCATGTGTACACACCAAAGGCGTTTGATGCTTTCTAAATTAAGTTGAGACCAAGGCGCTTGCAACGCAACCTTTTGTTATTCTCTTTCCTCACACTCGCTCGTAGATATGGCCCTTCAAAGTGGTCCCACGATTCACTTTTGTTTCCCTTATATCTCCAAGTCAAATGGGTGGCAAGTATAAGGGAAACCTGATTTGGGCATAGGGAAAGGAGTATGACCACTCGAAGAAGACCAAATCAAGTGCGGCGATGTCGAATTCGAAAATTCAATTTCGACATCGCGAAAAATTCAGATTAAAATTTCGAGTGCTTATTTAGAAAATTGCGGAAGCAACGAACCCTTTACAGATGAAATCTGACCCTTCATCGGAGTTTCCGCGAAAAATATCTGGAAATAACAGTTAACCAATCGGTTACCGCAAAATCGCGAGCCAACTGACAGTCGCCGATACAGTGACCAGCAGAGCGGAGGGCTGGAAAATTACGGAAACATTATGATATTAAAACCCTGTTTATTCCTAATATTCTGATATATAAATCTCCGCTGGCGGCGCCTCGGTACTGAATATGGCCGCTCATAGCCGGAATGGCCAAACCTATCACACTATCACATCGGGTTAGGTCAGGTGGATGGGAGAGTATGATATCAGCCAAAGGCGGCTTGCCGGCACATAGATACACACCCCAAGTGACCCCAAGATGGCCACGGGGGTCCGAACCGGCTTCACCACATGGACAGGTGCGTGAAACGGCATGGGAGGATAGTGGTATGACTCGCTTCGCGTTCGATCAAAGACAATTCTTCTGTTTGCTGTAGTACATGATTTGCGTTGCAGATGGCTCGGTTTACGTTCTGGAACGTCAACATGGGACAGAAACATGCAGAGCAATACAGCAAATGCGGCTTGCAGAAGGCAAAGAATTGAAGGACTGGCAGGAGTTTTGCTACGTTGACTTTCTCAAGTACAAAACGCCTTGGAGGATCCAGGCCAAGGTTGCAGGATTGCAACAAGCTGGCAGCCAGTCTGTGACGTGGATTCTGCTGTCCGAGGCGCTGGACAACATGTTGTTGTACATTGAGGACCAGAAGCGGGAAAAAGAGCCCCAAGATTTCGAACGGTTCAAGACTGCTGTTGAGAAGGCTGCCGTCAACTCCACCTTTCTTGCACCCGAGGCTTTGGAGGAACCAGGACACACAGTATGTATTCGTGTATCGCACGGTTACAGTGCGCGAGGCCTCGCACACTCCATTACACTGTTTTCCCTCGCAGGACTGAACATTCAAGAACTGGAGGGACATCTTCCCCTGATGTATTACTGTGGCCCTGAGGCGGTTACTGGTATGAAGAACCTCGAGACTAAGAGCAAGAAAGAGGACGTTACAAGGAATGCCTTCAAGAAGCTGGAGGGGCTGCATCTACCCAGTTTATCGCAGAAATTCTGTGCGCACATGAACCTGGAGGATTCGACCTTACGCACCACCCAGAACTATATTGGCGCGCTGATTACGGAACAATGGATATTTTCCATCTAGACCATCCGGACAATAAGCAGTATGTCCACCAGAACGCAGGTATGCATCAGTTTCGCAGCTTCAGTGCACGAGGGCTCGCGCACTCAACCACCTTTCTCACATCTGTAGGGCTGCTGATGCGAAGATCCGAGCAGAAGTCGCAGCGCTGGGCACAACGCAACTGAAGATTGGCCCTGGAAATTGGGGTTATTGGGAAGACGCAAAAAGTACGAGGTACTCGTTGCCATGGCCAAAGTCAAAGACGTTGACCGGTGCACCTCTGTGGCGGACTGGGGACAAGGGCGCACCTTCATCACCACAGACGCTGGCCGTGCGGAAACAACTGCAAAGGAAGACTGAGGCACCATCATCGGCACCGCCACAGACACAGTTGAGTACTGGCGACGTGATCAATGTCTGCAAGCAGGACGAACAAGGGAGAAAATTCGCGTTGACGGCATGATGTATTGAGGATATCGAAGAGACACCACCAGCCTGTTTCCGGGAATTGTGGTACCCATTGTAGGTCATCAACGCTGACCTTTTCGTGGAATACGACTCTGCAGGATTTGTTCTGAAGTGGCTGTTCGATGTGATGACGCTGGGGAAGGACGTCATTTTCTATGACGAGGCTGATGTTGTGCACCGTATTGGCCGCGACATGCAGAGCCTGTGGCGTATGAAGAAGGACAACGATACAACAACAGGGCCTCTCTACCATGCCCGGTTGCCGGTATACTCTTGGTTATCGGGTCCCGTGACAAGCAACATGTATCAGTTTGACGAGCACTGTATGTGGATCGGAACAACAAGTCGCTGGGATAAGCAGGTATATCTGCTTCTTTCACCAGTTTCGATGCCGTTGTGTGCGCTAGGCTTCGCGCACTGCTGCCTCCGTTATTCGTCTTCATTCATCGCATTTACAGTTGCCGAACTATGTGACGTATTCAGCTGGACATTTCGAAGAGATGCAGAACAAGAACCTCGGTGGTTTCATGCCTCTGATTCACGTGCTGTGGTACCTCGACAAATATCTTTTGGACAGTGGGCATGCTGATGCAGTGGTTGTTGTGGATGACACGCCTGTCATGGCCGCAATGATTGCGATGTCGGACGAGTCGGAGAGGACTAAAGTGGCGTTTCTGGCTGTGTCAGCGATCAAGCAAAAGGACCTTGCGAATGCCATTGGAGGTGCTCTGCAGCATGCGATCATGATGCGGTACATGATAGAAGCCGGTCAGACGGAGCAGGGAGCAACAGCTGCAACTTGGAATACTCAAGAAGAGTGGCTTCTGCGTCGCATTCCACTGTGGGTTTTGGACAGGAACCGATGGTATGAAGGACACCAGAGGGTGCATACCGCAGAAGCCGACCAATAACAGGTCGTGACTGAAGCCCCCGCTGACGACACTGAGCCTGTTGGGCCGGCACCTACTTTGCCAAGCCAAGCCAAGGTGAAGAAGACTGCCAAGGTTGTACCAACTCAGGGTACTGCAGCTGGAAAAGGAACCCCCCCGAGTAGCAAGAAGCAGGCAAAAGGAAAAGAGAAGGAATCGGACAAGCTCGGAGAATCAGACAACGACGATGCTGACGAGGAGGAAGTAGAAGAGGATCCGGAGCAAGTACTGGAGACCCAGCAGAAGCGCAAGCGGGCAGCTGCAGCTCACTTCGATGCAAATCGCGATTCAGGTAGGGACCAGCCGAAGAAGAAAGCGAAGACTGCTGCGACTGCTAGTGCAGAGTTCAAGCCGCCCTTGCGTTCTGGTGCCCAGCCGTCTCGTGGTCCTGTTGCCTCCCCAAGTGGGACAAGTGCGGTGGCAAGAAACCTGGGCTCCAGGTTGTCTAAGGTTGCAGGACCGAAGAAGAAGTAAGTGACCATTATTCCAGGTGTTTTGCCTCTTTTTGCAGTCATGTGTGCGCGAGACCTCGCGCACTTGTCTTCGACGCGAATGCAATTATATGCCCTTAAGGGGTTGTACATTTTTGCCGAAGTTTTTTTTCAGTGTTTGTACATTGTGCACTTCGTGTCTTGTTTTTGTTGTCTTATGTACACCATTGTTTCCCTGACCTTGACTGCGCGAGGCCTCGCTCACTCAGGGACATTAAAAGCAATTTGTTTTGCAGGACAAACATAGCTGCAACTGGAGACCCGCAGAATGTCATTTTAGAAAATGAGCTCCTGAAAAGGCACGCACTAGTTGGTTTTTGAAATACAAAAACGACAAGATTGGTAAAACACACCCTTCAAATCAGACAAAACAATAGTTTTTTTTAATAAACAAAAACTGGAAAAAAGCAGCAAATTGAGTAAATTTGTAATTTTTTGGTGATGTCTGGGTCATGTGTTCTGCAAATGTCCAAAAAGAATAGTTTTTCGGGCTGTCGTTTTTAGGGTCCTCCTCTTCCAAAAGGGGGTGCAGTTTGCGTGGGCTAAGTGCATCACCGGTGTCTCTCCTTCCTCGGGCTGGGAGGTGGCGCCTCGCCGTTCCTGTCCCTAATGCAAGTGCGGCTGCGCAGCGTGTCGCGCTACGGGTCCGGCGCGTTGTCCTGTGGGCCCAGAATGCTGTGCTTGACAGATGCCAGGCCATGGTGGTGGATGAAGCTCTGCTCTCTATCTGCCAGGACAGCCGCCGCGACGGCCCAGAGCTGCTCAGCAGTTAGGGGAGCTGTCGGTGTGTGAGTTGCCGCATGCTGGCGGGGCCGTGTATCCTGGGTGGGAACAGCTGGCAGCAGATGTCCCCGCCAAGCCGCCAAGGGCGCCATGGTGACCGCCGCCACTGTGGATGCCAGCCTGTAGCGCCTCAGTCCCGTGGTGTCTCAGGCCAGGTGTTGGCAGGCCCCGGTCCAGGCCGCTACACCGCAGTTCGTGCGGACCGGCTCGGTCCGCAATACAGCACGGTGTCCTTGCCGTTGTACTGCGGTGGCCATATCCAGTGGGCGCCCCTGCAGCAACGTCTCCCGGTCCACTTCTATCAGGGGAGCAGGTGGGGGCGGCTGTGGGAAGTCCCGTGTGCCCACGCGCTCCGGATGAGTGGCGTACGGGCTCTGTGTGCGGTGTTTAGTGGCCGCGCGTGGGAGGAGTAGGAGTTGCTGTAGGTACCAGGGGCCTTGTTTGGGGAACGGGTTGCGAAAGGTCAGCCACTGTTCGACCGAACCCCCCTCGTGGGTGGCCTGGAGGCGGCGTTGCAGGCCCAGGCAAGCAAGTCAGTTGCAAGTGCCCGCCGGTGGGATGTGGGCCTGCGGGCAGAGTATCTGCAAGGGTTCCGGCGCCAGGTCCAGGACCTCGTTGCTGAGTCAGTCTGTCTGGGTCGATACCCTCTGTGGGGCGTGGGATCCTTGAGGCGTTCTAGCACCTGTTCCCATGGGCAACCGGTGCCGGGACCAGTCATCCAGTCCCTGAGGTGGCTGAGCATAGGCCGCCACACCTCGCGGGTGAGAGCGTGGCTGGAGGATAAGGAGGGGACTGTTCGCAGGAGGCGATGGCATGCCCGTGGCATTCGGAGGGGGTGTGGGGGCGGTGGCTGTTGCTGAAGCCGGTTCGGATCCTCTTGGCTGCACTGTTCCATATTTCATCTATTTCAGCAATTTCGCGTATAAATTTAGGAGAATTCCGAGTTTATACTATTTATAAGTCACAGGATGGACGATTCAACATATCTGGTTCTAACGGAGCCTGCTGTGTGTGCGCAGACCCTTCTTCTGTTCCTGTTGGCGTGCGCGTGCTCTGTGTTGCCCAAAGCGGGCTGATCGCCTGAAAATCCTTCCCAATGGGTGCTAATAGTGTTAGCTCTATCCTGTTGAGCAAATGGATACGAATTGGAACCTAGGGCAGCTCCAGTGGATGATAAAAGCCCCGGAACTGCGATTCGGCTAAACCCTGGTGTGGTGCCTCCGCCCACACGGGCTGTCGGTCACCGACTGGTGTACGTTAATGGGCATATCTGCTTCGGCAGTGCCATGCTTACGTGCATGGGAAATCACAAGTCCCTTGAAGCTGGAGGAGCCCTAGTGGAAGAGGAGTTGAAGTGGAAGTGGCTGAGGTAGGCGCACCGGGCGGGAAGAAAGTAATTTGGTCGTTGTTCCGCCTTGAATATCTTCTACTTTTTTTTTGTCCTTTGTGTGACTTGCGTGTGAGTCATGGTAACCCAATCTGTGGAGATGATGTGTGTGGAACATGTTGTGTGAACGTGCAGTGGGTGAACATGTTAAAGGTGGAGAATTGCACCTATGCCCTGGTTGCTAACCTCTTGTATGCCGTCCTACTTCGTTGACCTTCAGTGCATTATGTCATTGGTTGAACAAGGTTGGTGATGCACTATCCCTCCTTTGTCAACTTCCAGTATGGCGCGAGGATAGCTCATTTGATTTGGCAAAATACCGGGGATAATCCTCAATGAATGTCGGTGATTCTCACTCCAAGTGCATGCAGGCTCTCATGGGTCATTGCTAGGCGAACGTCTCTCTCCATATGCATGCTCCCATGCGTCATGGCTAGGCTATGCGCTCGGGATTGGGTTTTGGCGAGGTTATCTCGCTTCCGCCATGGATTGGTTGGGTTCTCTCTCCTAGGGCATGCAATGGTGAGGGTCTCTCGCTCAGGGTATGGACTGGGGCGGAACCATCTCTCTATAGGCCTGGATTAGGGCGGGCCCATCTTTCTTGGAGGCGGGACAATATCTCCTTGGGATAGGACAGTCTCACCATGTGTCAGATCTGCTCTCATTGAACCCGTGATATCGCTCTATGTGCACTCTCTCTGCGGGCTGGGTCTAGGTCTCTCCGTGTGACCGAGGGCATCTTCTTTCCCAAGCAGTCTTGCCCAATCTCTCTCTAAGTAGCATGCGTTGGATTGGTTCAATGTCACACGGGCATGCAATTAGGCAATATTGGTTTCACATGTCCATGTGTGGATGATTTCTAACGCACATGGCAATTTGTGTTTGCCAATGCCTTCGGTTCCCAAGCAATTAGGCACCACGTGATGGGATTGAGTGGCGTGTCCAATCATGTCAGGGCATGAGGCATGTGTATTGTGTTGGCTTTACATTTTGCCCATGCCTTTGGTTCGCGATACTCTAACCGCCGGAGCCCAGCAATTGGTATGCAGCACACACTAAACAGGTGGGATTTGGTGGGCTGGCCCTTCTTGATGTCTTATTTGCGAGCAGCAAGTAAACCCGCCAAGTGTATTCACTTGCTGGCCAATGTGTATGTTATTGCCAAGTGATAGGCACCCGGCGTCCGGTGTGAAGTACCGAGGCATTGCCAGCATGATGATATACGTAATGTGTCACACATGCCAGGTGTCAGGTATTGCTGTGAGGTCACTCTCCCGACTCATATTGGGTGATCCTCATTGCTAGCTGTGTACATGTGATCATTGGTGATCCATGAGTGTGGACAAGTCATGTATGTGGTCATGCCGTATCTTTTCTTCATGGAGGCCATGGCGTCATACTTGATCCACCGTGGGAACATTTCTGGTATTTCTAAATTCCAGTTTTGCCGTCTTGTAGGCAATGGTGAGGATGGGCCATGTGGGTCCACGCTCATGTTGAATCCGCTCCCTAGGATGCTGTTTTGCCCAGGCAGGGTTGCACAGAAAAATTGACCTTTGCACGCAGTTGCACTAAATTTTTGCCAGTTGCACAGAATTGCACTGCAGTTGCACAGTGCAATCCCTGTACAACCGTGCTGGCGCCGCCGTCACTCCTGCCGCCGTCGCTGCCGCACTTTGAATTTCACGAGAAATTTCCTAGCTGTTTGCCAGATTTGCAATGGTTTTGCAAGGAATTGCTATTTCCAAGTTCATTAGAACTACTTACAGTAGTTTTAGCAGCGAGGACTTGATGGGTGACCTTGTGGGACTATTTACCGCAACGGCACCGGGTATCGCCGTATTGAATCGCCTCAATGCACGCATCAACAAGCGAAAGCCATACAACAAACATGCAAAGGACGCCATTCGGCAGGTTTACACACCTACCGAGGCTGTCTGGATCGTTTTGGAGCTTAAATGCCAAAGAAAAGGTGATGTTTATTGCTATGTCTCTTGTTTGCGTTATTGATGCATTGTGCAACCGCCCCTCGTGGTGTGCAAGTGACCACTTGCACACTTTTGAAGCCGTATGATTCTCATACATCGTCTAATGTGGTCATTGAGTCCATTCGGCATACCTACATACGCTAATTTGCACAAAAGGACACCGTATACCACCACATTGATAAAAGTAGTGCGATAATGGCAATGTTACGCTTTGTGCAAACATGTGTCCAAGTGGTTTATTGCACCGTTTGCACACGGTTGCACTTGTGCAAGCCAATATATACCTCTTCCTTTCTAGGTACAAGAACCTTATCCGTTGGGTATCCAAGCTTTGCAACGATGGGAAGGGGCGCCTTCCCGCAAATTCAGAGCACCCCTTTCCATTGTTTGAGGCTTCCAAGATTGCTTGGCGGGAGCTTGGGAGTAAGCAAATCCCAGTCCCAACCGATTTTAATGGGAAGGTTAGTGTCCGTTGGGATCTTAATGAGTTTTGTAAGTATATCTCAACTCAAGATGGTATACTTGATACAATGATGTTCCCTGTTTCCGACGGGGAGCGTCCATATGTTTTGATCGTTGATGGTGATGCAATTTCTTGCAAATCCCGCCCTTGGGTGCAATTGGCCATTGGGTTTGCCAACCATGGTCAAAAGGCGCGCACGCTAGCTTATAATTGGACCATCGATGTCGCCCTCACAAGTGAGCACGACATCGATGCTCTACGTGAAATTTTTCCAAAGACTTTGGAGGCAATCCAAGGTATTATAAACACCAGATGGATCCCCAATTGTCGGAAATGGTGTCTTGCGTGAGTCATGTCAGGTGGCGACTCCCCATGGCTCCGGAAGGTCCTGGGAACTTCAGCCTACTTTCGCATTGGGAGTATTTATACTTATGCAGTGTGGTGCGACCACAAAGGAAAGTGGGAGGACCGAAAGTGGCGGCGTTCACCCAAGAGTGACACAAAATTATAGAGGCTTTATAAGAAGGGGTTGGATTGTACCAACGCCAAAGAATGTGTGAGTGAACCCTTCTTGCATGTAGAGGAACGGTTCAAATTTGTGGTTGTGTGCATATTGCACCTTGTATTTCGGGTTGGTGACTACCTCACCAAATTCATTAGGAAGAAGTGTAAGGACCTTCCGCCAGCCACTAGGGATTGTCTTCATGATGGCCTCCAGAGGTTCTGAAAAATGGCATCCGTGGGGTTGCGGTATGTTTAGCCGCGACATTGTCGAGTCGCTAAACTACCTCTTCAAGGACAACCTTTTGTGCTCTTCAGCAAGGGAAGCAGGGAAAGCGAATCCAACGGAACGCGACAGGCGCCTCATGACACAAGCGCTAGAACCTCTCTTCCTTGCCAAGGAGATGCCTCGATGGCAACGTGCAGCTGCTGACTAGGTGTGTGTGTTCATGTTGCATGTCATCTAGTCGCCAATTAGACCACAATGTGTTTGGACATGTGCATGTGTGTTGTACGCCGTACGCTGAGCGTGTGCAAGGCTTGTGCAAGTGGTGTGCAACATGTGCAAGTGGGTTGTTGCATTGTGCAACCACCAGTTGCACACTCCGTTCCCATCTTTCTTTCCATAGCGGTTGCGCATGGGCGACCATGGACCCACAATTCCAACAGCTCCAACAACTGTTACAATTCCTGCAAACAAGTGGAAGCCGAAGCGCTGGAGCGTCAAGTAGACCCGTACAAGCAAGTGGGAGCGGGAGTTAACCAAGCGGGAGTCAAGCGTCAACTAGTAGTGGGTTTTCAACGCCAAAGAAGGCGCAAGGTGATGAGCAACTGAGCAAGCCACCAACCGAGCAATCCACCCCGCCTCACTTGCAACCCCACTTCCCGTGTAAAAGCGAGTTGTTGGTGCACCATAGTTGTCACAGGGACGCCGCGCTCGCCGATGACAGTTTGGAATGGCGCTGGCCTCGCGATGTAACGCCGAAATATTTGTATAGGCCCGCGTTGTTTCGTTGGCTCAAGAAGTGCCGGCAAGGTGACCCCTCGGGAATTGTCACGTATCCGTGGCAAGGCTCCGCCCTCACCGCCACGCTGTCAAGTGATTTGAAAATCTTGAGGATTGGCCTCCAAGGCTTTGCGGAAGCATGCATGGTGCTGAGTGAGGCTGCCTTGTATGCCCTATTCATGGTGTGGCAAAAGGCTGGGTTGGGAGAGGCCATTGCAGCCGAGTCGGTTAGCGGCGGCAACCAAAAGGCCCGTGCGGGCGGCTACAAGATGGGCATGGCCGACAGTTTGTTTTCAACAATGTGTGAGGCATTTTGGAAGAAGTATATGACGTTCACAACAATGGGGCATATGGCGCGTCACCCCGATCATTGTTGGAGGCAGGGGCAACGATTTTGGGCGGCACTAGGCGCACCGCGACAGCCGTTGGCGCTGTGGCACACTCAGGTGCACCATCAACGACACCCAGTCCTCTAAGTGTGATGGCGCCAACGTGCACCACCGTTGAGAAGGTGTGCAACCGGTGTGTAAGGGGCTGCAAGTGCCATGCTGCACACGCTCCATGTGTCAATGATCGCCGGAGGTGTGGGTAAGCAGCCCATGGTGCAACGAGGGTCATGTTTAGCATTCATTTGATCGTTGGACGTGCATCGGATGCCCCATTTAGGCTCCCACATGAATTTGTTCATGTTTGCTATGGATTTGCCGAGTGTTTCTGAACGCAATGTTGTTGTGCAACCACACACTTGCACACCTTGCACTTGGGCAACCGCCCTTCACAGATCACGTCGATGGACGTGCCGACCGCCATGTTCGTTTGCGACAAGCGTGGCCCCGGTGTGATTGTGAGTGGAGTGTGGCCGCCAATCCCAAATGAGGAATGTCAGCTCACCATGGATCCAAGAAAGGTGGAGGAATTTAGGAAGAGGTGGAAGAAAGATATGATAGCCGCTCTACGGGAGTTGTACACGAGCGTGGGAAGCCCAGATCAAGCAGCGAAAACGCAACCGGGGGTCCGGTTGAAGAAGGCCACGCCTCACCTCCCTTCCCCAAGTGAGTTTCCATTGGATTTCGGAACGACGGAGCAACGGGTCCGGTTGGAGAAAGCCGTGCCTCACCTCCCTTCCCCAAGTGAGGTTCCGTTGTATTTGGCAACGAAGCTCGAGGAAAAGGTTGGGAACGATAATGAATTGGGCAACCCGTTGTGGATGAGAGTCATTGGGCACCCACTACGTCACAAACGCCAATGAAGATAGAGAAGCAAGAGAAGCACGCACCGCTTCGGCCAACACCCGTTGCGCAAGAAGGAAGCCAAAAAGCATCCCACGTGTCGCCAGAGATGATGTTGCTCAAAGTCCAACACACATTGAAGGAGCGTGTGGCCATCAATGACACCAAGAAGACCAAGAAGAAGAAAGATGGGCGTGGAGTGAACTCTACCAAACGGGATAGACTTGCGGTGGAATCAGATACCGATACCAAGGCCGAGAGCGAGGCACACGAGGAGAAGCACGCAGCGAAGAAAGAGAAGGGAGACGGAGGCAAGAGCCTACAACCGAGCACGCCAAAGAAGAAGAAAAACGCAAAGGCGAACGTACCGCCACAACCGCAAGCATGGCAAGAAAATGAGGGCCCAAACCAAGATCCAAAAGAAGAGGAGAGCCCAAACGAAGCAAGTGACCATGGCACACCGCATGCAAATGAGCCGGGCGCACAACAAAAAGCCCCATCTGCCTCCGAGGTGTGACACCGTCATGTTTACTCGGATTCCATGTTACGTAGCTTGTGCAACTAGTGTGCAACCCTGTGCAACTTGTGCAAGCACTCACTGTCGCGTGGTTGCAAACACTTGCACACCGGTTGCACATCTTACCTTCGTAGGACATTGCGAGGCAACGGCGGAAGGAGGCCCCGGACAAGCGTGCGGAGGCGGGCAAGAAGTTTGGCCTCCCGCCCGGTTGTTGTGTACCATGGTGCTTGTTGGAAGGGCCGAATGGTGGCTACCGTCTCGCCGTAGGTGGCAGAAGCCAACCTCACAAAAGCAACAGCAAACCGAAGAAAGGCCAAGAGCTGGTCCGAATCCCACCGCAATGAGAAGATGATGAGGAGTTGGCGGCGGACGTCCTGTGGTCCGTATGCGCTGTCCCGGGAGAGACCTCATTTACAAACGAAGACGACGCAGTGCAAGCACTCAAAAAAAATGAACTAGGGGCACGAGGACAAGGGCGTTGGCAAGGAGCACAATGCAAATGACAACGTGACGGAAGCCACCGAGGACAAAGAAAAAGAGATGGTGCCGGATGCCGAGGCCAAGGGTGGTGGTGACGAACCCAATGGGGATGGCATTGCTGAGTCGAGTGGGGCCGGCAACCCTTCACATGGCGAAGGCGTGATGGAGCCCAACGGTGACGGTGACGGTGACGCGGGAAAAACGGACTAATGGGAGTCCCCACCCAAGGCCAATGAGGAAGTGGTCTGTACGGACGAATAGGAGGCACCAAGGAAGTGGATGAACCCATGGAAGAGGGGGAGCAAGGAGGAGAGGCAAACTCCACGGAGGATGTCAACGACAAGCCCGCCACCCCAAGTGACACAAGTGTGGCCGTGGCGGAAAAGGGGAAGACGATGAGGCAGCCAAGACAAACACGCCGAACAAGGAGGGTTTGGATGCAACGCAAAAGCTATTGAGCTCGCCACCACCGCAATGACTAGCCTACACGCTAATTCAAATCCTACGTCATGCAAGGGGTTGGAAAAACATTGAAAGACATCGCACTCACTATCCGAGGCTCCTTCTTGGGGCCGTTAAGGCATTTCCATGCTTTCGCAAGGAAATTACAATTTCCGCACAGACCTCCAAAATGGAGCCATTGGTGCGATGTATAAATGAATTTTTGCGACAACACCTTCCCCATTTGTCCTACACAACCATTGCTCTTGTGCATGGCGCAGGGGAAGTGCCCATGAACCTTCATACTCATGGCCACGACAATTGTGCTGTCACCAGCGAAATCACCATTGGTGATTTCGATGGGGGATACCTTTTCACGACGGGTTATTCCGGAGGGGGGAAGTCAAGGCCCGTGCATGGGTAGATTGGGGGGAGCGACTCATATGGGGATGCTTGGTCCATGCAAGAGCCGGCGTCCTCCTCAATGCATATCATTTGCATGGACCTACGGTTGGCACCGGGAGCGCTATGCTATTGTATGCTACACGGGTGCATCGTGGGCACCTTTGACGCCCGCTGTCCGACAAGGACTCCTTGAAATGGGGTTCGGGTGTGGTGATGACATGTGACTCCAATGATTAAGGATGTGTCTTTGCTCGTGCTATGTGTGATTTCTAGTGCACTGTCCAAATGTGGTCGCATTTAATGGATTCTTCATTTTTGTAGTACGAGGCGCACCGCGCGTAGCATGGCGGTTGCACACGGTTGCACAAGGTTGCACAAGTGCAACCGGTGAAATTGGGTGGTTGCACTCACCGATGGGGGTAGACAAGAATCGGTTTTAATGCGGATTATTGTGGTGTTTGATGGTGAAAAATATGGTTCTCCTTTCTCTACAACCTATTCACTACAAGCAAAACATGAAAGCAAGGTCCCTTTGGTTAGGATGGCATGTCAAAGGGGATGGTTGTGCAACGGGGCGGTTGCAGAACCACCACATTTGGGAATTTCGGCAGGAGGTGATATGCGGGTATGGGACACACTTGTGAGGCATGTGAGAGGTTTCTGTCATAATACACTAATGGAATATGCCATGGGGGATTGGGTTGCAACCAAAAACCTCCAAAAAGGAGGGTGAAATGAAAGTATAGCTACCTTGTGCAAGGGGTGTGCAAGTGGCCTATTTCACACTTCATCACAGGGGTTGCACACTAGTGTGGCCATCTACGTGGGCAACACGGGTTCCAAGGGCTGATGCCATTGTGTTGTGAATCATTGCTTTGTGTTTTGCCATGTACCATATGGACATCATTGATGTCATTTTGTCGCGCATGACCGCCCGTCAGTCAATGTCATTTTTTCCTAATGTGTTGAACCGAGGTTGTGTCTGCATGGTGTCATATGTCCGTAGTTCGATTGTGCATGATATAGAAAACCGATTCTTGGAGTGAGGATGCAAAATCGTCTTTGATGATCACATATTCTTTTCCAGGGCTTCACTTCTACCTTTGTTTCCTCCCCTCCAATTTTGCCCGACATTGTCTCATTTCTTCCCCTCTCCATGATCATGTCCATGTATTGATAAGGTTACACTCACCTCAATTTGCTGATCAATCATTTGGATTCACTGGTCAACTTTATTCCAATTCATTGATCCAGTGTTTGGTTCTTATCTCAAGGCTTGCCAACGGCTGTATCTACGGGATTTGTTTGAATTTTGTGGCCAAGGGTTGCCGAGGGTACTTGCAGGAATTTTGGACTTTGGATTTGGTGAAACATGGAAGCACTGGTGAGGTCAAGGACGATGGGAGTCACTGGGATGAGGGTGGAGAAATCGGGTATACGCGGTAGAGCTTGTACTATGACAACGGCTCGTCCTACAGGGCTTCATTATGGTAGCAGAGGAATACCTGCCTCCTACCGCCAGCCGGGGAGCTTGGGTCCTCATCATCCCTGCCCAAGTGGACCCCAGGTCATCATTGACGCCACCATCCGGGAATCCTCGGTTGAAACCCGAGAAGAAAGAAGACACTCGGAGAGAAGAGTGGGTACCGTCATGGAGGACATCGTAACCTTTTGTGAAGGATCATGTGCAAAATGTTGTCATCTCCGAGTACCTGCGAAAGAATCGGACGAGGTCACCAGTTGCAGCAGCGGTTCAAAGACTAGGCGCTACCGTAAACGCGGTTCGTCAAAACCGTCCAAGGAGGATGCAGAAACAACAATGGAAACGACGCCAAGCCCCGTCCGCCGGATGTTCAGTGCTCTGTCTGACTCCGAGGCATATCATACTTGTTACCCTTCGGATGATGCCAGCGCAGAGCCAGATTCCCCGGCGGGGCGATTGCATACCGCCCCAGATCCTGAACTTGCTCAAGACGCAGAACGCGAATCGTTGCCGCGAAGGGCAGCCACCACCATCGTCCCGAGGCACACGGGCGATGGTGGAGAACTTGGGAGGATGGACGTTGACGGGACAGGCAGCACCGACATGGGTGGAGGAGAAGAGCGTGGAGCTCCGGGAAAGGTGCCACAGGATCGTGCAGGAGATGACAGGCACCCTCAGCAGGACACCAAGAAGGCGGCGTGCGGGAATGATGCGAGTGGCGGTCACTGCCATTGCCATCATGTGGACTACCTCATCGGATTTTATCCCCGAGTGGGCAAAGGTGCCCTTATTCAGAAGATTGACAAGTTGGATGACACCACCTCTAGAATCCTTGAGGACCAGGCCGTCTTCGACAGCAATTTGAAGAGAATTGGACTACATCGAGAGGACTACGAGGCCAAGTTGGAGAGCCTGCTGATACAGCAGCAACGGGTGGTGGACAACATGATCAAGTACTTGGAGGCCATGGAGAACAGCATCAGGGAGTTGGAGAAGCGTGGAGGAATTCCAACGCCCGTCCCGGGACCAGGCCCCGACCTGCCACGGGATCATGCCCCAGAGTCGTTGCTGAGACAGTTGACGACCTTGAGGACAGCGGCAGAAGGAGTGGCGCCCATGGAGGGTCTCATGGAGTCGGCCCCTTATGGGCCGCCACGGGTTGACCCCTCGCTATTGAGGCACATCCCACTATTTTCGGCAAGTGTCATGCTGGGGGAGAAGACGCCGGAAACAGGCTCGGAGATGGGTACACCAAAGCGGGATGCCCGTGAGGAGACCATTGAGATCAACATGAGTAGTCCTCCAGCCGCGGCGACGTTCGACGCCAGAGCTGCCTATACGGCACGTGTGGACGAAGAAGCCTCGAGGTCAGCGGCTTGCCGGGATGGTTCAACTGGAAGAGCGGAAGATCCGTGGGTGTGCGACCTGCGGTCGACAATATGGGAAATTGGAGGTCCGAGTGTGGGAGAAGCTGCGCCCCGGCCGCGTGAAAACATGGAAATCAGGGGTGTACATTCCCACTGCCCAGGCAATGGGTGTCCGGGAGGAATCTGCCTCGGGGCGTCATTGCTTCGGATGTTGGGAATGCCGTGATGCTCGAAGACCTTCGGGGTGTGAAAATTCCCTACTAGGACGCCAATCCTGCCAACCGCTACGACTTCATCCTCGACTGGGAGGATTTTGCCCAGGAGGTCGTGGGTGAGATGCGGCAAGATGCCCGAGACAAGTGGCCATGTCGCACGTTCCCACACGTTTTGGCCTCGGAGCTAAAGGCGGATTTACGTGATCAAATTCGGGAGAAGAGAATCAGTACGGAGGAGCAATGCCTCGATTGGTTGGAGCAAGAAGAAAGAGTTGATGCTCCAAATCAAACGTTGGACGATCTTTGGTCAATACCCTTCAGCTTGAAGCATGCAGAACTGCGGTTGAGGGATTGGAGGAGGTATCTCCGAAAGTACCGCCGGCTTCTGAAGCAAGTGGAAGATTGGTCCGAATCAGGCGAGATTTGCCATCTCTTACGAGATGCACTACCATCGTACTGGAAGGAGCGTGTGGAAGATGGAGAAAAGAAGCGGGCACAGAAGCGCTTGGCTGTACGCATCATGTCGCCGGAAGATCAGCAAATTCGTATCATGGAATATTTCTGGCGAAACCTGCGAGAGCCGGACCAGATGATCTCCATGAAGAATTCGGTGTACGTGGAGGTGTTCAGCAACACGGCCGGAGACCGTTTGCTGCACCTCAGCAATGTCGAGTGGAGACGTGGAGAGAAGCTGAGGATGCAGATGATCCCAGCCCGCATGAGCCTGGACTGAATAGTCCAATACGTGAGCGTGCAATGGAAGCTTGATTTCAAAAGCGAGGGTCACATTAAGAACCGGCACGGCAATGGGAATCGCAAGCGCTGCAACGATCGGAATTATTGCCAAATCTACGAAGATCAAACCATCACCGAGGAAGGAAGTCAACGTCCAGGGTCTGAGGATGGAAAGACGTCGTCCGGCGGGGAGTACATGACTCGGGAAGATCGTGAGGATGCACATTTCTTCACGTTTGTGGCCAACAACACGAAGGCGTATGGTCATGACAAGGGCAAGTGGAGGAGCCGCGGAGAATTGGAAATCCCCCGTTGAGCTTTACCTAGTACCAGCGCTAACATGGTGGGTGCTGGATCTGCTATCGGAAAGGGGAATCCCATAAGCACGACCACAAAACGTGCAAGGTGTAGGAGGAGGACAAGCGGGGATATTTCCAAGCCCACCCCGCAAAAGTCCCCAAGGAGAAGCGAATTAACGAATGGAAAAAGACACAAGCTGATGGAGGTCGACATGTGGTATCAAGCCGGGCTGGCAGTCGGCGGATTCGGCGAATTGATGAGGCCGCCGAGTTGCTAAGGAAGGCCACGGAGGACTTGAAACATTTGCAAGAACGAATGGGAAGTTAAGGTTCAGGTGATTCGCAGCATTATGGTGCTGCCGTAAACCGGAAGTAGAGAAGCCCCCACGGGGACGGGACACCGGAGGTCTCTACGCCACAAATCAGCGAAATTGAAAGTAGGAAGGTGCCTATGGTATCCAAGAGGGCTCCGGAAGAGCCAGGTAAGTTGAGCTCTGCAAGTCCCAGCCCATGAAACACCCTTCCAAGGGAAGTACATATGGATTCAGGTCCCACACAAAAAAATGATGGAGAGACCACGGAGAGCCCCGTGGATGGGCATGACCAATCCAAGATCTACACCATCCGGGATCATACGCTCGAAGTGTTGATGCATCCAAGCGTACTAGAGTCGCATGCCGTAAGAGTTCTTCACACTCCACATGGCGACGAACGGCAGTTGCACTTGAAAGTGCAAGTACGATGTGGGAAGAAAGAGGTGATTGGCGATGTATTGGTGGACACTGATGTTCAAGTGATCTTGGTTCGGAAGAAATTATTTTCGGAAGAGTTTCTGAAGCCCAGCCGAAGACCGGTGCGCTTGAAGGTCGCCAATGGGGTAAGTATGGGTGGGGGTACCCATGAAGCCACTATCGGCGTGGAATTGAGGCAACATGCTCCTTGAACCGTCCTGATTTGTCGGAGCGGATCGCATTTTCCAGGAATTTTTGTGCCAGGGATATTTCCGATTGGGATATTAGTATGGGGTATTATTCTATGGTGAGCAAAGCCATTGGAGCTCTCTCTCAGCGTGCAACGTTGGTTCCAGAAGACAAGGAGCGTCTTACTTGGCTATCTACCGACCATGCCCGAGGATTATCTCAGTGGACTGGAGATGAGGAACAAAGAATCGTGCGGGCCGTCAAGACTGTGAGTACCAAGTTCAAAGGGGCCCGCGAAGGTCATCTCATGGAATATGGCATGGCGCTACAAGTGTACAATCGCATGCTTCAACAACTTGGAAGCAAAAAAACCCAAGAAGGATGTATTTGCATCCCGGGATGCCCCGCAGCTAAGGAAGTGTACGAGGCATTGGCACAAGGGGGACTCTGCGTGGTCAAAGCATTGGGGATTGAAGGAGTGGGGGTCCATGTACTGGCATGGTGCTCAAGAAGACACCAGACGTACGGTGAACAAGATTATTGCCGATAGAGCAATGGGTATCCTGGTCGTAACCGGCATAGGATCCAGCCCATTTCCGTTGGAGGATCTTAAACCGAGTTTGGACTCCATCACCCTCAACCAGATGCAATTTGGACGTGAGGAGCAGTTGTTCATCAACGCCAAGGGTATACTAATGCCCGCCCCGGGACAAGCATACGGTACAAAGGGTTTCTTGGTTGATGGGTCACAGTGCGAACCCACTGGTGATGAAGCGTTCATCCGGAGAGTAAAGGCCGAGCCGATGAGGGTCATTTTTGAAGAAAAAAAATGACCCTATGAAGAGTGCTGACGTACTCGCTCAGTCGGAGATCGACTGTGTTGTCGCCTACATGCGGATGGGTATGCATGACCGAGTGTCTGCTCGAAAGGAGCGAGCCCAGGCCAAGTCACCCCATTGGGGGGACAACCGGGAGTTGGTGACCGGGAAGTTTGAGAAGAATGAGTTTGTGGCAAGAGTTATGGGCCACTTGGCCGATCAATACGATGGTCCCATAGGGTACGACCCTCCGACATGGGGTTTTCCAAAAGTGGGTGACAAAGTCAACAAACTCCAGCCCCTGGCCCGAATTTTTCGAAAATCACCGCTGGGAACGGCCGCCCACGTCTATGAACATGGCATAAGGGACGGGGAGATGTCAGACGTGGATCCACAAGAGGCGAGAGGCATACACCGCCGTGAAGTCGGTAATTCCGATACCCCGTCAAGCGGCGGAAGAAGTCAAGGAGAGCCCAAAAGGTAGCCGAGCTCACGGACAGACTTATTGAACCCTATCCGCGGTTATTTATTGGAGTTGCCAACAAGAATCCTCCAGGTCGCGGGAAAATTGGTACCGCCAAGATCAAGCTGAAACCAAACCCGAACGTTTATCGTCACCGGGAATATCAACTCGAAGACGAACAAGCGGAAGCGATGAAGAAGCTCTTGATGGAATTTATTGAGTGTGGTTGGATTGAACCCTCCGACAGTGAGTGGGCAAGCCCGGCCTTCATCGTTCCAACAATGAGGAGGGTGAATGGAATTTTGTTGTCGATTACAGGGGATAGAACGAGAATTTGTGCATGACTGGTAGTCGTTACCGCTGGTTGCCTCCATCCTACAAAAGCAGCAGAAGAAGCGCATCTTCACGGTGTTGGACCTAAAGCAAGGGTACCACCAAATGCCGCTGCATGAGGACTCAAGGCCATGCACAGCGATGTCCACTCTGCTGGGTCCCATGCAATGGAAAGTAGTTCCCATGGGTGCCAAGCATGGGAATCCTGCCTTTCAATGCATGATGGAGGATCTTCTACAACCCGTTCGAGATTGTGCCGATCCGTTTGTTGATGATATCATTATTGGGTCGCGCACCGAGGACATGACCAACGACCAGCTCATCGAGGCGCATGAGAAGGACTTGCCCCGAGTATTGGGGGTCTTGGACAAGCACAGCATGGTGTGCAAGCCCACAAAAGCCTCAATCTTTCTGAGAGAAGTGGAGTTCGCTGGACATGTGGTTGATCACGGGCAACGCCGACCCATGCCTGGGAAATTGGCAGCGCTACGCCACTGGGAAAAATCCCAAACCATAGGTGAACTCTGGTCCTTCATGGGATTTTGCAATTATTTTTCAGGATATTTACGAATGTATGCGGATCTTTCCGGGCCTCTCCAAATGATGCTACAGGTGGGCAAGTTCAACGGTCGCAGAGGAAGCAAGAAAAAATTGGCATGGACAACGGAAGCCGAAGAAGGAACGACTATTGGGTCAATTGGGTCTTTTCTTGGTGGACCCGGACAAGCGATTTGTGCTGCGCATGGACTCCTTGGACTATGCCGAGGAAGCAGGCCTCGAGCAAGTCCGGTGTGATGGAAGGCACGCCCCAGTGCCCTTTTGGAGTCAAGTCCTGGCTGAGGGCCAGCGTCAGAGGTGGACCGCGAGGGAGAACGAGACTTATGCCAGTGTGTGCGCGCTCCGGAAAAGGTTGGGCCACGTCGGACTTTAACCCGTGGTGGTATGTACCAATCATCAATCACTTCAGGGTTGGCACACGGAGCATGTGGCTACCCCCTCGGGTCCGGCGGCAAGGCGAGCCCCATGGCACGAGACTTTTGCGAAGTTCGCCTTGCGCGTCGTCTATGTCCCCAGGAAGGACAGCACTGTAGGTGATTGCCCCATACATTGTGCCTATCCCGCGGGCAAGGCTTGGATGGACATATCCAGCCATGCAGACGGTGAGGAAACGGAAAAGGCCAAACACATCATTGAGCTCGAGAAGGCCATCGAAGGGGGCGACACCAAGTGCTTTGTGGTCATGGTATCCAAGGCTGAGTTGAGTCAACGACGGGATGCCGGAGTTCAGGTTCTGATGGAAGAGACTTTGGAGGAATGTCTCATGGCGCCCATTGAGTACGTGGAGTCGGTGCTCATGGAAGATTGGTCGGGGGATTAGGCCGCCTCGGAGCATTGGAACAAGTATCCGAAGGCCTGGAGTGCCCCCTCAGAGGATGAATGGCCCGAAGGCTTGACCGAGGACGGGGACAAAGTCTTCCTCAACGACAAGCAGTTGGTGCCGCAAAACCGGGTCAAGGCGCTAATTGACCATTGGCACAAGGCCCAACTTATGCATCCGTGCCGCGACAAGATGCAACGAGATCTCGAATGGAGGTTTGAGTTTCCTCCGGGATACTACTCAATATTGAATTGGTATTGCAACGATTGTGGTTTTTGTAGGGCCACAAAAAGCCCGAACCACTCAACAGCGGGGAACCTGGTCTATACGGCGATCCCCAAGGCACCGATGCGCTCCATTGCCATAGAGCTGTTTGCCATGCTCGAGGTCACGGTTGAGGGGGAAAAATATGATTGTATTATTTCTGCCGTGGACCGACATAGCGGGTATATCGTGGCGGTTCCGGGTAAGAAGTCCAAGAAGAAGGACAAGAAAGACAAGCAAAAAAAAAACGCGGACAACACCCCGCAGCACCACAACGAGACGGGACAGAAAAGGACGATTGGCTAGGGCCACGCGACGGCCCCAGGGGACTAGGACAGCATGGGAGGCGGCACGGGAGAGAGGGGCGGGGGCGGGAGCGGAGCGACCCGTGCTAGGCGCACAAAACGGTCCCCGGATGGATGAGGATCCAGTGGGCCCGCGCCACAGGGTTGCTGGCGGCCCGGTGGGGTATAAACACGGGGTGAGGGATGGGATGGGGCCGCACAACAACCAAGGGGATTAGGCCAGGGGCCGCAGCACAGGGGAAGGGGGTGGGAAGAGAGCGACCCGTGCTAGGCGCACGAAACGGTCCCCGGATGGATGAGGATCCAGTGGGCCCGCGCCACAGGGTTGCTGGCGGCCCGGTGGGGTATAAACACGGGATGAGGGATGGGATGGGGCCGCACGACTGCCCAGGGGACTAGGCCGGGGCCGCGGCACAGGGGAAAGGGACGGGGGCGGGAAGGGAGCGACCCGTGCTAAGCGCACGAAGCTGTCCCCGGAAGGAAGAGGCTCCAGTGGGCCTGCGCCACAGGGTAGCAGGCGACCCGGTGGGGTATAAACACGGGATGAAGGGACAAGGGGACGGGGCGGGGAAGGGCGTGTGGCTAGAGCCACACAACGGCCCGACAGGGTAGGGAGTCCATGGGACGCTGGGAACGGGCTGTTGCCGGGATGAGGCAAAGGGGAATGGGACATGGGATGGGCAGGGAGGCCGAAAGCGCCAAGCAACAGCCCCATGGGATTGGGAAACCAGTCGCCAAGGAGTTGTGAACCATGGGCCAACCATGGGGAACCTGACCACGGGAAGTCGGGAAAATGCCCTGAATCCCGGGACGGCCGTGACGTGTCCGCAGGGGTGAGGGTTGACCTTGAGAACCCCGGGTCAATGGCCTGAGTACACGTAGGTTCACGCGTGAGCGGGACCAGGGGGAACGTGGAAAGGGTCGCCCCCTGGCCTCCAGCCGTGGATGCACAATAACCAAGTGCATCCGGGAGCGAGTGGGTACTCCAACCCGTGAGGGATGGGGAGTGGTGGAATGTGGTTGACAGAGAGGAATGCTCCGCTGTCGGCGAGGGCTATCCACAGGAATCTCGCCTGCAGGCGCCCAATAGGCTGTGCTAGGGGGGGAAGGCCGGGGGATCCTTCAAAGGGTGACCGGAAGGAGCTGAAACCGTGAGGGTAGCGACTGAAGGGAGCCTACCGCCGGTCATGCCCCAAGGGAACCTGGTTGAAGTTCTCGGCCGTGAGGTGAGACAGGGGTCGCCAGGGGAACTGATGGTGGAGAGCACTCCTTCCCGCCAGAGGCGGCCACCATGTAAAACAAACAAGGAGAAGTCAGATGAGGCTGCGGACGCGGCCGCCCTTACTTACTTACTTACTTGGGCCACGTCGGACTTTAACCCGTGGTGGTATGTACCAATCATCAATCACTTCAGGGTTGGCACACGGAGCATGTGGCTACCCCCCCGGGTCCGGCGGCAAGGCGAGCCCCATGGCACGAGACTTTTGCGAAGTTCGCCTTGCGCGTTGTCTATGTCCCCGGGAAGGACAGCACTGTAGGCGATTGCCCCATACATTGTGCCTATCCCGCGGGCAAGGCTTGGATGGACATATCCAGCCATGCAGACGGTGAGGAAACGGAGGAGGCCAAACGCATCATTGAGCTCGAGAAGGGCATCGAAGGGGGCGACACCAAGTGCTTTGTGGTCATGGTATCCAAGGCTGAGTTGAGTCAACGACGGGATGCCGGAGTTCAGGTTCTGATAGAAGAGACTTTGGAGGAATGTCTCATGGCGCCCATTGAGTACGTGGAGTCGGTGCTCATGGAGGATTGGTCGGGGGATTAGGCCGCCTCGGAGCATTGGAACAAGAATCGAAACGCCTTGAGTGCCCCCTCAGAGGATGAATGGCCCGAAGGCTTGACCGAGGACGGGGACAAGGTCTTCCTCAACGACAAGCAATTGGTGCCGGAAAACCGGGTCGAGGCGCTAATTGACCACTGGCACAAGGCCCAACTTATGCATCCGTGCCGCGACAAGATGCAACGAGATCTCGAATGGAGGTTTGAGTTTCCTCCGGGATACTACTCAATATTGAATTGGTATTGCAACGATTGTGGCGTTTGTAGGGCCACAAAAAGCCCGAACCACTCAACAGCGGGGAACCTGGTTTATACGGCGATCCCCGAGGCACCGATGCGCTCCATTGCCATAGACCTGTTTGCCATGCTCGAGGTCACGGTTGAGGGGGAAAAATATGATTGTATTATTTCTGCCGTGGACCGACATAGCGGGTATATCGTGGCGGTTCCGGGTAAGCAGTCCAAGAAGAACAACAGGAAAGACAAGCAAAAACAAAACCGCCGATAACATCCCGCAGCACCACAACGAGACGGGACAGAAAAGGACGAGTGGCTAGGGCCACGCGACGGCCCCAGGGGACTAGGACAGCATGGGAGGCGGCACAGGAGAGAGGGGCGGGGGCGGGAGGGGAGCGACCCGTGCTAGGCGCACAAAACGGTCCCCGGATGAATGAGGATCCAGTGGGCCCGCGCCACAGGGTTGCTGGCGGCCCGGAGGGGTATAAACACGGGGTGAGGGATGGGATGGGGCCGCACAACAACCAAGGGGACTAGGCCGGGGCCGCAGCACGGGGGAAGGGGGTGGGAAGAGAGCGACCCGTGCTAGGCGCACGAAACGGTCCCCGGATGGATGAGGATCCAGTGGGCCCGCGCCACAGGGTTGCTGGCGGCCCGGTGGGGTATAAACACGGGATGAGGGATGGGATGGGGCCACACGACTGCCTAGGGGATTAGGCCGGGGCCGCGGCACAGGGGAAAAGGGACGGGGGCGGGAAGGGAGCGACCCGTGCTAAGCGCACGAAGCGGTCCCCGGAAGGAAGAGGCTCCAGTGGGCCCGCGCCACAGGGTAGCAGGCGACCCGGTGGGGTATAAACACGCGATGAAGGGACAAGGGGACGGGGCGGGGAAGGGCGTGTGGCTAGAGCCACACAACGGCCCGACGGGGTAGGGAGTCCATGGGACGCTGGGAACGGGCTGTTGCCGGGATGAGGCAAAGGGGAATGGGACATGGGATGGGCAGGGAGGCCGAAAGCGCCAAGCAACAGCCCCATGGGATTGGGAAACGGGTCGCCAAGGAGTTGTGAACCATGGGCCAACCATGGGGAACCTGACCACTGGAAGTCGGAAAATGCCCTGAACTCCGGGACGGCCGTGAGGTGTCCGCAGGGGTGAGGGTTGACCTTGAGAACCCCGGGTCAATGGCCTGAGTACACGTAGGTTCACGCGTGAGTGGGACCAGGGGGAACGTGGAAAGGGTCGCCCCCTGGCCTCCAGCCGTGGATGCACGATAACCAAGTGCATCCGGGAGCCCAGTGGGTACTCCAACCCGTGAGGGATGGGGAGTGGTGGAATGTGGTTGACAGAGAGGAATGCTCCGCTGTCGGCGAGGGCTATCCACAGGAATCTCGCCTGCAGGCGCCCAATAGGCTGTGCTAGGGGGGGAAGGCCGGGGGATCCTTCAAAGGGTGACCGGAAGGAGCTGAAACCGTGAGGGCAGCGACTGAAGGGAGCCTACCGCCGGTCATGCCCCAAGGGAACCTGGTTGAAGTTCTCGGCCGTGAGGTGAGACAGGGGTCGCCAGGGGAACTGATGGTGGAGAGCACTCCTTCCCGCCAGAGGCGGCCACCATGTAAAACAAACAAGGAGAAGTCAGATGAGGCTGCGGACGCGGCCGCCCTTACTTACTTACTTACTTGGGCCACGTCGGACTTTAACCCGTGGTGGTATGTACCAATCATCAATCACTTCAGGGTTGGCACACGGAGCATGTGGCTACCCCCTCGGGTCCGGCGGCAAGGCGAGCCCCATGGCACGAGACTTTTGCGAAGTTCGCCTTGCGCGTTGTCTATGTCCCCAGGAAGGACAGCACTGTAGGCGATTGCCCGATAAATTGTGCCTATCCCGCGGGCAAGGCTTGGATGGACATATCCAGCCATGCAGACGGTGAGGAAACAGAGGAGGCCAAACGCATCATTGAGCTCGAGAAGGGCATCGAAGGGGGCGACACCAAGTGCTTTGTGGTCATGGTATCCAAGGCTGAGTTGAGTCAACGACGGGATGCCGGAGTTCAGGTTCTGATAGAAGAGACTTTGGAGGAATGTCTCATGGCGCCCATTGAGTACGTGGAGTCGGTGCTCATGGAGGATTGGTCGGGGGATTAGGCCGCCTCGGAGCATTGGAACAAGAATCGGAACGCCTTGAGTGCCCCCTCAGAGGATGAATGGCCCGAAGGCTTGACCGAGGACGGGGACAAGGTCTTCCTCAACGACAAGCAATTGGTGCCGGAAAACCGGGTTGAGGCGCTAATTGACCACTGGCACAAGGCCCAACTTATGCATCCGTGCCGCGACAAGATGCAACGAGATCTCGAATGGAGTTTTGAGTTTCCTTCGGGATACTACTCAATATTGAATTAGTATTGCAACGATTATGGCGTGTGTAGGGCCACAAAAAGCCCGAACCACTCAACAGCGGGGAACCTGGTTTATACGGCGATCCCCGAGGCACCGATGCGCTCCATTGCCATAGACCTGTTTGCCATGCTCGAGGTCACGGTTCAGGGGGAAAAATATGATTGTATTATTTCTGCCGTGGACCGACATAGCGGGTATATCGTGGCGGTTCCGGGTAAGGAGTCCTAGAAGAAGGACAAGAAAGACAAGCATGGAGCGGGCCTCCAAGCCAAGACCGTCGGCCAAGCAATGATTACGCATTGGTTAACAATCTTTGACGTCCCAGCGGTCATATGCAGCGACCGGGAGAATCAATTTGTTGGCTCCCGGTTCAAAAGCATGTGCAAGCACATGGGGATTCCACATGCCAAGACCGTGGCGTATCACAGCCAGTCCAACGGCCGCCTGGAGGTCGCTGGGAGGCGAATAGTCGAGAAGTTCCACCGATTGCACATCGAGGAGCCGGGGAGGAATTAGTTTCACTCTTTCTGGAGGTTTCACAAGCCCTCCATGACTTACCGGAGCCTACGGGATCGTCTCCGCACCGCATTTTATTCCTACGGTATCAAGTGTCTCGAACTCTCCCGTGGATGAACCATGGCAAGGTTGCTCAGGATGCGGACGCCATGACGAGCGAGGCGGATTGCACTGCAACCAGGATTTGCAAGTCTTTGCATGATAGGACTGAGAGGAGGGCCAAGTACTTCAAGGAAGGCAAGATCGACAAGTACTCCCTCAAGGACACCGATTGAGTGGAGCGCCATCACAAAGATGTGCTAACCCCACATCGCCAACAATCGTGGTATATCCCAGAGGTCATCGTGCGCAACATCGGGCAAGATGTGTATTCCGTCCAGGTGGGAGACAACAAAATCTTGGATCGGGACCATTCAAAATCACCCGACCACGGGCGCCGGATCCCAGCGGGCAAGCGGTGACGTTTGAGTTCACGGCGGGGGACCTCGACTCCGACGATGAGGGTGAGGAGGATGACTATACCGCGGAGCGAATCCTCACGGACAAGCCAGACCCCGCCACACAGGGGGGGGGGGGTATACAAGGTTCCTTGGAAAGGATTTGCCGCTTCGCGAGACTCTTTCGGGAGCCTCCGAGCAGTTTTGTGCCGAGGTATACCACGGTGTGGCTGGACTATCTCACGAAAAAGGGGATTAGTCTAGATGTCAAGGGTGTCTTGGTGCATTTGATCATGGAGGAACAGGATTGAGTGACTCTCCCTTCACCCTTGACACATTTGTTGGTTTTTGCTTGTTTGCCGCAGGGATGCACATACCATGGTTCAATACCTCCCAAGTACCCCCCATCCCGATTTTCTTGACATGTGACCGGCATATGGAACCAAGATCAGTCTTGGACTGTGTTCATGTGTTTTTGTGTGCATGGTCGGTCGCCACTTGCTAAGGAGATTCCTACAGATCAACGTTTGTCGAGACCCACTCATTTTCGCTATTTTTTTGGTGGAGCCTTTGGTAAGTGCATCGGCGGGAGCGACCCCACCGCTATATGGGATCGTTCGCGGACTTCCGGGATGCAGTTCCAGAGTTTGCGGGGGATATGAAGGTGATATTTCTTTACTTTGCTCTCCTTACCCACGTTGTTTTGTTGCTTTGTTTTCACCACTTTTGGGTGCAATCTGACCTATTGGGAGGTTGCCCGACGCAATGGCGACCACCGGATGTGCTGAACCCCTCCCCAAGTGCCATTTCTACTTTTAGCACACCACATTCTATTTTGAGAACACTTGTTCTATTTTTAGTAACAAAATTTCTATTTTTAGAACTTTGTGCTACCGGCTCCGTTTCGCGTTCCGTCTGAATCCGCAGCCACCCGATAGCTTTGCCGTCGCATGGATGAGGACGGTTCTCATTCCACGGTTCCTCAGTTTGAAGATCCTAGTTTTTGCCTTGCGCAATTTTTAGTAACAAATGTTACTATTTTTAGTAGAAAAGCTTTTTGTCATTTGTCCACATTTTGGGCACTCTGGAACCATCTGACTGGAACTACGACAGTTTTTTTTGCGAGCCAGAGGCCCTGGCAACGTCTGTTGGAGCTCACCTTGCACCTGGAGTCCGATGATTGGGAAAATTGAAAAAAAAAAACATTTTTGAAAACATTTTTTTTACAAAAATGAAATAAAGTAAGAAAAAATCTGCATTGTTCGCGTCTATGCTTGTCATGATGCATGATGAGCCCCCAAAATACCAATGTCTCCTCGAGGTGATCCGTTACTCTCATGTCTCTGGGTGGCAGTGCGGGTCATGCGAGAGGTTCATGCTGTGCAGGTCAAGCATCATAAATCTGTTTGTGGTCTTTTTATGTAGACCGGTCGACGACGTTGCTTTTGTCTATCTTTGATCTGCTGAGCCTGGGCTTCTAGGTTTAGTGGTGACAGGAGGGACTTCATTCTTTTGAGTCCCCCCCCCCCCCCCCCCGATTACTTGGGAAGTGGCCACGGTGTATGTGGTACTCTCCCACAATGAGGTAGGCGCCAAGGAAACAACGGTGATCCTCCCGTCCTCTTTATGTCTTTCCAAGCAGGTGACGATGCTCTGGGAAGGGGGGTGAAGCCGGTTCGGATCCCCATTGGCTGCACCGTTCCATATTTCACTGATTTCAGCAATTTCGTGTATAAATTGAGGAGAATTCCGAATCTATACTACTTATAAGTCACAGGATGGTGGATTTAACCTTTCTCGCTCTGACCAGGCCTGCTGTGTGTGCGCGCGCCCTTCTCGTGTTCCTGTTGGCGTGCGCGTGCTCTGTGTTCCTTAATGCGGGCCGATCGTCTGAAAATTCTTCCCAATGGGTGCTAGTAGTGCTAGATTCTATCCTGTTGCGGAAATGGATAAGAATTGGAAGCTAGGGCAACTTCAGTTGAGGATAGAAGGCCTGGAACTGCGATCTGGCTACACCCTGGTGTAGTGCCTCTGCCCACACCGGCTGTAGCTCACCGACTGGTGTACATTAATGGACGCATCTGCTTCGGCAGTGCCACGCCTACGTGCATGGGAAATCACAAGTCCCTTGAAGCTGGAGGAGCCCTAGTGAAAGAGGAGTTGAAGTGGAAGTGGCTGAGGTAGGCGCACCGGGAGGGAAGAGAGTAACTCGGTCGTTGCTCCGCCATGAATATCTTCTACTTCTCTTTTTTTACCTTTGTTTGCATGTGAGGTAGGTAGGTAGATGTACGCTGTCGTGTTTGCATGTGAGTCATGGTAAAACAATCTGTGGAGATAACGTGTGTGGAACATGTTGGGTGAACGTGCAGTGGGTGAACATGTTAAAGGTGGAGCATTGCACCTATGCCCTGGTTGCTAACCTCTTGTATGCTGTCCTACTTCGTTGATCTTTGGTGAATTCATGTCATTGGTGGAACATGGATGGTGATCCACTATCCCTCCTTTGTCAGCTTGCGGTATGGCACGAGGATAGCTCATTTGATTTGGCAATTGGGTGAGGATATTCCTCAATCAATGTCGGTGATTCCCACTCCAAGTGCATGCATGCTCTCATGGGTCATGGCTCGGCGAAAGTCTGTCTCCATATGCATGCCCCAATGGGTCATTTTGTCATACATTGCGCATGAAGATCATGCTGCATGGTCTCCTAGATACCCCCCAAGTCCTCCATGCTTGTGACTGCGCCGAGGTGTTCGGCAACTGCAAGGCATGCACCCCTTTCCCATGTTGAATGTGCACAGGAAGGTGCAAGCAATGCCAACAGTGCGTCATTCAACGGCGCCACGGTCCTTCCTGTTCCATTTGCAAGGAAAACAAGCATGCCTGATGTGTAGCTTAGACGCCATCTGGTGATGCCCAGTCAGAAGGAAGCGCAATTCAAGCCTGAGCTACACAATGTGGCGCGTGCTAGAGACAACAACACGAAGCAACAGGCGCGCAAATATTTTTTTTTTTCGACTCGCGCAGTCACTCCCCAAGCTGCCCAAGCGGCAAAGGGAAGTTCCCTTCATGTCCAGAGGTAGGTGGAAGACAGCACATCTTTGAAAGGAGCAAAGGGCTCATCTACAAAACCAGCAATGGCAATTATTGTATTTGCTTCTACCCCAGGGGTCATAGCCATCACAGACCAATACAACCTGGAATTTACGTTCTACGGGTAGGGGGGTTTGCGTACAAGCTTGGGCCTTGGGTGTTTGAAGTGAAGGCCAAAAAATTGTAATGGCAGGCACTCGTTCTTCGTGTGGCGGTCCTCCACCCTGAGGTACCCGTGTCCAAGGTAGGTGAGGAAGCAATGCACAAGGCACGCGGTCATTGCAATCAGGCGGCCTGACACCCGCAAGCACATGTGGTGCCTGTAGCATGCTTCTTCATGGCGGGGCACTTCAGAGAGGGAGCCACAAGTTGTCGTGGCGTGCGGTGAGGGCACTAGGGCCGCCCCGCATCAATCCGATGATGTTTTCAATTTGTGATTGTGAAACACCATCTGCATTCCACAACTCGAAAAGACGGTTGATGTCACGGTTTTGTACATGCTTTTGACCCCACTAATGCTCATGTCCGTGTTCCGGAGTGCCGGTCCCGCTGATGTATCAAACAACGTGGTTCAAAACAAACTCATAGCACGGATGCAAATGTCGGTGGATCGCGCAGCTTGTGTACTTGGCATGCACGTACTTGGCAAATGCGTCCTTTTTGGAGGATGCTGTGCATAGGCACTTGGGAGCTTTTCCGAGAGCTTGGCAACTTATCCCTTTCAGCGGATGGTGTGCATAAGCACTTGAAACCCACCTTGACATCTCCCCTATTGGTGCTTTTCGGCAGACGGTTTGCATAGGTATTTGGTACCAACTTATACATCTCCCCTACTTATTTTTCCGCGGATGATGTGCGTTGGCACCTGGTACCTTCTTATACATCTCCCCAACTTATGCACTTCGGAGGGTGGTCTACATAGGTACTTGGGACCTACTTAGATATCTCTGCTAGTTCACCTTTTTTGGCAGATAGTCTACGCACGCACTTGGGGCCCACTATGGTCCGATGATCTAAACAGTCACTTGGGACATATTTAGACATCTGCCCTACTTGTGTTTTTGAGTGGATAATCTACACAGGCACTTGGGTCCTCTTTAGAGATCTCCCCTACTTATCCTCTTTGGTGGATGGTGAGAACAGGCAATTGGGGCCTACCTAGGCATTGTAGGTAGCACACACTTCTTGCGATACCCCATGGTTGTCAAGGCGGTCATTGGGAGTGCATTGCCCGGAGGCCATGGTCACTGCTGTGCCACCCGAGTTTCCGAGACCTGTGTTGAGCGGCTTGGGTGATGGACTGATGGAGGGCCGTCAACGTGGCCTTCCGCTGGTGCTTTACGTGAGGGCCATTGAACTTGTCCGCCACCTTCTTGACAAGTGCCGCAAGCTGTGTGAGGGATGACTTACTAGGAGATGTGAGAATTAGTTTGGCGATGAAAAGTAGCCCTGTATAGTATATGAGAGCTCTGCCCCCCCCCCCCTGTCTGCCCCCCCCTGGTTCTCCCCGAACTGCCCCAAACCCGCATCCTTTGTGTTTGTTCATGGTCTTTAGCCGTATTAGGCTGGGCTATGCGCTCGGAATTGGGTTTTGGTGAGGTTATGTCTCTTCGGCCATGGATTAGTTGGGGCATGGACTGGGGCGGGACCACCTCTCTCTAGACCTGGATTGGGGCGAGACCATCCTTCTTGGAGGCAGGGCAATCTCTCCTTGGGATAGGAGAATCTCACCATGTGTCAGATGTGCTCTCATTGAACCCAGGACATCACTCTATGTGCACTCTCTCTGCGGGCCGGGTCTAGCTCTCTTCATGTGACCCGGGGCATCTTCTTACCCAAGCACTCTTGCCCAATCTCTCTCTAAGTAGCATGCATTGAATTGGTTCGATGTCACACGAACATGCAATTAGGCAATATTGGCTTCACATGTCCATGTGTGGCTGGTTTTTAATGCGCATGACAATTTGTGTTTGCCAATGCCTTCGTTTCCCAAGCAATTTGGCACCACGTGATGGGACTGAGTGGCGTGTCCAAGCATGTCAGGGCATGAGGCATATGTCCTGGGTTGGGTTTACATTTTTTTCGTGCCTTTGGTTCGCGATACTCTAACAGCAGGAGCCCAGCAATGGGTATGCAGCATACACCAAACAGGTGAGGTTTGGTGGGCTGGCCCTTCTTGATGTCTTGTGCGCGAGCAGCAAGTAAACCCGCCAAGTGTATTCACTTGCTGGCCCTTGTGTATGTTATTGCCAAGTGATAGGCACCCGGCGTCCGGTGTGAAGTACCGAGGCATTGCCAGCATGATGATATACGTAATGTGTCACACATGCCAGGTGTCAGGTATTGCTGTGAGGTCACTCTCCGCGACTCGTATTTGGTGATCCTCATTGCAAGCTGTGTACATGTGATCATTGGTGATCCATGAGTGTGGACAGATCAGGAATGTGGTCATGCCGTACTTTGTCTTCATGGAGGCCATGGCGTCATGCTTGAGCAACGGTGGGAACATTTCTCGTATTTCTCAATTCCAGTTTTGCCGTCTTGTAGGCAATGGTGAGGATGGGCCATGTGGGTCCACGCTCATGTTGAATCCGCTGATGCCATTGTGTTGTGATCCATTGCTTTGTGTTTTGCCATATACCATATGGACATCATTGACGTAATTTTGTCGCGCATAACCGCCCGTGAGTCAATGTCATTTTTTCCTAATGTGTTGAATCGAGGTTGTGTCTGCATGGTATCATTTGTCCGTAGTTGGACTGTGCATGCTACATAACCCGGATTCTTTGAGTAGGGATGCAACATCGTCTTCGATGATCGCATATTCTATTCCAGGGCTTCACTTCTACCTTTGTTTCTTCCTCTCCCTTTGCCAGACATTGTCTCATTTCTTCCCCTCTGCATGATCATGTCCATGTATTGATGAGGTTACACTCAACTCTATTTGGTGATCAATCATTTCCATTCACTGGTCAACCTTATTCCAATTCATTGATCCAGTGTTTGGTTCTTATCCCAGTGGTTGCCAACGGGTGTGTCTGAGGGATTTGTTTGGATTTTGGGGTCAAGGGTTGCCATGGGTACTTGCAGGAATTTCCGACTCTGGATTTGGTGAGACATGGAAGCACTGGTGAGGTCAAGGACGATGGGAGTCACGGGAAAGAGGGTGGAGAAATGGGGTATAGGCGGCAGAGTTCGTACTATGGCAGGGGCTGGTCCTACACACCTTCATTACCTACCAGCACACCGTGACAGACACAACTGCTGCCAATTCCAAGGTTCTCATGTTCTCGGCTTGGAGTATCGTCTGCCCCTGTACCATAGAGAAATACGGGCTTGGACACCCGTTCACTTTCCATCGAATCCAGGCTGCCCCCGCTTGCAGGCTGCGGAGCAGTGTGCAGGGCGACTAGGGTGGCGGGAAGGCCCTTTTGACGGCTTCGGTGGCATAGGCATGAGTGCCTGCGGGCAAGTACCAAAGTGGGGGAATCCAATAGTCCGGCAGTCGCTGCGCCTCCTTCTCGTCCAGTTTGCATTCTGCTCGGGCGGCCGAAATCTGCCATTTTGTCCGGGTTCCGCTGGAGGGTTGCCACAAGGCTGAGGCCCTCCACCGTGGAGGCCGTTGAAGATCGCCCCTGGGCCAACGCGAGGGGTTTTGCTGGTTGGTTGCCCAGGCGTGAATTCCTTGGCAATGTTCTCCATGCTGGGTGCGACGGTGTCTTCTGGCGCCAGGTACCACATTAAGGCCAGTACCGCCCATGTGGAGAAGGGCCAAGCCCGGGGCGGCGTGTATTCCTGTATGGTTCCCTGCTTGCGCGCTCGCTGCACCTGGGATGTGTCGAGCATGCTGGGGACCATGTCCGCGGCCAGGATCAGCACCATCCCATTGGGCTCAACGATGAGCCCCTCCGCTGGCTCGCCGTGGCAGCCCCGGGTGCGCAAGGTCACTTACGTTTGCCCTGTGTTGGCGACTCGGTCGAATGTCTCATGAATGTTCCGGCTGCCACGTGCGGTCTCGTCATTTCTTTGCACTGTGCATCCCCGCTATCCCCTGGGGTGCTAGAGGGTCACTTACGCGTTGATATGCTGTCAGGAGTGTTGCACTGTTGATCAGAAGAATCCACAGTGTATTTTACATTCCTGGCTTCAGTTCCATTTTCCCTGAAACCTCCAGGCCATGTCTGCTGGCCTTACTCCTGCTGGTCTGTGCTGGTGCCTACTTGGTTTCCGCTGGATTCCCTTACTCCTGAGGCCTCAGTTTCTGAGTTTCCTGGCCGTCACCTTTCTGCACTGCATATAACCCTTGCTGGGGGCAGCTCTCGCAGGTGCTACCTCCCGCTTGATACAGACATCTGGTGTTACTGGATGGCATCCAAGAAATCGGCAGAACTGTCTGGTATGTGGTGTGAATGTGTGACTTGATTGTGTAATGACATATAGTCCTTTCTTGCACGGTGGAATTCGATTTCTTTGCGTGAGAGTTGGATTGCAGGGAAAGAGTTGATGTGTCTGATCCTGACAACAGCTGTGGTTGTGCGGTGTGGCACTCCAGAGGCTTGCAGGTATTTCACAAAAGTAGCTCCTTTCAGCGAAGGGTCAACACATATGTCTACGAAAGACTCTACTGAGAGCTCCTGTCCTCTATGGCATGTAAGCAGAAAATGAAAGACTCGAACCATGAGTATCAGTGTGTTCTGATCGGTATGTGCGAAAATATTGAGCAGTGAGTCTAGAATTATATAACCCATCTGGCCGATGTGTTCTGGCTGACTGTCGTCTCCACTTGAGGATTCTAGGTCTGGCCCTGAAACGTCAGTTATTTCTTCAGCCAGTGCATATGGGTTGTGAACATATGGCACCATGTGTCTTGCGGCGATGGCAGAAAAGGAGACCTGCCCACGCTGGGTGGGTTCCCAATTACTAGATTGATGGAAGAAACTGTCCTGCTCTTTAATTAGCTAATCCCATTTGGATTAGTTCTCTTTGACACAGTGCACTCCTTGACGGTTTGCTTTTTCCAATCGTAGTAGTGCAGTGCACCCTGCATCTTCCTGGTTCTCGGCTTCTCTGAGCAGCAATACGTTCGGTGCTGCTCCAGTTCTGTGCTGGATCAGCTTTGTCACCTCTCGTCCGTCCGGTAAGGATTTCGAAAGAAACTTTGAGAGGAGAAATGCTGCCTCTAGCTCTTGGTCTACCATGATTTGTTTTCGGCCCTTCTCTTCTTCGAGAACGCCATCAAACGCCATCAGCGTGTTCAGATCTGCGTGTACTGCCCGCACGGAAGTCTTGGTGATTTTTTTCCACATAGTACAATAGTAGGAGGTCGTGCCTTTCTGGTCATGTGCAGTCGAAGTCAGCAGGTTGTTGAGTTGCCAGAATTTTGAACTGAGAGCTTTTGCTGCTCTATGCACTAGTTCTTTGGCTTGCAAGCTTCTGGCGAGCATGATACGGCGGTGTGATGGGGTCATTTTGGACGGGAAGGGGTTAGCGCGTGATTTACCTCTGCTGCGTGGTTTTCGTGCTTGTGTCTTTTCGGCTGATTCCTCTGAACTTGACGTTCGTGCGATCCAGCTGTAATTGTTCGGTCTTCGTTTGGGCCCTTTCCTCTGCGTGATGCTTTGGGTTGACTTCGCCGCGTTTCTTGTATTCGGCATAGTAGTCCTCAACTCATACGGCTCGGTGGCCAGTGGCTCCGTGTTTGTGACCTGCTTTGATGCATTTTATTTGCGTTGGAGTAGCGCTTGTTGGCTTCCGTAGTCCAGGCATTGAGCGGTCTTGATATTTTCATCTCCTGCGAAGAATGACATTGTCCGTGTCTGTCGTTCTGTAGCATGGTGGAGGGTATTGAACTCTTGCGCGGCTGTTGGATAGGTAGGTAGGTAGGTACGTCGGTCATGTTGGGACTGGGGCTGCCCCCGAAGGGGGTCTTACCATGTGGCTTTGGCTCAGCCACCCGCCGCCCTAGTTCACGTGCTCCCCCAAAGCGGCTCCCCTATGTGGCAGATGGGCGCAGTCCCCGGGAGCAGTACCCTCCATCGGGTTCTGCCCAGAGAGGTAACCAATGTTCGACCGGGGTATCACATCCCTCTAAGTTGGGCGGATGATACATGGGGGTCGGTCCCATTGCCTCTTCTCATCAACCTCCAGATTCTGGGGCCTAGGGGCCAGGCGCCCGGCCAGAGGCCTTGTGCTGCAGGGACCTGCACCTGGGTTGCTTTGAAGTAGGCGTGCGACGACTTGGAGAAGCACGTGCTACGGGACTGGCATGCCGTGACGCGTACTCAGGCCTTCTGACTCGGTCGAGCTTGCGCTCTACCGGGGGGCCGGAGGTACGTATTAGTTTATTGTCGTCGGTTGGTTGGTTGTATAATGGCAGAGGTGGGGTGTGTTGATGTGTTCGTGGGTGTGGTCGTTGGCCGGCGTGGTGCACCGTGGCGTCGCCAGTCCTGAGGACGCCGTTCCCATTCTGACCCTTGCTTGTCTGGCCGGTTCGGTATTTGCCGGTTCGCGTGTGGTCTCTTTGCGGTCGGGGTTATGGACTTATAGCGGTGTGGTGGGTGCCTGGTGGCGCTGGCCTCCATATGGTCTGTTGGTTTGCCATCCGGCCTGTTGTGTCGTTGCCGGCATCTGCGCGGTCGTTTGGGTGGTTCGTGGCTGCGGTAGTTGGGATGTTTGTGGCTGGTGAGTGGTCGTGTTGTTGTGGCTGTACAGTTTGCGGATGGTCCTGTGGTGGTCGTCCGGTGGTTTGCGTGATTTTCCAGGGGCCTGCCACGTTGCAGCTGGTGGTTGCTCATGCAGCCGCGTTGGCGGGCCCCGGATGTGGTGGCGGCTGTTCCGTTGTACGTGGTGGCCCGGGTAGGTCTCCGGGATGCCGCCGGCCGTGGTCGGCACCGCGGGGAGGTACCGAGTAGCCTGCCCTTGCCCTCGTGCCTTCCCCGCATGCACAACTCCATATCTTGGTGAACCTGATTTCTGCTGGCTTCGTCAGTCCCCTGTCCTCACGTGTTTGCAGCGTATGTATAACACCGTTGGCATCAACGCCCCCCGGGTCGGTGCCTCCCTTGCTCCCTATGGGAGTCCCGGGGCATTTGCTGTGCGCGGTGTCATCCGTTCCCCGGCGTGCTCCTCCCTGCCCCCGAAGCCCCGGGTTTGTTGCTCTGTCAGGTCGCTGTGTGCCCCCCTTGTGCCCGTGCCAGTGTACCGTGCAGTTCTGGCTGGGTCGTGTCGGTTTCTGTGGCCCTTAAGGGCCTTGGATTACGTTGCACCGGTATTGTTCTGGTCCGCGGCCCTGCAGCGGCTTGCGGCCCCCATACTCCTGGCCTACCTTGCCCTCTTGGTTCTGTCCCAGTGGATAACATTCCTGAAGGTTACTTGTGCGCACTGCCCTCGGATGTAGCTTTCCTTAGCACCGCCGGCGGGGCCGGCGGGCATATGGGTGCGAAGTTTGTGGGGCTCCCGTCACTCCCTTTGCGGGTGTCGTGCCCATCCCCACCCGGGCAAGGGGGGCCTAGCGGCTGGGCTGTGGCGATGTGGACGCCTCGCAGCACAATGCGCTGGTCCGTCGTGGCGCTGCTCCGGGTGTACCCGCGCGATGTGCCTCACGTCCCCGCGCCTGGGAGCATATGGGTGTGGCAGGCTGCGCCTCGTCGTGGCTTTGACACTGGGGCCTTGCAAGGGGTTGCTCCACCCAAAGAGGACGGTGATGGGGACTGCGCCGTGGACCGTGGGTCTTCTTGTACCCCCCGGTCCTTGGCCATGGTGCAGCGGGTTGGCGGGCCCAGGGTGCACGGTGTGGTGTGTGCAGTCCTGTATAGCTTTCTTGACGCGCCTGGGCTGCAGGTCGTCCGATCATCTTACTTGTCTGGTGCGCTGGATGCGTCCCGGGCCTCTTTGGGACCGCTCGGTATACATCATGGGGGTTTGACCAGAACCGGCATCTCACGGGTACGCACCGTAGCTGAACATCCGAGGCACCGGCGCATAGTGGGTGGGGTCGTGTGGGAGTGGTATTAATGGTGCCCCTCCGGAGCCCTATTCTGCTGGGGGGGCGGGGGGGCGGTCATGTCTCTCGGTCCCTGCGGTTGCGTGGTGGCGGGTGGAGTACGGCAGCGGTCTCGGTGATCTGCGCGTCCTGAGGGTCTGGGCCGTGGCCTGTCGCCTGTTAGGGCGTCGGGGTAACCCGGATGTCTGGTGAGGGCGTTGCGGAGGGCGGTGAAGATGTCGCTCACGAGGGCTGTATGTGCTGCTCATCTTTCTTTCTCTGTGTGGGTGGCGGGTGACACCTGCCCCGCTGCCAACGTCCAGATCTTGTGGATCGCAAGGACGGGGCATAAGTTGTCCGAGTTGGGCCGCCCGGCAATCCGTTCGTGCGGTTGGATGGCCTCCGTCTGTTGCCGGCCATCCAGGTGGAACCTCCATGCCGCTGACCAATCGCTGGTAAGTGGCAACTTCCGTTGGGCCCACCGCCACAGGCAGAAGAAGGTGTGTCCTGGGTGCCATGTGCCGGCCGCCCCAGACACGATGGCTGTTAGGAGGTCACGGGGTTGGCCCGGGAGTAGGGGAGTGGGGCCATCCGGCAGGTCCACGTCCCTGAGGAGCATGGAGTCAGCGGCCTCGAAGTCCCAGTGGGTTTCCAGCGGTGGTGCCGTGATCCTCACCTCGTAGTAGTGGCCGCTTTCCAACACCACCATGGCGACGGTGCTGGGGGTGCCTCGCGGCGAAGGCTCCGCCGGCCCTGCCGTTTGCGCGTAGCGCTCGGTCATCGTCCGGAGATTTTGCCCCCTCTTCCTGGCCGTCCTGCTTTCCCAGAACGCAAGGCCCCGATGCGCCGGGGTGTTGAGGCTGTCGGCGTTTCGTTGCGGTGCAGCTCGCGTCCGGCCTCCGGGGTTGGGTGCAGGTCGGGGCTCGGTCGGCGGGGCGATGAGCGTGTGTGCCCAGGCGAGGTGCGGGACCCATAACCGCCCCCGGTCTGGCTGGTGGTGGTTGAACCACCAGATCCACAGGTCGATGAGGGCGTCCGGGCTACGTAGTCCTAGGGTGGGGAACGCCTGCAGCTGCCGCACACCGATGTTGGTAGCCCCGTGTGGGAGAAGGGCCGCCGCGAAGCGCCGATCGCCGCTGACGCCCTGGAAATGCACTCGGAGGGCGTCTACCAGGTTTGGTGAGGGCGCTCTGTGGTAGATGCCGTATGCCCTTCGCAATTCCTCCACGTCGAGGTGGTCCCCCACGTGCGGTGGTCTGGGGTGTGGGGGGGGCATGATTTCCCTGTCCTGGACGTCAAGGGTGCCGGGCGAGGGATTGTACCCTGACGCGTCGTTGTCAGGCTCTGTATGCATGTTTGCCGTGTCGGGCCCGAGCCGCGAGGGCACCTGGCCGGGGTGCGCGGCAGGAGGCGGGGTGGTCCCGGACGTCCTCGACCCCCAGCTTTCCGTCATGTTCTCATCGGTGGTTGACATCACGTCCCTGAGGTCATTGTGTTGGTGCAACCTGGATTCCGCGGACTGGGCCTGCACCGTAGCCGGGGTGGGAGGTGCGGGGCGTACCGCGTTGGGGTCGCCTGCTCGGCCACGGTCGATGGTGCCGTAGCCACGTTGACTTCAGTGGTGCTTGCCTCGTAGCCCTGGGTCCCCCTTGCCCAATACGCCAGTGTGTGTGGTGGCGCGTGAGGGGTTTCCAGCCATTGATCCAGGGCGGCTTTGGGGTTTCGGTTACGCGAGGCGTGCACAGGCGGCGCTGAAGTCAGTCTCGCCGTCCGCGGAGCCGCCGATGGTTCATGTCCTCCCGCTGTGGAGGTGTTCGTCCTCCTGTGGGAGGAAGCGGTGGAGCCGGACACCACATCTCCTGCGGCATCGGTGTGTGTGCCGAGCGCAGCCAAGCGTGCATGTTCGGTGGGTGGGACTATGGTGGGCTTGGCGTGCGGTCCGTCCGGAACCTTTTCTTTCGTCGCTGGGGCTCGGCCGTGGGTGACATTTGCCGGCGGTGTCTCCCACCTGATTCGGTCGGGCTGTTGTTGTCGTGGGCATGGAAGGTCGACGTGGCACTGCTGAGGGCGGCATGTGGCTCTGGTGTTGGGCGCCCGTCAACCTCCTGGTCCCCCGCGGCGGCTGCGGTGTGCGAGGGGAACGGTGCCCGGTTGCTCCATCCGAGGCGCTTTGGACGTCGTGGTCCGGCCGGGGGTGAGCAAACGGCCGGACTGGGCTCTGTTGTGGATCGCATGGGGGTGCCATTCTGGTGGGTCGTCTGTGCGGTCTCTGCGAGTAACTGGTGCGTGCCACCTGCCTCGGGGGGCCCTGGGCCATCGGGGACCGTTGGCGCTGGTGCCCCGTGGCTCTGTCTGGGGTGGGTGGGCCTCGGCTAAGTGGGGTCCAGATCGTCCAGATGTTGTGTCTGATCAGGGCCTGTCGGATACGGCGGGCCGCTCTGTTGTGCCACCGCCAATGCAATCAGTTTAGGTCATCTGGGTTGTAGGCCCCCGTGTTGGCCATGAGGTGCGTGGCCACATACTGCCACTAGTCGGGGTGTTTCATGGTGGGGGGCGGGGGAGTGTCGCCCTTCACGGTGGTTAAATATGACGTCCGCCATGGTGCGGGTGCCGTTGCTGATGATGTGTACGTCCATGAGGACCAACCCGATCCGGACCTGGATGGTGAGTTGCTCCACGTCAGAGATCCGGGGGATCCACAGGTCCAGGTCAAGGGCCGCTGCGCGGTCCGCCTCTGTGTCGGGGCGCTGGGCGTACCCTTCGTTTTGTGCATTAAAGGAGGTCCCTACCAGGACCGGCCCCCGCTGTGCCCCTTCTGCCTGTTACCCTTGCTGATTTACTCCGGATCAACGATTGCATTCCTCAAATTCCAGGGTCCAAAATCCAAAAATATAGAAAATAAAATCCTCCTACAACCCTGAACAGCAACCAGATCCCACAAATACAGCAATAATCCAATCCACACTGCGGGCTTCCGTTCAGCACACCGGTCGTCCCACGGTGGCGGGCATGTACAAGAATTGCACCAAAGAGGAAAGCCCTGAAACTGGCATATGAACACAAATTAAGCAAAGTTGGAGAAAGAGGTAAACATACACATTCAAAGCCATAAACCCTTCATTCCCTGGACTCAAGACCTTCCCTTGACTCATCAACATATTGCCCTGAACCGGGTCAAATGAGATGGCTGAATGCCATGTGTCAAAAGTCACTACATAAACCCCAAAAATGTGTTCACTCCCAAGCCTCTAAATTGCAGCCCAATGGGGGAGGTGGCGTGTCATGGCCTAGAGTGGCACTCAGGACCATGCTCTACCCTGACATAACCTTGGTTGGACTTGGAGTCGAATGGGCTTGGAGAACTGCCCCATGAAGATGACCTCACAACCTAACAAAATCAGGCAAAACACACCATAGTGCCCAATATTCAATTATATACTCAAAAATGCATACGGCAAATACCCAAAGGCTCCATGCATGTCTCAAACCGGAAAGTAATATACAAGGGTGATATAGACCAAAGGTCCATGCCCAAGAATATCCAATCATTGGCTCCGAAACCCCTCCGGTTATGTACATGACATGCTTCACAAGTCAACTCATGAATTTGAGACCTAATTTTGTGAGGCCTCGTGTGCCACGCCAAAGTGACCATGTGATCCACCATATGGTGAGGTACATCACCGAAGGATATGCCAACATATAAGCAACATACCATAGTTCACAGATCTCTAGGCACGTTACTGTTAGCCAACCAATTGAGCACATAAAATACAAAAATGAGCATAAAATGAGGTCAAAAACATGCAAATAATGCCAAATTCAAGATAATTACAATAGTATAGAACTTCGCTCACCCATGGTATCAACCTATGATTCAAAACACGTCTGCTTGGGACCATTTGCAAACGATCCCCCCACTTGGAACCCCACATGGACGCATAGGGACACCTTCAGACCTCCTCCCAACACCCACCACGAAAATGGGAAAATTGATATTGGCGCTTGTGGGTCGCTCCGTAAGCCCTCCCACATGCACTATATGAGCGGTAGACTTAGTCTAGCGCTATGGAGTTCACCATTGGGACATGGGCGAAGCCCTTGCAACGTATGACTCCATATATCTTCCTACAAACGGAGATAGATAACATGGGCGTGAGCATATCGAAGCACATACCATGCATATAACACATACCCTCAAAAAGTGGCTCCCACCATGATATGCCATGTCCCTCCATGGACATAACTTCACGTTAAAAATACGTAGGAACCCAAAAAAAGTTGCTATGCAACCCGAACACTCATGCGGTACACTCGAAAGTCGCAATAAAATATTCGGTTGCACGGTCCAAGAGTTATATATCACTTTCTACCCTCTTGACCATTATCCCTTGCTATACCGGGCATGTGTACACACCAAAGGCATTTGAAGCTTCCTAAATTAAGTTGAGACCGAGGCGATTCCAACCCAATTCTCGTAAATTGATGCTACTCGCGGTGAGCCGGAGATATGACCTTTCAAAGTGGCCTCACGAATCAACTTTGTTTCGCCTATATCTCCAAGCAAAACGAAGGGCATAACAAAAGTAAGGTTGATTCGTGATCGGGGAAGGATGTAGGACCACTCGAGATTCGTCATATCAAGTGCGGCGATGTCGAAGTCGAAAATCCGATTCTGAAAGTCTGAAAAAATCAGGTTAATTTTGTGAGTGTATAATATGAAAAATGCGGAAGCAACGAACCCTTTACTGATGAAATCTGACCCTTCATCGGGGTTTCCGCCAAAATATCTGTAAATGACAGTGAACCATTTGGTTACCGCAAAATCGCGAGCCAACTGACAGTCGCCAATACATTGACAATCAGAACGGAAGGCTGAAAAATTACGGAAACATTATGATAATAAAACCCTGTTGATTCCTGATATTCTGATATATAAATCTCAGCTGGCGGCGCCTCGGTTCTGAATATGGCCGCTCATAGCCGGAATGGCCAAACCTATCACACTATCACATCAGGTTAGGTCAGGTGGATGGGACAGTATGATTTCAGCCAATGGCGGCTTGCCGCAACATAGATACACACCCCAAGTGACCCAAAGATGGCCACGGGGGTGCGAACCGGCTTCACCCCCCTTCTCAGAGCGTTGTTACCGCTCGGAAGTCATTGAAGAGAGGACGGGAGGACCCCAATGGGCTCCACAACCCCCCCCCATGTTCCAAAGACACATGGAGGCCCCACACACGTCGTAGGCGTCCCCCATGCCCCGAGGGAGGGGTGAGGACACTGATAATCAGTGCCCTACGCCACATCTGGTCTCCTCTTGATCTACAACATGGACCAAGGGGATCAAAGATAGAGAAACGTCGTCGGTCGACCTAAATAAATATACCACAATGAAATATATATTTGGAGATCGAGTGAAGGGGGTATATGGCCACTCAAGGCCGAAAAATCCCCGGATGAACGCCCTCACCCGTCTCCCAAGCACAAAACAAACAAAAATGCCAAGGGGGATCCATTACGGTGCTACTGCAGCCACCAAATGGACCAACACGTCCTTGACATCCAAAGAAATATTCTTTTTCTTCAGGTGGTCCATCCAGACCGTGGTGTGCCTCGGCACAAAACTGCTCGGAGGCTCCCACGAGTCCCTGGATGCGGCGAATCCCTTCCAACGGACTTTATAAAGCCTCCCCCCAGGCGTCCCCGGGTCCGGCTTATCCGCCAGGATCTTCTCGGCGGTGAAGTCGTCGTCCTCACCCTCGTCGTCCGAGTCCACATCGCCGGCCGTGAACTCAAAGGTGACGGGACGTCCGCTGGGGTCTGGTGCTCGGGGACGAAGCTGGGTATGGTCGCGGTCCAGGATCTTGTTATCCCCCACACGAACCGCATACACAACCTGCCCGACCTTCCGCACGATTACCCCCGGCACATACAAGGACGCCTGCCGATGCCTGGACAGGACATCCTTGTGGTGCCGCTCCACCCACACGGTGTCCCGGAGAGCATACTTCTGGACCTTTCCCTGCTTGAATTACTTGGCCCTCTTGTCATGCTCGTCCTGAAGTGCCTTGCACACCTTGTGTAATGGGATTGAGCTGCAGTGCATGCGCACGTGGTCTCTGTAGATTATAGGTCGCGCGCGTGTGCGTAGTCTCCAAGATTTGTTACGACATTTAGTGCATGTTTCACAGAGATTGTATTATAAAAAGCATTGTGTGTTATTATCTCATTTTGTAGATATATGATGTAGACCCGGACAAAGGATTTGTCGATCTGGGTTCATAATCAGTCATCCTCTTGGTGTACTTGTGGGATTGGGGTATACGGAGGTATGGCATGTTACAAGATCGACTCCTAAGTTCCGGGTGCGATGGGGAGTATTGCAAGGTTGGCCGAGGAGTTTCACAGTCACTTTACAGAGTATGAGAAGTTTGACGGCCACGCTGAAGTGTCAGTGCGCTTGATGCGGCGAGAGCTTCCTCAGAATCACTGGGTTGGCTACGAAGGTCTTGGGTTTGATGTGTGTGAAACGCGCTTACGGTCGTTGACAGTGGCTCTGCCTGATGACAAAACTCGTGGAAAATTTTGCACTAAACACGCGAAGTATGGATTTTACTCCTTCAACCTGCCCGAATGTGTTGATGAGTGCTTGGATTCGAAGGGACGCGTGCGTGAGAGGACAGAGCGCGTTCTGGTGCGAGCCTTCAATGACAAAGTGCTGATGGATTTGTGTGCGCTGCATGAACTTGTCGCGGCCGAGCGCCATTACAGAGGAGAACACGAGCGCGCTGAGAACTACATGTTTCTTCGTTATTGTGGTATGGAGAGACAGGCAGCGACGCAACGGGCGACATCACCGGAAGAGCAACGCCGAGCTGAGGCAGAGCGTGATACGCTACAGCAGCAACAGATGGGCTACGATGAAGAGGGTGCGAAGAGCAAGCGACGGCGCAAACGAGCTGGACGCAAACATTGAGTGGGGCATGGTGGCTGTACGTGCTGTCGACACGGGTGTACGTGCTGATCACTTCTGGTCGCTGTTATTTGTGTGTGACGCTGTTAGGACCATGTTCACTGTTGCCCCTGGCTGGGGAGCAACAGAAGTTGTGTCTATGCGAAGGAGAGGCGCTGGCGAGTGCGCTGTCGCAGGGGCTGATAATTATCGTCAAGTGGCACGGTCTACAGTACATGCTTTACCAGATTGAGGATCGCCAACGAGTCGGAGAAGTGGAGTATCGCAAAAGCGCCAGAGAAGACGCCGAAGCGTAACAAGTGAGCGCCAGAGACAACGCCGAAGCGTGAGGGTCAAGCGCCGGAGAAGACGCCGAAGGGTGACAAGCAGTGCACCGAGGAATCTGCTTAGATCTCAATCTGATGTCTGGAGTGTAAAATGTGTGTCTGCACCCTCAGCTCCCAGGGGTGCTCCCTTTTGTCAGGTGAATCCAATTTCAAATGAGTTGATGAGAAAAACAGGTATGTCACTGAGGCGCGTGCAGCCTCAGTCGCCAAGTGTTTTGCACTGGTTGGTGCATACATATTATCAGGTTTGCCTTACTTTTTTGAGACAGTGCCCTGGTGTGCCTTTGTGGCATCTGGGCTGTTTTGGGGTTCGAGTTTTTTCAGTGGCTTATATATATATCAGCGATGGCGCTGCCGCTGCAGTTGCCCTTGGCGCTGACCCTCCTGAGTTCAGGCCTGTTTTTTGGCTTTGCACCTAATTTTGTGGGGTGTCTTCTTTTGGAGAGACACTCAGTGGACTCTGATGAGTCCTTGCGCTGGCGTGTTTGCCCAGCTTTGGAATTCTGCACTGCTTGTGTGGCAGATGTTTGCTCTTTTTTTTCTTTGTGTTTGGTCTTGCAGGGACCTGGCTTTTCACAGTGGTGCTGGTTGGAGCCCGGGCCACTCTGCCCTTTTCGCGTGGGGCATGAAAACTGTTTTTATTGATCCTCTGAAAACAGTTTTGGTCTCTGGATGTGCACCCGGAGGACCATTGTTTTTGCATGAGTAGCCATACCACTGATGGCGCTTTTTTTGTGAAAACTGTTTGGGAAAAATCCGGCACTGGGTTTTTGGAGCAAAATATTTTGTGCAGGTGCAGCAGAAAAAACCAAGCCACTGGATACATACAAAAGCCCCCCACTGATGTTGTAATTTATTTTATTGTGCCATATGGGTTGCCAGTTTTTTGTACAATTCAACACCAATTCTCAATCTAACTTAACAAGATATTGTATGATACACACTCAGGCCTAGACAGCTAGGGGTTGAGGCATAGCACTCTGGTCTATAGAAAGCTAAGGTCACTGAAGCATGTTGTAGATAAGTTTGGACAGCTAGGCCCTGAGGCAAGGTAGGCCCACCTTAGACAGCTAAGGGCAGGGGTCCTGAGGCTTGGTAGGGGAGTGTGTAGGTAGATTTAACCCCATGGTGTGATTGAACCAATTTTAGGGTTTACGGCACCCATCAGTTTTATATATGGCACAGCAACTCATCCCATCATTTTTGTAGATTATCAAACCCTTCCATAGGTGTATGTCAGATTTTAGGAGGGGAGTGTAATGGGATTGAGCTGCAGTGCATGCGCACGTGGTCTCTGTAGATTATAGGTCGCGCGCGTGTGCGTAGTCTCCAAGATTTGTTACGACATTTAGTGCATGTTTCACAGAGATTGTATTATAAAAAGCATTGTGTGTTATTATCTCATTTTGTAGATATATGATGTAGACCCGGACAAAGGATTTGTCGATCTGGGTTCATAATCAGTCATCCTCTTGGTGTACTTGTGGGATTGGGGTATACGGAGGTATGGCAGGTTACACCTTGGCCGCAGTGTCGTCCGCCTCAGCCATCATAGCGTTCGCATCCCGGGCCACTTTGCCATGGTTCAACCACGGGAGAGTGCGTGACACTCGATCCCGTAGGAACAGGATGCGATGGGGCGACAGTCCAGTGGGCCCCGGAAGGTCATGATACGCTTGGAGTACCCTCCACAGCGAATTGTACCAATTCCGGCCCGGTTCGTCAATGTGCAGCTGGCGGAACTTCTCGAACATCTGCCGCCTGGCCACCTCAGCTCGGCCATTCAACCGGCTGTGGTATGCCACGGTCTTGGCGTGCCGAATCCCCATGTGCTTGCACATCGCCTTGAACCACGTCCCCACGAATTGACTGCCCCGATCGCTGCAGATGACAGCTGGGACATCGAAAATCGTCAGCCGATGCCTGATCATGGCATGAGTGACGGTCTTGGCCTGCAGCCCCACTCCATTCTTGTCCCTCTTGTCCTTCTTCTTGGACTTCTTGCCCGGGACTGCCACGATATACCCGCTGTGCCTGTCCCCCGCCAGGATGACACAGTCGTAGGTCTCTCCGTCCACGGTGCCCTCAGGCATGGCAAACACATCCCTGGCCACGGACCGCATAGGGGCCTCCGGTATAGCCGTATACACCGGGTTGCCCGCTGTGGAGTGGTTGGGGCTCTTCGTGGCCCGATACACAGCACAGTCGCTGCAGTACCTATCCAGGATGGCATAGTACCCCGGAGGGAACTTGAAACCCCACTCCAGGTCCTGCTGCATCTTGTCTCGGCCAGGCTGCATGAGCTGGGCGTTGTGCCAATGGTCAATGAGCTCCTCCACTAGGTTCTCGTGCACCAGCAGCTTGTCCTTGAGGAACAGCTTGTCCCCATCCTCGGTCAAGCCCTCGGGCCATTCGTCGTCCGACGGGGCGCTCACAGCATTCCAGTACTTGCTCCAGTGCTCGGATGCCGCATAGTCATCCGACCAGTCCTCTGTGAGCACCGACCTGACTAGCTCTACAGGGGCCACCATCCATTGCTCGGGGGTTTCCTCTCGAATAGCTTGGACGCGGGCACCCCGGAACTTGGCCAGGTCTGTACGGTTTGCCATCACCACAAAGCACTTGACCCCCTCTTGCTCCATGGCCTTCTCCATCTCGATGATGCGTTTGGCCTCCTCAGTCTCCTCGGCGTCTCCATGGCTGGATATGTCCATCCATGCCTTGCCCGCGGGGTAGGCCCATTGACTGAGGCATTCTGCCACAGTGTTGTCCTTCCCCGGGATGTATACGACGCTGAGGTCGAACTTGGCGAACGTCTCGTGCCATCGGGCCCTCCTTGCCGCCGGTCCCGCGGGGGTGTCGACGTGCTCCTTGTGCCAGCTCTGCAAGGACTGATGGTCCGTGCAAACCACCACCGGTTGCAACCCGATGTGGCCAGACCACTTCCTGAGCGCACAAACAATGGCGTACGTCTCCTTCTCCCTCGCGGTCCAGGTGCGGCGTTGGCCCTCGGTCAGGATTCGACTCCAAAACGCCACGGGTACGTGCGACCCGTCGTCCCGGATCTGCTCGAGGACTGCCCCTACAGCATAGTCCGAGGCGTCCGTCCGTAGCACGAATCCCTTGTCCGGGTCAACCAGGAATAGCCCCAGCTGCCCCAGGAGTCGCTCCTTCAGGCGGCTGAACGCCTCTTCGGCTTCAGGGGTCCAAGCATGCTTCTTCTTGCTCCCCTTCCGGCCATTGAACTTGCCCACTTGCAGCATCTTGTGCAGCGGCCCCGACAGTTCTGCATACATTCGGACATAGCCCGAATAGTAGTTGCAGAACCCCATGAAGGATCGGTGTTCGCTGATGGTCTGGGGCTTCTCCCAGTGGTGCAGGGACGCCAGCTTCCCAGGCATGGGACGGCGTTGCCCGTGACCAACCACGTGACCCGCGAACTCCACTTCCTTCACGAAGAGTGAGGCTTTGGTGGGCTTGCACACCATGTTGTGCTTGTCCAACTCGCTGAGCACTCGGCGCAGATCCTTCTCATGCGCGTCGATGAGCTCGTCCTCAGTCATATTCTCCGTGCCGGACCCGATGATGATGTCATCCACGAAGGGATCGGCACAGTCCCGGACAGGACCGAGTAGGTCCTCCATCATGCGCTGCAAAGTGGCGTTACCATTCTTGGCGCCCATAGGCACCACTTTCCACTGCATGGGCCCCAGCGGCGTCGACATCGCTGTGCAGGGCCTGGAGGCCGGGTGTAGCGGCATCTGGTGATAACCGTGTTTCAGGTCCAACACCGTGAAAATCCGCTTTTTCTGTTGTTTTTGGAGGATGGAGTCGATCAGGGGAAGCGAGTACGAGTCGTGCTCGGTCTGCTCGTTCAAACCTCTGTAATCAACCACCAACCTCCACTCGCCCTTCTCCTTCTTGGGCACGATGAAGGCTGGGCTGGCCCACTCACTGTCGGAGGGTTGGATCCATCCCCGCTCAATGAACTCGGCCAACAGTTTCTTCATGGCCTCGGCCCGATCGCCCTGAAGTTGGTACTCCCGATGACGATAGATCTTGGGGTTCGGCTTCAGCTTGATCTTGGCTGTGCCACACCTCCCACGATCTGGAGGGTTCTTGTTGGCGACGCCACTGAATAGCCGCGGATAGGCATTGATCAGCCTCTCCTTCAGCTCGGCGACCTTCGGGTTCTCCTGGGCCTCTTCAGCCGCTTGCTTCGGTATCGATACAACCGACCGCACTGCGGTGTAGGCCTCTTCTGGGTCCGAATTCGACTTCTCCTCGTCCGATATGCCATCTTCATCGTTTTGGGGCATGCTTCCCACCAATAATCTTCGAACATTTGCGGCATCGGGCTGGTTCTTGCCGCTCTCAGCACCCATTCTTGGAAAATCCCATGTCGGCGGGTCCGACCCAACCGGACCATGATATTGGTCCGCTATGTGATCCATGACCCTCGCCACGAACTCATTAGTCTCGTACTTGCAGGTGACCAACATCTTGTCATCCCACCAATGCGGAGATGTGACCATGGCCTGCCTCTTCTTGGCTGCCACACGGTCATGAATCCCCATCCGCATGTAGTTGACGACGTTGTCGATCTGGGCGTGGGACAGGACGTCAATGCCATCGATTGGCTGATCCGTCCCCTCCTTGGGCTCAAACATGACCTTCATGGGCACCGCCTCCACCCTACGGATGAATGCTTCATCACCCGTGGGCTGGGCTTGCGCCCCATCCACCAGGAAAGCCTTGGTACCCCACGCTTGACCCGGGGAGGGCATTGATACACCCTTGGCGTCGATGAACAACTCTTCCTCTGGCCCGAATGACATCTCGTTCAGGGTGATGGAGTCCAGCGTCGACTTGAGACCTTCCAGCGGACATGGGGTGGATCCTATGCCGGTTATGACCAGGATCCCCTTCGCCCTATCCGCGACGATCTTCTCCACCGTACGTCTGGTGTTGTCCAGGGAACCATGCCAACACATGGGCCCCTACTCCTTCAAACCCCAATGCCTATGCCAGGCTGAGTCTCCTCGATGCCAATGACTCCTACACTTCCGCAAAAGTGGGGCATCCCGGGAAGCGAAGACGTCCGTCTCGGGCGCTTCGGCTCCCAGCGTCTGAATCATCCTGGCGTACACTTGCGGCGCCATTCCATACTCCATGAGCTGAGCTCCACGGTCTCCTCTGGACTTGGCACCCACAGCCTGCACCGCTTGGACGATCCGATCCTCTTCCGCAGCATTCCATTGGGATGATCCGCATGCATAGTCCGTGGACAGCCATGTGAGGCATTCATCATCCTCCCGGACCAGCGTTGCACGATGGGGAAGGGCTCCAATGGCGTTTACCACCATGAAGTCATACCCCATGATCATATCCCAATCTGTAATGTCGGCCACATAGAAGTTCCCGGATAGAGTGCTTCTCTTCGCCAGATCAGGGCGGTTCAAGCGCTCATGCTCCCAGAATTCCATACTGATAGTGGCCTCATGGGTGCCGCCACCCATTATCTCTCCATTGGCCACCTTCAGGCGTACCGGTCTCCGGCTGGGCTGCAGGGATTCCTCCTTGAACAACCCTCTCCGGACCAGGCTCACTTGGGCACCCGTATCCACCAAAACATCCACTGACGCGTTCCCGTGGGGGGCCGGCCACGGGACGCTGCGGGACACGCGCAAGTGAGCAGGCAGGCAAAGCACTACGCTCACAGGGGCATCAATGCGCTCATGTCATGTGACAAAGCGTTTCAGGATCCTTGCCACTCTGCAACAAGGGAACGAAAGTATGTACAGCAACACATCAGGATATGTACACATGGGGTTAAGACTGGACTGGGGTAAGGGCATCACAGGACAAAAGACACTCAGTCCCAACTCATATCCCAATCCCAGGTCCGACCCTCTCAGTGGCTGGTGGGGGCGGGGGCTCAAACACAACCCATGCCCTGCTCAGTCCGGACCCTGAAACCCTGCCAATGGGAGAGGTGTCCCACTTAGCCACAGGCGAGTTCCTTGGAACCAAGGAACTCCGAGGTCGACCGACAGTGGCTCCCTATGCTCCCTTAACGGCAGGTCCTAACTCCCCTCTGAGCCAGAGATATGGCCCCGCCATTATCACCCAGGAGTTGGTAGCTGAAAATGGGCTGTTTCAGCCCAAACTGAAATTAACTCAAAAATCTCCAAAATTGACCCCTCGTCCGGACCCGCCAGGGGTAGGGACGAGGCAACTGACCCTATGCCCTTCGAGTACGAACTCCCTGGAGCCCTCACCCAACCAGGTTCCCTCTGAGGTCCCTGCATCAGGGCAACACGGATGAGTCAAGTGGGGTCATGATGCCAAAATCACCAAAATTGGCGTCATTCCCACGCGTGGCTCGCCCGGCCAAGGTAAGGCCAATGGCTCACAGGGTAGGAGGCAGGACCTAGGACTTATATCTGAGTGTACAACTTGGATTTAGGTCCGGGCTCCCCATGGGCTTAGAGAAATGGGGCCGCCAATTGACCACACGGAAGGGGGAAATTGGGGTCCCAAAATTGGGTCATTTTGGCTGCTTGAAATGAGCCAAAATTCGGTGTGCTCCTAATAGTATATCTCCACGCCGGCTTGGAGATCGGATCCGCCATTCCATACGCCATTCACCGGGAGTCCAACAAAGACTTCCATGCACTTGGCTCCCAAAGATCACCATGCTACTCGGCGTGGTGACGATCCCAACTGGGTCCACAAATGCAAAAATGGCAAAATTGCCCACACTCATTTTGGGCTAGCACCTTAACGAAGGTGGCTCCGCTTCGCCCACGTCGTGTGTGGACCATGGGGACCATTACCCATAACACCCATGTCATATATGGTCCATTGGTCCATGCGTCCGGCGTGCACGAGGGTTAGAACATAGTGCACGGCGGGCAGCGAAAGTAGAAAAATGCTCAAAATGGCCAAAAATGCGCACACTCATGGTTGGGGCAAATGAGGCACATGTCCGACTCGGACCGGAGTGTGCCATAGGATTGGTGTCAAGTCCTATGTGTCCAACATATCTTTTGGGCGTCGCCCAACTCCTCCGGTTTTTGGAATGGCAGGGTCGCCAAGTGGGCCCATGATTTGGGATGGTCCCAAATCGCCAACATGGCGGCCACGGTATGCCAAGCTCAAGAGGCGTTATTCGCCGGGTCCAAGATATGTTGGGCACCGAAGTATGTACCCTCATATCATACTTGGGTCATGATGTCAATTGAGCGCAACGTAGAAATACAAGGTCGCCACTTGACATCATGACGGGCCAAAAACGGCAAAATTGGCACAAAGACACACAAAAGTGCCTCGAAAGGCGCACAATTATATTATAATAACTTCGCCTTGGATCGTGCAATCACTTAATCCTTCTAAACACAATGACTTGACACCAATGACCTTCGATCCCACATGTGTGCTCCACTTGGGGCGCCTTGAAAGGTTACGAGCGCTACTTCCCAAGTGGGCACATGAAAATATGGAAAATTGCAAAACACACACCTTGCTCCCAACGCATCGCTTCGGGATCACCACACAAGCTTCCCTTCACGAAGGATAGGCTTGCAATTGATCGTGGGGAGTATGGAGAAGGAGCTTACACAATATGAGGTCCATCGGCGGGTTCGGCTTGGAGCAATGGACCCGCCAAATGGGCACGCAACACCACACATGGCACATACCACATATTGCCCAAAAAGGTAGCTCCCCCCACGATATGTCATGCCCCTCCAAGGGCATAACTTTGTGTCAATCGCTCATAGGAACTCAAGGAGAGTTCCTATGCAACACCAACACTTGCGCGCTACACTCGAAAGTTATCTTAACGCACGCAATGTCATGGCCAAAGAGTTATAACGCAAACTCTACCCTCTTAACCATGATCCATTACACTAGCGCGCGCGTGTGGAAACGCAAGGCATATAAAGCTTCCTAAATTACGTCGGGAGTATTGTGAATACATCCCACGTTTCCTTTTTGTCAATACTCGCAAGCGGCACGAGATATGACCCTCAAAAGTGGCCTCAGGAATCAACTTTGTTTTGCCCATATCTCTGAGTCAAATGGAGGGCAAGATAAAAGGGAAGTTGATTCGTGCATAGGGAAGAGGTCAAATCAAGTGCGGGGATGTCGAAGTCGAAAATCCGATTTCGACATCCTGAAAAATTCGGATTAAGGTTGCGAGTGTAAGATGTGACAATTGCGGAAGCGTTCATGCAGTTCCTGAAGGCTTTGGAGCCTTCGTGACGGATTGCGTTAAAATTTCCATTATAAACAGTTAAACTGGCGGTTACGGTAAAGTCGCGATCCAACCGCCAGCAGTCAAAACAGTGAATATCAGAACGGAAGCGTAAAACTTGACGGAAACAATATGAAAATAAAACCCTGGTGATTCCTGATGTTCTGATGTACAAATCTCCGCTGGCGGTGCATCGGTTGCCGATGCGGGGCTTTACGGCACGGAACGGAGCGTCGACGGGCGTCTTCCCTTCCGTACATGGGGTTAGTGGACCGGAGACCGGTTGTATGCCGTAACCTAGCCATGGGGTTCTGGGTACCGCTGCACCCCCCTCCTTAGAGCAAACCGTGGGGGGGCTCGATAACACCCACGCATGGCAGCGGGTACCCAGGACCACTTCCTGAAGGGGGGGGGATGTCACATCCTCACTTCAGTAAGTCACAGTAGAATAGGTATGATGTTGTTTAAGCTCGTAGCAGATGTATAGTATCAAGTATCAAGTCCCGGGTCCTGGCGGCGATTGTTCGGCATCCAAAGGACCCGTTAACCCATACCAGGCGCACCGGGTGCCGGCTGCTACGGTCACCACCACAGTGGCAGTGGCATACACGGCCAACATAGGCGACACACGACGACCGAGGTGGTCGCACAGGTCGAGAGCGACCACAAAGATCCATCAGGCTACCCCAAGCTTCCCAAGGCCCGCCGACTGGGGAGAGTCCCCACGGGTCCTTCCTCGGGCGCACCATGTCCATATCCATACGACGCGAGTCCAGAGTGCCATAGTCGAACTCCTTAAGAACCCCAGATCTTAAGGGAACTCCTCCTTAAGGGATCGGGCATCAAGGCCGTCTTTTCCCTCGCCCTATTACCACGAAGGCCATACATGAGGGAGTCCTCATGCAGTGTGGGCGGAGGCGTCGACTCCTCAAACCACCAGTTTCCCAGGCAGACTGACCGAGGTCAGGAGCACCGGAGGCCGCCATCTGAATGCAAGTGCGTCTGCGAATCGGTAGGCTCACACTGGGACTGACAGTGGCGGACCGCTGGGAGTGTAGTCAGGCAACTGGGCTTCCCGCCTGGCGCCATCAGGATCTCCACATCACAGCGAATAGGGCAACACGGTATCACGGGCACTCAAACAGTAGAATATGTTCTGCGGTACTGGTCCAGGCTGGACCATATGTAAAAACATGTAAACGGCGACTCAGGGCGCCTCTGTATCCCGATTCGTGGTGAAGAACAGTCCATCCCTCAGCGATGGGCTGATGACACTTAACATACAGATGCACATATCCTGGAGGGCGGAAAAGCAAAACAAGCGGGGTAAATAGGCGTGTAAACACACTCCGGACAGAGTGCCAAACCACGCCACGGTCAGGATAAGGCAAATGCAGGAGGGTGGACAGGAAAACGCCTGAGTTCAGGCCATATATAGTCTGCAGACACACGTTGACTGGTCTGGATCCCGCAAATGCCATGGGACCAGACCACACACCAAAAATCGCAATGCCGATGACAGCGGCATCCGTTGCGCAACGTCGTATGGGCTTCAAGGCCCCAAGAGCTCAGAAAAATGAAGGTCAGTCGCCCTACCTGGTTTCCCAAGGATTCAGCAGGTGGGGAGTGACGAATAGAATTGAAAGAGAGGGGCCATCCTCCTCTGGATTCAGCAGGGGGGGGTATATGGCCACTCTGATGGCAGGTCACCGGAAGATGAGAGAGAGCAAGCAAGTGAGGGACGATACGTCGGCCTCACAAGCGCCTCAAAGCACATCAGGGGAGAGCTCAGGGCGCTGATCAGGCACCCCTGGCTGCAATCGCCCGGGTGAGTGCTGCCAAGTCCGAAACGTGGATCTTGGTCTTGTGCTTTCGGATGTACTCCATGAAGGGAGTATTGACCCGCGGCACGAACGAGGAGACGGGTTCCCAGGTGTCGTGGGACGGCCCATAGCCTCGCCAACGAACCTTGAACTCCAGACCTGCGGGTGCCGAGGCTTTCGGACGCTGAGCAAGGATCTTCTCGACTGTATAGTCGTCCTGCTCCGCATAATCGTCGTCCGAGTCAGCCTCATGTGCGGCATAGCTCAGGGACACATGTTGGCCACGGAGGTCGGGTTCCCGCACACGGAGTTGACTCTCGTGGCGCTCCCGGAACTGTCCGTGACCCACCTTGATGCGGTATGTGTCCTCACCAATCCTGCGGACCACCTCTCCGGGTGTGAACCAGGTTTTGGTGCGGTGGGTGCCCATGGGGCGGGGTCTGATCACCCACACCGGGTCTCCCACCCTGAACTTCTGCGCTGTCGAGCTCGGGGCGGACTTCTGACGCTCAGCATGCTCTTTCTCGAGCTGCTGGCGGATGTCCCGCGCCGTTTGCTCTTGCCGCGCGAAGAATTCCTTGGCATCCATAGCCATGCCATCACCAGACAAGGGAAGTCCCCTACCCAGGGGGTCCCTGCCAAACAGAATCTGGTGAGGGGACAAACCGCCCGGAGTGGGGGTGTCATGATGGGCCTTCAGAGCAGGCCACATCTCCTCAAACCAGTTCCGACGTGGATTGGTAATGTGGATCTTGCGCAGCTTCTCGAACAGCTGCCGTCCAGCCACTTCAGCACGGCCGTTAGACCAGCTGAGATAGGCGACGCTCTTGGCATGACGTATCCCCATGAGGGAACACATAGCCTTGAACCAGCCACCAGTAAACTGGGGCCCTCGGTCACTGCAAATGGTGCGGGGGATGTCAAAGACGGTCAGCCAATGACGAATCATCATGACTGCCACTTCTCTGGCAAGCAACCCCTTTTTGCGTGCCGGAACGGCTACAACGTAGCCGCTGTGGCGGTCCACACAGAGAACCACACAGTCAAAGGTCTCCTTGCCAATGTGCACTTCGGGCATGGAGAAGACGTTCATGGCCACGCTCTCCATGGGCTGGTCAGGAACCGGGGTCCATTGGGGTTCCCCCTTGACGTTCCGGTTGTCGGGATTGCAGGCCTGACAGACCGAGCAACCCTTCCTGACCTTCTTGATGGCGGTGTGGAGAACGATATGGTCGATCTCGAACCGACGCTGCATGTCAAGAGCTTGCTTCTTGACCCCTGGGTGCAGCATGTGGTGGTGCAAAGCTTCACAAACCTCGAGCACCCGGGACTCCGGTACTAGCAGCTTACCATTCCGGTAGAGCTTGCCATCTTCCTCGGTCAGCCCCTTTGGCCACTTCTGCCCGTAGTCAGGGTCGGTCACAGCCCTATACTCGGCCGCAAAGGCCTCAGACTTGGCGTAGTCGTCGGTCCAGTCGTCCTGGAGGCAAGACTCCGGGAAGAGGTGCTTGTCGGACTCAGCTCCCTCAGGGGCGAGTACTCTGACCGCTCTGCTCACCCTCGTTGCGAGGGGGGCATCCGCGGCCATGACAACGAAGCATTTGGCACCCTCCTCCTCCATCAGGCGCTGCATTTCGATGATCCTCTTGGCTTCAGCGGTCTCAGCCTCATCGCCATGGGCAGAGATATCCTGCATGCCCTTGCTGGCGGGATAGGCCCACCTACTGAGACAGTCCGCCACGGTGTTATCCTTTCCAGGAATATAAACAACCGTAAGGTCGAACTTGGCCAAGGTCTCATGCCATCTTGCCCGTCGGGAGGCGGGACCTGAGGGGGTGTCCATGTGCTCCTTGTGCCACGACTGCAGACTCTGATGGTCGGTGCAGACGGTGACGGGATGGAGGGCTATGTACCCAGCCCATTTCCTGAGAGCCATGACGATGGCATACGCCTCCTTTTCACGGGGCGTCCACGTCCGTCTCTGGCCTTCCGCCAGGACTCGGCTCCAGAAGGCCACGGGCACGTGCCTCCCGTCGTCAAGCACTTGCTCCAACACAGCCCCAATGGCGTAGTCGGAAGCGTCGGTGCGCAGGACGAACCCTCGGTCGGGATCCACAAGGTGCAGACCCACTGCGGATAGCAGCGCCTGCTTCATCCACTCAAAGGCACGGTCGGACTCAGCTGTCCAGACCAGAGCCTTCTTGGACCCCTTCTTGGTCTCCTCTCGGTTGCCCTTGGCATGGTCGTCATGGGGGCTGCATACTCGGCATACATTTTGATATACCCCGAGTAGTAGTTGCAGAACCCCAGATACGCCCGTAGATCAGAGACCGTCTTGGGCTTTTCCCAGTGCTCGATCGCGGCCACCTTGCCAGGTATGGGCTTTCGCTGCCCGTTCCCGACTACATGGCCAGCGAAGACCACCTCGCTTACCGCAATGGTGGCCTTGTCACTGCTGCCCGTGAGCTTGTGCCGAACCAGAAGGTCGAGCACTCGAGTGACGTCCCTTTCATGTGCCTCCAGGAGCTCCTCGTAGCTCATACTGGGGTCCCCGGACGCGATGATCACGTCGTCCACGAAGGGGTCCGCACAGTCACGCACCGGCTCAAGCAGGTTCTCCAGCATCCGCTGAAAAGCCGCATTGCCGTTGGTAACGCCCATGGGCATCACCTTCCACTGGAGAGGTCCAAGTGGGGTGCTCATGGCTGTGCAGGCACGGGACTCCTCGGCGAGAGGCATCTGATGATAACCATGTTTCAGGTCAATCACCGTGAAGATCCTCCGCCGGTGTTGCTTTTGCAGCATATCCTCTATGAGGGGCAGCGTATAGCTGTCGTGCTGCGTCTGGGCGTTCAGGCCGCGGTAGTCGACCACGAGCCGCCACTCACCGGCAACCTTCTTGGGGACGACGAAGCACGGAGAGGCCCATTCGGAGTGGCACGGCTCGAGCCAGCCTCTCTGGATGAAGTCACGGAGGATCTTCTCCATGGCCTCTTTCCTCTCGCCACTCAGGGCAAACTCCCGGTGCCGGTACACACGGGGGTCCTGCTTCAGTCGTATCTTGGCCTCGCCATACGGTCCACGCACCGGTGGGGGAAACACAGGCTTACCGCTGAAGAAGGTATCACCATACTTCTGCTTCAGCCTGGCCCTTAATGCCTGGATCTTGGGGCAGTCATCGGACTCCGCCTTGGCTTTTCCGGGCACTTGAACCACGGAGCTTACTTGAGGGGTAGCTACTCCGCTCGCTTTCGGCTCAGGTGGTCTTCCCAGGTGGCCCAAAGGGCCATCTCTGGTCTTGCCTCGGAATAGATCGCCGTAGGTGGGTGGGTTACCGCCAGGCGGCTCGTCTTGGCTGGACATGTGATCCAGCACCCTCTGTACGAAGGTAATCCCGTCATAGGAACCGGAGACGATTGAGTCCACTTCCCACCAGGCTTTGTCCTGGCCTTTGCCCTCACGCTGGTTTCCCCAGTCGTGAAAGGGCTGATCCATATACCCCTGAACCAGATCCCATTCCTCTTCAGTGAGGGGGTCTTCCGAATCCGATTCTTCGATGTCAACAGGGGGAACCGCAAAGCATTGCCGCCAGGGCTCTGCTATGATGCGGTTGACACACACGAAGTCCGTGGCGTCGGCCTGATCAAGGCCCCCATCCACATAGTGGAATTCTGTTGGCCATCTCTGGGGTGGCATGGGCTGTCCCTTAGCGTCCTGATAGACACTCTCTCCAGCCGGTAGGACGACATTGTTTAAGGTCATGTTGGTCAATGAGGCTACCCAATGTCGGGTACTTTCCTCCTCGGTGCATCCCATAGGAACAACCAGCACTGCCTTGGAGCGGTCCTTGCGAATCTTCGCTATCGCTCTTGGAATGTCCCAACGGGGGCAATGGATCCACATCAATCCCTGATGCGGACCCCAGTGCTTCTTCCACGCGGAGTCCTGTGCGCTCCAGTACTTCTCACATACCCGAAGATGGGCGGAGGTTCCTGAAGAGAACGCATCCAGGGCCAGATCCGACGCTCCCAGGTCCGCGACCACTCGGTTCGCCACTTCCGGCCTTACGCCGTACTCCTGGTTTGCTGGCCCAGTGGGCTCAGTGTCCAGCGCGGCCACTTCGAGCTGATTGCGTTCGGGGTGGATCCATTGGCATTCCACATGGTGCTCAGGTGACGAAAGCCACGAGAGCTGGTCGTCCTGGTACAGGGTCATGGAGGCCTGGGCCGGGAGGACGCCGGAGTCCGTCTCCATCATGAAGTCGTACCCGACGATCATGTCCCAGTCCATCTCGGCCTCGTAGAAGCGACCGTGCAGGAGGATTTCCTTGCCGAGGTCTGGGCGGCTCAGCTCACGATGGTTCACGAACTGCAGCCCAATGGCCGCTTCCTTCGTGCCTCCCACCATGTACTGGCCGTTCGCCACCTTCAGCCTGACAGGTTTCCGACTGTCGGTCAGACACTCTGGTGGAAGTAGGCCAGCCTTGACCAAGCTGACTTGAGCTCCCGTGTCGACCAGCACGTCGAAAACCCTTTCCACTTCCCCGCATAAGGCACGGACCTTAAGATGCAACTGCCGCTCGCGACCGACACGGCGCACGGCGTGCAAACTCAGGATCTCCGGCCGTTCCAGAAGCTCAACAAGCGACTGGTGCAGGTCGTGGACAATGGGCTCAGGCTGCCCATCTGCAGCATCCAGCTGCGGTCCGGGTGATCCTCCGATACTCTCGGATAGATCCTGTAGTACATCAAACACATTCTTGGTCGCGAAGGACGGACGGGTGCAAGGGTTCGTCCCCCACTTGCCCTCATCCCGCCTCCGCGACTGGGCGCCGGACCGGGCCTTCCGCCCGCGGCAGTCCCCTTGTGCTTATCGACTCCCGACTGGGATGGTTCGGCGCTTCCCGCGTCACCATCCTGCGACCGCCCTAGCTGGGGCCCTTGGCTGCAGGGGCTCCGCTAGGGGGCGTCGGTTGTGGAAGAGGGGGTGTTCTCCTGGGCCTCAACGTCGTTGACGCCCTTCTTCCTTCCCCCTTTCTTACCCTTGTTCTTGTCCTTGTCCTTGTTCTGGTCATTCTGGTTGTTCTCCTTGTTCTTGTTGTCCGACCTGGGGACCCAGTTCCGCTTGATCTCCTGGATCTCCTTGGCCAACTCGGTCCCCACCGACGACATCAGCTTGGCCAGCTCGTCCTTGTCGACCTCCATTTTGGCTTCCCGGATACCCGCGGGCGCACGCTTCTTCGACCCGTGCGCCTTCTTGTAAGCCTCCGTGTCGGCCTTGTGGACGGGGCATGTTCGGTGGTCATGGTTGAAGCCTCGCTTCCTCCCATAACACACGAAACAACCCTGAGGGTGAGCTCGTATGAACTCCCCAAAGGACAGCGGAGGGTCGCCAATGCGGCGAGGGTCCCTCTGCTCCTGCTTCCTCCAACCCTGCTGCAGGGGCTTCCAGTTTCCCGGCTTGCTCCCCGCGCTCAGGTTCCTGGCCACGAAGGCACAAACGGCCACTTCGGCGGGCTCATCGTCGTCGTCATCGTCGACGAGAGTCTCATCGCCGCCGGCTCCCGCTGGGTCCATGGCATCTTCCCCGCCAGGTCCCTCGCCAACGTAGTTGACGTCGCGGTCGCCGGGCCTCAACCCGCGGGTGTGGTGGAGGTTTCGGTACTCCTTGAGTACTTCCTCGCCAACCCACTCCAGGATCTTGTCGCAGCTCATCCGCGCCGGGATGGGCTGCAGACGGATGGTCTGGCCGCTCAACTCACAATCGTCAAGGCGCCACATCGCGGTCTTCTCGCGATCGCCCGAGACGGTGATGAGAAGAGCGTTCTGCAGGGAGTGCCGTTTGACATCCCGGGCCACGTTCTTCTTCGCCCAAGCCACCACGTTCGTATGATACTCCTTGGGGAGCATCATCTTGACCGTGTGGTTGGACTTGGCCCTCTTGGATTCCTCCTTGGTGACCCTCTTGATCCATGCTTCCGGCAGCATGGAGAGCAGGCGAGCCTGCTCGTCACCCTCGTTCCAATCCTCCACGTTGCGGCGGAAGAGGGTGTATTTCCCTCGGAAGTCACGCCATTCTTGTAGGCGGATCTCCCGTCCATCATGCTCAAGCTTGATGGACTTCCAGCGCTTGGCAGCCACCTGCGGAGCGTCCACCCGCTCCTGCTCGTTGAGCCACTTCTTCGCTTCCTTGAGGGTCTTGATTTTCCCCTCCTTGGTCGCCATGAAGTATAACTCTCCGAGCACTTCCGGCAGGCGGTACCTGAACCGTTTGAAGACATACTTCTCCGCATCAGCGGGAGGCAGGTCTTCAGTGACGGTCAGCCCCCAATCGTCCAGCTTCTCCAAGAAGCGGTCGAGGTTGAGGGGGTTGCCGTCGTACATGCGGGGCTTGATGTCCTTCAAGTCTTCCCACACGGCGGCATCCGCGGCCTTAGAGACCATGAACGCCGGCCGCGAGGTCGACCGAGGTTCCCATCGGCCTCTCCCACGGACTCCCACGGCCGCCACGTCCATCTCCTCCATGGAATCCCTGTGGCTACGCCGCGGTTCCTCCACGTACGCTGAACCGAAATGTTCACGCCGTACTGCATCCATGTACGCATCCTCATCACGGCGCCGGCGGCTGCGTTCAGCGGCCTCCCGTCGTACACCACGCGGCGGGCTGATGTCGAACTCCTCCAGGTCCAGATCCAGGTCCTCACCTTCACCGACATCCCATTCCACGTCTCCTCCGGGGACCTCATCCCTGAGTCCACCATAACGTCCACCAGCCATTGGGATTGGCCCAGGGGCTGGTGCGGGGCGCCGGGGGCGTACCGGTGTCCGCGGTGGAGCACGGCGGTTGCGGTACTCCGCGCTGAGCCACTCATCACGCCAATTCTCACTGCCACTGCCGGGCGGCACGCGTTCGTTGCGGCGGCCCGCGCTGTGGTGAGAGGGGGCGGTGAGAGAGGGGGCACTGGCGCTGGGGCGACTCCTGGGGGCTCCGCCGGGGGCGTGGGGTCTGCCTGGACCTGGTCCGGGTCCCCAGCTGTCGTCCGACGAGCCAGACTCCAGGGGTGGGTGGTCGCTGCCGACGCTCCCACGGGCTTCCAGCGCGTCCAGCCTCTCCTGCAGGCCGCTGACGACGTTGGTCAGCGACTTGGTCTCGGCCGAGGCGATGTCCAGCTCTTTCTGCGCGCGTGCGGCGACCGTGGAGATGCGAGCCATCTCGCTCTTGCCCGTGTCTACCTCCAGCTCGAGCAACTGGACTCTCCTGCGGAGGTAGACAATCCAAGGCCAGGTGGTGTCCGGGTCGCCGTCCCCTGGTGGGTCGTCGGGGTTCCCAGGGGGTCCTCCAGGAGGGCCTCCGCCGGGTCCGCCCGGTCCAGGGGGTCCTCCCCCGCCCGGTGGTCCGCCTCCAGGGGGTCCACTTGGTGGGCGTCCACCAGGGGGTCCTGATGGTCCTCCGCCAGGGGGTCCCGGCGGGTCTCCGCCGGGTCGCCTCGGTGGGTCCGAGGATGGACGCTTCCTCGTGATGCCGAAGTCCATGTCGTCATCCTCGTCCATGTCGCCCCACCTGGGCGTCTCGGTCACGGAGGACTCCGAGCTCCGGTAGGGAGGAGGGAGATCCTCATCCTCACCTTCCGGTTCCATGGGGACGTCTCCGCCGCCTCCGCCCGTCCAAGCCACCACTTGGCGATGTCGGCGGCCTCGTTCATCCCCGTCACTGGCGGTGAAGAAGGGGTCACTGTCGTGGGGGTGTCCACCCGCTGGCCTCCGCGGCCTCTCGGGGGTCTTCCCCTTGCCCTTCCTCCGTCGACGGGCGGTGGTGCCACTGCTCCCACTGCTGCCCGTGTCCGCCTCATCCAGCGTCATCCTGGAGGAGGCGTCCCCTTCGAAAAGCTTTCGAAGGGTCTCCACTCGTGATCCTCCCGGGCGAGTCTCACGGCGGAGTTTGGCCTCTGCCTCCTCCATTGCGGCGGCGGTGGCTGCGGCAGCTCGCGCTTCGGCTTCCTCCCGAGCACGAGCCGCCTCGGCTTCCTGGGCCTGCTGCAGCCGCGCCTTCTGCGCTTCCAACGCTGCCAGCTCCGCCTCCGTCTTGGCCTTCTCCTCAGCGACCTTCCGTCGCGCGGCCTCGATGGCTTCCTTCTTGGCGGCGTCCTCCTGGGCCTTAGCCGTTGCTTCGGCGTGGGCCCTTTCCTCCGCCTCCTTCTTTGCCCTCTCTTGGGCAAGCGCCTCTTCCAGCGCCTTCACCTCGGCCTCCTTGCAGGCAATGGCCTCCTGCGTCCGGCGGGCTTCCTCGTCGGTTGCCCTGATCCGGGCAGCCACTGCCTCATGGGCGGCCGCAGCCGTGAGACCGGCCGCGATGGCTGCCACTTTCGAGGCGTGGTAGTCCATGCCTCTGCCCCACTCAGTGGCCTCCTCATGGGCGATGCCGACGGCGCCCTCCACGGCAGCGTTCTGCTGCGTGGCCCGTTGCCGGGCAACCCGAAGGTTGCAGGGCACCCTACAGACGCGCTCACAGGCGCGCGCCACGTCCCTTTGGGCGGGAGCGGCGCTGCTGCTCGAGCTGGCCTGGTCGGCCGGCATCCTCCCGCGGTGGGCCGACTCCACGTCGCTGCTGGGGCCTGCTGGGGCCTGCTGGGACCTCAGGAGCAGCGGACGGGGCTTGGCCTTGGTCTGCCTGGCGACTTTGATGTAGTCGCCAAGGGTGGTGGAGCCGGGGTGATGACCACCATTGGCCCGTTGGGGACTGGGGGCTGGGGTTCCGCCCTTGGCGCCTTGGGCGGCTTCGGCGGCCAGGTACTCCTGGTACTCCCGCCACTTCCGGTCCCGCTTCCTGTCCCCGGCGGACCGCTTCTCCGTCCCCGGAGACGCGCTGCTGCTGCCCTGCAGCCTGCGCTCGCTCCCCGGTTCCGGGAACTTCTTCTCGATCACGTCCCACAGGGAGACGTTGATCGAGGCGCCCGACGGGTACACGTTGGGCTCCTCGTCCTCCTCAATCCCGTCGGGACGCAGGCCTTCGCCGGGCCTGTCCAGCCGGGTCCACGTCCTCCAGCGCCTCTGCTGGTGGCGGTACTCGTACCCTTCCGCCCGCAGCCAGTCCTCCACGGCCTGCAGGCGGTCGGGGGGGATGTCCGTGCGGAGCTCGAAGCTCCTGGGCATGCCGCCTTCGCACTGGGGGTGGCTGTGGCGGTAGTGCTGGTCCCAAACCAACCCACGCAGCAGGCGTGCTGCGTGGGGGTGGGGCCGCGGCCACGTCCTGCCCGCTTCCTGCCAATTCACCATGGCAGCGGGGGCGTAGTTGGTCTTGAGGTCCTTGATGTGCACTCGTTCAACTCAACGAACTGGTTGTGGTTGTTGAGGCGGGTGCTGCAGCACTGGATTGGAAGTGCGGCTGGTGCTGGTCAGCCGGTGGTTGTGGAGGTGGTTGACGCGGCCTTGCGGGTCGGCCGATGGGACTCCGGGTCGGCCGATGGGGCTGATGCAGGAGTCCTGGTCTGTGCACCTCTTTCACGGTTGCTGCGCGGTCAGGGCGATGCTCTGGACGGCGCTGCGGGCTCCGTGACGAACTCGACGCTGTCGCTGAGTGGCGCTGCGAGCCGCTGCGCTGCGCTGCGAGACGCTGCGCTGCGCTGCGGGCTGCGAGCTGCGCCGCGCTGCTCGGGGTTGGTGGCCCCGAGTGGCACGCGAGGGTTGGGTAACCCCGCGGCGGTGAAACGCTTTTGACGCGTTCCCGTGGGGGGCCGGCCACGGGACGCTGCGGGACACGCGCAAGTGAGCAGGCAGGCAAAGCACTACGCTCACAGGGGCATCAATGCGCTCATGTCATGTGACAAAGCGTTTCAGGATCCTTGCCACTCTGCATCAAGGGAACGAAAGTATGTACAGCAACACATCAGGATATGTACACATAGGGTTAAGACTGGACTGGGGTAAGGGCATCACAGGACAATAGACACTCAGTCCCAACTCATATCCCAATCCCAGGTCCGACCCTCTCAGTGGCTGGTGGGGGCGGGGGCTCAAACACAACCCATGCCCTGCTCAGTCCGGACCCTGAAACCCTGCCAATGGGAGAAATGTCCCACCTAGCCACAGGCGAGTTCCTTGGAACCAAGGAACTCCAAGGTCAACCGACAGTGGCTCCCTATGCTCCCTTAACGGCAGGTCCTAACTCCCCTCTGAGCCAGAGATATGGCCCCGCCATTATCACCCAGGAGTTGGTAGCTGAAAATGGGCTGTTTCAGCCCAAACTGAAATTAACTCAAAAATCTCCAAAATTGACCCCTCGTCCGGACCCGCCAGAGGTAGGGACGAGGCAACTGACCCTATGTCCTTTGAGTACGAACTCCCTGGAGCCCTCACCCAACCTGGTTCCCTCTGAGGTCCCTGCATCAGGGCAACACAGATGAGTCAAGTGGGGTCATGATGCCAAAATCACCAAAATTGGCGTCATTCCCACGCGTGGCTCGCCCGGCCAAGGTAAGGCCAATGGCTCACAGGGTAGGGGGCAGGACCTAGGACTTATATCTGAGTGTACAACTTGGATTTAGGTCCGGGCTCCCCATGGGCTTAGAGAAATGGGGCCGCCAATTGACCACACGGAAGGGGGAAATTGGGGTCCCAAAATTGGGTCATTTTGGCTGCTTGAAATGAGCCAAAATTTGGTGTGCTCCCAATAGTATATATCCACGCCGGCTTGGAGATCGGATCCGCCATTCCATACGCGATCCACCGGGAGTCCAACAAAGACTCCCATGCCCTTGGCTCCCAAAGATCACCATGCTACTCGGCGTGGTGACGATCCCAACTGGGTCCACAAATGCAAAAATGGCAAAATTCCCCACACTCATTTTGGGCTAGCACCTTAACGAAGGTGGCTCCGCTTCGCCCACGTGGTGTGTGGACCGTGGGGACCATTACCCATAACACCCATGTCATATATGGTCCATTGGTCCATGCGTCCGGCGTGCACGAGGGTTAGAACATAGTGCACGGCGGGCAGCGAAAGTAGAAAAATGCTCAAAATGGCCAAAAATGCGCACACTCATGGTTAGGGCAAATGAGGCACATGTCCGACTCGGACCGGAGTGTGCCATAGGATTGGTATCAAGTCCTATGTGTCCAACATATCTTTTGGGCGTCGCCCAACTCCTCCGGTTTTGGGAATGGCAGGGTCGCCAAGTGGGCCCATGATTTGGGATGGTCCCAAATCGCCAACATGGCGGCCACGGTATGCCAAGCTCAAGAGGCGTTATTCGCCGGGTCCAAGATATGTTGGGCACCGAAGTATGTACCCTCATATCATACTTGGGTCATGATGTCAATTGAGCGCAACGTTGAAATACAAGGTCGCCACTTGACATCATGACGGGCCAAAAACGGCAAAATTGGCACAAAGACACACAAAAGTGCCTCGAAAGGCGCACAATTATATTATAATAACTTCGGCTTGGATCGTGCAATCACTTAATCCTTCTAAACACAATGACTTGACACCAATGACCTTCGATCCCACATATGTGCTTCACTTGGGGCGCCTTGAAAGGTTACGAGCGCTACTTCCCAAGTGGGCACATGAAAATATGGAAAATTGCAAAACACACACCTTGCTCCCAACGCATCGCTTCGGGATCACCACACAAGCTTCCCTTCACGAAGGATAGGCTTGCAATTGATCGTGGGGAGTATGGAGAAGGGGCTTACACAATATGAGGTCCATCGGCGGGTTCGGCTTGGAGCAATGGACCCGCCAAATGGGCACGCAACACCACACATGGCACATACCACATATTGCCCAAAAAGGTAGCTCCCCCCACGATATGTCATGCCCCTCCAAGGGCATAACTTTGTGTCAATCGCTCATAGGAACTCAAGGAGAGTTCCTATGCAACACCAACACTTGCGCGCTACACTCGAAAGTTATCTTAACGCACGCAATGTCATGGCCAAAGAGTTATAACGCAAACTCTACCCTCTTGACCATGATCCATTACACTAGCGCGCACGTGTGGAAACGCAAGGCATATAAAGCTTCCTAAATTACGTCGGGAGTATTGTGAATACATCCCACGTTTCCTTTTTGTCAATACTCGCAAGCGGCACGAGATATGACCCTCAAAAGTGGCCTCACGAATCAACTTTGTTTTGCCCATATCTCTGAGTCAAATGGAGGGCAAGATAAAAGGGAAGTTGATTCGTGCATAGGGAAGCACGTAGGTCCACTCGAAAGAGGTCAAATCAAGTGCGGGGATGTCGAAGTCGAAAATCTGATTTCGACATCCTGAAAAATTCGGATTAAGGTTGCGAGTGTAAGATGTGAAAATTGCGGAAGCGTCCATGCAGTTCCTGAAGGCTTTGGAGCCTTCGTGACGGATTGCGTTAAAATTTCCATTATAAACAGTTAAACTGGCGGTTACGGTGAAGTCGCGATCCAACCGCCAGCAGTCAAAACAGTGAATATCAGAACGGAAGCGTAAAACTTGACGGAAACAATATGAAAATAAAACCCTGTTGATTCCTGATGTTCTGATATACAAATCTCCGCTGGCGGTGCATCGGTTGCCGATGCGGGGCTTTACGGCACGGAACGGAGCGTCAACGGGCGTCTTCCCTTCCGTACATGGGGTTAGTGGACCGGAGACCGGTTGTATGCCGTAACCTAGCCATGGGGTTCTGGGTACCGCTTCACCACCACCAACTCCTCTTGTCCGCACCGTACACGCACCTTCAAGTGCAACTGCCGCTCGTCACCCTGCGGTGTATGGACGACTCTCACGGCATGCAACTCTAGCACGTCCGGGTGCATCAGGACTTCGAGGGTATGATCACGGATGGTGTAGATCTTGGGTTCGTCTTGCCCGTCCACGGGGCTCTCCGTGGTCGCTCCTTCCTTCTTACCAAGTCCCTTGCCCACATAAACTTCCCTTGGCAGGGCGCTTCAGGGGTTGGGAGTGGCGAAACTCAGTGGTTTTGGCTCTTCTGGAGCCTTCTTCGGCACCCGATGTGCCTTCCCTTTCTCTGGGATTCCACTGATTTTCGGAGGAGAGACCTCCGAGGTCCCACTCCCGTGGGGGCTCCTCTAGACTTGGCTTCCCGCAGCCCCTTCCGGCTGCAATCCGCCAGGACTTTGTCCACCACGTTGCTGGGCTTTGAGTTCCACTAACGTCCTCAACATGTCCTCAGCAACCTCCTCGATCGACCTCACTCGTCGGTCTTGGCCAGGTCCACCACCATAGCCCTTTCCTCCGCCTTTCCCTTGGCCTTTGCCTTGGCCTTTTCCCCCGTCTCCGCCCTTCGCCTTCCAATCGGCAATCCGCTGCTCCTTGGGCTTCTTCTCGGGGTGGGCGGCGAAGTAGGCCTTCTTGTCCGCCTCATACACCTTGCACTGACGGTGGTTGTGTGCATGGTTGTTTCCCTTGCCATAACAGACCCAGCACCCGTCGTGCTGAGACCTGTACTCCCGGAACGAGAGCGGTGGGTTCCCGATCCTCCTTGGCTCTCTGTTCTTCTTGGGTCCCGCCCGGTTCCATCTGGACCGATCCTGCCCATGTTCCCTCACGTTGTGCGCCACAAACGCGAAGAAATGGGCCTCCTCGTGATCCTCCCGGGACCGGTGGTCTTGGCCACTTCCACTACCATCCTCCGCTGAGTTGGCCGTGTCCTCCTGGATCTCCCGATGATGGCGGTCTTCTCGGTGGCCTCGTTGTCCATGACCATGTTGATCCTGCACGTGGGCCTCGTTCTTCGCATTGACCTTCAACTCCACCGTGACGTACTTCACGATCTCGTCCAGGCTCATGCGGGCGAAGATGACCTGCACTCTCAGCGGCTCCCCGCGCCTCCACTCCACGTTGTTGAGGCGCAGCAACCTTTGCCCCATGGACTCTCCAAATACCTCCACGTACACGGCGTTCTTCAGTCCCAACGTCCGGTTGGGCTCGCCCAGGTTCCTCCTGAAGAACTCCATGATACCCGCATGGGTATCCTCCGCCGCCATGATCCTCACCGCCACGCGCTTCTTCGCTCTCTTCTTTTCCTCGTCCTCCACTCTCCTCTTCCAGTGGCCGGGGAGGACGTCCTTCAGCAAGTGGCCGATCTCGCTGGACTCGTTCCAGTCCTGGACCAGCTTGAGGCTCCGTCGGTACTTCCGCAGGTACCGGTTCCACTCCCGGACCCGCAACTCACCGCGGTCCAGCTGCAGCGGGATGGACCACAAGTCCTCCAGCTTCTGGTTCGGAGCGTCCACCCGCTCCTCACCCCCCAACCACTGGAGGCAGGCCTGCTCCGTACGGATCAGTCCTTCCCGAATCTGATCCCGCAGCTCCTCCTTCAGGTCCTGCGCCAGCCGGTGTGGGAATGTCCGGCATACCCACTTGTCCGGCGGCGCTCCCCGCATCTCGCCGACGACCTCCTCGGCGAAGTCCTCCGAATCCAGGATGAAGTCGTCCAGGTTGGAGGGGTTGCCATCATAGTAGGGGATTTTGATTCCCCTGAGGTCGTCAATCCTGATGGCGTCTCCGACGTCCCCAGCCACCACTCCACCGAGACGGATACCACCTGTGGCCGGGGGGTGTGAGTACACTCCCCGTACATCCCTCTCCTCCATGGAGTGCGGTCCAGTTGGGCCTGAACCCATGGGGTTTGGAATGCGGGAAGGACTTGCTCCATAAGCCGTCCAAATCCCCGAGTTGGGGTCCTTCGCCCACAGGTTTCCGCCTGCAAGACCTCGACCATGTCCGTCGGCGCTTCCCATGGTTCGCCCCTGCATGGTCTGGCTCTGGATCTCCTCTTCCGCATAAACTGCATGGGCAGTTGTAGTGATCGGTAGATCCTGGGCGGCATGGGACATCTGTACCGTCAGGCGCCTCGGGTCCGTGGTTACGTGCCCTTCCCGCATGGACCCAGCCGGTGCCGTGTGTTCCCCGAGCATTGTGGATTCGCTGAACATGGGAACAAACGGCAGCGCACCCGGGTCAACACGCGGAGGCGCGTATGGAGCCTCTGGAGGGCCGCCCATGGGTTTCTCCATGGCGCCCCTGAGGGTCTTAACCCTCTCCACCAGCTCGGCCGCTGCCGGCTTTGCCGGGAGCTCCGGACCCGAGGCGAGGGGTTGTAACTCCTCTAGCCTTTTCAGGCGTCCCGACATGTCCTCCACTAGGTGGAGGAGGCTGTCGACCACTCGCTGCTGCTTCTCCAGGGCCAGCTGCAGATTCTCCCGGTACCGGTCCCGTTCCGCTGGCAGCTCCGCCATGTCTTTCTCCACGGCCGACTGGTCATCCAGAATCCCGGCCACGTCCTCCTCTAGGCCGTCCTTCGCGTTGTCCAGGCTGTCGAGACGATGCACGATGGCGTCCATCCCCATCTTTGGATACTTGCCCATGAGGAAGGACACGTGCTCGCAGTGGCACTCAGCGTGCCTTCCACCTGATCCGGCGCATCCCGCGGTTTCCGGCGCCTCGGATTCCTCCGCCATGGGTGTGTCGCCCATGATATCCCGCGTTGGCTCCGTATGCCGGGCCACCGGCGCCGTTCTGGCTCTGGCGGGCCTCTCCAACGCCTCGGCGTCATGCTCAAGGCTGGGTTCTGGGGCTGTGTTCGCCCTTGTGGGCGGTCTGGCCGTCTCCTCCGACTCCGAAGGTTGCTCATGGGCTGTCCAATATCCCTCGGAGTGCCCCTCGCAGTCCCACAGCCTGACCCGGCTAGGGTCCGTATCCATAGCCCCGGCGTCCCCTGCCGCGGGCTTGGGTGACCCGCGCTTCCGGTAGAGCCGGGCCCGTCCTCCACTGCTGCCTGAATGGCAGGCCTCGTCAGAGTCCTCCGCGGCGGAGCGGAGGTTGCATGCCTTTCGGCAGCGACGCTCACACATGGAGACCAGGTCCTCCATGTCAAGTCCTCCTCTTCCCGAACGTCGTACTTCTCTTCGGGCTTCAACTTCCGGAGTTCGCCATGCTCCCGAACGCCTCGGTTCTTCTCTGGCTCCAATCTCCGGCGTGGTCTCCACCGAGTCCACGATACGCACCCGGGGCGTACTTGGGCAGGGCTCATAGGGGCCCAAGTCCCCGCGTCGGCGGTAGGTAGGGGCAACAGGTACGCCTCTGCTACCATAAAGAAGGTCCCTACCAGGACCGGCCCCCGCTGTGCCCCTTCCGCCTGTTACCCCTGCTGATTTACTCCGGATCAACGATTGCATTCCTCAAATTCCAGGGTCCAAAATCCAAAAATATAGAAAATAAAATCCTCCTACAACCCTGAACAGCAACCAGATCCCACAAATACAGCAATAATGCAATCCACACTGCGGGGGTCCGTTCAGCACACCGGTCGTCCCACGGTGGCGGGCATGTACAAGAATTGCACCAAAGAGGAAAGCCCTGAAATTGGCATATGAACACAAATTAAGCAAAGTTGGGGAAAGAGGTAAACATACACATTCACAGCCATAAACCCCTCATTCCCTGGACTCAAGACCTTCCCTTGACTCATCAACATATTGCCCTGAACCGGGTCAAATGAGATGGCTGAATACCATGTGTCAAAAGTCACTACATAAACCCCAAAAATGTGTTCACTCCGAAGCCTCTAAATTCCAGCCCAATAGGGGAGGTGGCGTGTCATGGCCTAGAGTGGCACTCAGGACCATGCCCTACCCTGACATAACCTTGGTTGGACTTGGAGTCGAATGGGCTTGGAGAACTGCCCCATGAAGATGACCTCACAACCTAACAAAATCAGGCAAAACACACCATAGTGCCCAATATTCAATTATATACTCAAAAATGCATACGGCAAATACCCAAAGGCTCCATGCATGTGTCAAACCGGAAAGTAATATACAAGGGTTATATAGACCAAAGGTCCATGCCCAAGAATATCCCATCATTGGCTCCGAAACCCCTCCGGTTATGTACATGACATGCTTCACAAGTCAACTCATGAATTTGAGACCTAATTTTGTGAGGCCTCGTGTGCCACGCCAAAGTGACCATGTGATCCAGCATATGGTGAAGTACAACACCAAAGCATATGCCAACATATAAGCAACATACCACAGTTCACAGATCTCTAGGCACTTTACTGTTAGCCGACCAATTGAGCACATAAAATACAAAAATGAGCATAAAATGAGGTCAAAAACATGCAAATAATGCCAAATTCAAGATAATTACAATAGTATATAACTTCGCTCACCCATGGTATCAACCTATGATTCGATACACGCTTGCTTGGGACCATTTGCAAACAATCCCCCCACTTGGAACCCCACATGGACGCATAGGGACACCTTCGGACCTCCTCCTAACACGCACCACGAAAATGGGAAAATTGATATTGGCGCTTGTGGGTCGCTCCGTAAGCCCTCCCACATGCACTATATGAGCGGTAGACTTAGTCTAGCGCTATGGAGTTCATCATTGGGACATGGGCGAAGCCCTTGCCACGTATGACTCCATATATCTTCCTACCAACGGAGATATATAACATGGGCGTGAGCATATCGAAGCACATACCATGCATAGAACACCTACCCTCAAAAAGTGGCTCCCACCATGATATGCCATGTCCCTCCATGGACATAACTTCACGTTAGAAATACGTAGGAACCCAAAGAAAGTTGCTATGCAGCCCCAACACTCATGCGGTACACTTGAAAGTCGCAATAAAATATTCGGTTGCACGGTCCAAGAGTTATATATCACTTTCTACCCTCTTGACCATTATCCCTTGCTATACCGGGCATGTGTACACACCAAATGCGTTTGATGCTTCCTAAATTAAGTTGAGACCAAGGCGATTCCAACCCAATTCTCGAAATTGATACTACTCGCGGTGAGCCGGAGATATGACCTTTCAAAGTGGCCTCACGAATCAACTTTGTTTCGCCTATATCTCCAAGCAAAACGAAGGGCATAACAAAAGTAAGGTTGATTCGTGATCGGGGAAGGATGTAGGACCACTCGAGATTCGTCATATCAAGTGCGGCGATGTCGAAGTCGAAAATCCGATTCTGAAAGTCTGAAAAAATCGGATTAATTTGGCGAGTGTATAATATGAAAAATGCGGAAGCAACGAACCCTTTACTGATGAAATCTGACCCTTCATCGGGGTTTCTGCCAAAATATCTGTAAATAACAGTTAACCATTCGGTTACCGCAAAATCGCGAGCCAACTGACAGTCGCCGATACATTGACAATCAGAACGGAAGGCTGAAAAATTACGGAAACATTATGATAAAAAAACCCTGTTGATTCCTGATATTCTGATATATAAATCTCAGCTGGCGGCGCCTCGGTACTGAATATGGCCGCTCATAGCCGGAATGGCCAAACCTATCACATTATCACATCAGGTTAGGTCAGGTGGATGGGAGAGTATGATATCAGCCAATGGCGGCTTGCCGGCACATAGATACACACCCCAAGTGACCCAAAGATGGCCACGGGGGTCCGAACCGGCTTCAGCATAGTCCAGGCTCTCCTGTCACCATGGTCTGGTCATTCGTGGGGGTATCCCCTCCACCGGTCCACTGATGATGCCGGTCGCTGCTGGTGCCCGGACCCCACGGGCCGGCGCGTCCTGTGCGCGTGGGCGGTGACTGGTCCCCTCCTCTGGCTGTCCTCCTGCATGACAGTCCCCCGCGGTGGTTGGGTGGGTTTCTGCCGCCGATCCCAAGGCGGCATGGTTGCAGCGAAGATGCGCCTGGTGGGACGCGGAGGCAGGATCCCGCGCAGGGCTGGTGGGCCTTCTGTCATGCGTCACGTGCCGCAGCGCCGATGTGGTCGCTGGCCCCGTGGTGGGGGCCCCGTCCCGGCAGGACGCCATGAAGGCGGCAAAGGACTCATCGTCCTGGAGGTGCTCGTCCGTTTGCAGTCCTTGGTCCGCCGTCCGTGCGACTGCGTTGAAGATGGTCGCCAGGATGTCCTCTGTGTCTGGGGCTCCGGGCCATGGATTTTCGTGTGTCCTCACTCGTGCCAGGCTCGTGGCCGCACCAGGCTGTACACATTCTTCCGCGGCCGCGGATTGAGAAGGGTGGGTGTCGTCAGCGGCTCCCTCAGCCGGTTCTTTGTGCAGTACGGCCGCGGGATAGTTGGTTGTGCACGTGGTCCCCTGTCCCCCTGTATCCGTGCGTCCAGTGCCCCCTGGTGCCCGGACGGCGCATGTCTCAGCCTCTGGCTGGCAGCTGGCCTGCGGGCAGGGAGCTTCCCCCGCTGTGTCCGCTGTTCCCGGCGAGGCCGCGGGCGGTGCCTGGGTGTCGGGGCCTGGATCCTCCACGGCGCTGCCGTGGGTGTCTGCATCCATGGTTGTGGGTGGTGGTTGGTGGAGGGTGCCAGTGGATTCCCCTGCGTGTGCCCCGGAGGTTGGTTGCTGAGGGTCCCCGGGTCTCCCCGTACCCGTCTCTTGCGGGCAAATACAAGTCCCGATGGTCCCCGGCGGTCCCATCCCGAATCTCCTCAAGTCCATCTCCTCGTCCGTGTCGCAGTGTATCAGATGTCTGTCACACCTCTCCCTTTCTGCCAGTGTCAAGGAAACCAGTTGCCTGGCCGGTGCGCATCCGGTGTTCGCGGCCGTTGCCTTCTGCCGTCTTCTGGGGTCCGGCCTCAGTGTTCCCCGTGGGATCGTCCTGTTTTGCGCTGGTCGGTGGCGTGGGCAGCGCACACTGTGTCGCCCGGAGCCCGTGCCTCCGGTTGGACCTCCGGGACATGTGCTCCTGGTGGCGTGCGGTCTGCTGTGCTGGTGACTGCCTGCGTCCTGTCTGCGGTCAGCGGGGCAGTTGGTTGGGCCGTGGTTGCATGGCGGTGTGCTCCTCGCGGAATTTGAGCCAGTGTTGGCCCTTGTGCCTGTGGTGTTGCGGGGTGGGGCCCGTGGAGTTGCGCCCTCATTGGTGCATCAGCGTGCGGGGCATGCGCTGACGCCAGGGCTGAGGCTGGGCCTGTGGCTGGGTGGTTGATAGGCGTTTCAGCTGTCTTTGATTGTGCCGGGGAGTCATGGTGTGAGCCAGTCTCCGGGCCCGTACGCGGTGGGGTCAGGGGGTGATGCCGTTCACGGGTCGGTACCGGGTCGCTTAGGGTTTGGCGTCTGGTGTGGCTTGGGGCGTCCGCAGGTTGCGGGTTTGCGGCGCTAGAGGGTTCTTCAGGCCGGAGGTTCTCCCCCTCGATGGGACGTGCTGGATTGCCTCGGTCCCCGCTGGTCGCGCCCTGTGGTGGTGCGCTGGTGGAGCCCGGGTGATGTTGTGGCGCTGATGGGTAGCGACGTGCCCGTCGTTGGGCCGCACGTTCCTGCCAGGGGCTCAGTGGGTCGGCCCGTGATGGTTCCAGAGCCCCCGTGGCTCCGGCTGTGCTTTGCAGCCTTGGCTGGGTCCCGATGGACGCACTGGACGAGCTGGGGTATCGAGGGTACTGTTCTCGCCAAGGGGGCGCGCCATGGTCGGACTCGCCTGGTCGGCTAGGGCTGCTGAAGCTGGATCCGTAGTGTGGCAGGGCCGCGACCGTCTGGGCTGCCCGGGCAACGGCCGCATTTCCATAGGTGCCCGGTTGTGGTGGGGAGAGGGGTGGCCGATGCGCCCATTCGACCACAGGTCGTAGCCACTCGGGAACGGGGATCTGTCTCCATGTCAACCATGCCCCCATGACCCTGTCGATGGTGTCAGGGCGCAGGCCTCCACTTTGTCAGAAGAGGTCTCCCCACTCATGGCCGTGGGCGTTTCGGGCGAGCCCCATGGCCCACTCGCCATCCCCCGACAGCCATCCGAAGGCAAATGGGAGGCGGCTGGATAGAGCGACGGTGACTGCCCTGTAGTTTTCAATGTTCGTTGGACTCGGGTCCAAGGTGATTTGCAGCTCGCCAGGGAGGGGTAGGCTGCCCCGTGGCGCCGTGTCATAGGGATCGTGGTCCGGGGCATGGTTGCTGGGGTTGTTGCCTGCCGGTACCTGCCAGCGCACCTGTCGGAAGGGGGGGCGGGCTGGCGGTGCCGTCGGGACCTCCAGCGTCTTGAGCCACTCAACATCTGGGCTTTCCCCGCCGCCAATGTGGTCCCGGGGGGCCGAGATGTTCTGGGTGGCCAGCATCCTGATCGTGGCCAGCGTGAGGTCTTTTTCTTCGGTTTCCCTGGGGGGTGGTCCGGTGCACAGGGCATGCCGTTGTCTGCAGATGGGACACTGGTGCAGCTTGACAATGCATTGGCTGCAAAACCAGCGCCGCGTCTCGGTGCCGCCACAGCAAAGTTCATGGCCGGGGCGCCCCGGTTCGTAGCACACGGCGGACGGTTCCCGGGGTCCGCCTGCGTGGGGGGCCTCGCCCGTGGGCATCCTGAGGAAAATGTAGATAGCGAGCAGGGGCCAGCGGGTTCAGGGGCGCGCGTGCCATGGGCTCCTGTATCGCAATGCATGATGCGGTGCAATGCGTGCCTGCGGTCAGGGCCCCCAGCGGTCTTCGCGTGGCGCGTTAGTCTGTTGGCTGGACCGATTGGTAGTGTATGATCAGGTTGTAGTAGCTTCGTTGGTCGTCCGGGGTGTGCTGCGCTCCCTGTGTGTATAGTTGGCTACGATGTTGCAGCTGTGCGTCCGCACGCTTGATGGCTGTGAGTTGCATGTGGCTCACGCAGGCGTTTGTGTTGGGTGCATTGTCAGCGAGGACTCAGTAGAGCTCCAGTGGCGCCGCCGCCCGTAATACGGCTTCCTTGATCTCCGGTTTCTGCATCAGGCGGCGTACTTCGTTGGCCGGTGGGGTCGCCGGGCCCCATCCGGCGTGTTGCGTGATGGTGTCCTCTGGTTTACATGTGGCCAGGTGTACACCGCTCTGTGCCTGTAGGCATTTCGTGAAGTGGTCCCATATCTCCGGTGTGTGCATGTGGCATGGGCATATGGTGTATTCGGGCGGTATGTCGACACCTTTCCTGCTGTACCATCTTGCCACTCTGTCGAGTAGGGGCAGCTGCTCGAGCAGGAGCTGAGCCCGGTGTTTTTGCAGGTGTACTGGTAGTAGGGATGGGTCCAGGGCCGAGTAGTACAGCGTCGTTCGCAATTCCTGTTGGAGTTGGGTCATGAGGGTGTTACCGGCATGCCTCGGATGACGACCATAGTTCTGAGAGGCTGTTGGTAGTGGTATGCCCGCCCCGTGTCGTTGTAAATCACGTTTTCAGGCACCCATGGCGGCGCCTCCCAAGGGTGCGGGATGGGGGGTAGGTGTTGGGGATGGGTGTGCATGTCGTCGTGTAGCGGGGGCTTTTCCGGGGTTGGTACGTGCCCTGCGAGTCGGTTGTGTGCATGCAGGTCGATGGGTCCGTTGCCTAAGTTGTAGCGATGGAATTCTTGCTTTATTAAGTGTAAGACAACGTGCCCTGACTGGTTTCGCAATGCCATTCACAGGTGTAGTGCCTGCGTGCCTAGGCTAGAGTTTGTCGCCTTGTGCAGTGGTTGTCTGGCGAGGCGCCGTACGATCTGGAAGTCCATACGTGGTGCGGCTGACCTTGTGGTGTCTTGGAGATGGCGGTAGCGGCGTCCACAACGATTGCTACTGTCTTCAGTTCACCGTGCGAGGAGGCCCCAAAAAGGGTGGTCCCCGTCAGGTGGTGTTGCCGCAGCTGGCCCGTTTCATCTGGCGGTAGTGCCGGAGCAGGCCCCCAGCTGCCGGTGTGAGGCCCGTTGTGCCGGAGGCGTCCGCAAATATGATGGTGTTCTGGTCGTCTGGCCGGGGCGTGCGGCACAGGGACGGTGGTTGGGATGTGTGGACATGCGATTCTCTCGCCGTGGTGGCCCAGGGCGTTCTGACGGCTGACTTGATCCGGGGGATGGCGTAAACCCCGATTCCTTGGTGGAAGTTTTTCTCCGTCGCTGCCGCATCAATCTGTACACACTCGCGGTTCCTTTCGTGCCCTTGTATGAGGTATTTGTGTATGTATTGGAGTAGGTACGCCAGTTTTGGGTGGTACGTAGTCCAATCAATGGTTTGTGTCTCTGGGACTTCGCGTGAGCAACGGTGTTTCGTGGGGTACGCAGGCGCTTCTGGCGTTGCGCTGCGGTGTTTCGCCAGTACCGGGTAGGTGAGGGCGGGGTGTTTGGTGCGGAACGCCCCTCGCTGGACACGCCACTCTGCCGGGACATTGGGCTGCCACTTCACCGTGGCTAGCATACCCGCTGGGGCGGGCTTGAAGTGCGTGTGTAGCAACGGTGGCTGTTCTGGAGTAGCATGGGCTGTCGGTGTGTGGTGGTGGCGCGCCAACATTTGGAGGATGGGCCATCGTGTGGCCAGCGCATGGGGTCCGCATCGCAAGCACGTGGTGGGCTCGGGTTCTCTGAGCAGCAATACGTTCCGTACTGATCCAGTTCTGTGCTGGTTCAGCTTTGGCACCTCTCGTCCGTCCGTTAAGGATTTCGAAAGAAGCCCTGAGAGGAGAAATGCTCCCTCTAGCTCTTGGTCTTCCATGATTTGTTTTCGGCCTTTCTCTTCTTCGAGGACGCCAACAAACGCCTTCAGCGTGTTCAGATCTGCGTGTACTGCGTGCACGGAAGTCTTGGTGATTTTTTTCCAGATAGTACGATAGGAGGAGGTTGTGCCTTTCTGGTCATGCGCACTGGAAGTCGGCACGTCGTTGGGATGCCGGAATTTCGAACTGAGAGCTTTCGCTGCTCTGTGCACTAGTTCGTTGGCTTGCGAGCTTCTGGCGAGCATGATACGTCGGTGCGATAGGGGGTTTTTTGACGGAAAGGGGTTAAGGCGTGATTTACCTCTGCTGCGTGGTTTTTGTGCTTGTGTCCTTTCGGCTGATTCGTCTGAACTTGACGTTCGTGCGATCCACTTGTAATTGTTCGATCTTCGTTTGGGCCTTTTCCTGTGCGTGATGCTTTGGGTTGACGTCGCTGCGTTTCTTGTATTCGGCATAGTAGTCCTGAACTGATATGGCTCCGTTGCCAGTGGCTCTGTGTTTGTGACCTGCTTTGATGCATTTGATTTGCGTTGGAGTAGCGCTTGTTGGGTTCCGTAGTCCAGGCATTGAGCGGGCTTGATATTTTCATCTCCTGCGAAGAATGACGCCGTTCATGTTTGTCGTTCTGTAGCATGGTGGAGGGTATTTAACTCTTGCGCGGCTGTTGGATAGCTCTCTTGCACAGGGTAAAGATCCTGAGCAACTGTGGGAAAATACCACTCGTTTTGAGGATGCGGCGTTGCATAGCAGCTATAGAAAGGCGGAGCGTGAGGGTTGAGGCTGGACTGCGGATAAGAGACTGTTCGAGAAATGCTCGCAAATACATCTTTTGACTGATGCATTATCATACCGCTGGACAGCATGCAGATGATCATTTCTTGAATGTTGATGGCCCTCTGCAATGCTGAAAAGATCCTGTCAGCTTAATATTCTGCTTGGAGGTGAATTTCGTCTGCTGGGCTGCAAAACTTTGCGGGGTCATTTCCAATGTGCTGGGAACGGTAAAATCTGTATAACTGTTGTTGTGAAGATCCACAAGACGGTGAAGCTAAGAGTTGTGAGGAACTCTGCGCTGAGGAGCGCCGCCGCCGCGCACCGCCGGAGGATTGCAGTCTCGTCCTGTATCCAGCCTTGCGCCAATCCATAGCGCAGGGCGGCGCGCGCGGCAGCGTGTCCAATCGATGGTAGCGCCCCGTTGTCGGTGGTCGGCTTGGGATATTTCCAGGGGCACCATCCCTCCCTGTTGCAGAACCAGCGCCTCAATGCGCGGCAGAGGGCCTGCACGTCGCCGGCCTGTGGGGTGCGTCCCGTCGAGGCGCTGTCTGTGGGGGCCGGGATCTCCTCCATGGCTGAGTCCGAGTCCTCCACGGGCGGGCCCCTACCGAAGTTCCGTAGCCTCAGCGCCCTGATGACCTCATGCGCCTCGTGTAGCGCCGGGGAGCGGGGTCGTGTGTTGCATGGAGCCGTGGCTTCCGCCATCGTTGTGTTGCTTGCGCCTGAAGGAGAGATGAGGTGCAGGCTCTGGTTCTCCTCTCTGGTGTGCGCCCCCTGTGGGCCTGCGGGCAGTGTTTCCTCCGCCAAGACTCCGCCCCATGGTCTGCGCCCGGAATCGTGCAGGTGCCGGTAGCCGTCCTTTCGCGGTCGCCCCGCTGCTGGGCGCTTGGCCCCCCAGCGCGTTGGCGGGCTGCAGTTGGGCGCTGCTGGGGGGCGCTTCCTGCTTTCCTGAGGGGTTCCTGGGACTAGGCATCTGGCTGGCACCCAACTTCTGGGCAGGTAGTCAGGCTAGGCATTCATTGTTCCCTGTCTGCCCGTCCTTGGAGCAGGCAGTTGGGGTCCGCTGCCCACGGACTGTGGGTGCAGCCTGCGGGCGGGGGCCCTTCTGTTTGCATGCCCTGCCAGGCGGAGTGCGCCGCCGGAGCGGTAGGTGCCCTTGCTCTTCAGGAGCGAGGGTTGCGGGTGTGGGGGCCCGTCACCGGCCCCACAGGGTACGCTCTTGTGAGCTTGCGTTGCATGCTGTGGGGTTGCCAGCAGTTTGTGCATGGGGTGGGTGTCGCGTGCCATCGTGAGGGGCGTCGTAGGTTAGGCCCTCCCCCTCTGCCGGCTGCTCGTCCTTTGGGCAGGCAGTCGGGGTCCGCTGCCCACAGGCTCTGGATGCGGGTGTGCGGGCGTGGGTACAGGGCACTGGCCCCTTAGCTCGCAAGCCCTTCCGGACAAAGCGCGCTGTGGGGGTGGCGGGAGGTTGCCTGGGGGGGCTCCTCTCCCCCTGTTGAGGGTCATCTAGGGTTATGCGTTCACCTTCCCCCGGCCGCTCGTCCTTTGGGCAGGCAGTCGGAGTCCGCTGCCCTTGTTCTTTTGGCGCGGGGGGTGCAGGTGTGGAGGCCGATCACCGACCCCACAGCGCGCGCGCGCTCTTCTGAGCTAGCGTTGCACGCTGTGGGGATGGCAGGAGGGCGCACTGGGCGGGGTGCCTCTTGCCTTGGTGAGGGGCAGCTGGGGTTCGGCACTCACCCTCCCCAGGTAGCCCGTCTTTTGGGCAGTCTGTCGGGGCGTTGCCAACAAGCTGTGGCTGCGGGTGTACGGGCGTGGGGACCCGTCACTGACCCCTGAGCTCGCATACCCTTTCAGACTCAGTCTGCCGTGGGGGCGGCAAGAAGTGGCCCGGAAGGAGGCTCCTCTGGCCGTGGTGAGGAGGATCTGGGGTTCGGCGCTCGCACTACTCCGGCTGCCCGTCCTTCGGTAGGGAATCCGGGTCCGCTGCCCCCAGGCTTTGGCTGCGGGTGTGTGTGTGGGGGGACCCGGAACTTGTCCCTCCGCTTGCATGCCCTTCCGGACATAGCGCACCATGGGGCCGTAGGAGGTTGCCCCGGCGGGGGGGTTCCTCCTGCTGTAGTACGGGGCGTCTAGGGTTAAGCACCCACCCTCCCCCGGCTGCCCGTCCTTTGGGCAGGCAATCGGAATCCCCAGCACTTGTTCCTCTGGCGCAGGGGGGGCCGGTGTGGGGGTCCGTCACCCTCCCCACGGGGCGCACGCTCTTGCAAGCTCTGGTTGCACGCTGTTGGGGCGGCTGGCGGCTTCGTGAGGGGCGTCTGGGGTTAGGTCCCTCCCCCGGCTGTCCGTTGTTTGGGCAGGGAGCCGGGGTGCGCCGATCAAAGGCATTGGGTGCGGGTGTGCAGACGTGGGGCCCCGGCACTGGCCCCTTGATGGCATGCCCTTCCGGACATGGCGCGCTGTGGTGGTGCCAGGAGGTTGCCCGGGGGGAGCTCCTGTCGCCGTAGTGAGGGGCATCTGGGGTTAGGCACTCACCTTTCCTTGGCTGCCCGTCCTTTGGGCAGGCAGTTAGGGTCCGCTGCCCTTGTTCTTCGGGCGCGAGGGGTGCAGGTGTGGAGGCCCGTCACTGACCCTGCAGTGCATGCTCTTGCGACCTGGCGTTGCACGCTGTCGGGTTGGCAGGAAGACCTCAGGGGGGGGGGACTACTTGTGCCTTCCTGAGGCGCTTCTGAGGTTAGGCGGTCATCCTCCCCTGGCAGCCTGCCCTTTTGGTAGGCAGTCAGGCTCCGCTGCCCACAGGCTGCAAGTGCGGGTGTGCGGGCGTGGGGACCCGGCACTGGCCCCTCAGCTTGCATTCCCTTCCGGACATAGTGCACCTTGGGGGTGGTAGGAGGTTGCCCGGGGGGGGGGGGTTCGTCTCGCTGTGGTGAGGGGCGTCTCGAGTTAGGCGCTCACCTTCCCCTGCCTGCCCAACCTTTGGACAAGCAGTCGAGGTCCGCTACCCTTGTTCTTCGGGCGCGCAGAGTGCGGTTGTGGGGACCCGTCACCGATCCCACAGCGCACGCTTTTGCGAGCTAGCGTTGTGCACTGTGGGCGTGGAAGGCGGGCGTCCCAGGGGGGGCAGCCCTGTGCCTTTGTGAGGGGCGTCGGGGGTTAGGCGCTTGCCCTCCCCTGGCTGCCTGTCCCATGGGCAGGCAGTTGGGGTCGGCTGCCCTTGTTCTTTTGACGTGGAGGTTGCGGTGTGGGAGCACGTCACCGACCCCACAGCGAGCGCCCTTGCGAGCTGCGGTGCGCGCTTTTGAGGTGGTAGGAGGGTGTTCCCAGGTAGATGCCCCGTGCATTCCTGAGGGGAATCTGGGGTTAGGCGGTCACCCTCCCCCGGCTGCCCCTCCATCCGGCAGGCAGTTGGGGCCCGCTGCCCACAGGCTGCTGGTGCGGGCGTGCGGGCGTGGGAACCCACTACTGGCCCCTTGGCTTGCATACGCTTCCGGACATTGTGTGCCGTGGGGCTGGCGGGAGGTTGCCGGGGGAGAAGGCTCCTCTTGCCGTGGTGAGGGGCGTCTAAGGCTAGGCGCTCGACCCCCCCCCCGGCTGCCCGTCCTACGGGCAGGTAGTCGGTGCTCGCTGCCCTTGTCTCTTGAGCGCGGGAGGTGCAGGTGTGCGGGCCCCTGACCGGCCCCATAGGGCGCACTCTTGCAAGCTAGCTTGCCGCCCTGTAGGGGTGGCAGGAGAGCGTCTCGGGGGGGGCGCCTCCTGCCTCTTTGAGTGGTATCTGGCTCTAGGTACTCTCCCTCACCCGGCTGCCCTGCCCATCCCTTGGGCAGGCAGTTGAGGTCTGCTGCCCTTGTCTCTACGGCGCGCGAGGTGCTGTTGTGGAAGCCCGTCACCGGCCCCGCAGGGCGTGCTCTTGCGAGCTGGCTTGGTGCTGTGCGGGGGTGTTAGAAAAGCGTCCCAGGGGGGTGGGGCGCCTTCTGCCTCGTTGAGGGGTGTCTGGGGTTAGGCACTCTCCCTCACCCGACTGCCCGTCTCTTGAACAAACAGTCCAGGACCGCCACCCACAGGCCTTTGCTGCGTTGTGTTGACGTGGGGGCCTAGCACTGACCCAGCGGTGCGCGTGCACTTGTTTCCCGCTGAACGGCGCCTGTGTCTGGCTCGCCAGCCCGAGGGGAAGGCTCTTGCGCGCCCAGATTTTTTTTTGGGCTGGGTGTGGAGGCCCAAACATCAGTTCAAACTCCCAGAGTGGGTACGGGGACGCAATTGTGTTCCATGCGAGCTCCATTTCAAGAAGTTGGAGCTGCCCCCTATTGTACAGGGACAGTGTTGGGGCCAGTGCTAAGCTCAGGAGGTACGCTAGGAGTTGGCGCAGCGGGGGGGGGGGGTCAGGGGCCTCACTGGTCCACGTAGCTGGCGCTGTGTAAGTTGTGAAGGAGGTCCTGTGGCGTGGCTGCAGGAGGGCAGAGTTTTTTTACGACAATCTATAGGATGCCTGGGCTGAACTCAGGGAGGAAGGGGGTGGTAACAGGGAGGAGGCGTGGTTGTTAACCTTGGAGAGCGCTGTGGTGGCGCCCCCTTGAGCAGTGGGTCAGATGGTTGACTGAGGAAGGCTGGTGGCAGAAGCATGGAGCAACGCAGTGGCTGGAGTGTGATCGAAAACCAGATGGGTCTAAGGCAGCAGGACTTGCGAAGAGTGTAAAGGCTGGCACTCGGAGGTGACAGAACGATGGGTACAGCAATTAGAGGTGAAGGTGGCGTAGAAGGGGGGGCTGAGTGTGTGGTCTGAATGCTCTGTCTGTGGCGGGCGTCAGCCTTGCATAGGCTTCTGCAGACCTGGACGTAAGCGTCAGGATCTTCGGTGCAGCCTGCGGTCAGAGATTCTCGCTGGAGGGTGTCAGTAGCGCTTCAGGACTCAGTATAAGTCCGGAAATCTCCACCAGTGTGCCTTGACGTGGTATCAGGAAACAGGGGGGCAGAGCACTTCTCGTATGAGCTTGTGGGCCTCACGGACTCGCATTAAGTGTCACCAGCCTTCACAGGCGCAAGTTGCAGAAGAACGCAAAGTGCATGTTGAAGATGGCGTATTGCAGCCTCAGAGGGAGACCTGGCCGAGCTGCGAGCCACTTTCGGCGTGGAAGACGCGTATAAACTGTGTTTTGATCAGACCAGCTTGCTGAGGAGCCAGCATATCGGCGTGCAGAAGTTGGCTAGGTTTATTGGAAGGCCCATGTCAAACTGGTGATGCGAGAGGGAGCAGTGGATCATGGGGGGGGCAGAGGCTGGTCAGGGAGGGGCTTTTGCAGAGGGATGGATCAGAGGGGGTTGTCTGGAACTGGAGGCCCGGACGCTGGGAGGTCCTGTGCTACGGCTGGACGGCTGGACGGGGGGGGGGGTTGTGCTAGTGGGGGGCAGGGGGACGTTCCGGGCGTGAAATAATCGCGCAGAGTGCAGGCGCGTTTCTGTGGCGTGCCCGCAGAGGTGCGGGGGCTGTTGGGTGGCGGCCGCTTGGTTGCCTTTGCTTTGGCGTGTCTGGACTTGGGGGGCGGGAAGTCTTTTTTGGCTGGGCGCTGAGAATCTGCCATGTGCCGCTTGACTGGCCTTGGCGTTTGTTTTACTTTGTTCAGAACGGAGGATTGGGGGTGATATACTGGTAGCGATTTGTGTGGGGGAGAATGCGATCTGCTGTAAGGAGATCCTGGCTTGCCCCATGTGTTGGGGCTTATTGGGGGGGGGTAGTGGCCTGTTTGGGGGGGTCCTGCCTAAGCCAATCAAGGGCTTCGTACAGAGATCTCAGGAGCTATCCGGCACGGTGTGGCAGGGCATTCTGAAAATCAAGAACCTAGGCCGGTTTGCACTTGCGACGTGGAGGGGAGGTGATGAGCTGGTGGAGAGATGTGGGGATGAGCGTTTTGACAAGAATTCGCTTGCCCCCTGGGTGGGTGGCAGACGCCCACCCGTGTGAGACTAGCTGGTGGAAGGGGGGAGGGGGGCGGCATTGGATCAATGAGAGCAAAATGTCTTGAGCTGAGGGGCATTGGGACAGGAAAGACGCCACGTCCAATGGGTAAGAACCCGTGCACTTGTGGCACCATCGGGGAGAGAGGTCCTCGTGTGTGGTGCATGGGGCCACGTTGAATGTGCTATTACACCACCTGAAGGGGAAAGCCTTGAACCCCGAGGAGGTATTGTAGAAATGGAAACTGGAGGAGGTGTGGATGTTGTAGTGATTGTGGCGCGGTAGGAGGGGACGGATAAAGGATGATGTCAGCTTGTGCGCGATTGGCAGGGGTCCAAAGGAGATACATCCCGGAGGGGAGAGGGGGAAGAGTGACAGACACCACTTCAGGGAAAGGACAGCCCACTTTGAGAAGGCATCGGAGCATTCATTTCCCAGAAAGCCTGTGTGTCCCTTAATCAGGTCGTTTCCGAGGATGAGGGAGGGTGGGAGCTCGCGGAGGAGCGAGGTGATGGATGCAGCCGAGGTGTCCACCAGGCTCATCGAGGAGGCGCCTTTCGGGGGGGATTGCGGGACGGACACCACGTGGCTATCGTCGCCAAGTGTGACGTAGCGTTCATTTCGGTGATGAGCACCAGCCCATCTTAGGAAGATGAAGGGGGCCCAGAATTCTGAGTCTTCCGAAGATTGGTATGGGGAGCATTCACACAAGGCAAGTGTTGTCCCGTCCGGGGAAAAAATGCTTGCTGCAGAGCCGTAGCCCGCTTCGCCGGCAGAGCCGTCCAGGTATACCCATACGGCCTCCTGGGGGTGCTGTGGAGTAGTTTCTCTGCGCCAGAGCAGCCCCACATGTTGAGGTCCTCGAGGGCAAGCTGGTGGGGGAAGTTCAGAACCCTGAACAGCTCTCCATACTTGTACGATTTGAGGTGTTCTGCCCTGTGGGGGGGCTAGGGGGGAGAGGGAATGCGCTGTTGGGGGGTGAGGAAGGGGGCGTTGAGCAGGTGGTGAGTGTGGAGAAAACTGGGGACCACCGCGCAGGCGGGTGGATGGAAGGTATAGTGCACTTCCGTTTTTGCAGGGGTGGGCGCTTTGATGGTAAAAGTGTGTCATCGCAGAAAAGGTGGGTCGCGGAGTCCTGGGTTACCCTTTTGATGGTGCCCTGGTGGAAGCCTAAGTCCATTAGTTCCTTGCGCCTGCGGTTGCCATATTTGGTGAAGCTAGCCTGGCGGTGTTCTTGAAATGTCACTTGTAGGACTTCACCAGGCTGGAAGAGCTGACGTGGGCACGTGGCCCAAACGCCAGGGCTGTTGTACCGGACGCCTATCTCGTGGCAGGCATCCATGGCGCAATATTGGACAAAGTTGCGGGACGTGGCGAGGAGACATTCAGTGACTGTTACATTGGTTGCCGATGAACCCTCATCATCTTGGTACCGGGTAACGTTGTTGACGTAAGACAGAGAGAGCGTGAAAGTGAAGTGCTTTAATCCTAAGCCCCCTTCCGTCCCTTTCAGGTACAGGCGGTTGTTGCCGTCTGGGTCGGGGTCAAAGGTAATATTGTCGCAAATCATCTTTTGGAGTTTTTGGAGTTCTGCGGGCGCAAGGGACTGCGCCATGAGGCTGTATTCGAGGATAGGTATCAGTTGTACATTTATAAGGGGGACGCATTTCGAGAGTGTGAGATGCAGGGGGAGGAGGGTGGCGAAGAATGACGTGATTTCTGACTGGGCCAGGGCAAAAGAATTGTGTGGGAGGGTTGCTTGTGAAGATGTAGACACCTAAATATTTGTACACGGACAGTGGTTTACCAGTGTTTTGATTTATGGTGGACAGCAGTAAGCCGCTGGTTGTGGTGAAGGTTCGTTGGGGGGGCGGTAGCCATGGCATGGATTTCTGTTTTCGTCAGGGTCATGTCGAGGCACTATTGACGGGCCGTGGTGTCGAAAAACTGGAGTATTTCCTGTATTTGTTGCGGGCACTCAGACCTAAAAAGGAGGTCATCAACGAAGGCGAGTCCTGATTCAAGGGGGGGTGGGGGATTGACATATGGTGGGGCAGGGCAATCAATGGCACGTTTAAGTACAGGCAAAAGAGGATGGGCGACATCGGGCAGCCAAGGCAGACCCCTCTGGTCTAGAGGTTGGAGGTATGTGTCTGGCCGGCAACGAGAGGGGAGTCGCAGGGGGAAGCGTAGAGGTGTTTGATGAGAGAGATGAGGGAGGAGGCGAGGTTACTGTGTTGGAGGACCAAAAAATAGGGGTTGGGGGGGGACGGAGGTGAAAGCTTTGTTGAAGTTGATATAGAGGCTGTAGGACTGAGCTGAGTCCCTGAATTTGGAGAGGTGTTGGAAAATGTGATCCTAACAGCGTCTATCCGGGGAACCCCCCTACTGTGTGGGATGTATAAGGGAAAGCGTTTTGGTGAGGGAGAGGAGCTGTTGACATGCATGTGATGCGATGATTTTGTACACGCTGTTGAAGCGCAATGCGCCTGTAGTTGCGGGGGTCAGGAGTGATGCCTTTTTTGAAAAGAAATACTACATTCGCCTCAAGCCACTTATCGGGGAGGGGCTCGCGGAGTTGCATGTTTTCCAGAGAAACTTCCGGATAGCTGCAGGGGCAAGGTGAAGGATGTACTTGTTGGAGATGTCCCTCCCGCCCGCCTTGGTGGGCTTGGATCGTTTAAGCATTTTCACAAAATTTTCCAAGGTTATGTCCAGGATGATCTCTGCCCTTGTGTCCGCAGGGCACTGGCGGAGGTGGGAGAGCAGAACGATTGGGTATCAGGGGATGGGTTGAAGTCTAGCGGGCCGCCGAGTGTAAGCAGGGTATAAAAAAAAGTTTTGGCTGGTCTTGGAAGGGTTTGAGGTGATGACTTTGTCATTCTGGGGGTCCTGGAGGGAGATGGAAGTCTGTTTCGTGGGGTTCAGGGCTTGTCCTAGTGTGTGTTTCATGTGTGTTTTCTGGACCAGGCACCTGTGGACCTTGGTTTCGCGTGTTTTTTTGACCTTAGAGTGCCACTGTGATATTGCAGCATTGGGCTGGTCCCTGCGCCCAGAAAAGTCCGCCTGGTCAGGGGTTGGGATGTTTTTCAGATGGGACTTGATCTTCTTTATGGCAAACAACTGGGCAGGGGCAGATGGGGTAGTGAGATGGTGATATTTAGTGGCGAGTTCAGCGTTGATCGTGTCAGTGAATTTTTGGATCCGGGGGTGGATATGTCAGGGAAGAGTTCAAGAGCCGCCTCACACCATTTGGGATGGAGGTTCCATGGCCGTCACGAAGGTCTCCCTTTGTTGTGTAGTGAGTTTGCGGAAGACCTTTCGTTTGATTGAAAGGGGTGGGGGGTGCAGTGGAGGTTAGAGATGTGGGGTGGTGATCAGAGGTTTGATAGTTGACGTGAGCCGGGGAGGAGAGGGGAGAGAAAAATTCGGATGCCACGGGGGAGATGAAGATGTACTCAAGGCGGCTTTTGCTGCTGCGGTGAGCTTTAGAGATTCGAGTGAAGACAGCGTTCGCGGGCTGGAAGTGTTGCAATGTGTCCATCAGCTGGGCGGGCGTCAGAGGTGGCAAGGCGTCTGATCCAAGGCTAGTGATTGTCTTGCAGCAGGCCGTGACAATCAAGGTCTGGGCACACCAGGCAGTCAAAATGACCCCCTGAAATGTGGGAGGGGGACTCTTTGAGCAAGGGGCGGAGGATGCTTTCGATGGTAGTTTGGTGTTTGTTGGATTACGGGGCGTACGCAGAAGCAGCGAGGGTCACCGGGGCACCACGGACGGAGAGGAGGGCCGCCGCAATTTAGCCCTTGTTCTCGTGGCGGGGGAGGGGGGTAAAGAAACGCGCGAGGCGTGGTGAGAACACTAAGCAGGAGCCCCGTGCCCCTTGTGGTTTTTCTCCGCTTTATTGTGTATCACGGCGGTGCGTGTACCCTTGCAGGCGTGGGGCTTCGCGGGGGTGGCAGGCGGGCGTTCCTTGGGGGACGCCCCTCGCCTCGATGGCTGTGGGTGGATCTGGTGCGGAGTGTGTTAGCCTGTGTTCCTGTATGGCTGTGTTGTGGCGCCGCGAACAAAGGGTAGAGGTCGAAGGGTAAGGCCCGAACAAGGGGGGGTAGAGCAAAGGGTAAACTGCGCCTACTCAGGGGCGCACGCAAAATACAAAGAGTACGAAACCCAAGGGCACAACAAGGGCAAAGGGGGCAGAAGTGCGGCGAGGCACAAGCACGCAAGACGGGGCCCACCACCACATAACACACTACCACAGGAGGCTCCATGCGTTGTATTTGGCGCGCGCCCAAGAGTAGGCGTGGTTTACCCTTTGCTCTACTCTCCCTCGTTCTGGCATTATCCTCCTACCTTTACCCGTTGTTCGGTCCACTCGTCGTATTTGGCGAGCGCCAAAGAGTAGGCGCTGTTTACCCTTTCCTCTACCCCTCCTTGTTCTGGCGCTACCCTATGTCTCCGTGTTTGTTCTACTCGTTGTATTTAGCAAGCGCCCAAGAGTAGGCATTGTTTACCATTTCTGCTGTTTTTGCTTCTGTTTTCCGCTTCTTGCCCTTCTTTCCCCCCTCGCTAGCACGCATTTTGCCCTGTCCCGTGGTTGTCTCCCGTCCGCTGCCATCACTCTCTTCCATCCTTCGACCTTTAGAGAGGGTACAGGGATGTGCGGGGTGCGGGTTGTCGTGGCATGGCGGACGCCTGAACGTCGGACGAGCGTGCACAACTCGGTCAACATAGCGACGCGTTTGCGTTATACACATATGATTACTGGGTGCGGCCTCCTCTGGCTGCGTACTTGTGGAGACATGTGGTGTGTGACAGAGTGGGGTGGTGTAGTGGGGGCCACATTTGAGTGGTGGTGCGCGCCTATGGTTGTGCACGGCACAGCGGATGGGGCGGCTCATACCTCGTTATTACGTGCGTGTTTGTGTGTGTGTCGGCATACCCCGTGTCGCTCGTTGTTTGTACGTCTGTGGATATCTCCCTTACGTTTCTCGTCGGTTGCCGGCTGCGTGTCCTGGAGATAGCAAGTGGGTTGGGGAATCGGTGCACGTGTGTGTGCGTGTGTGCTTCTTCACCCTGCGGGTTCACGCGGCAGCTTGTTTGCGGTTGCCTCACTCGGCCATACACTTTCCCATTTTGTGCCTTGGATCGCTTCATTTTGGTGGTGTATTGTGTTTCTCATTTGTTTTCCGCTTGCTCTTATGTGGTTCTTTGCAACTGGACATGATAGTACGACTTGTGAAGCGAGAAGGAGTGGGAAGGCGTGCACACGGGCGGGGGGGGGGGGGGCTATTCTTTGTTTCTGGGGCGGTGCCTGGCGGCGCATTGCGGGTCCGTGGGCTCCCTCCATACCTTTGCGTTCGTGGGTCCCTTATACGAAGTTCTCCTCCGCGGCATTGATAGCCTAAGGAGTGTAGGCGAATGGGGGGGGGGGGGCGGCTTGCCTTTTCCGGCGGTGGGTTTGTCTTATTTGTTTTTGCGGTCGTGACTCGCTTGTTTTCCCTATCCTCGGCCTTCGGCGGCGGTCTTCTTTTACACAGACATCGGTGTGTATATGGCGGCATGCATACGTGCGTACGTGCGTACGGGCATACCTCTTGGTTGTTTCTGCTCGCGGGCTTGTTTTTTTTGTACTGTGTGTCCCCTAGTTACCCCTGGGGCACTAGGGTTCTCGCGGGGTTGTTTTTTTTGTGTGTGTCTCGTTGGATTTTGTTTGCATTTGCTATTTTTTTCGTTGTTGTTTGTGTTGCCCTTGTTCCCTCATTGCTTTCATACCTTGGCATTTTGATGTGTTTTCATCCTATACGCGTGGGATATGCGGGCGGTGGTGTGCATGCATTGCATGCCACTTGCTCACGACGGCGTCTTTGTTGTCGTGGTTTTGCGTTGCTTCCCTCGGATTCCCTGCATGTCACATACTTGACTTGGCAGCGGTTGTCAACCTTGACCTTGCGGTATTTATACCTTTCCTCTTGTCGTCATCTTGCGCGTGGCGTGTTTTTGTTGTTTTTCTTTGTTGTTGTCGGTTCGGGGTACGCACCACTCCCTAGCTCCTGCGGCACGGATTTTGCTAGTTGTTTTGGGGCACGCAATGGCTAGAATTCGCTTTCGTTCGGCTTGGAGTGTTCTGGTTCGTGCTGCGTGTGACGTTTTTTGCCGACGTCGCCAAACAACGATGCAAAAAATTTGGGCGGGGTTTCTGATATCGGGAAAAAAGATTTTATGTTTTATCTTCCCCGGTGCTGCGTCTTTGTCTTTTTTTTTCCTTCGATCGCGCAAGCGGGACGAGCTTTCTGGTCATCCACTATTGTTCCGAATTTGCTGCCATTGTTGTGCGAGGAGTCAGCCAGCGTCGGCCGTCCATTGACATGGACCTCAAAACATGTGACCTTTGTTTTATGAAAACCCGTTGCCGTGTTCTTGGATACACCACACTTTGGAGGGGGAGAAGCATCCAGCTGCACCACTGTGGGCTGTTGGGCAGCCAAAAGTTGGCCGTTTTTTTGTTTCTTCGATGGCGAAAGAGTCCGGGCCGCCGGGATGAAGCTTCGTGGGCAGCAAGGACACTCTAGGGGTTCTCGTAAACAGCTGCAAACGCAAGGAATAGGCCGGTGTTGGCATCTTGGCCTAGGACTGCGGTACATATACTTGGCCTATTGCAGGCGTTTTATCACCAGTATGCAACACACCCTGCATGCCCACCCGGAGTTGTTCGCTTTCCAACTAGATAAGGGCGTAGCACGCACCGGGATGCCAGTGCATCCACCGTGCCGTCTACACAAAATTGATCTGTTGTGATCTCTCTAAGCCTTTCATGGATATGGATGCATGTTGGGCGAGGTCATATTGCACAAGGCCCAAGTAGTCAGCCCGGGCCTTATCGGCCCACCACGGGTGAGCGGCGATATGTCCTAAATACTGCAAAATGGGCGGGCGGACCTTGCGGAGGACAACATTCCACTCTACCATCCCCGTTACTTGGTCCGGTGTTCAGCGGTACACCTCGGTGTTCGCTGAATTTACCTGCAAGCCGAGAATGCGAGTCGATTCACTCACTTTCTGAAGAACTTGCTCCATGGTTTCTGAGTCGTTAGCGATGATCGCAACATCATCCATGCAGATGACAAATTTTACCCGATGGAATTGTCGACTAACGGCACGATAAAAATGTTTCATACATAGCACAGAAAAAGAGGGCGGGGAGAGGGTAGCCCTCTTTCAACCCCCACTTCTGGTGGTATCAGTGCTGGGTGTTCCCCGCCTTGGAAAAGCAGCGAATCTAAGAATAGGGTTGGCGGATGAACGATAGTGTGTGCGTGGTCTCCTAGAGCAAAAGATGGGGAATGCGTGGGTAAGCCTTGGCTATGTCTTGGAAAATAACATACGGTTCTCCCTCACATTGGAAAACGTTGGACCACAAGGCCATAGCCTGAGCGACGGTGTTATACCTGTTCCAGCTCCCTCCTTGGTGCCCTGACGGCGCACTCTTGGGCGGTGTCTTTCGGCGTAGCAGCAATAGCTTGCACGGTACTTGGTACATGGAGCATAAGACCGCGATGGGACGGTAGTTTCCTGCAGCACTCAAGTCCACTTTTTTGTACAGCAAAGAGATGCCTATATCAATCGAGGAGTTGGGGAGAGATCCTGAGTGCCATACCTGCTAGATGTGCTGGAACAGAATCCACTACAAAGTTTCAGGTACGTGTGCAAGCTGTACCTGTGCACACAGTTCTTTCTCCTCTGGCCGCTGTGAGAATGATGTGTTTGGTAGCGCCCATAGGTCACTCATGCATATGCCCTGTACCGCCAATTGTTGTGCTTTTGCATTGCCTTCAAGTCCCGCATGGCACTGGATGTATATCCATTGTAGGACTCTCCCCGGTCTCTCAATTTCAGAGATTACTTCCTCCCACATGGGGATGGTAATGATCAACCCTCCGCTTTCTCCGATCTAGGCCATTTCATTCCATAGGTGCACTTGCCCTTGAGCACCACAGATCAAGTACTCTGAGTCAGACAAGATCGCAAATATGTCACCCGGCAGTCGTTTGAGTAACTGCACCCCCCCCCCCAACTCCGCCGCATTATTTGTCTGCCGGAGCCCTGGTAGTAGCGGCTCTAAGATGCTGACTGTCCCGGATTGAGCATCCTCTTGGGAATAAATACCTATACCTCCCGCCCTATGCTTGCTTCCCTTCCATAGTGGTTTAGGAAATGGGGGGGGGGGGGTGTTTTGTTGTCCCAAGTGTGTCTCAAACCGGGCCAGCCACTTGACACATGTCTGTTGCCATGGTCTGCTCCTCCTACGATGTACACCGTTCGGAAACTTACCTGGCCCTTGGAGCCCCCCCCCCCCCCCCCCCCCCCCCAAATTTTCCCCCAGCCCAACACCATTAAAGGGGGGGGGGGTTGTTATTTGACCACCTAAACCCAAAAAAAACCCTTTTTTGACAAGCATAAAAGTCCTTTTTTGGCCCATTTTTGATAAAAAAAGGCAAATATCTGGTGCAGCGGGTCCCGAGATCTGGGTATTCCCGTTTTACATCCATGTACAATTTTTTTTTGGCATCCAGCACCCTCAAAATAGGCGCGGGGGGGGGGGGGGGGGGGGGCGGCGGGCTGACCATCCGTGCAAAAAACCCTTTTTGACCCAAAAGTGGTCATGGTTGGCCCATTTTGATGAAAAAGGGCAAGTTTCTGCTGCAGATGGTCTCAATTTGTGGGTAATCACATTTCACATCTACCTCCTTTTTTTTGGCATTCAGAACCCTCAGAATAGAGGGGGGGGGGGGGGGGACCTAACAATTCGGGCCAAAATAAAACCTTTTTTGACCCAATAATCTGAAATTTTTTTTTGCATCCGGCATCCTCGATGTGGGGGGGGGGGGGGGGGACCTAACGATCCGGGCCCAAACACACCTTTTTGACCCCAAAATGGTCATTTTCAGCTCATTTCTTGATGGAAAATGGCAGAGTACCAGATCCCTAAGATGCAAACCCTGACAGCACAGCCAATGTGTCAGCCAATGTGTCGTAGCATGTGAGCAGTAGGAGATGTGAGGAACGACAGCCACTTCATCAGATTGGGTGCGGCCGGCGTGTAACGACTAGTGGACATGTTTGGTGGACCGGGTAAATGGAACAATGTCAGGAGGTGGCCTGCATAGGCATGTGCGCCATGAGGGTCCCATACAACTTTTCAGCCTTCAAACATCTGAAATCCAGCCTGGCGCAACACAACAGGGGAGATGCACAGGGGGCAATGTTCAAGAAAGGGCACATGTTCATAATAATGACCATAATACGGGTGATGCAATTTTTTGGCAAACCGTCACCCGAGGCAAGCAATAGGCTCAGGGATGCTGGAATGGGGGGGCAAACTGTTGCAGAGATGCAACTGAGCACCCACTGCTGGCCACCCATCATCATTCAGTACCCATGGACCATCAACATCTCCCCCCTCTGTCTGAGCTGCAGAGCAGCTGCAAAGCACAGATCAAATGGCAGCACACAGCATGTAGATTTTTCCAGGTATGAAGGTTACCAGACAAGCCGTTTCACTGCCCAAATGCACCAGCAAAACGTAACGTCATACATGTGCGCAAAGAGGCACACACCCCACTCCTCAAATACGTCAGCCTGAAGTGTCACAGGGTACAACCCAATCAGGCAAGGTGCATACCAAAGACCCCCCATCTCATACAAAAACTTTTCACTACCCAACCTGGATGATGGACAGGTTTTCAAACTAATGGAAAAAATCATTCTTTGCAAAAACGTGTCCATTGTGTGTGTGCAAGAGAGAGAAGGCAAAGTCTTTGCTGACTGCCACGCTGTTCTGTAATCATGCTACAATTGAAGAATGAAAACTGAATGTGCCATCTTCTCTGGACCCATCTGTTCTACACCCTTAAAGAGGGAACCCCAGAAGCAGGTTCCTGGTTCCTGCAACTGGATGGGACCCCCCCCAGGCGAGGTACCATGCAATGTGCTCCTTACAGCCTTAAACTCCCACATGTTAGCCTGCAACACATCATGATGCTCCTTGTGCTTCAAATGATACCAAATGGGAGCATCAGCAAATGTCATCCCACATTTACAAGATTTGTGACCATAACAAGGGGTAGATACAAAATGAGTGACAAGGCAATACAACAATCAAATACCTCAATGACCCTCACTCTATTAAAAAGCTGACAGTCCAGGAAGCCTAACAGCCAATCAACCCAAGCAAGCCCATTGCCAACCCCCCAAGAACCTGTCTGCAATTTCGCCCAAGATGGGTAAATCGGGCTGAAAACCCCAATTACCCATAATTATGTACAGCAGTGTGGACGGGCCACTGTGTCACACCAAGCTAAAATCTGCAGACATGCACAGGGACAAGGTCCATTGGATCACTGCATAAATCAGGGTTCAAATGTTCAGATACACCACCAGATGAACTTTGCCACGAGAAGATCTGTGATGTGGCAAGAGGGTCAAGCAGTCAGTTCGAGTGACGTAGAGTGTAGATCATATGGTTGTACAGAATCTGAGTGCATGGGCAACAGCATGAAAATGCATGCATCATCTAGCAGGGACAAATATGGCAAATTCCAGCAAACATCTGTCCAACTCATAGCATAGACCCAACCCCTCAAAGCCCTGCACACACAACACAACTTTATTTAATCCGCCGACTGGGGCAATTTCATCACTGCCAGTGCCAAAAAAATTCACTGTCGCAGGGTTCGACTAGGGCTGGGTTAGGACGAGCTGGGCAAAACTTTGGAGGGGATGGCAGAAGTTTTGGTCCTTGAGGTCCAAAAGCGCAGATAGAATTGGCTTGGAGACACAGGAACATTCATAAAATGGTCAAGATTGGAGATGCCGGGGCCTTTGAGCATTTGATCCTCCCCCTGCACCCTCAGCCATCCTACAGCCTCAGCTGGGCACAATGAATATGCACCTGTTAGGAGCAGTGTTTGTTGCAAACAACCATTTTCAGCAGTGCTCATGTGACCCCATATATTTGGGAAAGATTAGGGAGCCAGAAGTGCTGCGCTGGGGTGTGTAAGTGTGCAGAAACAAAACAAAATGGGGAAACTGTAAAAGAGGGTATGGGGCAGTATCTCTATCTCTAATGGGGCAGGTCTGCATAGCACATGCATAGCACACAGGTTCTAACGCAAAATCAGAGAATTCCTGTTGCCTTTGCAAGGCATGTTGAAGAGGTGAGGGGGGAGTCTGCTACTTGTTGGCATGGAACAATTCTCCGACCCCTATCTTCAGGTGGCAAGAGGGCGTTATAGGTGAGATTTGATGATTGTGGGTGGACACATTCTTAAAATGTCAATCTTTGAGCAGTGGAGTGGAAAGTGCTAGAGCAAATTGCACACCAGCCCCTTGGGAACCCCCGTCGCCAGCACCCAGTAATCAAATACAGGGTGAAAACTGGATAAAAAGGGTGCAACACATGCTTCACAAGTGGTGTTTGATGATTGAGTGGCACAACGTCAGAAAAACTGTGGGCTTTGAAATTGGGAATTCTTGACCAGTTTGGCGCTCAAGACAACTTAAGTGGCTTCCACCCTATTTCCAGCACAACTCAAAACAAGGGTGAAGTTGCGTCTTGCAAACAGACCATTGCTGGCACTACACAAGGGAAGAGGCTGCAACACAGAGGAACAATCTCGCCACATCCCCAATCCAACTCCTTCTGGTGGTGTACCACAACGCCCTTGAACCCACCAACAACACTTTTGGCACTTGCCTGAAATAAAAAAATGCCCACAACACACACAATCTGCACTGGCACTTATCCCACATGGCCCAAGCAATCCCCACAGACCTACCAACCGTAAAAACCTTTTTGGCTCAAAACCAAACAACTGTATCGCCCTAAGTAAAACAACCTCGCTGGGAATTTGCTGTTTCTACACCACGGCGCAATGGTTTTACTTAGATGGATGCAAATGGACTGAAATGGCCTAAAAGCAACACTTTAAGCGGATGCACACCAAGGGGGCGTTTGTGCATAGCATGCGCTTAGGGCGCATTTTGACGAGACAGAAATGAAGAAAATCAGGGCCATGGGCAATATTTTGGCCTATCAAAACAATACTACACGCCCACAATGCTAGACAACCCCTTGTTTCAAACCTCCTCCAAGCCCCTAAATTGCACCTTGACACCACCTCACAACATAGTTTGTATGACAGCCCCTTGAGATGGATTGACGCTTTGGGATTTGTGGTGTTTGCTGGAGTTAGGATGCGCAATGACTTCATGTTCGCACTTGATACTGGCAACTCATTGCGCATGTGTTTCAGTGTCATCACACTCCTCCTTTTGTTGGTGCTCATTATCGTGGTCATGCATGAAATGGACATCGGAAGATTCCCATTGATATGGGTAGTAGTGAAAACCCCCAAATAGGGTACCCTCAATGTATCAATACATCACAAGACTTGGGTTTTTGGTGGCCTTTTTCATGGGCAAGCACAACACACGGACAAACTACTAGAATTGAGAGGGATGCGGCGTATGGGTCATGGTTCGGGGTACTAGGTTGTGTGATCGAGTTGGACTATGGTCCGCTGAAAATTTGGTGCACGCTAGACACAGCACGCGGGTAGCATGGCATGCGCCCCCCCATATGTGGGCCCCCATGTGTCTAATGTGGCCTCCCATATGTTTGTATGCACTCGCATTACACCAAAAGATGACCCTAGCTTAACCGAAGGCTCCCGATCACTTTCGAGCCCAAAACTTAGGAACCCTCTCCTATCAAGGTGTTCATTGAACATACAAACGCTTCCCCCCCAAAAAAAACCCATAGTGCCCTCCAAGATGCCCAAGATGCTTTCTCATGGCCACGTGGATCTAACAACATCATTAGTTATGCGAATTTTCTTCATGTGGACATCTTTGGGGCACATTACAATACACGTTCCTACACGTTGGTGGGGCCCAATCTTATACAATATGTATATATATATATATATATATATATATATATATATATATATATATATATATATATATATATATATATATATATATATATATATATATATATATATATATATATATATATATTACTACACCCCTCTCCCCTTAAATTTAGCTAACAAGCAACAAGCAACAACAAGCAACAACAACAACCACAGGCAAGCACGTCACCATTCCCTTTTGGCCACTGCACCTTCCCAACGCCTCGGGCTTGACTCTACTTTGGGCATCCTAGAGCCTAGGTGGTGGCCTTGCCAAATCCAAGTTTTGAGCCAAAAACTCACCGGTGGCGGCCCGGGGCGGTGGCGCCAAGTCGGGAGGTGCCCTCCCAAACCTGCGCAGCTTTGGGCCAAAAACAGCCATTTTTCGCCCAAAAACAGCCCTAGTAAGGTTCAAAACAGCCAAACGAAGGCAAACGGCTGCTACACTCCACGTGCGGCTTGACTTTCTCGTGACCAAGGGACCTTTGGTGCCCTCTAACTCCACGATATGACCGAGAAACGGCCCAAAAAGGCGCCAAAAAGCCCCAAAAACTGCGCAATGTGCACCAGCACCCCGAAACCAAGAACGGGCCATATCTTGGGCTACGTGGCTCAAAAACCAATTCCGAGGGCACCTAGTCCACCCGCAACCCCCCACTTTTTATGGTTTTGAAGCCTCGGACTCGCCCAACGAGACACGTAGACCCCCGTACCAGTGGTCACTTGGTGCAGCCGGAGGGCCGGCCAGCCCACGCACAGTGGGGGCAAACGGTGGGTCCATCAGGGTCCCCAGGGCGAAAAAAATCATTTTTTCCAAAGTTGTTCCTAGACCACTTGCGATGCTCAAACAAGTGTTTTTAGGCCGTTTTGAGCCCGTGGTGGCGCGTTTTGGGCCATGGAAAATCCCAAAATGCCTTGAAAATGTGCCATTTTGGGACCAAAAATGGGTCAAAAATGGGTCAAAAGCGTGTTTTTCCAAAAGTGATCCTGGACCATTTGGGATGCTCAAACAAGTGTTTTGAGCCCGTTTTGAGCCCGTTTTGACCGAGTTTAGCCACTTCCACCACATGTATGCACCACTTTGTGCCCTTCGCACGTACCTTAGAGCCGTGTGGTGAAGCCACCTAGAGTTGGGAGAGGGGTGTAGATTAGAGGATATATATATATATATATATATATACGGTAAGGGTAGTATAGCTTGTCTACAAGGTACCAAAACTAAAATTGCAAAAGAACTTCTGTTTTTGCTACACGGGGGGGGGGGGACAAGTTCCAGTCTCACATCACGTCCCTTGTAGGTAGGTCACGTGCAGGCACGTTCCATACCATCCTACCCCTCTGCCAATGGCTAGGGCCAAGATTTTGCTCTCCCGAAAGGGGGGCCATTGACAGGGGGGGTGGGATTGTTCTTTCCGGGTGGGGGGGGGGGGGCATTGGCATGTAGGAAGAAGGGCCATTTCACTTTGGAAACACAATCAAATCAATGGATAACAAGACCTTCTCATGGGGAGTGCCCACCCCAACTGGTGGAGAATTTCACTATTGCAACGGTAGCCATATTGAGGTCCACAAGGTGGGCCGGAGTGAATGGAAACATAAGTGGAGCACAACTCCTAGGGCATCGAATTTTTGGCCCACAATGAGAATATTTATAATCTGGCAAGCACGTGGGTTCGGAGCGTGCGAGAATTGGTGCACCCTGTGGGCTCCGGTGGCAACACACACAACACGGCGGCACACACAAATGAGTTTGTCTAGACTAGACCCGGCCTTGGCTTACGACAAGGGCATCTTTACGCACTTGCATACTTGTCCCTATTTGCCAAGGTTCCCCACGGTGCGCGGTGGCATGCCTCCGCCTCTTGCACTCATTTCCACGCCGCAGCACATGTTTCAACGTCCCCAGAACTTGTGTACGTGTGTCATCAGCTGATGGCGTCGATTGAATTGAGATTACTCGGAACCCACAGCACGCCCACGCGAATCGCTTTGCATTGCACCGTGTGCACGAGGCAACGTAGTATACACCGTTGCTCTACCAACACCGTTGCTTTACCGCCCGCTATTGTCCACTCAGCCATTCTATGGTTGCCATTCTACCTAGAGCTCAAAACCAAATTTCTGAGGAGTTGTGTCGGCGCAAGGAGCACGGAAGGGTGCATGAGCCAGAAAAAACATTGGCTATCAACGAAGAAACAATTCGTGACCTGCTAAGGTGTAGCCCACGGAAAACCAAGTGAAAACCACAGATGCAAGCAGTGCGATGTGGCATAGATGAGTAGCCAAAAATGGAAGGAAGTGAGCCTTACATGCATTCAAATTTTGTGCGACTTACAAGGGATGCATCCAAACAATGCCTGAACAAGATGTGCACACATAAAAATGCTCACAGGCCGGTTCTTTTTATGAAATCCTCGGATGATACACAGAAACAAGCTGCCAAAAAAAGAACCCTTTCTAATTCAAATGCACTCTTTTCTACAAAAGTCACAAAAACTGCATTGCACAAACACAATGGGCATACACAATGATACAACAATAGGACCGTTGCATACACAAATCAGGTGCTACAGCCATGCTCAAAGTATGTCCGAGCACGTGCCATTAATGAGTGTTGTCATGCAGGCTTCCACAACTATGTCTGTGTATGCACATGCACTGTTGCAATGCACAAAAAGCCATTTGAAATCAGTCATGCAACCGATACCCCAACAAAAGGGGTTGCAAATCATTTGGCATGATGAACCCTTGTTCTCAAAGTATGGCCGAGCAGGTGCCTTTCAATAGCATAGCAGGCAAAGAAATGATTTGCACTGTTCTGCAAAGAATAATCGCCGTCGAAAATGAGTTCCTTGGGCAAGCCATGGGCTCCAAATATGCAAGCATGCACCTTCATACCAAGCTGACAATGGTGCCATGCATAGAAAGCAAGACAAATTCTGATTCAAATGCATTCTTTTCCACAAATTTCACGGCAAATTGTAGTGCACAAACACGATGGGGATACACAATGACACAACCATAGATTAGTTGCACATGCGAATCCATTGCTGAGGCTATGGAATGCATAAAAAGCGAGTCGAAAGCGATCACCTTTGTGTCTTCATACTGTACTAACATGGGCAAAGACACAACAACAATTGTACTAGTGTGCTCACAATCGCCGGTACAAGACACAGCATAAGCAATGACATTGAAAGGGGACACCATTAGATGACCCGTTTCAGGTGAACCTTACCACGTTGCACATTGCACGGGCCCCAAACGCCGCGTCCAGCTACCCGGCCACGCTTCGACCTCCTGCTCCTCCTGAACGTGTTCATCAGTGCTGCAATCACTATCTTCCCCAGTGTTGCCGTACCCGGAAATACTCATCATCGCTGATCACAATCGGCTCGGAGCTTCCGTCTCCCCTGATTCCAGAATAAAGCAACGTCTGTGTCCTACAGGGGCCACTTTGATCTTCGTTAAAAATGGATGACCTAAATAAAGGTCATACTTGATGGCCGCTCTATAAACGTAATCCTCTAAGACAACATCCTCTACCTTACCTTCCTCCCATAAATCCTGGGCGACCATGTGCGCCTTCAGAAACAAACCTGTACTCCCTCCTGGAAGGGCATGACCTGAAACACCTTCCAAGTTAACGGGGTGAGGTGAAGTGTCCACTTGGTCACTCCCCCTAACATCTTTAGCAACCACTTGTCACCGCCACGGACATCCATAGCAATGGGTTGTGACCGCCGCAAACATCTCTGTGACTGCCCCAAACATTCCTAGCAATGGCCTATGACCGCCCCACACATCCCTAGAGACACTGCTTCACTGCTCTAGACATCCCGAGCAATGGCGTGTGACCGCCCTAGACATCCCTAGAAACGCTGGATCAGTGCTCCCTAGCAATGGCGTGTGACCGCCCCAAACATCCGTGGAAACACTCGATCACTGCCCCAGACATCCTTGGCAATGGCCTGTGACCGCCCCAAACATCCCTGAAACACTTTGATGAGAATATGTGGGAAGCAGCACGACATGAATGCTTTCGTCCATCACATCGTCCCAGTACCCAGTAACATCATCATTCCTTGGTAAATGGTGTCCTAGGGTGGTATTCATCACGACAAAAAATCTGCCCCAATGGGCACCTGACCATTATCTGTTGTGAATCACAACTGCAATTGGGCATTGAGCGCTTAAATCCTTTCAGAGTCAATTTCAATCGGGAAAGACAGACTTGCGCCCGAACCACCAAATGAAAATATCACCGGGGGGGGGGGGGGGACCCCTCAGTTCTGGACGCCAACTACCCCGCCAAATAACTGTTGGCCGGAGGCCCCTTGGGGGGGGGGGGGGGGGGGGAGTTCAGGGAGGCGCGAATGGGGGGGGGGGGTCTAGGAGGGGCGAATGGGGGGGGGCTCCGGGAGGGTCGGTTGGGGGGAGGGGTCCAAGTGGGGCAATTCGGGGTGGGGTGGGGGGGGGGGGGTCCAATTGGGGCGATTTGGGGTGCTGGGGGGGGGGGGGGCACAGGCTGCCCTTACCTCCCCTTGCCCTCCCTCTCACCATGCCATCACCATAAACCTGACCCTAACCTTTGCAGGCAGCTAGTTTGGCCATGCCAGCCATGTTGATTGGGCTGAACAAGATCCCCCAAATTTCATTCACGGCTGCTTTTGCCACATCATTGCTCCAAATTGGACCTCAACACTCACTCTGACCCTAGCCTAGGGTGAGAGCTAGGGCTAGGGTTAGGGCTAGGGTTAGGGTTAGGTGTAGGTGTAGGGTTAGGAGTAAGCTGAGGGTTGGGGGTGGGCGTTAGAGTCAAGGTTGGGTTTAAGGATAGTGTTAGGGTGCAAAGTGGACAAATTTTCCTTAGGGCACCTTTGGTGTTCATGGAGCGCCGGGCGCCTTTGGCGCCCGTGGACGCCTGAGAGCACACCTTTGGCAGCTAACTGTTGGCCGGAGGCCCCTAGGGGGGGGGGGGGGGGGGCGTCCTAGGAGCCGCGGAGTTCCCCCCCCCCCCGGGGGGAAATATAGAATGTTGCGAGAGCAGGTTCACTTTGGCTACCCCATCATATCCTGTGACGCCTACTCTACTGAATTCCGGTTGCTACCAGGTGCCATTTGGCATCAAATGAGGAGGGTACGTTTGCGCGGCGCACACCAAGCATGCCTAGCATCCAGCCATCTATCACAATGCTTTACGCCCAAAGATTACTCCCTTCTCTGGCCCAAGAACCCTAAGCACAAGCACATTGTATAACTGTTGGCAATCAAATAACTTCCCATTTTTTGACCGACGATTTTGGGACAATCATATGCACCCTGCCCTTGCAGGCCCCATCATGGCCACCCACCTCAAAATCAAAGAATCCCCCTCTTGTGCGTGACGGACCACTCCAGTGGCCACACTAAAGAGTGGGAGTCCTTAACCCCTAATCGAGGGGCCACACCAAAGGGTGGGAAAACTTTGCCCGGCGCGTGCCCGGCACTAACGTACTCTCTAGGTTGTGAAATGGTTGTGGTACGTGCTGGCTTTCGTTTGCAGGCACATCACCAATATCCAGAACTTGTAACCTGCACAACATACTAGGGTAGTTCAGGTGGCCTGATTTTGAGGGCATTGGCAAAGGGTGTGTCTGGGGCACTTGGGCGGGGGGGGGGGGCCATAAAAGTAGCGCGCAGTGCGCGTGCAGTGCAAGGACTCCCTCTTGGAGTTTGTGGTTTGTAGGTACTGTAGACATGGTGCAGAAGAGCTGCAAGAGAAGCCTTGAGTGGAGGTTTCATGCTTCTGGATGCTGCAGTGATTATAAGCAAGGTGCAAGTGTGATGTGATTGTGTCGTGCCAGCAGGTTGGCGTGTCAGTTTCTTTCAAGCTGCTACTCACTCAAGTAGCTCACCGTGTACGGTTGCGTACAGCCCTCCCTAGCTCCTTGTACAATTCTGTATAGCAAGGCTTGATGCGTGTGTATGGCTTTAACCATGAGTCTGAGAAGTTCTTGATTCCCATGCATTGCCCTCTGTGGAGCAACCAAATGCAGAAGTGACACTGAACACACTTCACATGAGGGATCGGGACTAGGAATTGCCATTGCATTTGGTTTTGATTTGGATGGTTAAGATGAAGGCCGGAATTGGATGGACAAGGTCAAGTTATCATTTGTGTGCTAATAATAGGACGCAATCGGAAGCTACCTTCCCTTTCCAAAAGACATCATGCAAAATGGGACAGGCCATGAACAGCGATGGTCACCACCCCGGGCATCACACCCTCAACAACACACAAGCTTCTTGGAATGGAGAGTGGGGATACCAAAAGAGATGGAGTCCATGGGGCATCGATGATTGACAACCAGCACACCATCTTGATGACACTCCAACTTCATACATCCTTTGTCACAATGGCCAACCACCTTTGCGAGAACTCGAAACCCAGTTGACCCGGTGTAGCAGCATGGACGGACCTGTGCATCACCACCTAACAATGGAACGAAATCAGTCCAACATTGCAAGAGGGACCAGGTCCCCTCGCTGTCAGGCTTTGCCTTTCCCTTCACAACCAAAAATCAACCTAGAAAGGAGAACATGCGGGGAAATGAGCAAATAACGTGTAAACAAAGGGTGAAAGTAGGTGAAAAAGGGTGAAATTGGGTTAAACGCCAAATATGCCATATACCCGATGCGGAAGAAGCATCAAAAACCTATTGTCAAACAACAATGACGCTCCTAGTATCACGAAGTATGGTTTTCTAGTGCGGCCAAACGGCAAAATAGTTGCAGTGCGCGCACACTGCGCTAATGCCGCTCTCCAATAATCAGCGCTCTCCAATAATCAGCACTCCAATAATCAGCACAGGTTTTGAAGGCACTTTCCATCCAAACACCTGGTGGGACCACAGGAGATGATCAACATGCTTGGCGGGGAGGTGAGGCCGTATGATGTCCAAAGAAACCAAGGAGGGAGCATCAACAGGAGTCAGAGGTGCAAAATAATGTGCACTGGGAACAAAACCTGGGGGACGGGGGCTGCACTAAAAGATGCACTCACTACATGTGTCATGTTGTTCTGCGACCAGTTTGGTGCTGCCCTGCAGTTCCAGATACCTGCCACCCACTGGCCACCCATCGTTTTAAACCAGCATCAACTGAGCCGACACACTTAAACACCACCCCGCTTGGCTTGTGGTGTAACAAAAAAATCAAGTTTGATGCAGTGTGGGTCAGTTGGACAGCACAGCTGCCACACAATCAGTATGCACTGGATGGAGGCCACCCAAAATCAGCAGCCGCATTTGCGACTGACAGCATCTTGAGCAAGCGGCAGGGTGCAAGGATTGGAAGATGCCTATGACAACACCCCATTCAAATGGACCTGTGTTTGGAATCCCCCTACAAAAAAAAGGAAAAAGGGAGCCACAGAAGGAAAACTAGGCGACAGGAGGCAAGCCATTGGGGCCCACAAACACTTCAGCACATTCGTAGCCTCCTGGATTATCCCACAAGGAGGGATCATGCCTTGCGCATCCATAACTGTATCATGTGCCAGCACTGCACAAGTTCTGTTCTATGGCATGCTATACAGAATGTTAACAGACGGGGATGCGGGGATGTGGCACCACTGTTGAGGCCTGCCGGACCTTCTCCCTCTGAATATATGTAAGTACTTGCAGACTGTTGCAAATCCTGGGCAAACAGATTGAATTAGCCAGATCAGTAGCAAAAGTGTCAGGGCCGCTTTAATGTGGGCCTGTGAGAGCGGCATGTTGTTTGGTCCTGGGGCCCAATGCAAGTCATACGCCTGGCCTCCAAATCGCAGTTAACAGCCAAAATCTCTAGTGGAGCTGGGCACTTCTGTCCTTGACACACTCAACACCAGGCCCTAAATTCAACACCACCTCTGGTCTTGACTCCTCTTTCCAGAGTGTTCATTCGGTGGATGGCTGAGCCATAGCTGCACAACTTGTGCACAGAGCCGCACAGGAGCAGCAAATGGCCATCCCCCACCCCCAGCCCTCACACACTACACTAACAGCTGCTTCCACTTCACAATGCTGCAATGCACGTGATATTCATGTTACGGGGCGCTTCTGTGGGGACTCCAGCTCATCCTGTGCGTAGTCTTCTCTCTTACGCTTGTCTGTGTTCTGTACTCTCTCCTCCTCTTCATCGTCAGCATCTTCAGGATCTGCATCTGCAGTTGCTGCGCAGAATGCAGAGGCACTTGACAGCGCGTGTGCAGGCACCAAACTGCAGTTCCTCATTAAGGAGGGCCCAATGAGGGGGATCTGGTGTGTGCAGCAAGGGGGGTTGTGGTTTCAATGCAACAGGGGAGTTGGTGGGTATGTGCATGCCAGTCGACAGCTGAGTATGCTGCATCACACAGGGCTGCATGCCACTTTGCAGCCCCCTGTGCATCAGCACACAGGGCTGCATGCCCTTTCGGAGCCCATATGTACCTTAGCACACAGGAGTACACACACTTTTGCAGCCCCCTGTGCCTGAGTGCACAGGGCTGCACACCACATCCCCTGATGATGCCTCAGCACACCCCTTTGCCAAAAAAGGGCTGCACACCACTTGGCAAACCCTGGGGCTCAGTGCACAAGGCTGCATGCCAGTTTTGCTAACTGTGGTGCCTCAGTGCACACCCCTTGTGCCTCAGCTCAAAGGGCTGCAAGCCACTTCACCTTAGCTCACATTAATGCATATCTCTTTGCAGCCCCCCGCGCCTGAGTGCACAAGGCAGCACATGATGCCTCAGAGCATTGAGCTTCATAGCCCCCTGTGCCTCTCAGCACACAGGGCTGCAAACGCTTTTGCAACCCCCATAGATCAGCGCATAGGGCTGCATGCCGCTTTGTAGCCTCTTGTACCTCAGCGCAAACAGTTTCACAGGCCATGGTGCTTCAACATGCACGGAAGTGCTGCAGCACACCACAACAAAGGGCTGCACTCTGTTTCATGGCCCCTATGCCTCGGCACACCAATTTGCATGCCAATTTGTGATGCCTTGTGCATCAACGCACAGGACTGCGCCGTTTCGCAGCCCCTTGTGCCTAGGTGCACAAGGTTGCACGCTATTTCGCAACCAGCTGCGCCTTAGCACACATGGTTGCCGCCATCTGCCTCAAGACACATAGCTGCATGCTGTTTTGTGGCCCCTTATGCCTTGACACATGGGGTTGCAAACCATTTGGCAGCCCCTTGTGCCTCATCGTACAGGGCTGCCTATCATTTTGCACGCCCTTGTGCCTCAGCACACCAGGCTGCAAGCCTTCCACGGCCTCTCTGCATTGCACCCTACTTGTCAGTCCCTCGTGCTTGAGTGCATACAGTTGCACACCCTTTCTCGGCCCTTCGTACCTCATGCCCGCTGTTTTGCCACCCACTGTGCTTGGGTGCACGAGGCTGCATGAACATTGCAACCCCAAGTGCCTCAATAGACATGCCGACTTGCATCCCCCAACGCTTGAGCGCTTGAGCTACACACGCTTTCACAGCCCCCTACCCCCCTATGCCTCAGCTCACAAGTTTCCATGCTGGTTTGCAACCTCTTGCCTAAGCATGCAACACTGCATGCGGCCCCATGTGCCGACCACCATGGCGGTGCGGGGGGGGGGGGGGGGTGGGGGGGGTTGAGCCACAAGGGTGTGTGCAATAGTGTGTAGCCATGTGTGTTGAGGCATAGGAGGCTGTGAAGCAGTGTGCGCTCAAGCAAGGGGTTGCAAAATGATGGATAGTTGTGTGTGCGAAAGATCAAGAGGCTGTGAAAATGTGTGCAACTCTAAGTAGTGATGCGCAGTGGGTATGTGATGTGGCATGCAGCACTATTTGCATAGCACGGTACAACAGTGTGTGCCCTGTGTGTCGCATGGGGTGGGCAAGTTGGGCCCTCGAAGATTTCATCCGTCCCAACTAATGGCCATATGCAGGATACAAGGGCACCCATGGCGTGCCCCTCTGGACTAATGCGCCACAACCATCGCCCTTGCCCTGGTCTAGCCACCATTGTCGCAAAGAATCACTCTTCACCTCCATGTGATGCACTAGGCCACACTCAGAGTGACGCAGCCAAAGCCCCACCCCCCGCTCGTTAGCACAACCGCAACACCCCCAACCCCGAACAACCCCTTGGCACTAGCCCTAAGTGCGAGCGACAATCATCCGGGATCATGGAGCCTTGCAACCAACCGCCACGCCCCAACGGCGACGTCCTCCCCGAGCACAGGCGGCATCCACTAGACCGCCCCTGTGGCCAAAGCCGCAGCCGCATTCATAGTCCTCGCCCTAGGTCCCAAGACACAGCCTGCCCACCAGCTCCCGGCATCAAAGCACATTCGCAGTTACGGTTGCCGCCATGGTGAACGCGGCCGCGTCACTCGCTTAGACAGCCACTCTTAAACAGCCACTTTGTTGGTGAATTTGCACCCCACGCAGTCCAGCGAATGGTACCACGTTCCAACTTCATTGAATTCTTGTGCACGATCTTGCTGCCAAAATTTCCTTGCACCGGACACCACTTGGTCCCCGGTGATGCCACAGCCAAAGAACCCGTCAGTCACCGTCCACAGCCGCCCACCACAGCAGCAGGGGCAGGGCCGCCGTCGGTTCACTGGGGCACCGCACCCCATCCACCCGGACACCCCGCAAGTCGCCCTGAATCGCCTTCCAGGCACTCGACGTCAGTTGCCCAGAGTGGCGTAGTGCCCACCTAGCTTTAGGCCACCCCCTACCGGCGCGTTCTCGGCACGACCCACAGAGCGGGGCAGAGGCACACTGATGCACCCAAACCGGCGTTGCCTCTCCGCACCCGCAGCACTTTAGCGGGAGCACCGACCGCAAAGGGACACAGCTGCCGCCACAGCACTGCGACCACAGGTCCTGCCACACAGCACCGCATGCCTCCTGGTGGTGGATTAGTGCACCTGCCAGTGCACGTGCAGCGGCACTACGGAGCAGGCTTCTCCTCGCCTCGTCCCACGTGGACACCGGGTCAAGAATTGGCCGTCCGTCCAATGTCCCCCATAGGCTCTCGAGTAGCCGGGGCCACCGCACCACCCTGAGACTTTGTTTGCCGCTCGCCAAGAGCTTCCACCCATAGTCCTGCACGACCTCCCCGATGACATCCACCCCGGCCGGTCCACGGCCCCGGGCAGACGCGATCACCATGCGCTGTCCTCCCGAACGAGCCTCGACAACTGTCTCCAAGCCTAAGGCATCCAACGTGTGACCGGCGTCTGCAGCCACGTTGTCGTCTCCCTCCGGCAGAGATAGCAGTACCTCCGTGATGCGTCCCGGCGCGTCATCCCCCTGGATCCGCGCAAGCTGCTTGGACCCCACGAGAACGGCCATGGACCTTTGTCCTTCCGCCACCGGAATAATCCTCCGTAACTACCGGTCATACAGCCACAGCTCCCCCACGTCAAGCATGGTGGCCACCTCCAAAAATGGGCGGTTGTTGGAGCACCGGCAGCACTTCACGGGGCCAACCCATGATGTTCCCGACAGCCGGATGGTTTGCAAACACCTGAAGCCAGGGTTCGCCTTGACCGTCCGAGTCGCGTACCATGGTACCGCGGATTGTGGCACAAGACTGTGCGGACACCATACGGGACCGCTCCCAGAATGTGGGATAATCCTGGGCCACCCAGGACTCGATCCATTGGCTAAAGGCTTGTGCCGCCGCCGCCATCCACTGGGGAAACGTGGACATGGCCTCATCGTACGTGATGAACGACCTGGACACCAACAACGCATGCAGCGTTGCCCTTTGAAAGGTTGCCTGCAGGTTGCCGGGGAGGCCATCGTACGGGTTCCGAGGCGGCATCTGCCTGATCCTCCCAGCCGGCGGACAAAAGGGGGTATCACCCTGTAGGAATGCATATACGGCCTTCCTCCGATCTTGCATCGGTGGTTGCATGATCTGAGTGAGCCGATGGTTCCTCTTGGCGTACACATCTTCCCCAATCTGGATCATGTCCTCCAAGAACAGCTTGGCCTTCGCTGGGCCCCGAGACGACGCCGCCCGCACCGCCGCGAAGAGCCGCTTAAGGTCCCCGGGGACGACGCCTGTCATCAGAGACTCCGTCCACCTGCAGCCGTGTTCTTTCCATGCCAAGAACTCCATCGCTCTGTCCGCCACGGGCAGCTTCGCAGTGAACTCCTCCACGCTCTCACACAGGAGATGTGCCACCGCTTCGTCTCTTGCACACAGTATGTGCATGTGGCCCGTGTCCTCTTTGGGCCCCCACAGAAGATACAGGGATGTACCGGGATCACTTTGTGGGTGATGTTTTGCCGCCACCGCCGCATGACTCGCATGGTGGACATGCGGCCATCCCGCGCCCGCAGCAGGTTCCTGTGTGTAGGGCCATGGTGCACCGCCCCTAGAGGTACCGCCTCACAAGCACCAACCACCAGCGTGTGGTTCCTGATGTGCGCTGCCAATGAGCGCCACTCTACTTCCCTGACCTGCTGGAGGGCCTGCATGGTGGGTACATGCGGTTCGAGCTCCCCGTCGTCCCTAGGCACCAAGAGGGTTGCATGCTCCTTGGGCAACAGGAAATGCATAGGCGGGGCCTTAGCGCAGGCCGCGGCGAAGTCCAGCTCCTCCGGCGGGACTGCCGCCAAATGCGAGCTCTGCCGCACTACCCAGTGGTGGGACCCCCCGATTCTGCGCGGCAGCCGCCGCAACCCCTCCACGATCCAATTCAACGTATGCTGGTTGACGGGATCGGAGGTCGGCCCTTTGATGCCGCGGCAAAGGGCCTCCTGTGCCCTGCGCAGGTGCACCCCAATGATGGAGGCATCCACAATGTGTACTGTGTGGCCACACGGAGGGGTGTAGGGCAGGTACGCTGCCGCCCCGATTATCTCCGCCAATATCTGCCCGCCCATATCTATATATATATACATATATATATATATATATATATATATATATATATATATATATATACATACATATATATATATATATATATATCATATCTATATATATATATATATATATATATATATCTTAGCCCACGCAAACTGCACCCTGTTTTTCACCTCAAGGGCGGCATTTGTGTGCAAAAAAAAGACGCGCAATTTCCGCGTGTTTCCACCTGAAAACTGAGAATTAAAAAACGGAGGAATCTCAAATATATTTTTTTAGGCTATCAGCGGAATGCAAGTAGTCAGAGGTATGAAAAAAACGTTTTTTTTGGCATGTTGAGTGCGCGAGGCCTCGCGCACTCAATTATGCAGAATGTGTATTTCCCAATGGTCCTGAATAAACAGTATTCCATGCCAAATGAGGCTCTGGTGTCTTCATGGGTGCCTCATGGTGTACCGTTCGGGTCATGTCAACAGCAAGAGTGGTCAATCAATGGACGTTTTGTACACGCCATGCACTATGTAAGGTGTAATAGATCTAAAAAGGCGGGTTGCCCTCAGTCCTTGCTAGACACACGATTTTCAGTAAGTTTACCTACAAATGAGGTGCCCAGCCTCCCATCTTTTGGGGCTGTACAACAGTTTGTTAGAAGCGCTAGGTCACAGGACGTATGACGCAAGTGCTCTAGAGGAGGATAGTCTAATTGCTACTCTTGAGCTCACTGTTTTCACAGGATTCCAAAAGGGAGGAATCTCAAAAAGCCTTTTGGAGGCTATCCGCAGAATGCAAGTAGTCAGGGGTATTCAAAAACCCATGCTTCTAGCATGTTAAGTGCGCGAGCCCTCGCGCAATGAGTGTTCCGCTGTGCAAGTCTTTAACGCATATTGAATCTTGCAGTTTTGCTTTTGCTCCATCCTTGCTTCATGCCACTTCCGATGTCAAAACGTGATCTCAGAAAAGCCTGAAAATCTCACTCCAGCTGGCTGAGTGCGCGAGGCCTCGAGCACTCAGCCTCCCATAATAAGTATTTTTTCATGTGGACATGTACAGGGTGTGTGAACAGCGCCCGTCTTTAATAGCTTTCCAGACGATCCAAAAATTGGTATTCTTCAAATTAGCCGACAAAATTTTTTTTCGGGGAAAATGACCGGTAAGCCCTCTGATTTTGGACTAAAGAATGGTTATTTGAACCCCCTAAAAACAGCAAAAAATGGGCAAAACTGATGAAAAATGCATTTTTTGGGAGGGTTTGAAAAACTGTATTTTCAAGATGGCAAAAAAAACTATTTTTTTCGTTGACAAAATCTAGGTGCTTACGTGAAAAAAAGGGGGTGCAGTTTGCGTGGGCTAAGTATATATATATATATATTACTACACCCCTCTCCCCTTAAATTTAGCTGCAAGCAACAAGCAAGCAACAACAACACGTCTCCGTGCCGTTTTGGCCATTGCTCCGCCCCAACGCTTCGGATCTTGTCCCTATGTAGCCATCTTGGAGCCTAGGTGGTGCCCTTGCCAAATCCAAGTTTTGAGCCAAAAACTCACCGCTGGCGGCCCGGGGCGGTGACGCCAAGTCGGGAGGTGCCCTCCCAAACCTGCGCAGCTTTGGGGCAACAACAGCCATTTTCCCCCAAAAACAGCCCTACTAAGGGTTCAAAACAGCCAAACGAAGGCAAACGGCTGCTACACTACACGTGCGGCTTGACTTTCTCGTGACCAAGGGACCTTTGGTGCCCTCGAACTCCACGATATGCCCGAGAAACGGCCCAAAAAGGCGCCAAAAAGCCCCAAAAACTGCGCGATGTGCACCAGCACCCCGAAACCAAGAACGGGCCGTATCTTGGGCTACGTGGCTCAAAAATGAATTCCGAGGGCACCTAGTCCACCCGCAACCCCCCACTTTTTATGGTTTCCAAGCCTCAGAATCGCCCAACGAGACACGTAGACCCCCGTACCAGTGGTCACTTGGTGCAGCCGGAGGGCCGGCCAGCCCACGCACATTGGGGGCCAACGGTGGGTCCACCAGGGTCCCCAGGGCGAAAAAAATCATTTTTTCCAAAGTTGTTCCTAGACCACTTGGGATGCACAAACAAGTGTTTTTAGGCCGTTTTGAGCCCGTGGTGGCGCGTTTTCGGCCATGGAAAATCCCAAAATGCCTTGAAAATGGGCCATTTTGGGACCAACAATGCGTCAAAAATGGGTCAAAAACGCATTTTTCCAAAAATGATCCTAGACCATTTCGAATGCACAAACAAGTATTTTTAGCCCATTTTGAGCCCGTGGTGATGCATTTTGGCCCATGGAAAATCGCAATCATCTAAAAGTCCAGGGTGATCAAACCGTCCATGCTGTGAGCGACAACTTCCGCAAGACGAGGCGCTATACAAAAGTCGTTTGTTGCGTGCTGAACTTGTGCAGTAGGTTCTTTCATCGAAAGGTCGGGGGTGATCAAACCGTCCATGCTGTGAGCGCCAGATTCCGCAAGACGAGGCGCTATACAAAAGTCGTTTGTTGCGTGGTGAACTTGTGCACTAGGTTCTTTCATCGAAAGGTCCGGGGTGATCAAACCGTCCATGCTGTGAGCGCCAGATTCCGCAAGACGAGGCGCTATACAAAAGTCGTTTGTTGCGTGCCGAACTTGTGCACTAGGTTCTTTCATCCAAAGGTCCGCGGTGATCAAACCGTCCATGTTGTGAGCGCCAGATTCCGCAAGACGAGGCGCTATACAAAAGTCGTTTGTTGCGTGGTGAACTTGTGCACTAGGTTCTTTCATCGAAAGGTCCGGGGTGATCAAACCGTCCATGCTGTGAGCGCCAGATTCCGCAAGACGAGGCGCTATACAAAAGTCGTTTGTTGCGTGCTGAACTTGTGCACTAGGTTCTTTCATCGAAAGGTCCGGGGTGATCAAACCGTCCATGCTGTGAGCGCCAGATTCCGCAAGACGAGGCGCTATACAAAAGTCGTTTGTTGCGTGCCGAACTTGTGCACTAGGTTCTTTCATCGAAAGGTCCGGGGTGATCAAGCCGTCCATGTTGTGAGCGCCAGATTCCGCAAGACGAGGCGCTATACAAAAGTCGTTTGTTGCGTGGTGAACTTGTGCACTAGGTTCTTTCATCGAAAGGTCCGGGGTGATCAAACCGTCCATGCTGTGAGCGCCAGATTCCGCAAGACGAGGCGCTATACAAAAGTCGTTTGTTGCGTGCCGAACTTGTGCACTAGGTTCTTTCATCCAAAGGTCCGCGGTGATCAAACCGTCCATGTTGTGAGCGCCAGATTCCGCAAGACGAGGCGCTATACAAAAGTCGTTTGTTGCGTGGTGAACTTGTGCACTAGGTTCTTTCATCGAAAGGTCCGGGGTGATCAAACCGTCCATGCTGTGAGCGCCAGATTCCGCAAGACGAGGCGCTATACAAAAGTCGTTTGTTGCGTGCTGAACTTGTGCACTAGGTTCTTTCATCGAAAGGTCCGGGGTGATCAAACCGTCCATGCTGTGAGCGCCAGATTCCGCAAGACGAGGCGCTATACAAAAGTCGTTTGTTGCGTGCTGAACTTGTGCACTAGATTTATTTCATCGAAAGGTCGGGGGTGATCAAACCGTCCATGCTGTGAGCGCCAGATTCCGCAAGACGGGGCGCTATACAAAAGTCGTTTGTTGCGTGCCGAACTTGTGCACTAGGTTCTTTCATCCAAAGGTCCGCGGTGATCAAACCGTCCATGTTGTGAGCGCCAGATTCCGCAAGACGAGGCGCTATACAAAAGTCGTTTGTTGCGTGGTGAACTTGTGCACTAGGTTCTTTCATCGAAAGGTCCGGGGTGATCAAACCGTCCATGCTGTGAGCGCCAGATTCCGCAAGACGAGGCGCTATACAAAAGTCGTTTGTTGCGTGCTGAACTTGTGCACTAGATTTATTTCATCGAAAGGTCCGGGGTGATCAAACCGTCCATGCTGTGAGCGCCAGATTCCGCAAGACGGGGCGCTATACAAAAGTCGTTTGTTGCGTGCTGCACTTGTGCACTAGGTTCTTTCATCGAAGAGTCCGGGGTGATGAAACCGTCCAAGCAATCCATGTTGTGAGCGCCAGATTCCGCAACACGAGGCGCTATACAAAAGTCGTTTGTTGCGTGCTGCACTTGTGCACTAGGTTCTTTCATCGAAGAGTCCGGGGTGATGAAACCGTCCATGCAGTGAGCGCCAGATTCCGCAAGACGAGGCGCTATACAAAAGTCATTTGTTGCGTGCTGAACTCGTGCACTAGGTAATATATGTGACACCATGTAGGTAATGATTGTGGCATCATGGCATGGGATAGTGGGAAACGGGACATGGAACATGGGTACTGTGGTGCTGCGTTGTGAGATGTGCATTGTACCAATGCATTTGCATTTCCCTCTACTTCTTCTGCTACAGACCCTTTTCTTTCATTGTGTGCTCTGTTCTTCGTGGTTGGATTTGGAATATACGTGTACTCTTAACCGAGTTACGTTCATACTCTCCATGTCCAATCGCTGGGAACAAGAGTTGCAACAATGTTTGGAAGCCGACGTGGACTTCGATGTTGGGGACTTCATTGTGCAGCACCCCCAAATTGCGCCACGAACCAATCGCCGTCGCCATGCTAGTATGCGGCAGACACTCATGAAGCGGTTGAACAAGCGGGCGCAGCGTGGACTGCAGTCATCATCCATGGCAAGTCTTAACACGGCACAAGCGCAAGCCGCCAAGGGTGCAAGGAACACCTCACAAGCACAAGCTGCCAAGGGTGCAAGGAACACCCCTGCGGCACAAGCTGCCAAGGGTGCAAGGAATACTTCTGCGGCACAAGCTGCCAAGGGTTCTGCTGGAGGTACAAGGAACACGCCGCAAGCGCAAGCCGCCAAGGGTTCTACTGGAGGTACAAGAAACACCCCGCAAGCGCAAGCCGCCAAGGGTACAAGGAACACGCCGCAAGCGCAAGCCGCCAAGGGTTCTACTGGAGGTACAAGGAACACGCCAGAGTCGCAACGCGACAAGGGCATTGTCGGTGGACACGCCAATACACCGGAGAAGCAACAAGCCAAAGCTTCACATCCTCAATCGCGGGGGGTCATTGGTGCCGCTAAGAAAGAGCTTTTCAGCCGGAAACACAAGCCACCATCTCACATTTCTTTGAAATGTGTCCGAGAGTATTGGCTTGATGGTTTGGATGTTTTGTACTCGCCACTGTTCGATGCCCTTTGCCATCGATGTGGTCAACTACTTTGGGGCCCGGTTGGTGCGCACAAGTTTCTTGTTTCCCGAGATGATAGTGCAGTCCGTACCACCAACCTCTTTGGGGTGCCACCCACAGATGTGATTACTAGTGCAATCTTCGAGTTCCGAAATGACCTGTTTGCCAACTATGTACAATACAAAGGACCACCTTTTCGCGTTCCGCCTCGGTTGCATCCCACGAGTATTGGCGCCTTCAAAGTGTTTGATACGCCGGTATGGCATTCGACACATCGTATGTATGCATGCCTCGTTTGCAGCAAGTATCGTGCCAAGTACGATCCTATAAATTATGGGTACGAATTGGATGGCACGACACATTACAATGTCCCAACCAAACTGGCGAATCTCACCGAATATCAAAAACGGCAAATCGCGTTGGGTGCTTTGTATTCAACTACCCTTAAGCACGTGGATCTGCGTCATTGACAGTGGCACCATGCTATTGGGACCGTTGGTGTGGGCCGCAAGCCTAGCCAGCATTATAATGCACTATATGGGTTTATGACCATGAAAGAAGATGTGCTTCGCGATTATCAAAAGCCGAAGGACAGTGCCCAAAACGCGCGGCAAATGAACCAAGCATTGCTGTTGCTGAAGAAAATTCACCCCTTTTATTCCCGGTTTTTGGCGCATTATGAGACATTGTACCGCTACCTACAGAATGCCGCTTCTACAATGGGGACGTTGACACAACGTTTTTTTGAGGATAAGTACGGGAAACGCCTGGAGTACCATCTACAAGACGAGTATGTGGCTTGGGCAGTGGAGTGTGATGCACCGCGGAACATTATTCCCGATTTTGCCCCTCACCAAGACAGAGTGGGATTCATGCATCGAGCACCATTTCAACGTGCAGGGGGGACCGTTACCGCTGCAGCACAATCATTGGCGAACGACACGTATCTGCATTTCAACGATCTTAAATTGGAACCGTGCGTGTGGCCGGATTTATATCCTGGTGGAGTTGGTGGATACAAGGTTGGGTGTGGAATTGGATGTGCAGCGTATTACCGTAGCCGCTATCTTGCATTTGATGAGCGCTGGCGCCGTGACCGATGGTGGTCCTTCTTCCAAGTGAGTAAGGAGATGAAGAATCAACTTATTTGGAACCAGCAAAATTTCAAAGCGCAACGTGGTGATCGCGCAGAGGATATCAGTGCGGAACATTTGCGTGCTGCTAAAAGCTCCGCAGGACCCAAGCGCCCTCCTAAGCGACAGTCATCACATAACGCACAATCTTCTTCGCAATCCACTGAATCACCCGGTCAGCCAAGCCAATCAACTCCATGTCCAGGTACCGAATCATCCACACAGTCCCCGAGCTAACCAAGCCAATCATCAGCACGCCCCGCACACGAACATAAGAAGGCCCGTGCTTCGTACCACGATGGTGTTGATTCCATGCATCGGAATTTGGAAGGCGAAGGGGTTGATCAAGGTACTGCGGAACTCAACCCATACTATCGATATGGAACTCATGTCCCATCCAAGCTAGTTGGGACACGATCCTATTGGGCCTCACGGCATCTTGACCTCACTGCAATGAGCCGCGAGCTTGGAAAAGCAGACCTATTCATTACTTGGACAATGAATGACAATTGGGCTGATTTGCAAGCCGCAGTGCAGAAGGGATGTCGCGCGGGTGCGGTGTGGCCTAGAAGATATCCCGAGGGCACAAGGCCCACCAAGCCAATTCAAGACGGGTACGATATGGAGGCATGTGTTGCATTTCATAAGCGGGTTGAGATCTTCAAGCGTGAGTTCTTAGCCATTGGCAAGAGAGGTCCATTTGGAACGGTTCGTGATTATTGGTTCCGCTTTGAATACCATGAGCGCGGCCGAGTGCACTTGCATGGTGTTGTTTGGTGCCAACCAAATTCAATCCCGGATGATGTCATCTGCGCTACAATGCCCCGCGAAAGTGATGGCTATGATCCGGAATTCACTTCATATCTACGGAGTTTATACAAGGAGTGCAATATGGTGCACCAGTGTTACCCGGACAAATGTTTCAACATTGGCCAAGGGCGCGTATCTACCGAGTGCAAGGCAGGGTATCCGTTTACGGTTCCCCAACATAAGGAGGAGTTGGACAGTAAGGGTGTACGCCTATTGTACCGCCGACAGGAACAAGAAGATGCTTGTGTGGTGCCTCACAATCGTCGTCTTCTAGTACGTTTGCAATGCCACAACAATGTGCAACGGATCACATCTTTGGGGTGGGAGTTGTACCTTGCGAAATATTTCACCAAAGCTGCAAAATCATTGGCCGTTCCAATGAACCTGTCACCAAATGCCACTGACGTTGAGCGCTTGCTGAAGCTACGTTCTTTGGGACGCATGGAGAATGGAACGATGCTGCTCGGCATTCATCAATGTAGGGGTCGTAGAGAGGTTGTATGGATTCCAACGGATCCATGGCCTAAGTTGGGGCGCTTGAAGCGCCGCAAACACCTACCGGAGGATGACACGTCTACAGATGTTTGGTACCTAGATAGGTACGATTTCTATTTGGAGCTTCCGGATGGTTTGCAACTGAAGTACCCTGACTTCTACCGCTATTACCGTCGTACACGGCGCAATCCCTCAGAGGCCAGCGCCTTGGCAAGCAATCCAGCAGAGGATATGGCCAACGAATCACTGTCTAGTGATTCCGACGATGCAGTAGACGGTGATCGGTATAAAGCCGACCCTCCTGACAATGGCAAGGAGCGCCCATACCGGTGGCCGTCCCTCCAGAGCGCATGGAGCGGGAAATTAGAGACAACATGGGCAATAAGTGGAGATAGCGCCGGCGCACTGCCATTCCAAGGTGGAATTTCTACCTTCCCTACGGTGAGGACGCCGAAAAGTACTTCTTACAAAAGATTCTCCTCTCCCAGCCCTTCACGAAAGAAAACCACGAACAGCGATTCTTTTCGAAGGACAATGTGTCGAAGACCTACATGGAGGAGTGTATCCCTCGTGGGCTGTTCCGAGGATATGAGGAAGAAGCACGCGAAACACTAAACAACGCCCAGGCTCGAGGTTATTCGGTTGAGCGGTTGCGTCTTCTTGCAGAGGTCCTTCGGGCTGAGGACATATTTGACGCAACCTTCTTCAACAATTATATGTCTGATTTGGATGAGCTCAACAAGCATCGGGCCGGTGACGATGAACCAATGGTTGCTGATGAGGCGGAATTGGATCCCCAGTTGGCTGAGGAGTTGAAGGCATTTATGAATGCCAATGACCCCGCAGCTGCCGAAACCTTGGTCAATGCTCTAACTCATTGGCAACGCATGGTTTTTGAAATCTTTGTGGCACACTTTCAACAACGACAACCGAAAGATGCACTAGATATATCGACACATTGTCGGGCTAGCATTGATGGTAGCCGACCTCAGTTGTGTGCCATTCTCACAGGAGTTGCTGGAACTGGGAAGTCTCATGTCGTACGTTTATTGATTGCCAAGCTAAGCGCATGTGGATTTTCAATACTCGTGTGCGGTGCTAGTGGCGTGGCAGCGCTGAACGTTGGTGGCCGAACCATCCACAGCTTGTTTTCTTTGTCCTTGGACCTTGATTGGCAAATCAAAGAGGGAACAATTCTTTGGTGGATGATTCGTAATGCTGACATGATTATTGTGGATGAGTTCTCACTTTTGTCGAACAAGCTCCTCCACACGTTGAATGACATACTACACAAGGTGCTACGAGACAAGCGGAATCCTTTCGGAGGAATTACAATGCTTCTTGTTGGCGACCCATTGCAGCTTCCCGCTGTTGATCTCGACATCTTCGATAGTGCCCTCTTCCGGAACCATTTTGTGCCGTTTGTGTTGACGGAGGTCATGCGCCAAGGCGATGCACAATTCATCGACTTGCTCAATCGTGTACGCATTGGGGAGGAAACAGATGATGATCATCTCACTCTACAACAACGCATCGCTCCAAACAATGATGTTTCGCTACAAGATCTCGAAGATGCCCCCATGTTAGTGGGACGCAGGAATGCTATGCATCGGTGGAACGAACACTTCATGGCACAATTGGGATCCAATATTGTGACCTTCAACGCCACGTATGTGGACATGGGTGGTGCTCCTACCAATCAAGCCATGTGCGACTACATCAATTCTCGCAATCGCCGCGTGCTCCCACAACAGGTTTTTGTGGCCGCCGGTATGCGAGCCCGGCTAATTCGCAACGTTAGTATTCAGAATCGTTTGGTGAACTCGACAATGGTTGTTATCAAGCGATGGTCCAATGATGTTATCGTTGTGTGCCCCATTGGTCGCACTAGGGAGTACCCTATTTGTCGGTTCCAACAAATAATCCCCGTGTACGGGCCATCCGTGCAGGTCAAAATACTACAATTTCCGATGCTCGCAGGATATGCATGTACTGTTCACGGTTCGCAAGGCTGCTCGTACCGGATTGTGTGGATTGATATGGCAACCTTCTTTGCCGCAGCACATGCGTGTGTTGCATTGTCACGGGCACGGTCCCTGCAAGGTCTATATATGTTTAACTATCGCCGTGAGGCATTCCTTGTGGACCCCTACTACGTGCAGCTGTGGAATTGGTTTGTGGCGACAATTTGTTTTGGCACCCAAGCCCGCTCAGCACATTCCTCCTTACCCACGTAGAACCTTCACATCCACTCTCATTGCCGGGATCATGTGTGTATGCCGCTCATGGCACACCAAATCTCATTTCCCCCAAAATTTGGATGCCCGCATTTTAAAAGTGAACATGTTGCTCATCTTGCAGTATGTGTCATTTCCATGGTGGTCTTACATTGATAGACAATTACAAGGAGACAAGTTGTCATTGGACATTGACGACCTCAATGAGGACGGAACGGAGTTGCCACGTATGCGCGGACGGCCTCATGGCACATCTCAGCAACCAAATGTTGGAGTGCATTTGTTGGATGGCAACAACAAGCCACATGTCTTTAGTGCCGATGTCTTGAGCCAAATGTCCGTTGTTCAGTTGCAGACCTTGTGTGCGGCTCATGGACTATCAACTTGTGGTACAAAGGCTGTTTTCCGGGAGCGCATTCTTCGAAAGCAAGACCACATTGAGGGTCCACCAAAACAGTACCCGACTAAATCGCATGTGTCTCCGCCTCCGTCCTCCATTGGTGACTACCCCCATTTGGATGCACGCAATTGCCACTTCAGCATTGAATATTGGCCGGATGAGAGAAATGATTCCATCGGGCACAATGTCCATCTTGCAGAATGTGCGTGGTTGTCCACTGCAGTAGTCCAGTGCCTCCTTGAAGTTCTCTTGCCCCCAGGAACCACCTCGGTGAAACGTGTTATTATCGACATGCAGTTGGCCCAACTCATGCGACATTTTCCTACACTAAGCCTCATTTGTACAAAAAAATGCGCGTTACCATTATTGCTAACGTCCCGAAATTCCACGATAGGGGTCCACTACGTGTTGGTCACAAATCTCCAAGTGGATTGCAAGAGCCTAGTCATTCACGATTCCAAAAACGCCTCATCAGAATGCGGGGCTCTGTTTCGAGTCATGTTGAAAAAGATTGGCTGGTCTTTCGTGTGGCACCATTACGGAACCCAACCTGATTCTGATACTTGTGGGTTCTGCGTGGTGATGCTCGCCATGCAATGGTGCGCCGCCAAACCGTTGACGGGACAGCTCCCACGATGGTTCTTGGCATATTGTGCAAGCATCCTTCAAATGTTTGCTGTTGATTCCACGACGTTGCGATCCACAGTGAATACGTTCCAGGACGCCACATATGAGGATGCTTTGACCATGTATGATGAACCCGTCATTTGGGCAATGACGGAGTGTGGGGCCCTACCTGACGTCACCGATGCTGAATTGGATGCCCACACAACCGAACACCATTGGACCTGCTCTCCACAAGCCACCAACCGTGGGCCATCACACCCAGCGGTAGGCAGCAACCAGGCTCATCCAGATCCATCACAAACACATCAAGCTCAACGCTCCGAAACATCAAGGTCAAAGGGAGGTGCCAGCAGAAAGCCTACCCCAAACACAACACAAAAAGCTGGGCGCCCAAGTCCACCAACACCAACAGCAAAACCTTCGAGAAAAGTTCCCAAGTCCAGAAGAACTACTATGCCAGCACGACATCAACCTCCAAGCCAAGCACCATATCGTTCGCAACCACATCCACCCCAAGGAGGGCGCAAAAAGTCAACCAACTCCGAGGACAACCACTCCTCAAGAAAAAGGACATCCCAACAAAGCAACGGGCCACATTCCAAGAGACAACGTGCAACGGGCAGCGAGCAACGGGGTAGTCGCAAACGCCCTCGACCACACCAAGATCCAACGGCACCATCAAGCAAACCCCCCCGGTCACGTCCTCGAGCGGCCGGTACCGCGGTGGATCATTTGGCTTTAACGAAGAGAGAAATCACCGAGTGGTGCACAAGGATCACAGATGAGAACACCAGTCTTCGCCGGCGAAAGGCACATGCCTTGCACTTCTTGGGTGCCCAAGATGCAACCGCGGTAAAGGGGCAATACCGCTCTTTATCTCTACTTCTTCATCCGGACAAGAACAGGACCGACCCAATGGCGACCGAGAAATTCAAAGTGTTGGGTGCGGCAAAAGATTTGTTTGACTAGCCCATTAATCGGATGGCAACACTTAATGCGTCACAAGGTGCTCTACGAATGGACTTGGAAAACAGGTGTACTCTTAATCGAGTTACCTTCGTTTCTTCTCCAAGTCCAATTCCTGGTTGGCAAGGCATTTTTCCGTGTAAGGATTTTTGCCAACACAAATGGGGTGTAAGCGGGGAGGTGTGATGTACCTTCATGGCGATGTGGTCCAAAGCCACCGACCCGAGTTGCTATGGCCACACATCCGCACTAGCCTTTCAACCCCCCCCTTTATATGTGTGTGTGTTGTGAATATAACCCCTTGCCCGCCTCAGGAGCCCACCCCCCTGAGGTTCGCAGTAGGGCTGCGAATACCCAAGCCGATGCTACCCTCCCACACATTGGGGTGAGGGGCGGTGCGAACCGTCGGATCCCACCTGGGCCGCATAGCCAACCATTCGGAGGTGCCCGACAAAGGTGGAAGATTTGGGTCAACCTCTCCACTTATCCACAACCCACACATGAGCAACACCCCTACTTTCCTTGTGAGGCATCTGAGACGAATAGCAACGTCGGCATGGGAGAGGGGTGTAGATTAGAGGATATATATATATATATATATATATATATATATATATATATATATATATATATATATATATATATATATATATATATATATATATATATATATATATATATATATATATATATATATATATATATATATATATATATATATATATATATATATATATATATATATATATATATATATATATATATATATATATATATCTATCTATCTATCTATCTATCTATCTATCTATATATATATATATATATATATCTATATATCTATATATCTATATATATCTATATCTATCTATCTATCTATCTATATCTATCTAGCTAACAAGCAACAAGCAAGCAACAAGCAACAAGCACTTCTCCTTTCCGTTCTGGCCATTGCTCCGCCTGATCGCTCCGGGCTCTACTCTACTCTAGCCATCTTGGAGCCCAGGTGGTGCCCTTGCCAAATCCAAGTTTATAGCCAAAAACTTAGCGGAGGCGGCCCGGGGCGGTGGCGCCAATTCGGGAGGTGCGCTCCCAAATCTGCGGGGATTTGGGCCAAAAACAGCCATTTTTCGCCCAAAACAGCCTTAATAAGGGTTCAAAAGAGCCAAACGAAGGCAAACGGCTACTACACTCCACGTGCGGCTTGACTTTCTCGTGACCAAGGGACCTTTGGTGCCCTCGAACTCCACGATATGTCCGAGAAACGGCCCCAAAGGGCGCCAAAATGCCCCAAAAACCTGCGCAATGTGCACCAACACCCCGAAACCAAGCACAGGCCGTATCTTGGGCTACGTGGCTCAAATCCGAATTCCGAGGGCACCTAGTCCACCCGCAACCCCCCACTTTTTGTGGTTTCCAAGCCTCAGAATCGCCCAACGAGACACGTAGACCCCCGTAACTGTGGTCACTTGGTGCAGCCGGAGGGCCGGCCAGCCCACGCACAGTGGGGGCCAACGGTGGGTCCACCAGGGTCCCCAGGGCGAAAAAAATGATTTTTCCAAAGTTATTCCTAGACCACTTGGGATGCTCAAACAAATGTTTTTAGGCCGTTTTGAGCCCGTGGTGGCGCGTTTTGGGCCATGGAAAATCCCAAAATGCCTTGAAAATGGGCCGTTGTGGGACCAACAATGGGTCAAAAATGGGTCAAAAACGCGTTTTTCCAAAAATGATCTTGGACCATTCCTGATGCTCAAACAAGTGTTTTTAGCCCATTTTGAGCCCCCGGCGACGGGTTTTGGCCCATGCAACATCCCAAAATGCCTTGAAATGGGGCCATTTTGGGACCAAAAATGGGTCAAAAATGGGTCAAAAGCGTGTTTTTCCAAAAGTGATCCTAGACCATTTGGGATGCTCAATCAAGTGTTTTTAGCCCGTTTTGAGCCCGTTTTGACCGAGTTTAGCCCCTTCCACCACATGTATGCACCACTTTGTGCCCTTCACACGTACTTTAGAGCCGTGTGGTGGAGCCACTTAGAGTTGGGAGAGGGGTGTAGATTAGAGGATATATATATATATATATATATATATATATATATATATATATATATATATATATATATATATATATATATATATATATATATATATATATATATATATATATATATATATATATATATATATATATATATATATATATATATATATATATATATATATATATATATATATATATATATATATATATAGTCATAGTCATAGTCATAACCACTTATCATGCCGTCTACTGGAGTTACGGGGCATCTCGCGCCGACAGGTGGTTCCTGCCTCGCTCGATCCCGTGGGTCCCAGGGCTGCCTGAGGTGGCCCACAGCATGACGGAGGACCCAGAGGACCGGGGATACCGGTCAACCAGGCTTTGGGGGCATGCAACTGCAAAGCGTTAGCATTAGCAACGGCGACGGACGCTGGCCCGTTTGTTCGCCGGGGGTAAGGGGGCAAGGCAAAGCAGCGCAGCAGCATCGCCACAAGCAGAAAGCAAGGGCACCTCTGTCCGTCGCAAAGCGGCAACCAAGGAACAAAGCAGCACGCATGCGGCGAAGCGAGAGCTGACCCTCCGTCGTTCGCGTACCCCCGCCACCGTGGAGACATCCATCACTCATGACCCCATGGAATCCATTGCCGTCTGCGTCCTCGAAACTGCCCACGACCCCTGACTCCTCATATCCCTCTGCCAGCACGCAATAGCCCGTATGTGCATAGCCAGGATTTCTGGGAGGCTCCAGCCTAGCCTGGCCCTCAGCTTTCATCGCCCCCATGTCTCCACAATGTACGCCACCGTCCCACCGCACCAGTCCCCTAGTATAGTACAGAAACACGTTACCAATTCCACGTCCCCGTGGCCCTGAGCTGCTCCCACATCCCAGATATATACCATGCCGGCACCCCATGTCAGGGGCCAGCGCCCAATCTGCTTCGAGGCTTCCACTTGCCAACATACAATATATCTTGAGGGTCTACAGGGGGGGACGCCGGCCGCTACGCGACGGGAGTGGCGCAACCCGTGAATATCGCTGGCTGTGATTCGGGCTGGTGGGTGCCGTAGCTTGGTTATCGACCCCCTGTAGGGGTACCCACCAGAGGCTCGCCCCGGGCTGTGGTAACCAGGTGCACCTCATCTGGCCCACATACATTGCCCTGGCGCCTACCCTTGACCCTTACCTGCACTGATTGGCCAGCTTCCGTGGTTGCGCCTCTTCCGCCACAGCAGCGGCCAGGCCGCAGGTCCGGCCCCCACCGACGACGTGGCGAGCCTACTTATAGCATTGGCCCGCGCGTCACCCCCCGGACCATTCAGCATGCCGCTCCTCTTCCCTCCCCGCCTCTAGCCGACCGGACTGGCGCCCCCCAGGGGTAAGCCGTTACAGTGGTGAGGCGACTGCATACTCTTCGCTACGACGCCACGCAGTACCGCTGTTGCCACGCCGACGCCACCTGCGAGCCGCCACGACACGCACCACCGCAACCACAAGGCCATGGTCAGAGGTTAGACTATGTACATGCCCGCAGGCACGGTCCCTCTAGTTTGTTAACGGGGCCAGGGGATGCCCCCGCGCTCCCCCTGAGTTGTTAGAGGGGTCAGGGGGACACCCCAGTACCGCCATGCAACCCCGTAGCGCCCCCACTGTACGGCCCTCCAGTACCGCCGCGTACCCTCACCATACGGTCCCCAGTACCGCCGCGTATACCCCCACGACGCCAGTACACCGTCATCTGGAACTTCCCCGCTGCTCCCCTACTGTACGGTCCCCCAGTACCGCCGCGTACCCCCACCGTACGGATCCCAGTACCGCCGCGTTTACCCCCAAGACTCCAGTACGCCGTCACCTGGAACTCCACGTGCCCCCCGTGAGTGCTCCTCCCAGGCTGCCACGCCGTCTCAAGTACGTCCGCCATACTGTCCCCCTGACGACCCCACTATCATATCCTTCCACGCACACATCTTCGCCTCGTCGCCGCTCCCGGGGCCTGCAGGCTCACCCCGCAACCCCGTGTAACACTTCCAGGGGGCGCCGCAACGCTGTAACCCCCAGACAACTCCGTGCACCCCCGGTGTATCCCGAGCAACCACTCCCAATACTGCCGTAGCCGGGCCGCCAGTAGAGACCCCGGTGCCATGGGAATACCCTACAGGGGTTTGGGCCTTATTACCCTGGTCGGGACGACCCATGACACCTCACTGTTGTATGCGGCGACCCGGGGCAGGCGGGTGAAGCATCCCTGTCCGACCCTCATGCACGGGGGCAGTACGGCTCACCATCAGGCCGGCACGACCTGTCACATCGCGTTGGCCGTCATACGCCGCCTGCCAGTACCGCACAATCAGGCCGCGAAGGCACTGCTTCTCAGGCGCTACCCCCCCGGCTGCGTCCAGCGTAGGGACGGTAGCTGGTGCACCCACAATTCCCAACCCCATCAATCTGCACCCCCGGCCTCCACCACGCCGTCACCATTTCCTCCGCGATGCCACAACCAGAGTATCCGTGAGTCGCCCTCCAGAGCCGCCCACCACAGCATCAGGGGCAGGGCCGCAGACGGCGCTCCAGGGCATCGTACCCCTTCCACTCGGACGCTCTTCAGGTCACCCTGGATAGTCTTCCAGGCACTTGCGGACATCCGTCCAGAGTGCCGCAGTGCCCACCTCGCCTTAGGCCACCCCCTATCGGCACGCTCCTTACATGTCCCGCACAGCGGGGCGGAGGCACACTGATGAACCCAGACTGACACCGTTTCCCCGCACCCGTGGCATCGCTGCGGAAGCACAGACCGCGATGGAACGCAGCTACCATCACAACACTGCGACCACAGGTCCTGCCATACATCGCAGCACGCGTCTTGGAGCCCGAGCAAAGCCCTCGCCAGCGTGCGTGCTGTGGCACTACTGAGGAGGCTGCGCCTCGCTTCCTCCCACGTGGACACCGGGCGGAGTATCGGTCGCCCGTCGGGCATCTCCGGCAGGCTCTCAAGCAGCCGGGGCCACCGCGCCACTTTGGGGCTGCGCGTGCCATGCGCCAGGAGCTCCCAACCGTAGTCTCGCAAGACCTCCCCGATGACATCAACCCCGTCCTGCTCCGGGCCCCCGGCGGAAGCCAGAACCAAGCGTTGTCCTCCCGCCCGAGCCTCAATGACCGCCTCGAGGCCCAGGGTGTCAAGGGTGTGACGGGCATCGGCAGCCACGTGGTCGTCCCCCTCTGGCAGAGAGAACATGGCCTCCGTGACGTGGCCTTGCGCGTCGTCGCCCTGTACCCGTGCCAGCTGCTTGGAGCCCACTAACACCGCCATGGACCGCTGCTCCGTGACCGCTGGTACAGCTCGTCGCAGCTGTCGGTCATACAGCCACAACGTACCCACGTCAAGTACAACAGCCACCGCCTGGATGGGGAGACTGCACAGAGGTTGCTGAAGGACCGGCACCACCTCGCGAGGCCAGCCCATGAGGTTCCCGACAGCTGGATGGTTGGCGTATATCTGAAGCCAGGGATCACTCTGGCCGTCAGGGCCCCTCACCTTGGTACCACGCACCTGGGCCCACGACTGCGCCGACACCACGCGGGACCACTCCCTGAATGTCGTGATGTCCCGCGCCACCCAGGAACCGATCCACTGGTCGAAGGCCTGCGCCACCGCCGCCATCCAGTGAGGGAACAAGGACAGGGCCTCGTCATGCTCGATGCACGACCGCGACACCAGCAGTGCGTGCAGCGGTGCCCTCCGAAAGGTTGCCCGCAGGTCGCCGGGGAGGCCGGCAAACGGGTTCCACGGCGGACGCTGCAGGATCCTCCCTGCCGGCAGGCAGAAGGGTGTGTCACCGCGCAAGAACGCGTAAACCGCTCTCCTTCGATCTTGCATCGGCAGCTGCATGATCTGGGTGAGCCGATGGTTCGTGCGGGCATACACATCTTCCCCAATCTGGACCAAGCCCTCCACAAAGAGCCTGGCCTTGGCAGGGCCCCGGGACGACGCCGCTCGCACCGCGGCGAACAGCCGCTTCAGGTCCCCGGGGACGACACCTGCCATCAGGGATTCAGTCCACCTGCAGCCGTGCTCCCTCCACGCCACGAACTCCACCGCCCTGTCCGTCAGGGGTAGCTCCGCCGTGAACTCCTCCACACGCCTGCACAGGAGCCCAGCCACCTCCTCGTCCCGCGCACACAGTAGGCGCATGTGGCCAATGTCCTCCTCCGGCCCCCCACAGAAGATACAGGGGTGGGCTGGTATTGCCATACGCGTGAGCTTCTGTCTCCACCGTCGCATGACCTGCATGGTGGACAAGCGACCATCACGTGCCCGCAGCATATTCCTGTGCGTTGGGCCGTGGTGCACAGCTCCCAGGGGCATCGCCTCGCAGGCGCCAGCCAGTGGCGTGTGCGCCCTGGTGCGAGCCGCCAGCGAACGCCACTCCATCTCCCGGACTTGCTGAAGGGCTTGCATGGATGGCACACGCGGCTGGAGCTCACCATTATCCCCCGGCACCAAGAGGATGGCATGCTCCTTTGGCAGGACAAGATGGACTGGCGGGGCCATTGCACGGGCCGCGGCAGAGTCCGGTGCCTCGAGCGGGACCGCCGCCAAGTGCGAGCTCTGCCTCACCACCCAGTGGTGCGGCCCTCCAACTCGGCGCGGCTGCCGCCGTAGCCCCTCCACTATCCAGCTCAGTGCGTGCTCATTGACCAGATGTGATGTCGGCCCCTTGATGCCACGGTACAGGGCCTCCTGCGCCCTGCGGAGATGCGCTCCTATGACGGACGCATCCACCACGTGTACCGTGCACGCTGACGGGGGCGTGTGCAACAAGTACGCCGCCGCGCCAATGATCTCTGCCTCCGGGACCGTGCCGTAGATGGCACCCGTCCACGTGGGGATTCCGTGGCTGGCCACCGCCACGTTTGTGGCGTCGTCTCCCTGGGGCGACGCGTCAGACGATGTGACTTTAGTCGCCACCGGCACCCAGCAGTACCGGTGGGGCTCCAGCCACGCCACGTCGGAGTGGGGGCTCTGCACCACCTTTCCCAGGGACGCCGCACTGGAGGCCGTGAGCTCCGGGGACAGGACCACCCTCGGTCGATACACCGCATGTGGTCTCCAGGCCAGGTCACATCCGCAGACTGACTTTATGGCGTCCAGGGCGGTGGTATACTCCGCTCCCCAAACTGTTGCGGAGCAGGAAGGCTGGTATACCACCACAGACCCCTGCTCCACTGCGCCGCCATCACGCAACGACGTGACGGCGACGTGCGGATCGTGCGGCACGTTGGACATCCGGACCACTTCCGGGACCGAGTACTCATCCGGATCCGGGATTGGGCCTGCCGGCAGCAGAAGAACAATTGCCCATTAGCTGCACTTGTGCACCGCCGCGCACGCCCTGGAAAACGCTGGCCGCCCGTGCACAACCCACAGTGGTGGCGGGCTTACGCCGCCCCCGGCGTGAGGAGTGAGCAGGGGGACGGACGCCGGATCGTCTTGCTGTTGGTAGCCCTCAAAGACGTCCCCCAACAGAAACAGGAGGGCGGCTAGCGGGACGAACGGCATGGACAGCCCCGGGTTGGCCGGGTCCCATCCTTCCTCCCTGTATCCGCCCACCACATACACATCCCCCGCTGCGGACTGTCTATTGCGTTTGCTGGCCTTCTTTCGGCGCACCGGGTGTATTAGCCGGTGAGTCAACGGACCGGGCAGCTGCGGCCGGAAGACGTCGCGAAGCCCCGTGAGCCACACGTGGTCCAGCTGGTGGGGCCCTACTCCCGCGTGCGGAAGGTGCAGGTGGTCCTCATGGCACTCCTGAAGCTGGACCGCCCAGTGCCCAGGCGCAGGGCAGGGGAGCCGCGCATGCAGGAGGTCATTTGCGGGATCAATCAGGGACTGTACTGTCGCATCTGTGCGGGGCCCCGATAGAATGCAGATGTCCCTACCCTTGAAGGTATAGGACTGGGACACCCACTTCCGCCCCGCCCACTGCAGGTGCGGCAGATGGGCGTGTACACACGAGTACACCGACGATGGCATGAGAAGCCCTACGCGCAACGTCCCCATCGCCCTGAGTACCCTGTCCACCCACGTATTGCCAGCGTGTGTGGCGAATGACGCAGAGGGCACCATGAACTGCCCGCACACTCCGTACTGCACGTGCATGTCTCGGAGCATGGCCCGCAGCTCATCCTGGACTGTCGTCGACCTGTGGTGGGTGAGCTGAGCCATGGTCGCCACGACAGAGTCGCGGCATATAACCTGGCCAACGCTAACCGTAGCCCATGACCTGACCGCACCGCCACGTTGGACAGGTCCTTGGGCAGCTTCTCGAACTGCAGGGCCGCAGCCTTGATGGCAGTATTCAGCTTGATCACCGCCTCCGCCGTGTCGGACAGGTAGGGCGCCGCGTACCGCACGATGCCTCCAACCACAGCCGCCATCACCTCATGAGGCACCGACGCCGGCCCCAACGTGTTCTTGCACCAGCCCAGCAGGGCTTCACACCGGAGTACATGTTTCTCCTTCATGGTCGCCATCCCCCTGGGATCGAGGCGCAGGCCCGAGTATGGTACCGTGCCCTTGGCACGTAAGCATACCCATGGGGCCGCCGTGTCCCCCGGGTTCAGGTATACCATAATCGAATGGATGTGAGCAGTATTGGCATAGGCGCATTTGCCCACGTTGAGGGACATGCCCATGTCAGTGAGATACCGCGCTATCACCGCCGCATACTCCAGGAATTGCGGTAGGGAGTGCGCTATCAACAGGAGGTCATCACAGTACGCCTGCACCAGGGGTGGCACCGCATGGCGAGCATCTCCCCGCGCCTTGCAGGCGAGGCTCCGCAGGAGAGGCTCCAAAAGGAGGAGGTAGAGCACGGCGCTCTCCGCACTACCCTGCCGCAGGCCCCTGTGGAGCCGAATGCTCGGCGTTGGGCCGTGTGCAGTGACGATGCGCACCAGAGACCCGCAGCTGAGGGTGTGGAAGAGCCTGATGAGCTCTTCCGGGACACCCATGTGGCGCAGGAGGAGCGCTAGCGCTCCGTGCGGCGCCGTGTCAAAAGCTTTTGACACATCGAAGGCCATGACGTGGTTTTCTTCCAGCCCACGCTGCAGCCTGCGCTGGGCCAGGAACACCGGGGCAGCCGCCGTGGAGCCCGGCATGGCTCCGAACTGCCAGTGCGCGGCCAGTCCCTTGCGTGCCACAACAGTTGTGAACCTTCGCATGAGGGGAGTCATGAGCATTGGCATGTCTTGTTGCCCCAGCGCTATCGGCCTGTACTCGTCCAGGTTGCCCGTGGCTGTGCCCTTGGGCATCAGCCAGATAATGGCCTCGTGCCAGGACTCCGGGACGTCCGCACCCCGCAGGATTGCCCTGTACGCATGCACCAAGAGCCCCTGCACCGGTTCAGGCAGCTCTGCTATGAGGGCAGCCGTGACCCGGTTGGACCCCGGAGCTTTGTCGTCCGCCACGGCCTGCCTCACGGCGTCTTTCAGGTCCTGCATGGTGTAGTCCTGTACCGACCTCCATTCCTCCGGCATCCCTGTGGGAATGTGGGCTCGGACCAGCCGCTCGAAGGCCGGCAGGTTCACTGGCCGCTTGGCGTACAGCGCCTCCCAATACCTCTGGACCTCGCCGATGACGTCCGAGGCCTCCAAGAGCACCTTCTCCGACTCGCGGACGCGTACGGACCATAGGCCTGACGGGGCATAGTTCACCACGTTGATGGCCCCCCGTATCGCCGTCCATCGGAGCTGCAGATCCGGTACTCTGCCCCGCCAGTAGTCCTTGATGGACCGGCGCCTGTTGCTCCTGAGGACATCGCGCAGCTCCTCGACGCGTGTCTCTAGCTGGTGGAGCTGTTGGTCCAATGCGGCCCGCAGGTCCTCTACCGAGGCGGGGGACAGGTCGGGGTCCACTCGCCGGAGGTGCTTTAGCAGGGCAGTCGCTTCCTGGGAGTGGAGTCCTGCCGCCGCCGCGTCCCGTTGTCACAGCTGATGGGCGCGCCAGGCCAGGGCCTGCTGATCCGAGAGGACCTGGTCCAACGACGCCTCCGTTTCCGCCTGCCCGTACGGGTATTGCGGGTCCACGCCTGAAGGCATGCGCACCCCCGTGACCCTGGACACGTCATCACGGAAAGCTTGGAGCAGGTCAAAGACCGCTTGCACCTCCGACGTGCCCATGGTGGCAGTGTCCTGGTCCGACGAGAGCCACGCCTGTAGCCGCCGATCCCCGCAGGCCTTCTGCAGTACTGCCGCTGTCGCCTCACGAACCCCCGGGGAGTCCGGGCGTATGGCATGCAGCCTGCCCTGGGCGTGCGAGTAGGCCATGCTGGTGACCCTCTCCTTGCCGGCCACCGCCAGCGGGAGGTCCAGGACCACAGGGCCATGATCCGACCCCAGTGACGCAAGAGACCGCCCCGGCGCCAAGTGAGGGCGCTCACCCGCCGCCCATGGGACCAGAGGCGAGTTTAGAAGGAAGGAGTCCAGTCGGTGCCCTGCTCTCGTGGGCCTCCTGTCCTCCTCCCGTTCCGGGCCTGCCCTGTGGAAACCACACTGTTCCCACGGGGCTTGGAACCTCCTCGTGGTAGGGTGCCACGGGGACTCCAGCCACACGTTGAAGTCCCCTCCGAGGAGCACGGCCCTGGTGCCACCCGCGCTCTTGGCCGCCGCGTACATGGCCACGTCAGCCCAGAAGGACGCCTTAGACGCCCAGGAGTCGCCGCCGCTACCCGGGCCGTGGACGTTGATGACCGTGAGGGTGCCACCTGCGGTCACCACATCGAGGGCCGTGGCCTTGCCTGGCACGATGTCCACGATATCTCGAACTTCCTCCGCGGCGAACACGTCCGCCCGAAGGGCAATCAAGAGCCCGCCGCGCACCGCCGCCGCCGACGCCGCCTGGGCATCCACCCCTGGGTACGCATGATACCCGTGGTGACGCCACTGGTTCTCGGAGTGCACCACACCTTGTGGGTCCTGCGGGCCGGTCTCCTGGAATAGGCCCAGGATGGCACCCTCGGCCTTCATGATGCCCGCCGCCACCGCTTCACCGTCGAGCATACCTGGGGCCACTGGTACGCCGTCCCCCCGCATCGAGCCCTGGACGTTCCAGGACACCGCCGCTCGGGTGTCGGAGGATGGGCCCCTTCATGGCTGTACATGTGGATCCGGGGCCCCCGCCGGATCCGGATCACTGGACGGAGAGGGGCCACCAGCAGGTTCAGGGGGACCACCCGCACCCGGCGCGGGCGGCCGGCGAGGTGGCCCCTGACCCCGTGGGCCTCCGCCTGAGGCGGTCGCCGCTTGCTGAGACCCGGCAGATGCGGCGGGCTCCCCTTCTGCCTGTCCGCCGGATGTACTTGCCGCCGTACTCCCCGTTGAAGTCACTGCCCCACTCCGTGCTGCAGACCCAATCGCTCCAGATCGTGCCGCCGACGGCGACGCCCCGTGCTCCGCCGCAGGGCGGGCACCCGTGGGCAGCGTGAGCGCTCTGGACCCCGCCTGGGCCGACGCGAAAGGCCCCGCTTGGCCCCCCGGCATAACGCCAGCCATCATGGCCAGCGCCTGGTCCCGTTGCGCCGGATCAGTCGCATGGTCCCGCTGGATGTGGTCCAGCAGGTCCTTGGGGTGGAGGTGGGTAGGCCGGCAGTGCGTGCCAGCTTTCCAAGTGCAATGACCAGCCCCATCCAGCCGAGACCAGGGGCAAACATTGATCGTCTTTGTCCCACGCTGATCCGTGGCCAAGTCACCACCGAAGTGCCGCAGCACATACCGAATGTTGGCATAGGCGCCATATTGAGGCGGGGGGCTCCTCTTGGGCGGCGGCTTGGGCGCCGCTTTCGGGGCCTGCCTCGCCGCCGCGGCCGGGGGTGCCGCAGGCCGTACTGGTGGCACGCTTGGTGGCTGCGGCAGGTGCAGCATTCCCCCCACGGGAAACTGCTCCTCCACCCAGCGGCGCAACGCGTCGGCGAACTTCTCCCGGTCGCCCTCGACCTTCCACCTGGACGTGGAGAACGCCCGGAGCCACGGCCCCATGTTCTCCGCCATGACCAGGCGGAGGGCATCTCCTCCGCTCTACCGGCGGAAGCGTGTCGCGGCCGCGCCTGCCACGATCCCTTGGAGGTACAGCGCGTCGCCTCCGTCGCCACTCAGTGCACTAAGGTGCAGGGCCTCCAGGTCGGCGGGGCGGACCGTGAGCACCGTGCCCTCTCCGCGACCGTACAGGCGCAGCGCCGAGGAGTGGGGCTCCAACGCCGCCACAACCCAATACCACGCCCGCGACGCGCTATGAAGCAGTGCCAGCGAGGCTGCCGGCCTGTTGCTGGAGGACTGCGCTGCCGGGGCCCTGGGGAGGGCCGCCGCGTGACATGCAGCGCCCTGCACATGACAGCTGCATGCTCAGCCTGCCACATGTTGCTCGGGGCTGCGGGCCAGACGTCCTGCCCCTTGATCACCGGCGGCCGCGTGACCTCCACGAAGACCGCCGGCGCCGGCGGGATGTCCTCGGCCGTGCACCTGTGCGCCCTGCGCACCGGCCCCAGCCCACTGAGGCACTCCCGGAACACCCGGTAGCAGGTCGGGCCCCTGGACTGCCGCCTCCTGAGCCGGCACGCGGTGACTACGACCCACTCCAATCCCCCTGTTTCCACCCGAACACAGGCCC